>JAGTYA010000024.1:7500000-8750000 GCA_024291935.2 Okapia johnstoni | reverse complement strand
TGGCTGCCGTGAGGGCACAGTGAGCAAGAGAAAAGCAGAGACCAGAGCCCAGTGCAATGATCCAGGTGTGAAATGATGGTGGCCTGGACTACGGAGGATGCAGGGGACACAGGAGCTGGCTAGCATCAGGGTCTGGATGAGGCGGGGCCACAGGACCTGATGGACATCCAATGAGGACACCTTTGGATTACAAGAGGAGACCTGAAGCCCATCTTGTTCTTATTTCTGGGGTTCACACCTGTGTTTCCTTCCCCAGTTATGAACTGTACTATCTCACTTTTTTGATGTTGATGTTATAGCAAAGGGATTCTAGGAAATACTTCTGGATTAGAGATTGAAATAAAGTGTTCAACATAGTGCCTGACACACAGTAGGTACTCAACAAATCAGTAATCTTTTGTCCCATGAGGGCAAGTAGAAAGCCCAGCAGATCTGATGTCGAACAGGTTGTGGTTTGGGCCCCAGCTCTATCGCCAACTAGCTGAGTGGCCCTAGACAAGTGATTTCACTTCTGCATTTCCTGTCCCTAATCTGGAAGCAGAAGTAAGAGCCCCTCACCCTTCTGGTGCCTATAAGAATTAAATGAGGCGATGTACAATATGTCAGGGTCTCCCTCAATTGCAGTAATAATGATCGCTTCTTTAGGAATGGCAGTCTAAGCCAGACTCCCGAGGTAGGGCCCAGACTCCAGAAAACAGGGACTGAACCCCTTTCAACTCCACCTCGAAGCACCTCTAGGCTTAATCCCTGCCCCCAGCTCCCACCCCTCTCCTGAACATCTCCTCAAAGAGCCAACAGAAAGCTGTGTTTATTCTGCCAAGCAGCATCCCTGGGGAGGGAGGTGAGGACAAATAAATTTTCTGGCCTCAGCTCTGGAAAGCAGGCTGTTAGTTACCTGTGGTTCCAGGCAGCCTGCCTGCTAGGTAAACACTTGCTAAGCTGGTCCCAGTGCTTGACCCCTTGGCACCCAGGGCTGAGGTGGAGATGTCTGGGCATGGACAGCTCTGGGAGACTCCAGGAACTAGAGGAGGCAGGGTGTGGCTTCTGGAGCCTACAGAGAAGGTCTAATTCAGGTGAAATATTCAGGAGGATGGCACAGAATGACTTCAGAACTAGGGTTTAAATTGACTTTACCTGGCCTGTCCAGATCAGCTGTCCTTCAGTCCCCACCCTCAACCCCTGCCCCAGGAATGCAGGCTCCAAAGGAGCAGCAGGAGCTGAAAGCTCAGCCTATGGTTTTCAGCAGGTTTTCTGGTTTGTAAGGGGCTGGACCAGAGATTCCCGCTCACCTCAATCTCCTCTGGCTTTCTCCAGATAACAGAAAACCATCGTGCAGGAAGCAGAGACCTGACTCCCTGGGGAGAGGAGCCAGACCCTGGACCACAACTAGGTGGGCCAATTAAAAGGTAGTCTCGGGCTGACTATCGTTATTCATATATGTGCATCCCTGTAAAGTTTGCCAAGCACTTTCCCACATGTTGTCTCATTTAAGGAGCCCCATAATGAACCTGTGAAGCAGAAATTAGGCCCCCCTGTGATGTAGTGGTTCGAAACCAGGCTCTAGTACTCACTAGCTGTGATGCCTTGGAGCAATCACTTCACCTCTCTGAATCTCATTAACCTCACCTGTAAAATGGGGCTGAGAGCTGCCCTGGAAGTTTTGCTGCAAGGCTTAAATGAAATCCTGGATCCAAAGAGCTCAACAGCACTTGGCACAAGGTCAGCAAATCTGTAAGCCCTTCCTTCAGATTCCTCATTTTCTAGAAGAGGAAAATGAGGCTCAGTGAGCTGTCAACTCATAGTCTTCAAAATGTTTTTAAAAAATTATTCGAATGCATAGTGAGGGGCTTCCCTGGCAGTTCAGTGGTAAAGAATCCACCACCAATGCAGGAGACTCGGGTTTATATAATGATGGAGGGAGATCCTATGTGCCATGGAGCAACTAAGCCTGTGTGCCACAACTATTGAGCCTGTGCTGAAGAGCCCGGGAACCACAGCTACTGAAGCCCTCGCGCCCTAGAGCCCTCCTTCTCCGCAACAAGAGAAGCCACTGCAATAAGTCCGAGCACCACAACTGGAAAGTAGCCCCCACTCACCACAACTAGAGAAAAGCCCATGCAAGAGCAAAGACCCAGCACAGCCATATGTAAATAAATATTTTTTTTAAAAAATGCATCATGAGCACCTGTCAAAGTTGTATTTCACTTATTCATGAGGAATCTCTCAGGATGACAAAGCTGGTTCAGAGGGGTGCGTGCTAATCCACTTCAGTAGTGTTAGACTCTTTGCAACCCCTATGGACTGTAGCCCTCCAGACACCTCTGTCCATGGGATTCTTCAGTCAGACTACTGGAGTGGGTTGCCATGCCCTCCTCCAGGGGATCTTCCTGACCCAGAGATTGAACCCATGTCTCCTGCATTGGCAGGCGGGTTCTTTACCACTAGCATCATCTGGAAAGCCCCTGGTTCAGAGGGCTCATTGATCAGCAAAGCACAGAGAAGGCTGAAATAAGATTGCTAGTCAGAGTCGCAACCGGCAAATGCCCTGCAGCAGAGGTCCCCAACCTCCAGGCCGAGGATGGTACCTCCTTGTCAGATCAGTGGCAGCGTGAGATTAGAAAGCAAGTGCACAGTAAGTCTGGATGGAAGGGGAGTTTGGAGAATGGATTCATGTACATGTCTGGCTGAGTCCCTTCGCTGCTCACCTGAAACTATCACAACATTGTTAATCAGCTATCTACAAATTGTTGTTGTTGTTAACCCAAGGACTGTAGCCCATGAGGCTCCTCTGTCCATGGGATTTCCCAGGCAAGAATACTGGAGTGGGTTGCCATTTCCTTCTCCAGGGGATCTTCCCAACCCACGGCTCAAACCCACGTCTCCTGTGTTGGCAGGTGGATTCTTTACCACTGAGCGACCAGGGAAGCCCATACCCCAATACAAAAGTTTAAAAATAAAGTGCACAATAAATGCAATGCACTTGAATCATCCCAAAACCATGCCCACCGTCCCTGGTCCATGAAAAAATTGTCTTCCATGAAATTGGTCCCTGGTGCAAAAAAGGTTGGGGACCGCCACCCTACAGCACATGACTATAACCTTTGGGGTGATCTCTGCTGGTCAGAAATCATTTGTATCACTATTGGACGAAAGTCTTTCCTATCTTATCTATTTTCTATAAGTTAGCATCTTAGTCTCAGGCTTATAAAATATCTGGACCCTAATACATAGGAAGTCACATGACCCTCAGGGGCTGTTGGATGATGCCCCAATGGACAGATGAAGGTCAAGCACTCTCCCCATTGCCTCACTTCCAAGTTCCTATACTTTTCCTTAATAAAGTCAAGTGTTGACAGGATGGCAAGGGCAAGGACTGACCTGCAACCTATATCAGGATTACTTCTGAGTGAGAATTCCAGATCTTGTTGCTCTGGAAAGCCTAGTCCTGCTACCATATTAGGCTGATGGTGAGAAATTGAAGGCCCAGGAAAAAAGGGTGTGACTTGTCCAAGGTCACAAGGCATGCCTGGGGGAAGCAGAGGGCAGACCTGCTTTTCCCAAATGCCCTCCCAGAGTCCCTTGGGCTGCTCCCCTGGCCCTCCCCCAGATGAGGTCCAGGTGTGAATTATCCACTGTGGACCTACAGGGACAGACACACTTTAGCAGGAGCCGGATCGATACTGCAGGGCCCTGTAGGTCTTCACCACAGTTTGGGGTTATCTGTGCTCCAGCAAGTGGAAGCTGAGACCCCAGAGCCTCCCAAAGCCTTCAGCCCCCGCTCCTGTTAATTCTGCAGTGAGACACCCAGATGGCTCCGAGCGGGAGGAAAAAAACACCAGCAGATACGAAGCGGCAGATGGGTTTCCACGGTGATAGCTCCAAGTGTCTTCTTTCTTCCGGAACAGAGATGGGCTTGCAGGAGGAAAAACACAGGGGTGGGAAGGAAAACCCCAATCCTGGTCCCAATCTACCCAGATGGACAGCTTGGAAACCTTTTGTGCAAATCATCTCGCTGCCCCGGGACCTGAGGGGGGACAGAGGACTTCATTGGGGACAGAGGACTTCATTTGTTGGGTGCCTGATGGTCAGGCATGGCGTTCTGAATGCCAAACATTCATGATCTCATCTAATTCTCTTCCCAGCAAGGCTTTGAGGAAGGAGCTATTAGCAACATTTTACAGATGAAGAAGCAGAAGCACAGAGAGATGAAGCCGCTTGCATAGAAACACAAGCTTGCTAAGTACTCTTGACCACAGTGCTCGACAGGGTGCCAAGCCCCTTCCCCCTGGGAGACTAGATATAATCATTCTGGAGATTTCAGCCCAACCCAGAGAAGGAAGGCCTGGAGGGAGGCAGACTCAGGGTGCAAAGAGGGAACACTTCAGATCAAATACAAAGAAGTTAGTGTCCATTTTCTACCTGGGCACCTCGGCCAACATGACCCCTGGCACCTCAGGTAAGAAGAAACCCCATGCTCAGGCAGCCCCCAGGCAGCGTGATGCTGCCACGGAAATGAAACAAACACAGTAGTGTTCAGAGCTCCTGCATGCCATCGAGAGCACCTCCTTGTCCTCAAATTCGAATAAAAGGCCTGATGCAAACTTGCCCTGCAGGAAATAAGACTTCTGCCTCCTCCCTGAAGCCTCCAGGCAGGAGCCAGACCCCAGGCCCTCTGTCCTCCTCTCCTTGCTTGTCTTCCTTCTCCTATTCACTCCTCTCCACTCCTTCCTGCCCTGTCCCACTCCCCTCTCCACAAAGTGGTGATTTCTCTCCCACTGATCAGAGCCCAGGTATGGGCCTGGAACTCCTAGAGGCTTCGATGAACCCTGAAGAGCCTGATGGAGGCCCCGGAGCACTTGGCTGAGCCCAGAGGTATATTTTTAGGATAAGCCCAGGGCAGTCCTGCCTGGCAGGACTCCATCCAAGCCCCAGAGCAACTGCGTGGTTTGTTTCTGGACAAGTCCAGGCCCAGCTGGCCTGAGAGCCCCACTGCAGAGATGGAAGCAGGAGAGGCCTTGTGTACGGATGCAAGTGTGGGTGTGGGCACGAGCCAGCCAGGGTACCCAGGGCTGGGGCTAGGAGAGCTGGAACAGGATCCGTATCCCCAAAAGCCCCTCATCAGCTGGCCTTGGCCTCCTACTCTCCCAACATTGTCCATCATCCATTCATTCACTCATTCAGCAAGCATGTGTTGGCCATTGGTTATACTAATGCTGGGGATGAGAAGGATAAATGGGATATGACTCCTAGCCTCAGAACCAAAATCCTGACCTTCTTCCCCTAATCGGCTCCCCACTCAGTTCATCTCAGTTGACAGCAGCTCCATCCTGCCTGTGGCTCAGGCTCAGGCCAAACCTCACATTCGATCCATCAGCACATTTGTTGATTTGCCCTGGCTCAAAATAGATCCAGAATCTAACTACTTCTTACTCCTTTCACCGGTGTCACCCTGGTCCAAACCACCACCACAGCTCACCTGCCTGACTCACCTGGCCCCATGGGGCTCCCTGCTTCTATCTCTGCTGCCAGATCAGCCTCTCTCCTGGAGTCCCAGTGGTGCTGGGAAAACAAGATCAGACCAGGCACACGGCAGGCAGAGTCCCCACCCAGAACCTGTGCCCTGGTGGGAATGACCTTCCCCTAGAAACACCTTCCACTTATTCCCTCACCTCAAAGGTCAGCTTTTCCTGTCTTTTTTTTTTTTTTTTTTTAATATTTATGTATTTATTTGGCTGCATCATGCCTCACTTGCGGCACATGGAATCTCTTACTTGCAACATGGGAACACTTTAGTTGCAGCATGTGAAATCTAGTTCCCCGACCAGGGATCCAACCCAGGCCCCCTGCATGGGGAGCACGGAGTCTTAGCCACTGAACCACCAGGGAAGGCCCCACGGAGGCCTGCCTTTAACATTTAACAGTGCAGACCCTTCCCTTCTCCAGAGCACTACTGCCAACTATCGCGTGGGGTATGTTACTGTCTGTTTTGTTTATTGCTGATTTTCCCTCTCAGGAAGGCAAACTCCACCAGAGCAAGATTTTGTTTGCTTGGTTCACTCCCTGAGGGCCTGCCTGGCCCAGAGTAGGGGCTCATTAAGTAGCTGTAGAATGAGTGAGTGACTTGTGGGGTGACCCAGAAAAAAACTGTCCCTGCCTCCACTTCTGCCATTTCCTGTCTGTCCCCACACAGGCAACCACAGTGAAGTCACTGCCTCAGACAGCTTTTCTGGCCCCCTGGGTTAGGCAGCCCCTCTGGGCCCTCCCACAGTCCTCCTCCCTCGTCTGGTAATTGCCTGGTAGCTGACCTCTCTTTCCCTGGGACAGTGAATTTGGGGGGCAGGGGTGCATACTGTTTGTCTCGCTCAGGAGGTACAATGGTCCAGAGGTGAAAAGAATGGACAACCTGGGTCTAAGTCCAGGCTGAGGTGTGGAAATTGAGGCAAGTTACCTAAGTTGGGGCTTCCCTGGCTGTCCAGTGGTTAAGATTCGTGCTTCCAATGCAGGAGGCGCGGGTTCAGTCCCTGATTTGGGAACTCAGATCCCATATACCAAGGGGCAAGGCCTCCCAAAAGAAATTACCTCAGCTCTCTGGGTCCATTTCCTCACCTGAAAAATGGGGATAATAATATTATCTCCCTCAAAGCCCCCTCAAGAGAGGATTAAATAAGCAAATGGGCTGACCTGTAGAGCCACGGATGGCACTAAGTATGCTCTGAATGTTAGCTATTATTGTTCTTCAGAATTGTATCTCCAGAGCCTGGCACAAAACCTAGCCTGTGCTTAGTACTTATTAAATGTTTGCTGGATGAGGGACTTCCCTGGTAGTCCAGTGGTTAAGAACCCACCTTCCAATGCAGCAGACACAAATTCAATCCCTGGTCAGGGAACTAGGATCCCAGATGCCGAGGGGCAACTACTGAGCCTGTGCTGTCTAGAGACCAAACACCACAAATCCTGTGTGCTGTGACTACGACCAGAAGTAGCCAAAATAAATAAATAAATAAATAAATATATATATATATATTTTTAAAGTATTTGCTGGATGAATGAATGAGTGTGTACAGGCACAGAGGAGAAGGAACAGCATGGGAACCTAAAGGAGGGCCCTAACCCAGCCGGAGGAGAGTCAGGGAAGCTTCCTGTAGGAAGGGGGTCTTGGGCTGATCCCTGGAGGAGGAGGAGGAGTTAATGGAGGAAGGTGAAAGGCAGGAGCAGCGAGTGCCAAGTCCCCTCTCTCTCGCTGCAGGAGAGAGCCTGATGCATGTGGAAAGTCAGCGCCTCGCTTAGTGACTGACCCTGTAGAGCAAAGAGGCCAGAGTCCCCCTGTGTGGGCCATTTTGAGGACATTCTTGAGTGTGTGAATGGTGTCCCACCCCAGGCTGGCGGCCCCCTGAGGCCCTAACATTCCTGTGGTGGCTCCCTCATCACATCAGCAGCCCTCTGAGATCAGGAGAAGGCAAGAAGGCAGGAGGCTAGGACTTCACTGGTGGTCCAAGGGGTT
This sequence comes from Okapia johnstoni, assembly GCA_024291935.2. Lineage (NCBI taxonomy): Eukaryota > Metazoa > Chordata > Mammalia > Artiodactyla > Giraffidae > Okapia > Okapia johnstoni. The sequence continues at coordinate 8,742,499 of JAGTYA010000024.1, read as the reverse complement.
TAGAATCCACCTTCCAGTGTGGGGGTCACATCAGCAACCCTCTGAGATCAGGGGAAGGCAAGAAGGCAGGGGGCTAGGACTTCCCTTGTGGTCCAGGGGTTTAGAATCCACCTTCCAATGTGGGGGATGCGGGGCCAGTCCCTCATTGGGGAACTAGGATCCCTTGTGGCAACTAAACCCTCATAGCAGCTACTTGGCCCTTGTGCCACCCTGCACCACAATGGAGAACCCATGCGCCACAACAAAGACCTGATGCAGCCAAATAAATAAGTAAATATTTTTAAATTGAAAAAAAAAAGCCAGGAGACTACTACTTGTTGGGGAACCCTCCCCCACAGGGTAGGCCTGGCTTTTAACTAGGATACAGTCTTAAAGTGGATATTATTATTCCCTCCCTAGAGAAGCAGGGACAGAGGCCCAACACTGTCCAGCCAGTAAGAGAAGCAGAGGCCACTCCAGGTCTGCCTGGCTTCCTGGTCAGACTGGGGCTCCTGGCAGCCAGTCTGCCTCTCCTATCACTTCAGTGACTCCTCAGTGGGTGACTCCTTAATTCATATTTGCTATAGCCAAAGGCTAGAAGTTAATCCCCAAAATGAGACATAGGAGCAGCTTCCATCTGTGATCATGGCCCGGAGGCAACTTTGACAGAATTGATCTAAACTCCTGCTTAAAACCCAGAACTCTAATGCTGAAGGCTTTGGAGCCAGGCAATCCTAGATTAAAATACTGGCTGTATTCTTTCTGGCTGGGTGGCCTCAGGCAAGTTACTTAACCTCTCTGGGCATTAGTGTCTGGTACACCAATATTTAAGAGATAGAGATTAGTATTATTTTATGATAATCATTTATAGAAAGTACATTCCTGACTCCTCTCACAGAGCACAGACCCAGGAGGTAGGGAGAGGGGGGTGGCTGGGGGGAATCCTCAGTGGGATGTGGATTAATGGAGAGTCAGTTCCCCTTCAGGAAAAAGAAAGTGCTGGTCACTTAGTCATGTCAGACTGTTTGCAGCTCCACTGTCCGTGGAATTCTCCAGGCAAGAATCCTGGAGTGGGCTGCCATTTCCTTTCTCCATGGGATCTTCCCATCCCAGTGATCTAACCCAGGCCTCGTGCATCGCAGGCAGATTCTTTACCATCTGAGCCACCAGGGAAGCCCTTCACCCTCAGGAAGAACTCCACATATGGACTGGAACAAGGATCCAGTACTACAGACCCTTCCGACAGAGCTCCAGGTAATGGCTGACCCATGGGTCTGAGTGTAAGATGCCAGGAAAGGTGCTGAAAAAGCTGGAGCTGGAGTTGGATTGGCAGAGGGTAAGGGGGGCTGAAGGAAGAGGGACCAATCCTGGGAATAGTTGGGAGCACCTTATCCGATATCACACACCCACCCCGCAGCCACTTGATGCCTCACTTACTTCATCTGTTGATGGAAGGGGTTAAGTGGAGAGCCTGTATCCCAGCAAGGAGCAAGTCCCTCAGCTGCAGTGACCAGTGGGAAGCTCTAAGGACTTGAGTCAGGAGCTCAAGGTTCAAATCCCACCCTGCCACTCCTTAGCAGGGTCTCCTTAGAAGATGCCATCCCCTCTCTGAGTTTCACTTTCCTCATCCATAGGGAATGGCAGTGATTAAACCTTGGCCTTGGAAGGCTGTTGTGAGGTAGAGGCTGCAATAGCTCAAGGCCAACCGTGAGCTGTGGGCCCTGCTGGTTATCATTATTAGCAATCCAGAAAACTGGTTTGGAAGGGGTTAAGTGGAGAGCTTGCCTCCCAGACAGGAGCCAATCAGATCTGGCAGGGGAGGAGTCAGGCTGCCACTGGGAAAGAGATCTAGGCTGACCAAATGCTTCCCTGAGAAGGGAGGCGAGACACAGCAGGGCTTGGGAGCCACGGGGCATGGCCTTGGCAGGGGGTCCCCAGCCTCTGCACCCTGATAGCTCCAAGCCAGAGGGTGCAGGACCAGCTGCTAGAGGTGGAGGGAGGAGGGACTGAGCTCCCTGGGCTGGGACAGCGGCAGGGTGGGAGAGGACCAGGACTTAGAACCCTCCCAGCCCCCCCCAGGCAGGGGCCACGGGCTGCACTCAAGCCTTGCCCTCAGCTGACCCTGAGAGCCCACATGGGATGTAGGGTCTAATTTTAGCTCCAGCCACAGGGCCCTCAGCCCAGGAGTGCTTGCCAGTGGACACAGGGTGGCTGGGCTGCTCAGGAGCTGCTCAGAAAGGGGGAGGATTGGGGAAACCAGCCCTGCTTCCATCCAGCCCTGCACCCTGGCCAAACTGTCTCTTGTGGGAGTCCTGACAGGTCCCCCATGGCCTGGCAGACTGCCCTCCTCTCCCTCAAGGCCAAGGTCAGGGGGTGCAGCCAGGCGGGCAGAAGGACACTGGCTTGCAGTCTGGACAGGGGTTGCATCAGCCTGAGCAGCGCCCAGGGGCAGGGGGCCCTGCTGGGAAGGGCAAAAGCTGGCTTGGTTGTCCAAAGGCCGAGGAAGCAGAGTTCGGACCACAAGAAGGCAGGGCCACAGAGCAGGGTCCTCCCCGGCCCGTGACTTGTGACTTGCTGTTTGATCTTGCCCTCCATAGGCCTCAGTCTTCCCATCTGTACAATGAGGGCGCTGACCTAGAAGGTGGATCCCCATCCTAGAGGCCCTCTCCCCCAAACCCCTGGCTTCCCCTTCTTCCTGCAGCCCTGGCTGTGGGTGGCCACATGCCGTCATGGAGAAGAAAGTCCCTCTGGCTGGCCCTGTCGGCCTCCTGGCTCCTCATCCTGCTAAGAGTCTTCCTGGTTCTCCGCCTGGCAGAGCCCGCCAGACGCCAGACAGGGGCCCCCCAAGGCTGGCCCCGCTGGCTGGACGCAGAGCTCCTGCAGAGTTTCTCCCAGCCCGGGGAGCTCCTGGAAGATGGCCCTCAACCTCCTCAAGACCCCCGTGGTGGCAGCTGCACCCGGAGAGCTTGCTTTGATGCCTCGAGGTGCAGAGGTGGTGGCCTCAAGGTGTTCGTGTACCCGGCAGTCGGACCCATCTCTGAGACTCCGCGCAAGGTCCTGACTTCCATCGAGGGCTCCCGCTACCACACAGCCAGCGCTGCGGAGGCCTGCCTCCTCGTCCTCATCCTCAGCCCCGACACCCCTGCGGGAGAGTGCCACCCGGCGTCCCCGCAGTGGAATGGGGGCAAGAACCATCTGGTCCTCAGTCTCCACCCCGCCCCTTGCCTCCGGATCGTCCAGCTGGGACAGGCGATGGTGGCCGAGGTCAGCCCCACGGTGGACACCTTCCGGCCCGGCTTTGATGTGGCCCTCCCTCTTCTCCCCGAAGCCCACCCTTTGCGAGGGGGGGCCCTTGGCCAGCTGCAGCAGCACAGCCCCCTCCCCGGGGTGGCCCTGATAGCTGTGGCAGAAGAAAGGGGCGGGTGGCGCACGATGGGCACCAACTTCTCTGCCTGCCCCTGGGAGGGGCGCTGTGAGCAGGACCATGGACCCAAGCAGTAAGTGGACCTCTCCCCTCGGGGGCTGGATGGGAGGGGTCTGTGGTGGGAGTGAGCCCAGGAGCCGGGGTAGGATTGAGATGGGCAAATATAGACCTCAGCTGCAGCAGGAGGGAACCGGGTTAGACAACAGAGGACACGACCACCAAGATGGTGATATGCTGCAAGGGGTGTTCAAGGCAGGTTTTGGAATTTTTGGGGGGATCTTTAAAAGCATAAAACGTGACTCACTCCTACTTACTCTTCTTTTATTCCCATCCTCCTTCCCTAACATTTTATTTAATATACAAGTCTATAGTGCTATGTGCTCCTGCTAGTTGCTCAATCGTGTCCAACTCTTTGAGACCCTATGGACTGTAGCCCGCCAGGGTCCTCTGTCCATGGATTTCTTCAGGCAAAAATACTGGAGTGGGTAGCCATTCCCTTCTCCAGGGGATCTTCCCGACCCAGGGATTGAATCTGGGTCTCTTGCCTTGCAGGCAGATTCTTTACCATCTGAGCCACCAGGGAAGTCCCACTATATGCTAAGCACTTTTTATAAATGATTATCATAAAATAATACTAATCTCTATCTTTTAAATATTGGTGTACCTGACACTAATGCCCAGAGAGGTTAAGTAACTTGCCTGAGGCCACCCAGCCAGAAAGAATACAGCCAGTATTTTAATCTAGGATTGCCTGGCTCCAAAGCCTTCAGCATTAGAGTTCTGGGTTTTAAGGAGTTTAGATCAATTCTGTCAAAGTTGCCTCCGGGCCATGATCACAGATGGAAGCTGCTCCTATGTCTCATTTTGGGGATTAACCTCTAGCTTTTGGCTATAGCAAATATGAATTAAGTCAGACCTACAGAAGAATTCCCACCAGTGAGAGTGTCTGAATACATACAAGGGACATGGGGACCCATGGGGACATGGGGTACTCATTCAAAAATGTCTCTACCTGGGCTAGTTGGGGTGATACATCTCAGGTGGTAAAGCAGTTATTAACCCCTAAGCACCCTAACCCCTCTGCACCCCCAGGAAGCCAGCAGTATCCACAGGCTGGCTTGGCAGACTGGAGTTGGAACCTGTCACTCTAGAATCCTTCTCTTATGCCCTGTGTCAGATATCTATCTCCCTGTTCTTTGCTAGAACAACATGGCTTATTCTGAGCTCCACTTCCCTCCCAGGAATTCTTCACGTGGCCAAGCTCCATTTTTGCCTCTGCCTGGGGCTTCTGGGGTTTCTCTCAGCCACAGGGCTCTTGTGGGAATGGAATCTCTCTACCTCCCAAAGGCACGTGGCCTCCAGGGAGCCCCACAGCCAGGTTAGGAACAGCAGACCTGCCCCTCAGTCCCCATGGCCCTTCTGCCAGGGCCCATCCCTAGCAGGCATCTTCTGGACCTCACCTGAAATGCTGGGGATCCCCCCAGACACCTCAAGCTCCAAATTCAGATGGAGCTGACCTTTGGTGACAAGGTTCTCCACTCACTTGCCCGGCCTTACTTCTGATTAGACACTTAGCCATTCTTAGTTACAGGAAGTTCTTCTTTCAGCTGACTTTAGTGACTGCTAAATGCTGTTGGTTATTGGTGAATCTGAAGGGTATTTTAGCCTGAACTTTGAGAAACTGAAACTTGGAGAGTGCACACTGTAAGTAGGAGCTCACTAAATGTTTACTGATTGAATCCAAACTGGCCAGAACTGCCCAAGGTTTTCTAATAGCTGTGGGCCACCATCTGAGTTGCCTTTTTGATAAGTTTATTTCCAAGGTGTTGTGCCTGGCAGCCTCTAACTGTCCCCTGAACTTCAAGCAGTTCTGTGGTTGGCCTCCACCCACTTGTAGGCGGCAGGACTTGTGATCTCTGGAGTAGCTGGAGCCTCAGTTTCCCTGAAGTGCCAGGCAGCTGCCTGAGCAGCCAGTCAAGTATAGGGACAGAGAGGGGGAGGCCCACAGCCAGGGGCCAGCCCCTGGAAGGTGGCCTGAATAAACAAGTGCTGGCCAGAGAAAGAGGCAATTCACGTCCCTGCCACTGGCCCACATTCTGTCCGCTGGGGGTGAGGGGAAGGGAGAAAAGGAGCATTTGGGGAGAGCCCACTCTCTGGGACCAGGTGCTGTGCCAGCCGTGGCTAATCCTCTCAAGCACCTTTCAAGGGAGGTGTTACTGTCCCCGTTTCAGGGAACAGGAAACTGAAGCTCAGAGAGGTGGAGGGAGCCAGCCAAGGACCCAGCTTGGTGACAAGCCCCTTGGTTCACCAGGGCCTCCCTCACTGTTCTGACTGGGCGCTCATGAGCTGCAGAACTGAGATTAAACAGCGCATTTCTGGCTCCAAAGCCCATATTTTTCCACCTTCGTTGAACAGTCTCCTGTTGCTTTGGAATAAGCTTCTAACAGTTTAAATTGTTATTTATTTACTTTTATGAATAGGGGATTCATTCACACAGTATAAAATTCCAGAGGCACAAAAGGGTATACAGTAATAACTCCCTGCCACTCCTGTCTCCGGCCACCCAGTTTTCCTTCCTGGAGCCAAACACTGTTGCTAGTCTCTCTGTGTCTTTTCTGAAGTGCTCTGTGTGGATTTAAATGTGCATAGGTTCTTCCCTGCTTTGGGTTTTTTTGTTTTTAACATAAATTTAATGCATGTTTTAAGATCCCCTGGCCTGTTGCCACTGCACCCAGGAGGTGCAGTGCCTAGGGCCCATGATATTGTAGGAGCCCATGAAACTGTTTTCATTTCTTTGAAAATCAGAAGGAAAAAAGAAATGAACTTTTGAATAGAAGAAAATGCTTTAATATATAATATTAGTATGTTCATTTTTATACCAACACAGTTGTCGAATATAATTTTTATAATATTTTTATGGTTGAGGGGCTACAAAGGCCAGAGCCTAGGGCATTGCAAATTGCAATGCGGCCCTGCCTGGGGCCATGGGTGGAGTCACCTCGTCAGCAGCCTTGGGCACTGAGGCCCCAAGTCCATGGCAAACACTTTACAGAGTCACAGATGATCAGCAGTCACTATGACATCCCTTCTACAACACATACGCGTGTACGCGCACACACACACACACCATGCAGTGCTCAACCAGCCTCTGATAGGGAACTCAAGCCCTCCCAAGGCCACCCACTGACTACTCTCAGCCAGCTCCATTACTAGAATTTGTGCCAAAACTGACCTTTCAGACATTTGGTCTACTGGTTCTGAGTCTCTCCTCTGTTGCACACTGAGCTTTCATTTGTCTAGCATCACTGAGTGCCCATTCTCTGCCAGGTGCTCTGCTTGGCCCTGGGGATACTGGCTGAGGGAGGCAGAGCCCCGACCCTCAAGTAGCTCAGTCTTATTAGAGAGACAGACAAGTCCCTGGTTATGACGCACATTGTTAAGCAGAGAGAGGCTGGGCAAGCTGCCTGCCTGGCTCCTCTACTTCAGAGCTGCAGAACCTCTTTAGGCCTCAGTTTCCTCATCTGTAAAATGGAGCATACACATACCTCTCAGCTCATAGGGTTGCTATGAGAATGAAGTGAGTCTAAGTACTTAAAATACTTAGAACCAAGTACATGCTCAGTAAAGGTTAGCTTGGTTCATTACCACTTCAGGGCACAGAGAGGCTATGGGAGCAGACAGGAAGGTACCATCTCTGGAGAGACCGTGGAGGGCTTCCCAGAGGAGGTGATATTTGAACTTTAGACATTAAGACCAAGTAGGGGGAGCTCTTCAGGCTGCAAGGCAGGGAAGGGTGCTTCAGGCTGAGGAAGAAGGATGTGCAAACACAGAGGGGACAGTGGAAGTTAACGAGGACTGACTGGTACAGTTTATTCAGTAAGTTCTATGGCTCTGGTTTCTCTGTAGCCTTAAACTTAGGAGTTTTTAGTCCTTTAGAGGTTTACTGAGGGAGGAAGAGAGGACTGTGGCTGGCTGGCGCTGCAGCTTTTAGTGAGATGGAGGGTGTCCTCTTTTTAACTTGTAGCTTCTTTCAGGAGAAGCCTGATGGACATCTGAGCATCAGACAAAGAAAGCAGGGTCCTCTGGGAGACCTGCTGGGCAGCAGCTCCAGGGTGGTTCAGATAACCCAGGGTCAGGGGTCAGCACACCTTGGTTCTAGTTCCAGCTCAACCCTTACCCTTTCTGAGACCCTGAGCCAGTCCTCAGGCTCTCTGAGACTCAGTCTCCCCATCTGTTCAAGGAAGGTTGGTTGGTCCAGAGGCTAAATACTCCTAGGATTGCTTCCTGAAGGTTCAGACTCAGGACCAGACAGGCTGTAGCTGAGAAGGGTCCTGGGATCCTCTTGGCTCTACTCCTCAGTCCCACTCGGGGCAGGTCTATGGGCCCGGAGTCCTGTGCATACCCATGCATGCACACACACACACACACACACATCACACCACACACACACACACACACACACACACACACATACCCCCATAGCCCAGAGTCCTGTGCACACCCATGCGTGCACATACACACACACACACACACCCATAGCCCAGAGTCCTGTGCACACCCATACGTGCACATACACACACCACACACACACACACACACACACACACACACATACACACCATACCACACACACACACACCACACCACACACACACACCCCATAGCCTGGAGTCCTGTGCACACCCATGTGTGCACACACACACAACACACACACACACACACCCCATAGCCCGGAGTCTTATGCACACCCATGCATGCGCGCACACACACACACCATAGCCCCGAGTCCTGTGCACACCCATGCATGCACACACACGCCCCATAGCCTGGAGACCTGTGCACACTCATGCATGCGCGCGCACACACACATACCACACCACACACCACACACACACACACACACACACACACACACACCCCGCAGCCCAGAGTCCTGTGCACACCCATGCGTCCATGTGCGCACACACACGCACACCCCGTAGCCAGGTCATAGCACTCCTTCCCTGGCCGGGCAGTCCCAGGGTGGTGGCTCTGAGGAGGCTGTGATTCCTACCCCGCCCCCCCACGGCCTGAGGGTGGCCCTGGGCCCGGGGGCGGGGTGGGGGGAGGAACAGAGGAGGCCTGTCCTCTGGGCGAGGGGGCCTCTCTGGGCAGCCGCTTTCTGTGTGGTTCCAGGCTGGGGGCCCAGCCCACCTTCGGACAGAAGAGCCTTTCACAGTCCTGGGCCCTGAGGATGGGGGGAGGGCAGGGTGTGGAGGCCACTCAGGTGAGGGGTGCCCAGGAGTCTGCGTGTGGCGAGTGGTGGGAGAGCAAACGCACGCATGCCCAAGTCAGTGGAAACAGCAGCTTGGCTGCCTCCCATTTTGCAAATGAGTGAACCATGGTCCAGAGAAGAGAAGGGAGGTGCCTAATCCCAAGGGCAGCAGCAGAGCTTGAGCTCAGTGTTCCTAATTGCTGCCTCAGCAGTGGGACAGGGACAATGTGCGGCTGTGCGCGTGCAAGAGTGTTAACATATGAGAACATGATGGTGGGCTTGCACACTGTGAATTTGGGAGTGTTAGTATGGGGGGCTGGGGGGGCCATCAAGGGAGCGAGGGGCGGGGGTGGGCAGCTGTCTAAGGCTTTCTATGTGCAGGACCCCTTTCTGTGCTTCCTTAGGACCAACCCTGGGGCGACGCTACCCAATGCCACCTTCTGCCTCATCCCTGGGCGCAGTCCTGATGTCTTGCACTTCCTTCAAGCCCTGCAGGTACAACCCTGATGGGGGCACCCCCCCAGCCCTGTTCCCACACACTCCTGAACTGGAAGGCTCGTCTGAGCCCAGACCAATGGGAAGGGGCGGTAAGCTGCCCACTCCTTCTTTACTCTGAGACTCAGGTGTGTCTCCGGCCATATTCACTGCACCCTGTGCAGACCAACACCCCATCCCCCCCAAAACACCAACACCAACACCCCATCCCTAGGTTCCTCTCCTCTTTACCCCTTGCTCCCAGTGTAGCAGAGAAGAGGGGTGAGCAAGGGGTGTGTGTGTGTGTGTGTGCGTGTGCAAGGTGGGACTGGGCCCCCAAGTGACCCCCCTACCCCCCAGGCTGGCTGCATCCCTGTGCTTCTCAGCCCTCGCTGGGAGCTGCCCTTCTCGGAGGTCATCGATTGGACCAAGGCAGCTGTTGTAGCTGATGAGAGGCTCCCACTTCAGGTAGCTCAGGGCCCTGCCCATGGGGTGGGGACTGGACTCAGGACGTGGGGGGACCCCTGGGATCACAGCCCTCACTCCTACCCTCCATCTATGTATATTGATGACTTTACCCCCAGCCCCAAGCCTCTGGGGTTCTAAGAGCAAGTCCTCAGCCTCTTTCAGCCTCAGTTTCCCCATCAGTACAATGGGATAAATTAGACTAGATGATCTCCATGGGCCCAATGCCTCTGGCCCATGAACTGCTTAAGTACCTAGTTTAAGGAAACGTCACAAAAAATCTGAGTGTCTCTACATGGAGCTTGGAGTGGGAAAGCAAAACGCCCAGTGATTTTCCCGTCTGATGAAACTAACTTTGCCCATCTCTGAAAAATATAAATATAAGCCTCGAACCTCCTGAGTAGTGAGAACAGGGTAAGAAACTAACAGGAATAGCTTCCTTTCACTGAGCCTCTACAATGTGCTAAGCACTTACTGTGTATCATCTAATTTAATCCTCACAACCACCCTATGAGGCCAGTACTACTATCCACTTTACCGATGAGGAAACAGACTCAGGTTAAGCCTTCATCCAAGTCACATGGTTACTAAGTGGCATTTAAACCCAGCTCTGTGTGACCCTTGAACACTTGATTGCTAAATTACCTGGGATTTTGCCAAGGATGACAGCTGCCAGCCCACGTAGAGAACCGTGGGGAGCCGGCTTCTGGTTCCAGATTCCCAGTCTAGGTTGTCCCCACGCCAGGTGAGTCAGAGCCTGCCAGGACCCCATGCCTCCTTCTTTTCTCCCTCTGGCCCCAGGTCCTGGCTGCCCTCCAGGAGATGCCCCTCACAAGGGTCCTTGCCCTGCGTCAGCAGGCCCAGTTTCTGTGGGATGCATACTTCTCCTCTGTGGAGAAAGTCATCCATACCACTCTGGAGGTGAGGGGGACTCACCCAAGGCGGGGCTCTGATGCTTGGCTCCACCCCATCCCTGTCCCCTCGCCATGCCCCTCTCTTCGAACACCTCCTCTGCCCTGGTGCTTAGGCTTCCCCCTTGAAGATGCTTCTGGGAGGAATCTGAGACTTGGCTCCAAGGTCTCGAATGAGCTCCTTCTCCGGTCTTTGCCCAGTTTCCCCCTCTCTAGAGCGACATCTGTAGCAGACAGATTTCTAAGCATGTGCCAGCTCCAGCTGATGGGCGCTGGTTGCCTGGGGCTTGTGTTGGGAGGGATTCTGGGTCTGGAAAGGATGTCATAGCCTGTTCGTGGTGTCTGCCGTGAGTGCAGACAGCATCAAGCAGTGACCCCTACTCTGGACTCTGAACCCTCCTGTCCCCAGCCATCTGGTGATGCAGATGCTGCCCTCCCCCAAGTTCCTGGAGGGGGAGGTGTGGGGCTGCACCGGGTCCTCGCTTCCTCAGGCCCCACCCACCGCCACACTGGCCACGCCCTCTGCCCAGCCTTCTCTCCGTTCGCAGATTATTCAGGACAGGATCTCTGGAGCATCTGCTCACCCCTCGCTCTTGTGGAACAGCCCCCCAGGGGCACTCCTGGCCCTGTCCACTTTCTCCACAAGCCCCTCGGACTTCCCCTTCTACCACCTACAACAGGGTGAGTGCCCTAGGGATGGGACAACTTGAAGTCCCCTCACCCTGAGTCTGCCCCAGCCTCAACCCTAGAGTCCTACCAAGCCCCTCTCCAAATCTCCCACCTCTCCCAGTTCCCCAAGTCCCCAACTCAGGTCATTCTCCAGGGGGTACTGTTCCCTCCCACCCTAACAGCCTGTGTCTCATTCCTCCAGGCTCTCGTCCTCTGGGCAGTTTCAGTGCCCTGATTTGGGTGGGGGCTCCAGGCCAGCCCCCCCTGAAGCTCATCCAGGCGGTGGCAGGTGCCCAGCACTGTGCGCAGGTCTGCCCCCTTGCCAGCTGGGGTGCTGGGATCCGGGTTGGGGGCACAGAACAGGGCAGGGCCATCTGGACACCAAGGATAACCACACATTGTGGGAGAGCCATGGGAAGGATTTTCAAGCACCATTGCTGCCTTCCTCTTTCAGTTCCAAGTTCCTCCCTAGGTCCTTTCCCCCACCTCTGTTCCCTCTTCCCTCATGGAAACTGATGAAGCCCCCTGAAAAACAGGCACCTCTTGGGAGGTTGAAGTAAAGATACATGCATTCATTTGATCATCCAGCATTTTCTGAGCACCCTGGACTTGATGCTGAGGATGCAAAGAAAAAGCAGGAAAGGATTCTGCCCCAGATTCATATTTAGTTAGCATCTCCCAGCACACAGACTGTCAAATGTCACTTCCAGAGAAACAAGATAGGCTCTTGAGAGTACTTGGAAAGGAAACAAGCAGTTTGTTCAACCAGAGCACAGATGGAGCAGCTTCAAAGATGGGACACTTGAGCTGGGCTGGGAATGATAAAAGAGCAAGAGGAAGAGAATGAAAACCTTTGAGAAAAGATGGGGATGGGGTATGGGGTCAGGGTCCAGGCTAGGTGTGAGCTGAGCTCTAACCTGTGTGTCACTGGAATTCATGCCTTCCAGAAGCCCAGAGGCAAAAACAGGGCAGCCATGAAAGCACCTTGGCCCCAACTAAACTGCTTCCAAACTCACATACAACAGCGGCTCCCCTAAACTTCTTCCACCCTGAGAAAGAGTACTCCTGGGACACCCCCACCACCACCTGCTGCCCCAGACTTCAGGACACCCTTCCCCCTCTTTCGTTCTAGATCTTGGTTCTCTGGAGCAGTAAGAAGCCACCCCCACCCAGGTGGCCTGAGACAGCAGTGCCCTTGACAGTCCTTGATGGGCACAGGAAGGTGAGGGTGGGGAGGGGCACAGGAAGGGCGGAAGGCTGGGATCTGGGGAACACACACACGGCAGGACTGACTTGGGCCTGAGCCACAGCTGGACTTCAAGTTGGCTTTCAGCTGCAGGCCTAATAGAGATGATTCTCTTCCATCCTTGTGAACTGTACTGCCAGAGAACCAGGGTTTTGTGTGATGAGGGAAGGCAGAAGGACTGCATTGCTGTCCCAGGTAAGGGAGAGAGGGGAACCTTGGACAGGTAGCAGCCCTTGGGGCAGGGGTGGGGATGGGGCAGGTGGGTTGGTGTGACACAACCTCTTGCTGTGCCATCCTGGGCAAGTCCATCTCTCCGAACCTGTCTCTTTCAAACAAAGGATGTTTAGCAACCCCTTCCAGGGTTGAGGTGAGCATCTGATGTGACACTAGAGGAATCCTGAAATGTCAAACCTGGAAGGAACCTAGACACCAATGGCCCCATTTAACCAAAGGGTGAACTGAAATCCACAGAGGGAAAGTGAGGTCCTCGGGTCTGAGTTCCTTGCAGACTTGTTTTCACAGCTCTTCCTTTTACACCATGCCTGCAGGGGGCGATCCTGCTTAGCAGATATTCAGATTCTCACCGTGGGAGCCTGGGGAGGGGTCCCACAGCTGAGTTGCCCTCCACCCCCTCCCCCTGCAGGCCAGTGACCGCTTCCTCCCGTACAGCACCATCAGCACCGATGCCATCCTGAGCCTGGACGCCCACAGCAGTCTTTCCACAAGTGAGGTGAGGACCCCCAAGAGGAGCCCTGTGTGGGCCCTGGCAGCCCCTCAGATTCCGGGAGCTGGGATGATCAAAGATCAAGAGGTCCAGCCTCCTGCTTTAGACATGACTCGGGTGAGCCATCGGCCTCCTCCTTAGAAGTCTAGTAGAAGCTTTCCACAGATTCTTTGGGCTTCCCTGGTGGTTCAGATGGTAAAGAATCTGCCTGCAATGCAGGAGACACCAGTTCAATCCCTGGGTCAGGAAGATCCCCTGGAGAAGGGAATGGCTACCCACTCCAGTATTTTTGCCTGGAGAATTCCATGGACAGAGGAGCCTGGCGGGCTGCAGTCCATGGGGTCGCAAAGGATTGGACACAGCTGAGCGACTTTCACTTCACAGACTCTTTGAAAACATTTTCAGTTCCCCAGCTGCAAAAGTACTGTTTCTATTTCCCAGTTGGGAAGTTCCTAAGCAACCCCTGGACATTTTCAGGCTCCCATCTCCTCTCCCCTGAGTCCTCTCAGCCGAGTTGGCCTTGACTCCATGTCTCCGATGTTCCTGGCTGGGTGGGAAGTCCTTCCTCACACCTCACTTAAATATCTCCCCAGGTGGACTTCGCTTTCATGGTATGGCAGAGCTTCCCGGAGCGGATGGTCGGCTTTCTCACATGGAGCCACTTCTGGGATGAGGCCCGGAGGGGCTGGGGCTACACTGGCGAGAGGGCCAATGAATTCTCCATGGTTCTCACCTCAGCTGCCTTCTACCACAGGTATGGTAACACCGGTGCTGGGCTTAGAGGGTCACAGAGATACCCCCACACACACACACTCTTTGAACCAGGAGCAGGGTGGTATGGGAGTGAACACATACAGCCAGCATATAGCCCAGAGATCCAGGTTCAAGGTCACTTCCCAGTGCTGTGATGGGCAAGTCTCCCCACCTCTCTTGAGGTTCAGTTTCCTCATTTGTAAAGTGTATTCACCTCACAGGGCTGGTGTGACCATCAAATAAGAAAAGTACTTAAGTCCTTAAGGCGTGGTAAATCCACAGCCTCCCTGAAGCTACTCTTTGGGCTGCCATATTTGAAGGCCTGGGAACCAGCTGATCCTTTCCTCCTTCTGACTCTGCCTGAATTCAGACTCAGAGCCCAGGGGAGGGGCCCCAAGGAGCCTAAGGGAGAGGAGTTCAGTTCAGTTCAGTCGCTCAGTCATGTCCAACTTTTTGCAACCCCACAGACTGCAGCACACCAGGCTTCTATGTCCATCACCATCTTCCAGAGCTTGCTCAAATTCATGTCCATTGAGTCAGTGATGCCATCCAACCATCTCATCCTCTGTCATCTCCTTCTCCTACTGCCGTCAGTCTTTCCCAGCATCAGGGTCTTTTCCAATGAGGCAGTTCTTCACATCAGGTGGCCAAAGTATTGGAGTTTCAACTTCAGCATCAATCCTTCCAATGAATATTCAGGACTGATTTCCTTTAGGATGGACTGGTTGGATCTCCTTGCAGTCCAAGGGACTCTCAAGAGTCTTCTCCAACACCACAGTTCAAAAGCATCAATTCTTCGGTGCTCAGCTTTCTTTATGGTCCAAATCTCACATCCATACATGACTATTGGAAAAACCATAGTTTTGACTAGATGGACCTTTGTTGGCAAAGTAATGTCTCTGCTTTTTAATATGCTGTCTAAGTTGGTCATAACTTTTCTTCCAAGGAGAAAGCATCTTTTAATTTCATGGCTGCAATCACAATCTACAGTGGTTTTGGAACCCAAGAAAATAGTCTCTCACTGTTTCCATTGTTTCCCCATCTATTTGCCATGAAGTGATGGGACCGGATGCCATGATCTTAGTTGTTTGAATGTTGAGTTTTAAGCCAGCTTTTTCACTCTCCTCTTTCACTTTCATCAAGAGGCTCTTTAGTTCTTCTTTGCTTTCTGCCATAAGGGTGCTGTCATCTACATATCTGAGGTTATTGATATTTCTCCTGGCAATCTTGATTCCAGCTTGTGCTTCATCCAGCCCAGCATTTTGCATGAAGTACTCTGCATATAAGTTAAATAAGCAGGGTAACAATATACAGCCTTGACTTATTCCTTTCCCAATTTGGAACCAATCCGTTGTTCCATGTCCGGTTCTAACTGTTGCTTCTTGACCTGGAAACCTCCTGAGGTTTCTCAGGAGGCAGGTAAGGTGGTCTGGTATTCCCTTCTCTTTAAGAATTTTCCAGTTTGTTGTGATCCACACAGTCAAAGGCTTTAGCATAGTCAATAAAACAGAAGCAGATGTTTTTCTGGAATTCTCTTGCTTTATCTATGATCCAATGGATGTTGGCAATTTGATCTCTGGTTCCTCTGCCTTTTCTAAATCCATCTTGAACATCTGGAAATTCTCGGTTCACGTACTGTTGAAGCCTGGCTTGGAGAATTTTGAGCATTACTTTACTAGCATGTGAGATGAGTGCAATTGTGTGGTAGTTTGAACATTCTTTGGAATTGCCTTTCTTTGAGATTGGAATGAAAATTGACCTTTTCCAGTCCTGTGGCCACTGCTGAGTTTTCCAAATCTGCTGGCATATTGAATGTAGCACTTTCACAGCATCATCTTTTAGGATTTGAAATAGCTCAACTAATTCCCATCACCTCCACTAGCTTTGTTCATAATGATGCTTCCTAACCAAGGCTGGCTTCACTTTGGACCCCAGGATGTCTGGCTCTAGGTGAGTGATCACACCATCGTGGTTATCTGGGTCGTTAAACTCCTTTTTGTGTAGTTCTGCTGGGTATCCTTGCCACCTTTTCTTAATACCTTCTATTTCTGTTAGGTCCATACTATTTCTGTCCTTTATTGAGCCCATCTTTGCATGAAATGTTCCCTTGGTATCTCTAATTTTCTTGAAGAGATCTCTATCCTTTCCCATTCTATTGTTTTCCTCTATTTCTTTGCACTGATCCCTGAGGAAGGTTTTCTTACCTCTCCTTGCCATTCTTTGGAACTCTGCATTCAGATGGGTCTATCTTTCCTTTTCTCCTTTGCCTTTAGCTTCTCTACTTTTCTCAGCTATTTGGAAGGCCTCCTCAGACAATCATTTTGCCTTTTTTCATTTCTTTTTCTTTTGCATTTCATTTCTCTACTGGCTGCAGAGAAGCCACAGGGTGCACAGTGGTAGAGAGCAGAGCATACTTGGGATGGGAGCTCTCGGAGGCCGCCAGGTCTCAAAAAATGGTGCAGGTCTTTCACAAGAAGCTTAGCAATTGGGGTCAATAGGAGAGGGAGGCCAGGAGGGAGCAGAATGGGGCCTTGGGGGGGAATCAGGCTGCAGCCTCTCCTGCTCCTCTCCTCTCCCGAGGTATTACCACGCCCTCTTCACCCACTCCCTGCCCTCCTCTCCTCTCCCCCAGGTATTACCACACCCTCTTCACCCACTCCCTGCCCAAGGCTCTGAGGACCCTGGCAGATGAGTCACCCCCCTGCGTGGATGTCCTGATGAACTTTCTAGTAGCAGCCGTCACCAAGTTGCCGCCTATCAAGGTGCCCTATGGGCCGTGGCATCAGGAGGCCAGACCTCCTCCACTGGTGAGGACCCAGGGGCGTGGTCGGCACTGGGAGGTCCCTGGCTAGGGAAGCCATGCTCCCTCTAACCCAAATCCTTTGTGCTGCCTGGGACGGGCGGGGTGGGGCGGCAGGGCGGGGTTCCAAGTAAGAGAAGCCTCCCCTACACACACACACACAACACATTCCTCGGCCCCCTTCTTAGGCGCCTGGGGGTCCGCGGCTCAGAGCGGAGCCTCAGCCGGCCGCTCACGACTGCATCAACCAGATGGCGGCAGGGTTCGGCCACATGCCCCTGGTGTCCTCGCGCCTCCGCCTAGACCCAGTGCTCTTCAAGGACCCGGTGTCCGTGCTGCGTAAGAAGTATCGCAGCCTGGAGAAGCCCTAGGAGGAACCCACCACCGGGAACCCACTCCCGGGCAGGGGAGACCCTGGCCCGGCTCCCAGGGGGCGCTGCAACCTGCGAGGGGAGGTTGGGGACGGGGATGGAGCCGCAGCCCCCTCCCCTGAGATACCTGGAGAACCAATCCAGGCTGCCGGTGAGCCCAACACGGCCGATCCCTATTGGCCAGCAACAGCCTCGCCCAGCCCAGGGGCGGCTCCCAAGTGCTCGGCGCTGCCTCTGCCGTCTGGCCTTTGCCTTCGCAAACCCTTTACCCGGAATGCCTTGCTCGGCTTCTCTGCCGAGCCAACATCTGCTTCTCTTTCAGGTCCTCACCTCCTCCACGAACCTGCCTGACCCCTACCCCTCCCCGATCCTCAGCGCTTTCACAGCTGGTGTGTCCCGTAGTCCCCTTGTTCATGCTGCCTTGCAGAGGTACACTGTCAGGCCCCCAGGACTGACCTGGGAGCCCCGGGAGGGCAGGGCCGTGGCCTCTTCTCTCTGGCCTGGCAGGTACGCCAGAAATATTTGACGATCAGATAGACATCAGCTACGTGCCTGGGCCTTGTGCCCAGTGGGCGGGGGCGTGGACAAGGTGTGCTGAGTGAACTCCACGCCTACACCCCGGGGTTCTTAGTCCGGCCGGAAAGCATCTTTGCCGCAGATTCCTGGCTTGCCGGGCGCAATCCTCGAGCCCCAGGGATGGAGCAAAGACGCTCCGGGGAGCCAGTTTCAGGGCTTCCTTCTCGACCGGGCGGAGCAGAGTTGAGAGGGGAGGGTATGGAAACGGCGGTGGCCCCTCGGCTCAGGCACTGATGTCGTCACGCACTACCAGCCTCGTCCATTAGAGGTCAGCACCAAGCCGCACTCCCTATTGCGGGACCGAGAGTGAAAGTCGCTCAGTCTTGTCCGACTTTTTGCGATCCCATGGGCTATACAGTCCATGGGGTTCTCCAGGCCAGAATACTGGAGTGGGTAGCCTTTCCCTTCTCCAGGGGATCTTCCCAACCCAGGGATCGAACCCAGGTCTCCCGCATTGCAAGTGGATCCAGGACCGAGAAGGGAGTTCTAAACGCCTGCCAGGTGGTATTAGCGGGCGCGGGGTCTTGGAGATTGGTGGTGCCCAGTTTGACGTCTGAAAACTGGTTTGGCCCACACACTTGGTACTAAGAAGGGAGACGTTTCTAGGTGGGCTGAGCGGTAGCAGGGGCGGTCCCCAGGGCCCTGGTAGTGAGAGTAGAGTGCAGGAGGGGACGCTGGGCCCTCCTGGGCTCACCCACCTGGAACTGGAATTATCACTTCCGAAATAAAAGCGCGTGTCCTTGACGCCTCACGCTCAGGCTATAAATACCTCCACAGCAGCTGCGCTAGGGAGGGGGACTCAGGTCTCGCCTGGGATCTGGGGCCACTCCGACAGAGAGGGACGAGGATGGTGGGTCCAAACCAGGTCCAGGGTATCGGGTGTTCTTCTGGTTTGATGGCCTCGCAGCTCTGGAAACTCCCGTGACTAGTGACTAGCTCGCTGGCCAGGACATGCTGTCCCCAAGGCCATTCCAAGGCCTCCCACCTCTATCCTCCAGTTTGACCTCTGGCCCCTGGATGACTTGAGTCATACCTGGAGCCGCTTACAGCGTGGGGTGCCGAGAAGGCTCTCCCCCTGGGGAGGCATGAGGTTGCTAGATTCATGAGGTGGAGGGAGGACTGGGAGTTAAAGGGGAGGGGAGAGAGTCTGGCCCCCGAGTCAAGGACAGTGGGTGAATAAGCACACAGCTGCAGACCAGGCAACCTTCCCAGGGTGGGGAGGACTCCAAGTGCCAGGCCCAGATGGGGAAAGAGGCACCTTTTCCCTCCCCACTCCCAGCTGTTGCACCCAGAACACTGAACTGCAAGGTCTCGCCTGTGGGCTGCCAAGCCAAAAGGTCATACTGTACCAACATGCAGCCCAGAGCAGGTACCCAGCCCCTGCTGTAGGGGGAGGCCTAGGGGAATAAGGCAGAAATCCCAAACCTGCCTCACACCGGCTGTGTGACTTTGGGCAAGTGACTCAACCTCTCTGAGCCTTGGTTTTCTCATCTGTAAAAAGGGAGGACAGCAATGGCTGTCTCTTGAGATGGGTGTACAGACTTGGGCATACAGTACAGCCTAGGATCTGGGTTCTTGTGGCCTGCGATGGCTGGCGGGAGGAAGACTGGGGCGGAATGGAGCTCCATCTCTGTCTCACATACATTCAAGCCAGCACAACTTCCTACCGATTTTAAGCGGCTGAAGAACCTACAGATAGACTGAGATCACAGGCGACCCTGGATGGGAGTGCTGAAAAGGCACAAAGAGGTCATTTCACAGATGAGAAGAGAGAGGCTCAGAGGGGAAGGCGAGAGTGACCAGCCCCTCCTCCTCCCACCGTAAGTCAGGACAGAGTCAAGACAAACCCAGTGCTGCCCCAGGAGGCTGGGAGCCCACCTGGCTCCTCTGGCCATCCTTCCGGAGTGATGAGAAAAGGAACCACTCTTCCACAACCACCATGTGCTCAGCCCACTTTGGCTCCAGACCTCACAACAACCCTGTGAGGTGGGTGTCCATGTTCTCAGTCCACAGATGAGACAGGCCCTGACCCGCCTGAGAGCAGAGACAGACCATTAGATCAGGGCCACCTGCTGACTGGGCACGCTGCCTTCTCTGTGACACAGACTGGGGACAGGTCCCTCCACTTCATCGCGGAAGCGCAAGCCACCTCCTAATTCAGGAAGCCGGGGGCTCCTGTTTGGGTTGTACCCGCTTTGTCCTCCATCCCCAAGTTCTGAACAGGCCAGGCCACGCTGGCAATGGAGCCGGCCCAACCATATCTAATGTCAGGCTCCTTGACCCCAGGACACAATCAGAGCAAGAGAGGTGGCCGGGGAACTCTGGGGCTCCTGGGGGCAGAACCCAAGCTGAAATCTCCACCCACCTCCACCTCTCCTGCCAGGGTACCTTTGCATTGGCACAGCGTCCTGGGTGAGGGAAGGATAAGGAAAGAGGAACCCAGCAGGTCCTTACCTAGTCAGAAGCCCCCTCCCTCCGGAAAAAGGAAATGTACAATGAAATCATAGTGAAATGATTCAGGCACAGATCAGCCTCAGGTGCTCCCTGGATCCCTATTTCTGGGGTCCGTGACCTCCTTAAAGCGTATTGTCGGAGACAGAGGAAGGGGGCTCGGTTTGCAGAAGCTGCTTTGCAGATGCATAAGGCAGAGGCCAGAAAGACTGAAAATGGGGAATGAGGCAGGCGGGTGAGGAGACAACGAGGCTGGTCTCCCCTCTATCACCCCTCTCTGTGCCTCACTGCCTTTCCAGAGGCTGGTGGTGGGGCGGCATTAGCTGAGGACTAGGCCTGAACTCCGCCTCACCGGGAGCAGAGGAACACGGTCACACCAGCTCCATACCTGCCGGGTTCCCCTCCTGGGGCTGGCAGTAGTCAGATGAGGGAGGCAAGGGAGGAGCTCGTTCCTGGAGGCGGACAAGGCCCCTCAACACTGAACATGGAGCAGCGGTCAGGAGAAGGACCTGGTTCATAACCCAGCCAGGGCAGGCAGAGACCTGGCTGAGCCTGGGGGGCGGCGGGGGGACACTCAATCCAGCCATCGGCAGGCCTGTCCCCACCCCGATGGTGCCTGGCCGGGTGGTCAGTCCGAGGGGCCCCGGCATGACCGACAGTCCTTCATGTCCTCAGAGTAGTCCTCGATCTGGATGGTCATGCTGTGGAAGTGGAACGTCTCTTGCAGGCGGTCGCTGGCTGCCTTCAGCACGGCCTGGGCGTCTGCGTTCTCAGCTGGGGGCCAAGAAAACACGTGGGGGGAGAGGGAGGCACCAGAGAACCAATTACTCACTCTTGGGCCCTTAGGAATGAGTAGGAGGCAAGTCTCAAATCCTACCCTGAACATCAAGAAACCCCCAGACTCACTCCCATACCAGGCAACCCTCTGGTTCCCGCACCTGGCACACAACCCTGAAAGAGCTGGAAAAGCTCTGGCTTTAAGGCTCGGAGTCTTGCCTCTGCCACTTGCTAGCTATAAAAGCCAGGGAGAGTGCCTTTACCACCTCCCACCCCGCCTCAGTTTCTTCATCTATAAGTGGGACCTTGATGATCAAACAAATAACAGGTACCCAGCACTCCGCATGGGGTCAGCTCCAGAGGACCGGCCCTGAGAGCGCCCCACGTCATCTGGACCCGTCGGGCGGGGATGGCCTCAGGCCCCCGGCTGCCTCTCTCACACCCGCCCTGAGTGCTCCCGCCACTCACCGATGGCGATGTGGACAGACAGGATAGGCTGGGCCACGGTCAGCGCCCAGATGTGCAGGCTGTGCAAGGCTTCCACGCCCTCCACAGACAGCAGCAGATTCCGAACGGCTGTGAAGTCCACACCCTTGGGGGTCCCTGAGGACGACAGGGACAGGAGCTGAAGGACAGGGCTCCCTCCCACCCACGCTGCTTCCTGCTCTTCACAGGGCTCCTCACTTGGACCTCCTTGGCCAGCAGAGCTGAGGTTGCCCCTGCCTCCTGAAACGAGCCCCATCATGTCACCCTGTTGTATTTCCCTCTTCACACTTGACACTGTCAGAAATGATCACGATCTTATTTGTTAGTTTCTTGCTATCTCCCTGTCTCAGATGGAAACTCTATAGGCAAGCAGGACAGCTGTTTAGTTTATCACCCTATTCTCAGTGCCTAGAACAGTGCCTCTTCCCCAAGTATATGCCCGATATAAAAACTTTTTAAGATAAAGAAGGCAACCCGGGGCTCCCTGCACCCCCATGTGGCATCCTTGTCATCACTTTTATATGGGTCCATCACATTCTTGGAGAAAATGCTCTGACCTGCAGCTGAACACTCAGGCTGACCCCAAACCAGGATCCAGACTGGTTCTGACCACAGAGACGTGAGGGGCTGAGCAGCCCTCAAAGCACTGCCACGTCCTCCCAAGGCGGGGGAGCCTCAGGAAAGAAGGCCTGAGCCAGAGTGGATTCAGTAGTCTTTCTTGTCCAACTCTGACTATATTTTTCTCATCCTCAGTCTGGCCCCCCAACACTGTGCAATGAGAAGCATAATCCTCACCCCAAAAGGGAAGGCAAGTGGAGACTCAAGAAGCATATGAGGAAGGGCGGGAGGGCCAGGTGCTAAAGACACACCTGGAAGCCCCCAGACTTGGCAGGGAGGACACATCCCAGCAGGGAGGAGGCACCCATGGGGGTAAGGGGACAGAAAGGACAATCTAGGAGACATTTCCAGAACACCCACACCTGAGGACCCTGCTCAATGTCAAGATTAGCCTGGGCCCCAGGAGGTTCTCCAGACCTTCCCCCACCCCCCACCTTGTGTTGTGATGCACGCCTACACCCAACACACACACACACACACACAACACACTGCATGCTCAGTCATGTCAGACTCTTTATGACCCCATTGACTGTAGCCCACCACCCTCCTCTGTCCGTGGGATTTCCCAGGCAAGAATACTGGAATGGGTTGCCAGTTCCTCCTCCAGGGGAATCTTCCCAACCCAGGGATCGAACTGGTATCTGCTCAATTTGCAGGCAGATTCTTTGCCCCTGAGCCACCTGGGAAGCCCACATATACACAGACTCGAACCTATCTTAGCGCTGGAAAGTAAAGAGCAAAGAGGGAGCCCCAAGCTCAGGTTACCTTCCATCAGCACCAGGATCACATCTCTCAGGATGGTCAAGGTTGTCCCCAGGACGAGGATGGAGAATAGGAAGGTGCAGATGGGGTCTATAAACTTGTACTCTGGCTACAAGGAAAAAGGAGAGGCAAAACTGGGGGTCACCAGCCAACACCTCAGCCTTCCTTCTCCCCTCCCACCCAGCAGTGAGTCAGAGAGAAGGGCTTTTTCTGCAGGGTGGGCACGAGCTTCATCCTGACCCTGCCTCCCAGTTCTCTACCTTTTATTCTGTGTCCAGAAGGACAGGCAGGATGTACCACAGTTCAGGATAAGACATCATGCCTTCCCGCCCCTCCCTGCCCAAGGGGCTAAGCCACAGACAGAGCTAAATGGAATCTTAGGCACCATCTGGCCCAACATCCCAGCTTTATAGGTGGGGTAACAGAGGCTCAATTAGAGCAAGGGACTCCTCTACATCATGCAGCTAGCAAGGGGTGATCTAGCCCAACGCTGGGCTCTTTCCATTACACCCAACTGCCTCTATGTAACGGGCAATGCCCAGGCTTCAGCAGGCTACAGTCCTGGATTTGAATCTGACTCTGCAACTTACCAGCTAAGTGATGCTGTGCAAGTCACTGAGCCTTTCTGGGCTGCAGAAAACATCACCACCTCCCTTCAGGGTTCTCATCAAGATCAGAAGTGCTGATGCTTAGTGGGTATTGGGTAAATGTTTCTTCCCTCTCCCACCCTTCTGCCCAGAGCTGGAAAGGGTCCTGTGCAGAGAGAAGCCCCCAGGTGACCCACACTCCCTCCCCCACTTCCTCCTGTCCCCAGCTCTAACCTTGAAGTATAAAATAATGGCTGCCACCAAAACGCCCAAGCTCTGCAGAAAGTCTCCAATGACGTGGATAAAGGCAGCTCGGACACTGGGGCTTCCCTGCTCCTGGCTAGCATTGTGGCTGTGCTCGGGGTTGTGGCTGTGTCCATGGCCAGACTGGTGAAGAATCAACCCCATTCTACGGGAGTGGAGACAAAGCCAATGGGCTCACTGAGGTAGCAGATGGAAGCTTCAGATTCGGCCAGGCAGAGGCCCCCATCAGGACTGACCTCCCTGTGGGGGTCAAAATCCCAACCGCCACCCAAGACTGCATGAACCCTTTGGGCACGGAAGGAGCCCAACAAATGTGGCCTTGGTTCAGGGTGCCAGGGGGAGGAGGGGTTCAGCTCCATCCAATGCCAGGCTGAACCTGGGCACAAAGCTGCCCCAGTGCCAAACCTCAGAGCAGAAGGGCGCCACAGAGGAGATTGAGTTCCCCCCAGCATGTCACAGAGGGTGAAGCTGAGGCCCAGAGAGGGAAGTGGCTTGCCCCAGGCCACTGGGCAAGGGGGAGAGAACCCAGAATAGACACCCCCACTCTACACAACTTACGTCTCAATGAGACCAACTTCAGGCACATCAGATTGAAAAGCGCTTTGAGAGTCTGTCCCTAGGGTCCCCTGCTCCTGTAAGCACTAGACTCACCCCTCCCCACAACAGGTAGGAAGCCTGTCTCTGGTTATTCACTGACAGGTCTAGGGTGGGGACCTGATGCTGCCCCAGGTTTACAGTTCCTGATGGCCTGACCCTAGGCCTCAGGCAGGACCCAGGTGTTCCAGGTGCCAGAGCTCAGACCACGAGGGAGATTCCAATCCTGCAGCCATCCTGGTGTGAGGTATGGCCCCCTCCTAACAAAAGCAGGCATGTAAGTATGCCTGTGAGGAGGGGGAGGGTTCACAGGGACCCCAGGCCACACTCACATGATGTTCACCACCACAGCACAGCCCGATGTGATCAGCATGGTCTCCTCCTTGATCTCATAGTCTCCAGAGATCAGCCGTTCCACCGCCAAGTACACCAGCACCCCCGTCACGACCCAGATGGACAGCACAGAGAGCAGGGCACCCAGGATCTCTGAGGAAGAACCCAGCCCCCAGTACCAATCTTAGCATGGGGCCCTGAGGCTAAGGAGCCCCCTCTCCCTCCCCACAAAATCTGAGCCTGAGTCCGATTGGAAGTATGACTCTGCTGGAGGTACTATGGCTGGCACCTCACCCCACCACTCATACATCTGAAGAGGTCGGAGCTGAAGAAACTCAAGAAATCATCTGGGGCAACCTTTTCAGTTGAAGCTGACTCATTAAATACATACCCATTGCTCAGCTGGAAAACTGAGGTGCTGAGGAACAGAGGCTGGCATCTCCCACCAAGAAGAGAATGACAACGAAGCCCAGAGATGAACTTCAGAAGGCTTTGCTGACCTCTCCCTCCCTGGCTAGAGCCAATCCACAGCATTATGTGCAAAGTGAACACTACTGTCATTTATTCTTAAATAAATAAAACGTCCCCTCTTAGGAAGGTGGACTCTCCTTTCCTGCAGGGTGGGAACTCCCAGAGGACAGGGGACCAGGGTTTCCCCATCAGACTGCTGCTGCTGCTGCTGCTGCTAAGTCACTTCAGTCGTGTCCGACTCTGTGCGACCCCATAGACGGCAGCCCACCAGGCTCCCCCATCCCTGGGATTCTCCAGGCAAGAACACTGGAGTGGGTTGCCATTTCCTTCTCCAATACATGAAAGTGAAAAGTGAAAGTGAAGTCGCTCAGTTGTGTCCGACTCTTAGCGACCCCATGGACTGCAGCCTACCAGGCTCCTCTGTCCATGGGATTTTCCAGGCAAGAGTGCTGGAGTGGGGTGCCATTGCCTTCTCCCCTATCAGACTGGGAGCTCCCAAAGGACAAAAGTCATGGTTGACATCCTCTTCCCCCACCCACGTCACCTTCCTGGCTTTACTCAGGGACCCAATGGACTCACCTAAGAACTTTCATCTTAACCCACCCCCTCCTCCCCCCAACTCCACCCCCACCCCAACCAGGGCCCTCACCAGCTCGATGCCAACCAAAGTTCATGGTCTTGGTGGCTGGGCGGGAAGACATCCACAGGGAGAAGAGGCTGATAAGCATGCTGGCAAAGTCAGTGAGCAGGTGGGCTGCATCTGTCATGATCGCCAAGCTATGTGCCAGGTACCCACCTGCAGGGCCAAGAGGAGGGAGGGTCCTTATCGGCTCCTCAAGGAGCCAGTTTCCCAGAGTGTG
Source organism: Okapia johnstoni (assembly GCA_024291935.2). NCBI lineage: Eukaryota > Metazoa > Chordata > Mammalia > Artiodactyla > Giraffidae > Okapia > Okapia johnstoni. The sequence continues at coordinate 8,716,650 of JAGTYA010000024.1, read as the reverse complement.
TAGGCAGCAGGGAAACCATGAGCTCTGGAGAAAGACAAGGGATTCCAGACCTCTCCACCGTTAACTGTGTAACCGTGAACAAGTGATTTCCTTTCTCTGAGCCTCAACTTCTAGCATCTGTGAAATGGGATTAGCAAAATCTACTTAGAGGATGAATGTGAAAATTGAGTTCAAATTGGGCCTGGAGGGGAATACCACTGCGGTCCAGTGGCTCAGACTCCCCACTTTCATGGCACCCTCGGCTCGGGTTCAATCTCTGGTCAGGGAACTAAGATTCCACAAGCCATGCAGTGCAGCCCAAACAACCAAAAACAAAAAAAAACCAAAATGGGCTTGGAAATGCTCTTTTCTTCTAGCATTCAGGTCTTTCCTGACCTACTAGTTTTGTGTGATCTCAGGCAAGTTACTTAACCTTATGATGTCTCAGTTTCATCATAAAAATGATACTATCAGGACCTATGACAGCACGAGGTTGTTGTGAGGATTGCATGAGATAGTGTGCGTGTTAAGAGGTTTAGCATGGTGTGAGTGAGTGACAGTCGCTCAGTCATGTCTGACTCTTTGCAATCCCATGGACTGTAGTCTGCCAGGCTCCTCTGTCCATGGGATTCTCAGACAAGAATACTGGAGTGGGTTGCCATTTCTTTCTCCAGGGGATCTTCCTGACCCAGGGATGGAATCCTGGTCTCCCGCACTGCAGGCAGCCTCTTTACCGTCTGAGCCACCAGGGAGGCATACTATTAGCATGGCAAGCATACAGTAAATGGGGCTGTTAGTATTAATACTACAGGAACATTCAGGAGAAAAGCCTTTTGGATCATCCAGACTACACACGTGCCAATTTCATTGAATTAGCCCAAAGTCCTCACCGATGACTTCCCCAATCATGAACAACAGGCAGAAGGCAGAAGCCACACAGAGCTGGCGCCAGGCCCTCTTCTTGGGGTCACTGTGACTGCCAGGACCCTTCTGGGAATGGCAGTAATGGCTGCTCTGGGGAGCTAGCTCAGTGGGTTGCAAGGCCAGGCCAGGTGAAGACGGAGGGATGCTGCTGGTCCCATCCTGCCACAGAGTAGTGTAAGTCCTGTCCAGAGAGAAAGGGTGAGGGGAGATTCAGCTGAGATGGGAGCAAAGAGGGCTGACTCTAGTCTTACCTCTCTCCGGGCCTGTGCGTTCCCCTGTGCCCGTTTGGAAAGAGTTAAGGATATACTCCAAGCTCGACAGACTCTAAGGAGTGACCAGAAGCCCCTCCTTGCAGGAGAGTGCTGGAGAATGACCAGTCCTGGAGTCTTGGCTCCATGTCTTCCCTCCTTCTCCATCCCTCCCAGGACTTGGAGGAGGGAAAGACCTTGGGAACTAGCCAGGGGGCTGGGCTGGGCCGGTTCAGTGGAGCGCGGAGAAGGATCAGAACTCATGCTCAGGGAAGACAGCAGCTCGCCCCCTCGCAAGGACTTGCAGACACCGGCCTCCCAGGGCGGGGCGGTCCCCAGGCTAAATGCCAGCCCCGGGGCGGAGCTCCAGGTACGCACTCCCCCACGTACCCGCAGGGGTCGGGATCCGTGCTCTGCGGCGAGGAAGGACTGGTCCCTGTGCCCAGCCTTTATTTCCCCTTTCCTCCATCCGCCCCTCACCACTTCTGGGGGGAGGGGGCGGTCCCGGGTCGAGTCGTCGCCAAAACCAGCCATTGCTAGGAGGGCAGGCGGGGAGGTAGGGCTGAGGCCACTGAAATTCCCTCCCCTCCCCAGATTCTCCTTACCCGACTGCAAGCCTGGCGTCCAACAGATGCATCCTCTCGCCCGCTTTCATGAGGCCCCGTGCGTCCTGCCACGTGCTCCCTGGAGTCGCGCGCTGGGCTCTCCGGCGGCGAGCGCTCACCTGCCCCCAGCGCCGTGCGCTCAGCTCCCGCCGCCCGCCCTGCCGCGAGTCCGCTCCCGCCTGGACCGAGCCGCGGCCGCTGAGGGGTCGTCCCGCTGTGGCTACCGCTGCTGCCCCCACGACGCCGGCAGCTGCGCCCCGCGCCCGCTGGCTTTATCAAGTCCCCGCTTCCCCGTGTGAAGCGGCGCGTCGTGCGCAAAGGCCCGCAGGGAAGGGGGAGGGTGTAGCCGGCTGCAAAGGGCCCCGGCGCTGACCCCAGCACCCGGTCCCCGGACCGAGGAGCCCACCTGGCCTGCGTCGGACAGCCTAACCGCCTCTGCCCAGCCCTGCTGCTTGGTGCTTCTGACTCCACTGCGCCCACTTGCCCCAAGAGCGGGGCTGGCTGCCTCCTGCCGGGAAGTTCTCGGGACACTGGCTTGTAGAAATCGGCTTTGAGTCGCCTGAGAGCAGGAATGTGGCTTCTGGACTCAAGGGCTCCTGAGGCTGGGGTTGTTGTTTTCCTCCTCGGGAAACCCCTGATCGGTTTCCACCCTCCGGCTGCAGACATCCGAGGCCCCCCAGGTTCTGCGCAGGCTAGGGGGCTCCCGGAGGCAGGGTGTGCCTACCCTCAGCCTGGGGCAGTAGCCTTCCCGACTGACCCACCCTCCTCGCTGAGGCAGCACCAGTTCCTCCCCTTGCTAGGGCTCCGACTAAAATCTGGGGTGACCGGCTGTATCTCCACCGCTACATGGAGCAACAGTCGCCATCTGGACTGAGCTGACACCGCCACCAGCACCCCATCTATTCACCACTGCCCCAAGGCAGTTCCCAGGAGCCTTGCGTGGTGTTCGGCCGAGAGAAGCCACCTAGCTCTTCCTGCCGGGGTCGAGTGGGGTTGGATGTGTGTTTTGTGCCGGTCTCAGCTTATCGATCGAGTTGAAGTTTCAAACTGCCCCAGGCTCAGCTCAGATTAATCTTCTAATATACTTGAGGGCAAAATGAGTATGCTTTAAAAAAAAAAAATGTGTCTTCTATGTCCCTCTTGTTCCTTAGATGCAAAGTATATTGTAAATTCTCAATATATGAAGATTTACAAATTGGATTCAGACACATTTATTCATTTTATAAAAACTTTTATGCCAGATTTCCCTTAAATTAATACTTTCCTAGTACTCATTTTAATTGATTTGCAAAAGTTTAACTAATTAGTTAAGACTGTGATATACTGAAAAGCTGCTCCGTGTGTATTCTGTACCTGTCTCCTTCAGAGATCCCCAGAGGTCCTATGCAAATGACCTAGCAGTTCGAACACCTCAGCAATTTTATTTTAAATATGTAGATATCCCTATAAAGAAGGCTTCCCAGGTGGTGCTAGAGGTAAACCACCTGCCTGCCAATGCAGGAGAGAGAAGAGATTTAGGTTTGATCCCTGGGTGGGGAAGAGCCCCTGGAGGGGGTTATGGCAACCCACTCCAGTATTCTTGCCTGGAGAATCTCATGGAGAGAGAAGTCTGGTGGGCTACAGTCCATAGGGTTGCAAAGAGTCAAACACGACTGAAGCGACTTAGCACAGCACAGGTGGTTAAAATACACATGTAATGAAAATTTGTTAATGACCTCAGATTCTTAGGTCTTGTTTTTCCCAGCAAAAAAATAGCTCATATATATTCTGGCTCCTCCCTCACCTCTTCGGAGCAGTTCCTTTGTAAGGTCACCAAATAAGACTTAACTCACACCTTTTCTGTCATGCATTTTTTTCTGTCAACACCTATGTTTGTGTGTGTGTTAGTCACTCAGTCATGTCCTACTCTTTGCGACCCCATGGCTGTAGTCCACCAGGCTCCTCTGTCCTCAGAATTCTCCAGGCAAGCATACTGGAGTGGGTTGCCATTTCCTCCTCCAGGGGATCTTACCAACCCAGGGATCAAACCTGGGTTTCCTGCATTTCAGGCAGATGCTTTACCATCTAAGCCACCAGGGAAGCCCATCAACATTCCGCAAGGAATCTGATTCTGTAGGTCTGGGAAGGGACTCTGGGAATCTATATTTTTTTTAATTCATGTGTTTAATTCTATCATGAAACTATGGTTCTTTTTAATGGTATGTTCTTGTTGTTCAGTTGCACAGTCGTGTTCAACTGTTTGTGACCCCCATGGACTGCAGCACACCAGGCCTCCTTGTCCCTCACCATCTCCCGAAGTTTGCCCAAGTTCATGTCCATTGCATTGGTGATGCCATCCAGCCTTATCATCCTCTGATGCCCTCTTCTCCTTCTGCCCTCAATCTTTCCCAGCATCAGGGACTTTTCCAGTGAGTCAGCTGTTCGCACCAGATGACCAAAATACTGGAGCTTCAGCTTCAGTTCTTCCAACAAATATTCAGGGTTGATTTCCCTTAAGATTGACTGATTTGATCTCCTTGCTGTCCAGGGGATTTTCAGGAGCCTCCTCCAACACCACAGTTCAAAGGTATCGATTCTTTGGCGCTCTGCCTTCTTTATGGTCCAGCTCTCACAGCTATACGTGACCACTGGGAAGACCATAGCCTTGACTATACAGACCTTTGTCAGCAGAGTAATGTCTCTGCTTTTCAGCACACTGTATAAGTTTGTCATAGCTTTCCTGCCAACAAGCAATTGTCTTCTGATTTCATGGCTGCAGTCACCATCCGCAGTGATCTTAGAGCGCAAGAAGAGGAAATCTGTCACTACTTCCACCTTTTCCTCTTCTATTTGCCGTGAAGTAATGGGGCCAGATGCCACGATCTTAGTTTTTTTTAATATTTAATATTAAGCCAGCTCTTTCACTCTCCTTCACCCTCATCAAGAGGCTCTTTCATTCTTCTTTGCTTTCTGCCATTAGAATGGTATTATGCACATATCTGAGGTTGTTGATATTTCTCCTGCCTATCTTGACTCCAGCTTGTTACTCATCCATCCCGGCATTTCTCATGATGTGCTCAGCGTATAGATTAAACAAACAGAGTGACAGCAGACAACCCTGTCATACCCCTTTCTCAATCTTGAACCAATCAATTGTTCCATACAGGATTCTAACTGTTGCTTCTTGACCCGCATACAGGTTTCTTAGGAAACAGGTGAGATGGTCTGGTATTCCCATCACTCTAACAGCTTTCCACAGTTCATTATGATACACATAGTCAAAGGCTTTAGTGTAACTGATGAAACAAAGGTAGATGTTTTCCTGTAATTCCTAGCTTTCTCTGTGATCCAGTGAAGGTTGACAATTTGATCTCTAGTTCCTCTTCCTTTTCTAAAGCCAGCTTGGACATCTGGAAGTTATGGTTCGCATAATGCTGAAGCCTAGCATGCAAGATTTAAGCATGACCTTACTCGCATGGGAGAAGAGTGTGATTGTCTGATGGCTAGCACATTCCTTTGTACTACCCTTCTTGGGAACTGGGGTGAGGTTTGACCTTTTCCAGTCCTGTGGCCACTGCTGGGTCTTCCAGATTTGCTGACATATTGGATGCAACACCTTCATGACCTTATCCTTTAGAGTTTTGAATAGTTCTATTGGAGTTCCTTTGCATCCACTAGCCTTGCTAACAGCAGTGTTTCCTAAGGCTCACTTAACTTCACACTCCAGAATGTCTGGCTCTGGATGACTGACCACACCATCGTAAAAATCCGGTTCATGAAGATCTTTTTTGCACAGTTCTTCTGTGTATTCTTCCCATCTCTTCTTGATCTCTTCAGGGTCTACTAGGTCTCTACCATTTCTGCCCTTTATTGTGCCCATCTTGAGCAAAATATGCCCTGATATCTCCAATTTTCCTGCCGAGATCTCCAGTCTTTCCCGTTCTGTTGTTTTCTTCTAGTTTTATACACTGTTCATTGAAGAAGGTCTTCTTGTCTGTCCGTGCTCTGCTTTGGAACTCTGTTTAGTTGGCTATACCTTTCCCTTTCTTCCTTGCTTTTTGCTTCTCTTCTTTCTTTAGCTATTTGTATGGTATATTTTTAATGGTATAACGGTTATGATTTTAAAAGAACCTTTATCTAACGGGTTACGTGACACCTGGAATTTGCCTTAAAATAATCACAGTGAGGAGACGGAGTAATGATAGAGAAGAAACATGTCAGTAACTATTGAAACTGAGTAATGAGTAAGGAAGGTATGTTATACTATTCCCTGTACTTTTCTGTACATTTGAAATTTCCCGGAATGAAAGGTTTAGGGAAAAATAAACCTCTGGTGATTCTGATGCAGCCGCCAAAACTGTGTTCAAGATTTATGGAGTAACCCCTCTGAAGCCAATTTCTTTGCAGCATGATCTTAAAAGAAACTTGTTGATCAGGAAGACTTCATACCACCTTTGAGTGTTCTGGTTTGCAAGTGCCCTTTGTGTGGCAACTAGAGATTCCCTTATTTGCAATATCAGATATCTCCCTGGAGTTCACATTTCTGATTACAGAGCTTTGACTGCCCTCCCCCCTCCCTCTGATAAGTGACAAGGTAGTGGATAGATATACTTATCTCACACATGACCAGTAACCTGGGGAACTCTAGAGGTAGAATGTGGACTGGTTGTAACACTGATTTTTGTGATTTCAAGGAGATGGTAGCTTCTCTCCTGGCCTCAAATTCCTGCAGGCTTCTATAGGAGGATATTTTAGGACTATGAAGAAAAAGTGTGGGATTGTCAAAAAAGGATAGTAGCCATATCCAAGCAGGAGGAGGCAGACACACGAAGAATCCCTAGGGGTTGGTAATGTTTTTTTTTCTTTTATTCTACCTTTTTTCTTTAATTGAAGTGCAATTGATTTACAGTGTTTCAGACATATAGCAAAGTGATTCAGTTAAACATATAACACTCATTTTCCCTGGTCTGCTAAGTAGCAGCACCAGATTTCAGTATATTATAGTTTATATAACTCTGAAATTAATTCTGTGCGCTTGTGTATGGTTTTTGTTGTTGTTGTTGTTAAGTATTTTGTTTATTTGGCAGCACCGGGTCTTAGCTATGGAACATGGGATCTTCAGTAGAGTTTGGGATATAGTTCCCTGACCAGGGATTGAACTGTGGTCCCCTGCATTGGGAACACAGAGTCTTAGCCACTGGACCACCAAGGAATCCCTTTTGTATGTAATATGTTACACTTTTTTTTTTAAACTCTTGCTTCAGAACTTGAGAAAGGACTGGAAATGGAAGCAAAATTTGATTCCCTGAAATTCACAGTTAGGGATCAAGTTAGCCTTGGAAAAAGTCCCAGAAGTGAAAATGGGCAGAGGTGTGAGGGTTTAATGCATTTTCATAAGGTTGAATTACACAGAAGGGCTAGTTCTGGAGGATGTCACATGAATGAGTAAGTTGGGAAATGCTGGGTTCGATGTTTAATCCACCAAAAAACATTCAGATCAGTTCAGTTCAGTCGCTCAGTTGTGTCCAACTCTTTGTGACAACCCCATGGACTGCAGCACACTAGGCCTCCCTGTCCATCACCAGCTCCCAGAATTTACTCAAACCCATGTCCATCGAGTCAGTGATGCCATCCAACCATCTCATTTTCTGTCATCTCCTTCTCCTCCTGCCCTCAATCTTTCCCAGCATCAGGGTCTTTTCCAATGGGTCAGTTCTTTGCATCAGGTGGCCAAAGTGTTGGAGTTTCAGCTTCAACATCAGTCCTTCCAATGAATATTCAGGACTGATTTCCTTTAGGATAGAACGTCCTAAAACATTAAGAGCTTTAAAGACCAGGTGGTATTACAAATACCGTGAACTTTATGGCAGGACTGTGCAGAGCCCTTAAGTTGCTACTGAGTTCTGAATGTCAAAAAGGGTGGGACAGACTCTGCAGTGTTCCTCAAATTCCTAAATCTTAAGGGTCTCAGACCCAGCTGATGGACCTGCATCAGACTGACTCAGCCTCACCTCTCTCCCAGCCCCTTTTTCCTGGAGAGCCTGATGTTGCTTCAGCCACTATCATCATCTCATGCCCTAGCATAGGTGGCTGGCTTGGCCTTCCCTGGAGTAAATCTGGGCTCCAGCAGAGCCACCGTGGTCACCACCATGGTGGGGGCAGCAGCAGTTCTAGTCCTCTAACCATAAGCCCTGACAGATTTTGTTTTATTTGCTTTTTTGTAAAGCGAGTGCCTGACTTAAGCTCTGATTGCCATCCCTTTTAAAAGAAGCAACCACTTTAAAGGGACTATGTCTATCAAACACCCTGGGCGCCTCTCCCCACTGAGATTCTTCTGTTTTCACAATCTTAGTTGATTTGGCTAACTGACAATTTGGGTCACTTGCTTTTTTTTTCTCTTCCCACACTTTAAAACCCCACACTTATGCTTTAAATTCATCAAAAGTGAGCCTTCGAAACTCTAGGCCCCCACCCTCGACCCTAATAGAAGCAGAAGACAGGCCCATGATTTATCCCTCCCTCTCTCCACCTGTGAACTCACTGCGTGGTATGCTGTGTAATGTCCAGATCTTGTAAGTAATAAACCTTTATTTTTTAAACTTTCCTGTTGCTTAGTACTTAAAGGCATCTTGAAATTAACTAGAATTACGAGGGCCGGTCTAACCACATTAGTAATTAATAAGCTGAGACCAGCACAAAACCTACGCCCAACCCCACAAGACCTGGAGGCTCCTCTCATCACCTGCAGAGTCAGCTGACAGCCCTTGAGTGTCCCCCACAGCTGCCCAAAGGGTCAAGTGACACAAGGGATGCGTGGCATTGACGCTCTGGGAGGCAAACTCCAATCCTAAGAGATGGGAGGTGAAAGAAGCCAGTAGACAAGTCTCCCCGTTCTTCCTACTGATGACTGTTCAAGGTGCATTGTTCTTTCTGCCCTGCTAGAAGCATCTCCCATGCTTGAGCAAGCAGTTCTCAGTGAAGCTGTGGCCAGCTCGGTAATGTGATACTTTATATATTTGCTTTCCTCCCTGGTGGCTCAGCTGGTAAAGAATCTGCCTGCAGTGTGGGAGACCTGGGTTCAATCCCTGGGTTGGGAAGATCCCCTGGAGAAGGGAAAGGCTACCCACTTCAGTATTCTGGCCTGGAGAACCCCATGGAAAAAGTCTGAGCGACTTGCATTTCACTTGACTTTCCTGCTTGTCTTCCACTTCCTTTCATTCTGGCTGTCCTGGGAATGTAGCTGAACCAGTCACTGCCTCAGGCTGTGTTTTCTAGAGAACCAGAGAACAAGGCATTGAATGAAACCTTTTCTGAAGGGTCCTATCAGGGCCAGTTTTCCAAGGAGCTCTCATTGGGAAATGCAAGGTTGAAGGACAACTTGTTTGGTGGGATAGAAACCTGGGTTTTTGCCATTACTGTCTATTTCCTGCCTTACATTTCCTAGCAGGCCTCTGTCCGTCTGCCCTAAACTCTCCTCACTGGAAAAAAACAGGCTGAATGAAACCCCAGCTCTTTTGGTAATAATTGGAAGAAAGCGCTGTGCGTTTATTAAAACAACATATAACACAGACTCGGTCACCGTCATTTATGTGGGGTATAGACACTGAAATACAGTACATTATCCTTTCCTGGACCTGTGAGTGCTATAAAGTCCTCCCACCAAGGAGAGGAAGTGGGCAACTGTATCAACCTGGCTTCCTTCCCTTCTTTATAACAATTGCCAGTCACACAATGACCAGGCATTATCATACAAAAGTTCCTTTACAAAAAGCACCAAATTGGCATACATATACAAGTATACAAAAATCACATTTAAAAAATGTACAAAATATTCCATTTTGCACCAGCGTAGAAAAGAATCCAGTGTGATTGTTTCAAGCACGTTTCCAATTCCGGTTCACAACGGTGGACACAGCGGTGGGGTCCTACTCCTAGTTCCTGCTCTCTGAGCAGAGAGAAGACACACCTCCCCGTTGCCCCACCAGGGGCCCTGACCCCTCCCACCCTGGGCCCGTCACTAAGGCAGCTGGGCCCATCCCCACCCTCCCCGGTCTCTCTGCAACTAGAGGGTCTCTCCCTCATCATCTCCTTACTGGTGCCCTGAAAGAAAAAGACAAAGAAAAACAAGGTGAGATGGGAACTCAGGAGGATCCAGGGCTCACTAAGCTGCAGGGAAAAAATTATCAAATCCCAATTCCTGCCTGACCTCTTCTTTTTAAAATCAAAAGAGAATTTAGCTGCCTGAATGCTATGGATTGCAGATCCAATGCAAAAAAACTATAGACGGCTGAAAAATGAAAGTGTTATTTGCTTAGTTATGTCCAACTCTTTTGTGACCAGGCTCTGCTGTCCATGAGATTATCCAGGCAAGAATACTGGAGTGGGTTGCCATTTCCTTCTCCAGGGGATCTTCCCGACCCAGGGATCGAACCCATGTCTCCTGTATTACAGGCGGATTCTTTACCACTGAGCCACCAGGGAAACCCCAGCATTGTTCGCTCTTTCCAAACTTTCACAAGGTGAAAATCCAAATTCTTTATTGAAATCTTCTTTTAAAAAACAAAAGCTCCTTAAAAAAAAAAAACTACTAATTTAAAAAATGCTGACAACTACAACTAATTTTTAAAAATTTGAATATTGAGCCAAGCCTGAGTGCTCTCTATGACTTCTGTTATACTGTGTCACTTTCCATTTAGGAAGGTCATTTAGAGGTAAAGTGAGAACTCTTTATTATGAATAGTGGGGGGAGTTCTCTAAGAGAAAAGGGAACAGGATTTTACCTTAAAATCTCTTTTTAATTTTACCTTAAAAACTCTTAAAAAGGGTTTAAAACCCCTCCTGGGGACGGGAAACAGCATCCCAGTGTCACTCAGTAGGGATCTCAAGTTGTCACTGAAGGAATGAATAAGTGGAGGTAGATGAGTATCTCACCTTCTTCCCTCCCCTCTGTGGACTCTTCCTCTTCATGATCTTCTTCTTCAATGAACTCCTCCTCTTCCTCATCTGTGTGCGACAAATAACAATCACCTTAGGTTGGGGCTGGTGTCTCAGAGGAGAAGTTCAAGGGATATTAGCCTGGAGGCACCCAGTTCAGTTCAGTCGCTCAGTCGAATCTGACTCTTTGCGACCCCATGGACTGCAGCACGCCAGGCCTCCCTGTCTGTCACCAGCTCCTGGAGTTTGCCCAAACTCGTGTCCATCAAGTCTGTGATGCCATCCAACCATCTCCTCCTCTGTCGTCCCCTTCTCCCACCTTCAGTCTTTCCCAGCATCAGGGTCTTTTCCAATGAGTCAGTTCTTCACATCAGGTGGACAAAGTATTGGAGTTTCAGCTTCAACATCAGTCCTTCCAATGAATATTCAGGGTGGATCTCCTTTAGGATTGACTGGGTGGATCTCCTTGCAGTCCAAGGGACTCTCAAGGGTCTTCTTCAACACCACAGTTCAAAAGCATCAATTCGTCGACCCTCAGCTTTCTTTATGGTCCAACCCTCACATCCATACATGACTACTGGAAAAACCATAGCTTTGACTAGATGGACCTTTGTCAGCAAAGTAATGTCTCTGCTTTTTAATAGGCTGTCTAGGTTGGTCATAGCTTTTCTTCCAAGGGGCAAGCATCTTTTAATTTCATGGCAGCAGTCACTATCTGCAGTGATTTTGGAGCCCCCCAAAATAAAGTCTCTCACTGTCCAGTCAGGATCAAGGGCCATGTGGTGACCTCAGGGGCCCAAGAGGTGATGGGCTTGGCCCTCCTTCCCTGCCCTCCTCCCTCCCCCGACGTGCTCCAGGGCAGGGGGCTCAAGACCTCCCTTGTTCCAGTAGCAGCAGCACCTCTTCCCTGATCTTCCAGTGACCAGAGGGGGCCCTGGGAATGCATACCCAGACTGTGCACCTCTGCACACAGAGCATCATTAGCTGGGAAAATACAGGAAAATGCTTTGGTTCTCAGGAATCAGAGCCCTTATCCTGAAGGAATTTGCTCAGTCTTTGAAACCTGCTTGCCTCACACTCCTTGTCCAGTTTTCCCACATTCCTTAGCCTGCAGGGGCATGGATACAGGGTGGAGCCCTTCAGGGGCCATCTACTCCTTAGGTGTCTGAAACTGAGCCCCAGATGGTGACTATGGTGCAAGCTGTGTGCTCACTTTCCTATCCTGGGGTCTCGCCTTCAAGTTCTACTCACAGGGAACAGGCCCCTTCCCCACCCCCTCTCTCAAGCTGCTTCTTTAAGCCTTTTGGTGCCCTGAGGGGGTCAGTACAGACTCAGAGTATTTGTCAAGAGTATCTGGAGAGAGGCTTGAAAGAGTTAATTCCTCCAAACTGAGAGTTGACTCATTGGAAAAGACCTTGATGCTGGGAAAGATTGAGGGCAGGAGGAGAATAGGACGACAGAGGATGAGATGGTTGGATGGCATCACCGACTCAATGGACATGGGTTTGGGTGGACTCCGGGGGTTGGTGATGGACAGGGAGGCCTGGCGTGCTGCGGTTCATGGGGTCGCAAAGAGTCGGACACGACTGAGCAACTGAACTGAACTGAACTGAAACCATTATTACAATTAACTACTTATAGCAGCATTTGCTGAGAACTTACTATGTGCTAAGTGCTAACTTGTGCTAAGGACTGTACACGCATTGCCTCATACAATCCCCAGACGCCCTAGGTGGAAGCTGCACTCATTGCCCATGTGGCCTCTGCAAGTCACTCACCGTTCCTTGGTTTTATTTTTTTAACTTTTTATTTTATATTAGAGTATAGCCAATTAACAACGCTGTGATAGTTTCAGGTGGACAGCAAAAGGACTCAGTCATACATGGTCATGGATCCATTCTCCCACCTTTCCTTGGTTTTATTGCCTTGACTACAAAGCAGAGATGACAAAAGAACTACCTCTTAAAGTTGTTGTATTAAACAACAGAATTCATGTTCAGGGCTCAGTGGCCAGGACACAGAAAGTTCTCAATGAATGGTAGCCATGGGTACTCTTCGCATTTACCCGTGAGGACACGGAGAGGCTCCGGGAGATTACTGAACGCAATGCAGGTGTTCACAGGGTCAGATTGCTCACATAGTATGATCCACTCTTGAATATCTTACTTTAAGGAGGGTGACTCCAGGGGATCTTCCCAACCCAGGGATTGAACCGGCATCTCTTACATCTCCTGTGTTAGCAGCCAAGTTCTTTACCACTAACACCACCTGGGAAGCCCAGATGATCTACAGCCATGGATTTGCCCAAGTCCATTGACACCTCTCTGGTGACTGGCAACTACCCTGGTGGCTCAGACAGTAGAGAATCTGTCTGCAATGCCAGAGACCCGGGTTCGATCCCTGGGTCGGGAAGATCCCCTGGAGAAGGAAATGGCAACCCACTCCAGTATTCTTGCCTGGATGATCCCATGGACGGAGGAGCCTGGTGGGCTACAGTCCACGGGGTCACAGAGAGTCGGACACGACTGAGCGACTGAGCCTTTCATTGGCACCTCAGCTTTGGGATGTATGTCGTCCTTACCCAAGAATAGAGCATATTTGGGCTTCTGAGGATAGATTTAATACTCCAGATTCTGAAAGCTTGCAGGTGAGCAGATGCAGGAGGTGCCAAGAAGCTTTTCTTTCTCTTGAAAGCCCGTTCACAGCTCTTACCTGCCGCTGCACGACCCCTACCCCTCTTTCTTACTCTCAGCAGACCACTGGAGCATCACCCCTCACACAAAGGCAACATTCAACACAACTGGATCTGCCTTCCCTCTCTTTGTTGCTAACCAGCTACCTTTCAACTGTGAAACCTTGAGCGAACTATCAACATCTTTGTTCTCCATCTGGTTCCTCAGGCTTATTATTTTTCCTTTACTATTGTTATAGCTATATTATTATCACAATTATTATAGGTACTCTGCAGAAAAGTAATCACAAACAGAAGCACGGACAGAATATAGATAAATTAAGGTGCCTGAGTATCCAAGTTTATAGCAGTAGGAAGCTGAAGCTAAGACTAGATTCAGGCTATAAGTAGTATATGGCTAGTACCTTACAGAGGCCTCTCAATCAATGTCTTATTTGTTGCACAGCATCTCTCGGTGGCCACTATCAGTAGGCCCGTTCGTAACCTACGTTCAGAGTGAGGAAATGAAGCTCAGAGAGGTGGAGGGACCAGCAAAATGCCACACAAGATGAGGAGTGGCAGAACTGGGTGGTTCAGTGGCTAAGAATCCACCTGCCAATGCATGGAACACTGGTTCCTTTCCTGGTCTGAAAAGAGTCCACCTGCTGGAGGATAACTAAGCCTCTGCACCTCAACTACTGAAGCCAGCATGCCCTAAGCCTGTGCTCCAAAACAAGAAAAATTCTGCAAACAGCAATGAAGACCCAGTGCCGCCAAAAATAAATTAAAAAAGAAAAAGGAAGCAGCAGAACCAGATTTGACCTTAGGTCTGTCTGATTTTATGAAGTTAAAAGACGTTTGTTCCTTGGAAGAAAAGCTATGACAAACCTAGACAGCATATTAAAAAGCAGAGACATTACTTTACCAACAAAGGTCTGTCTAATCAAAGCTATGGTTTTTCTAGTCGTCACGTATGGATGTGAGAGTTGGACCATAAAGAAGGCTGAGTGCCGAAGAATTGATGCTTTTGAACTGTGGTGTTGGAGAAGACTCTTGAGAGTCCCGTGGAGAGGAAGGAGATCAAACCAATCAATCCTAAAGGAAATCCACCCTGAATATTCATTGGGAGGACTGATGTTGAAGCTGAAACTCCAATACTTTGTCCACCTGATGTGAAGAACTGACTCACTGGAAAAGACCCTGATGTTGGGAAAGACTGAAGGCAGGGGGAGAAGGGACCGACCGAGGATGAGATGGTTGGATGGTATCATCGACTTGATCGACATGAGTTTGAGCAAGCTCCAGGATTTGGTGATGGTCAGGGAAGCCTGGCATGCTGCAGTCCATGGGGTTGCAAAGAGTTGGACACGACTGAGGGATTGAACTGAACTGAACTGAACTGCCTGATTCCAAGTTGCCTTGCTGTTTCTATCACCCCAAGTTCCTCCTTATAGCAGACCCATACATAATTTATTGAGCTGGGCTCATCCAGAAGTTGATTGTACAAGTTGGATGGATATCTGGGTATGTTTGGCAGTGTATTCGCCTCCACAAGGGGTCAGTGGGAGGGAGGCTGACTTCCAAGGGAAATAACCCCTTACCTGTCCCAAAGTCGATCGTCCTCAGGGCGTCAGCTATGTGCTCTAAGTCCAAAGTAAAGTAGTCCATGTTTTCAAAGCCCTGCTCTATCTTCCCCAGCTGGCAACCCTTGGAAGCTTCCACAATGCTGTGTGGCAGAGAGAAAATGGGGGAGGGGCACAGTGAGATCTCTGGTCCCAGAGAAGGAAGGAGGCATTTTAGCTCCAACTTACACAAGGGTGCATGCTTGTGTCCACACCCAGGCCTTGTACTCAGAGCCTTCCCTGGAGGGTGGAGTGTTTTCCCTCAGGTCACAAGCAGAATAGATGTCTGAGACAGCAGGGATGCAAAGGCTAGGAAAGCTGGCCCGGGGGAAGACCCTCCCAGCAGAACTAATGCAAAGGAGGAGGATTTCTGAACTTGTCAGAGGCCCTGAGGGGAGCTGGAGCCTTGGCTCATAGCCCTGGGGAGACACTGACCTTCTGATGAGCTGCTTGGCACTCTGTGGGGGGAGAGAAAGAGCAAAGGGTTAGAAATGCAGAAATGGGAACCCCAGGAAATCAGCAAAACCGGTGACCAGGTGCTGCAGATGGGCACTTGGTGCCATCCCCTTGCCCAGCTTTGACCTGTTCATCGGCTTCAGCCAAAGAGAACTTGGATTTTCCCTCTGTCAATAGTCTGTACAGGCCTTGGTCATTATCCTAGGACCCTCCCATTGTAGCAGGAAGCTTGGATTCTAGGAGTATTCATCTAAGCACTCTTAAACACAGAAATCCCTAAGATGAGAATCATATCCTAATCACCTTTTTGTACCCAATGTCTAGCATGAAGCCTGGCCCACAGTATGTGCTTAGGAAATTTTTATTGAACTTAACTCTTCCTTTACAAAATCTTACAGCTGATCACTTCATGTTTCCCCCAACAAGCCCTTCTAGGGTAAGGCTGTCTCTTCCATCTGTCTCTCTATCTCAGTGACTGGCCTACAGCAGGTGCTCAGTTAATAGTCTCCACATAGGCACTGTATTTTGCAGCTTGCAAAGCCATTTCACAAGCATCCTTCTTTTTGATCTTCATAAAATCGGTTGAGAGGAAGGGAGGGAGGAATTGTTACATGCTCACTATGCAGATAGGGGCTTCCTGGGTAGCTCAGCTGGTAAATAATCTGCCTGCAACGCAGGAGACCCTGGTTCAATTCCTAGGTCGGGAAGTTCCCCTGGAGAAAGGATAGGCTACCCATTCCAGTATTCTTGGGCTTCCCTGGTTGCCCAGATGGTAAAGAATCCACCTGCAAAGCAGGAGTCCTGGATTCAACCCCTGAGTTGTGAAAATCCCCTGGAGGAGGGCATGACAATCCACTCCAGTATTCTTGCCTAGAGAATCCCCATGGACAGAAGAACCTGATGGCTACAGTCCATGGGGTCACAAAGAGTTGGACACGACTGAGCAAATAAGCACAGCACATACAGATGAGGAGATTGAGTCTTTAAATATGAATGAGCTTGAAATAACTTCCCCAAAGGCACAGTCTTTGGTGATCAGTGATGGAGTCCAACTTGCCTCTTGGAGCTGCTGAGTTGAAGTGCCCACCCCCTCCCAGGACTGCTCACCAAGAGGAAGACGGCGCCACCGGGCTCATCCAGAGACTGGATGGCTGTCTCCACCAGCTTGGTGGACTTGTCCAGTTGCTCCCGGTACTGCTGGATGAGGGCCTCGAGGAAGCCGAGCTTCTCCTCCTGCTCCCTCGTGATCCGCTGCAGCAGCTCGCTCTTCTTCTCGTCCAGGATGGCGTACAGCACATCAAACTTCTGGCTCAGTTCTTCTTTCACCTGGTGACTGTTCTCCTGGGGACAGAGATCTCCGAGTTATGTCCCGCAGGTCCTCCTTCCTACCCCCACCCTTCCTTCCTGGGGTGGGTGTGCTAGGAATGAAGAGTCAAGAGCTGGGAGAGATTTACTGCACGCGCATTTGGCAGAACACGAAACAAAGCCTTAGCCATAAGAAAGCATTTGCTAGGGTTTGCCAGCAACGTTTAGAGGCTGGCGTCGTAGAGAAAGCTACACCTTTCCTCAAAAGTGGAGACTCTAGGGTCAGGCGGGATGACATATGTGGGCCTCCTGTGTGCCCCCCAGTCACACTCTTTCTCCACTTTAGGACCAAGACCAGATTTGGGAAATTCTGCATCATTTGGTCCTCAGAGACATGGAGAAGCAGCTCCCCCACTAGTGGTCTCCACATTGAGGCTCCCTGCTGTCCAGCACTGACGCTACATTTTAGTTTCCTTACCTGTAAAATGAGTATAATAATAGCATCTCATTAGACTGGGGGCCCCTCATGGATAATAACAACATCCTTCTTCCTTCTCTGATATACTCACACAACTCTATCCATCAGAAATACACTGATCACTCCCACCACCCCTCATGCCATTCCGAGGTCCCCACCTCAAGGGGAGATGAAAAATCATGCATGCTTTTGCAGAAATAGAAAAGTGTGCTCTGCATCTATAGTCTTGCTCCTCAGAGTGTGTTCCATGGACCAGCAACTTGGGCAAATCCTGGGAGCTTGTTAGAAAAGCACAATCTCATGCCCCCTTCTAGACTTACTGAATCAGAACTTGAATTCTAACAAGATCTCAGAGTGATTTAAAGTTTCCCATTAAAGTCTGAGAAGCTTTAGTCTACAGCACACTGGAGAACAATTCTCTAAGAACTACTAGTGCTGAATAAATGCTGGGAATGACTGGAGGGGGGACATTGACTAAAGTCAGGGACCTGGTCTGTCTTCCTTGCCATCCCATCCTCAGCATCTTTGGCGGAGCCTGGTACCCAGCTGTCCTCAAGAAGCTTTTGTGAGTGAATGGATAAATGGATTAGTCATTCCCTCCCCAACCATCCCTGTGTGAACTCCAGGCTCCATGGGGAAGCCACCCCAGAGACCAGATTGCCCTGGGAGGCTTCGAACCCCAGGGCCCAGCTATGCTTCCCCTCACCTTGGTCACTCGACAGGAGTCCTCCAACTGAGTGATGATGGTCTGCACACGGTCGTTCCCTGCCACCAGCATGGAGATACAGTTACTCAGCTCAGTCTAGATGGGAGGGAGGGTGGGGGAACAGGAGAGGAGAGACAAAAATAGTCTCAGGGCCTACCCTCATGGGAGTGGCAGCAACACAGCACCCTCACTCCCTTCTCTGCTAGAAAGAACCTCTTTCTGGGGTGCAGCTCAGGTTCAGAGCAGAGAACACCAGAGAGACACTGCATCCCTCATATCACAGTGGAGGCGCAGAGAGGGGAAGTGAGCTGCCCCAAATACGCAGCAGTGTGCTGGCCAAGGAGGGGTTGGTTTTAGGAATGAAGGGATCCAGAAAAAAAAAATATGTTGGAGAATTCTAGAAGAGAAAGATCAAGAGAAGAGAGGAAGGAGGGGAGGAAAGAGTACAGAAAGGGGTTGTTGTTGTTGCTTAGTCATAAGTCGTGTCCGACTCTTTTGCGACCCTATGGACTGTAACTCACCAGGCTCCTCTGTCCATGGGATTTCCCAGGCAAGAATACTGGAGTGGGTTGCCATTCCCTTCTCCAGGGATCTTCCTGGCCCAGGGATTGAATCTGTGTCTCCTGCATTGGTAGGTGAATTCTTTACCACCGAGTCACCTGGGAAGCCCTTTAGGATGGGAAGCCACAGCCTATTGCATGTACAGGGTGGAGGGGCTCTCACGGGCCCAGAGACCCAGGGAGAAGGCTGCCTCTTGCTGCAGGGGGATCTGGGGAGGGGTGACCAGCACAGGAAGAGGCAGCAGGGGCCCAAACCACACTGGGTTATAGAAGTCACGGCCTGAGAGGACCCGGGTGACCTGGCCCTGGCATCTGGTCTCTCCCTTGGGGCCGCACCCAGGTGCCCTCATGTGGCTCTAAGTATGACTCATGAGCTCAGCCATCTCCCCAGGGAAGGCAAGGGCGGTTCTCCCTGCAGCCTGGGACGTCGCTCCAGGGGGACTATCCCTGAAAGGCCAGCTCAGCAGATCTACGGGGATCAAGTCCGCATCCTGAATCATCTGTCCAGCGGGCTCGGTGGGCTGGGGGTGGGAGTCACTCAGGCCAGTACCTTCTGCCCCTGGAAGACACTCTGCAGCGGGGCCACCTCACAGGCCTTGTGGGCTCCGAACACCTTGCACATGGAGCACGTGGGCACCTCGCATGTGAGGCAGTAGATGTTGATTTTCTCGTCTTCGTGCTCCTTGCACATGGGGTGGCTGCCCTTCTGCAGCGGCCGACTGAAGTGGAGAAGAGTCATCAGTCATGAGGTGGGGTCTCAAGTTCCTGTCTCCCCCTGCAGCCCCAGGAGCCCCCCACCCCACCCCATATCTATGACCCAAGCTCTCAGAGGTCGGCTGTCCTGAATCCTTTTCTTTTCATTCTCTGAGGACCCAGAACCAGGGAAGCCAATGACACCAAGACTAGGATTCAAACTCCAGTGATGGAGTCGGCCCAGGCCTGGCCAGTGCTGGACCTGGAAAAAGTTGTAGGATCCCAGAGTCATTTTGAGACATTCTGGAAAAGAGGAAACTGGGTCCCGGAAAGGTGAATGGACTTTCCCAAGGTCGCCCAGCAAGTCAGGGCAGGGGAGGCTAAGGTTCATTTGTTCTAATTATAGTCCCCAGGCTCTTGGTTACAGCAGGCTGGCGTTCCAACAAAGCAATTTATATTCATGGCCTCATTGAATTCTATATTTAATCCACCAGACTGTAATCTCTGTCGAAGCAGGGAAACTTGCCTGTTGTCTTCAGCCCTAAATCTGCAGTGTACAGTGCCTGACACGGAGAAAGTGGTGATTAAATACAGGTGGAAAGAATACATCAGCAAGCATGTCATGAATGGGCACCGAGGCTCTGAGAAGGAGGTAGTATGTGTGCCCCAAGTCACTCAACTAAAGCAGAGGCAGCCCAGGGCCATCCAGTGGCCCAGCGTGAGCCTTTATTTCCAATCTGAGAGTCTTTCCAGGGTCCAAAGTTGCTTCTTTCTCTTTCTTCCCAAACACACACTCTTGCGATGACTTTCTCCCTTTGTCTCTCTCCTCTTAGGGCCTCTGGCATTTATCTATGGTTCCCTCAGGGTCACTTCCTCCCTGAGATTCAATCTTTTGAGTCTAGGTTTTACCACCCTGGCTAACTCTACACTCATCTAGAGTCAACAGCAGGTCTACACCATCTCTGATTTCCCAGCTGCTAACACAGCAGTGCGTGTGTGCTCAGTCACTTAGTCATGTCTGGCTCTTTGTGATCCCATGGACCGTAGCCCACCAGGCTCCGCTGTCCGTGGATTTCTCCAGTCAAGAATACCGGAGTGGGTTGCCATTTCCTTCTCCAGGGGATCTTTCCAACCCAGGGACTGAACCCATGTCTCCTGTGTCTCCTGTACTGACAAGCGGATTCTTTACCACTGAGCCATGGTAGGCAGGTCATAAACGGTGACTATCCCCCATCATGTCAGTGCCTCACCTCCAAACAACCCTGAATGACTGATCACACCCAGGGCATTACTGGCCCCTCAAGATCTTAAATAAGCTCCTTTTCAGACTTGTCTTTTTGCATTTTTTAGCCCAGCATCCCCCATGCTGGCAGGGCTCTCCCTTTGCCACCTGTCTCTTCCCCCTGGGAAGGGAGCTCTGGGGTGACAGTAGGTACAGAGGTGAGGCAAGATCTTGCGGTCTGGTGCCTGTGTTCCCCGTCATCCCAGATGCCCATCCTCCCAACCCCAGGCACCAGCATCAGGGTTCAAGTCCACACTGTTCTGCAGCTTACTCATGGTGACCTTGGACAAGTGATTTCGCCTCTCTGGGCCCTGGTTTCACCCCCGAGCTACAGGGATCATGGCAGGAGTTCTCTGTGATGATTGTGCAGTGCCTGGCATGGAGCAGACCCTCAATAACTATCGTCATCATTCAGTTCTGGGAAAAGGCCTGGAAGGGTTCAAACACAACTTCCTCTTCCTAGGTTGACTCTGGGTGGGCTATTATTTTGGTGCAATATTGATTTTATTATGATCATGATCAACAACATAGTTGCATTTTTGTAGTGCTGAACTCCGGCAACATGAGAGGCAGTAGCAGTTAAGAATGTTCACCATGGAGTCAGTCAGACAGGCTCCCTCTCAGCTTCACCACTTCCTAGCTGAGCGGACTCGGACAAACCTCTGAGTCTCCATTTTCTCATCAGAAAATGAGGGTAAAAATGGCTTATAGGATTACAGTGAGAATTAAAATGGGGATAATGCATGGAAAATACTTCGTGCAGCACTGCACACAGGGGTGCTCAATAAATACTTGCCATCTTTAACACTTCCCATCAACATCCTATTTGATAGTCACAATAACAAATCTTACTGTCCGTTTCTGGAGACAGAGGAAATAGAGGCCCAGAGACTCGCCCAAGACCCTACAATGCATGAGTAACAGAAAGTAGCAGACACACTTCTCTGGTTAGAGCTTTCTCAAACAAGGACTAGCCTGTTGACTTTTTGGGGCACAGGACACTGCCTGCAAGCATGTATTTGGTGAAGGTTTGGGACCACAAGGGCCATGAGGTCAGCAGCCTCTTGTCAGGACATGCTGATCAGTAAAGATCTCCTTGGTAGCTGTATCTCTCCCCAGTTTGAGGCCCAACACAGCACAGCCTCCACCAGGCCCAAATTCTGCCCTAGAATGAGTGGCTCTTTCACAACCAGGGAGACTTGGAGCTAGATGGGCTGGGCTGGGTCCCAGCAAGTCTGCTTTTCAGCTGCGAAACTCTGGGTAAGTGATTTTACCTCTTTGAGCCTCAGCTTCCTCCTCCATGAAACAGGGATGATGAAAGCCATGCTAATCCATAGAACTGCTGTGAAGCAGCAGCAGGAAGCATTCCTGGTGTTTGGCACTGTTGTTATCATTATAGAGAAACTGGCTATTTTCTCACTAGGCTCTGTCTCTGCTCATCAGGGCCGCTTAACTGGCTCCAGTGCCTCCCTCTCCCTCCATCTCCCTCCCACATCTCATCTGTCCCCCGATTTTGGCCTCAGTATCTTCCAGGAGGACAGCCTAATGTCTGGGTCCCCTGCCATTCACTGGATAATGCCGAGAGCCAGGGCTGGGGGATAAGATGAGCCTCTGTTCACGCCTAAGGGAGACAGCTCTCTGGACTGACTGGCATAGCTCTTCCAGCTAGAAGAATGGATCCAGAGCAGGTGAAGCAATGGATGGGGCCCCGAAGCGCTGGACTCCGAGGATGGGCCGAGGAAGGGGATGGCCTCCCCGTGAAGGGAGCACTGACCTGGAGCACTCCTGTTTGTAGATGTCAATGATGTTCTCCACCAGCAGATTCCGCTGCAGGCCGTACACTCCGTGGCGGTCCATGATCACCTCGTGGCGGCAGGAGGGGCATCGGAAACGGCCTCCAGACATGGCCGCGGAGCCAACCCGGCTGGTCCAGTAGGGATTGGCAGCCTGCTGGCGACAGGGGCGGAGGTGAGGCCTGGGCTCCCTCCTCAGCTTCTGCCCTTTTCTGACCTCCGACCGCCCTCCCCCTTGATCACCACCACCATTCTCATCAAACCATACAACTGAAAGCTTCTCCTCGGCTCAGATGGTGAAGAGTCTGCCTGCAGTGCAGGAGATTCCAGGTTCGATCCCTGGGTGGGGAAGATCCCCTGGAGAAGGAATGGCAACCCACTCCAGTATTCTTGCCTGGAAAATCCCATGGATGGAGGAGCCTGGCAGGCTACAGTCCATGGGGTCACAAAGACACAACTGAGTGACTTCACTTTTTTCCTAATATGAGAGAGCCCCCCACTTACACAGGGAGCACCCAAGAAGCAGCTAAGTAATCAAGAGGTTTGGAGGTCAACAGACCAAGGGTCAAGTCACAGTAATTCTTGGAATGACTTTGGGTGAGCAACTTTTTCTCATCAAGCCTCAGTTTGTCCATTCATGAAATGGGCATATAACTAGAGCCAGCTTCCAGGGCTGCTACTTTAAAGAAAAAATAAAGAACATTCTGTAAAGTGCTTCCGGGGAACTTTGAGGCCTGTCTCCCAGCCAGGATGGACACCCACTCCCATCCTTTGCTTAAGGAGATGAAGCCCTTCCTGCACCCCACTATAGGAAACAGTTTCAAGGGGAAGATGCCTCTACTGTCCAGCGCCTCTCAGCCACCCTCCTCCTGAAGATCTGGGCCCCCTGCCACAGCGGAGCTGGCTCCAGCCCCTGGGGTCTGGTTTCTCTCTCCTTTCTGCCTGCCTCTCCCACTTATCGCTTGAGGCATTTGACTCCTGATTGGAGAGTCAACTGCGGTGCTCAGGACAGGGGTGGGGTAGCCACAGGCAGGGTGGGGAGGGGACAAGTGCGTCATGGAGAAGGAATGGGTCAGCCAGAGCTGCCTCCCCAGCCCCGTCGACCCCTTCCAGAGACTTCTGCAGGGGTTCACTTCAGAGGGGAAAAAAAAACAAGCCCAGTTTGGAAGGGTTCCGGACTAAGACAGTTTTCTTTTAGCTTTCATCACAGGAAGACTGAGTAGCTGCCCGGGGCCCCGGTTCTATGCCAGGCCCAGCACTGACCTGGAAGATGTCATTGGCACACTTCCGGCAGAGGTTATGCTGGCAGGGCAAGATGACCACCGGCTTGGTAAACATCTCCAGGCAGATGGGGCAGATCAGCTGCTTCTCCAGGTTCTCCATGGGGCTTCCATCCTGTATCAGGCTCGACTTATAATCCATGTTGTCCTGGGGACAAATGCGGCGACCCACCTGGCTGCCTTCTTCACCTGCTTTGCTCTAAGCAGACCTGGGGGTCTTGTCTTTGTTACAGAATACCTGCCTGGAGCCTCTTTGCCTTCCTCTCCTGGCGCCCAAATTCTGCCTTGGTCTGAGGCCCCTCTGATATTTATAGCTGGACCCTGGTCACATGAGCCCCAGGAGGAGACCAGCTGAGCATTCCGATGCCAAGTGGCTGGCGAAGCTTGAGTTTCCTCCAGGCCTGAAAGACCAACCCTCTCAGATCACATGTAAGGATGAGCAGTCGCTGTTCCCTTGGGACAGGGGTCGTAAACAAGAACAGCTTGTTCGTGGGCAGGCTTGGGGCAGGACTGGTACCCAGAGTTTCCCCCCAAAATTAGTCTCCTCCTACAGCAGCCTGGTAAGGAGTGAGGGGGCCACTGGGATTTGTGGGGTTAACAGCCAGTGCCCTCTCACTGACCTAAATAAGTTCATCCCTTCCTCTGGAGTCCTGGGCAGCTCCCCAGATAAGGCCTACCCCCGAGCACAGCATGTTGCTAAAGACCCTGAGATGTTCCAACCAGGGCTAGCCCAACCCTCCATCCCTTGGCCACTAATTCCATTTTTTTCTTTTTTTTCTTTCTTTCTGGATCCTATGTAGAATCTTAGTTCCTCAACCAGGGATCGAACCCACACCCCTTGCAGTGGAAGCGTAGAGTCTTAACCACTGGACCACCAGGAGAGTCCCTAATTCCATTTTAATACAAGGGTTCCTTCACTTGATACAGAGTCTGTTTCCTCACTTTATAGATTTTGACACTGAAGTTTAGGAAGGAAAGGACCTTATTCAAAGTGATTTGGGAAGTAAGTGGCAAAGTCACAAATCTTATTCATTCATCAGACACTGAGCAACTAAACAACAGTGACAATCTATACATCAGGCAACAAAGTGAGAGATAAATGAGTAATCCTTGTCCCTGCCCTGGGAAACTCACAGGCTAGGAAGGGAGACAGACACAAATAACTGTCATGTAGTGCCCTGAAGCACTATGTACCCACTTAGACATTAACCAGATGTTCCCCTCCGCTTTCTGCACGAATTTAGATTTTTCTCCACATCCTTCTGGATTCACGTTGGCTGGTAGAAGTCATCGTTGTTGTTCAGTGGCAAAGTCAAGTCTGACTCTCCCAGAATTTGCTCAGACGCATGTCCATTGAGTCAGTGATACCATCCGACCATCCCATCCTCTGTCACCCACTTCTACTCCTGCCCTCAATCTTTCCCAGCATCAGGGTCTTTTCCCATCAGTGGCTCTTCGCATCAGGTGGCCAGAGTGTTGGAGCTTTGGCATCAGTCCTTCCAATGAATATTCAAGACTGATTTCCTTTAGGATAGACTGGTTTGATCTCCTTGCTGTCCAAGGGACTCTCAAGAGTCTTCTCCAGCACCACAGTTTGAAGTCATTAGAGCAGCTCTAATGTCTTTAAGGTAGAATGTTATGCAAAGGGACATGGGTGTAAGGTGCTGGTGTGAGAGTGGGAACAATACCACTGGGCCCCAGGATGAGCCTAAAAGTCTGTAGAACCTACAGGAGGAGTGTCCAGAATCTCACAAAGAAAGGGCAGCAGGAGAACAAGTTTGATGACCTCAGCCTAGAGAGGAGTGGATGGCTGAGGCCCTGAGATAAGGCCTAGTGAGTAGTAAGGACAGAGGAGCCAACCTTGCGATGGGGAGGAAATGTGAAGAAGAAGTGGGGCAACCTCTCACAGAAAGAAGAGGAGTCCTAGAGGGCAAGGAGTGGGCAATTTTAAAGAATATATCCGTTTTTAATATTTATTTATTTGGCTGTGCCAAGTCATAGTTGCAGCATGCAGGATCTTTAGTTGTCACACATGGGATCTAGTTCCCTGATCAGGAATCGAACCCAGGCCCCCTGCATTTGGAGTGTGGAACCCCAGCCATCGGACCACCAGGCAAGTCCCAGGAGTGGGCAGTTTCAAGGAGAAGATGGTCCCTCCCAAATGTCAATGGTTAGTTTTTTGCTGAGCACCTACTATGTGCTGGGCACTGGGCTAAGCAGTTCATAATCCTTATTTCATTTCATCATTTCAACAGCCAACAGGTACAACAATGTAAGAACTATTGTACCCCATTCCTCAGATGAGGACACTCAGGCACAGAGAAGTCAAGTAATTTGTATGAAGTCACATAGCCTGGACCTAGGACAAAACCCAGATATGTTTGACTCAAGAGCCCAAGCTCCTCATGTCTCTACTTGAACTGCAGGTCAACCTTGCCAGGCCAGCCAGGAAGAGAATGAGAGTTGAAAAGAGTCTGCCCTTTCCTCCTTACTAGGTTTTGTTCAGACTTAAGATAGCATGGTTCTCTGGGAAGGAGGGCCTTTCCACGGCCACAGGAGACAAAGGCTTCAGCCTGTCGTGGCATCCCCTTCTCCTTCATCTAAGTGACTTCGTTATGGCCAGGGAGACCTGAAGGCTGGTGGAGGTGGGTTAAAGAGAAAGGATTTCCTCCCTGATAAAAAGTACAAGAAGAAAGCTTCCTGCTTGCCTTTGAATGAGGTTATAAAGGGACAAGTCTGAGCAGGAAATCAATCCCCTGAGTATGGCAGAGAGGAACTGCAGAAAGAACTGGGGTCATTGATGCCATCACTGTGCTGCTAGTTTACCTGCCCCTGGAACTGCCCTCTAAGATGTGAGAGAACAAACGTCATGACAGTGTAATTAATCTGTTACTTACAGCACAGAGCACTCTGCATCCATTCAGGTTTCCAACTCCCATATGTCAATGATTCCCAAATCTCTAATTCAAGTTCAGATCCTTCTCTTCCTTAAGCTGAAGATCTGCTGGAAATCTTTACTGGGATGTCCCAATAGCCCCTCCAACTCACCATATCCCAAACAGAATGCATCATCTCTGTACCACTACCACTCCCCACCCAGCTCCTGCTTCTATATTCCTTTGTCTCATGTCTCAGTAAATAGCACTCCCATCCAGCCATTTGCACAGACCAGAAGGCTGAGAGCCATCCTAGGGCTCCTCCTTCCTCCCCATTGCACACCCAGTCAATCTCTGTATCAAACACAGGTCCACCTTCACATCTCACTTGTCATCTTGCCATCTGGCTCTCCCTCTGGACTTAGAAGACTCTGAGGGCAGACTGTTTCTATTCATCTCTGTACCTCCATCACCTGACACATAATAGGCACAAAGGAAATGCTGCTTAAGTGAGTTGATGAGTGAATGAATTAAACAGAGGCAGCAGGGTTACTATCAGACTTTGGGGAGATTGGGGTGCTTGAGCAAATTTTTCTTGGCTGAGATGGGGCAGACCGTGGAAATCGGGGATGGAGTTGATGGAGTAAATTCTAAAGCCTTTGAAAGGCACTTCCCTGGTGGTCCAGTGGTTAAAAATCCACCTGCCAATGCAGGGGGACACTGGTTCGATCCCTGGTCTGAGAAGATCCCAGGTGCCACAGAGTAACTAAGCCCCTGCGTCACAACTACTGAGCCCATGCTCTAGAACCCATGAACCGCAACTACTGAAGTCTGCATGCTCTAAAGAGCTGGTGCTCTGCAACAGGATAAGCCACCTCAATGAGAAGCCTGCGAGCCACAACTAGAGAAAGCCCATGCGCAGCAACGGAGACCCAGCGCAGCCAAAAATTTAAAAATAATGAAGAAAATAAAGTCTTGGGAAGGAGAGGGACACACCAACCTTTGAGTTGGGAGGATAGGAGAGAGGAAAGGATGGAGGTTAAAATCAGAGATGTTGGGAGATGGAGAGAAATGTGCTCATATTGATGACCTCCGTCAGTTGAAAGAGAGTTGAGGTCGTCTTCTGAGGTTGAGGCAGGGGAATGAGTAGCATGAGTGAGTGGTGGAAAACATTTGGACCAGCCATTGTGAAACACAGGAGGAAGTGCCCTAGCAAGGGGTGGAAGGACTCTCGGGAGCAGAAGAGCCTCACTGACGTCTCCCAGCACAGGTTTGCCATTTGAGAGGAGCCATTCACCTGGCTCTGTTGACTTTCACCAGCCACACTTGGCAGTCCAGGTGCAAAAGCCACGCAAATGGACAGTGGGATGGCCTCCAGCCTGGAAGCTGGCAAGACCAGTACTGCTGAAAGCCCAGGGGTGAGAAAAGGAAATTCCCACATGGGCCATGCTGGGCCACAACACATGTCTTGTCATTTAATCCTCACAACAGCTCTGCAAGGGAGATATTTTGATCTTTGTTTTTCCCAGGAAGAGATGAGACTCAGAGAAGTAACTGGCTTGGCCAAAGTCACACAGCCCCGAGGAGGAGAGCTGAGCTGGGGTTCGCATCCGAGGTAGCCTGACTCCCAAATCTGTGCTCCTCATATTGAAACGTTTATCTAGTGCTTATTTCATGCCTGACATTGTGCTATGCCCTTTTTCATCCTACCCTCCCCCTTGTTCAGTCTTCAAAATAACTCAGTGAGGCAATCCCCTGATGGTCCAGTGGTTAGGATTCTGAACCCTGCTGGAGCTCAGGTTCAATCCCTGGTAGGGGAACTAAGATCCCACACATCATGCTGTGCAGCCAAATAAAAAATAAAGTCTTTAAAAAAATAACTCCGTGAGGCAAGGGTCAGGATTTTCCCTGTTTTGCAGCTGAGTTACAGAGGGGGACTAAGTCGTTTGGACAAAGTCTCCCAGCCAATGAGTGGCAGAGCCAGCCTCCGAAGAAGGAAGTCATAAACCAGTATCATTACCAGTTGTTAGGACATGCTTGAAGCTGCGGACTGAGAGGCAAAAACAGACATGTAATGTCAGTGGCGAATCTGGGCCTAGAGCTCTCAACTGCTGCACCGTACTGCTTCTCTCTTTGCAAGTCTCTGCACATCTTCACTTTTATACTGTTTCTTAATGAAAATTCCAACCATACAAAAGTAGAGAGAATTTAGAGTAAAGAATTCATGTGACCAAACCCACATTCAGTTCTTTCCAACTTTTCCCCACTCCTACTTCATCTCTACCCCAACACACTTCTTTTTTCCAGAATATTTTAGAAACAATCTTAGTCATCTAGTCATTTCATCTAGAAATACTTTGGTAAGCATCTCTAACGAGGATTCTTTTTTTTTTTTTTTTTTACATAATCACAATCCATTATTTTAGCAAAAATAACAAAAATTTCTTAACACTATTAAACTCCAGGCCACCAGGCCATTTTCAGAGGCTACTGATTGTCTCAAATGTCTTTTTAGTTTGTCAAATCAAATCCAAAAAAAAAAAAATCCAAATAAGGTCTTACATGTGGGATTTTGTTATTTTTGTCCCATTAACCTCTTTTCATCTATAACAATCACCTTCACTACCACTCTTTGTGCCACTGATTTGTCCAAGTACGATCATGGATATTATGATTTTCTTTTTGACATATCAGGAACTGAAGTTCAGAGAGGTTAAGTGACTTATGGAAGGTCACCCAGCTAAGAGCTAGACTTCTTATTTGGGACTGCCCCCAAAGTCTGTGTTGCTAGTAGGAGGGGCTTTAGTGCCGGGGGAATCCCAGCTTTAGTGCCAGAGGAGTCAGGCAGAGCAGCAGAGAGAATGGTCTGGGCCTGACAAAGAGAAGGTAGTAGAGATGGAAGGTGATAGCAGTAACAACACTATTTTTGTTTTTTGACTGATTCAGTGCTTGCAAGGGGCTGGGCAACTACTCAGAGCTCCATGGCACTATCTCATTCAGTTCTAACCACAACCACAGGTAGGTCATACTTAACCCCATTTTACAGATGAGGAAACTGAGGCACAGCTTGGCATATGGGGTTACCCTAAGTCCCACAGCTAGGGGAATAGGTCAATTTAACCTCAAAGTCTGTGCTCTTTTTGATTGTCACTAGAGAGGGGACTTTTCAGAAAACTGAGATTTTGAGGCTTCTTGGCTGGGGGAGAGAATGCTGGCCTGGGAGCCAGACACCTGGGCTCCAGCTCCAGGTCTGCCAGAGACAAGCAATGGGATGCCCAGTAAGCCACATCCATCTCCAGTGTCTTCATCTGCCAAATGGAGTGACCCTAAGAGATGATCCCTGAAGGTGCATGCCCTTCCCCAGGGGCAGGGTTCTCAGAGGAACTCTTCCCCAGGATGGATGACGCAGGCCTGGGGGCAGTGATGCTGGAAAGGAAACCACCCTCCGTCTCTCCTTTCGTTTCCACATGGCTTGGGCTTGCTTAGATGTTTTCTTGGTGCATCATAGTGCAGATCCTTTCCACGTGTGCAGAGTGTGCCATTCTCCTTGCAGTCCCCATGACCTTCCCTGGAGGGTGGGGTCTGCCTGCCTCTTCCTCTGGAATTCCCCTCAAGCCTCTGTGGCACCTGGAGTACCCTCAGAAAGGATGTGGTGAGGGTGACTGTTTTTCTTACGGTTTGAGATGGCTGTCACATGCTTCGACATCATCCTTGTTGGAGTATCATTCTGAATCACAGGATCAGACAAATAAGTCATTGGCTCAGAGGCTAAAGCCAGAGTAGTTGCCAGAGGCAGGTCCATGGGGTCTAGGGTGTGATGCAGTGCCCCAGGTGCCAGGGCAAAGCCCACTGGGCCTGACCCATATGCCATGGAAAGGCAGTAGAGCATCCAGGATCTTACCACTCAGGGCTGGAAGCCCTCTAAGACATCTTCCTTCTGTCCCTAGATCCAGATGACCATGTGGGCAGCTACAAGGACCCTGGGGAGTAGCTGGTGTTTAGAGAAAGGGCTGCCCCAGGGAACACGGGGGGCCAATAAGGTCTGAATGGACCTCTACATAAATGACCCTGAACTCAAGCATCAAAAGTGCTTTGTAAACAGTGAGATGCAATAAACCCTTACTATAAGGTCCTGAGATCGCAGAGCAACAAGTAAGAGGCTGCCAGGCACTGACAGATCTGGGTTCAAGTTTAGGCTCCTCTACATATCAGTTCTGTTATTTTTGAGCAGCTTATTTAAGCTCTGTGTCTCAGTTATCTAAACAGTAAAATGAGAGTCAGGTCGAGAAATGATATCTCTGGGTCTTTTCAGCCTGGAAAGTCTAGGGTTCTAGGTGATTGCTTCCAACACTCTACCCTTTGCTGAAAATTCATGGTGAGAGAAGGGACTCCATTTGCCCAGGCATATGGCACATACCTGGCAAGTGACAGACATTCAGCAAATGTTGTTGTTAATATTTTCTGTCAGGGGACTAGTACTGGCTGTCATTTACTGAACAGTTCCTATGGATGACCCGCATAGTCTATGTGTTATCTATTGATGTACAACTTATTTTCACAAAACTTAGCAACTTAAAACAATAATAAACATTTATTGTTTCACAGTTTATGTGGATCAGGAATTCAAGAGCAGCTCTTTATTAACTTATGAGGTCAATACTATTATTGTAGTGGGTCCAGTTCAGTGTCTCTAAGGAAATTCTAATGAAGATGTTGGCTGGGAGTATAGTTCAGTTTACCTTAAGGCTTGGCTGGAGCTGTAAGAGCCACTTCCAAGATGGCTCATTCACATGGTTGACAAGTTGGTGGGAGGCCTTAGTTCCCCAATAAGTGTACCTCTCCACAGGGTTGCTTGAGCATCCTCATAGCATGGTGGTTGACTTCCCCCAGGGAGAGTGATCTCAAACAGCAAGACAGAAGTTGCCACTGGCAAAGTCCATTGACAATTCCCAGAAAGCACAAATATAAAAGGCTAGCCTTTTAATCTCCTTTGTGTTTACCCTCGTTTACTTTCTTCTAGGGTACCACATGCAG
Organism: Okapia johnstoni; assembly: GCA_024291935.2. Classification (NCBI taxonomy): domain Eukaryota; kingdom Metazoa; phylum Chordata; class Mammalia; order Artiodactyla; family Giraffidae; genus Okapia; species Okapia johnstoni. The sequence continues at coordinate 8,685,225 of JAGTYA010000024.1, read as the reverse complement.
AGGCTTTGCACCTGGCACTTCAGACCTGAGTTCCCACTGAGAAACGGCTGCACCCGCCACTTCAGCTTGGTGGACCATGTGCAGAAGTACTGCACGGGACACTGCAATTCAGGATGGTGGTGGTGGGCTGTGTGCGGAGATGCTGCTCCCAGCAATGCAATCTGAAGCCAAGAATGGCACAGCTACGTCTGACCACAAGAGCTCTGGCCCTACTCTGTGCTCACGGGAACCCTATAAAGTGGCCCTGCTAATGGCCTTTGGAAGAGAGCGTGTACTCTAGAGTGAGAACTAGCACCTCTCTATTCTTTGATTAAAGAATATAGCTTTCATTTCTTCTGAACCAAGCTCAGGCTTAGAACTCGATCTTGTTCTAATAGCTCAAACAACACTGGGACTGAAAGATCCTTGTCAGGGACCAACTTGAGAGGATCGTTAACAACATTCTGGCAACCCGAATGGGAAGCACTGTGCCTTTTTCATCTGTTCCTATCCACAAGGCTCCAAACTCGCCCTAGCTCCAGCAAGACAATGGTGGAGGCTTTGGGAGGTTTGCCTGAGAATGTCTGACTCTAGTCTTTGAGTTCACTCTGATGGGGTAGGACTGCAGCAGCCCTTGGTCAAAGTCAGTGCTACTTTGCCCAGCAATCTGATACCAGGTGTGGTGCACACACAGTGTAGTCCTGTGTGTGCAGGGCTGTGCCCCTTGAGAGGATCACACACTGGCATCGCTGGGGATCAGAGACTGAAGCTCATGCATGTCTGCCTGCTGCCTCAGACTGGCCTCTTCTTGGTACCAGACACCCAGGAATGATGGGGGCCTGTGGACAAAAGGGAGTGACAGCAATCTTACCCTCTGTCTCACCAGGAATGCTGTCTTCTTGACCCCTGCACAAGGCAGTGTGGTTGTGGCAGGAGTTTTGCTCTCCTCACCAACCTCCAGGGATCAATGACAACATTCTTCATAGTCACTTTCAGTTTGGTAAAGGCAAGTGACCAGCCCCATAAGCTAAGAGGTGAGACTAAGGAAAGACCCAGGTAATGAGGATGCCTGACAAAAATGGAATCAGGGCATTTGATCCAAGTTCAGAAAAAGGCTCCCAAAGTAGGTAACAACATGTGACTTGACCTCTTCTGGTCAGAGCTAATTTCTCTGAAATGGGCTGGGGAGCCCTGTGAACCACTCCCCCCAAATAACAAAGATATAGAGGAGGAAGGGTCAGAGGATAAAAAGGACCAGAGGCAAGCCCACCTACTACTGGCTATTACCCCTCAAAGTCAACTGGTACAGGAATTCAGAATAACTGCTCCCAGAGACACTCAACTCCAGTTAGTACCCCTGGCTCCCACCAAGGGATAGCAAGCCAGGAAACTAGGACCTCATCAGTGAGCCATACATAAACAAGAGGGTCACCGAAGATAAAAATGCCTTTGTCGCCCCTGAAGAGGTGCAGATTCTGGCCACTACCCTCAAAGGTAGATGGTCCAAATAGATGAATAAAGACAGGCCAGGGGGCTCCTAAGCTGTCATTCCAACTGACCCCTGAGGAGACCCAGCTGAAACTGCACATAGGAAGGAAACCTACTGAATTCTTAGTGGATAGCAGTGCCACTTTCTCAGTTCTGAACACTAGATGAGGTAAACCCAGTCCACAAGAGATGTAAAATGATGACACGTCAGGGAAGGCATTCATAAAGCCACTAGAATGTAAACTGAGTGAACATAGGCTCATTCCTTCCTGAAAGTGAAAGTTGCTCAGTCGTGTATGACTCTTTGTGACCCCATGGACTAGAGTCCATGGAATTCTCCAGGCCAGAATACTAGAGTAGGTAGCCTTTCCCTTCTCCAGGGGATTTTCCCAACCCAGGGATCTAACCCAGGTCTCCCGTGTTGCAGGCAAATTCTTTACCAGCTGAGCCACAAGGGAAGCCCAAGAATACTGGAGTGGGTAGCCTATCCCTTCTCCAGTGGATTTTCCCAACCCAGGGATCAAACAGGGGTCTCCTGCATTGCACGCAGATTCTTACCAACTGAGCTATCTGGGAAGCTCTATTCCTTCCTATATGTCCCCAAAGGCCTTGTACCCTTGCTTGGAAGAGATATCTTACATGAATTGAGGGTTACTACCCACCTAATGGGAGACAAATTGGGGACTGGCATTCCCTTAGACAAAGGACACAAGAAGACAGTGTTAATGGCTGAGAACAAACCTCCACAGATAGGGCAAGTCGATCTCCCCAGAGTAAATCCCAAGGTCTGAGTATAGGGGCTAGTGGGACGAGCCATAGAAGCCGATCCCATGATAGTCCATCTAAAACCTGGGCAAACATGGTCCCTAGGAAACAGTACCCTCTCTATCAGGAGATCTTGTTGAGCACTGCCACGGTCAGACAGGGCCTAATTGACCAGAGCATCATCAGACCATGCCAATTACCTTGTAATACTCTCATTCTTCCTGAAAAGTTCAACGGGGAAAACCAGGTGGTACAGGACCTCAGGGCAGTCAGTGAAGCCACCCAGGCTATACACTCGTGGTCCCTGTTCCTTACACATTGCTGGCCACTCTTCTGCCCACCAGGGCCTGGTATTCTGTATTAGATTTAAAAGATGCCTTCTTCTGATTCCATTGGCCCAGAGTCACAAGAAATTTTGCTTTTGAGTGGCAGGATCCAAACATGCAACAAAAACAACACTGCTGGGCGGCGTTCCTGCCACAAGGGTTCAAAAATCCCCCTATCATCTTTGGGGAAACGTTAGCTAAAGACCTAGAACATCTATGTCTGGAGGAGTGAATCCTTCTCCAGTAGGCAGGTGGCATTCTGACCACCAGCCCTACTAAGGAGACCTCTGACAAAAATACCATACCCGCCCTGAACCACTCAGCCAATGAAGGATATGAGGTGTCCCAGTGTGTGCTCAGTCACTCAGTTGTGTTCGACTCTTTCAGACCCTGTAAGCTGTAGCCCGCCAGGCTCCTCTGTCCATGGGATTTCCCAGGCAAGAATACTGGAGTGGATTGCCATTGTCTTCTCCAGGGTATCTTCCCAACCTAGGGGTTGAACCCGCATCTCCTACATCTCCTGCATTGGCAGGTGGATTCTTTACCGCTGAGCCACCTAGGAAACCCAACGAGGTATCCAAGAAAAAGGCTCAAAATCACAAACTAGGATGATTTACCTATGTCTCATTCTCACAGAAGGTTAGAGAAGCCTAATTTGGACAACCTATTTGTAGCCTTGACCCTCCTAAAACTAGAAGAAAAATTTTGGCACTTCCTGGGGATGGCCTGGTTTTGCAGCATCTGGATCCTTGAAAGTGAAAGTGAAGTCGCTGAGTCGTGTCTGACTCTTTAAAGGCCCCATGGACTGTAGCCTACGAGGCTCTTCCATCCATGGAATTTTGCAGGCAAGAGTAATGGAGTGGGTTGCCATTTCCTTCTCCAGGGGATCTTCCTGACCCAGGGATCAAACCCAGGTCTCCTACGTTGCAGGCAGACACTTTTACCGTCTGAGCCACCAGGGAAGCCCCTATCTGGATCCTTAACTACGGTATAATAACTAAGTCTCTATATGAAAAATTGAAAGGAAAGGTTGATAATCCTTTGGAATTTAGAATGTGAAGGGGTCTTTGAAGAATTTAAAACAGCAACTACTTCAGGCCCCTGCTCTGGCCCTCCCAGACTTAGCTAAACACTTCCGCTTTTATATTCATGAGAGATGGGGAATAACCCTTGGGGTATTAGCTCAAAAACTGGGACCTCCTTACTTGGGTGGTTGTTTATTTCTCTAAACAATTAGATCAACCCCCTAAGGGACAGCCTCCTTGCCTACAGGCTGTAGCAGCTACCACAAGTCTGCTAAAAAAAAAGGCTGAAAAGTTAACATTCAGCCAGCCAGTCACGAGACAGACAGCACACTAGGTTTAGGCTTTAGTAAATTCTCAGGGAACAGAACTTACTCTAGCTATGACAAACCTAGACAGTGTATTAAAAAGCAGAAACATCACTTTGCTGACAAAGGTCTGTATAGGCAAAGCTATGATTTTTCTGGTAGTCATGTATGGATGTGAGAGTTGGACCACAAAGAAAGCTGAGCACCGAAGAATTGATGCTTTTGAACTGTGGTGTTGAAGGACTCTTGAGAGTCCCTTGGACAGCAAGGTGATCAAACCAGTCAATCCTAAAGGAAATCAACCCTATATATTCCCTGGAAGGACTGATGCTGAAGCTGAAGCTCCAATATTTTGGCTACCTAATGTGAAGAGCCGACTCACTGGAAAAGACCCTGATGCAGGGAAAGATTGAGGGCAGGAGGAGAAGAGGGTGACAGAGGATGAGATGGTTGGATGGCATCACCGACTTGATGGACATAAGTTTGAGGAAACTCTGGGAGATAATGAAGGACAGGGAAGCCTGGCGTGCTGCAGTCCATGGGACTGCAAAGAATCGGACACGACTTAGCAACTGAACAACAACAACAAGGAAACAGAATGACTGCCTCCCAGAAGGTTAATTCAAGTTCAGGCTATTCTTTTAGACAACACAGTGGCTACCATAAAAACCTGTCACATGCTAAATCCTGCCACCCTGTTACCCACAGAAATAGGGCCCCTGACACATGATTATACAAAACCATAGACACGATCTGTAACAGTTGCTCCAACCTAGGAAGTGAGTCTCTCCTAAATGCCGAAGAGGAATGGTTCACAGGCAGGAACGGCTTTATGAGAGAGTGAAGAATCCCGGGGGGCTTCTTCTAGACCCAGTCATAGAGGCATGAAGACTACCCCTATGGACTTCTGCCCAAAAGGCCCTCACCTAGGCCTTAGAGCCTGAGACAGTGAAGATCTTAAAGGCTGATACAGATTCCAGGTATGCGTATGCCATCCCCTACACACACCAGAGCTATTTGGAAGAGAAGTATGCTTACTGTGGAGAATAAATAGGTGACACATGGTTTAAGCATATTGAAACTCTTAGAAGTAGTACAGCTTCCATAAAAGGTGGCAGTGATTCACTGTAGGGGTCACCAAAGAAGGGTGTCAATAAAGAGAAACAAGATTTACCTGGTGGTCTAGTGGGTAGAACGCTCTTGCTCTCAATGCAGGGGGCCCGGGTTCAATCTCTGGTCAGGGAGCTAGATCCCTCATGCCACAGTTAAGAGTTTCCACCCTGTAACTAAGGCTCAGCATAGCCAAAGATCTAGGAGGCTGTGAGTGGCTAGTTAGTGAATATGCAGCTTGTCAAGCCACCAGGGAGGCTCATCAAGGAACTCACTGTGGGAGAGAAGCCCTTTACTGAGCTGAAGTCATGGTACCCTGTGGCACAAAAAGTAAAATCAGTCAGCTAGTTGAGACATGCCCCATTTTCCCAATAAACTTCAAAAGCAGACCCTTCAGAGGCCCCCAGATAAGACCCATCCAGACCAGAAGGACATATCCTGGGGAAGATTGGCGGATTACTTTCACTGTCATGCCGAGAGGACGGGGCAACTTCAGCTATCTCTTTGGTGCTAGTACACATATATTCTGGGTGGATAGAAGCATGCTCTGATAGAACTGAAATGGCAGCTGAAGTGGCTAACACATTACTAGAAGAAATAATCCCCTGGTTCAGGTTCCCAGAATCCCTAGAAAATGATAATAGTCCAGCAATTGTGTCTCAAGTGATGAATAGAATAACCAGTTTATGTCCTAGGCATAAAATGGACTTTGCAATCAGCCTGAAGACCCCAATGACCAGGGAAAGTAGAGAGATCCAAGCAAACCTGGAAATGGGCCTTAGCCAAGCTTTGTCAGAAAACTCAAGAAAGCTGGATTGCTTCCAATTGCTTCCAGTTGTCCTGCTCTGCATATGATTAGCCCCAAGAGTTAAGTGCATTTGAACTCATGTATGATAGACCCATTCCCCTAGCCCAAGAGAAACGACACCTCAGCCCCCTTGAAATGGAACAACAAGTATGTCCTCCAGGTAGGAGAAACCATGAAAGCTGTCAAGGAATGTGGTAACCAAAGCAAGTGGCCTGACTGAAGAAAGTGCACACAGGCTACTGAGAAAAGCAATTTGGCAGATGAAGGCCAGTGTCATCTGGCTGAACAAATGTGGAGCTGGTGAAACAGGCCCTCCCCAGGGTCACTTGGTTGCTACCTTTCCAGGGCTCCTTAATAACTGTTGTCCTCCTACTGATATTTGAGCCACATATCTTAAATTGTCTGGCATCCTTTGTCTCCAAAGATTAAAATCTATAAAACTTCAAATGGTGCTCACTCAGGGACATGAACAATCATGGCTAAGGCCTGATGACAACATAAAGGCAACTGGGGAGTTCTGCTCCTCTCTCGAGGTTATGATGATGCCCAAACTCAGCAAGAAGCAGCTGCCGAAGAAGGACCTCTTTGACCCTCGGCGTCCCTCAAGAATGAAGAGCAAGACCGAAGAAGGATTTGTCACCAGCAAAACCCATGAACAATTCCCAGGGAGTAAAAATAGAATCCGATTAATAAAATGAACTCTGAGACTTCCCTGGTGGTCCAGTGGTCCATCTTCCCATGCAAGGGGTGGGTGCAGGTTCGATCCCTGGTCAGGGAGCTGGGATCAGGCATGCCTTGGCAGCCAAGAAACCAAAACATAAAACAGAAGAAATATTGTAACAAATTCAGTAAAGACTTTAAAAATGGCCCAAATCAAAACAATCTTTAAAAAAACGAAGTCTACCCTTTCTTTCTCCCTTTGTGTAGTTCGTGTCCTTAGTGTAGTTTCACTTGCTCGCAGGATGTCACCGGCAAAGGCCTTGCACTCGATGTTTCAGACCAGAGTTCCTGGTGGGATATGGCAGTGCCAGCACCGCAGCTCTGTAGGGCTGTGTGCAGAAGCATTGTGATGGCGCTCAGTTCAAGCTGGTGGTAGAGGGCAGTGTACCCAGCTCTGCGATCTGGAGCTCCACCCCACCCGCAAGACCTCCATCCCCCTCCCCACTGACAAGATTCCCCTAAAGCAGCCCCGCCCATGGCTTTTGCAGGAGCTGGCACATCTCCATTCTTTGATCAAAGCATAAAGCTTTCCTTTGCTTCTGAACTGATCTCGGTCTCATTCTGTTGGCTGAACAGCACCAAGTGGAAGGACTCATGTTGGGGACCACCTTGGGAGGGTCTGTAAAAGTGGTGACATCTTTGATGAGCTAGACTCAGACATCTCACATTATCATTTTCCTTGTGTTCCGTTGGTCACATAGATGAACCCTGATACAGTGCGGGGTGGAGAGGGCCTGTGTACAGGGAGGCAAGAATTATTGAGGACTATCTTGGAGGCTGAATATCACAGTCCGTTCTTAGTGTTTTGTTTTCTTTTTAATTTTTTAAAATGTATTTATTGTCTTGACTGTGCTGGGTCTTCATTGCTGTGGGTGTGCTTCCTGTAGTTGCAGCAAGCAGGGGCTACTCTCTGGTTGCAGTGCATGAGCTTTTCTTTGCGGTGACTTCTCTTGTTGCAGATCACAGGCTCTAGGGCACGTGGTCTTCAGTAGTTGCGGCTTTAGTAGTTGCAGCTCTAGTAGTTGCGGCTCATGGGCTTAGTTGCCCTGCAGCATGTGAAATCTTGCTGGACCAGGAATTGAACCCATGTCCCTTGCATTGGCAGGTGGATTCTTATCCAGGGACCACCAGGGAAGTCCTCTGCTAAGTGTTTTAAAGCTATTCATTAATCTATTACTTCATGAAGTTGATACTGTTATCATCTCCATTTTACAGATAAAGAAATTGAGTCACAGAGAAATGAGGAAAGTTGCCTAAGGTTACAAGTCTAGGAAACAGTCTGGAGCAATTGCTATGGACTTAATGTTTGTGCCTGCCTGAAATTCACATGTTGAAGCATCACATCGCGATGTGATGGTATTTCGAGATGAGGTCTTCGGAAGGTAACTAGGGTGAGATAAGGTCATGAGTTGGAGTCCTAGTCCGATGGGATCAGTGCCCTTAGAGACAGGAGAGCCTGCTTCCTCTCTTCATGCACACACATGAGGAAAGGCCAGGTGGTAGCCATCTACAAGCCAAGAAAAGAAACCTCAGAGTGAAACCTACCTCGCCAGCACCTCAATCTGTAACTTCTCAACCTCCAGAACTACAAGAAATAAATTACTGTTGTTTAAGCCACCCAACCTGTGGTATTTTGTTACGGCACCTCAAGAAGACTAAGACAGGCCTTGAACTCATAGTTCAGGATTTGAACTCAGAGCTTTGGGCTGCTTTAGCCCTTGTTCTTAAACGTTGCCTCCCTCTACTGCCCCATTAAAACTAGCCTTGACTCGTCCTGATCCTTGTCTGCCTGCTGGGCTGTGCAGAGAGACTCTCTTCACTGATAGAGGGGCTGGAATAGCACTGAGAAGATCTGGAAAGGAGCTGGAGGAAACCTCGTGACAAACTCAAGGCCCAGGCTCAGTTCTGACCCTGGTGTTCCAGTCCTAATACCCCAGAGAGTCTCGGGGGCCAGCTCTGCCCACCCCACTCAGCCTGCTGCTCCCCACCCCCACCAGCTTGAACCTAGGGTTTGCCACACACACCCTCGGGTGATCCAGATCATAAACAGTAAGCAGGCGGAAAACAAACTATATTTAAACCTGCAGTTGCTCCATAAACAAAAGCTTAAGAGACAAGTGACGATTGGAAGAAAACAGTAGAAACACACATAAAGACCTAGTGTCGATATTTATAATATGTTAATGTTCTGAAATAAACAAAGGCTGCCAATAAAAAGCAATTTACAAAAGAATAAAAACCAATGTCCCTTCCTCCCCCAAGCCAAATCAAAACAAGGCGCTGGTTTTAAAAATGGTTTTAATTTCTAAAATCTCGTTAATACTACAATAAAATTTGATGTTTCCTCTATGAGGTTGACAACAATATTTAAGATTAATAGCACCCAAGTTTGGTGAAGGTAGAGGGCAATGGACACTCCCACTACTCTTGACCTTGAGGGAGGGGGTGCAATATTTATACATGTACTCAGCAGTTGTAATCTCAGGAATCTATTTTATCAAAAAACTAGAAAAATGGTGACTGAAAGTTATAAATAGTTAGCTCTTTAGTATAGATATAGGTATAGAAATAGGTATAGATACTTAGATCTATAGATCTATTTAAATACAAGGATATTATCTGCACTATTGTTTGTAGCAGCAAAACCGTGGGAACAACCCCAATGTCTGTCAATGGAACAGATAAATAAATTGTTGTGTGGTTGCTTAGTGATTGTGGGTGTATGTATGCGTGTTCAGTTGTGTCCAACTCTTTGCAATCCTGTGGACTGTAGCCCACCAGGCTCCTCTGTCCATGGGGTTTTATGGGCAAGAATACTGGAACACTCATCTCCTGCCACTTCTGCGTTGGTAGGCGGATTCTTTACCACTGAGCCACCTGGGAAGCACCTGCTTAGTGAATAGTATACAGCAATGAGAATGAGGGCTTCCCTGGTGGCTCAGAGGGTACAGCATCTGCCTGCAATGCGGGAGACCTGGGTTTGATCCCTGGGTCAGGAAGATCTCCTGGAGGAGGAAATGGCAACCCATTCCAGTATTCTTGCCCATAAAACCCCATAGACAGAGAAGCCTGATGGGCTACAGTCCACAGGATTGCAAAGAGTCGGACACAACTGAGCAACTTCACTTTCACTTTCACTTTAATGAGAATGAACAAATATTGTCACATTCAAAGACACAGATGAATCTCATAAAGAATGGTGAACAAAAGAGAACATACTGTCTGATTCTATCTTCATCAAGTTCAGAAAAGTCCAAACTAATTTAAGCTTTTAAAAGTCAGGGGACTTTTCTTGTGGTCCAGTGGCTAAGACTCCACATTCCCAATGCAGGGGGCCTGGGTTCAATCCCCGGTCAAGGAACTAGATCCCACAGGCCGTAACCAAGACCTGGCACAGCCAAATAAATAAATATGTAAAATTAATTAATAAAAATGTCAAGATAGTGTTGCCCTCAGTGGATAGGCTGGAAGGGGGCAGAAGACAGGCTGCAGGAATACTGGCACTGGTCCGGTCCCTGATTTGGGTACAATTATGCAGGTACACTCATTTTATGAAAATGCCTTGAACTGTACACTTATGGACTGTGCCCTTTTCTGAACACATATTATACTTAAAAAGTTTCCTAAAAAGTAAGGCAGAAACATACCCCAATAAACATTCCAACTGTCTGTAGACTAAAAATTAATACATATATACTTAAAATTACATGGAGCTTTTCATATAGAATATCAATAGGAAAAGATGTCAGTGATATATCATTAGGCACAAACAGAAAAATACATGCCACATACATGTAATCCAATTTTTTTCTATTAAAAATAATATATGTGTTATGAAAATAAACTTATACATCAAAAATGTTGTACAGTCATAGAAAATGGTTGGACAGAAATCTTGACAGTTTGCTCTGGCCCAAAAAATCACTGTTCGTGGGCAGAGACTGGAAAGGAAATGAACATCAACCCACTGACAAAGAGATTTTTTGACAGGGTACATGTCAGTAAAAAAGAATCTGAGTGCCTGCGTGTCATGTGAATGGAAAAGCAGATTTAAAACGACATTTCTTTGAAATACTGTTTACTTATGAGTTAAAAAGTCTCTTTTCTCAGACTCTTAAATTTAAATAAGGATCTATATATTCAGAGAAAGGTTTTCTTTTGAAATCACAGACATTTATTTTTTAAGTACCTCTTCACTTGATACGTTTCCTGTTTTATATTTTGACATATGTTTGTCCCCCTCCATTTTGCTTTATGACTTCTTCATTTAATAATAAATTATCTTTTAAAAAAAAAAATCACTGTTCCTATGGATTAAAACTCAAGGACCTGGGGCTCCTTACTGAGGCCTCTAATGGGGTCCAGCAGGAAATCTGAGCTACAGCTGAGTGAGCTGGGCTCTCACCTCAGTCAGAGATGGGCCCTGGCCAGGAGGCCAGAGGGGACTTAGGATCAGGGTTTCTGGAAGCACTGTGAGACCCCAGAACTGCCAGGTCAGGGCCTGGGGAGTGCATTTTAAGGACCCTCTGGGTAGGGGGAGGACAAGAGAACTGCCCTCATAGGCCCCACTGGTGGTGGGAAAAGGGGGGAAACGGAGGGGGTCCCAGCACTACCCAGGGACCCCCCTTAATCAACACAGCCCTGAGAGGTAGGCATGACTGTTTTCATTTCTAAATCAGATGGAAAGGTATTAAGTACCTTGCCCAAGGTCACCCGAGTAGTAAATAGAACGGCTGGGCCTTGAACCCAAATCTGTCTGAAACTCAAGAAGTGCTCTGTCCTAGGCTTCAGAAGAAGGGGAGGAAGACAGCAGGAAGGAGCAGGCTGCCCTTGACAGACTCAGTAACCCACCCCGGCAGGTCGTTGCAGGGCTCAGAGCCTCTAGAGCCCTCCACCTACCAGGAATCACAAAAGCAGGTTCTGCCCAGTGTCTGCAGCCATGACACCCATCTGGGGTCATAGCTCAACCTCTAAACCTGGCCCCAGGGGCCACTCTGTTAACTCAGCATTGACAACTCTGCTGGCAGCCTGGAGGCTGGCACCATCCAAAACAGATCCCAGGAGGGAAAGCCTGGTCAGCCCGCTGCTCCTCTGCACACAGCCACCCCCTCACCCCCCAACTCCATCCACCCCTCCTTTCCTTGTGCCCCTGGGTCCTGAGTCCCTCAGACTGTTGTCTATTGGGAAGAAACAAAGGATGGGACCATGGGGGCTAGAAGAGTCTAGGTCCTAGATTCAAGCCCCTGAAGTTTGAGCCAGATGTGACCTGGCTGATTGTCCTAAGCAGCTTCAGAGAAGGTAATATACTCATTGTTACTCAAGGTGGGGGCAGGAGTTAGTGGTTGGGAGCCTACTATATACCAGTTTTATTCAGTTCTTACAGCTGTGAGAGGTGAGTGTTCATGTCTCCATGTTACAGATAAAGAAACTGAGGTTTGGAGGGGAAGTTACTTGCCCAAAGTCACCCACAGCTTGGAGTCTGGAACCAAGGAAGACCTAGAGTTTGAGCCTGGCCCTGCAACTTACTGGCTGTGTGGTCTTGGGGAAGTTACTTTACCTCTCTGAGCCTCTATTGCCTCATCTATAACGATGATATTAAATATCTACAACAATGAAATGGAAGTCGCTCAGGCATGTCTGACTCTTTGCCACCCTATGGACTGTAGCCTGCCAGGCTGCCCTCCCATGGGATTCCCCAGGCAAGAATACTGGGGTGGATTACCTTTCCCTTCTCCAGGGGATCTTCCCGACCCAGGGATCGAACCTGGGTCTCCTGCATTACAGGCAGACTACTGTCTGAGCCACCAGGGAAGCCTATTAAATTAATATCTAACTTATTAAATTATTCTGAGGATTTAAAAAAGGTAATGTTAAAACTCTTAGCCTGAGGGAATTCCCTGGCAGTCCAGTAGTTAGGACTCAGTGCTTTCACTGCCATGTGTTTGACCCCTGGTCAGGGAACTAAGATCCCACAAGCCGCACAGCAAAACAAGCAAACAAAAAACCCAACAAACTCCTAGCATGGTATCGGCACAGAGAAGGTCCTCAGTCAAGTTTTCTTATGATTAATTCAATTATCTGACCAATGAGAGGGTTCACTCCCAGGAGTAGTGGGGCCAGAGGAAGTTTTTAATCTTCCCAGATCAATCCAAGAGGTCTTCCTGAGAGAAGCAGCACCTGTCACATTTTTAACTCAAGACTATGAGCTCACTCTGTGTGTGTGTGTGTGTGTGTGTGGTTGTGGTGGGGCTGGAGCAAGGGGTATTTGGTAGGAGGCAGCACAACATTGGAGGTGGGGAGAGTTGCATCCATCTGCTGTCGGGGGGTCAGATCAGGTCTAAACACAGGCAGACCTCCAGGACTCGCTCTCGGAGGAGGTCCCAACAGCCTGCTATGGCACCTTGGATGATAAACAGGTTGTCACCCCCCGAGCCCCGAGTGAACTTGATAAATCCTTGGCAAAGCTGAGAAGAGGCCCATCTATAAATACTCCATGACTCAGGCACAGTGTCCTGTTGAAAGGGCTGCTGGTGTTTATGGTTCTGTTGCTCCGTGGAGGCATTCCAGCTCAGGGAGGAAGGTCTGGGCCACCCTGAGGTCTCAGACCACCCAGTCTGCTCTGTTGGGACAAGTTTGGGGCCTGGGGCCTGGCCCATCTACCAATGCCTGCCTTAGAATCGAGTCCATTGTGAGACTGAGAAAATCTCTCATCTCTCCAGGTCTCCTGTCATCCAGGAAATGAAACATGTTGGCTCCCTTACTTTTGCAGATGGGTTATGAGGCAGGGTTGCCTACTGGTTGGGCATACAGGTTTGTTTTCTTTTGGAGTTTTTGGATGTTGGGAAAAACATGGACTCAAGGCCCAATTTTAAGCTTTAACTAGCGATGTGACTTTAAATAAGTCACTTTACTTTTCTGAATCTTGGTTTCCTGGGCTATAAAATTGGGACAATAATGGAAATTCCTTTGCAGGATTGTCATGAGGATGAAGACCGTCAGTAATGCACTTAGCACAGTAACCAGCATAGAGTAAACCTTCAGTTAATGACAGGCACTAAGATTACAAATTAAGCTGTTCAAAATATTTTAAGGGACTTCCCTGGTGGTCCAGTGGCTAAGACTCTCCACTCCCAATGCAGGGGCCCTGGGTTCCACCTCCGGTCAGGGAACTAAATCCCATATGCCGTAACTAAAGAGCCCATATGCTGCTATGAAGATCAAAGATCCCATGTGCTGCGAAGACCCAGGGAAGCAAAATAAATAATGAATTAATAACTAAATATATATTTTTTAAATTTTGAAAATGGAGTACTTTAGGATTTGGTTCTTCTAGAGAGATCTTCAGGGAGTCACTAGATGGCCCAGATCTGTACCATCTCTCTGCTTTGTAATTGTGACAAGCCAAGGTATGAAGAAAACAAAGCCGTTCCCAAGACTGGTAGGGAAAGGGCCAGGTACTGTCATTCATCCAACATCTAATGTGCGTCAGCTGCTGTTACTAACATCATCATCTCATGGGGCTTCCAACCAACAGCAAGGTATGACTCCCTTCTGGGAGGTCCAGGGAACTTCAGTGAATGGCAGAGCTGGCATCTGAGCCCTGGTCTATGTCCTGCCAAAGTGCTTGTTGTGTGTGACCCACTCCACCACAGAACCTGGCTGCCTCCATGTTTCTAGAAAGGTGGCCACAGAAGGGGTGGAAGCAAGAGAATGAAGAAGGAAGAGTCAAGAGTTTGGCTAGAGTCTGGGAGAATATAGAGAACCGGAAACACAGCTTGAGATAGGGAGCTGACTGGGGAAGACACACAACTTTAAGGTCACTGCTTTCTGAGGTCAGCCAGTGGACAGATGGGAAAGTACAGCTGAAGTCAGAAAAAAGATCAGCCTGGGATGGAGAGGAAGGTTCTTTGCTCAAGACTGTCTGAAATAGCTTCTGAACTTACAACCCCGCAAGACCCTCTTCTTCATGGCTTTGAGGGCCCTTTCTGAAGACCCACCTCAGGGCCTCTGCATGTGCTGTGTGCTCTGCCTAAAATAACCCCTCCCCTTTCTCAACTGAGATGTTACCTGCCCAAAGAGGCCTTCATTAACCATTCTATTTAAATAGGTCCCCATCCAATTACTCCTGGATTCAGCACCTGTTCTTTCCTAAAATTTATCACAATCTATCATTGTTTTACTCAATTTCCTTGTCAATTTATGTCCCCACCTCCACCCGATTAAGTATCTTTTCCAAGAGTACAGGGATTGGATGTGCTTGTTCACTGACATAGCCACAATCCCTGGCGTATAGTAGGAGCCTAGCAAGCATTTGTGGAATGAATGAAAGATCCAGCCTTAATCTCCTAATTTCCCCCTTATTCTGATTCTCCACTCCTCTGAGACGAGTTTCCCTCTATTTCCCCATCATACCCCCCTCACCCTCCCCACTTACGTGTCTTCGCTTGGAGTGTCCTCACTCTTCTGTCCATTCAAACCCTGTCCAAGGCTTGGCTCCTCTTCGACCTCCTTTGGGAAGTCCACTGACCCCTGGATCCAGGGCCCTGTGAAGTAAACCACATGTGCTCCTGTGAGTGGTGGCCCTACTTGAAGTATCCCTATTGTATGTGACCTTGAGCAAGTCATTTCAAGGTGTTTACCCTGTCCTTGGGATTGAGCCCAAGGGAAATAATGCAGAAGCAGAGAAAAGTCATACGTGCCAAAGGTATACTTTGAAACATTTAAAATAGAGGAAAATTTTTTATTTTTGAAAAGCACATCTAAATTGTTGATTTATTTATTAATATTTGACTGCACCAGGTCTTATTTGTGGCACGTGGCATCTTCAGTCTTTGTTGTAGCATGCAGGATCGTTTTAGTTGCGGTATGTGAACTCTTAGTTGCAGCCTGTAGAATCTAGTTCCCTGACCAGGGATTGAAGCCGGGCCCCCTGCACTGAGAATTCAGAGTCTTAGCCACTGGACCACCAGGGAAGTCCCAGAGAAAAATTTTAAACAACAATAATGTTAAGTATAATAATAATAAAAGCTACTTTTTAATGAGTGTTTGAACAAGCCAGGCAGCGAGTAGGACATTAAGAGCTGTGGTTAAGAGCATAGGTTTCAGAGTTTCAGCTTCACCACTTCCTCTCTGTGATTTTTTTTTCTCTCTGTGATCTTGAACCAGTGACTTTACCTCTTTGAGCCTCAGTTTCCTCCTCTGTAAGATGGAGATGATAAAGATTCCTATTTCTAGGGCTTTTAAGGTTATTGTTGTTAAGCGAATGTTTTATTGACTATAATCCAAATACAGAAAAGCTACAAATAAGTGTACAGCTGAGTGAATTGTCACAAAATAAGCAGGGGTGTGTAACCAGCAAATAGGGCAGCTTTGAGGATTACATGAACCAACACCTCAAAGTACCAGAACGCTGGTAACAGTTGGCTAATGATACTTGCTCTGTATTTCATGGGCATCTTGCTAAGTACTTTCTTTATGTGCATTATTTTTATTCAGTCTTCACAAAAACTCTATGAGGTAGGCACTAACATTACCCTCATTTCAAATAAGGAAATCTAGATTCAGAGAAGTTGAATGTACTGGCCAGTGTCACAAAGTTAGTAAATGACAGAGGTTAAGAGAGGAACCCAAGTCTTTTGCCAAAACCTTCCTCCCAAACCCCCGATACACTGATTTCCTGAGACATCTCTTGCAGCATCAACTAATTCAGCAAACAACATAGAAAATCAATGACCAAATTGAAAAACTGTGGTCTTCTGAATTGAGTCAATTAAATAAATATTTACTGAATAACTACTATGTGCCAGGCACTGTCGTAAGCACTAGAGATACAGATCAAGCAAGATGGAAAAGTTCCCTGTCCTCATGGAATTTATATTCTGGTGAGAGAAGGCAGACACAGATATGAATAAAGAATTTCTGATAGTGTAAATGCTATCAAGAAAATAAAACAGGATAATAAGATGGAGTGAGTGAGTGAAAGTCGCTCAGTTGTGTCCAGCTCTTTGCGGCCCCATGGACTTATACAGTCCATGGAATTTTCCAGAACAGAATAGTGGAGTGGGCAGCCTTTCCCTTCTCCAGGGGATCTTCCCAACTTGCAAAACTTTAGATAAGATGTTCAAGGAAGACCCCAAAGAGGGGACCTGAATGGCGTGGAGGGGCCGCCACATGGCGACCTGGGGGAAGTTCACTCCAGAGCTGCCATGAGCTTGGCATGTTTAAGGAACAGATGGAATATGATGCACCCATTCTAAAATACCATTTTGAAAACTAAAACCTGAAACAAGTAAAATTTTTAAAGTATAAGATACACTAAGATGCTTTCTCGTCCCAACCTTTCCTAGATAGACAGAATTCTCAGAAAAGTGAAATGGTTGATTTATTGAGGTGTTATTATGGGTGGGTTTTTTTTTTAACATTTTCTGTTTTGGAAATATCTTCTGTCTCTGCTGTTGTCATATTATGGTTTCTGCAATTTTTTTAAGTCAAGGAAAAAAAAGGAGCATTCTAGGAATCTCACAGAGAGACTCCTAGAACTGAGTCAATTAAAAAAAATCTATTGAAAAAAAATATCTGTTGAATAGCCAAGTCAGTGGTCTGGTTACTGTGAAGATTATGCACATAAGATGGACATATCATCTTCATGAATATGCTGTGCCATCTCCAGCCAGTCACACTCCTTCTCTGGACCACAGCGTACACCAGGGAGGGTGCCACACTGCCTGGTACACCGACCAAAAGTGAGGTCCCTCATAGACGAAGGCACTGGCAAAGTTAAGCCTTCCTGCTGCTATTCATGTGACACGTAATTATACCTTTTTATAATATTAAGAAAAAACACATTGCATCATTAATAAAAATCAATCAGAAGAATGAAACAACAAACCACGGACTGGGAGAAAATATTTGCAAAAGACATTTGATAAAGAACTGCTATCCAACATACACAAAGAAGTCTTAAAACAACGATAAGAAAATTAACAAATGAATTAAAACATGGGCAACAGATCTGAACAGCTCACTAAAGAAGATATATCAATGGCCAATAAGCATATGAAAGGACATGCAACATATATGTCATTAGGGAACTGCTAATTAAAACAGTGAGAGAGATTTCCTTGGTGGTCTAGTGGCTAAAACTCCGTGTTCCCAATGCAGGAGGCCTGGTTCGATCCCTGGTCAGGGAACTAGATCCCACATGCCACACTGAAGAGTTCCCATGCTGCAAGAAAGATCAAAGATCCTGTGTGCCACAACTAAGACCCAGCACAGCCAAAAAAAAAACTAACAATGAGATACCACTACACACCCATAAGAATGGCCCAACCCAAAACACTGACCACACCAAATGCTGGGGAAGGTGTGGAGCAGTGGTGGTGGTTTAGTCACTAAGTCGAGTCCGACTCTTGTGACCCCATGGACTGTAGCCTGTCAGGCTCCTCTGTCCATGGGATTGTCCAGGCAAGAATACTGGAGTGGGTTGCCATTTCCTTCTCCAGGGTATCTTCCTGACCCAGGAATAGAACCTGGGTCTCCTGCACTGCAGGCAGATTCTTTACCAACTGAGCTATGAGGGAAGCCTGAGGAGCAGTAGCAAGTCTCATTCATGGCTATTTGGAATGCAACATGATACAGCCACTTTGGAAGGATAGTGTGACAATTTTTTACAAAGCTAAACATACTCTCACCACGTGATCTAGCAATCATACACTTTGGCATTTACCCAAAAGAGTTGAAAATTTGTGTCCACATGAAAACCTGCATGTGAATGTTTATAGCAGCTTTATTCATCATTGCCAAAACTTGGAGGCAACCAAGGTATCCTTCAATGAGTGAATGAATAAATAAACTGTGGCATGAGCCATTATATTATACAATGGAATATTTAGCACACACACCAAAAAAGAGCTCTCAAATCACATACAAACATGGAGAAGGGACTTCCTTGCTTCAGCGGTTAAGACTCCCATCTTCCACTGCAGGGGGCAAGAGTTCAATCCCTGGTCAGGGAACTAAGATCCTGTGTGCAATGAGGTGCACCCCTCTCACCACCAAAAAATGGAGAAAATGTAAAGGCATATTATTAAGTGAAAAAAGTCAATCTGAGAATACTGTATGATTCTAACCATATGATATTCTGAAAAAGGCAAGAGTAGGGAAAGAGTGAAAAGTTCAGTGATTGCCGGGAGTCTGGGGAGAGAGAGTAATCCATAAAGCACGGGGCATTTTTAGGGCAATAAAAATATTCTACATGGTGCTAGAATGGTAAATACATATCATTACACACTTGTCAAAACTCATACACACAGTGATGTCAATTAGAGACTTTGGGTGATAGTGATGTGTCAATGCCTGTTTATTTATTGTAACAAGTGTAATGCCATGGCGCACAATGTCGACGGTAGGGGAGGCTCAGGGTGGGGAGGACAGGGGTATATGACGATTCTACGTTCTGCTCATTTTTACTGTGAACCTAAAAATACTCTAAATACAGTAAAGTTTTATTTTTTTTAAGTCATTTAAGAAAACAAAGAAACACTGTCTGATGAAATTTTTAACTCAGGTAGGAGAAAGGGAAATTCCCGGAAGAACTTTTTCCTTTGAGGTCTGTCGCTCACACAGGAAGGAGCAAGAAGGAAGTCACATATGACAGAGGAGGTTAGGCTACTCCCTACCAGACAGTGCACGTATGGGTTATTTCGTTTGTTCTTTCAGAGACCAAATGAAAGTGTCTACACTACACAAAAGACTTGGGAGTCATTACTATTCCGTTAACAGTGGAAGAAACTAAGGGTTATTGATTTTCCCAGTCACCCAGGTGTCTGTCTGAGCCCGGAGACTGAGCCCTAAGCCACTAAGGCAGGTTGAGGGGCTCTCTGAGCCCCCTTCCACCTTCAATATTCCATGATTCCATGAGTTGATTTGTCTCTTCCAGAAGCATCACTGGGGGGCCTTGCCTCACTTGGGTATTGCATTCCTGGAAGGACAGTGCTGTGTCCTTAGGGGACTGAGAATTCAACCGCCTAGAGCTCACTTCATGCAGGAATTTCACACCTTCCCAGACCCTAGACTGCAGGTGGAGGGTGTCTGGTGGGAGAAGGGGCCAACTGCTCCCACAGAGAGCGTGGGCTCCGTCTCCAGCCCTCGGCCACCTGTTCCGCAGCCCCGCCCCTGCAACCTCCACCTCAGCTTTGGAATGCTAAATCCAAGAGCTGGTGGGGCTGGTGGGGTATTAATAACTGGACGCTGACACTTGTGCTGATTAGAAAGACATGCCCTCCTGGCAGCTGAGACATCTGAGTTCCTTTTGAGCTCATCTCTCCAGCCCTTCCGTGGCTCTGAAGAGAATGAGGGCGGCAGGATGATAATAACAATAGCCACCCTGTTTGAGGTGCTGGAGAGTGCCAGGCCGCGATGCCAAATGCGTCATCCACACGGCCGCCTTGAGTCCCTTCGTGCGCATGGGGAAACTGAGGCTCCTGGGAGGTCAAGGAACACGCCGTAGGCCACACAGCAGGTGAGCCTCTGGGCAGGGACTCAGATGCCCTCTGCCAGCAGCATCGAGCCTTGCCGTGGGTGGTGTGAGCCAAAGACGGGCGTCCTGCTCAGGCCACATAAACACCCAGGCCCAGTTCCTTTAACTTCCAGGAACAGAGTGGGATGTGGGGGCGGGACGACTTCCAGGAAGTGGGTGGCAGAACCAGGCCTGTTGACCAGACCTCATGACCGCCCAGTCTGGAAGAGTGGCCCTCTCTGGCTTCCGGGTGGGGAACTGGGTGACAGAAACCTCTGCCCCTATTGTGTGGGACGGGCAAGCCATGACCCTCCTGCTTACCTGCTTTCTCCTGGTGCTATTCTCCACCCCTCACTGCCCTCTTCACCCCCTTGAGTACCTTGATGTACCCAACTAGCTGGGGCCTCCCAGAAGACAGGGTCAATCCCTCTGAGAGGAGAGCAAAAGGGCTCATTGCCCAGGGACTCACAGTCACAAAGGCCTGAGGCCATTTAGTGTTCTAACTTTAGTTTTTGAGGAGTAATACAACCTAGTGATTAAGTCTGCAGCCTCTGGAGCCGGACTACTGCTGAGCTTCCATTCTAGATCTGCTACTTAGGGCTGTGTAGCTTTGGTCAAATTCTTTAATCTCTCTATGCCTCAGTTTCCCCATCCGTACAATGGAGGGGAAAAACCTACCTCGTAGGGTTGTCGTGAAAATTAAATAAGCTAATAAATGTAAAGTGTACATTTCCATAATCATAAAGCCTGGCACAGAATAAGCACTCAATCAGTGTTAGCTGCTATTTCCAAACAATGTTACATAAAGAATCACAAACAGGATGGAAAGAATTCTCTGGGGAACCAGTGG
This sequence comes from Okapia johnstoni, assembly GCA_024291935.2. NCBI lineage: Eukaryota > Metazoa > Chordata > Mammalia > Artiodactyla > Giraffidae > Okapia > Okapia johnstoni. Next base: position 8,664,333 of record JAGTYA010000024.1, on the reverse strand, counting down.
TTAAGACTGCACTTCCAGTGCAGGGGGCACGGGTTTAATCCCTGGGCAAAAAGAAAAAGAATCACAAAGAGAATGGAAAAGGGAAGAGGTTCACCAAGCAAAAAGCAATCCTCTTATCTTCAGCTGCATGTTCATAACAGCCCCATTTACAGCAGACAAGATATGGAAACAACCCAAGCTCCCATCCGTGGATGAGCAGATAAAGAAGATATGGTATACACACCATGAGATGATGGAGTACTAATCAACCGTTGGAACACTTTTGTTGTTATCGTTTAGTTGTTCAGTTGTGTCTGACTCTTTTGTGACCCCGTGGACTGTAACTCACCCAGTTCCTCTGTCCATGGGATTTCCCGGGCAAGCATACTGGACTGGGTTGTCATTTCTTTCTCCAGGGGATCTTCCCAACCCAGGGATTGAACTGTGCCTCCTGCATTGGGAGGCAGATTTTTTTTTTTACCACTAAGTCACCAGGGAAGCCCATTGAAATACGAATCAACCATTTAAAAAGATGAACTCCAGCAATTTGCAATGGCATGGATGGACCTTGACGGTGTGGTATTGTACTAAGTGAAATAAGTCAGGAAAAGACAAATTCTGTATGAATTTCATTCATATGTGGAACATAAGAAACTAATAAACAAATGAACAAAAAAAATAAATGAATAAACCAAACAAAAACAAACATGTAGATACAGACGATAGACTATCAGGTCACCATAGGGAAAGGGGTAGCATGGAGGGGATGTTTAAAAGGGATCAACTGTATGATGATGCTCAGTTCAGTTCAGTCAGCCCAACTCTTTGCAACCCCATGGACTGCAGCACGCCAGGCCTCCTGTCTATCACCAACTCCTGGAGGTTGCTCAAACTCATGTCCATTGAGTCAGGGATGCCATCCAACCATCTCATCCTCTGTCGGCCCCCCTCTGTTCCTGCCTTCAATCTTTCCCAGCATCAGAGTCTTTTCAAATGAGTCATTTCTTTGCATCAAGTGGCCAAAGGATTGGAGTTTTAGCTTCAGCATCAGTCCCTCCAATGAATATTCAGGACTGATTTCTTTAAGACGGACTGGTTGGATCTCCTTGCAGTCCAAGGGACTCTCAAGAGTCTTCTCCAACACCACAGTTCAAAAGCATCAATTCTTTGGTGCTCAACTTTCTCTATAGTCCAACTCTCACAACCATACATGACTACTGGAAAAACCATAGCTTTGACTAGACAGACCTTTGTTGGCAAAGTAATGTCTCTGCTTTTTAATAGGCTGTCTAGTTTGGTCATAACTTTCCTTCAAGGAGCAAGCATCTTTTAATTTCATGGCTGCAGTTACCATCTGCAGTGATTTTGGAGCCCAAAAAATTAAAGTCTCTCACTGTTTCCACTGTTTCCCCATCTATTTGCCATGAAGTGATGGAACCAGATGCCACGATCTTAGTTTTCTGAATGTTGAGCTTTAAACCAACTTTTCCATTCTCCTCTTTCACTTTCATCAAGAGGCTCTTTAGTTCTTCACTTTCTGTCATAAGGGTGGTATCATCTGCATATCTGAGGTCATTGATTTTTGAGGTTATAATCTCATAATCTGAGATTATGAGATTATAATCTTATAATCTGAGGTTATAAGATTTTTAGTTGGAGTTTCAATATCAAACTCTCAGAAATTAATAGAATGAATGTACAGAGAAGTATAAGAATATAGTAGACCTGAAAAGCATTATGAAACAAGTTGACATAATTAATATTTGTACAATTTTCACACAACAGTAGGATACAAATTCTATTCAAGTTCCCGTAGAATATAAACTAGGAGACCCTGGAACATATCCAGAGGCATAAGATCAGGTGCAGAAATTTCATGGTAGACAGGTATTGAAATCATACAGAGTCTGTTCTCTTATTTTATGGAATTACGTTAGAGATCAATATCAAAAGATATTTGAAAATAACCCACATATTTTCAAGTGCAGTGTGACATTTACCAAGAGAGGTCTCTGACTTAGCCATTGAAAGACTCAATAAAGTCAGAAGACTGAAGAAACAGGGTGATTGCAGAGGAGAATTCCTCTTTTTTAACGGCCGCAGAATACCCCATCCTATAGATGTATTGTTGGACACATCAACGGCCGCAGAATACCCCATCCTATAGATGTATTGTTGGACACATCTTTTGCTTTTAGCTTCTCAGAGTTATCAATAGTGCTATATTGAAAGCCACGTTTTAAATTATTCCCTTAGGCTCAATTCTCAGAAGTGGGATTGATTTTTGAAAGGATCCTTGACAGACTGCTTTGTTAAAATGTCATTTATCTTCACCAGTAGAGAGCGGGACAAGCTGTGAGACACAGCATAACTACAGTCCAGCTCAATCACCTACCTCCTTAACCAGACTACCTAGAATTTAACTAGAATCCTCAGCATATATAATACAGTAGTATGGAAAGGTGTGTCCACAACAAGTTTGACTGGCAGGAGAAGGGCTCACAAGGCAGAATCTCCCTTGGCCCTGAGTTTGGCACTCAGCTTCACAATGTCAGAACTCTGACTTCCTGCAGCCCTCCACAAGGGCATTCATCTTTCATCGATGGGCTGACAAAAACCAAGCAACACAGTCTGATTCAGTCAGTAAAGCAGGTATCAATCTAAGAATTTACAAAGATAAATTTAACAAGAATGCACACACGAGAAGATTGGTGTGTCCTCTCTCTGTTAAAAGGCAGGAGGGAAAGCCAAATTATAATGAGTACACTTCTTGGTGACTCAGTCTGGTTTCCCCAGAAAGCAGAACTGGTGAGAAGGAAGCTTGAGATGTCAAGAGAAGACAACTTATCTTCACCTCAGTGAACACCCTCAGTTCTGATTCCTTAAGGGAAACTGAGTTCAATCGAGTATTCCTTGACAATTTGTCCTTCCCACTCCAAACCTAAAAGACCAGACCCTGTGCACTCGCCTACCTGCCCTTAAATCTACTTCTCTCATCTTTCTGATCACAGCCTAACCCAGGCCAGCATCATCTCTCGCTGAAACCTTTGCAACTGACCTCCCCATACTCCCTTCACTCACCCTTGATCCAATCTCCAATTGGCAGTTAAGTGATCTTTTAAACTGGAAATCCCATCATTTCTACTTAAGACCCTTTGGTGGGACTTCCCTGGTGGTCCAGTAGTTAAAAGTCAGCCTTACAACGCAGGGGACAGGGGTTTGATCCCTGGTCCGGGAAGATTCCACACACCACAGAGCAGCTAAGCCCGTCCTCCACAACTAGTGAGCCTGTGTTCTAGAGACCATGAACCACAACTACTGAAGCCTGTGCCTCTAGAGCCCGTTCTCTGCAATAAGAGAAGCCACAGCAATAAACCCAGTCTGTGATGAGAGAAAGCCAGAATGCAGCAACGCAGACCCAGCATAGCCACAAATACAGAAGTTAATTAATTAAAAAATTTTTTAAATCCTTTGGTGATGGAAGGATGAGTAGATAAAAATCAGTGAGTGAATGGATAAACTAAAAGTAATTTATACATACAATAGAAGATTATTCAGCTTTAAAAATGAAATTCTGACATGCTACACGAATTGAACACATTATGCTAAGTGAAATAAGTTAGACACAAAAGGACAAATATTATTGTATATTATATAACGCTTACATGAATTACCTAGAGCAGTCAAATTCATAGAGACAAATAGCAAAATAGGGATTGCCAGGGACAGAGGGAGGAGGGAATGAAGGTTATTGTTTAATGGTCAGAGTTTCAGTTCGGGAAAATGAAAAAGTTCTGGAGATGGATGCTGCTGATGGCTGCACAACAAGGTAAATGTACTTAATCCCACTGAACTGTACTTTGAAACATGATTAACTTTACATTATGCATATTTCACCACAACTTTAAAAAGAACTTCAATGACCCATTACTTTTACCTCAAAATCCATCACATGGTCTTCCCGACCCCACAGGATCTGGCCCCTGCCTTTGCCGATATTTGGGGACTGATCATCACACCTCTTCCCCCTCAGTTGAGATCTGGATCCATTAGGAAATAGGAAAGGAAATCAGGAAGATGGAGAGATAAAGATAGGGGCTTGGGACTTCCCCAGCACTTCAGTGATTAGGACTCCACACTTCCATTGCAGGGGGCATGGGTTTGATCCCTGATCTGGGAACTTGGATCCTGCATGCCACCAAGTTTGACCAAAAATAAACAAATAAAAAATAGAAAGACTATGGGCTTAACTACTGATAAAGTTGGGTTGGAGACAAGGCTTGTAACTACAGGCACAATGGAGCTTCCTAATACCTTTCTCTCTCCCTTGCTTGCCCCAACTCCTGATTTAATCTTCCACTTCAGTTCTCGGTAGAGCAGCCAGGCTCATTCATTCCCTGCACCCATGGTGCTCTTCCCTCCACTGCTTACTTAGCCAATTGCTACTCATGAGTCTTAGTATATATATCAGTCTTATATTTCTTAGTGATAAATGTCTTATGCTGAGAGGCCTTCCATGACCCAAACGACCCATCCTACCACCACTCCATGCTGTTAACAAATCTCGTGGCCTTTAGATTTCCTCCTTCATAGCACTTTTCAGAGCTGTATTTATGTGTCTTTTGGCACCATCACTTGTGGACATAAATAAAAAGGCAGGTGAGTTCCAGGAGAGCAGGCCCTCTGCCTGGCATCACCGACTCAATGGACATGAGTTTGAGAAAGCTCTGGGAGATGGTAAAGGACAGGGAAGCCTGGCGTGCTGCAGTCCATGGGGTCACAAAGAGTCAGACACGACTAAGCAACCGAACAACAACAACAAGTGGCACAGTGCCTCACTTTTCAGCTCCACACATGCTGGAGAACATTCTATTTACTAGCACTCAGCTCAGGGAGAGCTCTGTATACTGTTGGAAGAAGGATGTGGGTCAGGCTTCGGGGTTGGGAGGTCAAGGGTGAGTCTAAGCAACATTCAGGGCTACACTGAGCAGCAAGCTTTTTTTGTTTTGCTCTGTGGGGTCTACAGGCTTGGTGTTTGGGGGCTAATCATCACAGCTTCCTTAGAAAGATCAGGAAGCTAAGTGTGGTTACCTGGGGCTTTCTTCTCTACCCTTTCCCCAAACACTGCTTCTGTGTGTGCATGCTCACTCATGTCTGACTCTGCGACCCCATGGACTGTAGCCTGCCAGGCTCCTCTGTCCATGGGATTCTGCAGGCAAGAATTGGAATTGGTTGCCATTTCCTTCTCCAAGAAACACTGCTTAGCCCCTGCTCTAAATAATTTTTTACCAAGTATTCAAAGAATGTCAGCTTGTGTCTCACTTGGACCCTCAAGTCTCAATTTCAATGCCACCTCCTGTCAAAAGCTTTTCCTGACCCTCCAGTTCCCTTCATGTAAGAACAGCTTAGGGTCCTCTCCTCCAGGTTCATGGAACTCCTTTCTGGCACTAATCACACTATAGTGTCTTTGTTCATTAAGATGTTTCTGTCTCCCCTATTAGACTTTGAGGGCCATGAGGGCAGGGGCCTTATCTTCTTGTTCACTGCTTTTTACCAGCATCTAGCATAATTTCTTGCACATAGCAGGAACTCACTAAATAGCTGTTGACAATGAATAAAGTACCTTCCAGTGCCAGGTACTGGCTGACTCCTCAGGAAAGGTATGTGTAGTGAAATTTGCTGTCTGTTCTCCTAACCTCTGGATTTAAGCCACTAAGTCCCATCCTCCAGGACACAGCTTGGTCAAGGAAGAGCCCACAACCCTAGATAAGTCAATCAGGTCCAAACTATGGTTTGAGAAATAGAGATTTGTAATTGACTTTCCTGCTCCTGTGGGATATGAGGTCTCATGGCTGAATCCCTAGAAGCACTGCTGACCATCTGGGCCCATGAGAAGAGCCAGCATTAAGATGAAGTCAGCATCACTGAGGGCTTCTCCAGTGGCTCAGTGGTAAAGAATCTGCCTGCAATGCAGGAGACGAGGCTTCAATCCCTGGGTTAGGAAGATCCCCTGGAGGAGGGCATGGCAACTCATTCCAGTATTCTTTCCTGGAAAATCCATGGACAGAGGAGTCTGGCAGGCTAGTCTGTAGGGTCGTAAAGAGTTGGACATGACTGAAGTGACTTTGTACACACGCACAGCATCATTGAAGGGTCTTTGGCGATATATGAGCAGCTGAATCAAACCTTTCCTGAAGCTAGCCCTCCCATCTCCATTCTTCTCAGGCAAGCATGCCAATCTTCCTTTCAAGTAAGTTTGAGTTGGGTTTCTGCCCTTGTAAAATGAAGCATCCAAAAGGGTCAGAGGCAGCCCAAGCTTCATCATCTCAGTACCTGCTGAGAAACCGAGCAGATCCACAGTTTGGGATACTCCTGGGACCTTATCTTGTAGCCCCCAACTCCTCATCCATGACTCATCCACCATGACTCTCAGACAACCCCCAACAGCAGTTCTTAGACCAACGGCGGGGGGTATGGGGCTTGGTCTTAACTACCAGCTGCTCCAGCTGCTCTCAGTCCTCACCAAGGTGATAAATAGGACCCATCCAAAGACAAAACAGCTTGCATCTGGCACATGATCTTCTTGCACCCCTAAATCACTTGTCTGGGGGCTAGGTCAGAAATGACCATTTTAGGGAATTTCCTGGCGATCCAGTAGTTAGGACTCCATTCTTTCACTGCTGAGGGCCCAGGTTCAATCCCTGGTCAGGCAGCTAAGATCACACAAGATATGTGGCACGGCACCAAAAAAAAAAAAAAAAAAAGAAATGATCATTTCAATCTTCTGGGTACAAGCATAGTGAAGGTGTAGGATTAAAGAATCAGAATGTTAGAGCTAATCAGACCCTTCTTTTTGCAGATGAGGAAACTGTGGCCCAGAGCAGAGAGGAGGCTTGCTCAAGGTCACATCGCTTGTTAGTGTCAGAGCTGACACTCTCTTAAAGGAGTTTCTGCATCAGCCTCCTCCTGCAGAGATGGGGCTGGGGCTCCACCAGCTGGAGAAGGAGAGAGGTAGGAATACTGATGGGGATTCTCCCTACTATGACAGGGTAGGAGCTGCTTCTCAAACAGTCACCACTAGGCCTGGCTAGTCATCCTTAATTGTTTGGTAACATTTTGACAACACTTTTCTGTTGACCTATGGTGAGATGACTTCAGAGGGCGTGCAGTCTCTGACAAAGCATCAATCTCGTCTCTAGAATTTCTCCAGGGGGCGAACTTAGCAAGATCAGCAATCTGATGGGAAAGGGACCAAGAGACTCACCTTGAAGCTGCATTTACATAGCAAGTTTACTGTTGTTACTTAGACGAGGATTTTTCAATTTCCACATTATTGACATTTGAAGCAGGATAACTCTTTGTTGTGGGAGGGCTGTCCTGTGCTTTGTAGCATATTTAGCAGCATTCTTAGTCTCTCCTACTGGATGTCTACAGCACTTACCCTGCCCACTGTGATAACCAAAATTATCTCCAGACATCACCAAATGCCCACCAAAAGGCAAATTGCCCCATTTGAGAAACACTGACATACCTGCATGTTTAAGTGGCTGAGAGGGCATGATGAGGATTCTTCTAAAAGAAGAAAGGAGATAAAAACATGAGGAACCACTCCCTAGTGCAAGAGAATAAAATTGTTGGAGGGATAATCAGCTCTAGGCGAACTGTGAACTTCAATCTTACTTGCCCCACTTCCCTTTTTTGACCATTTTCTTCTCTTTCTTGGCCCCCATTCCTACTTAGAAAAAAAAATTAATAAACCATTCAGGAAAAAATTAATATTTGCATTCACATTAGAGTGAAACAAGCAGTGTACAATAGTTACAAGCGGTTATAAACACAAGATATACTTAAGATGTGAGCATTTCCCTGTATATAAGCTTTATCTCAAAAAAATAATAAAAAAGCATATAGCAATTATATGCTGGATTCAAGTCCCAATTTATATATTTCCTAGCTGTGTGACTTTGTGTAAGTCCTCTCATCTCTCTTTTTTTTTTTTTTTTTGCCACGTCACTAGACTTGTGGGATCTTACTTCCCTGACCAGGATTGAACCCTGGCCTCAGTGAGAGTGCAGACTCCTAACCATTGAATCACCAGGGAATTCCCTCCTCTCACCTCTTAGAACCTCTGCTTCCTCAGTTGTAAAGGGGGGTGGTAATAGTATGTGTCACAGGATAACTGTGCAGACTCAATGAGATTACACACTTTGTATAATGCCTGTCACCAGAGGTAATGTGTGTAATAGCTATTATGTATTCAATTCACATTTATATTACCTATTTATATTTATCTAGTTTACAGGTAAAATTGCTCCTTGATGATCTGCTTCCTGTGGATCTGTTCCTAATTGTTGCTTCTTGACCTGCATACAGATTTCTCAGGAGGCAGGTAAGGTGGCCTGGTATTCCCATCTCTTGAGGAATTTTCCAGTTTGTTGTGATCCATACAGTCAAAGACTACTGCATAGTCAGTAAAGCAGAAGTAGATGTTTTTCTAGAATTCTCTTGCTTTTTCGATGATATTGGCAATTTGATCTCTGGTTCCTCTGCCTTTTCTAAATCCAGCTTGAACATCTGGAAGTTCCCGGTTCACGTACTGTTGAATCCTGGCTTGGAGAATTTTGAGCATTACTTTGCTAGCAACTGTGCAGTAGTTTGAACATTCTTTGGCATTGCCTTTCTTTGGGATTGGAATGAAAACTGACCTTTCCCAGTCCTGTGGCCACTGTTGAGTTTCCAAATTTGCTGGCACATTGAGTGCAGCACTTTCACAGCATCATCTTTTAGAATTTGAAATAGCTCAGCTGAAATTCCATGACTTCCACTAGCTTTGTTCATAGTGATGCTTCCTAAGGCCCACTTGACTTCACATTCCAGGATGTCTGGCTCTAGGTGAGTGATCACACCATCATGGCTTTCTGGGTCATGAAGATCTTTTTTATATAGTTCTTCTGTGTATTCTTGCCACCTCTTCTTAATATCTTCTGCTTCTATTAGGTCCATACCATTTCTTTTATTGTGCCCATCTTTGCATGAAACGTTCCCTTGGTATCTCTAATTTTCTTGAAGAAATCTCTAGTCTTTCCCATTCTATTGTTTTCCTCTATTTCTTTGATTGATCACCTAGGAAGACTTTCATATCTCTCCTTGCTATTCTTTGGAACTCTACATTAGATGGATATATCTTTCCTTTTCTCTTTTGCTTCTCCTTTTCTCAGCTGTTTGGAAGGCCTCCTCAGACAACCATTTTGCCTTTTTGCATTTCTTTTTCTTGGGGGTGATTTTGATCACAGCCTCCTGTACAAAGTCACGAACCTCCGTCCATAGTTCTTCAGGCACTCTGTCTATCAGATCTAATCCCTTGAATTGATTTGTCACTTCCACTGTATAGTCATAAGGGATTTGATTTAGGTCATACCTGAATGGTCTAGTGGTTTTCCCTACTTTCTTCAATTTAAGTCTGAATTTTTCAATAATGAATTCATGATCTGAGCCACAGTCAGCTCCTGTTTTTTCGTTGTTTTTTTTTTTGCTGACTGTATAGAGGTTCTCCATCTTTGGCTGCAAAGAATATAATCAATCTGATTTTGGTATTGACCATCTGGTGATGTCCGTGTGTAGCGCTGTCTCTCGTGTTGTTGGAAGAGGGTATTTGCTATGACCAGCGCGTTCTCTTAGCAAAACTCTGTTAGCCTTTGCCCTGCTTTATTTTGTACTCCAAGGCCAAGCTTACTATTACTCCAGGTATCTCTTGACTACCTACTTTTGTATTCCAGTCCCCTATGATGAAAAGGACATCTTTTTTGGTGTTAGTTCTAGAAGGTCTTCACAGAATCTTCATAGGTCTTCATAGAACCGTTCAGCTTCAGCTTCTTCAGCATTAGAGGCTGGGGCATAGGCTTGGATTACCGTGATATTGAATGGTTTGCCTTGGAAACGAACAGAGATCATTCTGTTGTTTTTGAGACTGCATCCAAGCACTGCATTTCGGACTCTTTTGTTGACTATGAGGGCTACTCCATTTCTTCTAAGGGATTCTTGCCCACAGTAGTAGATGTAATGGTCATCTGAATTAAATTTGCCCATTCTGGTCCATTTTAGTTCACTGATTCCTAAAATGTCACTGATCCCTTTAAGATAGGAAAAGTAAGGTCTAGAAACACAGCAATTTTCTATGGGACTTTGGACCCTTGGCTTATCAGTCCCACTGAGTCTCAGTTTCCTCAGCTGTAAATAGTATACTAACACTGTCCACCTTGTCAGTATCATGACTCTAGACAGAACTGGGAAAAGACAGGGGCAAGCAGCTGCACCAATAGAACCTGCCAGCAGGGGGCAGGAACGCTACATCCAAGTTCCCACCTATGGACGACATTTCATTTTTTGAGCATGGTTGTCTAACTTTTTATCATGGAAAAATTCAAACAAACACAAAAAGTAAAATAGCATAATGAACCCCATGTACTCAGGTTTCAACAACTATAAATATTTCAGCCAGTCTTCCTCCCTCTTTTTGTTTGCTATGCTGCTTGCAAAGTATTTTAAAACATATCCCAAATCTCATTTCATTTTATCCAGAATACATCAGTATGCATTTCTAATTGAAAAAGGCTTTTATTACCACAGACACAATGTCATTATTACACCTAACAAAAAAGAACAAATAATTTCTTGATCTGTTAGTTAATATTCAAATTTCCCTGATTGTACCAAAGATGTCTTTTTAGTTATTAATAATCCACTTGAACTATTAATGAGGATCTAAATAAGGTTTTTGTATTTGATAAGTGTCTTGAGTTTTATGATTTACCATTCTACCTTCCTTTTCAATTTTCATGCAATAAATTTATTGCAGAAACCAGGTCACTTGTTTTGTATGAATAGAATGTTCCACATTTTGAGTTTGGCTGACTGCGGTGTTTGTCTAAGTCCCATATTTCTGATAAACTGGTAACTAGGTCTTGGTTTGCTTAGGCTTCTTTTTTTTTTTTCTTCAGGCAAGAATATTCCACGGAAAGCACTGTGTGCCCCTCTTAATGATTTTAAGGTTGGTCAGTGGATTCAGGCAGTGTTGGCCTAAGGTCTCACTCAATCACAAATTTTCTCAACAATCTTTCATCCAGTTGTTTCAGCATCATTTCATGATTGCTTCCTAGGCTCATTATTTCATTAGGTTTTGCAAAACTGTATTTTTCTAATCCTATCACTTCTTCTGCATTTATTCATTGGCATTCTTCTATAAAATTAACTTTTTCTTGTTGGTTACCTGCAATATAACTCATCAAGAAAAGAACAGAAAATTTTTTATTTTCCTTTACCCATTAATGGTCAGAGTAATTAGTTGATTCTCTATAAAACTCCTGTTAATAAATATTGTTTTCCTTACATTATCATTAATAGATTTTTATGTATTTTGTGTTGTGCTCTATTGAAGTCATTATTTTTCTTTTAATGCTCAAATTATTCCATCTTTGGCCAGTGGATCCCCTTTGTATTGGTATCTCAGTCATTTTTACAAGACTCTAATAGTCTTTGATAGCTTCCTGTCCCTTAGGCATAAGATGACCCAACATCATCTTTCCTGCTCCAGATTTGGAATCAGACATTCATCAAAAGAACTTTGACTTTGTTTAATTTTTAATTATTTTTTAAACTGGAAAATGGTATTTAGACACCAAATCTGTGCACTAAGGGTGTTCATTACTACTGAGTTGTTCATTGCTTCTTGGTCTTTTCAGCAGCAAGTGCTAGAGAATACATTTTTAAGGGGAAAAACATATATATTTCATTCATTCTGCTATCTCACTCAGATCTAAAATTATCCTAGGCTTCTTTAATACTTGTAACTCTTTTCATTTGTTGAAAATCTTGATTCCTAATGCCACTGACATACTTTATTGAAAAATGCACCTATCATAGCTTCAAAATAGAAATATTAGCATCATTACTAACAATAAGACTAACAAATGCAATTTAATATTTACTATTTCTATGCAGTTCTACTTTGTTCTTAGATTATATCCTATTAGGGAGGTATAATCTAAATACTTATAAAGCCACCTGAAAGTATTTTTCTCTGTGTAGTTATACCACTTCATTTGTTTCCATTTGTTTTTTAATTTTACTGGACTGTCTTATTCTTTATACTGAACTTTTTTTTTATAAATATGCAACATTTACAAGTTTCCAACATAGTTTCCAACTATGTAAGTTACATTCACAGAAGTCTCATTCCCATCCCTACCTACTCCATCCCACATAGCAAATATTTTTAGAAGATTGAGTTTGTTCTTCCATTGTTTAACTTTTAAATATAAGCAATTAATGTATATTTATATCATCCCACTACTTACACAGAAGATAGCTCTTCTACAAACACTATCATGCACCTTGCTTATTTCCCTTATATACATGGACATTACTACATATTAGTTTCTATTTATTTATAAGAACTTATCCACATATCTTTTTACAGCTGCATAGCACTTCATCCTGTGTTTGTATGGTAATCTATTCAGCTAGTTAATCGACACATAAGCAGTTTCCAATCTTTTGCCATTGAAAATAATGCCATAGTTTTTTTTTAATGCTATAATAGCCTTGTGCATAGACCTTTTTGTATTTTGCCAATATATCACTAGGATAGACTCCTATAAGTTTAGCCTTGATGTAGGTTTACTGGGTGAAAGAGTAAATACATAGGTAATGTGGCTATAGATTGCCACATTAGAGTGTGGCAATAAGTTACAATTATGTAACTTAATTAGAGTTACATCATGTTGCCTTCCCACAAGCAGTGTATGACAATGCTATCTATCCACAGGAGTATTTTGGTGCGATATCAGACAGTGGATAAATACATCACAGTGGATAGATAAATCACAGACAAGGTTCCTGTCCTCAGAAACTCTGAGTCTTGTAGAAGGCAAATATAGTGATATATGGTAATCTTCGGCGCTTCCCACGTGGTGCTAGGGGTAAAGAACCCGGCTGCCAAAGCAGGAAGATCCCCCGGGGGAGGGCAAGGCAATTCACTCCGTTATTCTTGCCTGGAGAATCCCATGGACAGAGGAGCCTGGAGGGCTACAGTCCATAGTGTCGCAGAGTTGGACACGACTGAAGCGACTTAGCACAGCACATAACGTAATCTTCAGGGCAGATTTATTCTGAAGCTTAAGCTTCAGAGTCCGTCACTTACAGAGATCCTTTCCAAGGCCCCAGCACTGTATTCACAGGCCCATTCTGTAATCTTTTTCCTAAAGAGGACACCCTCAAATTATTTAAATGTCCACCTCACGGGCTTTAGAGTCAGTTTCATAACTTTGTAGTTATGGGAGTGGATTTCAAGTTCTGCGGCCACTTTGAGAGGAGGAATTCTTGTATTTAGTGACTGAGATAAACAAAAAGTAAAGATTCCTTTGGCCAGAGATACCACTCCCGATTCTGATCAATTACCCACACAGGTAGTCTGCTGTCTACGCAGAGCCCTCAACTTTCCCTCTCAAGGGCAGAAACCAAACCTTAGACTATATCAGTAGTCCTAGTAGACAGCGGAAGACTGGTAAATGACATTCAGGGCAAAAATCGAACAGATTACAGAGCAAGGTGTTGGGTTGGTTTTTTTTTTCTTCTTTCTATTTTTGGTCGGGGTAAGTAGGAGAATTTACATCAGGGGAGTGGGTATTCAAGGCAAGTGCCCCCTCCACACACACACACACACACACACACAACTTTCCATCAAAGAATGCAAAGGTCTGCGTCCTTACCTGTAAAAACAGGGTTAGTAATAAGCCCTGCCCTTGTGGAGTTTCTTTAGGATTAGGAGAGATCATTTAAAGACTTAACCTAGTCCCAGACATTCAGAAGGTCCATAAACGGAGGACAGAAAATAAAATGGGTAACTGGTTGACCCTTGAGAGCAGTTAACAGGGATTCTTTGCGCATCTTGCCTGATACAGCACTGGGATGAGGAACAACCACTTTATTGACAAACACTAGGTGCGGATTAAACCGGTGAAAGAGAAATGGACGCTTCCGGCGGTTGATTACTGATCCGTGAAACTAACTGAATGACCGATCGGTCCGGTTGGGTGTCTAGTGAACGCGGGCCTGGATCTGGCAAACGGCCGTCCGGGCCCCCAGTGACTCAGGCTGACCGTCGGGCCCCTAGCACGGCCGTCCTCGCTGTTAATCGCGGTCCTGGCCGGCCCAGACTTCTGCCGCTAGCTGTGCTCAGGAGGGGGGTGTCCCGCCTCTCCACGTGCAGCCCGCGGGTGCCGCCGCCAGCCAGGCGTGCGCGGAGGCCGCGGCCCCTTCCTCCACGCCGGGGGCAAGTCGCCCCCTCTCCCGGCTGCAGAGCCCCGGAACAATGAGGCGCCGGGTTCTTTAAGGGAGATACCACCGCGCCGGCGGGGCAGGGGACCGCGTCTTCCCAGATGATCGCACCCAGCCCCGCGCTGCCTCCGCCTCGGCAACTGCACAGCGCACAAATATGGCTCAGTGACTCTGACAAAAGGTGCAGCCTCCCTGCCGGCGGGGCGGACGCCAGGCCTCCCAGCTCAGGCCGTGCTTCCCCGCGGGCCCCCGGAAAAGGCTCGCGTCCCGCAGGCATCCCGGTTCGGCGCGTAAGAAGATGCCCCGGGCCTTCCGCCCCAGCGAGCCCGCACACCTTCCCGCAGCTCGGTAAAGTCAGAAATGGGGGCGAAGCGGGGGAGGGGAGGGCGCCAGGCGCGCGCACTTCCCTCAGCCCGGACCTGCGGCTGAGGAACCACTGCTGGGGCCGCGGGCGGCCGCTGCGGCTTGAGGGCGACCGAGCCCCCGGGCGTGGAGTGTGGCCTCGCCGCTCCCGGTCAGAGGGGGCACAAGCGGTGCGTTCCAGAGCGCGCAACCCCCTTCCGCGACTCTCCCCGGCTCCTGAAGGCCAAGCGAGTCGGGAAGCCAGCGGAGCGCCAGGCGCGCGCCAGGGCGCGCCGCCCCGCAGGACCGGCGCTCCGTGATGGTAAATCGGGCCTCTGACTGGAGGGCGGCCCTCGGCTCGGCGTGAGAGAGAGAAGCGGCGGCGGCTACCCTGAGGCCCAGAGAGGCCCTAGCGCAGAGCCGAGGGCCCTGCACGTGCCTCCCGCCCCAGGCGGCCTGTCACTGAGCTGTCAGCGGAGTCGTCCCGGGGAAGGCCCCGCGCGCCTCAGGCCTCCGGCCCGCACCCCTCAGGCCACCGGCCCCAGCCGCGGCCTCCTCTTCTGCCCCGTGGCCTCCTCCCCAGGCCCCGGGCCTCAGCCGCCGATCCGGAGGAGTCGGGGCGGCTGCAGGACTGGCTCCTCTGGGTGAAGGGCCCCGAGAGGATACCCTCCGGGTTTTCTCTGGAAGCCGCCGAAGAGGGGGAGGGCCTGATACTTGGCCAATGAGCGGGGCCCTGCGCCGCCGCGTCGGGCTACACCTCTGCCCAGGACTGGCCCTTCCCGGGCGCCAGCAGGTGTACAGCCGGGCCGGCCAGTGTCCGAGCGCCGGGTGCCGGCGCGAGGGCCCGGGGGGTTGCCGTCCCAAGTCCCCGAGGTTCGCACGGTGCGCATCACCGCGCTGTGTTTTGACCCAGGATCTTCACAAACACCCTCCTTCCCGCCTATTCAGGGGGGTATGGGGCAGCTTTCAAGGCACGAGCCACTTTGAGATGGATAGGAATTGGCGATCCACGGAGGACAGGAACGAATGTCCACTGTGTAGCTGGGGCAGAGAATTCTGTGGCAGGAAATCCGACGCTCGGAAATACTGTAGGAATTTGAAGAGCGGTGTCCAGTTAGAGGAAGTGGGACTAAAAGCAATCTCAGAAGCTTTCATTTTCTTTATTAAATCTATTCTATCGACTTAAAATGACTGGCCCCAACTTGACAGGCTCTATTTGTCGGTCGCTTTTTGTTCCCCTAAACCGTACACTATAAAAATTGTACAATCTCAGGTAACTTTTCTTGCCCATGCTGGCATTCTACAAATGAGAATTGGTTTCTGATTGGAATCTTGACAGTCTTCGGAGAGTGAAGAGGCACTCTTCAAACTCTTAATTCAACACGTGAGTGTTTCCACTCAAGGCCTTTCTTTGCCCTTGCCTTTAAATGATTTATCGAGTTGAATTCCAAAGAACTCTCTCAGAGAACCTCTTAATATGCAGGATAGTTTTCATTGGCAAAAATGACCTAGATCTAAATACTATTGTTGAAACAAGAACAATAACCATATTCTAAGTAGCTTAGTTTATCTGTCAAGGAACATTTTTCTCCACAAACTTTATTTTGCAAGAAATAAGGAAATAAAATTAAAATAGGAATATGTATAGTTTGATCATTTACTTTTAAAAAGAAAAATAACTACTCATTTTTACTTCTGTACAGTCTCAATACCTAAACCTAAGCCAGGTGTTTGTGTTTCTGTGAGTTTTGCCATTTTTAGAAACTTTTATATGTATCAGTTTTCAGGGGAAGCAGGAGTTTTGATTGTTTTTTCATGATCAGTAAATAAGAATATGAACTTTTTGGTTTATGTTTAGCAGTGGTGTTTTGAAGCAGTTCATGTAAGAGGTTGTCAGAGCAAGATGGCCTGGTTTCAAATCCCAGATTCACCAGTTACTAGCTGTTTGACCTTGGTCATGTTGCTTAAACTCTGTGCTTTAGTTTCTTCATCTACAAAATGGGCTATTATGCTCAGTATCTACCTCATAATATTGTTATGAGGATTAAATGAGCTTAATATATAAAGTGCTTGGGACAGTTCCTGATACATGGTAAGTACTACATTACTGTTACTATTATTAAATGGTAGTGTTACTGTTATTAAAAGATTTACATTTGCCCAGTGTATAGCAAATATTGTTCAAGCACTGCAGACAGTGAGACAGATGATAACTACTAAATCGTGCATAAGAAGAAATTCAAGCCAGTAGGTATACTTAATTTCAACAGAGCACTTTGTTCATTTTTCCAGAAACCTTGACCTTGAAGATGGTGAGTAGCCAGCCAAAGTACGATCTAATACGGGAGGTAGGCCGAGGTAGTTACGGTGTTGTATATGAAGCAGTCATCAGAAAGACCTCTGCACGGGTGGCCGTGAAGAAAATTCGATGCCATGCACCTGAAAATGTTGAGCTAGCCCTGCGTGAGTTCTGGGCACTAAGCAGTATCAAGAGCCAACATCCAAATGTGATTCACTTGGAGGAATGCATCCTACAAAAAGATGGGATGGTGCAAAAGATGTCCCATGGCTCTAATTCTTCTCTTTATTTACAGGTATGTGTGGTTGAATGGGAAATAGAAATGATTTGAACGTAGCATTGGTCAGCAGGAAGAGGAGTGAAAGAGTCCGATGAACTTCTACTTTTAAGTGCAAGTGTTTATATAGTTAGGAATAGATAGGGGTCTGCCAAGAACTGAGTAGACGTTTCCTCTAAAACAAGGTTTTATTTAAACCTGTGATGCAAATAACTAAAAATAACATAAGCCACCTGTTATGCCATGATACTTGCCAATCTGCATAGGAATGGGACAGCATAGGAACTAGAGAGGTGATTGAGACTAGAGTCTAATTAGTTCACTTATTTGAAATCAATTTTTTTTGGAACTGAAGATAGAAGAAAAGGGAAAACTACAACCAGTAGTAGTACTCATAGGTAATTGGGCTTTTCTTTATCTGACATGAACTCATGTTCATGTTTTAGAAGGTTGTTTTAGATCCTCTGCTGTTTTAGAAGGTTATTTAAGATCCTAACCGTGCAGTTCCATTGAATTTTCATGGAGTATGTGGCTTAGCACCTGAATGTTACTAACGACTTAACATTTGGCTTCCTATTCATTCCATACTCGGCTCAGAACAGTCCTATGAGAAATGTACTATTGTTATCATCATTACAAATGAAGAAGCTGAGGCTTAGAATAGATAATGAATTGATCCAGAATCACATAGCAAGTGACAGAATTGGGAGCTAAATGTAGGACTATCTGGCAGCTAAAACTTGTGCTCTATAACCTCCAGATTACCCTTTTGCCTCCAGATTACTCTTCTGTAGACTTGGGGAAAGCATTAATATAGGAAAACAGAAAATCTGTTTTTTTTTTTAAGGTTGATTGCTGCCATAGATCAAAATCCCTAGTAAGTCTATAGTTGAAGAGAAAATATACTTCAGACATAGCTAGTTAAAGGCCAGAGCAAAATCTCTTAAGTCCAGTCATTCTTGGAACACAAACAACTTTCCACGAGTGTGTCTAAATTCAGAATTTACCATCAGGGTACAAAAGTCTGTTTTTAAAACCATCAGATTACACACATAGTGACAATGAGAGTGCCCCCCAACAATCAACTGTGTATTATGAGGCTTTTCTAAAAAGTCTGTTTTAAAACAGCAAAAGCTTTTGTTCTAGGAACAACAAAACAAATACATTATTCTGTGTAATTAAAAAACCTGCAAGTTTCATTGTATGGTGAAAAAATATCAGCCTTGAGAACCTAATTTTACTGCAAGCTATGCCCTAAAGTTTTCTCTCCTAAGATAGGGAATATAAACATAACTATTTAGTCTTTATTTGTTTTACTTTGTATTCTTCTAAAAGTGCTTATTAGATAAGTTACAATGATAAAAAATCGAAACATTCTTACCACATTCCACTAAAAGTGGCTAGAACCTTGCTGGACTTTGCATTGAGTTTTGGAGACTAAAATGCATAATTAAACTATAAATGCAAGGATATTTAAACAGATGGCTTAGCGCTGATGGTATTCTTGAGTCCAGATGGAGCAACTGTTACAGTAACTAGGTATTAGCTAGCTAATGTTTCAAGGCTTTAAGATGTAAAGCCTTGATTTGATGTTTTTGTCTTATTTTGTTTTAATCTAAAGTACCTTTTTGTTTAGTAATCTATTTCATCTTTTTAAAGCCTGATAGACCTCTGTTTAACTTATGGCATTTTTTGCTAGCTGTATGACCTTGGATAAATAACCCATCTTTTCCCAGCATCTGTATCTTCAAACATAAGGAATAATAATTTCTACCTTCCATGGGACTTGTCAAAATAAGAGGTGATGCAGACACAATATTTGGCACAGAGCAAGGACTCAGTCGTAAGCGACTCTAATAAAATTATATTTTCTACAGGTTTATTTAGTTAACCAGACATTCACCAACACATTAGCAAGTGCCTTCTCTAAATTTACACTAGTAAAGACAACCAATATTTACACATGGTAAAACCAAACAAATCTATAGTGTGATGACAGAGTCTCTACATATGGTCTTCACTATTCTCTACCTTTTTTTTCCTCCCTGTTTTTCTAGATATCTTTCTTGTTCTCAATTGGAATCATTCAGTCAGTTCCTGATAGCTAAAAAACTCATCTAGAAGAAATGTAAAACAGTTAACAGAGGACACATCTTATGCATAGGAACTTTATGGCCAATATGTATACTTATCATGAGTGTCATGAATGAAAAGTAAGGGATGGTGTAGGCGCATGTAGTAGGCACCCTGACATAATCCTGGGGTTCAGGAATTATGAACTGTTTCAACCAAAACTTGCAAGGTAAAGAGGAATTAGCCAGGTAAGTGAGTGAGAAAACTTCCCAGGCAGAAAGAACTGTACATACAAATGTTTAGAAGCAAAAGGCATGAAGCATTCTAAGAACTGAAAGAAGATAATAAGACTGTAGTGTACAAGGAGAGTTGTTTTAGGTGAGACTAGAAAAATCAGCAGGGTGAGAGTGCACAGGGTCCCACAGCCCATGTTAAAGAGCTTAGACTATAGCCTAAGAGAACAGGGAAGCTGTTGAAGGACTTTGGGCAAGACAGCCAATGGCTGACATCCTCCACACAGGACAGAAAGCAGATTGGGCTCTATTTCTGTAGCTCTCAACCAGGGGCCCTCAAACTATAGCCCTCAGCCTGTTTTTGTATGGCCTGGATACTAAAAATAGTTTTTACATTTTTTTAAGAGTTGTGTTTTTTTTTTTTTTTAAAAAAAAGAAAATATGGAACAGAGACCTTATGTGGCTTGTCAAGCCTAAAATATCTACTATCTGGCTTTACTGTAAACCATTATTTGAATGCTGGAACTCTGCATTGCTCAAAGCTATGTAGGAATTTTGCTTTTGAGAATGAAAAGAGGACATGACAGAAGAGAGATGATGCTCATCTTTAATCACAGCATATTTAGTAACAGTACACCTGGTAAATAATTGTGTGAACTGGACCTTTCTGTTCTTTCATTTTCTGTCTCAGTGGCAAACACATGCAACAAAGAAAATGTATGCAAAGAAGACTTCTGCAGACCATTGCAATTATGGCTGCCATGGGGGAGACAGCATGGAGAGGTGTTCTTTGCCTCTGCCCACCGAAAAGACAAAAGGAAATACTAGTAGATTTATAGCAGATCACTCACTCTTCAACAGCTCTTCACCTTCCTGACTGAGTTTCTGTTCAGCCTGTGAGCCTGAAAAGGACACCATAGGACAAATGCTTTCAAAGCACTGTAATTTAAAATGATAGTTCATGCTCAGTGAAGTAGTTGAGATTCTTGAATTTCAGGTAGTAGGAGAGTTAAAATTAGATAATGATATAAGTAAAACAGTGCTTTATTCTAGATTTTCACCTTGTACCAAGTATACAAGCTCAGTTTTGAATTTTTATATCAAAATGCAAGTGTGATTTTTATAAATTGGTTTTTAGAAGCCATCTATTGATAGAGATAGCTGCCATATTTGCATTCTGCTTATAGAAGTTCTTGCAATAATGATGTCAGTCTTTAGTTTTATCAGTGACTACAGGAGCACTTTATTTCTGTAACAACTGGTTGTTCCTTCATAATTTTCTCTTAGTTTCACAGATTATGTTGATAGTGTAAGTGCAATAAGTAAGAAGTAGATTTCAGGCAGTTTTATGGAGTAGAATGTCCTAATTGATGTTTATACCCCAGCTGGCAATCTCCCAGGTCTAGGTGCTGAAACTTTGATCTTTTCAGGAAGCTATTAGCTAGCCAGTTAGAATTCAGCTCCATTGACACATGCAGCAAATGTACAGCCAGTTGGATACTTCTCAAAATAAAACTGTTTTTAATTAAGTTTTTACCTCTTGACTTAGAAATTTGGTATATTTTTGTTAGGGACAAAGTGACAGTTTGAAGTACTAAAGTTCAAAATAAAATGCACATATGAAAGCACTGAACAAATAAAATATTCATGGAATTTCCAATGAAAATTAGAGACTAACTCAACCAGTGACTCTTTCTCTATAGCTGAATTATATAAACCATGCTGATGATTATAATCTGTTTTTTCCTTTCTTATAGCTTGTAGAGACTTCACTGAAAGGAGAAATTGCCTTTGATCCCAGAAGCGCCTATTACTTGTGGTTTGTGATGGATTTTTGTGATGGAGGAGATATGAATGAGTATCTATTGTCCAGGAAACCCAATCGTAAAACTAACACCAGCTTCATGCTTCAGCTGAGCAGCGCCCTGGCTTTCTTGCATAAAAACCAGATCATCCATCGAGATCTGAAGCCTGATAACATCCTGATTTCTCAAAGCAGGTTGGATACCAGTGACTTGGAACCTACACTGAAAGTGGCTGACTTTGGTCTAAGTAAAGTTTGTTCAGCATCTGGGCAGAATCCAGAAGAACCTGTCAGCGTAAACAAATGTTTCCTTTCTACAGCTTGTGGAACAGATTTCTACATGGCTCCTGAAGTGTGGGAGGGACATTATACAGCAAAAGCTGACATCTTTGCTCTGGGGATTATCATCTGGGCAATGCTGGAAAGGATCACCTTCATAGACACAGAGACAAAGAAGGAACTCTTGGGGAGTTATGTAAAACAAGGAACTGAGATTGTGCCTGTTGGGGAGGCACTTCTGGAAAATCCCAAAATGGAACTTCTCATTCCTGTGAAGAAAAAGTCTATGAATGGGCGAATGAAACAACTGATTAAGGAAATGCTGGCTGCAAACCCTCAGGATCGTCCAGATGCTTTTGAACTAGAACTCAGATTAGTACAAATTGCATTTAAAGATAGCAGCTGGGAAACGTGACACATATATTATTTGCAAATATCTTGGATGATATGCTGCTTCTGTTTTAACAGTGATGCAACATAATGTGGCTGAAAAAGAATATAAAAGCTAAACTCCACCTTTTAAGGGTTTAGATTTTATTGTGGGATTTTTTTTTTTTTCCTCATTTTTCTTAAGTCCAAGCTGGCCATTCTATTAATATGTTTTAAAAGTGTATTACCAATGTGGATGTAAATTTTTTTAAATGATCATTGGTAGAAGTTTGGCAGGAAAATTCTCTACAAGAGCCAAGAAAAGAAAAGTCCAGTTTTCTGGAAATATGTCTCTAAGTATTTTAGACATTCCTTGTCAGTATTAGGAATTTCCATGGAAAAAAAGGTTTGCGTGCTGGTAATGCAACCTTTGAAGCTTTGTAAAGGAAACATATATGTATATATTTATGTATATGTAAGTATGTGAATGTGTGCATTTTGCATTCCATATGAAAAAAAAATGCCACTTCTGTTTAAATTATTTGATGTAGGTTTGGATTTTTGAGATTTGCTGGTGAAATCAGTGATGAAAAATAAAAGAACCTTCCCTCTTCCTACCCTGTCCCTCCCTCTAATGAAATCATACTAAGTTTTTATTTTTATAATGTTATACAGCTTTTTTTTTAAGACATCATTTTGGAGAGTCCAAAATTATCTGGCTGAACGTAAGTGGAAGTAAGTGATCCAAAGCTGCTGAAGTATGTTTGAGCTCTCCAGTGCCCTATAGCTGCAGGAGTTGAATTAGCCATGCAATCAGTGTGGTACAGGTTGGCAAGGACATTGAAGATTTAGTCATACCTTCTTAGGTAACCAAGCATTCAATTAACCAGTTAAAACACTGCATTGAGACATGACTGCACTTGAGCATCTGCAATCTAATATAAGTCTGAACACAGGATTCTTCTGTTTCTGAAAACTTTGCTGTACATAAACTATAGTAATTGATATATATTAACTTTTTATTTTCAAGACTTTGTCTAAGCCTCAGCATAAAGCTGAAGAAACCAAATGAGTTCTACCCTCACATTGCCTGCTCTAATATAGTCTCCTGTTTAATCACTGGAATTCCTTTCATTTTAGCGCTAATGCTGTTTTCTCTTGTCTAATTTGACACAGTAATGGTAGTGATATGGTTGTATTCGGTGTTGATCACCTTTTTCTAAGGTGGGAGGTGATACCTATACAGTTTGGCAAGTGGGTAAAATACTGTGGCATCAGTTATGTCTTTCAAATAGAGAGGTTATCAGTTTTATACAATCACTTGGTATGGTCTATGTGAAGAACCAATAGACCATTATTCTTCTTGAAGTCAGTTTGATTTTTAACCCCATATGGTTGTCTCCAGTTTTTTTTCCCTGTAAATGCAGATAGTTCAAGTCTAAAGGAAGAAAGTTTTCTTAAAACAGGTAATTAGCCTTTAAGGTTGTTAACACTTTAAGACCATTGTATATAGGTTAATCTTTATAAAGCACTAGAATCTTTGGTAAAAAGTAAAGAAAAAAAAAGTTTAAAGGTATTAGAATATTGAAATCATTGATAGTTCACATAGTCTCCTCAGTTTGTTTGAACTTCCACAACTTTTGGAATATTCCTACTGTAATTTTTTCCTCATTTAAAATGTGTTTAGGGGACTATAAAAGTTGAAAAAGCACAAAAAATTGGAGTACATAAAATTTCTGAACTATGCATTTCTTGGTGTGAAGTTTAAAATTTAGACTGAAAGGTTTTACTTAAAACCTCTTAAATGAAAAAAAAAAATGTACTTTTAACATTATTTCCAAGCTAATAATTATAAGAATTATTTCCAAAATTGGAGGTGGAAATACACCAGAACTTCATGATAACTGACCCTCTGGATCACCAGATTAGTAGGACACAAATCTGGCCAAGTAGGTTGAGTTAGTGAAAGTAAAAAAGATTACAATGTCTTATCAATAACATGGCGCTTCAGCAGAGATTCAGGATGTCGTAGGTGATGGTATGCCAGTGCTTCATTTGCTCTTCAAATAGCTACATGTTATGGTTTCCTAATTAGATAGCTTTTGGTCCCACCTCATTCGAAATAGTTAACAATTATCATTTATTTTGAGAACTATTTTAATTTACCTGTGAAGTAGAATTGTTCCTTTCATTGGCGTTAAGGTTGTGAGGTGATCAGGAAGTTTCTGCTGAAATTTTCTTAAGTCCTTGTATTCTAAATAGTCTATGATACCAAGGATAATGATAGTAAATTCTTTGTCTTCTTTCAGTCAGGAGGTATTTATTAAGTACCTACTGTGTGCTCAGCACTAAAGATCAGTTGATATAATGACAATTTAAAAATGGCATGTAGCCATGGGCTTTTCCAGCAAGGAGTAAGAAATAAAGTGATACTTGGAAATTCCTGGATATTGCTTAGAGGGAAAATGAAAGCAAGAGTTTGTGCACAGTGCCTTGCCCATAATAGGTACTCAATAAACAATTGTTCCTCATAGAGTCTCTTGCCATGGTTTATAGTGTTTTATGAAATTTGTCTTAATTGAAAAAAGACCAAATATTTCAAAAAAGCTTATAGGCAGCTGTGGCCAGTTAGAATAATGGGATTGTACAGTTAGTTCCTAGAATGTTATTTTGCACTAGTTGTCACTTAGAAGGATGGGGTTCCTGTAGTTTTTTGGTGCTAAGGGATACTTTGTCACTATGATGAAGTAAGTGTTAAGTGTCAGATAAATAGCACACTGAATAGTTCTTTCTGCTGGTCCGTTTTTTTCTCTTTGTTGTTGTTGTTGTTTTTAACTGTAAAATGTTTATCAATCAAACTATTGTAGCAGCTACAAATAATTCACCAGCATGACAAAATGGTCAAGAAATAAGTCATCAGCACTTCAAAAACAAAAGCAACTTTTGAAATTTTCTTTTAAAATTGTCAAATATATTTTATGAAGAATTTATAAAAAGGGGAAATGATTGTAATTTATTGTTCATGACTTTTTTTTTTAATAAAGTGAGTTTCAACAAAAAACCCTGGAAATTCTACATTGCTGCTTTGGTGGCTCTGTGAGTAGTTCTGTAGTGCTTTACTTCAGATATAAAATACAGCATATAAAATTTGAAGCAATATATTTTCAGCCTTATCTATTAAATGAAACTTTCTATAATAGAAGCTATTAGTGAGGAAAAGATGATGGAATTATAGGAGTTTCTTTCAACATTTCAAGGTCTCTAAAATTTTAAAGCTTGCTGTATTAGAAGAACTTGGATTGCCTGAAATAAATGATTTTTTTTTCATTTTTCTTTCTATCTCATTCAGCTGAGGATGCATCTCAGACTCAGAATGAAGTGTAGTAAATATACTAAGAGAATGTAATTTTTCAATCTTTTAAGTTGAGTCTATGGTTTCTTTTCTATATAAAAAGTCATCTGAGTCATTCTTTTCTTTTACAGGTTCTATTATGTATGTCTTCTCCAAAATAAAGTACAGATGATGCACTATACATAATGATCCAGTGGAATAGCAGAGGGAAAATGAGAGACAGAAAACATTAATTCTGCATGTGACCTAGTGATGAGCAGGAAAGTCAAAATTGTGGCTGCTTCTAACTCTACCACCTCCCGGTATAGCCTTTGCAGGCAGGTAAATTTTGCTTTATGTTTAGAGTTTTGGGATTTTTTAAAACTATTTGCTAGCCATTTCCTTTGCAGTTTACAAAGCCTTTTCACATAGTTTTTACGTATCTTTTCAAATGGGCGCTAATTTCTTGAAGAATTTAATAGCAACTTGACACCAGTTAGGAAAGTTAAGGTTTTACCTAGCACAGGATTTTCCTGCCTAATCTCTGACGCTGACTCAGAGTTTTCTCTGACAAAGCTTTATCTTTCTCACTGAAGTAAAGACCTTAGGTTGTTTTGGTCTTTTCGTTAAATTCAAATGTTGCTCTTTCAGTCCACCAATCATAGGTGTCTTCTCAAAGTGCAGTGTAATGATAGACAGTTGGCTTGTGGTTCGATAGTAACTCCCACTAGAGAAAAACCTAACAGCCACACCTCTTGGAGGCCACACCTCTTTGAGGGCAAAGTGCCTCTTTTAAAGGCAGCACTTTCCCTTTTTCAGTTGTCATTGGTTAGAAGAGAATTGTTTTTTTTAAAAAAATTACCCGGGCTTGAGACTTCACTCTTTCATTTCCTGTTCAGCCCTGGTATTTCAAGCTTAGCTTTTCTGAGCAGAGGTTAGGCAACTTAATACTGCTGAAGGCATTGTGGTCTCACTGCAGAAGCACAGGCTTTGCTGTAGCAGGTCTCATATTGAATACTAGTATTCACGAATACCTACACAATAATGTGTGACCTTGGGCAAGTAACTTCATTCTAAGCCTGTGTTGCCGTATCTGTAAAATAAAGGTGATAATACTTACCTTTCAGAGTTTTTGTAAGGGTCAGAGATATTAAACAAAATGCCTGGCACATTAAACTTTCAGTTGGTAGCCATCGCTGGTACTGTGTTCTGATTTTGATGATACAATGAATGAATGGTTATATTCCTTCAGAGCCAGTCTTCAGTGGTAGCTTTTATTCTTGTCCCTTTTTGGGAGAATCTGATGAAGGCACTACATCCTCTCTTTGGGAAAATGCTTGTAATTTCGGGGGGTTTATAGATGCTTACATGGACCCCAAGTTAAGGGAGCCTGAGCTATAGGCTCCACTGAGTACCTCTGTGTTATTTCTCCCGGATTGAAAGTGGGACATATGTAAGGAGACTTCTAGGGTGCATGAACCACTTTGTTTCTTGACCTGAGTGCTGGTTAGACAGGGTGTGTTTACTTTGTGAAAATTCATCAAGCTGGACTTATAATTTTCACACTTTTCTCTGGTGATTTATACTAAAGTGTGTAAGTTGCTCAGTTGTGTCCAACTCTTTGCGACCCCATGGACTGTAGCCTGCCAGGCTCCTCTGTCTGTGGAATTCAACAGGCAAGGATACTGGAGTGGGTTGCCATGCTCTTTTCCAGGGCATCTTCCCGACCCAGGGATCAAACCCAGGTCTCCTGCATTGGCAGGTGGATTCTTTACTGTCTGAGCCACAGGGAAAGTCAAGTAAAGATGTTACATAAACAAATATGCATTGGAGCTGGAAACTATCATGACAGCTGTTGTCAGAGGCAGAGAGGGAAAAGACACAGACTTGAAAATCAAACACTACCCTTCTGTTAATAGCCGTATGTCTTTCATGAGTTCCTTAACCTCTCAAATCTATAGCTTCCCACATGTATAAAATAGAGATGATAAGTGACTCAGAACACCTCAAAGATGAAATGAGATATTGCATGTAGAAATGCACAGCAGAATCAACAAATGATTGCTTTCCATTCTCTTTGGAAGATTCAGGGAATGACTGAGCTGCTTTTACTGCTAATTTACACCCCTAATAGAGAGCAAGTTTTGTTTGTTTTTTATTTAATTTAGCTTATTCTACAATATTTGAAAAGTATCTATATTCCATGGCTATAATGTTCTGTCCTGCCTGACTCTTTGCCTTTATATCCTCCACAGGTATGAAAAGTGAAAGTGTTAGTTGCTCAATCATGTCTGAATTTTTGCCCCCCGTGGACTGTAGCCTGCCAGGCTCCTCTGTCCATGGAATTCTCCAGGCATGAATACTGGGGTGGGTAGCCATTTCCTTCTCCAGGGGATCTTCCTGACCTAGGCATCGAACCTGGGCCTCCTGTGTTGCAGGTAGATTCTTTACTGTCTGAGCCAAATTAATGAATTGATTATTTTTGACTGGGTCTTCTTTGCTGCACATGGGCTTTTCTCTAGTTGTGGTGAGCAGACTTTGTTGCTGTGTGCAAACTTCTCATTGCAGTGTCTTCTCTTGTTGCAGAGCACGGGCTTTAGGCCTTGAGCTTCAGTAGTTACAGCATGCGGGCTCAGAAGTTGTGGCATACAGACTTAGTAGCTCCATGGCACATGGAATCTTCCTGGACCAGGGATTGAACCCATGTCCCCTGCATTGGCAGGGGGATTCTTAACCACTGGACCACCAAGGAAGCCCATAGATATAGTTCTCAACTAACAATCTCTTTAGCCCAGTTTTCTTCCCTCTTTCTTTTTGTGGATAACATGCTGATAGCAAGTCAGAATGTCTTCTCTCTCTGACATGGAGAACCATGCCTAGAAATTTGGAGAGTACTCATAAGTACCAAATCCAAGAATATCATGCCATTTCTCCTAGCTTTGGGTATAAGGCAGGGAGAATGTGAATTAACCAGTATGGTTTGAGATGTGACAGTAAAATCACAGCTGCAAGGGGGCAAGGGAAAAACAATAGGGGCTAAATCGCCAATAATAAAAATAGACTACAGTGGTTCTCAACTCCGGCCACATATTAGAATTTTTAACCAAGGGAGGTTAAAAAAACCCAAACTGATAACTTCTTCTGGCCATTATGGAGTGACAGGGCCTAGATTACTTTTCCTACTTTAAACAGCTGAAATGTTAGACACTGGACAACTGACCATGCAGGACACTAATCCCTGGGAGAAAGCAATCAAATTAGGAGCCCTATGATTGCCCCAACTGACTTCCGGTAGAGACTCTTCAGGCTGCCATACAGGGAAGCGACACCTAAACCAAGTCCAGCAGTCTCTTGAGCTGAGGAGACAGCATTTAGAGTTCAGGGAGGCCAAGCCGATTAGAATTCATGGAAGTGAGACAGCTGAACAGAGAAAGAACTCCAGACACCCACGGAGAGTTTTTTCAAGACATTGGCTGGGCACCCATCAGTACATCCTTGTGAGGAAACTACCTGAGAGCAAGAAGAATGAAAGGCTCAGGCAGAATAACCTTCCCAGCTCACAAGGCCATAGATGGTCGCTGCTCCCATCAGTCAGTGGAGAGCTCCCCTAATACATCACAGGAGTACATCCATCAGGAAGCAAGGCCAAATTAATCCTAGGTGAAAGGGTATTCTGGATCTAACAAAGCTTGAAAGTATGTCTTGAATGGATAATTTTTTTTTTCCCCAAAGAAACTTCATAAAATTCCAGTCCTCAATAATATAAAGTTCCAACCATACAGTGAAAAAGTATTAGGCAGGGCTTCTTTGTTTTTTTTTAAACAGGAAAAAAGTATTTAATACTTTAACAAAATGCAAAATAAAAGTAACCAAGTTACAAAATGTAAATTTCTTTGGTTCAGTAATCACACCACTATTTTATCTTCCAGTGGCTACAAACATCATCCCTTCAAAGTGAAGTCAGACTGTTTCCCTCATATGAAGACATCATGCAAGAACGGTCACATAGCCCACTGCTCAGCAAAACTGCTGACAACCCACAGGAGACAAAGCTGTCGGGGAGGAAAGGGGGAGCAGGTTGGTCTGAAGTGAAAAGGGAGACTCTACACATGCAGAACAGGTCAGGGGTTGAGGGTGGGGCGCCTTGTGCTGGATCACTATGGTAGGAATCATACCCCTGTACGTGCTACATGAGGCTGAGACCTTGGTACTAGGCAGGGCTTCCTTGGTGGTTCAGTGATTAAGAATCCTCCTTACAAGGCAGGAGACACAGGTTCAATCCCTGGTAGGGGAAGATCCCACATACCTCAGGACAACTAAGCCCGTGTGTCACAACTCCTGAGCCCACACTCTGTAGAGCCTGTGCTCTGTAACAAGAGAAGCCCGTGCACCGCAGCTAGAGAACAGCCTCTGCTAGCCAATACTTTGGCCACCTGATGTGAAGAGCTGACTCATTTGAAAAGACCCTGATGCTGGGAAAGATTGAGGGCGGGAGGAGAAGGGGACGACAGATGATGAGATGGTTGGATGGCATCACCGACTCAATGGACATGGGTTTGGGTGGACTCTGGGAGTTGGTGATGGACAGGGAGGCCTGGCGTGCTGCAGTTCATGGGGTCGCAACGGGTCGGTCATGACTGAGCGACTGAACTGAGAACTGAGCCACAACTAGAGAAAGCCTATATGCAGCAACGAAGACCCAGTGCAGCCAAAAATAAATAAATAGATAATGATGTTAAATAAGTTTAAAAAAGCATTAGGCATGTAAAACAGGAACCAGTATAAGCAGACCTCAGAAATAACACCGATAGAGTAGTATACAAGGATTTCAAATATACTTTGTATGTATATTTGAAGGCAGAGGGAAGCGTGAGCATGGTAAGGAGAGAAGGAATGGAATACATATATTTGAAAATGAACTTTGAAAGATGAAAAATATACTTACTGAGATTAAAAAATACACAGAAATTAGACATTGTAAATGATAAGTGACCTTGAAGACAAATCCACATAAGCTAGACAAAATTAAACAGCGAGAAAAAAAGACTGAAAGCAAAAAAAAAAAAATGCACACAGCATTGGTGAGCCATGAGACATCAAGCGGCCCATGTATTGATATAACTGGGGTTCCAGAAGAAGAGAAACTTTGGGGGATGATGGGTATATTCATGGGTTTCATACATATATCAGAATTCACCCAACTATATACTTAAATGTATTTTATTTTACACCAGTAAAGTCATTTAAAGTTTTTAAAAAACTGATACCTAGGGTCCATCTCATATTAAGTGAGAATTTCAGTAGGTAGGACCCTCCCACTAGTATTTTTAAAATATTAGTGATCCTAATGTGAAAATAGGATAAAAATGTTGCAATTGAAAGAGCACTGGTCAGGCTTCGGGATAGGAAACAAGGTCAAAGGGTAGTATCTTTCAGATTCACTTATCTCCTACCAGCCAGCAGCGTAGGCCCCATTTCAGCACCCACCCCGTCTTCGCCCTCAGACTCCTCCTACCTCATGTTAGAACTTAACTGTTTTCTGAGAAACAGAAGAGATAAATCACTATTACATATTTTACTCTAGGAGAAGGCTACTTAAACAGGAACCCAACAAAGAACTCCAGGATTGTCAACCAACTCCCTAGAACTGTAAGCAAAACTTTATGTATGTATACATTTTTCCAAGGTGATGGCTTGTAAACTTTAGCAGATTCTTAAAGAGGTCCAAAAGACTAAGAACTACTAGTTCTTAGTTGCCTACGGAACCACTGCAGGAGAACTCTGGATAATAAAAGGAAAAGAATGGACACTACAGTGTTTGGAAAGCTGAGTCAGAGACTCAAGGCAGGCTGGAGTTGGCTGGTTTTCTCCTGAGAGGCAGCCATTCCTCTGCAGGCCTGCGTGTCAGAACACAACTACCTGTTTCTGCAGGTGCTCAGGTCCTTCTCCAGCTGGCTCACAAACCAAGCAGCCTGCTCCAGAGACTTGACTCAGGCCCTGCCTTCTCTGTTTTAGCAGACAGGGTTCCTGAAGCTGATGAGAGATTTGGCGGGCCCCCAGCCCCTCCTCTCTAGTCATATCAGTACCAGTGACTAGAGGAGGACTCTTGGTTCTTCCCTTCCTTCCCAAAGGAATGTCCATGTGTGGAGGCTACAGTGGTCTGTGGAGAAGATGCATTCTTTTCTTTTTTAATGATTATTTATTTATTTTTGGCTGTGCTGAGTCTTCATGCTGCACAGGCTCTTCTTGTAGCTCAGTTGGTAAAGAATCACCTGCAATGCAGGAGACCTGGTTTCGATTCCTGGGTCAGGAAGATCCTCCAGAGAAGGAAATGGCAACCCACTCCAGGATTCTTGCCTGGAGAATCCCATGGACAGAAGGGCCTAGCGGGCTACAGTACATGTGGTCACAAGAGTCGGACATGACTTAGCGACTAAACCACCACCACCAGCGAGTGGGGGCTACTCCTTGTTGCAGTGCGCGGGCTTCCATTGCCATGGCTCCCCTTGTTGCAGAGCATAACTTTAGGGTGCGTTGCCTTCAGTAGTTGAGGTTCATGGGCTCAATAGTTTCAGTCCCCAGGCTCTAGAGAACAGGCTCAGTAGTTGTGGTGTGGGCTTAATCGCTCTGCAGAATGTGGGATTTTCCTGGACCAGGGGTCAAATCGGTGTCTCCTGCATTGGCAGGCAGATTCTTGACCACTGAGCCACCAGAGACGCCCTGTAAGACACTTTCTTTAAGGTAGCTTACTCCCCTGTCTTTCGACTCTTTCAGCCATTTCGTTGCCCTTGAGACTTGAAAAGCAAAGCACTTGTCTCCCTACTGGGACAAGTGAAGTTGTAGGCCCCCAGAACAGAAAGCTCTATTGCCCTCCTTGAAATGGCACAAGGAAAATTGCCTCTTCAGAAAATTAGCCCTACTGTGTGCCAGGCACTTTGTTAGATACTTTAAAATACTATTTTATTTATGGGAATCCTCTCCCAGTTTACAGATGAGATGTAGGAAACAGTGACACACTATATGAGAGAATAGTAATAACCCTTAAAATGTATCAAGTGGTTACAATGAGCCAGGCTCTGCTTTAAGTTGTTTCACAGGCAACTTATGATTGTCACATATGATCAGTCATGATTGACACATATGATCTCCCACAACCCTGCAACATAGGTACTATTCTTTACCAAAACAGAGGCACAGAGATGGGAGGTCACCTGCTCAAGGTCCACAGGTCAGGATCTGATGCCAATCAGCTAATGATGAATATAGTTAGTTCAGACCCAGGTTATCTTGACCTGACAGCCATGATCTTAATCACTGCTCTACACTGTACAGACTGAGGAAGCCCATAATTGAGGAGAGATCATGGAGATGCTGAGATGGACCATTGCTGGGACTGTGTGTCAAGAAGAAAAGGTTAGATGAATATAATGAGATCAGTTTATGAAGGGTCTTTGAAGACAGACAGAAGAATATGACCTCATGATCAAAGCTAAAAAACTAATGTTTTGGCACTTCCCTGGTGGTCCGGTGGTTAAGAGCCCACCTTGTGATGCAGGGGGCACGGATTCGAGCCCTGGTTGGGGAACTATGATCCCACATGCCACAGAGCAACTAAGCCCACACGCTCTGGAGCCTGCCCATCAGAACTGGAGAGTCTATGCACTACAACTAGAGAGTCTGTGCACCACAACAAAAGATCTTGCATGATACAGCTAAGATCGGACCCAGACAAATAAATAGTTCTTTAAAAACTAGTGTCTTTTTATTCTACCTCTCCACACTGTAACATGCAGAGGTTCTTAGAGTCCGTGGATGGACAGTGGAGAATCTCAACCCCCCTGAAACTTTAGTATATCAGTGTACACGTTTGTGGGGACAGAGTCTAGAGCTCTCATTGGATTTTTAAAGAACTCCATGTCTTTCAGAGTTTCTTAGCAAAGGTTCTTGACCTTTGGAGGGCGAATACCAATGTCTTAAGTTCCTGTTGAGCCCCAGCATTGATGCAACCTCAGGCAAAACTCAGCCTGTGTTTCATCATGTGTAAAATGGGGATAATAATATCTACCTCTTTAGGTTAGCTGTGCAAATTAAATGATATACTGGCATTATAAATCATACCATATAAAACTCATAACATAAAAATGTATAAAAGACTATAAACTTAAAAAAAAAAAGACTATAAACTGTCAGAAAACAAATAAACGTCCATTACAATGAAAACCACTTTGTAACTTTTTTTTTTTAACAATACAGTGAATTGGGTACCTGAGTAACCCTCCTGATGAAAACATTAAAATATTGCATAAAGGGATATTTAAAATTTGATTTTTATGGTGTTGCTGAGCTGCTATGAAAGTAAGTGAGTGAAGTCACTTAGTCGTGTTCGACTCTTTGCAACTCCGTGGACTGTAGCTTACCAGGCTCCTCTGTCCATAGGATTTTCCAGGCAAGGGTACTGAAGTGGGTTGCCGTTTCCTTCTCCAGGGGATCTTCCCGATCCAGGGATCGAACCTGGGTCTTCCACGCTGCAGACAGATGCTTTACCATCTGAGTCACCAGGAAAGCCAGCAATATGCCAAGCCCCCAAATGAAGTGAAACCGGCAACTGTGGAGAGGGGAAAGTAAATGCCCAAATTGTCCTTAACCTTCAGGATGCCTGTCAAACCTGGGAGACCATAATGTCCTCCTTTCCTATCAGGAAAAGATATATGGGAGACAGGAAGTAACTCCGAAGGCCCTCCCAGATGGAATTCTAATAGGCAATCCTGCACTGCAGGCAGCATCTTCACTGTCTGAGCCACCATGGAAGCCTCTATGCTGTTGTTGTTCAGTCTGACTCTGCGACCCCATGGACTGCAGCACACCAGGCCTCCTTGTCCCTCACCATCTCCCGGAGTTTGCCCAAGTTCATGTTCATTGCATTGGTGATGCCGTCCAGCCATCTCATCCTCTGATGCCCTCTTCTCCTTCTGCCCTCAATCATTCGCAACATCAGGCACTTTTCCAACGAGTCATCTGTTCACATCAGATGACCAAAATACTGGTGCTTCAGCTTCAGCATCAGTCCTTCCAGTAAATATTCAGTGTTGATCTCCCTTAAGATTGACTGGTTTGATCTCCTTGCTGTCCAAGGGACTTTCAGGAGTCTGCTCTAGCATCACAGTTCAAAGGCATCATTTCTTTGGCATTCTGCCTTCTTTACAGTCCAACTCTCACAACTGTACATGACTATTGGGAAGACCATAGCCTTGAATATATGGAAACCCCTATAGAAAATCCCAAAGGATTATAATTACAATGCAAGAGTTGATGCAAAGTAAACCCTGACACTCAGAAGGGAGGAGATATGAAAGTTTCTTATATCAACTCTGGCCCAGGGAAGAGGAGAAAATAAAAATTCTCCTTTAGAAATTCATAATTTACAAATAAGTTTTCTTACAAAATTGGAAGTCAAATCACATAACTTCTATAATCCTAAAACCCTCAAGTGGAGAATTTAAGGGGTGTGGGCTGATGGTACCAGCACATTATTGACAGAAATAAACACACATAGTCTATGAAGGAACTAAATTTCAACACAGGCCTCAATTCTCACAAATTTCTAGGCAATTTGGGAAGCTCAGGGTAAAAAAAAAGTCACCAAACACATGAGGTAACAAGCACCATAGTGGAGAACAAGTAGAACTGAGATGTGGTGGAAACAGATCTTCAAAGATATTGGAAGTACCAGACACACAATATAAAATAAACTTGGTTACTGTATTCAAAGAAATAAAAGAGAAACTTGATACTGTATGAGAACTAGTGTATTTGAAGAAAGAATCAAATTTCTTTCAACTTTCTAGAAATGTAAAAATATGTTAATTGAAATAGAAAATTCAGTAGATACTAGGTTAGAATTGCTGTTGTTGCTGTTCAGTCAATCAGTCCTGTCCGACTCTTTACAACCCCATGGACTGCAGCACGCCAGGCTTCCCTGTCCTTCACCATCTCCCGGAGCTTGCTCAAACGCATGTCCATTGAGTCAGGGATGCCATCTAACCATCTCATCATTCTCTGTCATCCCCATCTCCTTCCTTCTATCTTTCTCAGCATCAGGGTCTTTTCCAATGAGTTGGCTCCTCGAATCAGGTGGCCACAGTATTGGAGCTTCAGTTTTAGCATCAGTCCTTCTAATAAATATTCAGGACTGATTTCCTTTAAGATTGACTGGTTTGATCTCCCTGCAGTCCAAGGGATTCTCAAGAGTCTTCTCCAACACCACAGTTCAAAAGTATCAATTATTCAACATTCAGCCTTCTTTATGGTCCAATTTTCACATCCATACATGACAACTGGAAAAACCACAGCTTTGACTGGACAGAACTTTGTCAGCAAAGTAATATCTCTGCTTTTTAATATGCTGTCTAGGTTTGTCATAACTTTTCTTCCAAGGAGCAAGCATCTTTTAATTTCACGGCTGCAGTCACCATCTGCAGTGATTTTGGAGCCCCCCAAAATAAAGTCTGTCACTGTTTTCCATTGTTTCCCCATCTATTTGCCATGAAGTGATGGGACCATATGCCATTCTTGGTTATTTGAATGTTGAGTTTTAAGCCAGCTTTTTCACTCTCCTCTTTCACCTTCATCAAGAGGCTCTTTAGTTATTCTTCACTTTCTGCCATAAGGGTGGTATCATCTGTTTATCTGAGGTTATTGATATTTCTCCCAGCAATCTTGATTCCAACTTGTGTTTCATCCAGCCCGGCATTTTGCATGATGTACTCTGCGTAGAAGTTAAATACGTAGGGTAACAATATACAACCTTGATGTATTCTTTTCCCAGTTTTGAACCAGTCCATTGTTTCATGTCCAGTTCTAACTGTTGCTTCTTGACCTGCATACAGGTTTCGCAGGAGGCAGATAAGATGGTCTGCTATTCCCATCTTGAAGAATTTTCCACAGTTTGTTGTGATCCATTTAGTCAAAGGCTTTAGCATAGTCAATGAAGCAGAAGTAGATGTTTTTCTGGAGTTCTCATGCTTTTTCAATAATCCACCATATGTTGGCAATTTGATCTCTGGTTCCTCTGCCTTTCCTAAATCCAGCTTGAACATCTGGAAGTTCTCAGTTCACATACTGTTGAAGCCTGGCTTGGAGGATTTTGAGCATGACCTTGCTAGCAAGTGAAATGAGTGAAATTGTGTGGTAGTTTGAACATTCTTTGGCATTGCCTTTCTTAGGGATTGAAACAAAAACTTATTTTTTCCAGTCCTGTAGCCACTGCTGAGTTTTCCATATTTGCTGGCATACTGAGTGCAGCACTTCCACAGCATCATCGTTTAGGATTTGAAATAGCTCAACTGGAATTCCATCACCTCCACTAGCTTTGTTCATAGTGATGCTTCCTCAAGGCCACTTGACTTCGCACTCCAAGATGTCTGGCTCTATCTTAGAATTGCTGCGATAACCATTACAAGAGTCTACAACCTCCAAAAAAACAGAGGCGAGGGTTAGGGAGATCAATCCAAAATAACAATGTTTTAAAAAAAACACAGAGGGGGAAAGTACAACAAATATAGTGCATATTACAAGATGAGAGAAATAAATAAAAATATATCAATCTCAGTAAATGAGCTAAATTCTCCAGTTCAAAGTTAAAGGATATCACACCAAATAAAAGAACAAAAGCCAGCAATGTACTATTTACAAAAGACAGATCTAAAATATATGAATACAGACTGACAAAGTTTAGAAAAAGAAATACTAGGCAAAAAATAAATAGAAAGGAAAAAACGACTATAGTAAGATGAGAACCAACAGTAGAGATAAAGAGGGTCACTACAGGCTAATAAAGCTCAGTTCACCACAGAGAGAAAGCACATTTGTAAGTCGGTATGCTTTAATAATGCAGCCTCAAAGTACTACAGGGAGAAATGGACAAATCCATCATCTCACGGTGGAATATTTTAACATCAATCGTGAAATTTGCAATAGTAATTGATAGGTCAAGTAAACAAAAATTCAGTAAGGACATGGAGATTTAAATGGTACAATTAATAAACTCTGTGTGTTCCAGTCATCTCTTTGTCTGTCCCCACTGTCTATCCCTGCTTCACTGTCTTAATTGCTGTAGAATTAAATAAACCATCTCTTAAGCTCATGCTTGTCACACAGTGAGGGCTTACTAGATGTTAGCGATAGCAGCAGCTTACTGTGTAACTTTGGCCGAGCCACTCAACCTGTGAGCCTCAGCTACCACTTCGAAAAGTGGCCATAATAATAAATTATTTTCCGAAGTTTCTTTGCAAACCGAATGAGTGTAATGTCTGTGAAGATAGTTCATGAAACATGGAGGAAAGCATAAATGAAGGAATCATTGCTCTTATCAGTTAACTGGTATTACAAAGCACCAAGTGTCAAGATAAATAACATCAGAGCGCTCACCAGGTAGGGCAGTGGCGCTAAGGATGTCCAGAGGGTGCACCATTAGGCTAAGCAGTGGTGTGGACCCTTGGGCTATTGGAGCTGGGAGCAAAGCTGGCAGATGGAGGCTGATCAGGAAAGCTTCTAAAAGGGCGAAGGCTGCCCTCTGGTGGATGTTGTTGTTCAGTCACTCAGTCCTTGGAAGCTGGTGTCCACCGCAAACCACCTGGAGCCCTCAAATTCACTGCCCCGTACACACATTCAAGGAGCAGCTCCTTCAGGAGTCCTCTGGCCCTCTTCCTGAGGGAATTCAGGAAGGAATGTTAGTGGAAAGAGCCACAGCTCCCACCACTGCGGCCTCTCTGGTGATCTCCCGCCTCCGCGACCCATGCCACATTGCCCTCAACCCTCAGCGACCATGCAGTGGCTCACTTGGTGGCATGATCCAGACCCTCAGGGTGCCTGAGCCCCTGGCACCATGCTCTTCTCAAGCCAGGGTTATCTTTGTTGTTGTTGTTACTGTTGTTGTTCAGTCGCTCAGTCGTGTCCAACTCTTTGTGACCCCATGGACTGCAGCACACCAGGTTTCCCTGTCCTTCACCATCTCCCAGACTTTGCTCAAACTTACGTCCATTGAGTCAGTGATGCCATCCAACCATCTCATCCTCTGTCACCCCTTTTCCCTCCTGCCCTCAATCTTTCCCAGCATCAGAGTCTTTTCCAGTGAGTTAGTTCTTCGCATCAGGTGGCCAAAGTATTGGAGCTTTAGCATCAGTCCTTCCAATGAATATTCAGGGAACTTACCCAGCCATTTACAGTTACAGCTGGGCTGGGGACTACCAAGAAGCAGCCAAGTATATCATCTGGGATCCACAGTTACTCCTCCGTGCCCCATGGAGCAGCCTATCCGTAATCAGGTTGAACACTCCTGCCAGGATAGTAAGCTCGCTTCTTGACTTCTGGTCCCTGGATACAACGAGTCCAAAGCACCCAGGAAACAGACATAGCTTAGAATTCAGTGTAACTTTTTTGGGCGAAAGTGTGCCCCCTTTGAGAACCAGGACCCCTAACCTTGCAGTGGCCAAGCTGGTAAGCAGGAGGTCTCCAGGGGATTATCAGAGTAAGGGTAAGTGGAGTCACTGGTGCTTCACCCCCACGGTTCCTGTATTCCTGTATTCTTCCTTACGGGGACATAGTACCATGAAGGTCTTTGATTCAACCCATGCTTTGGCACCCCTGGAGAAGGAAACGGTAACCCAATCCAGGATTCTTTCCTGGAAAATTCCAAAGACAGAGAAACCTGGCAGGTTACAGTCCATGGGGTTGCAAAGAGTTGGCCACAACTAAGCATGCTTTGGAGCAAGTACTGCCCATCAGAGTTCCATTTGGGCTAGAACTACTTTATACCCTCACCTCCCTCAATCACTAGATGTGGGCCACCCCCCAAGAGGATGTGACCTTGGGAAGGGGGACTCCCAGCAGCTGAGACAGACCTGAAGGAGGTGACAGCCATAGGCAGTCAACTAACTGCAGCTGACTGGTGGGGGCAGTGAGCCCTTCCCCAAGGGCACATTATGAGTAAAGGACTCTGATTATCCACATGTCCCTTCCCCCTCCCCCACCAACCCACATACATTTTTCCTTAAACTTGCTGTCCCCACGGTCCCAAGATGATAGAATAGTTCTAAGAATCACATCCAGAGAAGGAAAAGGGCCTTTTCCTTCAGTGTCTCCTTGAGAGTGAGAACCCCTTCCAAGAACCCTTCATCAGACTTCCCCTCTTGTGTCACTGCCCAGAAAGGGAAACTGCATGGTTCTGGAAGGGCGTCTAGGGCCTAAAATTCGTATCACTCTGGTCCCAAGGCCCATCCTCTCAAGAAACTCCCTGGTCCCCTTCACAGTCCCCCCAGGGGCTCTTCAAAATTCATTCATGAAATGAATGTATTGAGCACCCACTGGGCACTGGCTACTGTTCCAGGTGCTTGGGATATATCAGTGAACCAAACAGAGATTCCTGTCTTCACTGAACTTACATTCATGTGTGTGTGTATGTGTGTGTGCGCGCGCACGTGTGTGTGGCGGGGGTGGGCAGATATTTATGAGCACAAACAAGTAAATTATTCAGTGTGTTAGAATGTGATAGGTTTTTTTAAAAAGTCAAGAAGAAGCAAAGAAAAAGTGCTATGCTGTGTTCATTCTTAAGCTGTGTCCAACTCTTGCAACCCCATGGGCTGTAGCCCACCAGGCTCCTCTGTCCATGGGATTTTCCAGGCAAGAATACTGGAGTGGGTTGTCATTTTCTCCTCCAGGGGATCTTCCCAACTCAAGGATCAAACCCAAGTCTCCTGAATTGGCAGGTGGATTCTTTACCACTGAGCTGCCTGGGAAGTCCCAAAGGAAAGTAGAGCAGAGTAAAAAGGATCGACATGTACACACTACTATATATAAAACAAATAACCAACAAGGACCTACTGTATGGGCTCCCCTGGTGGCTGAGAGGGTAAAGCGTCTGCCTGCAATACCGGAGACCTGGGTTCAATCCCCTGGTCGGGAAGATCCCCTGGAGAAGGAAATGGCAACCCACTCCAGTACTCTTGACTGAAAATATTCCATGGACGGAGGAGCCTGGTGGCTACAGTCCATGGGATCGCAAAGAGTTGCACACGACTGAGCAACTTCACCTCTCACCTTAGCATAGGGAACTCCACTCGATACTCTGCCATGACCGACGTAGGAAAAGAATCTAAAAAAGAGTGGATACGTGTATAGCAGATTTGCTTTTCTGTACAGCAGAAACTCACATATCATTGTAAATCAACTAAAACAAAAATTAATTTTAAGGAAAGGATTGGGAATGTTGCAGAAAGGGGCTGACTGACTTAGTAAACGGTCAGGGCAGGTCTCACTGGGTGAGACATCAGTAAAGTCCTCAAGGAAGTGAAAGAGGCGTCAGAGTGGAGACCTAGAGAAAGGGCACCCCAGGCAGAGGGTCAAAGGCCCTGAGGTGGGTGTGGTCAGCGCGGTCAAGGAACAGGCCAGAGGCCGAAAGTACCTTGGGCAAAGTGAGTGCGGGGGAGAAGAGCAGGCCATCGGGCCAGAGAGCCAGCAGGGCCAGGTCATGGAAAGCCCTGCAAGTCAGTGAGGACTCGGGCTTTCTCTCGAGGGAAGTGAGGAGACTTTTTTCTGGGATTTGAGCAGATAAAGTGACAGGATTGACTCATGTTTTTAAAAGACTGATCAAACTGTTACGCTGAGAGTGAACTCTCAGGGTGAGGTTAGAAGAAGGGAGATTTAGGGACTCCCCTGGTGGTCCAGTGGTTAAGGCTTCACCTTCCAAGGCAGGAGGTGTGGGTTCGATTCCTAGTCGGGGAGCTAGGATCCCACATACCTCTCAGCCAAAAAATCAGAACATGAAACAGAAGCAAGACAGTAGCATATTCAATAGAGATTTTTAAAATGGCTCCATCTTCAGAAGACATGAGATTTGATCTTTTTAAAAAATGTATATATATATTTGACTTTGCTGGGTCTTAGTTGCGACATTGTGGGATCTAGTTCCCTGACCAGGGATTGAACCCCGGGCCACCTGCATTGGGAAACATGGAATGTAAGAGAGAGAGAGAGAGATGTCCGAGATTACTCCGAGGTTTTGGCCTGAGCAATTAATTGGAAGGACACAGAGACAGAGAGGGATTGACTGAGAAAGGCAGTAGTGAGAGAGATATGGGGGAACAGGAGATAGATCAGTAGTTTAGTTTTGCACGCGTTGATTCTTGGGTTCCCAGATATTAGCATCCATTCAAAGCTAATGTCCAGTAATCCCTAAAAGGTCTGGATTTCCCCCGTCCCCCTTTCTTGGAGGAAGATTGTGGCATACACTTGTGGCAGTGCCACGAAGTCCTCCCTCCAGGGACCTGGCCTCCTAGGACTTCAGGTCTGTGAACCGGCTGAGACGTGGAAATTAGCTGACGGATTGAGATGCTCCATTGTGACAATTTAGGTCAGGCTTCTGGCCCTAAGACATGGTTTTGTTGTCATTGTTGTCGTTTTCCTCTTATGTAACTCTATCATATTTATTAAGTTGTTTATCTGTTTCATTCCGAGAGACACTCTGATCAAAGATCGCTGCAAGCCAGAAGATTCTAATTATCACTTCCTTCTGCCACAGAGAACAGGGAAGACCCCCGCCTTGTCTCTGGCAGTTCAGCCACTTTTCCTGTGTTCCTCTAGGATCCTGTCATCTCCAGTGAAGTCAGGGAGCCCATTTCAGGGGCGCCTCTTTCAATATCCAAACCACAGAGGACATCCACCATAACATTTTTCAAGGTTACTGATGCTGCTGTCTCTCATGCTTATCCCAACACCTAGGTGAAAAACTACCCTCTGAGTCCCCTTGGGAATGTCCTTGATGGGAGCAGGGAGTATGTGCAATTTCATGTGCTAAATCTTCTCCAACATTCCTAACTTTTTAATATTTATTTGTTGACTTGACTGTGCTGGAGTTGTATCACACCAGATCATGGATCTTCATTTCAGCATGCAGGCTC
This sequence comes from Okapia johnstoni, assembly GCA_024291935.2. NCBI lineage: Eukaryota > Metazoa > Chordata > Mammalia > Artiodactyla > Giraffidae > Okapia > Okapia johnstoni. The sequence goes on along the minus strand of JAGTYA010000024.1, from coordinate 8,622,061 downwards.
TCTCTTTTTCATTTGGGTCATGTGGGATCTAATTCTCCCACTGGGGAGGGAATTCAGGCCCTCTGCATTGGGAGCACGGAGTTTAACCACTGGACCACCAGGAACGTCCCAACAATCCTATCTTTTAGACATCAGACACATTCACCAGGTAAATGCTGATATCTCAGTCTCACTGAATACAGGTCACGTTGAGTACTAGGTTCAGTCAACTGAATAAGCCAACTATGAGAGCTACTTTCAGCTGCAAGAGATAATATGTTAGATCTAGAATCTCCAGGAAGGGCAGTCAGAGCAGTAAAGTCAGCCTGAACCAATGTTGCAGTCTTTGCTCCCTGACTCCACCCCAGCTCTACCCAGTTAGAGTCTTCAAGGGTGGAGGCCTGGTGTTGGTCTTGTTAACAAGCACCCCAGGGGGGTCCTCTAGTGGTCCAGTGGTTAGGACTAGGCGCCTTCACTGCCAACGGCCTAGGGCAACCCCTGGTTGGGGAACTAAGATCCCCCAAGCTGCCCAACATGGTCAAAAAAAACCAAAACAGGCATTTCAGGTAAACGTCATGGACCAAACTGGAATCCACCCTAGGAACAGTTTTGGGGAACCAATGGTCTGATCCACTTTCCTCCTTGTAACACGTGAGAACCTAAGGCCAGAGAGAGGGAGTGACTTGCTCCAGACCAAAAGTGAGTTCATGCCCAAGTCAAGACCATAACTCTGGCCTCCTGACTCTTTATGGGAATTTCTGCTGCTCTTCTTTCTGAGCCAGCTTTACCACAAACCTGGAGGGATCTGGTGAGCACACCTGAGGAGTTAGGGTGGAGATGGGTCAGAATGGCAGGCAAACCAAGGCTGCACCTATTCAACGCTACAGGCACTGTGAGGACGGGACCTAGTTTGGGAGACAATGATGGGTTTCCTTCTGGTTGATTTTGGTTGTAAGTGACTAAAAACTCAACCCTACAAAAAAAAAAAGTACTGGCTTACACAGTGTAGCCCATGTGTAGGTTTGCTTTAGATATGACAAGGTACAGAGGCTCCGCTCATCAAGGTTGGTTTTCACTCTCTCTGCTGTCTGTTGACTCTGTTCTCAGGCAGACTGTCCTCTCAGGGATCTGTCTTCCCAGGTTTCTGCACAGCAGAGAAGAGAGGGAAGCTTTGTTTCAGCCATCGAAGCAAAAGTCCCTCAGCTATAATCAAATTAAATGAAGTGCTGTAAGCCAGAGAGATGTGATAGATTTTTTGACCCAGACCTAGGTCAAGTGCCCCTCTGAGTCACGTTACCCCACTCTGGGAGCATAAGGACTGAGAGTGGGAGAAAAAGTGGCCAAGATCAGGGCAAGAGTTCCAGGAGAAAGGTGAGTAACTGCTGAAAGGCAAAAAAACACAGATCTTCCCAGGCCTAGGACTGATGGGGAACCTGACAATGGTCACGGAGAAGGTGACAGTTATAATCCAGTGGTGATATTAAGGTGTTGGTTATAATGCTATGGCGATGTGAGAGGTGGTGTTTATAATGTCCACCTGTTAGGGTGTCTGCCCAGCCCTCAAACTCCACCTTCTCTGGGAATTACCCTGCTGCCGCTGCTGCTGCTAAGTTGCTTCAGTCGTGTCCGACCCTGTGCGACCCCACAGACGGCAGCTCACCAGGCTCCTCCATCCCTGGGATTCTCCAGGCAAGAATACTGGAGTGGGTTGCCATTTCCTTCTCCAATGCATGCACACATGCTAAGTCACTTCAGTCGTGTCCGACTCTGTGTGACCCCATGGACAGTGATCCACTAGGCTCCTCTGTCCATGGGATTCTCTAGGCAAGAACACTGGAGTGGGTTGCCATGTCCTTCTCTGTGGGTATTGCCCTCCTCACATATAAAAGGGTAGGTCCTGGACTTCCCTGGTGGTCCAGTGGTTAAGAATCTGCCTGCCAACATAGGGGACACAGGTACGATCCCTAGTTCAAGGGGATCCTACATTTTGTGGAACAACTAAGCTCATGTGTCATAACTATTGAGCCTGCACTCTAGAAACTGGGAGCCACAACTCCTGAGCCCATGTGCTGCAACTACTGAAGCTCACACATGTAAAGCCTGTGCTCAGCAACAAGAGAAGCCGTTGCAATGAAAAACCCACACACGGCAACATAGAATAAGCCCTTGCTCACCACGACTAGAGAAAGCCTGCTCAGCAATGAAGACCCAGCACAGCCAAAATTAAATTAATACATATTTTTTTAATAAAAATAAATAAATAAAAGGGTATGTTAACATCAGGGCTTCCCCGGCGGCTCAGCAGTAAAGAATCTGCCTACGATGAGGGAGCCGCAGGAGACGTGGGTTCGATCCCTGGGGTTGGGAAGATCCCCTGGAGGAGGGCATGGGTACCCACTTCTGTATTCTTGCCTGGAGAATCCCATGGAGAGAGGAGACTGGTGGCTACACAGTCCATAGGGTCACAAAGAGTCGGACAGGACTGAAGCGACTTAGCATGGCTCAGAATGTTAATATCAAGTATATTCAGTGTGATACAGGACCTCCGTGACCATAGCTCAGTGCCACCATTACAAGTGGTCAGAGATGCTCCTGCCCATTAGGGGGTCCTTGATATCAAAAGTACCCCAAAAGTCATTTATTAAGGACCACATGGGCATCTGCCACTTGGCACCCAGTGCTCCGCACTGCACAGAGTAAGGCATAACCCTCAACATCTGCTCAGACCTAACTGCACTTGGCCCCAGGGAAATAAACGCTCTTCTCCACATCTCCTGCCTCGTCCTCCAAACAAAAGACGGTTGCATCCCAGTGCCGGTAGGTTTGCACTGCTGCTGAAATTGCTGACAGCCACTGCTTGGAGTGTGGGGGAAGACTGGCGAAAGCCCTTAGGTAAGAGAAAATACAAATTAATTAGCTTGTCACATCCTTCCTCTCTGAGCACATTAATGCACAGATTCGTGTGTAAGGGGGTATTGTTTCCGAGCAAGGGCTCAGCATCCATTTTCTTGCTTCACTTCGTGTTCCAGCGGGTAGCATGGTGTTTGCAATAGTAGCATATGATGGCTGAGGAACATTCTGCAATGTTAAACAATACATTTTGCACTTAAATTTGTAAATGCAGGTAAGACATTACATGCAAGAAGCCTGGCACCAATTCTATACTGTTATGAATCTAGACATTGCTGCATGAGATGGTAACAATTGTGATGCAAGAGATAGGGATCTATATAATGCCACTACAATAAATTGTAATATGTTCTATGCTAATGATAATTTATCATATACACACCATTTAAGTGTTTGCACCTGTTATGTAACATTCATAGCTCATCTCTAAATTTGAGTATTGTTTTAAGATTTTTTTTCAATTCGAGTTGCTACTACCTCCGCACAACAAAGTTCCCCAAAATTGAAATTTAAAACAAACAAACAAAAAGACTGAAGAAAGATTGTCTAATTAGGCATTACTATCAGTAGAATATACATTATGTGAAAATTTAATTATGGCAACCCAATTGATCATTTTGCTGAAATCAAAGCAAGAAAAATAGGTTTTATGGAATGAAGATATAATAATATATGAATTATCGCATCTTTGTTTTTTCACTCGTCTAATATTGCTGCTCCTTTAACAAAACACCTGAATATCCTTAATGATAATTAGATACAGTCATCTTTGGTACTTTGATGACATTCTCTGTATAAAAAAGCAAAACAAAACATTTTTCAGAGTGTCTTTATGAAGGTATATTTGTCAAAGTAGGAGGATAGATCTGTCAGTGCATTCTGGGAGAAGCCCCTGATTCCCTTCCACATGTTCCTCTATTTTCCTTAGCAAAGACTGGATGCTTTTTGTTCCTGGTGCTCAGTCTAAAGGTGAAAACAGTGGTGGAAGGTGGAATGCTGGAGATGTGAGTAAGGATGATGACAGAGGAGTAGTAGGTGAATAAGGCTGGAGCAGAATGCAGTCGGGGCCTCCCTCCTTCCAGTCCTGGCTCAGGGTCCTGAAGTCGTGTCCATCCAGCAGATAAGCGAAGCAGGCGGACAGGCGAGCAGGGAGAGCCGACTTGGGCGACCCGAGGGGTAGAATCGAGGCAGGCAGGGCGGCTTAGCGGGTCAGAGCCGGCTCCGGAGTCCCAACTCTACCCTCTACAAGCCGCGTGACCCTAGGTGAGCCACTCGGCCCCCTTCTCTGCCTCGGCTTCCTCCCTCACTTCACGCAGGGTTTTGTAAGGAGTAAGCGAGGTACCACTGAGAGGTGGACCCGGAGCCGAAGCCAGGCGCCTAGCAAAGAGCAATCGCTCAGTGTGGCTTTTGTTCTTCCAACTCTAGGTTGTCAGTTTCTGACAGCAGAAATCCGATTTTCTTCCCGTTGTTCATTGGCGTCTTGTAAGTGCTCCGGGGGAAAAACATTTAAGGACACCTCCCTCGGACGGAGGGGGCGCGGGCGCCGGGCTATTGTTGCGGCCAAGATTCTTTCCGAAACGGAAAGCCGTGAATTAGGGGACCGAGGCTCTAATCTCTGTGGGGCTCGCCCGCTGCCGGTGGAGGCGGGGCGGGGGTGGGGGTGGGGGGCTCCTCCTGGGGGTGCTGGGGCGTCACAGACGCCAGCCTGAGCCCCGCCCTCTCTCCCTGAACCCTCCACGTTTGACCGATCCCCGTGCCCTGCTCTGAGCCCCCCACCTCTTCTCTGACCTCCCCCCCTTCTCTCACTGAGCCTGCCTTTGCTCTGTGTCCCCATTGTCTCACCACCTCTCCCCCGCTCGCATCCCACCCCCATCAGAAATCCTCTCCAGATCCCAAATCAATACCCTTCCTCTTTGAAAGATTCCCACCTCACCCGGGGGGCAGAGCAAATGCTGCACCCCCTCCCATGGCCCCTGCTTTGTTCATCTTCTGTTATAGCAGCGCTGCTCTGCCCTGGAGCTGTAATCAGTCCTTCACACCTCTGTTCACACCCCACCCCAACCCCCCTGCAGCAGGCCCAGCTCCTGGAAAGCAAAAGCCAGGTCTGACCCATCTGCAGACCCCTGAGCAGAGGGCAGTGTTCAAAAGGACTTGTTGAAGGTGGCTGAAAGTGAGGCTAAGGGATTAGGAAAAAAAAGAGAGAGAGAGAGTTGGGCCAGAGGTGTCAGCTAGGTGTTGGAGGACAAGACCTAAGAGGTCAAGACTTACGTTATTTACCAGCACCTGAGTCTCTAGGTGCTTTTCTCAGGCACCATTTCTTCATGCCACATTGAAAGCTAGTCTTTTCCCCCTTTTACATAGAAGGTAATTCAGAGAGGTTAAGTTCTTGCTTCAGGCCACACAGCCAGTGAGGGATGGTCCAGATTTAGAATCAAAGGCACCGAGGTGTGGGTGGCCAACACACATTTCTGCTCTGGGACAGTGTGGATCTGGGGCTTAAAGGTGGATCTGAAGGATCTCCTGATTCCCAACACTCGCAGGAGCTGTGCCCCCACCCTCCCACCACCCTCTCCTGGAAGGAGCCAGTTCTGACTCAGGCCCATTCCCATCTATCCTCATCCTCGGGGTGATCCGGGAAGGAGCTCAGAGTCAGGAAGGAAACGTCCCTCAGATCTGGCCTCCCCCTCAACCAAGGCCCTGGCTCTGGGGCCAGAAGGAATCACTTTAGGTCTCTCCCTGGGGACCCACGACCAGAAAGAGAGGTGATCCGGTTCAAGTCAAGTGTGGCTAAGGCACAGGCAGGGCAGGCAGCTGGAGCCCCACCTCATGATGTCCACCTCCCCACCTTTGAGGGCTGACTCTTTCAAGGGCTCTCTCACCCACAAAACCGATCCTGTCTGACCTTGACATCATGACTCTGCTCTCCAGGATCCTGAGTGAGTGAGTGAAGTCGTTCAGTCGTGTCCGACTCTTTGCAACCCCATGAGCCCTACCAGGCTCCTCTGTGCATGGGATTTTCCAGGCAGGAATACTGGAGTGGGTTGCCATTTCCTTCTCCAGGATCCTGACCTCCTGGGATAGACTACTGTCACCTCTCAGACTGGGAGCTCCTGAGAGCAGGCTCTTTGGCCAAGCCCCATCCAGACCCACGGGGGCAGGGCTGGGTCTCCCCTCTCAGACTGGGGGCTCCCAGGGCTGGGGCTGTGTCTCCCCAGCTCTTGACCACTCCTGAGGGGAGGTGGGCTCACTTCCACTCACCCTCATCAGACCGGGGGCCACTCCAGGGCAGTGACCTGCATTGACTCTGAAGGCCCCTCTTTCTATAAGCTGGTGTCTGTCCAGAGCTGAGAAGGAGGACCCTGCCTGCCCTTCTTCCCAACCCGGATGCTCCTTTAAGACCAAAAGGATGGGGGTTGTATAAGAGTCAGACACAACAGCCCCATCCTCCCCCTCCTTCACAGGCCAGGTTTCCTGCCATTGACAGCATCCCAGCTGGGCTCTGCCCGGCCTCATGCTTAACCCCTTCAGGACCAGATCTCAGGGCTACTGGCCTGCACCCCAACCTTCATCCATAAAACCAGGAGAATGAAAGTCCCTATTTCATTGGGTAGTTTTGAGGATTAAATATGTTAATCATTGTGTGAAGTACTTAGAACAGTGCCTAGCATATATCAGTCTCTTAATACACGTTAACTAGTATTCCTCATTGTGTGAACTTGGTAAGTCATTTCACCTATCTGAGTCTCATTCTCTTCAGCAGTCCAATGGAGAAAATAATAAACCTACTTCTGAAACATAGTCCTGGGGATGAATTCTGATCATGTACATGAGAGCATTTTGTAGAGTGCTGTAACAACACAATATGGATGGACAAAAAAAAAACCTCCCTTTAACTAAGTATTAAAATCCATTACCAGGAGATGGGCCTTGTAGTTTTCAGACTTATTACCTTACTTGCCAGGCCGAGGGTGCAATGGAAAGAGTGGATTTGGGGTTGGAATTAGGTACCCCCAATCCTGTTTCCTTGCCTATCAAGTGGGGTGATCATCCCTGCTGGGTCTGCTGTTTAGGGTCTTTGTGGGGGACAAAGGAGATCAGAGAGCAAAGGCATGAACATGCTTTGCAAACATTAAAAAGTGCTAGAAGGGAGGGAAAGAGATTTGTGAAAACTGGGGGGGGGGTGCAGGGACCCCTTGGCAGGGGCATTAGTCTTGGGGCTCTGGGTGCTACAGAGTTTGCCCAATGGGGAGAGAGGAGGAGGTGCGCTCCTAGAACCAGCATTGTGGGGACAGGACTCCCCCTTGAGAAGTGAGGTGTCAAATAACAAACCATGCCACCTCTAGAAGTCCCCAATGGGGGCAAAGAAGGAAGGAGGTCCTTTCCCCAGGCTTGGATCCATCACTTCATCACCCTCTTCCCAGCCAATTCCATTTACCACCAGAGGATCTTGGGCAGAGGCACCTCCAGTGGGCTCCCTTGTTACCTTCCTGCCAAAACTGTTGGGAGGGTCTCACCCTGCGTATCTGCAGCACCCCTGTCCCCACTTTTAGGCTGAAGATTCCTGGCCTCACCTCTAGGGAGAGTAAGCTTGACACCTTCCACACACGCAGGCCAGGGCAGGTCTAAACCTGCTTCAGAGGGAAAAAGCATGGTGTACTAGAACCCTGCCCTGCCTTCCCACCTGAACGAAGAGGATCCGCCAAGGCCCAGCAGAGTGGGCTGACCCCACGTGAATAGCTTGTCCCTACCCCAGGCCTCTGGAGGAAGCTTGGGAACCAGAGACCTTGTTTGGGGTGCTGGCTGTGCCCCAAGTTCACTGTGCCTCTATGCAAACCACTTAACCTGCCAGGGCCTGTGTGACCATTGGCTAAATAAAGGTGCTGGACGTGGTCCAAGGGTCTCCCTGAGACTGTGACCAGGAAGGAGTTAACAGAGGCCAGCCTCCAGGTCAGGAAGGCAAGGGTTAATCTGGGGGGTGGAGGCTCTCTGCTTTTCCTGTGGAGAGTGAGGTTTGGCTGCCACCAAAGTTACTTCCAGTCCCTGCTGTCCCTCCTGCCTTCAGTCTGGACCTGCCAGGGGACCCTGGCATTCAGCCTCCCCATGCAGAGGTGAGTGCATCCTGAGCCCGGGGCTGGGGTGGGAGGGCACCCAGGCACCCAAGGGCACCGAGGCTGGCATCAAGCCAGGGAGCGCTGTCCCCCAGCCCGCATCTCTGTCCAGAGCCGAAGGCTTGGGCAAAGTTCGTGGGCCCACCGACCCCAGTGCTGGGAGAAGGTGGGCAGAGGGACAGAGGGCACAAGGATGTCTGCCAGGCTTCTAGGGAGGAACGTCTGCGGTCGGGCACCAAGGAGCCCAGAAGGCCAGGAAGAGGCAGTGGACAGCAAACTATTTTGGTCCCTGTGTTTAGGAACTTTTTATAGCCTCCTGCTCAGGGCTGGGAAGAGGAGGGGACAGGAGGGTACCCATGAGGTCAGACAAGCACAGAGCCCTCCTGGGACCTTGGAATCAGACCTGTTGCCAAGTTGAGTCTTTGGGAAGCAGGAAGGAGGGCACTGCCAGGCTCTCCTTGCTGCATGGGTTCCCAGTCACCAGCTACCTATGGCTGACTTACTGGACACAAAGTGGGTGTATGTAAGTGTGTGTGTGTTTATACTCACGCAGGCTGCCCTGGGGTGAGTGCGATTGGTTGAGTTTCTACTCCAAGACTCCTCACCAGGGCTCCCCTCCTCCCATCCCTGGCAAGTTGTGTTCCTTTGTTGCCTCCAGCCTGAGGTCTCCTCAGCCCCTAGAACTGCTATGTCCCTCTCAGCTGAATGGAGGATGGGAGGAGTAGGGAAACAGAAGTGGGGTGGAGTGTGCTGTGCTGTGTGGGTGGCCCATTCTATTACTGCCAAGGGAACTGTCAGCTCTTGATTTACAATCCCTCCGAGCCCCCTTCTCCAGCAGAAAAGGGAGGTGGAGGAGAAGGGTCATGGGGGTCTCAGGGTGAGGGACCCGGAGGGCAGGTTTCTGGGAGTACAAGTTCCTGGGAAGAATTAGTGGAAGGAACTTTTTAGCGAGGTAAGGGGCCCATCTCTCGCGGGAAATCGCTTGGTGTTAAAGCAGCAAGAATAGAAGCAAAACGTAGAGGAAAGCTCTGATAGGCAAGTGAGAGATTCAAACTACACAGCTAGAGACCTGTGTTCCAGTCCTGGGCCCAAACGCTCAGTAAGACCTGGACGAGCCCTTCCTCTCTGCGCCAGTTTTCTCTTCTATGAAATGGAAGTTCAAGGGGGGCAAACAAGGTGATGTTTACAAGTTGGGCATTCTGGAATTCCCTTCGAAGGGGCACAGAGTGAGAGGCAGATAGCTGGCTGAAGTGACGTGGGTGACCATCTCCCTCTCTTTCCCTGATGGCCCTGCCGGGCCTGGGCAGGGCAGTTGGCTGCAATTACCGGAGGCTCCTATCCTGTGGTTATGTCCCTGACCTCTCTGCTTGGGGGCGGGATGGGTGGGTCCTGCTGGAACCAGCGGGTGGCTGGGAAGCCTCCTTGTCTTGGACTCAAAGTTGCTAGGTTGGGAAGAGGTATTTTTTCCGGTTGAGGCTACTTTCGGGAACCAGGCCGGGGAACAGCCCCATTTCCTTTTTCAAGGGTCTGGCTTGCTGATGCCGGCTTGGCATGGCCCTGTGGCCAGAATGGGGCACACTCAAAAGGGCCTATGTCTCTGGATGGTCTGAAAGCCCCTGCCCATTGTCTTTGAGGGATCAGGGAAGGGATACCTGAGCCTCTGCCCCCTGGGCATGGCACCTGGCTGACTTGCATGGGGGAGGGGTGGCTGGCTGACCTTATTACCAGGAATGCCTTCAGGAGAGGGGCAGGGTAATCTCCTACTCTTCCCCTGACCATTCCTCTCCCCCCCCCCCCTTCCGTAGGTCCCAGGGAGCCCCAGCCAATTGCTCTCAGCTCCTTCACTATCTGCCTGCCTCCAGTGGCTTATGGAGCACTGTCCTGCCCAGTTCTGCTAAAATGCTCTTGGCCTCTCCCTCCACCCCGTCCCGGGGACGGACCCCCAGCGCCGTGGAGAGGCTGGAGGCCGACAAAGCCAAGTATGTCAAGACGCACCAGGTGATCGCGCGACGCCAGGAGCCAGCTCTGCGTGGGGGTCCCGGGCCGCTCACCCCACACCCTTGCAACGAGCTGGGGCCCCCTCCATCGCCCAGGACGCCCAGGCCCGCCCGCCGGGGCAGTGGCAGGCGACTGCCAAGGCCTGATTCTCTCATCTTCTACCGCCAGAAGCGAGACTGCAAGGCTTCGGTGAACAAAGAGAACGCCAAGGGCCAGGGGCTGGTGCGGCGCCTCTTCCTGGGCAGCCCCCGAGACGTCGACGTCGCCTCGAGCCCCGCAGGCTCATCGGAGCGACCCGCGGCTCCCGGGGGTTGGGCCGCGCCCCAAGATGCACCAGAAGCGGCGGGAAAGCGGGCATTGTGCCCCACGTGCTCGCTGCCCCTGTCGGAGAAGGAGCGCTTTTTCAACTACTGCGGCCTGGAGCGCGCGCTCGTGGAGGTGCTGGGGGCCGAACGCTTCTCTCCGCAGAGCTGGGGCGCCGACGCCAGCCCCCAGCCCGGAACTTCGCCGCCGCCGGGTTCTGGGGACGCCAGCGACTGGACGTCCAGCGAGGGCGGCGCAGATCGCCGGGACGGTGCGGAGGGCGGCGGCTCGGAGGCGGCGGGCTCGGAGCGGGACGGGCGCCCCCAGGTGTCGGTGGTGGAGCGCAACGCGCGCGTCATCCAGTGGCTGTACGGCTGCCAGCGCGCCCGCGGGCCACCGCGCGAGTCAGAGGTGTGACCGCCGCCGCTCGGGGGCCGGCTTTCCTGGAGTTGGGGGTCCGGGGAAGGGCAAGGAGCGGGCGCGGGGCTGGACCCGGGCAAGGGCAGGGACTCCCTGCCTCACGCGTCGAGTGCTTTGGGGCAAGCCCTTCCCTCTGGATCGCGGCGTCCACTCGTGAACCTTCGGAGCTTGGGACAAAACGGTCCCGAAGGCCCTTCCCAGCGCAGACTGAAGACGGGGAGGGAGCCAGCCTTGCGGCCCCTGTGGAGGCCGGCAGGCAGTGAAGACTGGGGTGGGAGATCAGAGAACCTGCTGAATAAAGCCATAACGTTGTTTAACGGACTCGGGAGGTTGGATTACAGGGCAGATGCGCGAGGGTTTTGGAGTGTGGCTTCCAGGCTGACTGTGTGACCCCGGGCCAGCACTCTGCCCCTGGGAACTGCAGTTACACCCCCTCGGTTGATCAAAGTATTTTTGAAATGGTCACAAAGCGCTTGGCAAAGTTGAGGAAGTGCTAAGTAAACGAAGCCACTAGGACCACTACCCAATTAGTGTAATACTAACACTAACACTGTTATGATCATCTCCGCCACTTACCGCCCCTATCTCCCACACACAGGGGTGGGGTCCAAACTATTTCGGGGAATAGCGCCTTTGGGGAGTTTGGGGGAGGGGTCTGCTCCCAGAAATCTGGGGTTCACTAGTCCCTGAAGGCCCCCATTCCTGGAGCTTTGCTGCCCATTTTGGTTACTAGGTATGAAGGGCTGAAATGTGGATCCAGAATCAGGATAATAAAGGACTTTTCAAACCAGGATTTTGCCAGCCCGCAGCCTCACCTGTCACTGCCTTTCTTTCCCTCAAAACAAGGTCACCGGTTTTCCTCACACGTTCACACCTCCAAGTCTTTATTCACTTCCTCTTCCTTTTAGCTGGGTTACCTTCCCCTTTCTTTCCACTCATCCATCTAAGATTTCATATACACATTCTCTCGCTCTCTCTCAGGAACTCCTGAATTTCCCAGCCGGCCTCATCTCCTCTGAGCTCCCAAGTAGAGCCTTATTTTGGGGCCTCAACTTATTACCTTGTGTGGGACCCGCTGGTAGACTGGGTTCTCTTGTTAGTCCCTGACCTTACCCTAGTACAGGGACAAAGCCACCAGCAAAGTGTGTCGAATTAAAAGCGGCTGAGAGGGCGGCAGGACTTGGCCATACTGGTAAGATGGTACCCCAAGTCGAATACAATCTGTCCTGATACCACGGATGTCTCTGGTCAGTTTTCTCCCTGTAGCTTTGTCGGGGCAGAAAGCGAGGACCACTCCAGCTGGACCCCGGCCTGAGGTTGCCCACCCCAGAGCAGCCTTCTCCTCCGTACGGACAAAAAAACACGCGGTCACCGGAGGTGTCAGGCCAGGTTTTTATCGCGGAAGGGGAGGAGCGGGTGCCGAGTTCGACCAGCCGGCCGGCTAGTCGCCCTTGGGCCCCGCTTTCACCCTCATCTCGGCCAGTTTGTGGGTGAGGAAGCCCCACGTGAAACCGGCCGCGGGATCGGCTTCCCGCGGCTCGGGGCGCTCGGCGGCCTCGTCCCCGGCTTCGGGGTCCGGCTCCGGGGTAGGCTCCGCTCCGCGCAGCATGGACGCGGCGGCCGCCTGCTGCTGCTGCCACCTGCTGGCGAACGCGTCCCAAAAGCCGGGCCCGCGCGTCTCGGCCGCCGCCTGCGGGGCGGGCTGCGCCGCCAGCGGGCTGGGCTGCGCCGCCAGCGGGCTGCGGGAGAGAGGCGGGGTCAGGGGCTGGCCGGGAGGCCCCGGAGAGAACAAAGGACAGGAGGCGGGGTCAAGGGACCTGTCGTGGGGCCCGTGGGGCCCGGGCGCGGTCGAGGGCTGGGGGGTGGGAGGGTGGAGGTGGAGGAGGGGAGACCCGGGAGACTGGGAGAAGGTCAGGGCCTGGAGGCGGGACGAGTACTCTCAGGCACTGGGATAGGGGTCAGGGCATTAGGTGAGGGGGTCTGGGCTTCCCTGGTGGCTCAGCAGGTAAAGCATCCACCCACAATGCGGGAGACCTGGGTTCGATCCCTGGGTTGGGAAGATTCCCCTGGAAAAGGGAAAGGCTACCCACTCCAGTGTTCTGGTCTGGAGAATCCCATGGACCATGGGGTCACAACAAGTCGCAGACTACCGAGCGACTTTCACTTTCATTGGGAAAAAGGGGCCGGGATCAGGATCCATGGGGAGAGAGCCGGGCTCAGGGGCTTAGGGTAAGTACTCGGGGAGAGGGAGGAGGCCAGAGGAGGGAAAATGGAGGCTGCGGGAAGGTGGGCAGGAGCCCTGAGAGAGGAGCAGGCGGAAGGATGGGAGGTGGTGGTGGGACCCGAAGGGAAAGGTTAGATCTTGGGGGGTGGGGCGCGGTCAGATTCTGGAGGCGGTCCTCCGGGAAAACCCGCAGAGCCCCGGGGGAAGGGGCGGTGTGGGGGGTCTGGTTTCCCGGATGGAGGGAAAGCGGGTCCAGAAAAATGGGGGACGCTGGGGGAGAGGACGGGTGCAGCGACCCGGAGGAAGGAGAAGGGCCTAGATCAAAGACTTAGGAGAGAGGGAGACTCGGGAAGGGCAATCAAGGAGCGGTGATGAAGCTTGAGGTAGGGAGAGTCGATGGGCAGGAGAGAGAAAAGGAACCCTGGGGCAAGAGAGACGGGCGGGTCGGGGGACCCTAAGGAAGAAAGGAATGGGGGGGGTGTCAAAAGGGAAGTGTGACTGGGCTGGAGGAAAGGGCAGAGATGGAGTGTGTCCCAGAACAGAGCTGGGGGAAGACCAGAGCCTGGATCTGACCCTGTGGCCCCCAGCATCAAAGACCTGCTACGACAGTGGTTCCTAGACTATTACCCTCAAGTCCTCAGGGCGCTCGCTGAAAATATAGATCCCGGGCCTCAGCCAACACCCGCTGAATCAGAATCTTTGAAGGAAGGTCTGGGAATCTGTGTCTGTCTTAAGTTCCCTGGGAGGATGAGTGTTTAGACCAATACTTAAGAACCACTGATCTGAACCACTCTCTGTTCCAAACACCTAAAACTTCTCTCCTGGGTTCCCTTATTCTAGGGAGGTGACCTCTCCCACATGGATGAGGAGAGACACAGTAATACCTTCTAGCATCTCAATCCCAACAGCTGGTAAATTCCTCCCAAGATCTAATCTAATCTCCCAGATTGGCCTCTTTTCTGCTGAGAGAGAGAGGAACAGGAACAGCCAGGGGCTGGCCCTCCCCAGTCCTCCATGGGAGAAGAGGGCCCCCAAGTCTGTTTCAGGTGGCCCCCCCCAAAACACACACGTACTGGTCAGCACAGGGCTCCGGGGGCAGCAGCTTGTCCTCGTCTTCTTTGTTAAACAGAGACGACATGGTCAGCCAACCTTTCACCCCGACCCCCTGAACCTGGGGGAGAGGGGCTGAGAGTCAAGGAGGGCCCCAGTACACCTCCCAGGACTCCACAGAGGCTTCTGCCCAGGTCCCCAGGGTTGGGGCTGAAAAAAGGAGAACTCACCCGACGGGCCAGCTGGGACATGGGGTTGAAGGCCTCTTCAGTGGGTTCTGCCATCTCAGACTCCACTAACACTGGGTTCTCCTTCTGGGACAACAGACCCCCACCCAGTATGAGAGAGGCCCCAGAGAAATATGACCTCCCTCCCCTCCTACCAGCCTGATACACACAGACCAGGCACTCCAAACCCCATGGAACAAGACACACCTAGCCCCCTGACACCCTCCAAAACTGCACACAGGTGTTTGTATCTCTATGCAAAGCTACCTCTCATACACATTACCTGTAGAGTAGATCCTTGCAGACACGTTTGAGCTCACATACCTGCCCACCCACAGACACATTCATACACACTGCAAAACACATGGACAAAGGCTTGCACGCCAGTGTAGACACACACCTGTACATGAATGTGCCTCCATATGGCTACAACTCTTCACCTGTACGTAGATTCATGTGCTGTGAGGCACTTACCAAAGGATGCTCATACAGTTCACACCTGTGCTCTTCCACAACTGCAGACAGGTGCATGGAGGCCCACTCAGCACACAAAACTTCTCCCTCCATCCACAGACACTAAGACACAGATGTACGCACACACACCCAAACATGCATACCATACAAACATGATACCTGCGAATGCTTCCATAGTCTTGTGCCCCAAGGGTATACATCTGAAAATGCCTATAACCTGTTCACATCTGCACACACACACACCTTAACTGGGGATTCCACACAGACACCAATCCCTATACTGACCCACAGACACTCCTACACAGGGTCAGCCCTGGACCCAACCTGTATAGACATACATTTATTCACACTGACATACACACACCCTAGAACTAATTCCTGCCTCTGCCATGTCTATTTGTGTAATTGCCATGCCTGATGGCTCAGACGGTAAAGAATACCCCTGCACTGCAGGAGACCTGGGTTCAATCCTTGGGTTGGGAAGATCCCCTGGAGAAGGAAACAGCTACCCACTCCAGTATTCTTGCCTAGAGAATTCCATGGACAGAGGAGCCTGGCAGGCTACAGTCCATAGGGTCACAAAGAGTCGGACACGACTGAGCAACTTTCAGTTTTACTTTCCAGAGGCAAAACTCTTCAAAAACTTTTTTTTAATCTCAGAACAAACATGGTCCAAGTAATGGCTCTGATCTGATGCTGCTACAGTGACCCTCAGTGTAACAAATGCTGTTTCCCCTGCCACCAGGCCCAGGGGCTCCCTTCCTCTCAGAGCAAATCATCCCACTTGTGCTCTGCTCTGCCTGTTAGAAACGTGTGTCAAACTGAGTGTATCTGCATGGGTACTGCCCATGGGTCCTAAAAGGATCCCTTCCATGTGGCAGCCCTTGAGATCTCTGGAGACACTGACCACTCCTCAGGTGCCCCCCTCAAGTCTTCCCTTCTTTGGTTTTCTGGAATGTCCTGACTTTCTGACACTGCACCATGCCATTGGTCATCCCTGAATTGCCAGTTGCTTCCACACAAGTCAATGTCTCTCCCTCTCCCCTTCCCTCCTCAGAACCAGTCTCTTGTCCTTCTTTGTACCTTTCACTCCTGCTGCCCCTCTACCCATGCCCCATCCAGCAAGCAGGATGGTACCCACCTCCTCAGCCAGGTCCTCCTCAGATTCCCCACTCAGGGTCTGTAGCACTTTGGACTTGTAGGTTTTCCAGAAGGCCTGGTTCATGGCTGCATGGGAAACAGGCCTGGCACCCAGGCACAGGAAGCTGGTGGTTCAGGGGGCACCCAGTGGGTCTCGCTCCAGGAACCTGGTGAGCCTGAGAGCCTGTCCCAAGCATCAGGTGACCTCATTAAAGATGCACCAGCCTCCCCAGATGGCACAGTGCCCAGCAGGTGAACCCGATCCAAAAGAGTCTGTGGTGAGACCCAGCTTCTGCCACTTCAGCCCCTTATCTTGACCCATATTTGCAAGAATAATGAAAACATAATGAAGACATCTTTCTTCACAGAAGCCTCCTTCCTGGGCCTAGGAGTTCTTGAATTTGATTATTCGCAAAGGCTCCAGAAAAATTCTTTTCCATTCACAAATTCTATTTACAAAGTCTTTGGGCTCAGGACCCACAGTGGTGCCTCTGCAGCTGCAACCATACCAGTTGTGCCCTCAACAGGGCCCTGCCCTATATCTGCACTCAGCCTCTATGGTCTGGAGTGGGAAGGCCCCAAGGCTCCCAGTGGGTGCCCTGGGCTTATATTTCACCACTTTGGGCTGGAAACCGATTCCTCTCCCCAGGGATGCACGTGCTGGTCTCCCTGTTTCCTGGCAACAGGTTCCAAAGAACTGGAGCCCCTGAATTATTGCTGAGTTCCTGTGGTCAACCTGGAAGGAAAAAGGCACCCAGCTCTGATGCATGGGGAAAGGCTCTCTGGCCCTCTCCCCAGTCTGAGCACACACCATCTAGGCTGATCTCTCCCTTTAATGCCAGCGCATGCCTGAGAGTCCAGGGCTCAGAGCAAGGGGTTAAAGATGAGAGGTCCTTCTGGGAGAATCTCCTCTTCTTGTGAGAGGAGCTGACCCTGTTGAGTCTCTGACAGGACGCCTGAGCACTGTGATCTCTGGGAGGAATAACTGGGGAGGGGTTTCAAATGGCGAGGGTTTTCTCAAGGACCAGAGGTGTCTCGGCAAGCCCTGTGGGAGCCGGGATCCCAGACGTCTTCGCCCTTATTCATTTATTCATTTATTCACAGAACAGACATTTTTCAGTGCCTCCCAGAGATGCAACATTATTCGCCCCCCCCACTTCAACCGCGGAATCTAAGATGGGAGAACCAGGAAGGTGTGACAAGGGCAGAGGACAGCGCTGAAATCGGTTGGGCCAGGCTGGATGGGCTTGGCCAGCGGACCGGCCGAAATGCCCGCAGGGCTCACACCACCGAGCCCACTCCAGTGACGGAAGAGGACGCTTGGTGAGACCGGATCCGGAGCTCAGTCACTGACGTCGATGACCGCCTGGGGGCGCCCGAAGCGCGGCTGGCGCGAGTGACGTCATCAGAGGCGGTCCGGTGGAGCCTAACCGTCCCGGAGCGTCATATGACGTCATCGAGCCGTCCGGAAGCGCCCCCACGTGTCCTCCCACCTCGGTTTTGGGACCTCTGATCTTGCGGTCACCCACCATGGGTCGCTCCCGCCGGACGGGCGCGCACCGAGCGCACTCCTTGGCCCGTCAGATGAAGGCGAACCGGCGGCGGCCGGACCTGGATGAGATTCACCGCGAGTTGCGGCCCCAGGTCGCCTCACGGCCTCGGCCAGACCCAGGCGCTGAACCCGATCCCGACCTACCAGGGGGCGGCCTGCATCGCTGTCTGGCCTGCGCGTGAGTTCCGGCCAGGCCCAGGCCTGAGGAGGAGAAGGGTCTGAGGGTGTGAGGTCCGGGCCCGGGATGTGCAGGGTTTCCTCTTTGGGGACCCGTGTGGGTCTGCCGGCCCCCCATGCCTTCAAGCCCGGAGCCTAGCGTCAGCGGATGAGCTAGGGTCAGGGAAATAGGCGTACCTGAGAGGCATCACCTTCTAACTCTCCTCCCTACCCACCTCATCCCTACAGGAGGTACTTCATCGATTCTGCCAACCTGAAGACCCACTTCCGAACCAAAGATCACAAGAAGAGGTATGAAGGAGCAAGGAGAGGATTGATGGATGGGTACCGAGCAGACAGAGCTTGCGTCTGGTCAGCTTTCAATTCCTATTCTTTTTTCCCAGGCTGAAGCAGCTGAGTGTGGAGCCCTACAGTCAGGAAGAAGCGGAGAGGGCAGCGGGCATGGGTTCCTATATTCCTCCCCAGCGGCTGGCAGTGCCCACAGAAGTATCCACTGAGGTCCCTGAGATGGACACATCTACATGACATGGCCTGAGGATGCGAGGCAGAGGAGCTGCCCATGGACAGTGGTACAGGGGCCAGGATGGGGAGTGGATGGCCTCTTCCGGATACTCTCCCTTCCAATAAAAGAACTGGATAAATAGGGCTTGCCTCTAACTCACTAACCTCCAGGCCACTCCTCCAAATTCAAGCCCTGTAAAGATTTCTCTATTACTGCTGTGCACAGGACCCAGAGTGTTTACTCCTTGCTTGATTCAGCCTTAGAGCCTGCATCCTTGCCCTCTCTCAGGGGTCCTGGCATCTGTGCTGAAGACCCCTATTGGAGCCCAGGTGTGTGTGGGGTGATGGGTAGGATCAGGTTTATACTCTCTTGTTTACAATGAGGGCAGGGAGTGACCCCCAGGAAAAGAAAGAAGTAGGCTCCTGAGATTGTAGCCCCTGTGAATCCAGGGGCCGAGTTGAGAGGCTGCCTGCTTCGTCATGGAGCCTTTGGCGGCCGCCGCTGCCCCACCATCTTCCAGACAGCATAGCAGGAGCCGCCCAGCCCGAGGACAGCCAGCACTGCAGCCACAATCCCCGCCAGCGGACTCCGGGGCTCTGCCTTCAGCTCCCCAGCTATCTGCATCTGGAGATGCACAGAGGGTCCACCTGAGGGATCAGTCAAGACTACTGGGAAGACGGCAGGTGGGGTGGAAAGGGGCTGAGAAGCTACAGCTGGGGGAAGGAGATATGGATGCCATCGCTGCCCCAGGGAGATTCCACCCCAATCCCTCTCGCTTCACTGCCCATCTGGGCCCTGGTTGCTCAGGCGGCAGGGAACGTGACAGCCTGGCGACTGAGTATCATCCTGGCCATGGTAAGGGGCGGACGGGGTCGGTGCTGGAAGCCATCAGTTGGGGTGCTTACCTGTAGCACTCGGAAGTAGCCAGGGGTCAGGCGTCGAAATCGCATGGTGGGTGCCGTTCGTCTCCCAGATGTCCTGTAGGGTGGCAGCGGGAATGAGGACTAGTGGCGTTCGTTCATGATACCAAGAGGTGGAAATCAGGGCATGGAGGTTCCTGACTGTCATACGTGAGAGAGCCTTGCCCTCAGAGGATGCTCACCAGCGTCTGCCTTCCCAGGTCTGGCAGGGGGCGGGGCAGCTAGACCTTTAAATCTGTCCCTTCCCCCGCCGGCCCGCCCTGCCAGCCTTAGGAGCAGCTGTCAGGAGAGATCAGCATCAGGCCTGAGCAGCTCCTCCCCCACACCAGGGAGTGCAGGCCAGGGAGGCAGGAGAGGCCTTGCCTGGCAGTGTGGACAAGTCTCAGGCCTGGACCAGGTGTGGGAGGGCCTCCCTGGCCCTGGTCTTTGCCCTGTCCCTGCCTCAGGTAATTGGATATCACCTGTCAGCTCTCAGCAGAGGAGGGGTTGGGTACCTAGCACCCCTTCCAAATAGGGGCAGGCCTTTTTCACTTGATTTCTCTTAGATCAACCACACCTACCTCGGGGGAAGGCACATTTCACCCCTTTCCCCAAGATGGAGTTCCTATAGGAACTTCCCTCCTCAGCTTAGAGACAATAATAAAAGATCTATATCTACTGATTGAAAAAGCTGTTCGTCGTGTGCTAACAAAAATAGTAGCTGATTGGGAATTTCCTGGTGGCCTAGTGGTTAGGATTCTAGGCTTTCACTGTCATGTCCCGGGTTCAATACCTGATCTGAGAACTGAGATCCTGCAAGACCTACAAGTGTGGCCGAAAACCATAAATAACTGACTGTGCTGGGCATTATTCTAAGCACTTTACGTGTATGATTTCATTTGGTATTGATTAGCTTATAAAAATGCAGAAAAGCATATGTGCAGAATAGCATGTAGTGTGTCTGCATGTAGTGTAGAGAATAGGGAAGAACACCCAGAAAACTTAACAGTAGCCCATTCTGGACAACGGGATGGGAACCTGCTGGGAAAAGGACACATCCTCCTTCCATTTGGGCTTCTCTGGTGGCTCAGCCAGTAAAGAATCTGCCTACAATGCAGGAGACCCATGTTCGATTCCTGGGTTGGGAAGATCCCCTGGGGAAGCAAATGGCAACCCAATCCAGTATTCTTGCCTGGAGACTTGTCAGTATCCTTGCCATGGACAGAGGATCCTGGCGGACTATAGTCCATGGCATCACAGAGTTGGGCGGGACTTAGTGACGAAACTTTCACTTTCCTTCCACTTAATGAGCTACCTTTTACATTTTTGCAGCAAATAAGTTCAAAGACCTTTTATAAACGCATAAAACTACCTTCAAAATAGAAGCTGCAGGACTTTCCTGGTGATACCATGGATCGGAATCCTCTTGACAATGCAGGAGACAGAGGTTCGATCCCTTTCCCAGGAAGATCCCACCTGCCGTGGAACAACTAAGCCTTCGCACCACAACTGCTGAGCCCATGCCTAGAACCTGTGCTCCACAAGAGAAGCCACTGTGGTGAGAAGCCCGCGCACTGCAACTCCATATTAGACCCTATTCTCAGCAACTAGCAAAAGTGTGTGCAGTGAACACCCAGTGCAACCAATAAATAAATTTATTTTTAAAATCCTGATTAAAAAATTGAAGAAAATAGAAGCTGCCATTTACCATGCCTCTAACTTCTCAGCCCTGCCAGGTGCTCCGGGGCGGGGGGCGGTGGGCAGCAGTAAAGGCACCAGTGTGGCTGTTAGGCCCCCAGTCCTTTCCGGGGAGGATCTGAGTACAAGTGGTGAGTTCTTGTTGGCGTCTCCCCTACAGGATTGTGAGTTCAGGGAGGTCAGGCTGGCTGGCGTCTCACCTCGAGATCTTGTGCCAGCTCAGGGTAGGTGTTTGATGAAATCAGGATGATGGAGATACGTCTGTGTTTATTGGAGCACCACAGGTAAGCTAGTGTGGGAAGAGGCAAAAACATTAAAGGAGGAAACAGCCCAGAGGAGTGTTAGAGGGACACACAGAGTGCAGGGTAGGAGGACATGAGACCAAGGACAAAGCCAGAAACGTGAGGGCTGAGATGCAAATTTGAGCCTGCTGGTTCACAAATGAGGGAGCAAGGCCTCTGGGGACCTAGTGAGCTGGCGTCCCCTTGAAGGAAGCAGCTGACAATCTGCACTCATGCTTGATGCCATGTGCGAAGGTGGAATGGGGTCAACAGAGCTGGCCAAGTTCCAGAGGACTCAATTTGTGCGTGAAATTGTTAAACGATAATTAACACACACACATACCACATGGACATCCATGGACCAAATTCAGACCTTGGGTCTCTGACGATTCAGTTCATGACAGGCTTTGGAGGCACTGGTAGAGGGTCCGAGTTAGGTGACACGGAGTGGGCAGCCCCTCCAGGCCCCTCCCCACAGAATTGAAGCAGTAACAACTCAGATCTGCCTCATATTCCAGATTTCAAATATTAAAGGACATCTTCGGAGCTAAGGTCTAATTCCCTCCCTGCTCTTCTAGGGACGAAGAAACAGGTTCAGAGAGGTGTAAGAGGTGGACTCAGTCACATGGCAAGTGGAACTGATTTTTTTAAATTGACACATAGTTGATTTACAATGTGTTGATTTCAAGTGTACAGCAAAGTGATTTTGATAAATACAGAATATAAGAATATATATACTCAGACTCTTTTTTCCTTACAATTTATTATAAAATATCAAGTTTAGTTTTCTGTGCTATATAGTAGGTCCTTGCTAGTTATCTGTTGTATACATAGCCATGTGTATGTTAATTCTAAACTCACATGGAACTGATTCTGGCTGATTCCAAAGTCTTGGGAGTTCCCTGGCCTGGGATGATAATTATGATGATAACTGCAGACACTTAGTATGTGTCAGACATTGTTCTAAAAGGAAAGCTCTTAACCTGGGTTTCCCATCCCATCAACTTGGATGGCAAAAAAATTATATATTTATTTCCACTGACCTCTAACCAAAATTTACCATCTCCTTCTTTATGGATTGAAGTATTAGCAGTATCTGTGGTTTTGTCACCAGTAGATGTCAAAGATATTTTCATATCAAATTGTAGTTATCACAAGTATCTCAAAATGCTACTTATGCTCATTAACGATTTCAAAATGCTGACAGTTATTAACCCACTGCTAAATCACACTCTGTTTCAGATGCTCCTAAATCAGAACTGCCATTGACCATGGCCAATAGAGGGTCAGTGGCCAAATGGTGAATCCACTTGCTCTTGCATTGGTGACTCAGATTCTCACTCTCACACGCCCTATCTGTAGTTGTTTGCTGACCAATAGGTGTGAGGTGAGTCAGAGTAATGATACATGCTGAGTAATGATACACTGATACCATTAGAAAAGGAAAATTTAATTTGCCAGTCCTGTTATTGATACATATTAAATACATATTACTATATGTACTGATAAATATATATTACTATATCATAAATTTGTGGATTTTAATATATTTTGATAGTAATTGTCCTCGCAATCTTCAGCATTTTGCTTTATGCTTTTAAAAGCAATGTTCTGAGAAAAGGTCTAGGGTTTCCACCAGACCATCAAAAGGGTCCACAGTGCAAGACAAAGAAGGGGATGGAAACCAGTTCTAAAGGTTTTAGAGCTATTAATTCATGTACTCTGCACAGCCCTCTGAAGTAGGAGCTAATACCCATTTTACAGACAGGGAAATTGAGGCCTGGTGGGTCGGTTTAGGCCTTGTCACACAAGCTAAGAAGCTGCAGCGTTGGGGTTTGGACCCAGGCTCTGGCTTCCTAACCTTTCTGTGCCTCGCTGCTGTGATCACGGCTCACTTTTTGGTCCCTTTCTGCCATTTGAGGCCAGTTTTGGGCGGGGATCCCAGGCCAGGTCCGAGGTCACCTGTGTCACACACCAGTAGCACCACCCCCAGGTTTGGCAGCCCAGATATTCTGGGATGCCTGAAGGGCGGGGCTGGAGATGGAGAGGTGGCAGGCCAATGGCTGTGAGAGCGCCTCACCTGGCCTTCTTTGTGGGCCCAGGTATGCTAGTGGCTCCGCCCCCGGCCCAGCCCAGCCCAGCCCCTCCCCAGGTCGGGGCTCCCGGAGCGGAAATTCCTGCGCGGGCGAGGCGGAGCGGGTGCCGATCCGAGAGGCCGAACTTGGCCATGGAGCCTGTGGCGACCTGGACCCCCAGGAAGGTGGCGGCTTGGCTGAGAGGTGGGTGGGGCCGGGGCAGTGCTGGGCCTGAGGGGCCCTGGGACGGAGAGAGCGAAAGCAGAAAGGACCTGCCGAGTTTGTCAGCCGGTTAGTCAGTCCGCAAGTACTTACAGAGCGTCTGCCGTGAACCCGGCAGAAAGATAGTCGAGATGACCCCGGTGGGGTCCCCCGAGGACCTAGAAGGTGGCTCCCGTTCCCCCAATAGCCCAGGCAGTGGTTCTGTAATGAAAACAGAAGGTGTCGCCCCAGCTAACCGCTGGCAGTGTATCTCATCTTCCCTCTGCCCCCGGGGCACAGTGGGCTGTAATTAATCCCATTTTTCAGATGCTGAAATCTCTACACTAAGCCAACAAGCGATTTGCTCAGGGTTTGGACTAGGGCCTGCTGGTGGTGTCTTTTCCCTCCCCCCACCCTGAGGCTCCCAGTGAGAGCAGAAGCCCAGGCCCAACTGGAGGGGTTGGCACAGCCCCTCTCTAGAGCTCCAGGGAAGATGAGCCCAGATGGGTGGGAAAGGGCCCAGAGTGCCAGAGGACTCAGAGAAGCGTGGACGGTCTGCCGTGGAGCCGGGAGCTGGGAGGTGAGGACCACCTTCCTCCCACAGAGGGAGCCGGAGTTGGAGGGGGTAACTGGAGTCCTCTGGGGACAGACTCAGGGTGCCCATCCTCAGGAAGAGCGGGGACTCAGGGCTGGAGTCAGACTCCCAGATTGAATTCCAGGCCCAGCCCCTCCCTGCTCATCAGGTCTGTGACCACAAGTCTCCATTTCCCTATCCACAAAATGGGAAAGGCCACTCTGATCTCATGAGGTTGGACCACATAAGACAATTGTGATGAGGGCCTGGCTCAATGTCGGGGTCTGTTGGGAGACAACACAGCGCATTCACTGTGCACAGGAAGGGAGGTGCTTGAGGCCCACGGCCATGGAGTAAAAGCTCATGAACTCCTAGTCAAGGGCTCCTGATGTCACACGGGATGGGGGAAGGGCTATTGGTCACACACACATACCCCATAAAGGACTCTGGCTTGGAATGGCAGGGGTTCCTTCAAAGAGGGAGAAAGCTAACTATTAACCTCTACGTGTATGTTTTCCCATCTGTAAAATGGGAATAACAGTTTCTCTACTTTCTAGATTTGGTGAGGATTAAATGTGTTAATATGTATAAAGTCCTTAAATTTTTCCTAGCACATAGTATTTATTTTTGAGTGTCTGCCTTATGCCAGGCCCCGTCTGGAATTAGAGATGAACACTTGTTTTAAGGCCCAGTCCTTGGGAGAGCTCCTGATCGAGTAGCAGAGGTTGGTGCTCTGGTGCAGGGGTCTGTGGAGGCACAGGGGGGCAGTGAGAGCAGCAGGGGGCCCCAGCCCAGCCTGGGGAGTTGTGGAAGGCTTCCTGGAGGAAGTTAGATGACCAAGGACATGAGGGAGCTGGAAGAGCAGTTCAGGCAGAAGAAGGAGCACATTCGAGGACCGTGAAGCAAAAGCAAAAGAGCCTCCCGAGAGCTGCAGGGAGTTAATGCTCTGGATCTAGAGTGCTGAGCTTGACGGGCTGTGTCAAGAGATGAGACTGGAGAGGCAGGTGGTCTCCAGATAGAACAGGGCCTTGTAGATCATGGTAGAGAGTCTGGCAACACATAGTATGGGGGCTGTTATTGACTGAAATTGGCTTCCCTGGTGGCTCAGACAGAAAAAGCATCTGCCTACAATGCGGGAAAAGGCAGAGGAACCAGAGATCAAATTGCCAACATCCGCTAGATCATCAAAAAAGCAAGAGAGTTCCAGAAAAACATCTATTTCTGCTTTATTGACTATGCCAAAGCCTTTGACTGTGTGGATCACAATAAACTGTGGAAAATTCTGAAAGAGATGGGAATACCAGACCATCTGACCTGTCTCTTGAGAATCCTGTATGCAGGTCAGGAAGCAACAGCTAGAACCGGACATGGAACAACAGACTGGTTCCAAATAGGAAAAGGAGTACATCAAGGCTGTATATTGTCAGCCTGCTTATTTAACTTATATGCAGAGTACATCATGAGAAACACTGGGCTGGAAGAAACACAAGCTGGAATCAAGATTGCTGGGAGAAATATCAATAACCTCAGATATGCAGATGACACCACCCTTATGGCAGAAAGTGAAGAAGAACTAAAGAGCCTCTTGATGAAAGTGAAAGAGGAGAGTGAAGAAGTTGGCTTAAAGCTCAACATTCAGAAAACTAAGATCATGGCATGTGGTCCCATCACTTCATGGGAAATAGATGGGGAAACAGTGGAAACAGTGTCAGACTTTAATTTTGGGGGCTCCAAAATCACTGCTGATGGTGATTGCAGCCATGAAATTAAAAGACACTTACTCCTTGGAAGGAAGGTTATGGCCAACCTAGAAAGCATATTTAAAAGCAGAGACATTACTTTGTCAACAAAGGTCCGTCTAATCAAAGCTATGGTTTTTCCAGTGGTCATGTATGGATGTGAGAGTTGGACGGTGAAGAAAGCTGAGTGCCAAAGAATTGATGCTTTTGAACTGTGGTGTTGGAGAAGACTCTTGAGAGTCCCTTGGACTGCAAGAAGATCCAACCAGTCCATCCTAAAGGAGATCAGCCCTGGGTGTTCATTGGAAGGATTGATGTTGAAGCTGAAAAACTCCAATACTTTGGCCACCTCATGCGAAGAGTTGATTCATTCGAAAAGACCCTAATGCTGGGAAGGATTGGGGGCAGGAGAAGGGGACGACAGAGGGTGAGATGGCTGGTTGGCATCACCAACTCGATGGACATGGATTTGGGTAAACTCCAGGAGCTGGTGATGGACAGGGAGGCCTGGCGTGCTGTAATTCATGGGGTCGCAAAGAGTCAGACACGACTGAGCGACTGAACTGAACTGACGATGCGGGAAACCCAGGTTCGATCCCTGGGTGGGGAAGATCCCTGAAGAAGGAAATGGCAGCCCACTCCAGTACTCTTGCCTGGCAAATCCCATGGACGGAGGAGCCTGCTAGGCTACTAGTCCATGGGTTCCCTAAGAGTTGGACACGACTGAGTGACTTCACTTCACTTCACTTCATTGACTGAACCAAGGGAGTTGGTCAAGCGGTTGACATGTCATGTCTTTTAACAGACATGATTAGAAGTGACGTGTTTCTATTGTCCCTATTTTTTTTAGGTGGAAACAGGCATATAGTAATTCAGTTACTTGCTCAGTTGCTATCACTCCGGTCTCCCTGACTCCAAAGCCTCATCAATCATGACTTGCCCAAGCATCAAAACCCCTGCAGGATTTGTTAAAAAGCACATTGCTGGACCCTGCCTCTAAGTTCACGCCACATGGCTTGCAGGATCTTATTAATAGTTCTCAGACCAGGGATTGAACTCAGGCTATGGCAGTGAAAGCTCAGAATCCTAACCATAGTCACCATGCTGTACATTCTATCCCCCAAACTGACTTATAAATAGAAGCTTGTATCTTTGGAGCACCTTCACGCATTTCCCCCACTCCCTAATTCCTTGCCTCTGGCAATCATCAATCTATTCCCTGTTTCTAAGGGTTCGGGTTTTTAGGATTCTATGTATAAGTGAGATAGTACAGTATTTGTCTTTCTCTGTCTGATTTATTTCACTTAGCATAATACCCGTAAGGTCTATCCATGTTGCAAATGGCAAGATTTCCTTCTTCATGGCTGAATAATATTTGTGTGTGTGCGCATGTGTACATGTATGCGGAGGGTGTGTATGTGTGACATTTTCTTTATCTATTCATCTGTCAATGGACAATGAGGTTGTTTCCATGTCTTGGCTATTTTTCTTTTTTATGTCCACACCTCATGGCTCATGGGATCTTAGTTCCCCAACTGGGATCAAACCCAGGCCATGGCAGTGAGAGGACTGAATCCTAACCACTGGGACACCAGGGAATTCCCAGAATTTGTATTTCTAACAAGTCCTCCGATGAGGCGGCTGCTGCTGGTCTGGGGAACCATCCTTTGAGAACCACTGCCCTGTGTGATCCTACTTCTCAACTCAGTAGTAGACTTATCTGTGAAATGGGCAGGACAGAACACAGCCTTGGCCTCGGGGTTGGCATTAGGAGAAGGGCTCTTCCACTGACCAGAAAGGCCTTGACACCCCCCTGGGTCCCCTGCGCTGACCCCTGATCTCCCTCCAGGCCTGGACGATTCCCTGCAGGACTACTGCTTTGAGGACTGGGAGCTGCCTGGAAAGTACCTGCTGCAGCTTTGCCCCCACAGCCTGGAGGCTCTAACTGTGTGGCCTCTGGGCCACCAGGAGATCATCCTGGAAGGGGTGGAACAGCTCCAGGCCCTGGTGAGTGAATGGCGGCCCAACTGGCTGCAGCTTCCGCCCATCCTGGGGATGCTGATGGGGGCTGGCCCCTGCCGGAGTTAACCTGCCCCCTCTCTGTACAGAGCTCGGGGCTACAATCAGAGAACCTGAAGAGCCTGACAGAGGGGCTGCTGGAGGGAACCCGGGCATTCCAGAGCTTGGTCCGAGGTCGCTTGGGGGGCTGTGTGGAGCCCCCTGCAGATGTCCTCGGAGCAGCCGTGCAGCTGGTACATGAGGCCCGTTCCCTCCTCTTCTGGCTCAACAGGTACCTCGGTCTCCTCCCAGGGTCTGAGTGACTGGTGAGGGGACCCTCCGTATCCATGGCCTCCTCCAGGAACCTGGGAGAGAAAAAAAGAGCTTGGCTCTTGTTCAGATATGGTTCAGTTCAGTTCAGTTCAGTAGCTCAGTTGTGTTCGACTCGTTGTGACCCCATGAACTGCAGCACGCCAGGCCTCCCTGCCCATCACCAACTCCCGGAATCCACCTAAACCCATGTCCATTGAGTCAGTGATGCCATCCAACCATCTCATCCTCTGTCGTCCCCTTCTCCTCCCACCTTCAATCTTTCCCAGCATCAGGGTCTTTTCAAATGAGTCAGCTCTTCGCATTAGGTGCCCAAAGGATTGGAGTTTCAGCTTCAATATCAGTCCTTCCAATGAACACCAAGGACTGATCTCCTTTAGGATGGACTGGTTGGATCTCCTTGCAGTCCAAGGGACTCTCAAGAGTCTTCTCCAACACAATTCAAAAGCATCAATTCTTCTGTGCTCAGCTTTCTTTATAGTTCAACTCTCACATCCATACATGACCACTGGAAAAACCATAGCCTTGACTAGACGGACCTTTGTTGGCCAAGTAATGTCTCTGCTTTTTAATATGCTGTCTAGGTTGGTCATAACTTTCCTTCCAAGGAGTAATATGGTGGGACTGGGCAAAAAAGGTTAATTGGTCTGTGTAAGGGGCTTTACATTGGTCTGTAATAGGGCTTCCATGGTGGCTCAGATGGTAAAGCATCTGCCTTCTATGCAGGAGATCCAGGTTCGATCCCTGAGTTAGGAAGATCCCCTGGAGAAGGAAATGGCACCCTACTCCAGTACTCTTGCCTGGAAAATTCCATGGACAGAGGAGCCTGGTAGGCTACAGTCCATGGGATCGCAAAGAGTCGGACACAACTGAGCGACTTCACTCACTTAAGGGCACTGGGTTCTCTGGGTTCCCACCCGACCTCCAGCTTGTAACCGTGTCTCATCAGCAGCACTGCATAAGGAGCTGGCTACCCCCTTCACTGGCTGCTGCTTGTCCCAGAGGTCCTAGCTCTAATGTCACCTCCTCAGGGAAGCCTTTCCTGTTACACACTCTCAGAGCTTCCTACGTGTCACAGGAGTAGAAGTTAAATCTTTTTTGAATTTTTATTTATTTT
This sequence comes from Okapia johnstoni, assembly GCA_024291935.2. Taxonomy (NCBI): domain Eukaryota; kingdom Metazoa; phylum Chordata; class Mammalia; order Artiodactyla; family Giraffidae; genus Okapia; species Okapia johnstoni. The sequence goes on along the minus strand of JAGTYA010000024.1, from coordinate 8,593,085 downwards.
TTGGCTGCACTGGGTCTTCCTTGCTGTGGGCAGGCTTTATCTAGTTGTGGGATGCGGGGGCTGCTCATTGCAGTGGCTTCTCTTGTTGCAGAGCACAGGTTTTAGGGTGCATAAGCTTCAATAGTTGTAGCTCACGGGCTCTAGAACTTGCAGGCTTCAATAGTTGTGGCATGTGATTGCCCTGTGGCATGTGGGATCTTCTCAGTGCAGGAATCGAACCCATATCCTCTGCACTGGCAGGCGGATTCCTAACCAGTGGACCACCAGTGAAGTGAAGTGAAGTGAAGGGAAAGTCGCTCTGTCGTGTCTGACTCTTTGTGACCCCATGGACTACACAGTCCATGGAATTCTCCAGGCCAGAATACTGGAGCGGGTAGCCTTTCCCTTCTCTAGGGGGTCTTCCCAACCCAGAGATCGAACCCACGTCTTCTGCATTGGGGGGGGATTCTTTACCAGCTGAGCCATATGGGAAGCCCAAGAATACTGGAGTGGGTAGCCTATCCCTTCTCCAGCGGATCTTCCCGACCCGGGAATTGAACCGGGGTCTCCTACGTTGCAGGCGGATTCTTTACCAACCGAGCTATGAGGGAAGCCCATAAATCATTATTGGACCACCAGGGAAGTCCCTAATCATTATTGATGTAATTATGTATTTAATATCTGTTTCTCCAGTGCCTAGAACTGGGTCTGGTGTTCATTAAACACTTGACAAATAAATCCTGTGCTAAAGTCTTTAGATGTATCAGTCATCTCCTTCACCCCAAACCAAAACCCATCAGGGCCTTAGATACGTAGTCGGCTCAGGGTCATTCAGTGACCTGACTGTTAAGCTCAGTCCCCTAACCACTGCTCCATCCTCCCCTCTGCCAGGTACCTCTTCTCCTACTTAAATGACTTCTCATCCTGCCAGGCGATTGGGGAATTATGCGGGGAGCTGGGCCAGGCCTTGCAGGAGGTAGGAGATCCAGAGGCCAGGCGTGGCCGAGGCTATAGAGACCAAGTCAGGCTAGAGCTTTTTATAACTTGTGAATCAGCACAGGATCGGGGGTGAGAGCAGGGAGAGGCGAGGGCAGAAAGAGAGGAGGCCCGGCCACTGGGTAGAGGGTGGGGGTATGTGGGGGCTCCTAACTGGCAGGGGCAGCTCAGCAAGTTTGATCTCAGGAGGGTGTGGAGCGGGGGAGGGCATGTGTGGTGACCTCTGGGGGCCTGGTGTCAGGGAGATGGGACCTTGGGTCTGAAGTTCTGTGGCCATGTCGTTCTGGGAAGGGGCCAGGGTACGGGACACGCTGGGAGGGACCGCAGGGTACGCCCCCTGCCCTCAGGAGAAGGCGGGGCACCCTGCTCAGGGCTGGCCCCCACTCTCTCTCTGCTTCCAGGACTGTCCAGCGGCTGAGAAGGAAAGCAAAGTCCTGAGGATTGTGAGTCGGGGGCTGAGCGGGCTGCGGGAATGGGGTGGGACGGGACTCAGGCTAGACATCCTGCCCTCCATCCGCCAGAGCAGCCATGTGGCTGGGATCTGCCACAACATCCTGAGCTGCTGCCCGGAGGAGCTGCTGGAGCAGAAGGCTGTACTAGAGCGAGTGCCACTGGACGATCCTTCGGTGAGCCCTGACCTCTCACATCTCACCTCTGGTCCCCTCAGCAGCCTCCTGTGGGCCTAGAAATCTGGTTCTAGGATCCCACAGAATCCTATCCTGTTACGGCTGGATGGTCCTTTCCGTACAGATGTTAAAGGTCCAGAGGACCTCCCCTGCGGTCTCACTGTCATTCAGCCTCTTCTCCAGTCCAGAGGGGCTGTGGCGGGTGGGGCTCGGGTAACACATGCCAGCCCCGGGACACGGACCTGGCAGGTTAGGAGAGAAGGGGAGAGGACATGAACTTTTTTGCTTCAATCCTTGACCAGTTGGGAAAACCCCAGCCCTGCCCTGTCCCTCTCCTGTCCTGCTTTTAATCCTTCAGGAGAGTTGCTGAGAATCTGATAGCCCAGAAGTCAGTAACCTGCTCCCCTCAGCCCTTAGGGGAAGAGGAGGCAGAGCCCAGAGAGGTGCAGCAGCAAGCCCCAAGTCACACAGCAAGTCGGGAGGTGCCAACCTGAGGCCAGCTCTCTCCCCCTTTCCACCCGCCTGAGTCCTGGTGCCCAGCGGGGGTCCTGCCCGCTGGCCCTGCAGCCCCCCGACCCTCAGTGACCGCAGCTTTTACCTTGCAGGGCCTGGAAATCCACACCACCAGCAACTGCCTACACTTTGTGTCTCGAGTGGGCGCCCAGGTGAGAGCCCTCCACCCTTCTCAGCCACCCAGCCCCATGGTCCTCTTTACTTGCCAGCCAAGCCCCATGAGGGTGCACCCCTCTGAACCCCACCTCCAACACCAGGTCCCCACCGACTCCCAGCTGCAGGTCCTGCCTGGAGACGAGATTGTCCAGGTCAACGAGCAGGTGGTGGTGAGTGAGGGGAAGGGCACGGTGGGAGGAAGGGGTTCCTGAGTAGAACCCAGGTTGGTGGGTGGAGAGGTTCCCTTCCTTCAGGAGACCAGGCTGGTGAGCTGTTTGCCGTGAGGTCAGCCAGCTCACATGGGTCCGAGGGGCTCCGGGAGGCTGAGCATGAGGCTGAAAGTGATCTGAGGGGAGGGCTGTTGGGTTGCCCCAGAGGCTCCCGTCCAGGTCAGTCCAGCCCAGTGTCCCCGTCCCCTAGGTGGGCTGGCCCCACAAAAACGTGGTGAGGGAGCTGCTGCGGGAGCCAGACAGGGTCAGCTTAGTGCTGAAGAAGGTCCTGGTGCCAGAGACCCCACAACAGGTACCTGCCACCCTCCCCGCCCCCAGTCTGCTTTAGACCCGGGTGTGGTCCCCAGCTCCATCACCTGTTTCTGGTTGTTCCTTAGACCCCTCCTCAGCCCCTGGACTCGCCATGCCCAGTAAGCCCATCACTGGCTCCAGCCTTGGTGTCTCCCAGGTAACAGGCTCGGGCCCCGGGTGGGGCTTGGAGGGTAAGCCACGGCTCACCTCATCTCTCCCTCATCGCTCCAGGACCCCGTCTAAAGACATCTTTGACTTCGACCTGTCTTCAAACCCAAGTCCTGGACCCAGCTCTCCTGCCTGGACAGGTAATATCAAAGCCCCACGTGTTAGCCGGTGTCCCAGACAAGGCATTTGGGGTGTCTGACTCTGACCCTGGGCTCTTACACCCCCAGCCTACCGCTGGGCCTGGGTCTGAGGCTCATGGAGCCTCTCTCTCTCTTCTCCTCCCTGCCTGACAGACTCAACCTCCCTTGGCCCCGAGCCCCTGGCCAGCCCCCCTGCAACCTCAGCCACTCACCTGGCAGGGGTAGCAGACACTCTGGAGCCCCCAGAACACCCTGACAGGGTAAGTTCAGGGGCTCAGTGGGGAGTGGTGTGTGGCTCTGGATGCAAACTCTTCTCTAACTGCCTGTGGTCCTTTCAGAGTCCTGTCCCTGGCTGCAGGAAATCAAAAGGTATGAAATGCTCCTGACTGGGTAGGTTGTGGGAGTTTCCTCTGATCTGAGGCACTCTTAGAAGTCTTTACAAGGCTGGGCAAGACCACCCTCCCAGCACACACGTCGCACACTTCTCTCCCGGACTCAGTTCTGTTTCTGGGGTCAGACAGACCTGTGCTCCCAGCCTGGACCTCTCACCAGCTCTGCGATTTCTGGGCAAACAGCTCGTCCTCTGATCTTCAGCTTCCTCGCCCAGAACTGACACTTGTTACAATCCGAGCACAGAGCATGGGTTCAGAAACATAAGCTGGGGGTGCTCGTGGGGGGCCAGGGAGCAGCTTCGGGGGTCCAGGACGCCCCGCCAGCCCCTCACTGACCTTCGTGCCATGCTGCTGCAGGCATGGCAACGCGCCGGCGGGTGTCGTGTCGGGAGCTGGGCCCGCCCGACTGTGACGGCTGGCTCCTGCTCCGCAAGGTGCCCGGGGGCTTCATGGGCCCACGCTGGCGCCGCTGCTGGTTCGTGCTCAAGGGCCACACGCTCTACTGGTACCGCCAGCCCCAGGTGAGACCTCATACACACACACTAGTGAGTCACCTCAGGGCCACAGCTCCTGTCCCTCCTCCACCATCCAGGCCGATCGGTGGTCACAGGTGGGCCCCAGCATTCCCATCTGTAAAATGGGGACACTCTTCAGAGATAACTGAGGTGTGTGCAAAAGCAGTTTGGAAAAGGTATCACAGGCCATGTAGAATCACTGATTCTGCCCGCCTTTCCTTCCCCTTCTGTTAATCTGTTCATCCTAGTGATGGGCGCTCCAGCAATTGTCTGCTCATTCCACTAACATTCAAGGTGCCTACTGTATACCCAGCTCTGGGCTGGGCCCTGGGACATGGGGAAGAACTGGACCATTTCTGTTTCTCAGGCCAGTGGGGACAGGGATGAACACACAGGGACAATACGGGAACATATAATGTGAGGGAGGAAAAGCCCAGGAGTGGGTGGGAACCCTGCAAAGGTGACCAGTCCACCTGAAGAGTGGTGAAGGCTTCCTGAGAAACTAGTGCCTGAAGGTTAGTTAGATGGAAAGGTGAAAGAAAAGCAGGCAGGGAGAAGAGCATTTTGCAAAACAGCTTTGTCTGTGTCTGGGATGGAGCAGATGTGTGAGTGGGGTCCTCTTTCCTGGCTGTTTCTCTGGATAGCTTGCCTCCCATTTCCAGGCTCAGAGACACCCCTTGCTCACAATCCTACCTCAGCTTCCTGCCCTGAGCCCTGGGCATTGAGAGATGAGCAGTTAGAGAACCCAGGAGATGCCTCCCCCCCCCCCCCGCCCTTAGGAGCCTGACTGGGCCTCAAGGGTGTTGGAGCTCCAAGCTGACCCTCACACTGTGATCCCCCAGGATGAGAAGGCTGAGGGCCTCATCAATGTCTCCAACTACAGTCTGGAAAGTGGACAAGATCAGAAGAAAAAATAGTTAAGTCCTGGGCTGTGACAGGCCGGGGGTGGGGAGAGAAAGAGAGGCAGGTGACAGGAGGGGCGGGGTGGGAGCAGCAGGTGGCTGGGATTCCCAGGCCAGCCTCTCTGGGTTCGGAATGGGCACCCTCAGGTGAGTGAGGCCCCTCTGCTCCCCGGCAGTGTGTTCCAGCTCACCCACAACGTGTACAAACCCTTCATCTTCGCTGCTGATACCCTGACGGATCTGAGCATGTGAGTGCCACCCTCTCACCCCCCACAGCTTGCATGTGAGCACTAGGGGCTTGGGCTCAGGAGCCTGGATTCAGATCCCAGCTCTCCAGAGGGCTGATCAAGACACTCCCTGCTCTTAAGCCTCAGTTTCACCTCCTATAAAATGGACTAATAAGAATTCCTATCTCTCAGATTGGCTCTGAGGATTAAGTTAGAAGGTGATATAAGTGAAAGCCTCACCCAAGCACTCTTGAGAGTCCCTTGGACTGCAAGGAGATCCAACCAGTCCATCCTAAAGGAAATCAGTCCTGAACATTCATTGGAAGGACTGACTGATGTTGAAGCTGAAACTCCAATCCTTTGGGCACCTGATGTGAAGAGCTGACTCATTTGAAAAGACCCTGATGCTGGGAAAGATTGAAGGCGGGAGGAGAAGGGGACGACAGAGGATGAGACAGTTGGATGGCATCACCGACTCAATGGACATGAGTTTGAGTAAACTCAGGGAGTTGGTGATGGACAGGGAGGCCTGGCATGCTGCAGTCCATGGGGTTGCAAAGAGTTGGACACGACTGAGCGACTGGACTGACTGACTGACTGACACCCAGCATACTGACTCAGTGGAAACTCTCTGAGACCCATCTGCCCCTCCACAGGTGGGTGCGCCATCTCATTACCTGCATTTCCAAGTACCAGTCTCCAGGCCGGGCCTCCCTGCCCCGAGAGGAAGGTGGGTGTCCCCAGGGCTGGATCCCACCGAATCTCACCTGAGCCTCTGCTTTCCTGGGGTGGGGGCTGGGAATCCCGTTCCCAAGCCCACCCCCTGGCTTACCCAAACCCTGTGAAGCTTCAGTGGGTCCCCTCAACGGCTCCTGTCCACCCCAGACTGCTACAGCGAGACGGAAGCCGAAGATCCTGACGACGAGGCTGGATCCCGCTCAGCCTCAGTGAGTCGGGGGCTGGTGGAGGGGGCGGCGGGATGAAGAGCAGGGCGTGGAGCTCAGACTGATAACCCTCCTCTCCTTCCACCCTGCCCGCAGCCCAGCCCGGCCCAAGCCAGGAGTTCGCTCCATGGAGATCCATCACCTGCAGCCACCCCGCAGGGCAGCCCATGGACCTCCTTCAGTCCGGCATCAGGTGCGGAGCGGAGCGGAGGGTGTGAGGGTGAGGGCATGGGGGTGGGGGGCACAGAGCTGAGACAGGGCTGGGGGCAGGGGGGCGAGCACACCCTCACTCTGCTCCCCCCTCCCACAGACAGCAGCGAAGGGGCCCTCGAAGGAATGGTCCGGGGGCTGAGGCTGGGTGGCGTGTCCCTGCTGGGCCAGCAGCAGCCCCTCACTCAGGAGCAATGGCGAAGCTCTTTCATGCGGCGCAACCGAGACCCCCAGCTCAACGAGCGAGTGCACCGTGTGCGCGCGCTGCAGAGCACGCTCAAGGTCAGCAGGGGGCGCACAGGGGGCTGGGCGCCCTCTTGGGCTCGGCTGCGGAGCGGGTCAGAATTCTGGGTTCCTGGAGCCAGGCTCTCGATTTTGAGGATGGGGGCTGGAGCTGGCTGGGATCTTGGCCCTGGGCCCCAGAGCTAGCTCTGGGCTCGGGCTCTGCCCCTTCCCGGGGTGATCCTGGCCCCTTAACCCCGACACCTCTTCCAGGCAAAGCTGCAGGAGCTGCAGGCTCTGGAGGAGGTGCTGGGCGACCCTGAGCTCACCGGAGAGAAATTCCGCCGGTGGAAGGAGCAGAACCAGGAGCTCTACTCCGAGAGCCTGGGGGCCTGGGGAGGGGAGCAGGCCGAGGGCGGCTCCCAAGTCCTGAACTCTGACCTTAAGGAACAGTCTTCCCACCCGCCACCCTCTGATCCCGAGGAGCACTCTCGTCTCTGCTCCCTGATCCCAGAGAGTGACCCCCGACCTCCTGACCTCTAACCTTGGCCAGTACCCTAAGTTTCCGACCTCCGGCCTTGAGGACCACCTCTGACACGTCTAGGACATAGCATTCCTGCATGCTCTTCCAAGTTGGAGGTAGTGCTTGTCCGTGGTTCTGCCCCAAGCTGACTTCCTCTGCCCCACCTTCCGCCATTTCTGCTTCTCTCCCTGCCCCCAGAGTGGGGTAAAGTGAAGTGAGCTTTGTGCCAAGGAAGGAGCGAGAGGCAGGGGTGCAAGAACTCTTTACCCTGTGCTCTGCCTGTGCCCCCTCTGCCCCTCAGCATGTCTCCGTTCCCCAAGCCTGTCTGTACAGAAGTTCTTCACTTGAACCAGTAGATACTTATCAACTAAATAAAGTCAGTTTCTTTAACATGAATCTGCACGTGCCTTTGACTTCTCTATTAGAATCTGGAATCTGCTTCTGGGAGGGGACAGGGATGAAATGCTGTCAGATGGAGGTGAATGCTCTTGGTAAGTAGCCCACTGCACACCCCACCCGTGGGGTCTCTAGCTGAAGCCCCATCCCTACCAGGATGCTGGGGGCTTCTCCTTAACGCCCATCTCTCCCCAGCCCTTCAGAGAACTGATGGTGTTGTCCTGCCCCATCTCCAGGGGGGAACAGGTGGGAAATAGGGACCAACCTTTTCGTCTACAGATGGGGAAACATACCTCCCATGGAAAGGAGGGCGGGAGGGCAGCCCTGGAGACTGGGGTGATGCGATGGGGTAGCCGGTAGGCAGGGATGCAGGATGAAGTCTGCTCGGAAGAGGACCCCAGAACGAAACACCCTTCTCCTCTTCTCTCTCCTTGGCTGGGTCTCACCTCCAGCTCCTGGACACCGAGCAGGGACCTACCCCTGTGTCTCCATCCAGGCTGCACAAGAGACCTGACCTGCTCTCACCAGCCTCTGACTTGTGACCTCCCAGGAGTGCTCGGCCTCCTCTGCGGCACACCCAGGGGAGTCAGTGGGAGGAGCTTCTCTTGCTATGGGAATTCCTTGGTGGAATGCGGACAGCTGGGGGCGTCACAGAGGCCTCTGTGATATCACCACGAGGGGCGGGCAGGTGCACTTGGAGTGACGTTTCTTTGAGGAGTGAAGCGGGAGACTGAGCAATATGGCAGATAACCAAAGGAGCTGGTGGCAGCAGTGGACTGACACCACCCACATCAAACCTTTGAACCGCTTGGTAGGCAGCCCCTGCCAGGCTGCACTGCCCAAGCTGGGCACCCTGGGGTGGGATGGGGCATGAGAGGACTGGACTGGGTCTGGAGGGGCACGGGCTGCACTGATGGGCCCCCTCCTCACCCTTGCAGAGGGCCGCTCGAGAGCCCTACCGGCGGGCAGAGGAGCAAGTGCTCATCAACCGCCGAGACATCACCAGCAGAAAGGTAAGGCCGGGGCCGGGAGTGCAGCCTGTCAGGGGGCTTGCAGCCACCCTCACCCCGACGGTGACCCCTCTGCCGCAGTATCCATGGGGCAACAGGCCCTCAGGATAACTGCCCCTTCTGCTTCTAAACATCCCAGCAGGGATCCCTGCAGTGACCCGCTCCCCAACTATGATATGTTAGTAACTGCCTGGCTGTGACCCTCAGAGGAGCCCCTCTATAATGAGGGCCACTCCCCAGCAGAGACCCCCAAAAGAGTCTCCCTTGCAATGACCCCAACAAAGACCCCCCCCCCCCCAGGAGTGACCTGCTTTTATTGACTATTTAGGTAGTGACCTCTACACTGATGCCCCCATTCCATGATCCCCTCTCAGGCAACTTCTCCCCCCAGAAGTGGCCCCCATGGGTCGCTATTCACTGAGAGCAAACTTCTAGGCAGAGGCCTCCTATGGTGACACCTGCCTGAAGGAAGGTCCCCCGTCCTCTCCCAGGATGCCTGGGACATGCAGGAATTCATCACATGCATGTATGTCAAGCAGCTTCTCCGACACCCAGCCTTCAAGCTGCTGCTGGCCGTGCTGCTGGTGGTCAACGCCATCACCATCGCTCTCCGTACCAACTCCGTGCTTGGCCAGGTGGGACAACAGCCTGACCCCTGCTTTCACTCATCTCACAGGGGCCTGAGCAAGGCACTTCCCTCCCTGGGCCTCAGCCTCCTCATCTCTTCATGATGATTGGATTGGATGCTTTTCAAGGGCCTGTCAGCACTGAGATCAAGGAAGACTTCGTGATGGAGGGGGCCCAGCTTTGAGAAATGCATTGGATTTGCAGAGGAAGGACAGGAGAAAAACGGTGTGAGCAGAGGCAGGCCAATGGGTGTCTTGTGGGGAAGGGTATCCCATTTTAATCAATAATCACTGAGTGAGAATCACTCTGCACCAGATACTGTGCTCTGTGCCATGTATGAATACAACAGACCAAGGTCTATCTCAGACGGACACAACAAACATGTCACTGCAAATGCCTGGGTGTCACAGAGTGTGTGGAAGCTCAAAGGAGGCATTGGACCTAACCTTGGGGTCAGGAGGGCTTCCTGGAGAAAGGGACATTTAAGTGGAGAATATAGAATGAGTAGGTGTTGGCCAGGCAGAAAGAGGTGGAAAAGAATGTTTTGGGCAGAAGAAACAGCATGGAAGTGAGTTCTGGGTATCCAACTTGAAGTCCACTATGACTTGGGTCTTACCCTTGATGTTTTAATTTCTTCCAAGGAGTCCACCACATACGCAAATTGTCCTATTGAAAGCCAGTGTTTTTAAAATGTTCCTATGTGGTGACTGGTAAGTTCAGAGAGGCAGTCAACAGCCAGATCACACAGCATCTTCAAGCTATATTAAGGAGGATGTCTTTGGAAAGCCAAGGTTTATTTTTTTTATTTTTTACTTTAATTTTTTAATTGAAGTATCATTGATTTACAGTGTTGTGTTAATTTCTGCTGTACAGCAGTGATTCAGTTATACATGCACATATATATTCTTTTTTATATTCTTTTCCATTATGGTTTGTCATAGGATATTAATATAGTCCCCTGTGCTATACAGTAGGACCTTGATGTTTACCCAGGCAAGCCAGGGTTTAAAGTATGGCAACATGAGAGTGACTGGCATCCAGGGAGCTGGTTGCTGAAGTTCAAGGAATGGATGAGCTTGCCTGGGAGAGAGTACTGAGTGAGAAGGGGACCAAGACAGAGCTCTCTGAGAAGAGCCTCTAAGTAAAGGGCAGAAAATAGAAGAGGAGGTGCAAAAGGGTAGTAAGGAGGAGCGGCCAGAGGAGTGAGAGGATCCCTGGGAGAGTACATTACCAAGGGAGCAAGCGCAGCGTCAGGTGTGGCTAGGACACAAGGCCAGAAAAGGACTCTGAAACATCCCTTGGACCTTGCCCTTGTGACCTTGACAGGAGCTAACTCTGATGTGGTGGAGGCAGAAACCCAGTTGCCAGGGTTTGCAGAATGAGTGACTCTGGAAGGCAGATCAAAACCCATCAATGGATCATGAAAACAATTCAGAAAGCAGGTAGTGGCATTTTGATGTAGAATAAATAAAATGGAAAAGAATGAAGTAGAAACTGTGGTGGGGAAGAGAGAGGGAGGGGAGGAGCCAGAGGAAGAGAAAGCATTATGGTGTAAAATATATATTTCTTTGAGTCCAAGTCAAAAATGCTAAAAAAGCCTGGTAGAGGATATGTGCCATGAAGGTCAGATCCTAGAGACCTGTGACTGCCGGACTGGTTTGGTACCTCACCCTGCAGGCCATAGGGAGTCATGGAAGGTTTGTGGGTAAAGAAAGCAACTCTGATTTAGCCACAGATGCTCATGACTTGGAAAAGGCAGGGCGACTGTTCAGGAAGCTCTTTCAATAAATAGTAAGGCGAGCCTATTGCCACCCGTGGCCAATGGGGTGGAGCCAAAGGGAGGAATGAAGGGAAGGAAAAAGCCTTTTAGGTAGACACCCCTGGCCCATGATGCCCTTTGGGAATTTGGAACAGGCTGGGAGCCCATAAACTTCAGCTCCCATCTGAATTTAAGAAGTTCTGCCCAGGGAATTCCCTGGTGGTCCAGTGGTTAAGACTCCACGCTTCCGCTGCAGGGGCCATGGGTTCAATCCCTGGTCAGGGAACTAAGATCCCACATGCTGTGCAGCATGGCCGAGAGAAAAAAAAAAAGAAGCAGCAGCTCTGTCCAGCCTCACGCTGGCTGGTGGATGGAGCTGGTGGCAAGGTGTGGGGAACAGGAGATTTGAAGCCCTGAGTCTGTGGGCCACGGAGGTAAAGAAAAGGGGGAGTCAGGTGAGTTTTGTAACTGGCAAGGTGGAATCAAGGGGCTGGGAGCTGTTCACGTCACAAACGACAGCAGAGTCACAGCTGAACAGGTGATGGCGTGAAAGTGAGTTGTTTTAAACAGAATTCAAAATCATGGAGTCATCCATCCATCAATGCATCCACCCCGGGAGCATGTCTTGGATCCACGAGTAGGGGGATCCACTCAGGAGTTTGGTCAAGCCAAGCCTGGGGATTTGGGAGCTGGTGCAGCCGGAGTGGTGGAGACAACCAAAGAAGCAAGGATAGGACTTGATGTCCTCCATCTCAAGGGCCAGGGCTTTCCCTCCCAAACCTGGAGTCTGTTCTGCCTTTCTCCACCTCCCTTTTCCTACTCTAGAGGTTAGGGACAAAGGTTTGTAGTCAGACAACAATCTTTATCACTAACTGTTTGACCTTGGGCACCTCTCTGATTCCTCAAGTGCAAGATGGGAATAAAACCTACTTTGCAGGATGATGGTGATGGTAACATGAAATAAGCTTGTGGTCTTAAGAATGGTGCCTGGCACGTATGTGCAAGGGTTACTCTAAAGGGTGCTACAAAGATGCTGAGGCTGAAGAGCAATAAGAATCTGGGCCTCCCCTTCCCTACAGACATCCTCTGTCCCTGGTCTTGCTAAGGCCCCGCTCCACTGACCTTTCTGCCCTTCTTTTTCTCTGTCTTCCATGTAGAAACACTATGAGTTGTTCTCTACCATAGATGACATTGTGCTGACCATCCTTATCTGTGAACTTCTTCTTGGCTGGTTAAATGGTTTCTGGATTTTCTGGAAGGTGAGATCCTGGGCTCTCCCTGCCATCATCTCTACTTCTCCTTAGGGTTGACACCCCATCCTGTCCCCACCACCGTGCACCTGGCCCTGCAACCTGAGGAGTGTGTGTGTGTGTGTGTGTGTGTGTGTGTGTGTGAATGCATGTGTATGTTCATGCGCACACATGCAGAGAGAAAGACCGACTTGTGAGATGTCTGTGATGTGGCAGAAAGTAATTTGTCCTGGAAGTGCAGCCTTCCTGAGTCCCAGTTCCTGATCCAGCTTTCCCTAGTTCTGCGCTCTTGGGAAAACCTTGATTTCCTTATCAGAGAAATGCAATTCAGAGTATCCACCTTAACTTACCCCTGAGTCAGGAAGATCCCCTAGAGGAAGGCATGGCAACCCACTCTAGTATTCTTGCCTAGAGAATCCCATGGACAGATGAGCCTGGCAGGCTACTGTCCATAGGGTTGCAAAGAATCAGACACAACTGAGGTGACTTAGCACACACGCACAGCTTAATTTACAGGGTTCAAGAGCAGAGGGGTCAACAGAGATTTTCTGTAAAGGGTGTTGACCTTAAAAATAATTAAGTCAGTTATTTTACCAGCAAAACAAAGTGGGGGGTTTATTTGGGACTAGACGAGGATTTGCAATTCAGGACTAGCAAGCTACAGCAAAAGCCACAGCAAGTCCAAAAATGGAGAGGAACGTTATTTTATGGAGAAAAAGGAGGCAGTTAGAAGAGGTTGATTTGAACCAAAATCTGTTGGAGAAAAGTGAGAGTGCAGGGTGAGATGGTCTTATTAGCTGAGTTGCTGTAATATTAAATTTCTTGCAGGAGATGCTATGTACCTCTTTTCCTGTGGGGCCTATAATTGATGATTCTTTCTCCATTGGTGATTATTCTGTTGAGTCTGTAATGGACAATTCTTCCTATAATCGACTAGTAATCTAGTGGTACTTCATGAGAGCGCCCCCTTTTGGCCATCCAATTGCATTGCAGGGAGGTTTCCCTATAATTTTCTCAAGGGCCAGATAAATATTTTAAGTTTTGTGGGCCATATAGTCTCTGTTGCAAACACTCATCTCTGCTGTGAGAGCCCAAAGCAGCCATAGACAGTATATAGACAAATGAGCATGGCTATGTTCTAGGTAAATTTTATTTGTTGATACGGACATTTGAACTTTAGATTTTACATATCACAAAATATTATTTTCCTTTTGATTTCCCCCCAACCATTTAAAAATATAAAAATCATTCTAAACCGGTGGGCCTTAAAAAAAGAGGCTGCTGGTCAGATGTGGCCTTGAGCTATAGTTTGCTGACTCCTATTTGGGAGAGTATCAAAAAGATATGTGGGTAGGAACAGATCTTAACAGTATGTAAAATGAAACAAAGACTCAAATTCTTTGTTTAAATAGGACTTCTAGAGTCAAAGGATTTCTGGAGTCAAGGGATTTATCTTGCCTTTGGGCATGTGCAAGAAGAGGCTTTTAAAAAATTACCCATCAAATCTTTATACCTTCTTAAAAAGGAAAAGAAAGAAGGTGAAGTCGCTCAGTCGTGTCCGACTCTTTGCGACCCCATGGACTGTAGCCTGCCAGGCTCCTCCATCCATGGGATTTTTCAGGCAAGAATACTGGAGTGGGTTGCCATTTCCTTCTCCAGGGGATCTTTCTCACCCAGGGATCAAACCCGGGTCTCCCACACTGCAGGAAGACTCTTTACCATCTGAGCCACCAGGGAAGCCCTCTTAAAAAGGAAGCATCCTCTCCACTTCCGCTTCTGAGGCGAGGAGGTCCACCGCTTGCTATGGCGTCTGTTCTGCGGAGGTTGATTGTCCAGGACACATCCGGAGCCAAGGTTCCAGCATCACCTACTAGCCTGCCCGGTCCCCTGCCTGCTGTGCCTGCAGATAGTCATGCCTCGGGGGCAGAAGTGCAAGCGCCGTGCGCGAGAGAAATGCCACCAGGCATGCACGGAGACCAAGGATCTCGGGGATGCTCAGGCCGCTGCCCCCCCCACCCCTACTTCTGGGAGTACTCCCTCAGGCTCCCCCGCTGCTGGTGCGGGTCAGAAGCCTCAGGGAGCTGCAGCCACTAGCTCTCCTGTTGCAGGGGCTTCAGGCCCAAGATCTCAAGTACATGCCAGGTGCCGAGTTAAGGAACGTAAAAATTCTTCCAAGGCCTCAACATCTGCTAAGACCGCTCCCCCAGATCCTCTGACCAAGAAGGCAGGGGTGTTGATGCATTTCATGCTAGAGAAGTTTCAGATGAAATAGCCCATTAGGAAGATAGATATGCTGAAGCTTTTTCACAAAAGGTACAAGACACGCTTCCCTGAGATCCTCAGGAGAGCAGCTGAGTTCATGGAGTTGGCCTTTGGTCTTAACTTGAAGGAAGTCAAGCCGAATGGTTACTCCTATACCCTGGTCAGCAAGGTAGGCCTCATCAATGATGGGGTGCTGAGCAGCAACTTGGGGGTACCAAAGAATGGGCTTCTGATGCCTCTGCTCAGTGTGATCTACCTGAATGGCAACCGCACCTCTGAGGCTGATGTCTGGGAGTTCCTGAATATTCTGGGCATCTATGATGGAAAGCAGCATGTAATCTTTGGGGATCCCAGGAAGCTCAGCACGGAAGAGTTGGTGCAGCAGAAGTACCTGGTGTATCGTCAGATTCCCGACAGCGATCCCCTGAGCTATGAGTTCCTGTGGGGCCCAAGAGCCCACGCTGAAACCAACAAGATGAAGGTGCTGGAGTTTTTGGCCAAGATCAATGGTACCATCCTTAGTGCTTTCCCGTTCCATTATGTGGAAGCTTTGAGAGAAGAGGGAAAGAGAGCCCGAGGGAGATCTCGAGTTAGGTCTCGTGCTCCTGCCAAGGCCATTGCCTGCTCCAAGTTTCCACCCAGCAATCCGTCCACCCCCCAGTGAGTTCTCAGGCAGCTTCTTCACTTTGTTTGACCAATACTGCCAACCTTTTAAGTAGTGAGAGGCTAAAGTGGGGCTGGAAATGGCATAATATGTATCTTCCTTGTGTTCCTGTTTTACACTATTACCTTTCAAATGTTGTTTCTTTTCCTAGAATGTTTACATAGATTCAGAATCCAAGTTTACGAATGACACGGATCACACATTTGTTGTTGTCTGTCAGATCTAAGAATAAGAGTTTTGGTACTGTGTAGTGCAATTCAGAAAATCCTTGCATCTTTTTGGGATCCAGAACAAGATAACATAGCTTTGGAACAGGAATTTTCTTGGAAATGTGAAAGAATGCTGTGGTTTTAAAATAGATGCAAACAAAAAATAAAATAAAATAAAATAGATGCAAACGAAGTAAGCTGTAGTCAAGTTTTGATTTATCTTATTCATCTTTGTCGTTCTCTTTGTAACATTCAACGATACCCACTTAGATGTTCTTAGCTTATTCAAGAATGCAGATAAAAATAAACAATAAGAAACTACAAAAAAAAAAAAAGGAAGCATCATTTAAATACCATTAGCAGGACAACCAACTAAAATTACAAGCTTTCCAGGGCTTAGAAGTGTCACTTCATAGAACACAGAATGTGGAACCTAGAACAATATTTCTAAAGTATGGATGTCTTAAAGCGTGCTTTGTGAGAACAACACTTGGGACGATGTTTATTAACAGAAAATAGAATAGGATGGTGCGTATTTACTTGTCTCCATGGTGGAGGGGAGAATAGGTACCATGATTTTGTGAATATTTCAATGTACCATTCTTCAGAACTAGCTCTAGCATACAGGCAGATATTTGTTCCCTAAGAGAGAGCATTTCTTATGTAAAAGTAGTCCTGAGATTTCTTTTGTTGCTCATAGAAATTGTTCAGAGGCTAGATAAGAAATTCAGGCAAGGCTTTGTTGGGGCCTCTGCAGTAGCAGTGGGGAGTGAGAACAAGTAACAGTTTCCTTTGCTTATCTCTCCCTGACTCCTTGTATGGGGTGAGGGTAGTGGTGTGACCAGGGGTCGGACTGGAGGGGTGGTTTAGGTGGTTTGCATGCCCTTTTGGTGCTGTTGTGTGCAGGAGGCATGTGCAAGTACTGCTTTTGCTTACTGCTTTTGACCTCTTGCATTTGCTCCCAACCTCCTGCTTTTGCTCCATGCTCTTCAGAAGTGGCATTTGGGCTATTTGGCCTTTTTGTATCTTGTTGTCCATAATTTGCCCCAGCTGCTCATGCAGGCAGTTATTTTTAGTCTCTTACAGTTTATTTGTATTTTGTTGCTTGAGGAAGTTTGTCCAGGTGCAAGCATTGCAGCAAAGGGTCCCAGGTTCCAACCTGTCTCATTTGCAGCAGCAGTTAGGAGGGCCTGCACTTTCAAGGCTAAACTCTAGCGTTTCATTAGCACAAGAGAATGGGAGCAAATTTTGTGTTCCTCCCAGCCACTCTGCATATCTCCTCAAGGACAAGATTTCTCAGCCTTGGCACTGTTGACATAATTGGCCTATAATTCTTTATTGGGAGGGGACTGTCCTGTGCATTGTAGAATGTTTAGCAGCATTCTTGGCCTCTACCCATTAGATGCCATGAGCATCTTCCTAGCTGTGACAATAAAGAATATCTCCAGACACTGTCAAATGTCCTCTGGAAGGCAAAACTGCCCTCCAGAACAAATGGCTGAAAACAAATGTCCCAAACCCTAACCTTTATCTGGGGCCAGCCTCCCAGTGCCAAAAGCCAAGGCTTGTTAGAGACCCTCTGCTGTCTTCTTCCCCACCCCTAGCCCCTTTCCTGGTCCCAGTGTACAAGGACTAGTCCCCGCTTAATGGGTGGATGGAAAGGGAGAAGGCAGGGGAGGGAGGAAAATCTGCAAGTTAATATCTCAAATATTACCCAGACACGTGGGGATCCCCAAAGTTTTGCCCCCAATTCTCCCTTTTCTACGGTGCTCGTGTGGCTCCTGTCTCCTCCTTACCCCACAATTACTATTTTACCACCTAAGTATTTCTCAATTTTCTTGCCACCTCTACAGCTCTGGTACCCCATTCTAGTTCCTGTCTTGTCTTCTCTTACCAGGCTGTTGCTATGGCTTCCAGTGTACCCCACCTGCCATCAAAATAGTTTTCCCAAAGCCCAAGACAGAGTACCCTTAAACATTCTAGTGGCTCCCAATTGTTTATAGGATCAGGTCTAAATGCCTCATTGTAATACCCACCAGGGTTCTTGGCCTTCTCCAATCAATAGAAACTGACTAGAGGCCAGACAAGAGATTCAGGCAAGGCTTTTTAGGGCCCCTGCTGCTATAGAGGGGAAAGAGAACAAGTAACAGATTGTCTTGTTCCCTCAATCCCTGAGATGTGAGGCAAGGTTGTTCCTTACCTGGGGTGGGAGTAAGGGTGTGTCTGGGGTCAGACTGGAGCAGTGTCTTAGGTGGTTTGCCCATCCCGTAGGTAGTGTTGTGTGCAGGGGGCATAGGCAATACTCTGATTTTGCTCCCAACATCCTGTTTTTGCTCCTGGCTCTTTAGAAGTGGCAATTGAGTTTTTTGGTCTTTTTGTATCTTTTGTCCAGAATTTGTCCCATCTGCACATGCACTTAGTTATTTTTATTCCCATATAGTTTCTTTGTATTTTCTTGCTCCAGTAGAGGTGTGTCCAGGGGCAAGCATTGCAGCACTGCAGCAGAGAGTCCCAGGTCCCAGCCTGTCTCAGTTGTGCTTTAGGCTTTCAGTGAAATGGCTCCTGTCTGCTTTTGCAGCCTTATCACTCCTCACCTCACCCTTGGGTGTTCCAGCTACATCAAGCTACTTGTAGTGACATTCCTAAAGACACACTTACAAGTGTGCACACGTGCACATACACACATATACACACACTGCTGTTGCTCACTTTCATGCCTTTGTCCATGCTGACACCTAGTCTATGAAAGCTCCTTACTACTTACTCACTTCCTTTTCTCCTACTTACAGCTGAAGACTCATTCAGATGTCTTCTCTTCCAGGAAGTCTTCCTGTTTCTCCCAAGCTAGGTTAGTTGTTGCCCTGTCTCCCTAACATTGTGTACTCACCTCTCAGTTCAGTTCAGTTCAGTTCAGTCACTCAGTCATGTATGACTCTTTGTGACCCCATGGACTGCAGCATGCCAGGCCTCCCTGTCCATCACCAATTCCCGGAGTCTCTCACCAGGAGTTAAAATTTACTGTCTGTCCACCTTCCTCAAAATAGCCTATGAGCTCAGCAGGGCAGAAATCCTGTATCTTCAGGATCTGATTTGAGGTGTGGCATATAGTAGGAACTTAATATTGAATGGATACAGGGATGGATCTGTAGACAGGCAGGCTTGTGTCTCCTTGTGTATGTTTAGGCACCAACACTCTGAATGTGACATACCAGGAGGTCTTGTGTTTATTAGACTGCCCAATAAGTTTAAGAACTTTTTTCCCATTAAAGTAATTTTTCAAAATAAAATAGTTTTTCTTTTTTGGAACTTCCCTGGTAGTCCAGTGGCTAAGATTCCATGCTCCCAATGCAGGAAACCCAGGTTCAAGGAAACTAGATCCCACATGCTGGAACTAAGACCTGTTGTAGCCAAATAATATTCTTTCAAAAAGGAAAAAAAAATTGTTTTATTTTTGAATATTTAATGCAGCTACATATTGGTCAAAACTGTACTGAAAGGAGCATACAAAATTCTTGTTTCTACTCTCTCCCTTCATCCCTTTCCCCTACCCCCACCCTCTTCAGATAATCTTTGTTAGTTATAATCTCTTGTTTATCCTTCTAGTGTTTATTTTGCAATCATAAGCAAATATGTATATATTTTTAGTCCTCCCTTTCCGTACAGCAGCATAGTGTAAATGCTGTTGTACACTTTACTTTTGTCACTTAATGGGTCTTTCTGTGTCAGTACATGGAGACCTTTCTCATTGTCTGTACTCCATTGAATGAACGTGCAGTAGTTTAGCCAGCCAGTGTTCTATTATAATTGCTGGACAGTTTAGTTATTTTCAGCCTTCTACAAATGTCATTTTGTAGTTGTACCAGAGTTTGTGTGGGATGGATTTCTAGAAGTGGGATCACTGGTCAAAGGTAAATGCAGACTGTTTATTAGAGAAAATCTCCCCCGTAGTGGTTGTGCTTGAATTTGTCATACATGTAAGCTTCCTTCCTGCATCCATATTCTGAAGAGTTTGTGCCGTGTTGGACACGGGGCTTGCAAACTGTGCCTTTCTTCTGCAGTGAGAGTTAGTTCACCTTTGAAGTGGCTATTGAAGCCCTGTTCCTTAGTGTTTTCATTTATTTTCATTGTATTAGTTGTAGTGTGTGTCCCACAAAGACGGAGCATCCAAACACTCTCAGGTCACCTAACTGTAGGGCAAGGCCTTTGTCAACGGCACACTAGCCAAGGTGGGCGCTCAGCTTAGGAACTGGCATATATGAGGGACTCGATTGTGTGTTCAGACACTGCACTTGGCTGTGGACGCGTGTATGAGACAGCGAGCACATGGGTGTTTTGTGGCATGTTTGGGGGGTGACAGCAGGACCGCAGTGGATGGCACGTGACTGGCCCTGCTCCGAGAGCACCGTGGAGTCCCCCATCCTGAGGGAGTGGGGAGGGCGGACCCAGGATGAACCCATGGGCTGGGCCTGACAGACCCTGCTGGGGCTGGCCCACCCCCCCCCAGGACGGCTGGAACATCCTCAACTTCCTTATCATCTTTATCTTGCTCCTGGGGTTTTTCGTTAATGAACTCAGTGTCGTCGCTATCACCTACACCCTCAGGTAAGCTGGGGACTCAGAGCGAAGAAGGGACCTGTCTGCATCCTGGGAGAGAGGGGAAGGGATTGTTGCAGGTGGGCATCAGCTCTGCCTTTCTGGGCAGGTGGGGCGATTGTGAGGAGGAGGGGTCGGGGAAGGGCCGAGGGGCACCCCTGAGAGGCTCTGCCGCAGGGCACTTCGTCTGCTGCATGTGTGCATGACGGTGGAGCCCCTGGCCCGGATCATTCGCGTCATCCTGCAGTCGGTGCCCGACATGGCCAACATCATGGTCCTCATCCTCTTCTTCATGCTGGTCAGTGCCCTCCCCTGCCCCCAGCCTCCCCCCTTTCCCGAACAGGCCCCTGGGTCACTGGGGATACGGGGTGTCTGGAGCAGAGAGGAGGAGGCTTTGGAGATGAGAGGAGGAGACGCCCACCTCCCTGTGATTCCCCTGGCAGCTCCTTTGCATGTCCTGTGTCCCAGGCCCGTGGGTGAAGTCCAGGTTGGGTCTCCCATCTCTCTGGCAGGTGTTCTCCGTGTTTGGGGTCACTCTCTTTGGTGTGTTCGTGCCCATGCATTTCCAGAACATGCAGGTTGCCCTGTATACCCTCTTTATCTGCATCACCCAGGATGGCTGGGTGGACATCTACAATGACTTTCAGTGAGTGCCCATGGGGCTTCCGGGCCCCCAGTCTAGCTGAGCTAGGTGGGGAGGGGCTGGGACATCTAGGAGCAAAAAAAACTACCTGGGGAGGGAGAAGGGCTCTCAGGTGGGAGTGAGGCTCCAGGGCTTGGGATGAGGGTGGCAGGAGAGGGGTTGCCTGGGGCTTTAAACTGGAGGAAAGCAGACTTCTGGGGCTGGGGCCTCTAGCTTTGTAATCTACTTGAAGCCTTGTCCCTGTGAAACTCCATATATTCAAAGTCCCGCTGCAGTCTTGTTCATGGACTGCAGTCTCCCTTCATGCTCAGCAGTTGCGCAGCTTGGCCTTGGGCCAGGCAGCAGGTCTGTGGTTGCACTTAGGGTCCCAAGGCAGCTCCCAGTCCACACTGGAGCCCACCAGACTGCCTCAACTCCTGGGAACTTAAGGTCTCATTTTATTCATTTTGAGACCCACAGTCCAAGGTCATGTTTAGCTGCAGAGGGCTGCCTGGGTTCTATTCTTTACCTCTTTCCATTTAGCCCAAATCTTACTTGTTTCCAGGCCATTTCAGGGGCTGTGTCCCACTGTCTGATTTCTTTTTATCTCCCTCGTGTGAGAGTAGAAGCCCAGTTGGTAAAGGGGCTTCTACTCTCATTACCCATTACGTCATAGGCAGTGGACAAGTCATGGAATGTGCAAGAAAGGTGGCCTGGGCTTTTGAGTCTTTGCTCCACTGTACTAGCCATGCAACCTTCTGAGCCTCAGTTTCCTCATCTGTCAACTGGAGATGATAATACGATATTTTACCACGTCATGGGTTGGTTTGAGGATTGGTAGAGACTGGCATTGTGTGCACGCACACACACACACGTAGCAAGAGAGCAAAAGCTATTATTTGGGAAAATATTTTATGGGAGGTTTGTAATAGATATTAACAGTGGTGGGATTTTTTTTCCTAAATATTTTCCCTCTGATTTTTCTATAACGAACCTGAGTTATAATAAGAATGACAGGATAAAGAGTACAGCCAATAGATTAAATTTGATAATGCTTGTGTGTGGATCCTCACCTTGCAGGGCTGGCTTGAGGACGGCCCGCTGTCTGGCAGTACAGCGGGTGCTCAGTCAAGAGCAGCTGTGGGGACAATTAGGAGTCAGGCCTTAGATCTGCACAGCAGCAGTGAGGCGGCAGAAGTCCCAGTAGGCTTTGAGATAATTTCTCCATCTCGTAGATGAGGAAACTGAGGCCCAAAGGGCCAGGGAGGTGATAGGGCCCCTGACTGCCATCTCCAGGATGGAGACAAGGAAGTACGGAGTGGAGATTGGGGGCGCCATCTACTTTGCCATCTTCATCACCATCGGTGCCTTCATTGGCATCAACCTGTTGGTCGTCGTGGTGACCACCAATCTGGAGCAAATGATGAAGGCAGAACAGGAGCAACAGCATCAGATAGCCTTCAGTGAGGTGAGTGAGATAGGGAGGGCAGAGGGGGGGAATGGGAGAGTGTGTATGAGTGCTAACTTGAGTGTGTGTGTGTGTGTGTGTGTGTGTACGCGCGCGTGCGCTCACACACTCGAGGGCCTAAAGAAAACCAAGCCTGAGGCCTGGAGGCAGCAACCCCCACTTTGAGTGCCAACTCACCAACTGGGGCTTCTGAGGGGTGTGATGTTCCTTAATGTCTTGCTCTGTGACAACTCGAAAGTGAGCAGCTGGGTGACCTTAGGGCATTTAAACCAATCTAAACCTCAATTTCTTCTTCTATAAAATGGAAGTGATAATAATTCTATTTACTTCATGGGGCTATTATGACAATTTCATGGGTCAATGAACAGTACTTGGCACATATAAAGAACTCGATGAACATTAGCTATAGTGTTACTCATCCAGGGGTAGAGCTTCCAAAAAGGGGGGGGGGGTATTGTGTAAAGTGTTGAGGGCTGTGGACTGTGACCTAAGAGTAGTTAGGGCTTCAGAAGTTTGCTGGGTAGGATTTATCAGGAGGGAAATGATGGGGGAAGCACTCAGTTGTGAAAAGGGGTGAGAATTTTCAGAGGTGAGGGACGGGCTTCTGCATTTCAAGTTGCGCTCCCACAGTAAAGGAGGGAGGCTAAGACTGGTTGGAGCTGAAACGAGGGGCATGAGAACCCTGGCATCCTGAGACTCGTCCCCCATGAAGTCAAGCAGGAAGGGGCCAGGGAAGGGGGTACCGGCTAAGCTATCCTTCCCTCTCCATTCTCCCCTCTCCAGGTTGACGACAAGGAGGGAAGTGAGAATAGCAAGCTGCCGCTAGTGCACTGTGCAGTTGCCCGTTTGGAGACATCTGGCGTCCCCCAAGAGCCATTTATGGGGGGCCCCCTGACAAACATCTCGGAAAGGACATGTGACAACTTTTGCCTGGTGCTCGAGGCGATACAGGAGAACCTGATGCAATACAAGGAGATCCGCGATGAGCTCAACACGTAGGGCGGGTACTGGGGGTACCCCCCGCGTCTCATGAGTCCGGGCTGAGGGGACCCTCAGATTCTTCTGGCCTCATGCCCTCATCATTTGATAACGGGGACCCTGGGACCCAGAGCGGTAAAGTGACTTGCCCAGGCTCCCCCCAGCCTGTCTGTACAGGATATATACCTCCTCGTAATCTCACAAGGGGCCTTGAACCTTGGCCTGGGTCTCTCTCAGAGTCAGGGTGGGGAGGGCGCAGGGGGCTGGATCCCAGGGAAGAGGTGGAAGGGCCGCCCCCCAACCTCCTCCCTCGGAACACACTCACCCCTCCACCTTCAGGATAGTGGACGAGGTCCGCTCCATCCGCTTCAACCAGGAGCAGGAGGAGGAGCTGATGCAGAAGCACTTGTCATGGAACATGTCCTTGGAGAGCAGGTCCTCTGTGGACATCCGTGAGGTGACTTGCGAGCAAGACTTGATCACCGCGCTAGTCAACAGGGAAAAGGTGCAGTTTCTCAGCTTCCCTCTCCTACCCAATCAATGCTTACCCCACCACCTCACCCAGCCCAGCCGCCACCCCCTTAGTCAAGGTTTCTGACTTTTTCAAGGTCTGGCCCACCCCCCTAGACTCCCAGGCACCCCAGCAGTCACCACCCATCTGGTTAGATTCCAGCTTTTCTGGGAGGTCCTGCCCCTCCTGTAGGGCTCCACACACTGAGCCATCTTGGTCTTCAGTGCCCTCAAGCTTCCTCTTAAGGGGACTTGAGTGGCTCAGTTCCTGCTTAGTGGCAGATGCTTAGGTCCACCAGGGGGGCATAGGACCTCCCAGGTCTTGTCGGGCACATAAGAGGAGCAGCCTCCTGAGGAAGGAAAATTCTAGGGAGAAAAAGGCCATGCCCCCCTCCAGGGGATCTTCCCGAACCAGAGATCAAATCCATGTCTCTTGCATTGGTAGGCGGGTTCTTTGCCCCTGGTGCCACCTGGGAAGCCCCATAGAACAAGGCACATTCCCACACATTTCGTTTCCTTCTCTGCTTCCCATACCATCTGACCTGGGAGCCTTGTGGGTGTCTATGGCCTGAGAGGAGAGCTCCACGGTCAGAGAGGAGACTAAGAGTTAGACGGGAAAGACTTCCCTGGGAGGCCTGGATGAACCACTGTTGAGCTGGAGGAGGGGAGTAAGGGGGCGTCTGCCATGTCAGGGGTGAGGGACTGACAAGAAGATCTCTTGGTTTGCAGGTTCAGGAATCCAACACAAATGTTAGCAAACACAAAGCCAGCCGCTGAGGGCGCAGTACAGGAGGCAACGGGCATGAGCCACACCCAGCTGCTGCATCTTCCTGCATCGCTAGCATGACTAGTCACATCCTGGCCTGAGCCCATCCTCTCCCTTACACCTGGGCAGATGCCTGGGGATGGAAGGGGGCGGTATCTCTAGGGCTTGGGCCTGTGAGCCCCAGGTCCAGAGGAGCACGGATGGAGAAAGATGGTGGATGAGAGTGGGAGCCTTACAGCAAGGATGAGCCCACAAGAGGGTGCTGGCCAGGGCAGCCCAGATTTGCCCTAAGGATGGGCATCCCTGATCCCCTGCTAGACCAGAACTAGATGGAGTCTAAATGGGCCCAAGTATCGAGAGGAGAAAGATGAGGCCGGTGGGACCCAGGTATCATGTATCAACAATAAAGTTTTGTGTTGGGATCAATGTGCCTGACTGGTAGACCTCCAAACCTTTGGGGGCAGCCTTGCCCCCTCAAAAGCCTCTTTTGTCGGACAGGAGAGTCACTGACTGTCCCCCAGAGCTTCCAGTCTAATGGGAGAGAGAATCTACAGCCTGAAAATTTTTGACTTAATGGTAGAGAGATAATTCCTGCCTTAGGATCCTAAATTTGGGGGGTGAAAGTCTGGTCTTCAGGGTTGGGAGTGCCTCTCTGATGGAAACACCTGCTCTCTCTCTCTGTCTGAAGGTGTAAAACACTGGCCCTCATTCTGGAGAGCTCTAGTCTCATGGGGTCACCACTGACCAAGTCATGCAGGTACAGGAAACTCCATCCTGGGTCAACGGAGAATGAAATGTGGGTCCTAGCAGGCTCTCTGGAGGAGAAGAGCGTGGAAGCTTCCTGGAAGGCAGCAGGAGAAATTTGAGGGTCTGGTGAATGAAGTCTGGTAGAGAACTTGGGACCTGTGCGACCTCTTTGGGACCTTCACAGTAAGACCATTGAAAGCCCCAGAAGGTCCCTGAGCTAGGCAATGCAGTCTGATAAAGCTGTGGCAGTGGTGGACACTGTGAAGAGCTGCCTTGATGGATTCTCGATCTTGGGCAAGTCACCAGGCCTCATTTTGCCCATCGGTGCAATCAGGAGAGGGTAAGATTGAGTGCCAGCTCTAAAACCAAATGGCCAGAGCTCAACTCCCTGGAGTTGGGAGTCTGATGAGATCAGCCATGGGACTGAGACTCAGGTTCCCTGCTGTTGTGTGAGAGAGAGGCTGGAAGGCCCAGAGTTCTGCCCGGCTGTTCAGCATACACTGACAATTAGGGGCCTTGGGGACAGTCACCAGTTGGAATGGGAATCCCCAGAGGCCCACTGATTGCAGCTGATGGGAAACTCCACCCTTCATTCCCTCCCATTGGCATGGCTTCCAGCCCTGATAAGTCCCCTGGGGCCTGCTAGGAAGGAGTCTGGACCACCAGGTCAGGAGTGGGACACTCAGCAGGCAGGTGGGAGGTGACACCAGCGCCAGCAGTTCCTCACTGTCTTGGAGCTGCTGTCTGTGCCTCAGTTTGGACTTGGACTCCTTGCCAGTGACCTCCGGGACTATCGACCAGCAGAATGATGGGCGGACAGTGGCTTTTGCTGCTTCTGCTGTTATTAATTGGGGACAGAGCCCTCCCTCTTCCTGGTGAGTATCCACACACACCCTTTCCATCCATCCTTCTCTGGGGGCTCTCACAGCCTGTCTTCTGGCTCACCGGGGAGGGGAAGCAGGTGGTGGGAGATGGGTTAGTGTCTGTCCCTAGGAAGACCTTATGTGAGCATAGCCATCTCCAACGCACCCCTAAATGATCTGAAGGCCTAGGGCACCCATGAGCTTGCGGGGCAGGGCAGGAAGATGATGGGATGACCTCCAAAGAGCTTCTGGCTTTGCCTGTCCATCCTCATTCAAGATGCTATCCTCATCTACTTCCATTTTGTCTGTCATCTCAGCCATCTCCCCTTTTCTGTCTGTCCTTTCCATCTGCATTGGGCCAGTAGCTAGGGGCTTCAGTAGGCTAGTTCCCTCTCAGTCTTGTCTAGAACTGAGGGACCCCTGCAGGGGCTTGGACCTCTGCTGCCCTCCCCTGCCCTACTCCCACTGCCACCCACAGTGTCTCACTGAGGCCAGCGGAGGAGTGCAGCCTTGGCTCCTGAGTTCATGGAACAGTACGGGGGAAGATACAGGGAGCTTTCAGGAAACTGCATGTGTCATCAATCCCCTGAGTCACAACTTTTTCCAAGACCAGGTGTTTCCTTGGCAAAATAATACCGAGGAAACAGATACCAGTTTCAGTGAGAGGCACAGAAGGGGAAATCATTACCCACAGCAGGTTCTGCTTATTGAGCACCTACTGTATGCTCAGCACCATGCCAAGTGCTTCCTATGCATTGTCTCATTTAATCTTTATGAGCACCACTGAAGTAGGCACTGTTATCACTGCTGTTTTACAGTTGAGGAAACTGAGACTCGGAGACATGAAGTGGTTTGTCCGCTCATCGCAGCGCTAGGAGTCTGTCCCAGGTCTGACTTTGGAGTCCAGGCCAGGTTCCATTGCTTCTCAAAGGACCTGCTGTGGGCATGAGGCCTCCATATCATATACATGTGAATGCTTAGCAAACCTCTAATTGCAACACACTTCCAATCAAAATCACAATGGGGTTTTTTGCAAAAGCTGATATGCAGATTCCAGTACACATGAGGGAGAACAAAAGGCCAACAGTAGCCAAGGTAACTTTGAAGAGCAAGATGGGAGACTTGCTCTACCTGATACTGAGACTTACATTAAAGTAACTAAGATAATGTGGTGTCGCACCAATAGACAAGTGAACCAAGAGAATGAAAGAGCAGGGAAATCAGTCTTGATGCATAACAACAGGTAGCCTGACAAACCAGTGGGGAAAGGACAGACTTTTCCAAAAGGGGGCAGAGACAACTGGTTAACCACATGGAAAAAAACATAAAATCAGATCCAGTGGAAACATCTGTCCCTGAAAATAAAAACTGGAGACCCCTGTAGCAGGATCTCTCTTCATTTCAACCTGGAATTTTTTTGCAAACAGATCTATGGATCACTGGGGTTTAGAGAGGTCTTATGATACTGAGTCCAAGTCCCTCACAGTGCTAAGTGGGATGTGCAAGGACTGAGGGAAGTGTGGTCTTCCCCAATATTACACAGCAAGTCAGTAACAGAGCCAGGTCCAGAGCCTAGCTTTCCTTTTCGTGCATGCTGACCAGCACTCCTGTCCTTTTGTGACCCTGTAGCTCTCTTTAGGGGTAGAAGAAAATGAGGGTTGGAAGAAGCAGATGCCAGATGTGGGTGGGGTTGGGGAGAAGGTTCAGTGCCTCTTCAGAGCTAATTGTGGAAGGACAAGCCCATCACCTGGGCTGCATCACCTCCGCTTTTCTGAATTAGTCCCTTGACAACTGCCAAGGTTACGATGACAGGGCATCAAGTGATGGATCTATTTCAGCCCAATGCCCAGGAGAGAAAGGAAGGTTTCCAAGGCATACAGCTTAGTGTAACTGATTTGAGCCTTTTTCTCTAGAGAGGGTAGTTGGCTCAGCCATGAGAATAAAGCTGTGTTTTTGTGAAGCAGTGCACTGTGGTAGGGAGGACACTGGGCTCTAGAGTCTGATGGATCTGGTTTCAGATCCAGTGCCACCACTTCCTGGCTGTGTGACCTTGCACAGATGCCTTCCCCTGGCTGAGCCTCTGTTTCTTCATCTGGTAAATAGAAATAATAATCCACCTCAGGGTGGATGTGAGGATTCAGTGCGCCAAGGCTTGCACATTGGAACAGCACCTCACTCAGACAAGGTGAAAACTGAAGGTTGTCGAAACTATCCTTGACTGCTATTGCAGTAAATGAAGCACTTGGCTTTCAATTAGGGGTCAGGTTGTAAAAAAAAAAAAAAAAAGTGTATCTTTAAATATTAGAATAATATTCACTGCAGTATGAAAGTCACATCATAAAAGGCATTGAGAAATCAAAGATCATGCTCATATATATGATGTAAGTAAAAATTTGTGAGAAGCCACTTTAATAATAAACAGGTAATGAACATAATAAAAAGAAATCAAAGATCAAGTGTGATAATAGATTTCCATCTTTTGCTGACTCGTCTCTGGAATAGTCTTTAAGTATAATGAGACGTAGTTGCCAGAATTAGTTAAATTAGCTCTCCCTGGCATGCATCAGCTGAGATCTATTAGCACAGTTTTTGTTCAGTCACTAAGATGTGGCCTACTCTTTGAGACCCCATGGACTGCAGCATGCCAGGCTTCCCAGTCCTTCACTATCTCCCAGAGTTTGCTCAAATTCATGTCCATTGAGTCAGTGATGCCATCCAACCATCTCACTTTCTGTCATGCCCTTCTCCTCTTGCCCTCAATCTTTCCAAGCATCAGGATCTTTTCCAATGAACTGGCTCTTTGCATCAGGTGGCCAAAGTATTGGAGCTTCAGCTTCAGCATCCATCCTTCCAATGAATATTCAGAGTTGCTTTCCTTTAGGATTGACTGATTTGATCTCCTTGCTGTCCAAGGGACTCTCAAGAGTCCTCTCCAGCACCACAATGTGAAAGCATCAATTCTTTGGCGCTCTGCCTTCTTTATGGTACAACTTACACATCCATACATGACCAATAGAAAAACCATAGCTTTGACAATACAGACCTTTGTCGGCAAAGTGATGTCTCTGCTTTTCAATATGCTGTCTAGGTTTGTCATAGCTTTTCTTCCAAGGAGCAAGTGTCTTTTAATTCTGTGGCTGCAGTCACCATCCACAGTGATTTTGGAGCCCAAGAAAATAAAATTAGCACAGAGCTGGCACATAAATGGTGCAAGCCAGTAATAATATAGTTGGTGTAGATATTACTTTATTGAATCTTGCAATAAAGATATTTTGTAAAGTGAGAACATCTGGATTGGTGGAGGGAACAGGTATATTGTTTCTTTTTGTTTGTTTTATAGGCATTATGACAACCCAAGGGTCAACTACAACATCCTCCATGAATGACTCTGCAGCTTTGGTAACTACAGAGTATTCCTCCACAACTTCAGCCCCATCCAACAGTGTGGGAGATGATGGCCCTGCAGTTTCATCTAATGCCTCACCAACAGTTGGGAGGACAACAATGTCCGAGTCCCAGCAACATACAATACCAGTTGCTTTTCTAACTTCATCACCAACCGGCAGCTCTGCTGGGTACACTGAGCAGACAAGCCCAACACATGAGACTCAGGAGGAGAAATTAAATACAGTTATTACCACAACCTCTGAGGGTACGACACTGCCAAATTCCATGATGACTTCCACACTGAAGGCCCAGGGAGGGACATCCAGAAGCACAGCCTCATCCAGCATGGCTGCAACAGCAAACCCCTCAAAACAGAACCAGAGTGCTCCAGCTGCAGCCCCATTCACATCAAGCTCTGCAGCCAATGGACTGGAGTCATCAGCTGCAACTGACTCTTCAAAATTAGCCATGATCCCAACTCCAATGGCTCTAAATACATCAGGCATTGACGTTACATCATCAGGGTCCATAACAACCACTGTCTCTGAGATGTCATTTACAACATCCCAAGCAACATTGGACAAAACCACTAATGCGATAGAATCTTTACCTGTGACCACCAGTGCCATTACTCATACCATTTCACTAAGCATGACCACCCTGGAGACAACTGTTCCTGGAACAAACATGCCTGGGACTCAGGAAGGGGTAACTACAGCTGCACCCTCCACCCCAACAACATCCTCCATGATAAGCACGGAGTCTGAAAGACATCACAACACCGTCAAGCAAACACCTTCCCCTCCGATGGAATCAGCCCCCAGTGCTGGTACTGCCATGACCCTGTCACCTGAGACAACAGCTGCTCGTTCAACAACCCTTCTTCCCATCTCCCCAGGGACAACAAAATCCTCTGCCAGGACTGGAGTCAGTCAAGTGTCCCCCAAACACACCAGGAGCAGTAGTCCTGGAGCAGAAATCTGTGCTTTGGATGAGTACCTAGCTGACAGCGGAGGTTGTATGTGCAATAACAGCTACTATGCCCACTCAGGTAAGTCTGAGGAACTCCCAACAGTGCAGCTAAGAACTCGCCACAACTCTGTGAAGGCCCAGATGAACTAAGTCCAAAGGGTATGGGAGAGCTAGTGAGGTTTGGTCAGACATTGACATCTAAAGAGTCTACCTGGGCAGAGGTGATTTCTAGTGAGAGCAAAGGTAGCTAGGCATATGAATTTGTCTTAGTTGGCGCTGCTATAACAAAATACAATGATTAGGTTGGCTTATGAACAACAGAAACTTATCCTTACATTTCTTTGGCTGAAAGTCCAAGATGAAGGCACAGGTAGCTTTGGTATTGGGTGAGGACCCACATCCTGGTTCAGACGGCTGTCCTCTTACTGTGTCCTCACAGGATGGAAGGGGCAAGGGAGTTCTCTGGGTTCCCTTTTAAAAGGGCACCAATCCCGTTCATGAGGGCTTTCCCCTCGTGACCTAAGCGAAGAGAAAGGCACTCAGTCATGTCTGACTCTTTGCGACCCCATGGACTTTACAGCCCATGGAATTCTCCAGGCCAGAATACTGGAGTGGGTTGCCATTCCCTTCTCGTGACCTAATCACCTCCCAAAGGACCCACCTCCTAATAATGTCACATTGGATATTAAGAATTAACATATGGATTGGGGGGGGGGGGGGGGGGGTAGTGCAAACATATGGTCTACAGCAGAGGTAGAATGGGCAATTCATCCACCCCCAGTCCCCAGGATTCCAACGACTGATCTGAGATTAAGTCTTCCTGGGGGGAGTAGATGATGAGCTACCAAAGATAAAACCCCAGGAGAGGCCTGGAGGGCTAATCAGGGAAACGGGCAAAAATCTTGTTGAGGCAAGACAAGTGTAGCAGATGTTATAGAAAGGTGGGGGTTCACGGGATCTTCCTGTGTGAGTAGCAATGCAACTACCTCTGGCAGGGCTGGGTCCTGGGAACCAAACGTATGCCCCCTACAGTGGAAATAAGTCTAACCCCCCCCCATACTTCAATTTAATAAAACTCTGATTTTTCTAAAAAAGACTACTCTGCTTTTTTTTTTTTGCCATGCCATGCAGCATGTGGGATCTTAATTCCCCAACCAGAGATCCAATCCACACTCCCTGCAGTGGAAGCACAAGAGTCTTCACCACTAGACCACCAGGGAACTTCCAAAGCACCAGCTCTTACAGCGCAGCCCATGCTTCTGACCAAACATACCTGCTAAAATAGAATCAAGGAGCTTTTTTTTTTTAAAAAAAAGGAAACAAAACCAAAATCTTTAAATTCAAAGCAATGAAGCAAGTCCAGAAATGTTTCGCGTTTCCATGATATTTTACTTTTTAATGACTAACTATAAGCGGTTCATCCCAAATTCAACAGCAAGTGTGGAAAGCGCAGACACAGAAAGAACCGAAGGGTTAAAGATCAGCTTCTCCTTCATCACCCAAAACATGGTGCCTGACATGTATCATGGCACCATGTGGTGTCAGGGACAGAAAAACCCATGCTAATCGACTTAACTATAATTAATTAATGAATTCAAAAAACTGAAAACATGGAACAAAGCAAAATTTGTTGCCTTGTGAAGCTAAGACATCCTGGAAAGGAGGTGAAGATGCATTCCCCTCTGTCGTGACTCTCAACCTGAGGGTGCTGAGGGTGCTCTCTCCCTCCCCTCCCTCAGCTGTCTCTTCAGGAGTTGAGGCTTTTACAAGACAGAAACAGCCATTGAGTTCAGACAGTTTAGGTCCCTCAAAAACCCCAAGGTCCAGGTTACCTGTTGGAATAAGAAGGAAATCAAAGAACAAAGCAAATTATTATCTCCTCAAATAATCTTGCCAGGCAAGTAACAGAAGCCAATGGGGTTGGAGAAGGGGAAACAGGAGAATTTATTACAAGGATGTCTCATGGAGCCCAAGGGGAGGCTCCAGCCAGGGTCCCCAGGGACTTGGAACTATGGATGTGGTGGCAACCAGCGAGTCACCCCTCTCAGTCTTGCCTCACCCCCTTCGGTACCCGCAACTGCTTTGTTCCTCTCTCCAAACACTGGCTGTTCCCGCATCTCAGCCCACAAAGCAGGAGAGGGCTGCCTCACAACTCTCAAGCTTTATACTGCCTCCTTTCAGGCTCAGTTCCTGGGAAAGAGCTTCTGAGTGGATCAGCTAAGGCCAGGGATTAGGGTCCCCAGTGCAAATCATGGCAGAGGGGTCTCTCCTCCCATGAGGGAGAGTCTTTAAGGGAGTGGCTATGGGTTGGGCTTGTATCCCTACCGTGTTCCCTCCACCCAGATTAGAACTAGTACCCCTGCCCCTGGCATCACCTCAGGAGCCTCAGGAAGCTCTGTCCTGGCTCTTGTCCCCCTACAGAACTATCCAGGGCATTGGTGGCTCTGCGCTGCCAGCCACAGAAAATTGAGGTGGTCCTGAGCAGCTGCTTCCTGAAGACTCACCACTGGATCCTGAGTTCAGAAGGTGCCTTTTCAAGATGCTCCAGTGTCAGCAAGTCAGAGGAGGGTCGCAGAGCCCAGGTCTTCATCGTGGAGAAGAAGGAAGGTCCTTGTGGACTCCACCTCTCTGTGAGCAATCTGGGAGGAGCCCTCTGATAGGAAGTTGGGCTGTATGTGGGCTTCGGGGGAGGGACTGGGAAATGAATGACTGGGTACCAGTGACTTTATTTCCATCTAAATGAAGGATAATTCTCTGAAATGAAGAAGTCAAGTCTTAGCAATCAGAGTAGTCTGTTGGGGGAGGAGACCATGTTGTCTCTCATCAGATTAGGAATGCCCTTATAAATGGTGCCATGTTTGATGGATTGGAAAATTGATTTCCAAACTTGTCAGCCAGAGAATCCTTTAAAATAATAGCTACCACAACCATTACCAGTATTTATTAATGTCTTACTGTGTGCCGGCCTTCCCTGGTAGCTCAGATGTTAAAGAATCTGCCGGTAATGCAGGAGGCCTGGGTTCAATCCCCGGGTCAGGAAGGTCCCCTGGAGGAGGGAATGGCAACCCACTCTAGTATTCATGCCGGGAGAATGGCTACAGTCCATGGGGTCACAAAGAGTCAGACATGACTGATTGACATACACATACTGTCTACCATGTGCTGTGGGTCAGAATCTTTTTTTTTTTTTTTTTTAAGTAAAGAACCTGACTAGTTTATTTATTTTTTTTTTTTTATTTTTTTTTTTTAGTTTTTGCCATACATTGACATGAATCAGCCATGGGTTCACATGTGCTCCCCCTCCCGAACCCTCCTCCCACCTCCCTCCCCTTTCCATCCCAACGCTCCATCCCTGAGCATCCGTCCCATGCATAGAACATGGAATGGTGTTCCGCTTCACATATGACAATATACATGTTTCAATGTTATTGTCCCAGAACGTCCCACCCTCACCTTCTCCCTCAGAGTCCACAGGACTGTTCTATGCATCGGTGTCTCTTATTCTGTCTCGCATATAGGGTTACCATTACCATCTTTCAAATTCCGTATACATGCATTAGTATACTGTATTGGTGCTTTTCTTTCTGGCTCACTTCACTCTGTATAATGGACTCCAGTTTCATCCATCTCAATAGAACCGATTCAAATGTATTTTTTTTAATGGCTGAGTAGTATTCCATTGTGTATATGTACCACAGCTTCCTTATCCATTCGTCTGCCGATGGACATCTAGGTTGCTTCCATGTCCTGGCTATTGTAAACAGTGCTGGGATGAACATTGGGGTACACGCATCTCTTTCAATTCTGGTTTCCTTGGTGTGTATGCCTAGCAGTGGGATTGCTGGGTCATATGGCAGTTCTATTGCCAGTTTTTTAAGGAATCTCCACACTGTTCTCCATAGTGGCTGTACTAGTTTGCATTCCCACCAACAGTGTAAGAGGGTTCCCTTTTCTCCACACCCTCTCCAGCATTTATTGCTTGTAGACTTTTGGATAGCAGCCATTCTGACTGGTGTGTAATGGTACCTCATTGTGGTTTTGATTTGCATTTCTCTGATAATGAGTGATGTTGAGTATCTTTTCATGTGTTTGTTAGCCATCTGTATGTCTTCTTTGGAGAAATGTCTGTTTAGTTCTTTGGCCCATTTTTTGATTGGGTCGTTTATTTTTCTGGAATTCAGCTGCAGGAGTTGCTTGTATATTTTTGAGATTAATTGTTTGTCTGTTGCTTCGTTTGCTATTATTTTCTCCCATTCTGAAGGCTGTCTTTTCACCTTGCTCCTAGTTTCCTTTGTTGTGCAAAAGCTTTTAATTTTAATTAGGTTCATAGCAATACAGGCGTACCTCAAGAAACAAGAAAAAAATCAAATAAATAAACTAACTCTACACCTAAAGCAACCAGAATCTTTTTTATACGCAATGTCTCACTAAATCCTCACAGTAATCCCGTGAAGTTTCCATTTTACAGATGAGCAATCTAAGGCTCAGAGAAGCTGAGGGATTATCCCAAGTCACACAGTGAGTAATTAACCGAGCTGGCTTGTGCTCCTAACTGCTTACTGTGCTGTTACTTTCTTTCCTGGAAAGGGCTCTTATGAAAAGCCAAACATAAAAAGAAATATATAAAAATAGAGCAGCTCTGATTGAATGTAGCAGGAAGAAGAGTGCCCTGCTGGGTCAGCTTCCCCCTAACACACAGGTAGGCTTCAATGCCCCTTCAAAGAGGCTCTGGAGCTTTCCGGGCTCAGTTTGAAAACCAGAGTTTGTTCTAATGGTGGGGTAAGGTGGGTGATGTAGTTCCTCCAGTATCTAGTTCTGCCACCCACAGATGGGTTGTTCTCTTGCCTAAGTCATAGCACAGAGTTGACAGTTTCAACATGTAATAGATAAGTCCATGGCTTTGCCCCTAGAATTCTCTGTGTTCTTTTTAAAATAAACTGCTTGATTTATAGCAATAAAACAAATAATTTTGATTTGTTTTTAAGAAATCCTGTGGAAAACAATGACATAACAAAAAAATATCAGAATCTTGAGATAAGGACCAGGCATCAGCAATTTTAACAAGTCCCACAGTGATTCTTTTATTTTTTTCCAGGAGATTCTAAAATGCATGTTTGAGAATTTGAGAACCACTTTGAAATTTGAGAACCACTGGCATAGGTTAAGAACATGGGCTTTGGGATCAGTGAGATGTTGAATTCTGGCTTTGTTATTTGCTTTGGGCAAATCTTTTAACTTTCTAACCCTCAGTTTACTCTTTTGGGAATTCCCTGGCAGTCTAGTGGTTAGAGATCTGTGCTTTCATTGCTGAGGGCCTGGGTTCAATCCCTGGTTGGGGAACCAAGATCCTGCAGGTGCACTGTGCAGCCAAATAAATAAGCCTCAGTTTACCCTTCTGTAAAATGGGACTAATAATGGACCCCCTCCTCACAGAGTTGCATTCAGACCACAGTGCCTGGACTACAACCCATGCTCAGTAAACTTTAGCTATTACTCTTTTTCCCCCCCTATATTTTGGCTCCGGGATCTTCTACCAGGGATCAAACCTGCGTCCCCTGCAGGGGAAGTGCAGCGTCTTAACCACTGGACTGCCAGAGAGGTCCAGGCTTGGCCATTCCTCTTACTTAAATAAACAACTTGCAACAAATGATGATGGAAGACAGAGATTCCCCAGGAGATCTGAGGGTAATGGCCGCCTCCTTGTTTTTTTCCAGATCAACAAGAGCCATGCCCTTTATTCTCTGGAGGTGGAGCTTCTGAAATCTCACCCTGATGCTGCCAATAAAACTGACATCGTGAGGCTCAGCCTCAGCTGCACATATGCTCTTGTGGTGAATGTCACTCACCCCAACCCAGTAGTCTCTTTCACGTGAGTTCCTTTTCATCAGCTGCCTCTCTGGCTGGGCCCTGCAGAGGCCCACTGCTACCTATAATCAACGCAAAAGGAGCCAACACCCTCCGGATGTTGGTCCCCCCACCATGCCCACCCAGCAATCATAGGTACCTCTTAGACTGAAATTCAAAGTATTAGTGGAAGAAAAAGGTGCTTTTATGAAGTAATACATTATGGGTTGTTTATGTAAATTACCTTGAGGTAGGATGGCTCAGAAGTCTTCAAGGGCCCTGAGGTCTGAGGATCTATGATGTGGCCCCTAACTTTTTAGGAGGTCCAGGAGGAAAGTTAGCAAAGTTGCCCCTCCGCTCCCTTCCCATGGGCTTCCCTGGCGGCTCGGACAATAAAGAATCTGCCTGCAATGCAGGAGACCCAGGTTTGATCCCTGGATCGGGAAGATCCCCTGGAGAAGGGCATGACAACCCAAACCAATAGTCTTGCCTGGAGAATTCCATGGAGATTGGAGCCTGGCAGTCTACAGTCTATGGGGTCAACAATGAGCTGGAATAATTGAGGGACTAACACTTCCCTTTCCCTAGTTCTCTGTGGCTACCAGTGCTCAGTGAACTAGGGTACAAAGCAGAGGGTGAGTGATACCCCTTGCCTCTAGGGTTTTGTGATGAGGGTCTTATTGCCATCCCTCTCCAGATATATCACCATCCATATTTCGGGCACTGGGGACACCATCGTCATCCTGGGCATCTACACAGACCCTCAGTGCTCATCTCTACTTGAGAACAGACCAGCTCCCCTTCACAAGCCTCTCTACGTAGTCCTCAGAGCAACAAGCAGCGACCCGAATAGATTTGCCCTGGTGGTCAACGAAGTCTTTCGCCAGCACCAACATTTCCAGGACTGGTGCTGTTAAGGCCACCCACTACTTTGTGAAGGAAAGGTAAGTACCTGTGGGGCCCTGGAAACCCCCTTTCACTGCTACTCTAGCTCTTGGACTATAGCTGGGCTGTGTGGTTTTATACCCATGAGCACAGGTCCTGTCACCCTCCTCTGTATTGCTGGTACATAAACAGGAGGAGAAAGTAAGTGCTGGGTGAATGTTTGTTGAAAAAAATTCAAAGATTATTACCACTTCCATGTTTCAGTTGAGTAAATTAAGGCAAGCGGAGATGAAG
Organism: Okapia johnstoni; assembly: GCA_024291935.2. NCBI lineage: Eukaryota > Metazoa > Chordata > Mammalia > Artiodactyla > Giraffidae > Okapia > Okapia johnstoni. The sequence continues at coordinate 8,555,945 of JAGTYA010000024.1, read as the reverse complement.
GCCTATATAAGATTACAGCCAATTAATGTCACTCATTCCTTGTCTTCTTTCCTCAAACAATTACTGAGGGTTTACAGTGATAAAAGTGAAAAGCGAAAACAAAACTAACATTTCAGGGTACGATACACTACATAATATACTTGACGTTTGACCAGACACTGTTCAAATCACTTTGCATATATTAATTCACATGAGGCTCACAACACACTGTATTATATTTTCATTCCCATTTTATAGATGGAGAAACTTAGGCTCAGTTCACACAGCTCGTAAGTGGTAGACCTTGCTAAGTGGTGGTTCAAGTCCTTACCCTCAAGAGCTCAAGGTCAAGGGAAGGAGCCACGTCTCCTGCCTCCTGGTTTTATTTCACTCTTACTGACAAGTCTTCACAGAGCACAGTGAATCATTCATCGCCTCAGTTGTTCCTGAAAACCCCTGTGAAGTATTATTTCCCCCACTTTAAACATGAGAGGATTGGAGGGTTCGGAGGTAATGACCAGACCATGGACGTGATGCTGATCTGCCCATTCTGTCAGAGCCCTGGTTCTGAAACACCACCAAATCCATTCTGCCATGCAATTCTTCCTTTGTCAGGAGGAAAGAGCAGGTGAAAGTGAATCATGTCTGACTTTTTGTGACCCCATGGACTGTAGCCCACCAGACTCCTCTGTCCCTGGGATTCTCCAGGCAAGAATGCTGCAGTGGGTTGCCATGCTCTTCTCCAGGGGACCTTCCCCACCCAGGGATGGGACCCGGGTCTCCTGCATTACAGGCATATTCTTTACCATCTGAGCCACCAGGGAAGCTCCCTTGTTAGAAGAAAAGAGAACCTAGTGATTAAGGGTATGGGTGGCACTGCATCCAGATTGCTACCTGAAGAAACCTGGACAACCTACTTAGCTTTTCTGAGCTTCAGTTTCCTCATCTTTAAAAGAAAAAAAGGACAGAATCCCCAGTCCAGTGGTTAGGACTCAGCGCTTTCACTGCTGTGGTGCTAGGTTCAATCCCAGCCACTGAGATCCCACAAGCCACGTGACACAGCCAAAGATAAAAGAAGTAGAAGAAAAGGACCATCAAGGTGGGAACTAGAATGGGTTTATTGATAGTAAGCTTGAGTCTTGGAATAAAGAAAGTGAAGTTGCTTAGTCATGTCCGACTCTTTGTGACCCCATGGACTGTAGCCCACCAGGCTCCTCCATCCACGGAATTTTCCAGGCAAGAGTACTGGAATGGGTTGCCATTTCCTTCTTGAGGGGATCTTCCTGACCCAGGGTTTGAACCCAGGTCTCCCACATTGCAGGCAGACGCTTTACCATCTGAGCCACCAGGGATAAAGACCCAAGGGTAAAAAATACTGGGCTTCACAGGTGCCGCTAGTGGTAAAGAACCTGCCTGCCAATGCAGGAGACACAAGAGACGTGGGTTTGATCCCTGGGTCAGGAAGATCCCCTGGAGGCAGGCATGGCAACTCACTTCAGTGTTCCTGCCCAGGAAATCCCATGGTCAGAGGAGCCTGGCGGGCTACAGTCCATAGTGTCACAAAGAGTCAGACATGACTGAAGCAACTGAGCAAGCAAGCAAGCTTGAGTCCTGGAATAAAGACCTCAGGGTATAAAAAGATTTCATGGGCTTCAGAAAGTACAAGGGAGAGAGTTCATAGAGGTGATTCCCTAATGCCCATAGGAGGTAGCATCTGTGGGGAAGGTAATTTAGTGGGAAGATAATTTGCTGTCCCTTAGGCTTTTACATTGGCTGTTTTCTCTTCCTGGAATCCTCAGTGTCCTGATACCTATATGGAAAAGTCCCGTCCCCTTAGCCTTTACTTAGAGGACACCATTTCAATGAAGCCTACCCAATCCCTGCTATTTAAAATTGCAACTACCCTCCACTCATCCAGTCTAGATTGATCCATATTTCTTTCTATCTACTTATCACCTTCTATTATATACTCTGTTACATGAGCTCATTTACTTTTTTTTTTTTTATTAAGTTATTTGTTGTATGTCTCCTCTTACCCACAGCAGAATGGGAGGTTTGGTCTGCTTCATTCACTCAGTTCCCTGAGTGAACTTTCTCCCTAGCACCAGGAAGAGAACCTGTGCACAGTAAGACTTTCTTCCCACGGACTCTGCGTGGACTCTATCCCAATGTTATCAGTTATAGTGAAGGGGTTACATTTAGGTTATTGTCACCTCCAAAAAGTCACCATGACAACACCATGAACAGTTCAGGCCACTGCCTCCGAATCCCTTAGCTCATAATTTTTTGTGTCTATCAGAGTTTGCCACCAGTAGCTGAGGTTTCCTTTTTTTAATGTGCAGCAGCTAATAAGTGGTCACAGATAAACTATGTCCAGTGAAGAAGCGCAGTTTACTGAGGGACTTAGAAAAACATACATAAAAATAAAAGGTCGCCTTGCCTTAAGTCACTACCACCACATCATCAAAATAATAATAGAAGTGAGAGAGGAAGGAGAAGAATGGAAAAGACAGAGGGAGAGAAAAGACGTTTAAAAAAAAAGGAAGGAGGGAAAGAGAAAGAAAGAAAAAGGGGAGAGAGGGAGGGAAAGAGGGAAGGACAGAGAAATGGAGGGAGGGAGACAAGGAGGGATGGGAAGAAAGGGAGGGAGAGAAAGAAAGAGGAGGGGGGCAAAAGTGTTGTCTTCCTCCTACGACTGATGTGAGAATACAACGAAATAATGCACATGAATTTTCATCATGAGACCCAGCATGTACACCCACACTGGACAAGCCAAAAAGGGGAAATCGGTGTTTGCCTGGGCTCCTAACCATGGAGGGTGCTGCCTCTCCCGACAGCTGCCCAGTCAGCAAGTGGCTGCTGGAGGGCCCGCGGGCCAACGGGGCCTCCCTGGAGGTGAAACTGGCCTTCAACGTGTCCCGCCTCTTGCCCGGCGATGCGTTCTACCTGCACAGCCAAGTGACCCTGTGTGACAAGCAGGCAGGACGCCCGTGTCCACCGGTGAGCGGGCAGCACTAGGCGCTCCATGGGCCACAGCTGCGGGTGGCTAGCGGGGGAGCTGGGCTCCCGGCAATTCCTTCATCCCAAGGGTGGGACTGAGGAGGGGCCTGGAGGATGGTGGTGCTGGGGCCTGGCCTAGCCTGCCTGGGGCGAGGGGTCTGTAGATTGACCTAAAGGGCAGGATTTTGGTGAATTCATTGGGGCAACCTGGGCATCTCAGGCAAAGGCCCGACCAGGCGAGGGCGGAGAGAGACTTTGCTACCCTTCTGCTTTGTCCCCACAGACCTGTAGAAAGAACAGTCCACCTGGGAGGAATCGAGCCTGGGAGATCTCAACTCAGGAGGGCCGGGAGAGTGGCACTGGCTGGCTGGTGTTCGGGCCCATTCGATTAAGTGGTAACTGGATCATTCAGGGGCCTCCTTGGCTCCTCTTCCAGATTTCTCCACTGACCTGTTCTGAGATGCCAACCCTTTAACCTCTTCCTACCATACTCTTCCCTCAATTCCAGTCGGTGTCCTCCTCGACTCCTTTGCTCTGGAGAGGTCTCTTCTCTCACCCCATCCTGGTTCCTTTTCTCACTCATTAAACTTTTCTCCTCCCATTCTCATCTTTCCTGCCCACCCCAGACCCATTTTCACCCAGTCTGTTTGTCCCTTGTGCCAGTCTGCTTTTGTAAACCCTCCTGCTAGTCTGAAACCACCTCTCCCTTTTCTCTGGTGACAACCTTCCAAAGCTCTGACCCTCACAGGAAAGCCTATCTTCTCAGTAAGTCCATTCTTTAGAGGCAGAAGGTTCATCATCACAACCTTCTGAGCCCATACTTCGAGAAATGGTCCTTTTGCTTAATCAAAGAATGCATGCTGCTGCTGCTGCTAAGTTGCTTCAGTTGTGTCTGACTCTGTGCGACCCCATAGACAGCAGCCCACCAGGCTCCTCTGTCCCTGGGATTCTCCAGGCAAGAACACTGGAGTGGGTTTCCATTTCCTTCTCCACAAAGAATGTATAAATGACACTAAATAATCCCCAGAGTGGAATATTTAAGCCTAAAAAGTTTAAGCCTAATCTTTCTTTGTTTGCAGTTTCAGAGTCCAGTGCCTCCAGCAGCAAGAGTCTGGCAGGTTGGTACCCAGGAATTGCTGTGACAAAGTTCTGATGGCTGCACCAGGGTCTGGGGGTGCACACTGGCTGGTCTTGGGTCTTATCTCTGCTCAGTAGTATGTGACCTGGGAGAAGTTATTTACCCTAAGTCTCAGCTTTCTCAGCTATACATGGCAGAGTTGTCATTTTGGGACTGTTTGTAGTCATAGTGTTTTATCCCTTACCAGAACCTGAGGCTATCCAGAAATGATTTAGAGTAGGGGTTGAAATGTCAAGATACAAGGCCCAGAAGGTAATAACAAGTGAGGGGGTTGAGTGGAGTCCACACTGAATGGAGAGTTCATGTCTGTGTCTCCATCCATTTCACCCCCAGTCCAACAGAGGAACTGCCACACAGTTGTTGTTCAGTCACTAAGTCATGTCCAGCTCTTTGTAACCCCATGAACTGCAGCATGCCAGGCTTTCCTGTCTTTCCCTATTTCCTGGGGCTTGCACAACTCATGTCCATTGAGTCAGTGATGCTATCCAACTGTCTGAGTACTCAGGGCCACACAGTAAGCCCCAGGAAAGCTTTGTTGAAAGAAGGCATGAATGACCTACTATATAATCTCCAAAGTGGAGCGTTTAAGCCTAAAATGTTTCCCAGGCTCACAAAGCCACCTAATTCTGCTTTAAAATCATTTCTTTCTTTCCTGCAGGATCCTGGATGGCCATCTTTCTTCTCACGGTGATAAGCTGGATGCTAGGATAAAATCCTATCCAGATACTCCCACGAAACTCAAGTCCTTAGCCTTTAGTTTAGTGGCCAGAGGCAAGGGTAGGGTGGAGGAAGATATAGGGAAACGCAGCTAGTCTGTCCTCTTGTTAGGGACCAAACAGGTTAGGGGTGAAGATGGAATCCATGTGTGACTTATTAAACTGTCTAGTAAGGATTGTGACCATTGAGCTTTGGGCAGTGGTTCCTCATTTCACCTTCCCTTCCCATCTCTGGAACTCTTCCAAGGGTAGGTTTGTACTACTCACTATGGTAAAGTGTGGGCAAAGCTTATGGCCAATAAACAGCAGAGAACTTTCCTACTTTATCTGACTCCTTTTCTGTTATCAGACCACAAAGCTTCGAGGCTTTATGAAGAATGGTGTATGTGTTTGTGTGTGTGTGTGTGTGTGTACATAGATGTGAGAAGTAACTTTATTCTCTGTGGGTCTCGGTTCCTCCATTTGTAAGATGAAAGAATTTGACCAGATGATCTTTGCTTCAACATGGGGACTCCATGACTCTCTTTCTAGGTAAGTTGCTGGGCCATGGCCAACTGGTTCCAAGTCTCTTTTCTTCTGCAGAATGGGCAAGATCTATTCAGTTTCAGAATTAGGATTTAATGTGTCAAAATAGGGCTTCCCTGATAGCTCAACTGGTAAAGAATCTGCCTGCGATGCAGGAGACCCCGGTTTGATTCCTGGGTCAGGAAGATCTCCTGGAGAAGGGATAGGCTACCCACTCCAGTATTCATGGGCTTCCCTGGTGGCTCAGATGGTAAAGAATCTGCCTGCAATGTGGGAGACCTGGGTTGGAATGATCCCCTGGAGGAGGGCATGGCAACCCACTCCATTATTCTTGCCTGAAGAATTCCATGGACAGAGGAGACTGGCAGGCTACAGTCCATGGGGTTGCAAAGAGTCAGACACGACTGAATGACTAAGCACAGCACAGCAGGTATGAATATATTATTCTGACCATTATTTCCAGCGTCATTAACTCACCTTTCCTAACAGAGGGTGGATACAGGCAACCATTTATTCATTCAAAAACAGGTTGGAATCTACTGGGGATTCAACAGCACACAAAACACAGGCTTTGACCCTACAGAGAAGATAGTTGAAGGCAGGAAGTACCACTGCATGGTGTGAACCACAAAGCAGGACAGGCTTTAGAAGCTGACAGAGGTGGTACTTTCACAAAATCCCAAGAAGGCCCTATGCCTATTTTGTTGTTTCATTTTTAAAATACTGCTTTTATTTGTATCTGTAATCATTTTAGAAATTAATTTCTTGAGGAAATATGTTATTATAAGCAACTAAATTAAAAGTCTTTAACATTTCATTTGCAAAATCTTTTATCATTTAATGATTTAACAGCTCCAGAAAAAAATTAATTCAAATAATCAATCTGTATTATTTTTTCATGTACATAAAAATCACACACATTAAATCAGTACAATTAATTACATTTATTTGGGAATTCATATTCACTTTATGAGTCTGGAGTAGAGAGACCTTTTAAATAGCCCTGTTGACAAAGGCATGAACCCTTGCCCACATTTAAAATATATCCTAGGCAGGATTCCCCTCGTGGTCCAGTGGCTAAGACTGTGCTCCCAATGCAGAGGTCCACGTTTGATCCCTGGTCAGGGAACTAGACCCCATGGTGCAACTAAAGATCCCATGTGCCACAACTAAGCCGCCAAATAAATAAATGAAAATATTTTAAAATAAGTAAAATAAAATATATCCTAGGGAATTCCTTGGCGGTCCAATGGCTAGGACTTGGGGCTTCCACTGCTGAGGGCACAGTTCAATCTCTGGTAGGGTAACTAAGATTGGAACTAAGATCCTGCAAGCCACAGGCTGGGGCAAAAAAAGAAAGAAGGAAAATATCCTAAAGTATAAGGGGAAAATACCACTGACTATATTATGCTTAAATATCTCAAAAAGAAAAGAGAATGAAACAAAATAAAGTTAAATGGAAGCTATTGAACTTAAACTGTGTTGAAAATTGTGAATATTCTCTGCAATTAGCGCCAAAAGTCTTCATTAAAATATAAATGAGAGTGGAGGACGTTTGAGTAGGGAGGCAAGATTGATCCCATACCCTTCAATCTGACTCCTGGTCGCACATTGACCATGGCCTGTTATGTAACCAGATCAAGTCCTGACCCTGACAAGACAGTGACCCTGACCACAACCTAACTCCTGGTCACAATGTGACCCCCTGTTTCAGGTGGGAGTACTGATAGGTGGTGAGGAATGGGAGGAGGCTGGCATCCCGGAATGAGCTGCGCTGGCTGCCAGTTTCTCAATCTGCACAGGCCCAAGAAGGCCACTTCAGGGCCCGGTGAGCAGCGCTCCGCCCAGAGGAGAGACCAGCCGAGGGCCCGAGACGACGGCGGAGAGCGGCGATTGGCTCATGCGCAGAGAGATCCGTCCGTTCCCCGCGCCGAGGGCGGCGTGCAAGGGCGGGACACCCGCGCGGCCCTACTTCTGATTGGTCGCAGATGGGCAGAAAGGGGCGGGGCCGGGGCGGTACGCGCGGCGCGCGGCCTGGCGGGCGTGTTAACGGCCGTTAGGCAAGCGGAGGGGGCCGAGCTGAGGGGCCGAGCAGCCGTCCGTGGCCGACGCGGTCGTAGCGGTTGGTGTTCCTGAGTGAGGGGTTTTGCTGCCCGCTTTCAAGCCCACGTAAGTCCTCCTCTCTCCCGGGCCTTCGTTGGACTGACAAAGCCTGTGCCCTCCTTGGAGAGCCCCGGCAGAGCCTCAGGCACGGTCGACCTGCCTCCGTGGGGGCGCCGTGGGAGAACGAAGAGCATGCGCAGAGCGGCTGAGCTGCCCGCCTTGGGTCTCTCACGCCCCGGCTTTCTGAAATAACGCCCCCCGCTTTCATCGCCTTGATCTCTCCGTCCCTCATTCCGCAGTAGCTGCGGGACCTCTGTGAGGTACCGTCCCGGTCCCGGTCGCCAGGGCACGGCGGGAGGGAAGTTCCTTGCCCTCTAGGAGCGCGTAGCCCTGGGAGAGTAAACGTCAACCGGGTCGTTGTGCCGGGTGGAGAAGTACGGAGCGCAGAACCCTAGGCACCAACAGGTCTGAGGGGGCGGGGAGCCCTCCCCGAGGAAACGAAGTTTGAGCCAAGATTTGGAGCATGAATAGGGAAGGAAGGTCGGAGCGGCCGAGAGCACTCGTGAAGGTGCTGGGCTGGAGTTTCTGAGCCGGCACGGTTTTGCTCCCCCCTCCACAGGCTGTTTAAGTGTCTGGAGACGTTTTGGGTTCTCACAACTTTGGGATTGTTCCTGCCGTCCGATGGATAGATGTCAGGGGTGCTGCTGAACAGCCTGCAGGACAGCCCTACATCAAAGACTTACCGACTCCAGTGTCAGTAGTACCAAGATTGAGGATCCCTGCTATAGACAGGGAGGAGCTGGTGCTCTGGATGCACAGAAAGTGTGTTGAAGCTTATTTATTCAGTAGAGGGTGTTCAGCACATTAAACGGGAGGATCAGAACCCTGTTTGTCCTCTGCACCAGTCTACTTCCACCTTATGGCACAGAGCCAGGCAAATAGGCACTCAGTAAATTTTGGTTGATGAATTGAATACTGTGTGCTAGGAAGGGAGGAATGGTGATACAAGGACGATTAAGATAACCGTGCTTCATTTCTTGCCCTTAGGCTTGGTATGTTTTATAATAATCTGATGGTGTGGTGTGTTTCAGGATTCCTTGTAAAGGCAACATCTTGGCAAGGATTTGGCTTTTCTTTAGATCTGGTTCGATGAATGATCAAGGCGATGGAAATAGTGTAATGGTGTGAGATTCTTAGTGTGTCTGTGTCAGCTGTCTGTGTATCCCTTCAAATCCTCTCCTGTCTTGATGTGGTTCTCTCAACAGCTGCCAGATGTGTTCCACACTAAGATTATAATTCTTCAAAGGAGAAATACTTACAACAGTCAAAATCTAGTTCTTGAATAGCAACTTGGGAAATAGAGCTTGGGTGGTGACCAATTGCAAAGTGAAGAAATTATATGAGCTGCCCCAGCTCCTGAGTGCTTTGGGACTTACAGCTCTGGCTATGTCTGAGGCAGAAACTCCAACTTGTGGTGCCTTAGTAACTACCTCATAGGTTTGATGTGAGTATTAAACATAAGACATGATACTATAGAACTTTCAGCACAATGCTTGATGGGTAGTAAACTGGCATACCTCAGAGATATTATGGATACGGTTCCAGACCACTGGAATAAATCAAGTCACACAAATTTTTTTGGTTTCTCAGTATGTATATGTTATGTTTACAGTTTACTGTAGTCCATTAAGTATGCAATAGCATTTAAAAATGTACATGCCTCAATTAAAAAATAATTTATTGCTAAAAAAAAATGCTAACCATCATCTGAACCCTCAGTGATTTGTAATCTATTTGCTAGTTTGCCAGTAGAGGATTCTGCCTTGATGTTAATGGCTGATGACTAAATGAGGTAATGGTTGCTGAATGTTGGGGTGGCTGTGGCGATTTCTTAAAATAAGACAACAGTGAAGTTTACTGCATTGATTGATTTTTCCTTTCACAAATAATTTTTCTATAACATGCAAAGCTGTTTAATAGTATTTTCCCCATGGTGGAACTTCTTTCAAAACCAGGGTCAGTCCTCTCAAACCCTGCTGCTGCTCTATTAACTAAGTTTATGTAATATTCTAAATCCTTTGTTGTCATTTCGACAGTCTTGACAGCATCTTCACTGGAAGTAGTTCCATCTCAAGAAACCGCTTTCCTCATCCATAAGAAGCATGTCTTCATCTTTTAAAGTTTTATCATGAGATTGCAGTAATTCAGTCACATCTTCAGGCTCCACTTCTAATTTTAGTCCTCTTGCTAGTTCTACCACTCCTGCAGTTAACAATAGTAACATCAAAGATCACCAATCACAGATCACCATAACGGATGTAATAATGTTGAAAAAGCTTGGAGTATTGCAAGAATCACCAAAATGTGACACAGACACAAAGTGAGCAAATGCTGCAGGAAAAAATGGCATCCATAGACTTGCTTGACACCAGGGTTGCCACAGATCTTCAATTTGTTAAAAAAAAAATAGAACCTGTGAAGTTCAGTAAAGTGAAGTGCAATAAAAAAAGACGTATGCTTGTACTTAATACATGTTAAATTTGTTGAATGAATTGTTCTGTAGTTTAAACAGCTTTGAAAGTAGAAATTATCAGTGTTGGATTCTTTTCTTCTGTCTGCCTGCATTCATTTCTACCTCTCTTGGCTGTATAATTGGCTATTTGTATTATTTCTTATGCATTCATTTCTCTCACTTTTATCTCAAGACGTCTGTCTCTTTCAAATGTCTCTAAAAATTTCCACCAGTAGCCCATCTACTTGTAAACTTAAGTAGGAAGAAGTTAAGAATTATTTATTCTGTACTGTATTACTCCTTATGGGAGTGTTTTTTAATTGAGATTTTAATTCGAATATCATAAAATTCAGTTTTGCTGCTGCTGCTGCTAAGTCGCCTCAGTCGTGTCCGACTCCATGCGACCCCATAGACGGCAGCCCACCAGGCTCCCCCGTCCCTGGGATTCTCCAGGCAAGAACACTGGAGGGGGCTGCCATTTCCTTCTCCAGTGCATGAAAGGGAAAAGTGTAAATGAAGTCGCTCAGTCGTGTCTGACCCCTAGCGACCCCATGGACTGCAGCCCACCAGGCTCCTCCGTCCACGGGATTTTCCAGGCAAGAGTACTGGAGTGGGGTGCCATTGCCTTCTCCAAAATTTAGTTTTAAGTGGGTGCAATTCAGAGAGGTTTTAGTGTATTCACAAGCTTGCGCAGCCATCATCACTATCTAATCTCAACCTTTTGTTCAGGCTAGGCAGAAACTCCCTGCCCTCCTCTTAGTCCCCAGCAACCACTTATCTACTGTCGTTATGGATTTGTCAGTTCTGGACACTTTATATAAATGGATTCATACAATATATGGCCTTTTATACTTGTCCTCCTTTACTTAGTATATTATTTCCAGTGTTCGTCCACGTTGTAGCAGGTATCAGTACTTCATTCCTTTTTTGCTGCCTAGTAATATTCCATTGTATGAATATACCACATTTTATTTGAAAAAGAAAGTGAAAGTCGCTCAGTCATGTCCAACTCTTTGCGACCCCATGGACTGTATAGTCCATGGAATTCTCCAGGCCGGAATGCTGGAGTGGGTAGCCTTTCCCTTCTCCAGGGGATCTTCCTGACCCAGGAATCAAACCGCGGTCTCCTGCATTGCAGACCGATTCTTTATGAATTGAGCTGTGAGGGAATGCTGCATTTTATTTTTCCATCAGCTAATGGACATTTCTTTCTGTTTTTTGGCCACTTTATAATGCTGCTATGAAGATGAATGTACAAGATTTCGTGTTGACATACGTTTGGAGCTACTGAGTCATAGGGTAAATCCATATTTAACTGAGAGTTCTTTTGTCATCCCATTTTCAACTCCTCTGAATTTGGGAAGGTTTCAGAATTTAATGGGCCAACCTTTTAATTTTTTTTTTATTTTATTTTATTATTTTTTTACATTTGAATAGAAAATTTATTATTTTCATTTTCCAAGTTTTCTTTTTCTATCAGGGGAAAAAAAGAAATCTTAAGGACAGTTGTCACTTGCTTCCAAATTGAGGGTAGTCTTTCTCTAGTGGTTTAGTCACTAAGTCGCCTCCGACTCTTGTAATTCCATGGATTGTAGCCTGCCAGGCTCCTCTGTCCATGGGATTCTCCAGGCAAGAATACGGGAGTGGGTTGCCATTTCCTTCTCCCCTTTTTATATTTTAAAGAAGGGGATGAAAATGAGTTTTGATATTCGACTGGTACGACTAGTAGGTAGATCATTCTTCTGTGTCACCGTAAAACACTGAATAATACTAGCCATAAGTGGAAACTGTTTAATTGCACAAAGTTTCTCTTACCCAGTATGTGGAGACCTGGGATTTCAGGGGATCGTACAATTTCTGTTGTAGATGCAGTGAATTAGGGTTTGTTGTTGTTACTAAGAAAAAACTGCAGAGGTCAGTGAAGCACATTAGGGAAAAAGTACTATATAGCCTTTTTTTTTCCTCCAAAGTTAAATTTCACCTCTGAGAATTGTGTTCTGTGGATAGGGTTTGTCCCAAACTCTGAAAGTGAAAGTCACTCAGTCATGTCTGACTCTTTGTGACCCCGTGGACTATACAGTCCGTGGAATTCTCCAGGCCAGAATACTGGAGTGGGTAGCCTTTCCCTTCTCTAGGGGATCTTCCCAACCCAGGGATCAAACCCAGGTCTCCTGCATTGCAGGTGGATTCTTTAACAGCTGAGCCACAAGGGAAGCCCAAGAATACTAGAGCGAGTAGCCTATCCCTTCTCCAGGGACTCTTCCTAACCCAGAAATCGAACCGTGGTCTCCTGCATTGCAGGCGGATTCTTCACCAACTGAGATATCAGGAAGCCCCATGGGCTCTTACAAATTCACAGTTTCTAAATTCATAATTTATCTTCCAGGAATTGTACTCTTTCACCTTTTATTAACATAAACTGTTAATATGCCAAGTATAATAAAAGCATTAATTAAGCACTTAATATGTGTCAGACACCATTGTAAGTTAATCCTAAATGAGAACAAATTAGGTCCTGTTTTTATCCTCTTTTTTATAGGAAGGAGCTGAGGCACAAAGATATTAAGAAATTTGCCCAAGGTTACACAGCTAATACATTGCTCATTTGTTGTTCAGTTGCATCCAACTCATTGTGACCCCATGGACTATAGCATGCCAGGCTTCCCTGTCCTTGACTGTCTCCTGGAGCCTGCTCAAACCCATATCCATTGAGTTGGTGTTGCCATCCAGCCATCTCATCCTCTGTCGCCTCCTTCTCCTCCTGTCCTTAGTCTTTCCCAGCATCAGGCAGGGTCTGTTCCAATGAGTTGGCTCATGTCCAGCTTCAAACCTGAACTGTCTGATTGAGAGTCAGTGCTCTGAGCCACTTCTCTTACTCTGTGCTGCCTCTCAAGTACTATACATACACAAGATATTATTTGCTATTATTAGTTACAGCTAATTAAAGCTTTTGTTTATACAACTAGTAATCAGACTTATACTGAATTCTTAGATCCTACCATTAGAATAAATATAAATGTTTTATTTAAGTAATGGGGAAACGGGAAGAAAATCTCATGTTCCCAGCTGAGGATTGGAGTTCTGCTTTTGACCAAGAATTCTGTCCATCATTGTACATCATATGACTAACTTTCATTACTGGAGGAATCGGGGAATTCATTTTATGTTAATCAGGATTGAAGCTGTAATACTTTGCTGTTGTTTTGGTTACTTAGTTTTTTCCTACCTCACTCTTCCGTCCCATTCCAGTGGGTAAGAATATCTTTGGCACCTTTTTAATTAAAATAACATTATTTTTAATTTTTGCAGTAATCAGAGGGGTTCTAGACCTTATAGGAGCAGTATTGGGAATCTCTGTTTGGTTCTAGGTTTTTTCTTCTTGCTTTGGGAGAAGTAGAGTGAAATATTGGGAGTTGCTTTGCCTTAAAAAAATATCCTTAGGAGTAAAACATGTGGAAGAATACTTGAATACTTTGTATGCATGCCTTCAGCTAAATGGGAATGAATTACAGGGAATTAAAAGATAATGGAGAGATCTGACTGGTTACTTCATTTTACAGCTGGCTCAAGTAACTGTGTTCATGGCCATGCAGGAGAAATACCCAAGTGAGAGGATCTCTCATGCCACCTCACCAGGTGAGTAGTCAGTTTTCTGGATTAAATTCTGACCGTTGCTCTGTTATTTTATAACAGAAATTTCCTTAAAAGGAAATACTGAACAAACAAGCATTCACTGAAATGCTGGTACCAAAAGAACAAAATTGACATGGGGCTACATTGAATAGAAAAATAGATCTCTCTGAGAGAGCAACTATTTATCTCTGGTGCTACATGGCTTCCAACAAGACCGCGTGATTGATTATTGAGGGGGGCATATAAAGGATTGGAACAAAATGACTTTGGAACATAGTTCCATTTGAAATCAGAAAAACACAGCATAAATTACTGTGGTCTATGTTGTCTTTGTAGTCCTGTGGGTGGGTCAGTCATCTGCTAGCCCACAAAGATTGGAATTCTTCTTGGATGCCAGCAGTCTCACTTGTGTTGTCACTAGAGACTCAGAAATTTATCTCTAGAATGGATTTAAAGGATTTTGAAAGCTCAGTCGATACCCTAAGTTAATATGTTAAAAGTATATATTTTATATATATATATTAAAACATGTAAATATATATACACATTCAATAGACAACATTAAGTGAAGGGCTTCCCATGTGGCTCAGCTGGTGAAGAATCTGCCTGCAGTGTGGGAGACCTGGATTCGATACCTGGGTTGGGAACATCCCCTGGAGAAGGGAAAGGCTACCCACTGCAGTATTCTTGCCTGGAAAATTCCATGGGCAGAGGAGCTTGGAAGGCAGCTATGCTCACCACTATACCACCAACGCTGCAGAGGAGCTTGGAAGGCTACAGTCATACACACTCAAAAGGCAACATTTAAGTAGATATGTTATATTCAAATAGGAAGTACCATTTTAGAAAAATAACTTTTGCATTCTGGGACATTTATGAAGAAAGGATATATTTATGGAACTAATGATATGTTTTCTTTAACTTTAAAAATCTTACAGTGCCTTATAACAGACATTTTGACCAGTATGTTATTTTCTTCTAGGCATATGGCCTTGCATATAGTAAGCACTTTGAAAAAATTCAAGAGTCATTCAGCAAATATTTATTGAACATCTGTTATGCACTGTCTTAGGACTAAATGTACAGTTTCTTAGGACAGCTATGTATAGTGCAAGTTTTGGAATGCAGCAGTTCCTGTCAGCTCACTACCTTTCTGTGCGTTGTTCTCTGCGGTCTCTTGTTTGATTGATCATGGCCCGGCAGCCGGTGATAGGACACGTGGCATAACACAGAACTCACACTTCAGATAATCAGTCTCTGTAACTGTACCAAAGCACGCTTTCATTTCAGCGAATCTTTCTTTTAGAATTGATATATGGAGTGGCTGACTAGAAAGATGGTAGAAGTGAAGAAAAAGATTTATAGTAGTAACAGGGAGTGGTTTCCAGGATGAGGCCTTCAGTGGATTTTCACTGTTTCAAAGAACATGGCCAATTATACACAGACTGGAGAGAGAATGCCAAGACTCACCAAGAAGTCAAATTTCTTGCTTCTGGCTAGAATTTTGTTAATTTAGTGTAGTAACACTGGCTAATCTTATGCTGATTAGAGGCTCTAATTTTTGGGTGTGTTTTCTATTAAAGATTGTTGCAGATTACTGTGTATATATAGATGCTTTCAAATCAGAGAGTCCCCTGAGACCCAAAGAATAAAAGGAGTTCTTGGGGAAAGTGAGAATGTCTTCAGTAGAAAGTAAAAGTGAGGGTAGCGAAAAAAGAAGCAAAAGTAGAAGACAGGTTCGTTCAGAAGGTGGGAGAAGCACTAAATTCAAGTATCATTTGCTTCCCACTAGATCATAGAATGTGTAGAAACATATTTTACACACTCAGATTCTGTTTTAAATGGATAAGTAGCTGCCATTACCTGTTTGTTTACATGGATCATCAGATAAAGTTTAGAAAAATTGCAGTGATTTTTAAAAAATAATTTGAATTTAACTCTTTGCTAATATGTTCATAAATCAAGTATTTATTGAACAATTCCTATCTACCAGCCCTCAAACAGCAAGCTGACAAAGTCAGATAAATTTCATCAATCTTGTTTCATCTTACCTGCTCAGAAATTTTAGTAGTTCCTCTGCATTGCCCCACATAACCCTTCAGATTAACTTGTAAGACTTGCCTTGATCTGGATTCACCCTGCCCGGAAGAATAACGATTCATTCCCAAGCGGTGATTTTCAAAGGACACTGGATTGCATGTTACCCTGTGGAGCATTTAGAAACATGTGGGTGTATTTTCAGGTTTCACAGTGATGGTGGGATGGAGTGAGGTCTGTTACTGGCATTTAGGGGATGGGGAAGGACTAGGGATGCTTAACCATCCTGTAGTAGGTAGACTATACATTGAAGAATTGTCAGGCCCAGAATGCCAAGAGCACCTGTTGGGAAACCCTGTAAGAGGAAAAAATGTGGGTGTTGGAATCAGAATAACCTGGGTTCAAATCGCAGCTGTATCCTCTGTAAAATAAAGGTTATAATACTTTTCACTAAGTAGGTGCTTGAGAGCATGTTTGTAAAGTGCTGTGGCTTCTAGACTTCAAAGAATGGAGCCGCTGTTAACTATTACTGTCTCAGTATTCCTGGATCTTGGGAGGTCTTTTTTTGTGTCTTTGAACATTCTCATCTCTTATGCTATTTCCATTTAGATTTAACTAATTCAGGGACTTCCCTGGTGGTTCAGTGGTTGAGAATCTGCCTTGTAATGCAGGGAACGTGGGTTCGATCTCTAGTTTGGGAAGTAAGATTCCACATGCCTTGGGGCAACTGAACTTGTGTGCCACAAGTGCTGAGCCCGAGTGCCTAGAGTCCGTGCTCTGAGATGAGAACCCACTGCAAGGAGAAGCCAGCACCACAACTAGAGAAAGCCTACCCGCAGCAATGAAGAGTTCCTATGCCACAACAGAGACCCAGTGCAGCCATGAATGAATGGATGAATGCCCAATTTTAAAAAACACCATTAAAAACAATAAAGTTAACTAATTCACAGTAGCTGAAATAGGCACAGGAGAAAGAAAGGGGTGAGGTGTGGCTATTCTCTCACAGGTTTAAGTGTTTTTTTTTAAGTTTTGTGGAATTACATGAGCTGATTCACACTAACGGTGGGAAATGCCGGTTGTTTCAGGTTCCAGCGTGATTCAGAAGGGCAGTTCCCTGGCGACTGAATGGCAGACCCCAGTTATCTCAGAGGCCTTTCGGAGCCGCTTCAGTCGTTGTTCAAGTGTAGCCGACAGTGGGGACACAGCCATTGGCACATCATGCTCGGACATCGCAGAGGGTAAGTTTGAATTAATGATTTGATTACCAAAATATGTTGTCATTTTCAAATTGTATTTCAGGTGTATTATTTTCCAGAATATTCATAAGTCAATTTACTCAGAGTCTGCTTGATTCTTCCTATGCTGTGCTCGTCACAACTGGTCCCTTCCTCTCAACTTCTGCTGTTTGTCCTGCCTGAACAACTTCCTAATAGATTTCTTGGCATCAGGTCTTTCCCTCTCCTGCCAGATTAATCTTCTTAAAATCCTGATTTCATAGTGTCCCTTTCCTGCAAATCCTCAACTGTTTCTGTTACTTGGAGGATAAAGGTCAGAGTCTTCAATTCTGTGATCTGTCCCTATCCCAGTCAAGCATTTTTTTTTTTTTAATTTTGTTTATTTATTTTTGGCTGTGCTGGGTCTTCGTTGCTACATGGGCTTTGCTCTAGTTGTGGTGAGCAGGACTTACTCTCTAGTTGCGGTGCATGGGCTTCTCATTGCAGTATCTTCCCTTGTTGGAGAGCATGCCCTAGGATGTTCCAGCTTCAGTAGTTGCAGCATGTGGGCTCAGTAGTTGTGGCTCCAGGGCTCTAGAGCACAAGCTCAGTAGTTGTGGGCACACATGAGTAGTTGCTCAGCGGCATGTGGAATCTTCCTGGACCAGGGATTGAATCCTTGTCTCCTGCAGTGGCAGGCGTTTTCTTTACCACTGAGCCACAAGGGAAGCCCCAGACATATTTCTTACTGTCCACAGGTATGTTGTCTTAACTATGCTATGAAAGCACAGAACGTTTTTTTTTTTTTTTTCATACCTGAGCTCTTTCCTTGGAGAAGGCAATGGCAACCCACTCCAGTACTCTTGCCTGGAAAATCCCATGGAAGGAGGAGCCTGGTAGGCTGCAGTTCATGGGATCGCGAAGAGTCAGAGACGACTAAGCAACTTCACTTTGACTTTTCACTTGCATGCACTGGAGAAGGAAATGGCAACCCACTCCAGCGTTCTTGCCTGGAGAATCCCAGGGACGGCGGAGCCTGGTGGGCTGCCGTCTATGGAGTCGCACAGAGTCGAGCACAACTGAAGCGACTTAGCAGCAGCAGCAGAGCTCTTTCCTTCTTTAATCTGGACCCATTTGTGCTATTCTCATCTTCTCTTGCCCCTCCCAGCTATATTAATCTTATTTTTCATGATTTAGTGAAGTGTCTTGACCAAACTTTTCACATCCCTTTCTCCCATTACTGATCTTCCTTTTTGCAATCTTATACTTTATTTTTTCTGCCACTTGTTTTTGCACTTAAGTAATAGCTGTTAGGCTGCTTTGTAAATAATATATCCCAATAAAAAATTAAAAGAAAAAACAGCAAAAAGCTGTAAGGTTGTACTTTACAAGAGTTTTTTGTTTCTTTCCATTTAGATGGTGGGTTCCTAGTAGGACAGAAAATCTAGTGATAATAATTAACTACTGTTTATCAAATACTTTATGATGAATACTGCGCTAAATTTTTTTTCATTAATACTATTAAGAACTCTATGCATTTTTTTTTTAAGCACTGGGTCTTAGTTGCGGCACTTGAGATCTTTAGTTGTGACATATGAGATCTAGTTCCCTGACCAGAGATCGAACTCTGGCCCCCTGCAATGGGAGCATGGAGTCTCAATCACTGAATCAACAGGGAAGTCCCAAGAGATATTTTATTTCCAATATACAAATGAGAAAGCTGAATTTCAAAGTGATTAAATGAGCTGATTAAAGTCACAAAACTAATTACTTTGGTACTTTATCAGATGTCACACCCACTTGGATGGCTATACTCAAAAAGATAATAATAAGTGTTGGTGGGAATGTAGAGAAACTGGAGCCTGTACATTGCTGGTGGGAATGTAAAATGTTGCAGCTGCTTTGGAACGCTGTTTGGCAGTTCCTTAAAAGGTTAAACATAGAGTTGCATCATGGCTCAGCAAATCTACTCCTGGGTATACATACTCAAGAGAAGATGAAAACATACATCCACACAAAAACTTGTACACAAATGTTCATAGCAGCATTGGTTAGTAATAATAACCAAAAAATGGAAACAACCCAGTGTCTATCACTTAACAAATAGATGAATAAAATGTGGTATATCATATCTTAGAATACTGTGGAGCAATAAAAAGAAATGAAGTATGAATACACTCCACAAACTGGATGAACTTTAAAAAATCCATGCTAAGTAAAAACAGCCAGACACAAAAGACCACATATTATATGATTCCATTTGTATGAAGTGTCCAAAATAGGCCAATTTATATAGAGATAGAAAGGAGATTTAGTGATTACCTAAGGCTATGAAGTTAGAGTAAATGCAGTATGACCTCTAGAGGGTAAAAAGGTTTCTTTTGGGGATGATGAAAATGTTCTAAATTTGATTGTAGTGATGGTCACATAATTCTGTGAATATACTAAAAAACCATTGAATTGTGTGTTTCAAGTGGGTGATAATTGTATGGTATGTGAACTATATCAGTAAAGCTGATTTAAAAAAAAAAAAAGAAATGTTTGGGAAAAAATCTTCTATTTTGAAGAATAAAATACTAGTACTGACTCCTGAGCACCTGGCATTTGATTTGATAGCTTTGTGTATATGGGCACAGTGTCAGTAAATATTGAGTAAATGGAATAATAGATTTTAATAGACAGGACTTTAAAAATCACTTAATCCAGTTCTTTTTTGAAAATGAGTAACAAAAATTCCACACAGGGTTATGTAACTTGCCTAATGTCACATAGCGAATTATCAGATTCCGGTCTCCCACCTGTACTATTCTTTCCATAATTTGTGTAATCAAAAGTGTTACTGTCAACGTACTTGGGACTTGTTAAGGTTTTGTCTACATGGGCAGTCATAGGATCTTTTTCATTTGACTAAATAATAGAGCTTTAAAAAATCAAACAATTGTCTAGATTTTTCCCCCTGTTGAATTGACTGGCTGTATCTCATCCAGTCAAATTGTTATACAGATTGTGTGTAACTCTGCATGCTTTTTATATCTTTGGGGAAATATATATTTATATTTCCTTCCTAGTGCATTTTTATTTTTAATTTTTTTGTCTGAGTGTGTGGCTTGTTACCACAATTGTTCTCAGTTACCCAACCAGAGGTCAAACCTGGGTCCCCAGAGGTGAAAGCTCAGGGTCTTAACCACTGGACCACCAGCCAATTGCCAGTCATGTGTTCTTTTTTAAATTATAGTAGTCTTGACATGGTGGCCAAAGCCACTGGTCTAGAAGTTTCTTTTAAAAGGATCTAAGGTTTCTTTTCTGCCATGTTATATACTGTGGTCTTAATTTTATTTTTTGCTCATTTTGTTCATGACTGTATCTTGGTTTATTTGGAACCCAGTTGACAAGAGCATTTGTGACTGGTATAAAATATAGTTCATTAGGTGTTCTTTTTTTCTGTTTAAAATTTTTTTTATTTTATAGTGGAGTGCAGTTGATTTACAATGTTGTGTAAATTTCAGGTGTACGGCAAAGTAATTCAGTTATATTTACACATGTATCTATTCTTTTTCATATTCATTTCCCATTTAGATTATTGCAAAATATTGAGTAGAGATCCCTGTGCTATACAGTAGGTCCTTGTTGATTACAATAGTATGTTAATCCCTAAGTCCTAATTTTTCCTTCCCCTTCACCTTTCCCGTTTGGTAACCATAAATTCATTCTCTAAGTCTGTGAATCTATTTTCTGTTTGTAAATAAGTTTATTTGTATCATTTTTTTAGGTTCCACATATAAGTGATACCATATGATATATTTGTCCTTGTCTGACCCAGTATGATAATCTCTGGGTCCATTCATGTTACTGCAAATGGCATTATTTCATTTTTCTTTCTTTTCTTTTTTATGGTTAAGTAATACTCCCATTGACTATATGTACCACATCTTTATCCGTTCATTTGCTGATGGACATTTAGGGTTTTTTGTTTTGTTTTGCTTTTCCTGGTCATGCTGTGCAACTTGTGGGATCTTAGTTCCCCAACCCAGGATTGAACCCAGGCCTCTGCAGTGAAAGCATGGAGTCCTATCCATTGAACTGCCAGGGAATTCCCCATTTAGGTTTTTGATTCTGCCCCTCACTAAGGTGTTTTGCCTTGAAGACTCTCAAGGGACAGGATAGAGGTAGATACCTGAGAGCTCAGAAGTCTTTCGGTTTTTTGATAAAGACTGAAATCATCACTGGCTTATTTCAGACTACCATACTTCATAAACCAGTAAGGGATATAAGCAGAAGTGCTCAAAATTTAGCAGTAGCTAAGTCTACCCCTTATTAAGAAAGGACAGTTGCTAGAAAGAATGAATTGCTTTTGGTGGGGGGTGGGAGTTGAGGGGCAGGGAGTATGTTTGAGGAAAGGAGAGATTTAGAGATATATCCTTGAAGTGATATATCCAAAAACCCAATGATTTGGTGAATTGTAAACTTTTCTAAATAATGACATAGTTCAGTTCAGTCGCTCAGTCATGTCCGACTTTCTGCAACCCCAGAAACCACGGCACGCCAGGCCTCCCTATCCATTACCAACTCTCGGAGTTGGCCCAAGCTCATGTCCATTGAGTCGGTAATGCCATCCAACCATCTCATCCTCTGTCGTCTCCTTCTCCTCCTGCTCTCAATCTTTCCCAGCATCAGGGTCTTTTCAAATGAGTCAGCTCTTCGCATCAGGTGCCCAAAGGATTGGAGTTTCAGCTTCAACATCAGTCCTTCCAATGAACACCCAGGACTGATCTCCTTTAGGATGGACTGGTTGGATCTCCTTGCAGCCCAAGGGACTCTCAAGAGTCTTCTCCAATACCACAGTTCAAAAGCATCAATTCTTCTGCACTCAGCCTTCTTTATAGTCCAACTCTCACATCCATACATGACCACTGGAAAAACCATAGCCTTGACTAGACAGACCTTTGTTGACAAAGTAATGTCTCTGCTTTTCAATAGGCTGTCTAGGTTGGTCATAACTTTCCTTCCAAGGAGTAAGTGTCTTTTAATTTCATGGCTGCAATCACCATCTGCAGTGATTTTGGAGCCCCCCAAAATAAAGTCAGCCACTGTTCCCCCTCTATCTGCCATTAAGTGATGGGACTGGATGCCACGATCTTAGCTTTCTGAATGTTGAGCTTTAACCCAACTTTTTCACTCTCCTCTTTCACTTTCATCAACAGGCTCTTTAGTTCCTCTTCACTTTCTGCCATAAGGGTGGTGTCATCTGCATATCTGAGGTTATTGGTAGTTCTCCTGGCAGTCTTGATTCCAGCTTGTGCTTCATCCAGTCCAGCGTTTCTCATGATGTACTCTGCATATAAGTTAAATAAGCAGGGTGACAATATACAGCCTTGACGTACTCCTTTTCCTATTTGGAACCAATCTGTTGTCCCATGTCCAGTTCTAACTGTTGCTTCCTGACCTCTTGTTTCTCAAGAGGCAGGTCAGGTGGTCTGGTATTCCCATCTCTTGAAGGATTTTCCACAATTTATTGTGATCCACAGTCAAAGGCTTTGGCATAGTCAATAAAGCAGAAATAGATGTTTTTCTGGAATTCCTTGCTTTTTCGATGATCCAGCGGATGTTGGCAATTTGATCTCTGGTTCCTCTGTCTTTTCTAAAACCAGCTTGAACATCTGGAAGTTCATGGTTCACGTATTGCTGAAGCCTGGCTTGGAGAATTTTGAGCATTACTTTACTAGCGTGTGAGATGAGTGCAATTGCGTGGTAGTTTGAGCATTCTTTGGCATTGCCTTTTTTTGGGATTAGAATGAAACTGACCTTTTCTAGTCCTGTGGCCACTGCTGAGTTTTCCAAATGTGCTGACATATTGAGTGCAGCACTTTCACAGCATCACCTTTTAGGATTTGAAATAGCTCATATTCAAAAATCACATATCTCATATGCTAATTTGAATAGCCTTTGACAATTATAGAAGATAGTGACCGTTTTGAAAATGTGTTGCTGTTTTGTTTCACAATGCTCTACAACGCAAGCCAGACTTTAATGTAACTTGATATTTTATAGTACTTTCTCAGAATCACACAGTCTCCTCAGTGTAAGTAGATAAACGCAGTAGATAAATGACAGGCGTTAGCAGACCCCATTTTGTCATCCGTAGACGGGCCACACTCATCAGCAAATTAGAGAGACAGTATTCTTTTGGGCAGTTGGCACCTTTCTTCTTGACTTAGGTTTTGGCATTACTACTTTGGGCATTATGGGCTCAAAACTGAATTTGGTGAGTCGTGAGAGAGAGTGGTGCCCCACACAGAGAATGGAAGGAGGTGTTGCTGAGTTCAGCATAGTAGCAGCCCTCATAACCAAAATCTTCCTGTCTTCTGTTCCATAATTATATTTGGAGAGTGGGGACCCTTGATGAGAGAATCTTATGGTGTCATTATGGAAGATTTCAAGTAGAGAGCTTTCTATTCTTAGAATCTTCATCACCACCAGTCTACCTTAACCCTGTTGACTAGTTCTGTATTTAAGTTTTGGAACATCAAAAACGGTGTCCTTTGACTCTTGAAATGTCCTTCTTTCTTGGTCCTGAGAAGCTGATGCATGTCATCAAAAATTACTGGTTGTTTTGCTCCTTATTTGTTTTTACTATGGTATTTTATATATCCCCACGATCATCTGAGTAGAGGAAATTAGATACTCTGCATACATTATAAGGGATAATTTGGCTTGCTTGTTTTTAAAGAACTGCTTACAAACCCATATAAGAAAATGATAGCAGATCTATACCCGTTTAATTCTGGAAAAGGTTAGTATCTATCCTTATTAGCTGAGTGTGTTCTGTGTTAGTTGATGGAAAATGAAACAAATCGGAGATCTATTCTTCTCCACGGTAGATGTTGCTTAATTTGAAAAAGAATATTGGACATAGTTGAAAAAGGAAGACATTTCTATTCCTTGTCTCCCTCACTCAGTTTCCTGCCTGCTGAAGGTAACAGGTATGTTTCCTCATATTTCTGCCTTGTACTTTGCTTGTAGCGCACTGCCCTGTGTTAGTTCTGTGACCTTGTAGTCCTCTTCACGGTAGCACTTGAAAGTTGGAAATGGTAAAAATGTGAACCTTCTGCAGCAGAGCCAATCAGAGAGTTGTCTCCCCAAACTAGGCAGGAGCTAAAGGAAACATAAATCCAGTCTCCAGGAAAGTGAAAAATCACAGTTATATACAAACAAGGGGGTAAATAAAAGGCAAAGTAAAAAATAGAGGATTTCAGTGTTTACCAGTTGAGAGTGCTCACTGTGCTAGAATGAAACCTGAGAGTTGCTAAGAATAACTTCACATATCCTGGCAGTCAGGTCTGGCGTGTGGAAGAGAGAGCAGAATCCTGATTCAGATGCGGTGCTCCCTGCCCCAGATACAAAGCAGCACTATCCAGTTAGCCTTATTCTTTGGATAGTTTAGATTCATTGTTCACCTTTGCTGTGGAGCTTTTGGAGATCAAAGAGGATTCGGGCAGCCCTTGGAAAAGACATTTTTATTAGATTGGATTATAGCTTAGAGTCGCCCAGCTCTTGGAAGAGTAGGACCTAATCCAGTTCCCTTAAGTAAGTGATTTTTTTTTTTTAAGTTCCGTTTTCAGCTTTGTTGACTGGCAGGATTTTTTTATTCAAATACAAAGAACAGAGTATAAATTAAAAGTGGGAATGGCGTTTGAGATCCTAGAACACACATCTCCCATTTAGGCTGCTATATTTTTCTGCCTGATAACTTGTGACAGTGCCCTCTCTGCCTGGTCTCAGGCAGAGAATGTCTGGCATAGCAGCCAAACTCAAAAAAAGCTTGCTGCTTCGATTTTAACTTACGGAAGACTATTCTCTCCGCAGATTTTTGCAGTTCAAGTAGCAGCCCTTCTTTCCAGCCCATCAAAAGCCACGTAACCATTCCAACAGCCCATGTGATACCTTCTACTTTGGGGACCTCTCCTGCCAAGCCAAATTCTGCTGCCAGACCCTCTTCCAAACTTCCTTTGTCAGGGTTGGCTGAAAGTGTGGGGATGACAAGAAATGGAGACCTCAGTTCAATGAAACGTTCTCCAGGCCTTTCTAGAGATTTCATGTATCTTTGTGGTGCTGCTGGAGAAAATGGAGTTGAGCAGTCCTGGTTTCCAGCAGTGGGCCATGAAAGGGAAGAAGAGGCGAGAAAGTTTGATGTTCCCAATATGGAGTCTACCCTCAATCAGTCAGCAATGCTGGAGACACTTTATTCAGATCCCCACTACCGAGTCTACTTCCACAACCCAAGAACCGACACAAACAAGGAGCTATACAAGGGGTTGCCTGAGACCAAGAAGGCACCAGGCAGCGGGGCAGTATGTGAGCGGAATGGACCGCACCCTGGCGGCAGTGGGGTTCTTCCTCTGGGACTCCAGCCTGCTCCTGGGCTCTCCAAGCCTCTACCTTCTCAGGTGTGGCAGCCGAATCCTGACCCTTGGCATTCCCGCGAGCGATCTTATGAGCTCAGCACTTGTCGGCAGCAGCTGGAGTTGATCCGTTTACAGATGGAGCAAATGCAGGTAGAGGCCTTTCTTTCCTTGGACTTTGAGTTTCTGTGCTAATCTTAGAACTATATAGGGTTTTTTTTTTCTTATACGTTTTGACTCCAAAGAAAGTGTTTGTAAAAAGGAGGGAAGATGTTTGTAGATAGGAAATGAAATCTTGTGAATGTCATCAAATCTGTTGGTTCTAAATTCCAGATAGGTTCTCCAAAGCAGTGAGTTACAAAGGGAAACCCAGAATTAGGACACTAACACTGATTGTGTGTGTATGTGCTTACATAACAGTCACTGGGCTAGGTACTTTAACATACAGAATCTTATTTGATCCTTACAGCACTCTGATGAGATAAATGTAGAAATTTACCGGGTTCTTAGAATAAGCAATCTGTCCAGGGTCACAGAGCTGGCTTAAGTGGCAGAGCTCTAGGGTTCAAAAACTATCTCTTAGCCCCATTTGTTTTCTACTGTACTACTTTTGTGTTTGTATGTTTGTTTTGTTTTGTTTTTTGAAAGTTCTTGTACTTCTTAAGAGTGGAGAGAAAAGAAGCAGGACATATTCTCCTTTCCTGGTTGGTGAGGGCATCTTAGCTCCTGATTTGCTTTTGTTCCAGATAATGAAAGATAAACTGACCTTTTCTTAGAAACTAGAGCCTTTCTGAGCAGGGAGTGTCCAGTTGGCAGAAGTCTGTCAGGCAGGTTCTTTCCAGTCATGCATCAGAGCTAAAATTATTTCATAAACAGTGGGCCTTCTCAAACTGAGCCAAAGTGAGTCTTGACTGCAGACACAGCTGGGTGCTTCATAGGTGCTTTCAGGTGCCTGTAGGTTAACATTAAGTCCCACTGGGCCTGCTTGTCTTCCAGCTTCAGAATGGAGCCGTCTGCCACCATCCTGCTGGTTTTTCTCCTTCATTGCCCACGTTAGACCCAGCACAATGGATCAGCATCTTGAACAGTAATGAACACCTTCTGAAGGAAAAGGAGCTCCTTATTGACAAGTAAGGGGGCAAGGGGCCATAGGGCCAGCCTCTGCTCTCCCAGCCCCCACTGATGACATCTCCCCAAGGGCAGTGCATCCTCCTCTGTTTAGACCCCTGCTTTGCCTCATGATAAGTAGCCTAGTCCTGTGTGTGAATAATGTGATAGGTTTGTTGCATATCTCTGCAGGGGCTGTGAGGAGTGCCTAGAAGAGGCAGCTGGTTCTTTGCAGCTGATCTTTCTTCATTTCTCCTCAGTCAGTTTTCTCATTTGCATTTCCTCCTTCAGGAAATAGCACTACCCAAGAATCCAAGGTCTTTGTTTACAAAGTGTGGTTTTTACCTGTTTAAGGAAAGTTGGGGCTCATATTGCAAGTGGGTTTGTGTCAGGACCCTGGGCCTCATTCTGTTCTGACTTTTGCAGGCAGAGGAAACATATCTCTCAGCTGGAGCAGAAGGTGCGAGAGAGTGAACTGCAAGTCCACAGTGCTCTTTTAGGCCACCCTACCCCCTTTGGGGATGTCTGCTTGCTGAGGCTGCAGGTAAGCTTTGGCAGCCAGGATGGCATTCTGCTTGTCATAACTTAGTATCTTTCCTGTGCTTGGCACTGATAGGTATCCAGGAGATAGAAAATGGACCAAGTGAAGTAAGGTAAACATTCTAATTATAAAGCATCTCCTGTTCTGCTCTTGAGGGGGCAGAAAAGGCCTGAGGATGGAATCAAGTGGAAGTCCAGGTGCCTTGATATCAGGAGATACTTTGGAGAAAAGGAAGGCAGAGCAAGGTTCCTAGTAAGGTCCTAGAATTGAGTGATGTTCTGAGAAGTCTTGATCTACCGGCCCTGGCCAAATAAATGAAAAGAGAAGCAGAGGTAGTATGGGATTTAGAGCCATTCCCATTTTTATTCTTCCATGTCTAGGAGCAACTGAGGGAAAACTATGCTCTCACTTAGGTCAATAGCTCTGAAAGATGTTGGCCAAGCTGCTTCTGCAATTTGGGTTTTTGAGTGAAGAGTATTAGACAGACTATAGTACTGTACTGGCTTTGCCACCTAGTGGGCTTCTTAAGACAGTGTTCCATCTTGAAGAATCAGAATGTTAGTGTGAGAATGGCATTACATAAAATATATCTCAGTCTTCTCATTTACTGATGAGAAAATTGAGGCCCAAGAAGGAGGAAGAATTTGCTTTAAGTCGTACAAAGAATGAGTGGAGGAGAACCAGGCCTTGAGCCCAGGTCTGCTGATACACTGTCCTATATTCTTTTGTTACATGACTGGTCCTTGAATATTGCTTTAAGCCAGTGGTTCTGAAATTTGAGTGTGCACCTGAATCACCTGGAGGGCTTGTTAAAACACAGATTATTAAGACCTATCCCCAGAGTTTCTGATTCACTGGGCCTGGGAGTTGGACTTAAGAATTTGCCTTTCTAACAAGTTTGCAGGTAATGCTGAAGCTGTTAGTCCTGAAAGTGAAAGTGAAAGTCGCTCAGTTGTGTCCAACTCTTTGTGACTCCATGGACTAATACAGTCCATGAAATTCTCTAGGCCAGAATACTGGAGTTGGTAGCTTTTCCCTTCTCCAGGAGATCTTCCCAACCCAGGGATCGAACCCAGGTCTCCCACATTGCAGGTGGATTCTTTACCAACTGAGCTATCAAGAAAGCCCCTGTTAGTCCTAGGACTACACTTTGAGAAGCACTGCTTGAAGAAATTCTTAGAGAAATGATATTTGACCACAAAGTATGCTAGGT
The DNA here is from genome assembly GCA_024291935.2 of Okapia johnstoni. Taxonomy (NCBI): domain Eukaryota; kingdom Metazoa; phylum Chordata; class Mammalia; order Artiodactyla; family Giraffidae; genus Okapia; species Okapia johnstoni. The sequence goes on along the minus strand of JAGTYA010000024.1, from coordinate 8,527,828 downwards.
ATAAGTAAAGTACATGGGACTCTCAGGGTAAGGAACAGTTACATATTGTGAATCTTTCTGCAGGAATTGCAGCGAGAGAACACTTTCTTACGTGCACAGTTTGCACAAAAGACAGAAGCCTTGAGCAAAGAAAAGATCGAACTTGAAAAGAAACTCTCTGCTTCAGAAGTTGAAGTCCAGCTCCTCAGAGAGTCACTCAGAGTGGCACTGCAGAAGCATTCGGAGGAAGGGAAGAAACAGGAAGAAAGGGTGAGCTAAGGAGCTGATAGCTTTCTAGTTCACAAAAGAATTGGCAGTCAGCCCTTTCCTGCCAAACTATTCTTGGAACCTGGAGGAGACAGTTGGGTGAGACACCCTACATTGACTTCTCATGCAGAACTGGTTTGTTTGAAATGGAATCCTTCATATCTGCTTCATCTCCACAAAACTATCACAGACAGGGAAAGCTGTATAATCTCTCACTGTCCCTGGTTGTGATGGGGAACCAGCTGGCCTAGGTGAAAAACCAGTCTGACCAGTCATACCAAATGGTACTGTTGCAAGATGTACCTGTGGTACATCATTCAGTGTGATTTCTTCTCACTTCTGCCTCAAAAGGAGATGAAGAATCCCACATATGCAGCTATTTTGGGAGTTCTTACATTTTTGCCAGTGCTCTTAGAATTGCCTCAGGTTGAGATTGGTTATCATAGAAGGAGCTAAATCTTCTCGTTCTGTTCACCGGTTGCTTTTGGGGGCCAGTTTAATAATGTTTAGCTCTGGACCACTTGCATCAAAGTCAGCTAAAGTAGTGCTTCTTAAACTTTAATGTGTTTAAGAATCATTTGGAGATCTTGATGAAAATACAGATCCAGATTCAGTAGTTTTGGAAGGGGAGGCAGCCCTGGGATTCTGCATTTCTGACAGTCTTACCAGGTGATATTGGTGTCATTGGTACAGCATGGACTTAGAGGCTTGTTTAAAAAACAAGAAAAAAACCTTTTAATCACAGTAATACATGTGTCTAAGTTAAATAACCAACATGTTATCAAATATCAACATGTTGATAATAAAAATTAGTGATTCTCTGCCCAGCCCCACTCTACAGAATTAGCTGTCCTCAACTCTTTTCTTTATCCTGATATATATGTCTATATTTCTGAATAGCATTCTCTTACTTACTGCATTTTTTTTCTGTTTTTGTTTCATGAATGCAATATCTTTTCTCTGATGATATTGATTATGCCTTTTGGAATATCTACATCTGCTTATAGTGTTTCTTTCAGGTCTTATTTTGGTTTTGTGTCTTTCACGTTAGAGGATTGATGGTCCTTGAATGAAAGAGTGCTCATATTTAAGAATATAGTATTTTAAAATTGCATGGAAGCTCTGGGTTCATGGAAGTTGCCTGTTGGGCATCCCTATGGGATGATCAGATTTAGTCTTCTCTTTTCACTTGGGAACCCTTAAATGTCAATATCTGACGTCTCATCTTACTCTCTCTAGAAAAGAATCTTCAGCCTGCTGCCTGGTGGGGAGGCTGGGGACAGGAATGCTTTTGGCCTATGGGTTCTCAACACTGAGAAGGAAATTTGGTTTAAAGTCCCATAGTTCTACACATAGATTCTTATTTATGCTTATTTTCAACCCAGTGCTTCATTCTCTGTCTCTCTCTGCCCTGAGCTGGGCTCTCTCTGATTTGATTTCTCCACAAAGAATAAATCTCCAGTCTCCTTTTGGGAAAACCTAGGGTGAGAATGATATCCAGCTAACCTGAATATAGACTTCCAGTGAATTTCCCTATTTTTCAGGTTTATGGCTGATACCTACCTGCCTCAGGTATCTCGTGTTTCAAGTACAGGGATTCTTGTGGGTTGTGAAGGGCACATTGTCTTCCAAGTTGTCTGTGACTCCTACTGCAAATTATAACTCCTCTGCTCCAAATCATTTGTCCCTCCCATTCCCTTTCATCTCCTGAAAACATCTTGAACTATCTTATATACTTCTTTTTATTTGTTTTTAGGGGGCTGCGCTGCATCTTTGTTGCTGCATGGGCTTTTCTCTAGTTGTGGTGAGCAGGAGCTACACTCTAGCTGTGGTGCGACTTCTCATTGTCTTCTCTTGTTGTGAAGCACAGCCTCCAGAGCATGCAGGCTTCAGTAGTTGTGGCTCTGGGGCTCTAGAGCATGGATTCAGTAGTTGTGGCTCTGGGGCTTAGTTGCTCCACAGCACGTGGAATCTTCCAGACCAGGGATCAAACCCATGTCTCTTTCATTGGCAGGCAGATTCTTTGCCACTGAACCGTCAGGGAAGCCCCTATCTTGTATACTTTTGTCTCCTCTGTTGCCTTTTAAGAATTTGTATTTTATTTTATGCCTGTCATTCTAGAAATATTTTGGAAGGGAGAAAAAACAAACATCTCTGACTAGCTTACCATTTTTTTTAATTAAGAGTTGGCCATCAGCATTTTCAGTAAGTTTCCCACATGATTCTGATGCATATTAAGATGTGAGAATCTGGGGAATCACATGGAGCTTGAAGGGTACAGATTGTACCTGGGGTAAAGCTTTTAACTCATTTTCAGGGATCCTTCTTAGTACTGTGTTGTCTTTGGATCAAATTAGGCCTGAGCCTCATTGGCGTCAATAAATCTGCCTTTTTCTCTGCTTTATCTCCAGCTTCCTTTTTTATAAGCCAAAGAAAAGCCCATAATAGTAAAGAAAAGTTTCTGTTCAGTGAATCTTAATTGATTGCCTGCTTAGTGCCAAGCATTTTGCTGTGTGTTGGGGATTTGATAAAGGCAAAATGGACACAGCCCCTCCTCTCAAGGAGTTTACAGTCTCATTACCCCTTCCAGATGATTGCTTAACTTTATATCATATGTAGTGTTTAGAGAAGAATGCGTTACCTGTCTTATCAGAACAGACCGGGTGGCCTGTATGTATACTATCTGTGCGGTTATATATACTTTTGCAATTCAGTTCTGATGCAAACCACTCAGAGTTACCATCAGACCCCACAAATTTAAAGGACACGGTCCCTCAAAAGACTATGCTTATTTATTATTTCAGATGCCAACTGCAAGTTTTGGGTTCCCTAGACTGCCTATATTTCTGACCAACTGGCTGTAAATCCAGGGGTTCTCATGACTCCTTCAGGTTCAGTAATTCCACAGATTACAGTTTTGTTATACAAATCATGATAAGCCAAGTAAAGAGACAAATAGGATGAGGTCTGGGAAAGTCCTAAAAGCAGGGCTTCCATACCTTTTCCGTCTTGGAATTAGAACCTGTCATCCTCCCAGCACATGCATGTGTTCATCAACTAGGAAGCTCCATTGAGCTTTGATGTCCACAGTTTTTAATTGGGATTTTACTCTGTAGGCATGATTGAATTCAAATCTCCTGTCTTTGTCCCCTTTTCACAGGAAGTTGGGTTCATCTCTATTGGTTTTTGTAGTGGTCAGTTCCTATTCTGAGTCATCTAATTAGCATAAATGCATTTATAGTGCACTCTGGTCCACTGAGCAATATTGCACAGGAACCTGGAATGTTAGGTCCATGAGTCAAGGCAAACTGGAAGTGGTCAAACAGGAGATGGCAAGCGTGAACATTGACATTTTAGGAATCAGCGAACTAAAATGGACTGGAATGGGTGAATTTAACTCAGATGACCATTATATCTACTACTGTGGGCAGGAATCCCTTAGAAGAAATGGACTAGCCATCAGGTCAACAAAAGAGTCCAAAATGCAGTACTTGGATGCAATCTCAAAAATGACAGAATGATCTCTGTTCATTTCCAAGGCAAACCGTTCAATATCACGTTAATCCAAGTCTACGCCCCGACCAGAAACACTAAAGAAGCTGAAGTTGAACAGTTCTATGAAGACCTACAAGACCTTTTAGAACTAACACCCCAAAAAGATGTCCTTTTCATTACAGAGGACTGGAATGCAAAAGTAGGAAGTCAAGAAACACCTGGAGTAACAGGCAAATTTTGCCTTGGAGTACAGAATGAAGCAGGGCAAAGGCTAATAGAGTTTTGCCAGGAGAACACGCTGGTCATAGCAAACACCCTCTTCCAACAACACAAGAGAAGACTCTACATGTGGACATCACCAGATGGCCAACACCGAAATCAGATTCATTATATTCTTTGCAGCCAAGGATGGAGAGGCTCTATACAGTCAGCAAAAACAAAACTGGGAACATACTGTGGCTCAGATCATGAACTTCTTATTGCCAAATACAGACTTAAATTGAAGAAAGTGGGGAAAACCACTAAACCATTCAGGTATGACCTAAATCAAATCCCTTACGATTATACAGTGGAAGTGAGAAATAGATTTAAGGGACTAGATCTGATAGAGTGCCTGATGAACTATGAATGGAGTTTCGTGACATTGTACAGGAGACAGGAATCAAAACCATCCCCAAGAAAAAGAAATGCAAAAAAGCAAAATGGCTGTCTGAGGAGGCCTTGCAAATAGCTGGGAAAAGAAGAGAAGCGAAAAGCAAAGGAGAAAAGGAAAGATATTCCCATTTGAATGTAGAGTTCCAAAGAATAGCAAGGAGAGATAAGAAAGCCTTCTTCAGCAGTCAGTGCAAAGAAATAGAGGAAAACAACAGAATGGGAAAGACTAGAGATCTCTTTAAGAAAATCAGAGATACCAAGGGAACATTTCCTGCAAAGATGGGCTCAATAAAGGACAGAAATGGTATGGACCTGACAGAAGCAGAAGATGTTAAGAAGAGGTGGCAAGAATACACAGAAAAACTGTACAAAAAAGATCTTCACGACCCAGTTAATCATGATGGTGTGATCACTCACCTAGAACCAGACATCCTGGAATGTGAAGTCAAGTGGCCCTTAGGAAGCAACACTACGAACAAAGCTAGTGGAGGTGATGGAATTCCAGTTGAGCTATTTCAGATCCTCAAAGATGATGCTGTGAAAGTGCTGCACTCAATATGTCAGCACATTTGGAAAACTCAGCAGTGGCCACAGGACTGGAAAAGGTCAGTTTTCATTCCAATCCCAAAGAAAGGCAATGCCAAAGAATGCTCAAACTACCACACAATTGCACTCATCTCACACGCTAGTAAAGTAATGCTCAAAATTCTCCAAGCCAGGCTTCAGCAATACATGAACCGTTAACTTCCAAATGTTCAAGCTGGTTTTAGAAAAGGCAGAGGAACCAGAAACCAAATTTCCAACATCTGCTGGATCATCGAAAAAGCAAGAGAGTTCCAGAAAAACATCTACTTTTGCTTTATTGACTATGCCAAAGCCTTTGACTATGGATCACAAGAAACTGTGGAAAATTCTGAAAGAGATGGGAATACCAGACCACCTGACCTGCCTCTTGAGAAACCTGTATGCAGGTCAGGAAGCAACAGTTAGAACTGGACATGGAACAACAGACTGGTTCCAAATAGGAAAAGGAGTACGTCAAGGCTGTATATTGTCACCCTGCTTATTTAACTTCCATGCAGAGTATATCATGAGAAATGCTGGGCTGGATGAAGCACAAGCTGGAATCAAGATTGCTGGGAGAAATATCAATAACCTCAGATATGCAGATGACACCACCGTTATGGCAGAAAGTGAAGAGGAACTAAAGAGCCTGTTGATGAAAGAGGAGAGTGAAAAAGTTGGGTTAAAGTTCAACATTCAGAAAACTAAGATTGTGGCATCTGGTCCCATCACTTAATGGCAGATAGATGGGGAAACAGTGGCTAACTTTATTTTTAGGGTCTCCAAAATCACTGCAGATGGTTATTGCAGCCATGAAATTAAAAGACACTTACTCCTTGGAAGGAAAGTTATGACCAACCTAGACAGCCTATTGAAAAGCAGAGACATTACTTTGTCAACAAAGGTCGGTCTAGTCAAGGCTGTGGTTTTTCCAGTAGTCATGTATGGATGTGAGAGTTGGACTATAAAGAAGGCTGAGTGCAGAAGAATTGATGCTTTTGAACTGTGGTGTTGGAGAAGACTCTTGAGAGTCCCTTGGGCTGCAAGGAGATCCAACCAGTCCATCCTAAAGGAGATCAGTCCTGGGTGTTCATTGGAAGGACTGATGTTGAAGCTGAAACTCCAATCCTTTGGCCACATGATGCTAAGAGCTGACTCATTTGAAAAGACCTGATGCTGGAAGAGGTTGAGGGCAGGAGGAGAAGGGGACGGCAGAGGATGAGATGGTTGGACAGCATCACTGACTCAATGGACATGAGTTTGGGTAGGCTCCGGGAGTTGGTGATGGACAGGGAGGCCTGGCGTGCTGCGGTTCATGGGGTCGCAAAGAGTCGGATATGACTGAGCGACTGAACTGAACTGAACTGGTCCACTGTGAATAACAAAGACACACCTATTATCTGGGATATTCTAAGAGTTTAGAAGTTACCTGCAGGAACTTGAACAAAGACCAGACAAATTCTTTATTATACAGTAGAGCTACCAGCTTTTGAAAACGGTCCAAGAAGCCCCTCTTCCTTGCCCTTGAATGGAAAGTTCTTGTGTGATAGCTCTGCATTTTATGTCCTAATCTCCAATGGCAAAATTTGTTCAACTTCCTGCCTTCATGGTAGTAGAAAACATGTATAGTCCTAAGGTCAAAGACAGTGTTCACTTCAAAAAAAAAGTTAACGTTCAAGATGGTAGAGGGATCAGTGGAGAAGGATTTTTAACATTTCTTTCCAATAGGTCAAGGGTCGTGATAAACATATTAATAATTTGAAAAAGAAATGTCAGAAGGAATCCGAGCAGAACCGGGAGAAGCAGCAGCGTATTGAGACCTTGGAGCGCTACCTGGCTGACCTGCCCACTCTGGAAGACCATCAGAAGCAGAGCCAGCAGGTAGCAGCAATGATCAAGCATACCTGGGGCAAGTTGGGGGTGCAGGTGGGGGCTTTCTCAACTTCTGCTGCATGCAGTGACCTTGTGGTGTCCTGAAAGGAAAATCCCAAAGGAGTCATGTCCAGACTCACATCACAACTGAACTGCAAATTTTTTGAAATACCCCAAGTCTTCCCTGCTTGTTGACCTGAACATGGAATCTTGTGTCTCAGCTTAAGGATTCTGAGTTGAAGAGCACAGAGCTTCAGGAGAGAGTGACTGAGCTGGAGAGTTTGCTGGAGGAGACCCAGGCAGCCTGCAGAGAAAAGGAGGTTCAACTGGAAAGCCTGAGACAGAGGGAAGCTGACTTCTCCTCCTCTAGACATAGGTAAACACCCCTGAGGGGTTTAGAAAGAAGCAGAGAGCTAGTTTCTGGTCCTGGGTACCCTACTCACTACTTGTTTGACTTTGGGCAACTCACTTCTCTGAGCTTTGTTGTCTTTGGATTGTAAGTAATAGGAAAACTGTTTATGAGCAGGGACTGTGTCTTTGAGATGGAATGTGGGTGGTATAGTGGTGCAGTGGGGTTTTCCACTGTCCTTTGGAAAGATCCAACCCAGTGCCTGGCATCATAATAGTATTGGATAATAATTCTTGAATATGTATGTGTTGAATGAGTGGGAGCACTTTATAAACTGGGAAGTGAGTATCTGTATTTGCAGAAGTAGATCCTGGTGCTGATGACTGAGGGTTATCCACATGGTAAATCTTGTGAAGGCTACCAGGAACATCTGTTACTTCTCCTTAGCCCTAGGGATTGCTCTCAATTGCCACAGCAGGTTCTGAGAACAAAACAAGATGCTATAATGTACTCTCAGGGTGTCTTGGGAACTTCTTCCATATTAATAGCAGTTTCTGAAAATGTCGTGGCTATGTTTCAACAGCCTCTTGGACTAAATCCAGTTTTTAATGGGATGGATTGGATTTCTCATCCCACATTCAACCACAGTAACCCTGTTGTTTATCTCAGCATATGGCCCGTGATGAAAGTGATTGTGGTTAGGGGACAAAGTTGGGTCTGCCCCAGACTGGGTGTGCAAAGAAAAAAGGACTTTTTGGGGGAGGATTTCTAAAATTTCTCTATTGTATATGTGTGACTTTTTATAATTTAAATACATGTGATGAATGTTTACTTTTAAATATCAAAACAAAAAATAAAGAAGCCTTGGGTAGGTAAAGAATTGCTGGCACATTGTATAGATGCTGACCTTTAGGGAAGGGAACTAAGATAGACTGAGCAAGCAGCTTCTGTGTGGCACTCCCTACTTTAAACAGACCTAAGCAATTATCCCCAGCTATGGCTTGGAAGGACCTACTTGTCTTGCCCAGTAAATAGCAGTATCAGGAGTCAAAGCTACATCTCTGATTTAGAGTTCCTGAAGAGGCTACTGTCTTTCAGCCTGCAAGATAAGCAGTGTGTGGAAGATGCCAGTGGAGAAGGTCCAGCTCAACAAGGACAAGGTCCCCAAGTGGAAATGGAGTCCTGGCAGAAGGAATGTGATTCCCTTCGAAAGGTGACTGATGGTGTCATGGTAGTCATAGGTCCCTCCACATTGCATTCCTCTTTGTTTAAACCTCTGTGACTGGAGCACAGGAATGTGAAGATAAGTAGCCAGGATAGGGAGTCTGGTTTATATTTCTTGTTTTCACCCTGTTCTCACTGTTGATTGGCTGTAGCCAGTTGAGATAATAGTCAAACTGCAGATCCTAGTGCAGCCTCTTGCCCTCTGGCCCCACTATTAGCATGTGCTTACAGTCGTCCTTAATATCTTTGCCTTTCAGATTGTGGAGAGGCAACAGCAGAAGATCGATCAGTTGCACTCACAAGTACAGGTGAGCTGGAATCCTTGGGACATGATGGGCAGGACTTGATGGAATTTCTAGAATTCAACCAACCCTATTCTTTGCCATGCGATTTGCTCGGTGTTAAGAGTACCAGCTTAGGGCTTCCCAGGTGGTGCTAGTGGTGAAGAACCTGCCTGCCGGTGCAGGAGATACAAGAGACACAGGTTCGATTCCTGGGTGAGGAGGATCCCCTGGAGGAGGGCGTGGCAGCACACTCCAGTGTTCTTGTCTGCAGAATCCCATGGACAGAGGAGCCTGGCAGGCTATGGCCCATAGAGTCGCACAGAGTCAGACACAATTGAAGCGACTTAGCACGCGTGCAGGAGTACAAGCATGAGACCAAATCAGTGGTTGTGGCCTACAGTCTTGTTGTGAGGGGGTTTCATTCAGCATGGTGCTGTGAGAGCATCCATGTTACCCTGAGGGAGCATAAAAGAGTCATTGAAAGTAGGGAGATCAAGGAAGGGTTTCTGGAGACCATGAGCCTTGAAGAAGGAGGAGGAGTTAGCCAGGCAATGAGGAGGCTAGCATAGGATGGTATTGAAATTCTGATAGAAGGAACAGCATGGGTAGGAACACGGAGGCATGTGACAGCAGGGTTTGCGCATGGAGCTGCAAGTCGTTCGCTCGTGCTGAGTAAGGTGGAAGATGGAGAACTGGGCTATGGGAAGGCTTGGACTGTCCAGCGAAGTTAGCTTTTATTCTTTAGGTAGGTGATGGGAATCTACAGTAGCGTTTCCTTGGGGTGTGATGCAGTCAGGTTTGCACCTCAGACGTGTGTGTGGGAGAAGATAGGCAGCTGGAGAGAGGCAAGGCTGGAGGGCAGGTCTGTTGCAGAAATTAAAGATAACTCCTGGTTTCTATTTTTGGCCAGAGTTGGGAGTGTCCTTAATTGGGTTCTCCAAGAAATTCTAGGTACAGGTTCTCTTTGGATTCTAAACGAGGTTTTCGCACCAAAACAGGTGAAATGCACTTCTACCGAGGAAGAGCTAAAAGCTCAGTCCTACCGTTGCCATCATGTGGGTCTATTTAGTTCACAGATTTCAAGTCCTCTAAAAAGATAGTCAAGCCTAGTGAGTGTTTACATCCATTTATTTTATTACTATTATTATTATTTTGATCTCACTGTGCAGCTTGCAGGATCTTAGTTCTCTGTCAGAGATTGAACGTGGGCCCTTGGCAGTGAAAGCAGGGAGTCCTAACCAGTGGACAGTCAGGGAATTCCCTGCATCCATTTAAAATCCCAGGATTTTAGTAGTTTTTAATGGATCTCAAAGTATGTTTCCTGGAACTCTTGACAACATTTTATTTATTTATTTTTAAAATATTTATTTTTGGCTGTGTTAGGTCTTTGTTGCTTTGAGAGGGCCTTCCCTAGTTGCAGCAACTGGTTGCCCCCTCTCTAGTTGCAGTGTGCAGGCTTCTCATTGCATTGGCCCCTCTTGTTGCAGAGCACAGGCTCTAGGGTGCGCAGGCTTCAGTAATTGTGGCACAGGGGCTCGTTCACCTGCCCCAAGGCATGTGGGATCTTCCTGGACCAGGGATTGAACCAGTGTCCCTGGCATTGCAAGGTGGATTCTTAACCACTGGACTACCAGGGAAGCCCTCCACAACATTTCAAATGTATAGTTACCCATGATGAGACTTCTCAGACAAATTAAAATGTCAGGTGAATTTAGTGGAATTAGCTGGATTCAAAATGGTCACCTTGGGTCTTTCATGGTGGTGAGACGTTCTCCTTGGCTGTTTAATTTTTCTTTAAAACAAAATGGAAAAGCTCTGAAATATTATTTATACTTTATTTGTCCAAATCAGTTTCAAAACCGGAGGGAAATTGGAATGAACAGAATGAGAGGCAAAAGAGAACAAGTCTATACCTCCCTCTCCTGACCCTGACCACCCCTATACACATACACACACATACACATTATAACTAGATTAGGTGACTGAGAGAGTGCCCTCTACTCCTTCTCATCTCTGTCAAAACCATTTAATATATAGTGCTTCCCTGGCAGCTCAGTGGTAAAGAATCTGCCTGCCAATATAGGAGATGCAGGTTCAGTCCCTGGATTGGGAATATGCCCTGGAGAAGGAAATGGCAACCCACTCCACATTATTCTTGCCTGGGAAACCTCATGAACAGAGGAGCCTGGTAGACTACAGTCCATGGGCTGGCAAAAGAGTGGGACACATCTTGGCGACTAAACAACAACAATTGTCAAGGGCATTTGGCTGTGAGCTCCTCAAAGACAGGAATTGTTTGGTATTGTTTTCTGTATCCCTAGTGCCTGTCAGTAGTAAGTGCTCAATAAATAATTGAACTCAATTGAATAGACATTCCTTGCCCTCAAAGTTACGGTCTAATAGAGGAATCAAGTGCACAGCCAACAAATGTACTCATGAGCCATGAGTGTTAGTAGCAGGGCAAGGTTGGGATTAATTGAATCTGGTTTTCAGATGAATGAAGGTTGAGGTGGGAAGTTTCCCAGGTGACTGGCAGAGCAGAGGGGCATTCTGGGCAAAAGCAAAGAGAAGTGAGCAACAGTATTGGTGCTGGAAGCTTTGGGGATGAAGGCCAGTCAGTCAGTCCGTGTGACTAGAGTGGAGGCTATGTGGAGGGTAAAAAGAGATAAAGATGGAGAAGTAGGTAAAGGCCAGGCTGACCTGTTAATAGAAGGCTCTTCTGAGGAGCCTGACCTCAGTTGGTACATGGTCAGGGGCTTGAGAAGGGTTTTGATGGGAAGTCACAGATCAGGGTTGTTCTAAAATAATCTCTTAGCAGCAGTATGTGGGCAGGGTGGGGCTTTACTATTATGTAGTCCAGACCAGAGGCGATGTGTTCTGACCCAAACTTGTTAACATCTAATGTGTTCTCCCACCCTCCTTGCCATGGGATTCAGAGCCTAGAGCAGGAAGTAGCTCAAGAAGAAGGAACAAGCCAGGCCCTGAAAGAGGAGGCCCAAAGGAGGGAGACAGCCCTGCAGCAGCTGCGCACAGCTGTGAAAGAGGTGAGCAGCACCAGCTAGGCCTCTTGGTATTGTCTTTGCAAACTTAATTTCTCTGTGTACTCTACCCATCCCTACTCCCACAAGACTCCCCACATTTTGAGAGGTCTCTACTAAGCGTTTTTGGAGGTTTAAGAAGGAACATTGCATCATCCTTTATATTAAAGGTCCTAAGCCTGTCTTTGGCCGTAATTACCCAGTACTGCTTTTTGGATATGGAAAATCATTCTCCCGTATTTTGTCTTCTTGTAGCCACAGGTTTGTGGGGTTGGGTTGAAGCGTTCAAGAAGACTGAAGGTTTGGTAATCCTCCTGGAGTAAACAGGGCTGTCAGCAGGGGGCGGTCAAGGTCACTGGCTGAGTGCTGAGGAAGGAGTCTCCCAGAGCAAAGATTGTCATATGGCCCCATGTGGGTGAAGGGCTGGGACTAGTGGAGCAACTGTTCCTCGTCTTTAAAACAGAATAGTGGTAGGAAGGGAAGGAGAGTGTGTTAAAGCTGTTGTGGGAAAGGGAGAGAAAGAGATACAGATATACATGAATGAGCTGGTCTCTATAGTGAAGCCTGACTCCACTGAGGTGAAGGATTGAAAAGGCAGGACACATTTCAGCTATGTCCTCCAGGTCAGCAGCTTCTTTAGCCCCCTAACGTTCACCTACCCAGTGGCCACTAGCTGTCATGTTGTCTTTCTTGCCCACTTTATTCCTCTGACACACACCAATCAAGCTGGCTGGTGGCCACTTTTGTCAGGGTGGCAAGGAGAGATTGAAACCAGTGTCTCCTCAGATTTCACGGTTCACGTTAAGCCTTCTCTAATAGCCTGGCTAACAGAGTTGGCTGAGGGACTGGCTTCAGATAGGGTTCCGAGGAGCGGGAGTATCTTCTCTGGTTCCTGAACAGAAACCTGAAGGCTGCTGACTCAGTCTGCTGGGGTGCAGTTTCCTCTCCAGTGCTGTGGTCCTGTGGGTCCAACCTACCTGCAGGAGAAACTCAGCCTAATATTGATGGGGGAGGGGGCAGTGCAAAGCCTGTTGGTTGGAGGGGAGGAGGGGAACATTGCCTTTGACTCACAGCTTCCCTTCAACACACCATATATGTATATCCACATTCGTGTGCAGTTACTCTGCTTCTCCCTGGGCCTGAGTTAACATGCTCACCTATCTATCTGCTCAGCTTTCAGTACAGAACCAGGACCTCATTGAGAAGAATCTGACGCTCCAAGAACACCTGCGACAGGCCCAATCAGAGTCCCCATCTTCATCAGACACAGCCCAGCTGGCATTTGAGCTGCACCAGGAATTGGCCAGTTGTCTTCAAGATCTGCAGGCTGTCTGTAGCATTGTGACCCAGAGGGCCCAGGGCCATGACCCCAATCTCTCCCTGCTCCTGGGCATTCACTGTGAGTCCTTAGACCAGTCTGGGACCTAGGAGAGAGTGGCTTTCATTCTCCTCTCACCGCTGTCTACCTTTCCCAGTGAGATGTTCAGTAAATCTGTTTTGGAAGCAGGCATCCTTATGGGTACCTGGGTGTAGGACAAACAAAAAAGTGGTCCTTAGGCAGCAGGATTTTTAGCCCGTTATCCCTAGCTGTTTTGGAAAAGGTGCCATGTTCCAAGACCCCAGGCCTTAGGGTACTGCCTGTCCACACTGCCCCCTCCACATGGAAGTGTCTTCTGACTGACTTATTAATATTCTGTCAAAATGTTCTCCTCCCCAGCTGCACAGCACCCAGGGACTCAACTAGATTTTCAGAAGCCAGATGTGATCAGGAGGAAACTGGAAGAGGTTCAGCAGCTACGCCGTGACATCGAGGACTTAAGGACCACCATGTCAGACAGATATGCCCAGGACATGGGAGAAAACTGTGTCACACAATGAGGAATGCTGGGGGTGGATAAGCTGTGCTCCCCCAGGGAGAATCTGGTCTGCTGAGAGCACCGTCCAGCAGGTCCTGCCCTGACAATCTCTTGCCTCCTATCTGCTGCTATTCCCAGAGAGAAGGGGTGGGAAGGAGGAGGTATGAGCCTGCATATGGGGCCAAGGGCCGATGAGAGAATTTTGTTTGTCCTGGCCAACTCTGGCTTTGCTTTGTTGGGTTGCATTTATCCTGTCATCCTGATTCACTCTTTTAGGGTGAATTACGAATTAACTTTCGCAGGTAAATCCTCACAGACTGTTTCTAGTAGCAAGCTGATGTCAAAGGCAAACAAACAGGCTGCTTAACTCCCTTCTCCATCCTTTGGGATGGATCCACATTCATTCCCACTCTGTACCTTGGTCGTGCTGATGCCCAAAGTTCCTTAGAGGGGCCAGGAAAGGCTGAGTACCAGTAACAGTAGCCATCTGAGAATCCTCCGGCCCTCTGTGCCAGCCTTCCTGGGACCTGAGCTGGCTCCGGATTTTCCTAGGCCGAGGCCCACTCCTCCTTCCTCAGGGCTCTTGTTCTCACTGATGCCTCAGGGTGATCTGTTCATTAGCAAAGTATTTGCTAGGATTGGGGGCCCAGGGATTATACCCAGGGCGCCTTCATCTGGGCTACCATGCCTGTTTATAGGAGATCCACTCGAGCTGCCCCGTCCCCTTGGGGCCCTGGTCATGTAGTTGGCACAGCCCCTTTGTCCTTTGTTCTCAGGCTGGCCAGGTAGCCCCTTCTCGGGCTTTGAGTGCAAACTCTTCTCTATGGTTCTGGGTTTGGGCAAGATTTTCCCCTAGGATACCACAGGGCAACTGTCAAGCTGCTCACCCGCTTCCCCCAAGGCTGGGGCCAGTGCCTGGCCTTCTGATTTGTGCCTCTCTTGTGTTTGGGGATGGGGGTCCTTTCCTGCTCTGGGCTCCTTGAGAGTTCAGAGTAGCCAGTACAGGTCAGCTTCAAGGTATAGCCTTTTGTGTTTTTAGTTGTTTCTCTGGGGCCTTTGGGCCTCTGCTTTCTGGTTTCTCTTGCCTCTTGGTCGAGAGAGCATCTTGTAGTTGTTTGTATCTGGTACTTGGGCCAGCTCGAGGTTTCTTCTAGATCTGGAGCCAGGCCAAGCCAGGGCTGTGTTGGAGGGAGTCCTGAGCAGTTCAGGAGTCCAGAGCCAGCCACTGGGAGGTTGTTGCTAAGCTTTGGGCTAGCAGGGCAGCATCCTGGACCTCACTCCCAGGCCTGAATGAGACTCCTTCTTAAGTGTTTTTACAAGTTGGTGTTTTATTTATGGAGTGACTTAACCCTCCATTCAGAGCATCCCCACCCAGCTGTCCCCTCAGCCTCTGGGCTCCTGCCTGCTAAAAGCAGAACTGCCCGGTTGGTCTCCACCCTGAATTGGGAGCCCAGCCACCATGCTCAAGGGCATTTTTCCTCATAAAGTTTATAAACAGTTATTTATATGAATCCTTGTTATGTCAACTGGTTTGTATTGCCTATTTTGTTTACAAAATAAAAATTTAACAGTCTCAGTTTTCCATTGCCTTCCATCGCCATCATCTCATACTCCACCCCTCATTTTGGCTTGTTGGGGCCAAAGCCTGAGTGTTTAGCCAAGTTCTCCAAACAGCAGCAAAGAGGGAACTTTGGCAGGTCCAGCCTCATCTCATGTTTATATCTCTACCACTTATGCTCCTCTGTGGGGACAGATAAGATCTCTTCCCACAGCACTTTCTATTGGGTGATGCTGCCCTGAGTCATAGAGCAAGTTTGTCATTGAGTTTCAGTTACTGAAAAGTCCTGACAAGGAAGTCTGCTGCCTGTGGGTTGCTGCAGGGAAGTGGCTTCCCCAGAGCAAGGCAGGGCACTGTGTTTGCCTCCAGGAGCTAGGCTTGTCTTCCTGGGTTATTCTTGGGGCCCTGGACCTGGGAAGACCTCTGAGGGGTGTCATGTCCCACCCCAGACAGATAGCTGAGTCTCCAAAGTTGGGCTGGTTGCTGCCTCTCTACTGTTGCTGGGAGTAGTTTTGGAGGGCCATCTGCAGCATGAAGTTGGGGTGGGGCTGGGGCTACACCAAGACCAGCTGGATTTTTAACAAGGGCCCAGCCAGACTCGGGAACTCCGCTGCCAGCCTCTGCCTCCACCAGGTCCAGAGCTAGAAGACTTTCTCACCTTGGCCCCCATTTGGCTCTTTGAGGGCGTGGCCCTGTCTCCGGCCACCACCCTTACTTGTCTGAACCTGCCTATCTGAGCGGAGAGGAGCTCTGGGGAAAACTCGAAGCGAGGGGTTTTCACTGCCGTGGCGTGCCCGCGGTGTCGGCTATGTGTGGGTGGCCCCCAGGGCGATGCTCGATTGGAATCAGGTTCCCTAGGCGGGGGACTGAGAATAGCCGCGAGCCTTCAAAGCCCGGAGCCGAGGAGCGGCATCGTGGCACCCGGGGGTGGGCAACCAGTTGGGTGCAGCAAACCTGGGCGAGGCTGAGGCTGCCTCTGCCAAGCCCCCGCCCCCGCCCTTTCCGTCAGATCGCTCCCTGGCCTCACACTGTGAGCCCCAGGCCGGGGAGGGCTGAAAGGGGCGGCCCTACGTGGGACTCGGGACCTCGGCGCGCCCAGTCCCCAAGGGGGAGGGGAGGGGACCCGGCGGTGCGCGGGGCGGGGTCGCGCAGGCCCCGCCCCGGCCGCGCGCCTGTCCGCGCCGCCCATTGGTCCCGAGAGCGGTGACTCGCGGGCTGAGCAGGAAGGAAACCGCTCCCGAGCGCGGCGGCCTCGTCTCTAGGCCGTGTAGCTGCTGCCACCGCCGTCTGTCTGCCTGTCCTCCCGTCGGTCCACCCGCAGCATGAGCGGCCTGCGCGTCTACAGCACGTCGGTCACCGGCTCCCGCGAAGTGAGTGCGCGCCCTGGGCTAGAGCGCGGGCGGCGGTCCCGGGGCTCCGGACCTGGCGCCTGGTACCCGCCCCCAGGGCGGGGGCGCCGAGGTGCTGGGCATGGCCTTCGGAGTTGGGCTGGGGGCAGCTTCTACAGCCCCATCCTGAACCTTGAACCTTTCCTGAGGGTATCCTGGGTCCTCCGCACCCCCACTACGAGGCCGATCCTTGACCGTGTCCTTATCTGGCCATTCCTCTCTCCACTGTGTCTGTACTTGGGGCGGGGGTGGCCCCTTACCAGCCTCCACCCAGGCCTGCCCTGCTTTCCCCTTGCTGAGCTTCTGGCTCTCCCCACCCTGAATTTCTCTCACTCACCTTCACCCTGACTCCCCTTCTTCATGGTTGGTGGTCCCTCTCTCCTCCCACACCACCACAAGCCTGACTCATCCTCCCAACTCCCTGTGGCCAGAACCCTACCCTAGGGTGTGGAGGGGGACAGGGGTACTAAAGCTCCTGACTACAGCCCCTTTGTCTCTGCCCAGGATTCTCCCCCTAAACCTTCCAGCCTGTTTGCTAACCCCTACCCACCCTCTGCCCCCAGATCAAGTCGCAGCAGAGTGAGGTGACCCGCATCCTGGATGGGAAGCGCATCCAGTACCAGCTAGTGGACATCTCCCAGGACAACGCCCTGCGGGACGAGATGCGAGCCTTGGCCGGCAACCCCAAGGCCACCCCACCCCAGATTGTCAACGGGGACCAGTACTGTGGGGTATGGGCCTGGGGGATCGGGGTGGAGGGAGCGTTACAGGAGGATACCAGCCGGAGTCAGACCTGAGACAGAACACCAGCACTCTGGTGACCGCTTCTCTTCCCCTCCCCTAGGACTATGAGCTCTTCGTGGAGGCTGTGGAACAAAACACGCTGCAGGAGTTCCTGAAGCTGTCCTGAGCCAAGTCAGCCCCCCTGGACTTCGTCACCACATTCCCCCCCCACCCCCCAGCCATCACCCCAGCCATGAAGGACCTTGTGACCAACTCCCTGTTATTCCTAACCTTCTGAACGTGGAGCCCCTCCCCTCAACCCAAGACCCCTTCTCCTCCCCTAACTGTAAGCCCCCTCTCCTCCATTCAGTGGCAACATTCCTCACCCACCAGTCTCAGAAACTGTCTTAAGCAACAGCCCAAGTGCTGGTTGTCCTCAGCTCGGTCCTGAGGCTGCCACCCTGCCTGGCACTGGCTGATGGGCACCTTTTGTTAATTCCATTAGCCAGGGCTCTGCCAAAGGCCCCGCAATCCCCGTCCGGGGGCACCGCAGAAACAATTAAATGTTCCATTCCATTGGCACTGTGTCTGTCTGGTGTGGCCTGGGCCTCCTTGAGCAAGGCTGGTGGTAGATGTGATTGTGCTGAGGCTGTGCTCGGTGGGCAGGTCAACTGGCACTCCTGTGTGGCACCTTTGTGTGTGTGACAATGCATGTGTTTGGATATCTGCCCAGCACACACACACCCATGTTGGATCGTCGGTTTCTAGAGATACTGGGGGGGTGGGGGTGGGGGTGTCACCCTGCAGTGCTCGTGCATGTGGTGGTGTCCATGATGCGCTTGTGCCCTGGTGTGCACTGCACGTTTGCATGCCAGTCAGTAACAGGGCAGTCCCCTGCGCACTCCTGCCGGTGTCCCGACAGCTCAGCTCGGTGTGGGGGTGTCGTGGAAGTGGGTGCCCAGGTGCAGTTCCGCCAGGGCGGGGGCAGTGGCTCTGGTGCAGTGTTGAGGTGTCCCTACGTGCTTGTGGTCCTGTGCATGCCTGGGCGCAGGGATCTGCTGGCTGGCCCAGGAGGCGCTGGGCTGGGGCGGGCCCGGGCCCTCCCTCCCTTGGAGCAGCTTAGCCCTCCGGGCAGAAAGAGGAACCTACAGGACAAAGACCCAGGGCCAGGCCCGCCAGCTGGGGCTCGGGTTACCGGTGGGAGCCGCCCCCTCCTCCGCAGAGCTAGTGCAGCCGGGCTACCCCGCCAAAAGAGCCTCGCAGAGAAGCCGGTATCGGGCGGGCGGGCGGTTTATTCGGGGCTGGGCACGGGCGGCGAGGCCCGGCGCACCCGAAGCAGCAGCGTGGCGTTGGGCACCAGGCCCGCGGCCTGCAGTGTGAGCGCGTCGTCTTTGTAGATTGTGGGCGGGAACGTACTGAAGATCTCGAAGGTGGTGGGCTCCACGGCCCTGGGGACGGAAGCACGGATCAGGCTGGGGCTTGGCGCTTGAGCCCCACTGCGGTCGCCAGCCGCGCCCCGCGCCCACCTGGCCTGTGCGAGCAGGGCGCGCACATCGCCGACCCTGTCTTCCGGCCGCATCATCAGCAGGAAAGCCTTCTCGCCGTTCTCAGACTTGATGCGCAGCATGGAGAGCCCGGGCGCCGGCGACTTCGGAGACTCCCGGCTCCTGCAGACCAAGATGCCGTCAATGCTCCCCCGAGGAACCCAAGCCCAGCGTCCTCACCTCTCCATTCGGCCTTCACCTTGCACGTTCGGCAGCCAAGGCAGGCGTCTCCACCACGATCTCCTGGATCCGGACAGGCAACGGGCAGCAGTTCTGGAAAGCATTGACGGAGTGGACAGAGCCCTAGACCCTGCCAGAGTCAGGGCCTCCCCCCACCCCTACAGGGGACGTCTCCCTGACCAGGGATGGATGAGACCAGTGAGCCAAAAGAGACCCAGTGTGTAAACCGGGGCCCAAGGAGAGGTTTTGGGAGGTGGCTCCATCATTCACTCATTCTAGTGGGGAAGACAGAATCCTACAGACAGAGACCGGGCTGGATGCCTAACCCAGCACTTGCCTTGGGAAATGACACCTGAGCTGACTGAAGGATGAAAAGCAGTTCTTAGAAATGGAAGGGAGGTTGGGGGACAAGGATATTCCAGATAGCATAGATGAGAGAAGGCTTCTGAAAAGAGGTGATATATTTCAGAGTCTGGAAAATCCCATGGACTGTAGGCTACAGTCCATGGGGTTGCAAAGAGTCGGACACGACTGAGCGACTTCACTTTCTTTCTTAGTTCATGGGGATCAGGCTGGACTGGAAAGAAAAAAAAGGTAAAAGGTGGGAAGTGGACCAGGAAGGAATGACAGGCTTTACCTAGGAACCACTGGAAGGTTTCAACAGGGAAGAGCCAAGATCCAATTTGCATTTTTAAAAGGGCACAGAGGCTGCTGGGGAAGGATGGCTGGCAGGGTGGGAGTGGAGGTGAGGTCAGTGAGGGGGCCACTGCAGTTGTCTGGGAGACACAGGGGCCTGGGCTAGGTTGGCAGGGACAGAAATGGAGAGAAGAGATGGATTTGGGAGCAGTTCTGGGGATTGACAGATCTGGCAGGACTTGGCCATGTGTGGTGAAGGCAGAGTGGTGGGGAGAAACGGGTTTGGTACCTTTCACAGGTGGACAGGAGGGAGGAGCAGCAGGACAGGGAGTGAGAAGAGGGCATGGTGAGTTCTGCAAAGGCCAGGAAGGTGTATTTTGGGCTGGACCTCCAGGGGGTGGCTGGACTTGGGCTCACCCCCAACCTAGAGTCCCCTGGCCTTCCCGCTCTTACAGCTCCCGCTCCCACATTGTGCCAGATGCTCTCTGGTCCCCACTCAGCCCTCAGCAGCTCCATCATTTCCAGGAGGCAGTGGAACAGCTAGCTGTGAGGGGCTCGTCCCTCCATGCAGGCCATCCTGAGGGCCCCCCAGCCTGAGCCTCCAGATTAACCACTGCTCTGGTCAGGTGGGCAAGGGTTGATGGCAAACACACACACACACACACACACACACACACACACACACACAAAGTAAGGCCCAGGGAGCCAGGGCTGGGCTCACCTGCAGGGTGTCCCGGATGGGACCCCGGATGTCAATCACCTCGCCTTGTCGGATCACAAATTTCGGAAGCCTGTTCAGAAATTTCTCGGCAGTCATCCTGGAGCCTGCAGGGAAGGCATCGGGGAGCCTTGGTCAGGCATGGACTGGGGTGATGGTGAAGGCGGCCCACCTGGAGCTTGTTGGGCACAGCATTCCCACCACCTGGCTCAGCCGCAGGGCCGAGCTCACCTGGATACTCCCTGCTGTCCAAGGGTTTTCGAATCCTCTGCAGGCCTACCACGCGGCCCTCACCTGGGAACGGGTCCAGCCCATTCTCTGGGTAGACCTGACTGCGCAGGTCACTCACCTGGCAAGAAGGAAGGGAAACAGCGGCAGGCACAGCTCTTCAGCCCTGGGCTTCATCCCCACCCCTCCGTGCCCAAACAGAGGGAAGAGGCCCATGGGATGGCCTGATGCAATCCCCATTTTACAGATGAGGAAACAGAGGCCCTGGGAGAGAGCAGGAGAGCTGCCTTTTGTGCTGCTCTCACCCACCTGATCCCTGCTCTTCCTGCAAGCTCCCCTCATCACACCAGCTGGAGTCACAGTACTGACATCCCCCTCCCAGAGCAGGGGAGGGATGAGGGTGTTAGGAGAGGGCAAAGCCCGGCTTGGCACACACTGCCTCAAACACCCCTGGTTGTGACTCACGGTAGTTTCCAAGGCAGGCTGGCACGCGCTCCCTCACATGCTCGCATTGTGGAACTAACGCACCACCCTCTGGGACACAGCCTCAGGTTGGTCCAGTCACCCACATCTCACTGCCCACCGCCCCACAGCAGGGGGCTGGCTGCACCTCAAGTTCTTTAGTCCCAACATCTGCCTCCTCCCAAGGCACTGCCTTCCACCCCAACCAAGAGGCGCCAGGAGCCCCTGAGGGGAGCCAGGTCTCTTTGGCACAGACGCTTCGCAGTCCCCAGGCTGTCCGGGTGTCCTGGACGCGGTGGAGGGTCCCAGGCAGCTGAAGGCTGTGCTTCAAGGCAGCCAGCAGGGGGCGCTGCCTGCCGCTCATCCACCAGCCTTCCCTGGGGCTGCTGCTGGAGCCCCGGGGGCCACCGCAGGCTCCCAGCTCCCTTCCCACCCTGGTTTCAGGCGCCCTCTTCTTCTGGAGGTCATCAGACGGTGAGGGGGAGAGGGGGTCCCCCTGAGGTGGGGCAGCACCTCTAGGTGAGGCCTGAGAAAGCAATCCCACCCCTCCTGCAAAATCCCCACACTGGGAGGGAGGGAGTGGTTTGGGGAGCCGCCCATCACCTTAAAGGGGACGCCATCAGGGTACAGCCGCTGGAGCTCTGAGGGGAAGAAGCCATCTAGTATGTCTCGGAGGCAGCGCTGTGGGGAGAGAGGTCGGATGAGGCCTGGGCTGGACTGCGCAGTGCCCTGCACCCTGCTTCCTGTCTAGATGGCAGGCTACGGCCCAGGCTCCCTCTGGGGATACTACTCTGGAAGTAGAGCCCCAGGGCTTGGGCGGGTAGGGGTGCTGCTGAAGGCTGCAAGTGAGCCTGGGGTGCTGGGGGAGAGCGGGGCCCATTTAATGGTGAGCAAGGGGTCGGCCACCAGAGCAGCTTGAGGGTGCTTGGGCCTGTCTCCCCCCTCCCCATCACTCCTACCTGCGTGGAGGGATCGTGGAAGGGCCGAAAGGGCCCGTCGAACATCACAATGCCATTCCGGTAGAGCCTCAGTGGGATGGGTTCAAGGGTCCGGTGCGGCACTCTGCTGGGCACTGGCATCAACTGGGTGTCGCTATCTCCCGCCAGCTCGCTGAGATCCTTCAGGCTGGCCAGCAGCCTGTCAAAGTCCACCTCGGGGGGGACCAACGAGTCCCCTGGCAAAGAGGATAGACACCCATGAGCCTCTCTTCGGGGCTGCTGTGTGCTCCAGAGCCCTGGCTTCCATGCCCCCCCCCCACGCTGGGCAGGGGACTTAGCATCTCTTTAAGTGAACCCCCCTGGGGAGGAAGGACAGCTGACCTAGATAATAGTACTAGCTGTCTTTTAGTGAGCATCTACTTTGTGCTAGGGGTTTACCATCTATTATCCTGTTCTCTCTTCATACCAACCCTATGCTGTAGGGACTATAAACATCCCCATTTTCCATATTAGGAAACGGGCTAGAGGTTAAAGGCTGGCCTAGGGACACACGCAATAAGTGGTAGGAGCAGGACTGATCCTGGGCCAGATGTGCCAGGCACGGGGTTAGCAGCTGAAAGGCACAGTGCAGAGCTTCCAGCGGTCTGAGCTCAAGTTCCAGCTCTTCCCCTTCTCCCTGTGTGACCCTGGTCAAGTCATTTTACTGCTCTGCACCAGAGCACTGTCTTGTGGAAGGGGATGATAACAGTACGAGGATGGCTATGAGGATCCAAGAGGACCACGGAAGGATTCCAACAAGCGTGCGTCTGTGTCAGCTGCTGTTAGCAACTCTACCGTGCACGAATGGACCTCAGGGCAGGTCAGGGGCTAAGAGGCAGGGGTTGTTTATCTCCATTTTACACATGACAAAACCAGCCTGCAGAGGCGAAAAAAACGACTTGCCCCAGGCCACTTGGCGAGTTAGAAGAAGCGGCTGACTTGGAGTCTGTTTTTCCCACCCATCTGCACCATCAGGAGAGGGAGGTACGGGTCGGGACACCACTGGACAGAACGGACACAGGACAGACCTTGGGTTGGACATAAATTTCTTGAGTCACAGAGCCCTTTGACAAGCTAACAGCTTTGGCCTCTGCTTCTGAAGTATGTTCTCCATATAGCTGTTCCTAAGCTTCATGGGGTGCAGGTAGGGGTGATGGGGACAGTCAGGACAGGTGCCAGCGCAGAAAGGGGGGCAGGCCAGGAGCCTGTTCTCAGTCTTTGAAGGGATCTAGCCACCAAGTAAGTCACCTACTAGGGTGGCAAGGCTACAAAATACTGGGGACTTGGGACTTCCCTGGCAGTCCAGTGATTAAGACTCTGTGCTTCCAATACAGGGGGCGCAAGTTCGATTCCTGCTAGGGGAACTAAGATCCCACATGCCTGCCACACGGTGCAGCCAACAGCAAACAAATGAAAAAAAAACAAACGAACACCGGTGCTTTCTGGTCCTTCTTGGAAGCTGTTTTTCACCGACAGCCAGGTTGCGGCAGGATGTGGGTCAGGATTCTGGAGACCCAGTTCCTTCCCCCACAGAGGTGCAGTGGCTGTACTGGGGAAGTACAGATGTGGGTGGCCCTATTTCCTGTTGCCTTTGTGGCTGCTGAAACGGCAGGCCCCAGCTGGCCTTCCCCTCTGTCTGCCTGCACCTTCTACTGCTGGAGGGGCTGCAGCTGCCCCGCCCTCTCCTAGGGTCCCCTGGGGTCCCTGAGATTCCCAAGAAAAACTCACAGAACATCCTGGGTATCCCTGGCATGAGTCAGAATAGTATCAAGACACTATTTTCCTTTAATAACTAACTACTTTCAGAACATCTCGGTAAACCTAAAAATAACAACAGAGAAGCTCATCACTTTCCACGCCTGCCCCTGTCCCTAGCTTCCTACAGATGGGAAAGCGAGGCCCAGGAAGTCACGTGACTTGGCCAGAGGCGGCCACGCAGAGCAGAGCCAAGAGGAGGCGCCTCCTGGGGCCTGGGCTCTTTCAGGGAGCTGACGGGTCGACAGGGGAAGGCGCAGGCAGAAGGCCAGGGGAGGATGCCCAGAAGCAACAAAAGGTAAAAAGGACAGTTTGCCGAGGAAATCTCTCCCAGCCAGGGCGGAGAAGTGAAAGCAGGGTGGGCTGGCAGATCTGAAGTGAGACAAGGCGCCCCCAGAGAAGGAAACGCAGCTCTGGATAAACCAGGGCCGAAAGAATAAGGCAGGAAGAGCCAGGCATCACCCTCTCACAGCAGGGAGTGCTCAACAGAAGCCTGCCCACCGCCCCCCTAGCAACCTGGCAGCCATGTCACAGGGGATGAGGCAGGTCAGAGGTCAAGTGGGGCACTTCCTCTCTGAGCTGCAGCTTCCCCAGGGAGTTGGGGGAAGATACTAGAATTCTCCATCCTGCTCACAAGATCTAGGGGTGAGCTGACTGTGACAACGACCCGGCTGACTATGTGTGGAGCACCGAGAGGCAGGCCTTCCTGCCTCCACTCTACAGATGAGGAGACTGGGCCTGAGGAAGTGGCACCCCCGGGTCTCACAGCCGTGTGCAGGGCCCAGGTGACTCTCGGCCTCTGTCCTCAGCGGCCACGCAGGCTGCCTCTCAGTGCTGGTTCTTTGGATTCTGCTTACGGGGGGTGTACCTTCCCAAGGAGGGGCACAGTGCAGGGAGACCCTCATCCGACTTGTGAGGGCCCATGATTTTACTTCAGGAGGGGAGTGGTGAGGCTCAGAGATTGAGTCCACACTCCCTGGGCCCAGCTCCCCAGACCTCGGGGCCCCAGCTCTGCAGCCGCCGTCGGCAGGCTCTCCGGGCTCACCCTCTGAAGCCATGCGAGCAGGGCTACCAGTTCCCAGCTGTGGGACCCTGGGCATGTGGGCCAACGTCTCTGGGCCTCAGCTTCCTCTTCTACAAAATGAGGACACTAACAGCTCCCACTTCACAGGGTTGCTGGGAGGCCCACAGGAAGTGCCTGGCAGACAGAGCTGCTGTTGTCACTCTCACCCCACCCTCTTGCTCATCTCAGGGTTCGGGGAGCTCTCTCACCACCTCTGAGCAGAGGCCCTTGTCAGGAGCCCCTCTCCCCACCCCCGAGCCTGGGTCCCTGTTCCTCCTGGGCTTCTGGAACCCTTGGGCCCACTCTTTGTCCTTATCACAGGTTGTTGTCATTTTGTCTGTCTTCCCAGCTATACCCAGAGAAGGCAATGGCAACCCACTCCAGTGTTCTTGTCTGGAGAATCCCTCGGACGAAGGAGCCTGGTAGGCTGCAGTCCATGGGGTCGCGAAGAGTCAGACACGACTGAGCGACTTCACTTGCACTTTTCACTTTCATTAATTGGAGAAGGAAATGGCAACCCACTCCAGTGTTCTTGCCTGGAGAATCCCAAGGACGGGGGAGCCTGGTGGGCTGCTGTCTATGGGATCGCACAGAGTTGGACATGACTGATGCAACTTAGCAGCAGCAGCAGCAGCCAGCTACACCGGCAAGAGCATCCTGCCCTGAGCCTGGCCCAGAGTGGGTTGCTCAAGAAGCACTAGATCCATTCCTCCACCCACCACCCCGCCATCCAGCAAGCATGTCTGGAGCAGCCATGCTCTGCCAGCCCTGAGCAGCATGGCGGTGCCCATGCCCAGGGTTCTGCCCTCCTCAGGCTCATACTTGAGTAAAGGAGACAAGGAGGCAAACGGTGCCTATGGCATGTGGTTAAGCCACCAAGGGGGCTGCAGGGCCCACAGGAGGGTTAGATCCTGCAACTATACGCGGGTGAGTGGTGGGCCCATCCTGGGCTGGCCCCTCGTGGGGGGCCCACCCTCGTGAGAGGCCCAGCTGGCTGCCGTGAAATGCCAGCAGTGCCCGAGGCACCCCAGCAGGCCCGACTCCAAGCACCCAGGTGAAGGAGGGTGAACAGGAAACAAACCCACTGTTTCCACACACCTGCAAGCCAGGCCCTGCTCTGGGGACTTCGCCTACAGTTACTCCACTCTTCAGAGGAACCAGCGGGGAGAAAACAAGCCCCCAGAGCCTGGTACCTCTGGCACCACAACCAGCCTGACTCAGCAGGGTCTGAGTGCTCGGGCCGCTTCTCTGAGCATCACGCTGCCTGTCCCCCCTCATCCTGTGCAGGGCCTCTGACCGCCCAGGCCAGGGCACCCAGGAACCATCTGCCAGCCACCTGCATGGGCACCTGCCCCTGGCCTTTGGGTACAGCGAGCCCTGTGCTGGCACTCGGGAGCACAGCAGGGCCAGAGCAGTAAACGGATACAGTCACTGGTCACTGACTGCACATTGACCTGAGAGGCCGCTCCACATACTCTAGGGGCACACAGGGCTCTCCGTGGCCTGGGGGGGCGCGTCAATCATGCCATCTCCTCACTTCACAGAGGAGGATGTGGACTCAGAGGGGGAAGCGGCTTCCCCGCACAGGGTCCCATCTGACCCACGCCCCCCTCTTCAGCCAGGGCCTTTAAGGCTTTCACTCTAACGCAGGGCCCCGAACCACATGCCCAGGCAGCTGCAGGGCGGCACCATGCCTGGTGCCAAGCAGGCACTCCACACACATTTGCTGGAGCAGGTGGGCTTTGAGCTGAGCTTCAAAGGAGTGGAGAAAAAGGGGGCAGGGCACTTGGTGGGGGGGTCACAGCAAAGGCCTGAGCTGGTGGGAAGCGGCCAGCCTGCCTGAGGTCTAGGCCGACCCAGTTCCAGGGGCTCGAGGGCCGCCTGGGGATGAGTGAAGCCGGCTGCAGCCCCACAGAGGAGGCAGGGTGGCTTCCGGAGCGGAGATGCAGGAGCCTGGGCTTGGGGAAAAGGGTTGGGGAGGTGGGGATGGTAGGAGGAGGGGAGGAACTGGGTGAGGGGTTGGAGGACTGAAGCGCTCAGAGGGGTGGAGGGAGGGGAGTGAGGACTCAGAGTTGGCCGGAGCTCTCGGCCCTGAGGCGTAGCCCCTGACCCGAAGGTGGTTAGGACCAGAGCTGAACGGTGCCTTTCATGTCTCTGCACACCCTCTAGCGCCTGGCACAGCCTCCATGCAGCTTACTGGTGGGAAGGGTTGAATGACCTGGCCTGAGGCCAAGCCCTTCCAAGGCTTCCTCTCAAACCCCTGGGCCCTTTGTTGGACTAATCGACTGTCCTCCCTAAGGCAAGAGTCCCAGGCTCTAGAATGTTTGGACCAGCCCATCTGCCTAATACAGATACCGCAGCTCATGGGTCAGCTGGCCTGCTGCCCCAGGGTCTGCGGGGGGTGGTAGCCAACAGTTGTTTAGTCACTAAGTCGTATCTGACTCTTTTGTGACCCCCATGGACTGTAGCCCTCCAGGCTCCTCGGTCCATGGGATTTCCCCAAGCAAGGAGACGGGAGTGGGTTGCCATTTCCTTCTCCAGGGAATCAGACAGCCCAAGAAACAGGCCAGAGCATCGGGGCCAGCCAGAGACCAGCTTCAGGGACCCGAGGGCCCTGGGGGTAGGAGCGAGCTGGCCCCTGGGGACAAGGCTGTGGGGAGAAGAAGGGGAAAAGCCAGGGCAGTCCCTGGAGAAACAAGCTGCTAGAAATGAGAAACATGTTGTTCATCGGGCAGGAGAGCTAAATTGAGGCCACTCCATGTTGAAGAATCGAAAGGCAGAAGAAAGAAAGAGGACACAAATGGGGAGCTCGTGGCCGGGTGGCTTTCACAAGTGGCTTCAGAGCAGCCGTACTCTGAGCAAAAACAAATAACACAGGGGAGGTGCGGGCTGCTCTGTTTTTGAGGGAAGAGGCCGGAATCCACAGAGCTAGGTCCAGAAACCAGCTGTCCAGTCTGACCTCTTCCCCAAAGGAGCAGCAAGGCCCCGCTGCCCAGGAGGAAGTCTGCCCTCCAACAAGTCAGCAAGGCCATGTAAGGCCTGAGCCGGCTCACCACGGGGTGTGGTGAGGGGTGTGTGTGTGTGTGTGTGTGTGTGTGTGTGTGTGTGTGTGTGTGTGTGTGTGTGTGTGTGTGTGTGTGTGTGTGTGTGTGTGTGTGTGTGTGTGTGTGTGTGTGTGTGTGTGTGTGTGTGTGTGTGTGTGTGCATGCGTGTGTGTGAGCCAGCTCACCACACAGGGTGTGGTGAGGGGTGTGTGTGTGTATGCGCGCGCGCGCGCGTGCGTGCGTGCGCGTGCGCGCGCATGCGCACAGTGCTGGCAGGCCTTTGGTCCTAGACCCCAGGGAGGGACATTCTTATAGCTTCTGGCAGTTGCCTGCCAGGTCTCACCTCTCACTGGGGCAGAGGTCCTTGGAGATACTCAGCACTCTGCATAGGGTTCAGCTCCTGGCATGGCCCGGGCGCCACACAGCCCCCCAGCTTTGCCATGTCCCAAATGGACTGGGCATCTTCCCCACAGCCATGCTCCCCAGGGTCATCCCAGGTTCCTCCCACCCTCTCCCTAATGTACATTCAATCGTCAAGACCATGGATTCTCCTCCTAAATCTTTCTGCTCTGCCCCTCCTCACCAGCCCCACCCGTATGCTGGGCAATCATATTATCTTCCAGCCTGGATGACTGTAACCACCTCCCAATGGGCTCTCAGCCTTAAGTCTTGCCCCTTCCCTCAACAGTCTTCAGACTTAAGTGCCTCCGTTTTCTCATATGTAAAATGGAATCATTCCTGGCCCATGTCAAGGCTATTTATAAAAATGCTTTAAATTAGTAAATGTAGTACAAATGGAAAATGATACTTTTGTAAAAAGGGTGAGGGAGTTGTGCCCCGAGACTTAGGGGGATCTGCCCAAAGTACAGAAGGTGGGACTCTCATGTTTTCAGCCTGGGTTTTTACCCAGCAGAAAACTTATGAAATTAGGAGAGGGCAGTTATCTTCCAGATGGTCCCGAGAGCCAAGCTCATGCTCCCACGAGACCGCCACCGCCTTCTGATGGTGGAAAACAATGAGAGCCCCCATTTGTGGACTGAGGACCTGCAAGGTCAGTGCCAGGTGCCACGTCCAACTCACTGGCTCCTAATTAACTCCACGGGGAAGAATGAAAGTGGAAGTCACTCAGTCGTGTCTAACTCTTTGTGACCCCATGGACTGCAGCCCACCAGGCTCCCCCGTCCATGGGATTTCCCAGACAAGAATGCTGGAGTGGGTAGCGGTTCCCTACCCCACCCGCATCTACTGATGAGGAACTGAAGGCTCAGAGAATGGAACTCGAGTATTTAAATCACACAGGGGCTAGGTGGGAGGGCGGAGATGAGGACCCAGTGTGATGGCTCACACTCACATCCTGGCCACACCCAGGATAAGTATGACCAACTCCACAGCCTGGAAAACTACCTTCCAGGCAATGATGGAAGAATGGACCCAGCTTTCAAAACCCAGCCAGTTTGATGGCCCCAAATCTCTGGAGTGCATCCCTCTGGATATTAGCGGTCAAGTTAAAAAGTGGTGGCGTTCCATAGAAGTGGGTGGATTCCAATGGTTTGCTACGAATGAACCTGGAGAGGCAATCTAAAGAGGTGGCTGAGCCCTTGGACTGAGGGGCGGCTTCCAAAGTAGGGGGAATCGCTTCTAAGGGCCACAGCTTTTGAATGGGTGACATTTTGTAAACTATGGTGCCTGTTAACATTTTGCATCTCTGGGTCCCCGGAGCCTTTAGCAACTTGAGCAAGCAGAGTCTGGGGTTAGGTAGTCAGTGATGGAGCCTGGGGCCTCTCCCTCCTGCCCCCGTGACAGCGGCAAGGCAGCAGAGGTGGGGCGCGAATGAGCTGGTGTCCGGACAACTGCGGGCCATCCGGAGCTGTTGGAGAGTTTCCTTTGCAGGAGGGGCCAGGGTGGACCCCGACTCTACCTGGCTTCCAGAACTTCTTGGCCGTCATCCAGTCCCTCTCGCCATCCTCCGAGTCCTCCTGGTCCGTGGGCTCGCCCACCCACTGCAGGCCGTAGTCACCGAGGAACCGCTGGGAGGAAAGAAGGGGGAGGCGTCAGGGGGTGCTGTCAGCTCAGCCCCTTCCCAGGGAACAGATGGCATTCGTCCAGCCCCCCACTTCAGGCCTCAGCCGATGGGACTGTGGGGGGATGGGGCCAGGGCTCTGGGCCACTTCCTGGCTGTGACCTTGGGAGGCCCCTTCTCCTAGAGCCTGAGGCTTCTCCTTGTAAAATGGGAGTTGTCAGATGAAGCTTGTGAGGATGACTGACGTGTCATGTCCTCAGCACAGAGCCTGGCACAAGTAGGAACTCGCTGAAGGCAGCCACGATGGCTGCGGGGAGCCGTGTGGGTCTGGCCCAAGTGGGAGGAGGGGCAGGAACGCCTCGCTCTGCGGGCTGACAGGTATGCCCACCCACGCGTGGCTTCTCCGGGGCTGGCCTCACAACCCTTTGCCACAGGAGGACTTCTGAATTGTCCATACTTCCTGGTGCTGCTTCCACATCCCCACACCCTTCCTCCACCCGCTCCCGCTGGGCCTCCATCTCCACAGCTCCCTGCAACTCCTCGCACGCGGCCACCTGCCCAGTGCCCAACCCAGCAGGCACACTTGTGGGTTCATCTCTTGCAAAATATGTTCTTCCTTTTCAGTTTCAGATTTCAAGCCACTTAAAAGACCTCCCACAGGCATCTCAGACTCAAAATGAACTGGCCCAAACAGTCATGACTCCCAAACGTCATTCCCTCTCAGCCTCCTGGTCTCAGTCAGTGGCGCTGGCTTCCTCCATCACCTGATCCTCTCCCTGCCCACCCCCCAGGACCCCCAAGGCCTGTGGCACCAGTGCCAAAGCAGACCTGAGTCCTCCATCCGCTCTGCTCCCTCTCCCCTGGGCCCAGCCATGGCCCTCTTCCTCCTGGACCGCCCAAACTGCACGTCCGCCTGCACCACACCTCCCCCTGAAACCTGCCTATGGCTTCCCACACTTCGGGACTCTGTTCCCCACTGCGCCCGGCTCCAGGATGCGGCCCCTGTGGTCTCTCCCCCTCCTCCCTTTTGCTCCCCACAGCTCCCTGCCACAAGCCCAGGTCGACATGGCAGGAGGAGGTGGAGGCTTTCCTCTCTTCGGCTTGGATCCTCTTTTCCCTGGTACCTCTCCTCATCCTCTGTATCTCTTGCCCAGCGTCACCCCTCAGAGTGGCCCAAATCCCGGCTGGTCTCACCTCCATCTCCTCAACCTGCCGCTGCAGCTTCGCGCACACCGTCTCCAGCTCCTCCTGCCGCTGCAGGCTCATCTTGCCTTGGAAGGGGGAGAAGACCGGAGGGGTTCCGTGGCCCCTACACCCAGGCTGCCAGGCCGCTCGCTTCTCGCTTTGACCAGAGCTTTGGCCCGAGGCTTACCTGGAGAAGCTGCCCCTCTGAAAACTCAAGGGATTCCCCTGAGAACCACCTCTTGGCCCCTTCCCCTGACCTTGAAGAGGGGACACCCGGGCTCTCAGGAGGCCACCAACCTCCATCCCCCCACCCGCCTCCCCCAGAGCAAGGCTCCTGGGGGCGGCATTTCCTCCAGGCTTGTCTGTACTCAGGGCTGGGCTAAGGCTGTGCCTGGGGGACTCGGTCCCACAGAGAAGGGCACCGTCCCGGTGTTACTGCTCCTCTCTGGGCTCCATTGTCCAGACCCCCCCCACCCCCACAGGACTCAGCCTGATGCTCTGGAGCCCTGATGCCCAGGGGTTACCAGCCCAGGGGAGGTGCAGAGGTGAGCTGGCCAGCCCGCAGAGAGGGCCTCTTACCCTGGTGCTCCTCGAGGGTCTCCACTAACTTCTCCAGGGCCTGTATCTTCCGAGTCTGCAGCAAGGAGGTGGGAGGGGAGTGGGCCTGGTGGCTTCCAGAGCCCATGGGAGCCCCTTCTGGATGGGAAGAGCCCTCTTGAAGCCCCTGCCCCACCCTGGGTGCAGCCGCTGCTCCTGTACCTCAGATGAGCCCTTGGGGCTCCACCGAGGTGGGGGAAGGGTGTGGGGCACCCCCCAAGTGCCCAGCGCTCAGCAGCCACTGCTGCCACCCAACCCGAGGGCGAAGGCCTGGCTCAGAGGTGAAGACCTCGAGGCTCCGTGCTCAGGTCACAGGGACCCAGATCAGTCCCAGGCCAGACCTGGCCACCGAGGCGGAAGGTCTGGTCAGGGAGATGGTTGGAGAACCCATCGACTCTGGCCTCCTGCAAGAGTAGCCTCACTGGCTTCCCCAGCCCGGGCCCTTCCGCCCTTTGGACCAGACCCTGGCCCTCTGCCTGCTGGGGCCCCACCTTGGACAGTATCTCGTCAGTCTGGGCCTTCATCTGCTGCTCCAGATCCCGCAGTTTCCGTGTCAGGGTGGCCACCAGCTCCGAGTCATGGTACACGGGGACTGCCAACCAGACAAGGTCCTCGAACCCAGTCTAGAGCTGAGGCTGATGGGGTAGGTCCAGGGGAGGGGGGAGAGGGATCCCCCACTGTGGAAAGAGGTGTGCTAACAGCAGCTGCCATCTAGACTGTAGCCCACCAGGCTCCTCTGTCCATGGGATTCTCCAGGCAAGAATACTGGAGTGGGTTACCATGCCCTTCTCCAGGGGATCTTCCCGACCCAGGGATGGAACCAGGGTCTCCTGCATTGCAGACAGATTCTTTACCTTTGGAGCCACCAGGGAAGCCCCTAGACAACAGGGACTGTCCTAAACACCTTTCATGTGTCAGCTTTTCTGAGGAAATGAACTGCTTTGGGAATCTGAGGCACAGAGATTCAGTAATGCACTCAAGACGTATAGAGAAGTGGTACAACATCCGGGTGATGTTACAAACAGTGTCGACAAGTTCACCCTCAGCTGAATCACACGTCTAATCTCACCCCTAATTCACAGGCAGTACAGTGGACAGAGGAGCGCGTTAACAGCTCTGAGACAAGTCACAATGGGGCCCATCCTGCAGGGCAGGTGGCCTGGACTCTTCAAAAAGCGTCATTGTTTAAAAGAGGCAGGGACTCTTCTGTGCAGAAGTACAACAGTCAGATGTCTGGCATGACCCTCACGTAGAACCCAAATCGGGGGAAAAAAATTGTGGGAGAAATTTTGCAACACTGGGATGTCAGTTACTGTTCTGAGGTGTGATCACAGCATCGTGGTTATGTATTTCCTTCCTCCTAGAAGATGCACAGGGCAGTACTTAGAGTTGAACTGTCATGATATCTGTGATTGATTTCTAAATGGTTCATCCAAAAAAAAGACACTTGTGTTCATACAGACGAGTATATGGAGAGAAAGCAAGCATGGCAAAATGTCACTTACTGAATACAGAAGGAGGATGTGTGAGCGTCTGCTATACTATTTCAACTTCTCTGTTGGCTGACAATGTTTTAAATTAAGGACTTCTCTGGTGGCCGCATGGTTAAGAATCTGCCTTGCAATGCAGGGGACATGGGTCCGATCCCTGGTCAGGGAACTAAGATCCCATGTGCCGCAGCGCAACTAAGCCCACGGGCTGCAACTACTGAGTCTGAGGTGCCAGCCACAGCCTGCCCTGGGGCTTGAACAGACCCCTTGAGCTAAGGGCCAGGCTCATGTGCGGCTTCATGCCAAGCCAAGCTCTGAACAGGTCTGGGGTGCAGGCACGTGACCACAGTCTGCCAGGAGAAGCAGCAGCAGCCTCTGACCCAGCAGGCAGGAGGAGAGGCCATGCATCTCACGGCCTCTCTCACTGGGCCCCTCATGCTGCCAGGGACTCAGACCCCTTTGGGTGTCTGCACTCACCTTGCCTACTCACAGGGGCACCTATGCCACCATAGCAGGAAGGGACAGAGATCTTTTCTTCCGAGCCATGAGCGTCATTCAGCATGTCTACCTCATCTTCTGCAGACAGGGATGCCTGGGTCATTGCTCTGGGGCTGAGGCCCTGAGCCCTGGCTGAGATGAAGCAGCCTATACTCTGTGTCCCCCTCCCTCCTCCCCACCCCCCGTGTATGAGGAGAGAAAACTTGGGATGCTGGAGAGCAAGGATCCAACCAGAACAGGCCTCTTCCTGTTCTCCCAGCCCAGCTCCTGGAGGGCCCTGGGTGGCCACAGCCTGCATCACAGTAGGGGCTAGAGTGGGGCTGGGATGCAAAGGTCTGAGCCTGCAGGAGGCAAGGCAGCAATATGAGGACTGGGCTGCAAGGAGAAGAGGCTGTAATGGGCTGGAGGTGGCTGTCAGGGGGAGGCGGGCGGGGGTCTGGTGCCCTCATGGCCCACCCCACAGTGAGCGGAGGGATTCCAACATTAGTCAGGACATCCCTGTTCAGGGTGTGGGGTTTCCTAACCCTAGAGCCGCGGGCAGCACTGTAGCTGGCCAGCCACCCTGACTGGCCAGGCAGTTCACCATGCACTTTCTCTCCATCCGCCCAACTGCAAGGACGTGAGGAGGGCCCCAGGGCTAGAGCCCACACTTACCGTTTCCGTAGATTTTTATCCCCCGCCTCCTGGGAATGGGCAGGAAGGAGAAGGAAGACAGACAAGTTAGGACCCCCTGGACTGCCATGGAGGGTGGGGGGGCTTTGGCACCAGGTTCCCCCCACCAAGCCTAAAAAAGATGCCTCGTGAGGACATCCACCCCCAAATCCCATCCTGGCCCGGGGGTGAGCCAAGGGGCAGGAGTCAGGGTATATGACTCTTCCCGATAGAGACAGATGGGCAAGAGCTGAAGGGAAGAGCCTTGGGGAGAGGACCACAAGAGTCCCCAAGCCCAGGAGCCCAGCCCCAGCTCTGCTCTGAAATGGCTGCAGGACCCCAGGCCTGTCACTTCACCTCTCTGGACCCCCTTGGCCATGACACGGATTACTCAAAGTGGGGTTCAGAAGAACAAGGAGAGAGGTAAAAAAAAAATGTTTGCAAAGATGAAAGCAACAGAAT
Source organism: Okapia johnstoni (assembly GCA_024291935.2). Classification (NCBI taxonomy): domain Eukaryota; kingdom Metazoa; phylum Chordata; class Mammalia; order Artiodactyla; family Giraffidae; genus Okapia; species Okapia johnstoni. The sequence goes on along the minus strand of JAGTYA010000024.1, from coordinate 8,493,067 downwards.
GAAGACTAGGATTCCCTTTACTGAGAGCCCAGCATGTGACGTGGCCAGGCCCAGAACAGCTGGGCCATCGGTGTCTGCAGAACTAATTCATGAACAACGAATAAATGGAAGGATGCCAAGCTACCCCACAGCCCACACCTCACTGGAGGGCACAGCCCAGTGTGTACTTAGACACATGGACAGCCTCCCAGAAGATGGGACAAGAAAGAAAGGTGGCCAGGGAAAGATACATCACTTCTTATTGTTTCCCCAAGATGCTAGGAGTCAATCTCTGAGTTCATGGGAGGGGCCGCGAGGAGGCAGGGGCATGGACAGAAAGACCCCAAGAGGCTGGCTCCTTACCCAGGATTCACAGGCTCCGATTGCAGAGGCACTCTCCGGGTCTTGCTAAGGGAGGCCAAAGGTGAGCTCATATTTCTACTTCTAGGTTCTAGCCGTCGGGAGTCCCCTGAGAAGAAAGAAGTCAGCCCTTGGGGACAGTCAGGACCAGGGAGCGGCCTGAAACCTGCTCTTCCCTGACTACTTTTCCGAGGAGAGAGCACTGTCCAGGGAGTGGTGCCCCTCATGTCTTCCCACAGCCCCTGCAGAAGTTTCTGGAGGAAACCTGGCCTCAGGATCCCGTGCTTGATGTCCACCTGCTCCGCTGGATATCTAGCTCTCTGCCCTGCTCCTGGAGGCCTCTGGCCTTGTGGTACCCGAGAAATGGGCAATGGAGTGGGATGGGGGCAGAGGCTGGCCACTCGACTGGGACTTCCCCAGACCTCCATCCCGGGCACAAGACCACCCAGGTGGCCAGGGGCTTTTGTCCATCTATCAAGAACCTGGTCATCACAAAGTTGACCATCACAAAGCCCGGGTGTCCCTCCCCTCCTACCGGAACCAGATGCCACCTCCAACATCTCAGAGCCAGAGGGGGGGAACCCCAAGGCAGGGTTCTACCAAGACACTGTGCACACAGCAGCAAGTCAAGAGCCCAGGCTCTGGACAGGTGCTACCATCCACCAGTATAGCCTGTGCCTCAACTTCCTGTAGCATAAAGTGGGGATGGTAACAGTACCAGCCAGGCAAGGGAAACACACATAAAACACCTAGCCCAGTGCCATGGGCAAAGGAATTACTTAAAAGTGTAAACTGTGACTGCTGACGTTATTAGCACATAGAAGGCCCTCATAAATGTCTATTTCCCTTCCTTTCCTCTTCCTTCTGGAAAGATGAATGAACATCAGGGATGCAATTAAAGGTCACTATTCAGTGAATTCAGAGAAGGCAATGACACCCCACTCCAGTACTCTTGCCTGGGAAACCCCAGGGACGGAGGAGCCTGGTGGGCTGTAGCCTATGGGGTCGCGAACAGTCGGACACGACTGAGCAACTTCACTTTCACTTTTCACTTTCATGCACTGGAGGAGGAAATGGCAACCCACTCCAGTGTTCTTGCCTGGAGAATCCCTGGTGGGCTGCCGTCTATGGGGTCGCACAGAGTCGGACACGACTGAAGCGACTTAGCAGCAGCAGCAGCAGCAGCATTCAGTGAATTAAGTGTATCATGTGGCCAATATCTAGAAATCTCAGTCAGACAACCTCCACTAGATCCTGAATCAAGTCTTTAGTTCCACTTTGGAAATGAGTGGCACTGGCCTCCACTCTGCCCCTGAATTTTCCCATGAAGCAGGGAAGGGGACCTGCATCACCAGGAGGCAGCTTCCTTGGTCTTGATTCTGGAGTTTAGGACTCATGCCCTGCCCTCACTCGGAGGTGCCCTCCAAGGACCAGGCCCAGAGTCTCCTCACCCCCATCACCCATCATCCAGCCTCCCCAGTCTGCCCCCAGCCTACCTAGTTCCTGCCATCTTGCCCGGGCATCCTCAGGGTTTGTGTGACCAAGTGTGATGGCCCCTGTGGCTCCCTGCACCAGTCTCCACACACTGCCAGAGGGATCTTCTTACACACAAAGCTCACAGGTCACTTCCTGCTAAATACTCCCAATGGCTCCTTCTCACCCACAGGAAAAAAAAAAATTCAAAATTCCAGACTTCCTTGGTGGGAGCTGACTGTGGCACAGATCATGAACTCCTTATTGCAAAATTCAGACTTAAGTTGAAGAAAGTGGGGAAAACCACTAGACCATTCAGGTATGACCTAAATCAAATCCCTTATGATTATACAGTGGAAGTGACAAACAGATTCAAGGGATTAGATATGATAGACAGAGTTCCTGAAAAACTATGGACGGAGATTCATGATATTGTACAGGAGTCAGTGATCAAGACCATCCCCAAGGAAAAGAAATGCAAAAAGGCAAAATGGTTGTCTGAGCAGGTCTTACAAATAGCTGAGAAGAGAAGCTAAAGACAAAGGAGAAAAGGAAAGATATACCCATTTGAATGCAGAGTTCCAAAGAATAGCAAGGAGAGATAAGAGAGCCTACCTCAGTGATCAATGCAAAGAAATAGAGGAAAACAATAGAATGGGAAAGACTAGAGATCTCTTCAAGAAAATTAGAGATACCAAGGGGACATTTCATGCAAAGATGGGCTCAATAAAGGACAGAAACGGTATGGACCTAACAGAAGTAGAAGATATTAAGAAGAGGTGCCAAGAATACACAGAAGAACTGTACAAAAAAGATCTTCATGACCCAAATAACCACGATGATGTGATCCCTCACCTAGAACCAGACATCCTGGAATGTGAAGTCAAGTGGGCCTTAGGAAGCATCACTATGAACAAAGCTAGTGGAGGTGATGGAATTCCAGTTGAGCTATTTCAAATCCTAAAAGATGATGCTGTGAAAGTGCTGCACTCAATATGCCAGCACATCTGGAAAACTCAGCAGCGGCCACAGGACTGGAAAAGGTCAGTTTTCATTCCAACCCCAAAGAAAGGCAATGCCAAAGAATGCTCAAACTACCGCACAATTGCACTCATCTCATCCGCTAGTAAAGTAATGCTCAAAATTCTCCAAGCCAGGCTTCAGCAATACATGAACCGTGAACTTCCAGATGTCCAAGCTGGATTTAGAAAAGGCAGAGGAACCAGAGATCAAGTTACCAACATTCGTTGGATCATCGAAAAAGCAACAGAGTTCCAGAAAAACATCTACTTCTGTTTCATTGGCTACGCCAAAGCCTTTGACTGTGTGGATCACAACAAACTGTGGGAAATTCTTCAAGAAATGGGAATACCAGACCACCTGACCTGCCTCCTGAGAAATCTGTATGCAGGTCAAGAAGCAACAGTTAGAACTGGACATGGAATGATAGACTGGTTCCAAATCGGGAAAGGAGTAGTCAAGGCTGTATATTGTCACCCTGTTTATTTAACTTATATGCAGAGTACATCATGTGACACGCCAGGCTGGATGAAGCATAAGCTGGAATCAAGACTGCCGGGAGAAATATCAATAACCTCAGATATGCAGATGACACCCTTATGGCAGAAAGTGAAGAAGAACTAAAGAGCCTCTTGATGAAAGTGAAAGAGGAGAGTGAAAAAGTTGGCTTAAAACTCAACATTCAGAAAACTAAGACCATGGCCTCTGGTCTCATCACTTCATGGCAAATAGATGGGAAAACAATGGAAACAGTGAGAAACTTTATTTTGGGGGGCTCCAAAATCACTACAGATGGTGACTGCAGCTATGAAATTAAAAGACACTTGCTCCTTGGAAGAAAAGCTATGACCAACCTAGATGGCATATTAAAAAGCAGAGACATTACTTTGCCAACAAAGGTCTAGTCAAAGCCGTGGTTTTTTCAGTAGTCACGTATGGATGTGAGAGTTGGACTATACAGAAAGCTGAATGCCAAAGAATTGATGCTTTTGAACTGTGGTGTTGGAGAAGACTCTTGACAGTCCCTTGGACTGCAAGGAGATCCAACCAGTCAATCCTAAAGGAAATCAGTCCTGAATATTCATTGGAAGGACTGATGCTGAAACTCCAATACTTTGGCCACCTGATGTGAAGAACTGACTCATTGGAAAAGACCCTGATGCTGGGAAAGATTGAAGGCGGGAGGAGAAGGGGACTACAGAGTATGAGACAACTGGATGGCATCACTGACTTGATGGACATGAGTTTGAGTAAGCTCTGGGAGTTGGTGATGGACAGGAAAGCCTGGCATGCTGCAGTACATGGGGCTGCAAAGAGTCAGACATGACTGTGTGACTGAACTGAACTGAACTTGGTGGTCCAATGGTTAAGAATCTGCCTGCCAACGCAGGGGTCAGGGTTGCATCCCTGGTTCAGGGAGGTAACTAATCCCTGCCATGGAGTAACTAAGCCCATGAGCCACAACTACTGAGCCTGCACCCTAGAGCCTGTGCTCTGCAACAAGAGAAGCCACTGCAATGAGGAGCCTGAGAACTGCAACTAGAAAGCAGCCCACGAGCAGTAACGAAGACCCAGCATGGACAAAAATAAATAATATTAATTAAAAATATATTTTTAAAAAAGATGTTATGGAAAAACCAGAATGAACTTTAAAAAAAAAGTGGAATCAAATAGCATGACCTTTTTTTAAAAAAGTAGCTTTATTGAAGTATACTTAACTCTTTTAAAGTATACAATTCCTTGGCTCTTAGAATGTTCGTATATTCAGAGTTGTGAAACCACCATCACAATCAATTTTGGAACATATTCATCACACTAGAAAGCCCCAGGTACTGTGCTTTTAGTGGCAAAACTGCTCTGCATGAACTCCCACCAAACCTGATTATCCCTCACTTCTCCAAATTCTCATCACCATAATGACTCCTCAAAAGAAACTGGTCAAAAAGACAGAAATTAAAGCATTGGCGAGGATGAGGGGAAATCAGAAGTTTTGTTGGAATGTAAATGGTTCAGTTGCTGTAGAAAACAGTTTGGCAATTCCTCTAAAGGTCAAACAGTTATCTTATGGCCCAGCAATCCCATGCCTAGGTGTACACCCAAGAGAAACGAAAACTCACATCCACAGAAATCTGTGTATCTGTTCATAAGCAGCATTATTCTTAATAGCCAAAAACTGGAAACAACCCAAATATTCATCAACCAGTAAGTGAATAAACAAATATGGTATATCTTGACAATGAAATATTATTTGGCAATTAAAAAAAAAAAGAAATGAAATATGGGCTACAGTGTCAATGGACCTTGAAAACATGCTAAGGGAAAGCGGTCAGTCACAAAAGACCACCAACTGTTAGGATTCCATTTATATGAAAAGTCCAGAATGGGCAAATCTATAGAGACAAGATAGATTAGTGGTTGCCTAAGGTTGGAGGTGTTAGGGAGAGCTGGGGAGAGGGAGATGCGAAAGGTAAAGGGTTTACTTTGGGGCTGATGAAAATGTTCTAAAATTTGATTGTAGTTACAGCTGCACAACTCTGTGAATATACTAAAAACAACTGAAGTTTACATTTTAAAGAGGTGAAGTAGCTAGTATGTGTATTGTATCTCAATAAAGCTATCACAGAGGAAAAAAAGGACCTGGTCTCCAAACCAAACCCAACATCTTCTCTCGAAATAAGCTCCTCCCGCTTCCCCTTTCTGAATAGGACCCCATAATCCAAACAAAAAATTTCCCTCCTTTTCCCCCTCTAACCCCATCAGTTCCCGAATCCTGCAGGGTAAACCCTGCACGTTTCTCACACGTAGCTCCTCCTTCCGTGGCCCACTGTTGGCCATCCTAGCTGGACTCTCACTGCCCTTCTTCGGGGCTGTCACAATGGCCCCAAACTGACTTCCCTTCTTCCAATCTCACTTCAGGCCAATCCAATACTGTCTCCAGATCAATTTTCCCATGTGATTATAGGAGACCCCTGAGGACAATGGCGGTTCCTTCCCATCAGTCTGGGGACTTCCTGAGCGAAGAAGGGCTGTGTCTCCTCCCTTAGACTGGGAACCCTGAGAACAAAGCCACGTCTATTTCCTTCACTTTGGGTTTTTTCTGGGGGCAGAAGACTGTGTCTTCCTCCTCAAGCCGGAGGCGGCTAAAGGTTAGACTGCCTGCCTCTTCAGACTCAAGCTTTGAGAGTCAAACTGGTCTTCCAGCAGGTCCCAGTGCTCTCCAGTGCGGACACGGGCCAGCAGGCTGCACACCTTCATTCCCTAAATCTCAGCTGGAAGCGCTCACCACGCGACTTCTACCACCAGACCCGCCCTGGGAGCTGCGTCACCACCCCGCTGCCTCCGCCCGTAGCCGTGGTAGGCGGCGGCCTGAATCTGCTCCCAGGCACGGGGAGTCTACTGGAGGGGCCGGGATGTAGGGCTCGCATGTCCTCGAGATTCTCGCGGTGAAGGCCCCAGCCTGTGTGAGAGGGACTACACAAGCAGAAAGGTCTGGGGCCTTTCTATAACTCACCACGCAGGCCGCAGAACCACCTGCGGCGCCGCCATCTTGTTGTCACACGGTTTCCCAGGCGACCAGGACCCGTGTGCTTCTCATTGGCTAATCCTTGAAGAGTCCCTGAGCAACCAGGAGGCAGCGGAGGCGGGTACAGCTGTCTCTACTCGAATTCTATTGGCCCACGAAGTCTAAACTCATCGCGGGAATACTGCAAATCCCAGAATCCACCGCTCTGAGCGGACTCGGGGTTTAGGGAAACTTGAGAGTCCTTTCCTATCATCCCAAGACACAGACAGCAGAAAACTGGGATTAGATTCACGAAGCTGGTGGAAGCCTCTGGACCTGAATGTGCAGTCCTGACAATGCCACCGTTTTGCTAAATTGATTTTGGGAGAAATTACATTTATCCTTCTGAGCTTCTGTTTTTCCATCTGAACAGTACAGTACTAAAGGGAAGTTCTTTCGAGCATGAATTGAAATGATACAAGTACTTAATAAATGTTTCTTAAATCTGCATTTCTCTGCTGATTTCTTGGCGCTCTGAAGAGATGCTCAGATTCTATTTCCTTTATGTAAAAATTCGGGTAAGACTCCTGCTTTTGGGTAAGGTACTTAAGAGCGACTTTGGGTTACCCTTCCCCCTCCCGAGCCTCACATGAAAATCAACGTGTCGGATTAGAGCAACTAGAGACAGTTTTGTTAAGAGCATGGTCTTTGGCCCCAGGAGTCCCCTGACTGTGTGTGTCCTTGAGCAAGTTACCTTAATTTCTTTTGTAAAATGGGGATAATATCAAACCAGTCAATCCTAGAGGAAATCAACCCTGAATATTCATTGGAAAATCTCACGCTGAAGTTCCAATAGTTTGGCCACCTGATGTGAAGAGCGGACTTGAGGGAAAAGGCCCTGATGCTGGGAAAGATTGAGGGCAGGAGGAGAATGGGGCGACAGAGGATGAGATGGTTGTATGGCATCACTGACTCAAAGGACATGAGTTTGAGCAAACTCCAGGAGATAGTGAAGGACAGGAAAGCCTGATGTGCTGCAGTCCATGGGGTCCCAAAGAAGCAGATATGACTTAGTGACTGAACAACAACCACAAACCCACCCCATAGAGTTGCCATGAGAATTAAATGAGACAATACATACTAAATACCTATCACAATACCCATACAGAGTAAGTTTTCAAAACATTTCCTGCTTTTAACTTTTGTTATCATTATCTCACAGTCATCCAGCTGTGATCATCTGGATGTTTTATGATTTCCGGCACCCGCTTCCTAACTACCAGAGCCCTACCAGAGCCCTTTATCGGCATGTCTCCAACTGCACTTACTAATATTTTCCATTTGACTCTCTAACCTACTGCTTTTAGGGGAGGGCAGGCTCCTTGAGGCATTCTTTACATGCCAATTGGAGACTGAAGGGGGCTACCAATTAACAAACATCTTCCAAGTGCCAGACGCCAAAATTATCAGCTTTAGAGATGAGAAAACTGAAGCTCAGAGAAGTAAAGCGACTTGCTCAAGACTGCAGGTAGAAAGCAGAAAAGTGGATTCAAACCCAGAACTGTCTGCCTCCAGAGTCTGTGCTGTTTCTTGAAGCTCCCACTTGAGTAAAACAGAGGCAGGCGTAGATAAGTCAGGGTACAGATGGTACCAGTTCACGGCCGAGGGAAGAATTCAGGTGGAAAGTGTGACTGGAAGTTGGAGGTAGGAGAGCTCTCTTGCCATGAAGCTGCTCTCAGGAAGTTCTCTGAGGCTTGAGGTGTATGCGATGAGAAAGTTTGGGGCCCAGTGTTTTTGGGGGTTGGTAGTCAGAAGGTTAGCAACCTTATACTGTCACCTTGCTTGCGTTCCTTCTGCTCTCAAAAGTAAGCAAGGACCGTCACCATGGGAGGCAGGGCGCGCTGGCCTCATGGGCGCTGCTGCGCTCTGCCTCTCACTTCCACAAGACTAGGGAGTGAGCTGGCGTTTATCCAGGGATCAAGGTTTACAACATACCTCCCTCCTTCCCAGGGCTGGAAGCCTGGCCTCAGATTCTGCAGTAGGCAGACACTCAGCAAATATCTAGTTCCTTTGAGGGAGGTGGGAGCCCTCTAACCTGGCAGGCAGTTTATTATTTTTTAAAGAGAGAAATCAGAGCCTTATTGTAGAAGTATACATTTTCTTCATAGAAACTTGGAACATAATCATAGCCATCATTTATTGAGGAAACATGTGCAGCATAATTTAATAAGTCTATGGGGCTGGGCTCTGTCACTTGAGGTGAAGTGAAGTGAAAGTTGCTTCAGTCGTGTCTGACTCTTTGCAACCCCATAAACAGTACTCCATCAGGATCCTCTGTCCACGGGATTTTTCCAGGCAAGAATACTGGAGTAGGTAGCCATTTCCTTCTCCAGGGGATCTTCTTGACCCAGGGCTCAAACCTGGGTCTCCTGCATCGCAGGCAAATTCTTTACTGTCTGAGCCACCAGGGAAGCCAGGCTCTGTCGCTTAGCTGGCTGTCTCTCCTCCAGCTGCTCCACTGAGCCTCAGTTTCCATGTCTGGAATAGAGATTCTAATAAAATCTACCTTGTAGGGTTACTGTGCAAATTAAATGTGTACAATTTCTCATAACATTGTTGTGTTGCTGCTGCTGCTGCTGCTAAGTCGCTTCAGTCGTGTCCGACTCTGTGCGACCCCATAGACGGCAGCCCACCAGGGTCCGCCGTCCCTGGGATTCTTCAGGCAAGAACACTGGTGTGGGTTGCCATTTCCTTCTCCAATGCATGAAAGTGAAAAGTGAAAGTGAAGTCGCTCAGTCGTGTCCAACTCTTCGCGACCCCATGGACTGCAGCCTACCAGGCTCCTCCGTCCATGGGATTTTCCAGGCAAGAGTACTGGAGTGGGGTGCCATTGTTACTGTTTTTAGAAAGCTGTTTTCCAAAAACAGTTATGAGAGTGAAACAAGAGTCTAAGCTCACCTAATAGTTACTTTTCTGACGTATATTTTTCTATCTCCCATTTTAGATGGTTCTAGAAATCTTTCCAAGGTCTCTAGGTTCACAAAAGTTTTGAGTGTTGGAAGGACATTGGAGGAAAATTTGTCCAGCTTCCAAATTCACCCAGGATTCCCTCTGGGTTTTCCAGGGTGGGGGCCACTTGGCCTCCTCCTGGTTCCATCCTGGGGTGGATGTTCATTCCTCTGACAGTTGTGGAAAGGCGCTGGAATGGGAGGAGGGAGGCTCTTTCTGGGCCCGCTCTCCACCTGTGGGATGAGGAAGTAGACCCCAGCCCTGGGGTCAGAGGGTTCTGGAGGCCTCTATTCTTGAGAATAGACTGAGTTCACTCTGCAACTAGATCATTTCCCGAAGAACCCTTATCAGTTATGACCCCTTTGGGACTAAAGAGTTTATCAATTCCTAGCAGCTCAGGAGGGAGAGATAAATAATAAGGGATAAAGAGGTCCAGTAAGTCCAAGCATTCCTTCACAATAAAAACCTGTTTGTCTCTCCCACCTTCCCCCTCTTCTCCACCCATATCAGAGGCATCCTGGGTCAAGCCCATCCTATCTCCTGTCAACATTTAGGACCTTCATATCATATTATGTGTCCTGCCCTTCACCCTTCTCAATGTTTCAGAAACTATCATGCTCTCTACATTCAGGCCTCTCCTGCCAATGAGAACATCCTCCTTTGCCTTTTCCCCCTGGGAAAGCCCACTCCATCCTTCAAGAACAAGTTCAAATGTCCCCTCTTCCATGAATACCCAATTCTACTCCCCCCAAGTAGAATTGTTACACTCTACATTCTAATACCCCTGATGCCATGATAACATTCCTTATTCCATTTTGTGATTTTTTTTTCAGTATGAGTCTCCCTTGAGGTCTATGAACTTCTCAAGGGAAGGGATCCTTACCCATCTATCTTATTTGACTCACGGTAGGTGTCAACAAATAGCCTGAAATGGATGGATGGACAAATGGATGAAGATTTTGTTTGGAATGCACAGCCCTCTCTCTGTGGGGGTGAAAGCAGGAGGGCAGATCAAACTGTAATGTGAGATGCAGCCCCTCTCCACCCCTCCCATCCATGCTATGTTCCACTCTGTCACTGAGCTCAAACACATATTGTGCAGTTGCCCATTGTGGAACTGCCCTGCTCTCGTTAAAAAGCACTGAGAAACTGCGATGGGGAGTCATCGGAGGTGTTTTGCACGCTCAGGTGCCTTTTTTTTTGGCTGCACTGGGTCTTTGTTGCTGCACATGGGCTTCCTCTAGTTGAGATGAGGGGACTGCTCTTCATTGCGGTGCATGGGCTTCTCACTGGAGTGCCTTCTCTTGTGGAGTGCAGGCTCTAAGGCATGCAGACTCAGTAGTTGTGGTGTGAGGCTTTAATTGCTCCACAGCAAGTGGGATCTTCCCAGACCAGGGATGGAACCTTTGTCCCCTGCATTGGCAGGCAGATTCCTAACCACTGGACCAGCAGGGAAGCCCTCCAGGTCCCTCTTGTTCTGCACAAACATTCCCTTTGAGTGGTCTTCCCTGAACACTAACCTACAGTATGTCCTCCTCCCATTTCTCTTTTTTCACACTACCCTTTTGACTTCTTCATAGCGTTTATTGAAGTCTTAAATTACCATCATGGTTAATGTTTTCTCCCATTCAAACGGGCTTCCCAGGTGGCTCAGTGGTAGAGTCTGCCTGCCAATGAAGAAGATGCAGGTTCACTCCCTGGGTTGGGAAGATCCCCTGGAGAAGGAAATGGCAACCCACTCCAGTATTCTTGCCTGGGAAATTTCATGGACAGAGGAGCCTGATGGGCTACAGTCCGTGGAGTCACAAAGAGTCGGACAGGACTGAGCACACACACACACACACACACACACACCCATTCAAATATCAGTTCCATAACACCAGGGACTATGCCCCCCTTTTTTTTCCCACTTCTGTAGCCCCAGTATGTGCCGTACCTGGCACACAGCAGATACTTAACAACTAACTGTATTTTGCTATAATATTCTAGTATCATTTTCCACTTCACTAATCCTCTCCTCATATTTGTCTAATCTGATGTTAAACCTATCCACTGAGTTCTTAATTTCTATTATTGTATTTTTAAGTTCTAGAATTTCCATTTGGTTCTCTTCTCTAATCTATAGTTCTTGGTCTTGTCTTCTAGGTATCCGAATATACTAAGCATTATTAGTTAGAAGTCTGGTTGGTAATTCCATCATCTGGATTTTCTGTGTAATTGTTTCTATTATTTATTGCTCCTCTTATTTTTTCTTTGTTTTTTTGATCATGTTGTCTTCAGTTTCTATGAGGGGTTGGGCTGTTGTTTCTCGTTCACTTGTACTCCTCATGTATAACCTTTCATGCTCTCAACCCAAAGCCTAATGGAGGGTGGGGGAGTTTAGCAGGGCCCTCCTTTCTTAGCAGGTCTTGAACTGCAGCTGGGGGACCCAGCTCCATGAATCTACAGAAAGCTCTGCTCAGCTTCTCAACTGCCTCTTCTGGAAGCAGCAAGTACTTTTAGAGGAAAAGCAGCCCCAAGTGAAGGGCTCACATCTTTATTCCCCTTAATTCTTTTCTTCACTGGTAACTCCCCAAATATGTAGTCTGCTATTGCCCCATAATAAGCATTTATTGACTGCATGAATACAGGCATACAAGGCTTGGAGGTAAGGTGTGATCACCTTATATTCACTTATTATTCAGCTGTCTCTGACACCTAACTGCCATATTCTGTTTGTGCTGAGTTAGAGAGGTGACAAGACCTAGAGGGACCTGGTCTTGGTTCAAGGTACTAGACCATATTCTTAGCAGACACAATCTTTAGAGCAGTGGCCAACAGAAGGAGCTCTCAGAATACTGAGGAACTCCCTCTCTTTGAAGGAGTTTCTAGGAGCAGGGGAATGGAAATTTTCTCAGAGGAAGGGGCTTCTGAGCTAAGTCTTCTTTTTTTTAATATTTATTTTTATTTACTTATATATTTATTGGCTTGCCAAGTCTTAGTCGTGGCACATGTGATATTGGATTTTTGTTAAGGTATGCAGGATCCTAAAGGAAATCAGTCCTGAATATTCATTGGAAGGACTGATGCTGAAGCTGAAGCTCCAATACTTTGGCCACCTGATGCGAAGAACTGAATCATTGGAAAAGACCCTGATGCTGGGGAAAGATTGAAGGCAGGAGGAGAAGGGGACGACAGAGGATGAGATGGTTGGATGGCATCACCGACTCAATGGACGTGAGTCTGAGTAAACTCCGGGAGCTGGTGATGGGGCTGGTGATGAATGGCATCACTGACTCAATGGACGTGAGTTTGAGTAAACTCCAGGAGCCTGGCATGCTGCGGCCCATGGGGTCGCAAAGAGTCGGACATGACTGAGTGACTGAACTGAACTGCAGGGTGTTTAGTTGCAGCGTGCAAACTCTCAATTGTGGCATGTGGGATCTAGTTCCCTGACCAGGGATCGAACCCAAGCCCCCAGCATTGAGAGTACAGATTCTTAGCCATTGGACCATGAGGGAAGTCCCTTGATCTAAGCCTTGAAGAACGAATATTATCAGATAAAACAACTGGAGAAGGGCTTTCCTTAAAGAGAAAACACTTGGGTTGTAAAAGAGCCTGGGGCAACTAGAGATGCAAGGTGGGTGTGGCTGTGGGCTAGGGTGTGATATGTACAGAACCCAAAACAGAAGGCTGGGGAGGAAGGAAGTGCTTTGAATGTCACACTAAGGAGTTTAGGCCTGATTCCTGGGGGAGGTAGGGGCTGTGGATTGAGATTTCCTAAGTCAGGTTTGGAGAAGGTGTATGGTAGGGCAGGAAAATCTAGAGACAGACTAGGTTCTCTCTTTAGCTCTGCATTAATCTGCCCTTCTTGGGTCCTCAATTTTCCCATCTGTAAAATGGGGGTCTCTCTAAGCTCTTTAAGCTTTGCAACCAGGGTTCTGTCTATCCAGATGGTGTTAAGACAGAATGAAGCTGCTCAGAGGGCAGGAGAGGAGGTTTGAAGCGCCACTTCTCTCAGGTACTAACAGACTCCAGACATCCCTCCAAGTCACAAGTCCCAAACTCTAAAAATCCTTCCAGCACCCACCAGATCTCCCAACCACTAGCAGCTCAAGCTCAAACGACAGCAGACTCAGGATGTGGAAATGAAATTTCTGGGGTTTGTAAGAATGTTTTTGCAGATATGAGTCTGGCATTTAAGTATCATCACACAAATCCTCAGCATGGAGAAAGGACCCAGGGTTTAGCCCGTCTTAGCTGCCTCTTTGTAAGAGGAGAGAAGACTGCCCAGTGGGATGGAGCCAGTTTCAGCAGAGCAATCTTGGGCTTCAACATGGGCTTCTCGTTTTGTGGGGCCAGGGTCCTTCTGGCATCTGCTGCCTCATGGACTCTCACCCACCCACGCGCACCAAAGGCAGCCAACATGGTGAGGTTAAGGGTCAGGAGCTGCCTCAGGTGAAGGAGCTGATGGGGGTGGGCAGTGGCAGGTGAGGCGGGCTTACCTATCGGGGTGGGGAATTAGCTCAAATAGTATCACGCTCGCTGAGCATGTGAGAGGTAGCGGGATTGATGCCTGCATTCTCCAGTTTTGGGCCTTACTTGTGGCTCAGCTGGTAAAGAATGTGGGAGACCTGGGTTCAATCCCTGGGTTAGGAAGATACCCTAAAGAAGGGAAAGGCTACCCACTCCAGTATTCTGGCCGGGAGATATTCCATGGACTGTATAGTGTCACAAAGAGTGTCACAAAGAGTCGGACACGACTGAGCAACTTTCACTTTCTGTGGCAGGTAGTGGAGGGCTCCACCCACTTCCTTCCCTACCCGCCTCCCCGGGAGCCTCGAGATTCCTGCCCCTTCCTTTTCACTTCCTGGCTTTCTCTCACCAGCCTGACTTTCAGGTTTTTGTTTGTTTTTATTCCCCTTTGTTTCTTTTTAGCCAGGGCCGGAGGCCCTAAGGGATCACTCAAGTTTTTCTGAGGCTTGCCACACGAGGCCCAAAACCCCAAAACCGGAGCAGGGAAGTGAGAGAGGGGGATTTCTTTTACTACCTGGCACGCAAACGAGACACAGAATAGACTAAGGAAGGGAGAGTGAGTGAAGCTGAAGCTGGGCTACAGAAACAACCCTTGGGTCCTCCAGGAGGAAGCCAGGCAGGGAATGAAGACTTAATCGGTGACTTCTAGGAGAGCCCCAGAGGTTACATCCATGGCTGCTGCTTCAGGCAGACCTTGATGCAATTCCACCTGAAACTGGCTCCTCCTTTTATTACCTTGGGCAAGTCACTTAATATCCAAGCCTCAGTTTCTTCATCTGGAAAATGGGGGTAATTATGGAACCTGCTGCAGAGTCCCACTGAGAGAATAAAGTGAGAGGATGTATAAAGAATAGAGCACTGTTCAGGCATCTTTGTGGTCCATCCTATCCCCCACCCCTGGCTGGGACTTCACAGACACCCGCACCCCAAATCCCTTCCCCTGCAGTTTAGTTAGCTTCTGGTCCTCCACCAGCCATCGCTCTGAGACTGATACAGATATCCATCTGCTATTTTCTTTATCCAAGTCACAAGATGCTAGGTCTTAGTAAACGTCAGAAATAATCCACTTCAGTCTTCTCACCTGAGGCCCGGAGGAAATGGGCTTACCTAGAAGCTAGGTTTCCAGGTTCCTGTCACATTTCACCTTTATTTTCACAGAAATCTACACACCCCACTTTCCGTGCTCCCCAAGCCTTTCTTAAGCCTTTCTTCTGAATCTTGGAACAGTCCACAACCTTACTTTAAACTTAAATTTATCCCTGCCTTTCCTCCTTCAGCTCCTAAAACCTGCCCCAATCTCCTTTCAATGATACTATATTTTTGTAATTCTCTGGCGGCTCTTTTATTAAGGCTCAGAGAAGTACAGGTGATTAAACCAAGATTCAATCCCCACTCTGCACAACCCCAAGCCCAGGGCCCTCTTTACTGCCCCCTAGCTGCCTCTGGGTTTGCCCACCTCCCATCCCCTGGGATGTGCCCCAGTTCTACTCCAGAACCCGTCACCTGCCGGAGCTGTGGAGCTGGGGCCTGGCATCCTCAATCTCAAGGTCTGTAGAAGAGCAGCAGTACCCACCCCACCCCAGAGGCCCTCCTTCCTTTCCTTCCACCCCGCCTCCCTGCTTCACCCTCCTTCAAAAGCAGCCAAGCCCAAAGAGGCCTGCAGACAGCCCTGAGCTCATCTCCAAAAGCTGCTACCAAGAGCGCTGCGGAGAGCCTCCCAAGATGAAAGGCTTCCTCTTCCTCCTCTTCACCATCAGCCTCCTGATTATGATTCAGGTAAGAGCAGCCCCCTGGAGTCCCTGGAACCACCACCCCAGGCTCCTCAGACCCGCCTGGCCTGCAGGCTCCTGGCACCCAGCCTTCCTCCCATGGGAACCAAGGACTCTGGACGCCTGGCTTCCAGCCTTCCAGTTCTTCTGGTTGGGGTCAGACTGTTGGAGGGTTTCCCCTGAGCATTGCTGCCTCCGGTACTTGAGGCTGGGGTGCACTGACAGGGTGTCAGCATACTGAGGCCCCCAAGGGCTGTTGTGGAATAACAGGGGATGAAGAGGCTTGGGAAGACAGCCCTGAGTGATGATGGCATCAACCCACAGGGAACCTGGGAAATGGTCCTGTTGGGAGGGGGGCTGGGAAAGGTTCAAATGGAGCCTGATGGAGGTGGCACAGAACCCCCGCCCCGGGTGAGGAGCCTGAGTGTTTGGCAATGCTAAGAAGATAGAAATCTCCCATTCCAGAAACAGCTAGAGTCTCAAGATCAACTGCTATTCCAAGAGGCGGCTTTGGCAGCATCTCACATGCTAGTCGGTAGAGGAGAAGGGAGCCATCGAGTTCTCCATCGACAACAGCCTGATCAAGCATTAAGGACACCTTGGTCGCCATCAAAAACAGCTTAATCTCCACCAAGGGCAGCTTTAATTGCAGCATGATCAGGCTTTGAGAACAGTTTGATCACCATCTGGCCATCTCTTTGGGGAAAAAAGTCACACCTTCCCTAACCCCACCCGCCCATACTTCGCCAGGTGCCTTCTCTCCAGCCCGGTCTCATGTGACCCCCATGACTATGATGGGCTCTTCTTCCCATTCACTAGATGAGGAAACTGAGGTTCAGAGAGGCTAAGGCCCTGGCTGGGCTATTAAGATCAAGGTCGGGGGCCACAGATTTCCCTATCTCCTGCATGCTGGAGGTGCGGGTGACCTGGTGAACGTGAAAGGAAGGTTCCAGGGGACACGGACCAGGGACTGCCTCTGACCCTGCCTGCGTCATGGCCCGAAGCAGCCAGCTCTTCCCACAGGACCTTGTGGCAGAAGTCACAATCCTAGGGACAGGGAACCGGGGCTACAGCCTGGGGGTGGGAGAACTGTGTCTCGAAACAACACACCTGAGATTCACCCCTCCCCGGGCTTGCCCCACTTCTCCTCTTGCAGATACAAACTGGAGTCCTGGAAAACCATACCATCACCACCTCCAGGAAACCCAAAAGTGGCTCCCCGGCCTTCGGCAGCCTGGCCGGTGGCAGCATCCTTTTCTTTTTGACCAACACCCTCATCCAGCTCTTCCACCTCACTTGAGGTGACACGCCCCAGCCTTCATCCCACGCCCCCTGAGAGCGGCCATCATCACTAGCAGGAGAAGCACCCCCAATCCTTGGGAGGCGCTGATGCTAGAGATGAGCAGGTTGTAGGAATTGATGGGCAGAGCCTGGGGGGCGCCCATGACCGACACAGGGAGGCTCTGACTTGGAGGAGGAAGCACCACCCAGCCAGGGCTCAATAAAGCTGTTGTATACTCAGAGCGGGATCCTGCGTGTGGTCACTGGACGTCACCGGACCCAAAGAGCCAGCACCCAGGCTCCATCAGCAGGAGAGGTGGCACCAGGGAGCTCACACCCCAACTTCCCTGCCCCAAAGTCTGGAAGCTGGGCCCTACCCATTGGGATCCCCTTGAAAGGACCCAGCCCAGAACCTGCTGTAGTCACTCTCCCTTTAGCTGCGTTTGGTCACTAGTCCCTGGGAGTTCAGGAAGGGAGGTCCCAGAGGACCCACCTGCCCCCACCCAGACCTTGGGCATCTACAGTTGCAGAGGCTCAGAGAGTCCCCCACTCCACTACCCGAGTTTCTTCAGAACAAGATTCAGAGAGAACCGCCCGCCCAACCTCTAGCTGCTCCCTCACAGCCAGCCTCCTGTCCTTAACGTCTCCAACCACGGGAGGCTAAGAAAGGTGAAGAGGCAGCTGTCCGTTTCCTTCCCACCTACCCATGGGTTAGGCAGGCAGGAAGAACATACAGCTGCTCTAAACACTCGTACCCATCTTGGAACTGGGATCAACAGAGAGGGAAAGGGACCCTGGAGAAGCCCCCATCTCTGCCTCTTCCCGGAGGACCTCAGCCAAGAGGCCAAGGGTCTGCTACTTTGAAGGACTGTGTCCTGCCCTCTCTGAGCTGGGTTAGGAACCAAGACCCCCTGTCCCGGTTTATTTGACTGAGATCAATCTTTTAGGGCTTGAAACCAGGGTTGGGAGAAATTGAGAGGAACCCTGGCGACCGAGCCCCTTTGAGGTGTGGCTCCCATTTGCCTCTCTCGCCCCGCCCACCGTGCCCCCATCACACTGAACTTCCAGGTTTCCACCCATGAATTTGTCTGCATCCCTCTGCCATCCTCTAGCCCGGCTGACTCCTTCTCATCCTCCACATCGCAGATGAGGGTTCCCTCCTCCGGGCAGTGTTCCACGCCTCGTGCCTCTAAATGGGTTTCGCATCCTCCCCTGTGCATGCCTCCACTTCCGTTCTTAGCCTGTCATTGAGTGTATCACCCTACCCGTTGGAATTCTCCACTGGACTGAGTTACCTGAGGGCAGGGACCAAGGCGTGGTTCATGTTTGTGCCCCCAAAGCCCATGTTCACATCATTTGCAGGGGCGGGTGGGGGGTGGGGGGGGCAAGATCACTCTCGGCAGTCTGGTCCCAGGGCTCCCTCTGGCGGCAGAGGGAGGCCTTGCATCTGAACGCCAGAACGGGAAGGAGGGAAGAAGACCGCCTGAGCCTGGGCAAGTCAGAAGGCAGGTGAACAAAACATCACTCCCACCCCCAAATATCAAGGTGCAGCGTCAAGGACACCTGGGAGCATAGTATAAAACAGTTTATGTTACAACAACAAAAAAACCCTATAAAAACATTTCATCCCAGGGAGAGAGAGCCTCCGGGGCTGGGGGGTGGCAGGGAGGTTCAAAGCACATGGACAGTCCAGATCTGGGATGCCCTGTCCTTGGCCAGCTCCCACAGCACTGCGTGGTCCCGGTCGTAGCCCTGGCCGCCTGCGGGGGATGGGGTAAGAGATGGGGAGATGGTCAGAAAGAGCTGGGGACTCTACTGCCCTCAGGGGCCTTCTCCCACACACATGCCCAACTTACCCTTCACGTCTAGGATCCGACCTTCAAACATCTGGCTGCAGATGTGGCCTGACTCACTGATGCTCCATGTCTGGCGGGGCAGTCGGCTCTCAGCCCACAGTACCACCTTGGAGCCTGTGCTGGGGGGACCAATCACCTGCAGGCTCATGGTGGGGGCCACCTGAGGCCCCCAGGAGATCGTCAGGCACGGCCCTCCCCCAGGGACTCTGCCAAACCTAAGACACTTTTGATAACACCCAGCTTTGAATTTCTGGCTCTCGTGGACTGTGACTCTGGGCAAACTTCTTGATCTTTCTGAGCTCTGTTTTCCTGGGGGGATGGTTGTTGAAAGGGTTCTGGTTCAATGTGAGAAACCATAAAAGAGCTGGGAAAATACGAACTCCTCCCAGAAGGCTTCCATGACTGACTCTTGAAGCACAGGCTTTAGCAGCAAACTTCCACATACTTATTGGCTATGTGACTTTCAGCCAGTTACTAAACTTCTCTGTGCTCTGATTTCCTCACCTATAAAATGGGAAGTATAATAGGACCTGCCCCCTGGTGCCCTCTAGGGATTGCATGTGATGTTCACATGAAGACATCATGATGTTCACGTGAAGACATCTGCATGGTATCCCCTCCACTGCTACTTTCTCAGGAAGGGCTCCCCTTGTCAGAGATACTGGTATTCCCTATTTTCCTTTCTTCATTTATTTTTCCTCTATTGCACTTTTCAACACCTAAGACTACTCATTGAAGCCGTTTCTTTCTCTCCCCACTAGAAAGCAGGCTTCAGGAGGGCCGAGCACATGGCAGGTGCTCAGGAAATATTTGTGGAGTGAATCTATCATTTTGTTTTGGCCATGCCTCACGACTTGTGGGATCTTGATTTCCCAACCAGGTTCAAGCCCGGGTGCCTGGCAGTAAAAGCCCTAAGTCCTAACCACTGGACCACTGGAGAATTCCCGAAATCTATCATTAATAACAGGACCCAGATCTGTCACAGGTTATCAGAGCTGGGAGGTCCCTTAGAAGCCTCTGGGGTCCAGCCCCTTTGTTTTGCAGATGAGAGACAGAGACCCAGAGAAGAGCCTGAACTGCACAAGGGTACACAGCCTGCCTTCTCCACCTCCCCAGGGTCCTGGTGTCTGTATCTCTCTGCCTCTCGGTCCCAAGACTGGCTCCTGTTCCCAACTGGGCACAAGCTGGGACTCCTGAAGGTGGGCTTGTGAGGGTCTGGGGGCCCTGGTGTCCCTGTCCCAGCCCCTAAACCTGGTACCTGGTTCTTCAGCAGCCCGTCCTCATAGAACCAGATGTTGCTGCCTCCTGCTTGGGGCTCAGAGACCACCACGCGGCCCGCCTTCATGTCCTCCACATGGTCTGGCATGGTCAGGAATCCCCTCAGTGCCGCATTCCAGAGGCGGAAATAAGCCCGGCGCTGGTGAGTGGGGGGAGTCGAGAGTCAGGGCTCTCTGGGCAGGGATGCTCCAACTTGGGCCCCTAATGCCCTCAACTCTGGACCCTCCAGCAACCCGAGCTCCCAGGCTCTCCCTCCTGCCCTAAACCAACCTGGGCCCTGCTTCTAAGTCACCCCTTCTTTCTCACACATATGCTGAGGGCACACTCACAGCACATACCCACACAGTTCCACATCTGTAGAGATGCACACAAACACACTGGCAGATACATCCAAGATCCACATGGTTGCACAGGTGGACAGCAGACATAGACACATGGATACATGCCAGCAGGTACACTCACTATTTGCTCCCCCCGCTGACTTCGCATCAGGCACTCAGGTTTGCTAAAAGTTTGGAGGCATATATAGGAATACAGATGTGCACACACACTTATAAAGAGACATCCACACATTACATGCTGAAGAGGAACCACAGCAGGGTGGACACTGGCTTGGCCACAAATCACCCAGGGGTCTTAGGTGGTGGTGACAGTAATAATAGTAATAATAATAAATAAGCCAATGTCTGTTGACATTCAACACTGTTCTGAGGGCTTTATATCATTATTACCTTCAATTCTCAAAACAGCTCTATCATACACATCATCCCCATTTTATAGATGAGGAAACTGAGGGCCATGGAGGTAAACTACCTGCAAAGATGGTAGAGCAAATCCTTGTCTACTTCTCTGGGCCTCTATTTCTCCATCTGTACAATGTGAGGGTTGGAGATAATCTACAAGATTTCTTCTAGCAATGATGTTCTAAGAGGGACCGTACAGGTATCCTCACGCAAAGACACATGCTTTCAACAGTGTCACAAGTACAGCCACACTCAGTCACAAACACACTCTCACAGATGTACAGGGCGGCCACAGATTGTCGCCAGAGGACACATGCATACAAAGGCCATCACGCACACAGAAATGCCCTCAGATGGGCACACACACACGCACACACCCTGTGGCCAGGCCTCCACATACATGCCCTCATTGCACGTAAATGAGATACAGATCCAGACACAGAATTGCAAAGTGAGGCGTCTCACTAATGGGTGGTACATGAGATAATTTTCAGGCCTATGTAGATAAGCCTTCTTGTTAAAAAAGTATTGGCAATGTGTTTATCACAGTGTCTATTAAGGCAAACACACACATCAAACCCATGATCTAATGGACATTATTCCTTAGGATAAGGATAAAGTTAAAAAAGAAAAAAGTGAGTTGATTTAGAGGAAAATATTAAGGGGATAATGGTTCAAAAGGAATGACAGTAGGACAAAAATTATGACCAAAGTACATAGATGCTGAGTTTGGGAAACATGGGGAGTGCACAGACAGACACACAGCCAGATGGGCTAACCCAGATGCACTCAACCTGCCATGCTACCCACCTGCTTGATGGGGTAGAGGGAGCCCACCCGCTGGGTCCCGCTGTACGTCAGCCAGTTGGTGATCTCACAGCTGCCCACCAGCCACTGGCGGCCCCGGAAGTCGCTGTGCTCGCATAGCACCCAGCTGGACCCAGAGACACAGCAAGGAAGACAGACAGACAGACAGACAGGAGGAAGAGGAGGCACGGCCATCAAGACGGTCTCCACCTCCCATTCTCTCAAGCCGGGACTCCTCTGCCTGGGGTTCGGGTCCCGGGAGTGGGTAGAGAGGGAGGCGGGAAAGGAGCCCTGGGGTTTGCAGGGCAGAGTAGGGTCCTGGAGAGGCCCCCCAGGCTGGAGTCCAAGCCCTAAGGGCCTGCGCTCTCTCCCAGCTCCCTCCTGGCTTGGAGGGGAGTGGAAGAGAAATTGGGGGAAGACCCAGAGAGCCCCGATACCCCACTCCCTCACTAGTAGCCCCTCACCTCCCCTTGACACACTCACACGCCCCCCTTGATCCGCACGGACAGCACGTGGTTGTTGAAGCCCTCCGCCTGCAGGCTCCGCACCTCCCCGCTGAGCTCAATCTCCTTGCCCTCGAAGCACTCCAGTCCATACAGGAAAATGGACGGCTCAGAAAAGTGCTGCGGGCCAGGGAGCACGGAGAAAGGGTGAGGCCACGAGAGCCCTGCCCTCAGCAACCCCCCTAGTTCCAGACGCGTGACTCCCAGGTCAGCATTTCAGCCTCTGTTCCTCTCTAAGCTCCACCCCACAGCGCCCCTGACTCCTAGACACTGCCAGCTGGGGGTGCTCCAGATCGTCAAATGCAGCCTGGGCTGGACGGGCGCCCCCTGCCTTCATACCGCCTCCCCGGTAAATGGCACTTCTAAGAAGAGTGAAAAGAATAATCCTGGTCATTACAACATCAGTTTGCGAGTATTCAGGGCTGACCGACATGCCCGATTCTGTGCTAAGAGCTTTTCTTGATCTCATCAGAACTTAACAGCCCTAGACGTAGGTGTTATGATTATCCCCACTTAGAGGGAAACTGAGGCTGGAAGGTTGCTTGCTCAAGGCCCTACAGCCAGGCTTCAGAACCAGGTCTGTTTTCGGAGCCCAGCGTGGAGTTGTAAAGAGCATGGACTCCAGAGCCAGGCTGCCTTGGGGAGAATCTGGCTCTGCCGATCACCAGCTGTGTGACCTGCAGCAAGTTACATGACCTCTCTGTGCCTCAGTTTTCACAAGGGACAAAGGGAGAAGATAACAGTTGTATGGCTCCTAGGGTTGTGGTGAGGATGCAACATCTTAGAGCACGGGAAGCCTTTTAAACCCTGCCTGGAGCATGGTAAAGTCAAGGCCAGCCATTCTGCTTGTGCTGCTCCCACTGGTCCCCGGTCCGTCACCAAGTCCTATAGACTCCAGGTCCTTAATACGGCCCATGTCGTTTCTCTCCACTTATCCCTGCTCTGCTGCTGCTAAGTCACTTCAGTTGTGTCCGACCCTGTGTGACCCCATAGACAGCAGCCCACCAGGCTCCCCTGTCCCTGGGATTCTCCAGGCAAGAACACTGGAGTGGGTTGCCATTTCCTCCTCCAGTACATGAAAGTGAAAAGTGAAAGTGAAGTCGCTCAGTCGTGTCCGACTCTTTGCGACCCCATGGACTGCAGCCTACCAGGCTCCTCCATCCATGGGATTTTCCAGGCAAGAGTACCGGAGTGGGATGCCATTGCCTTCTCCAGTCCCTGGTCTAGGACATCATTATTTGTCCTGGTTCTCTGTCACAGCAGCCCCACTGCCTTCCCCTGCCCACCCATTTCTCCCCATGCAGCAGAGCCATCTTACTGTTTCACTCCTCCCTGCCCAGAACCACCACCTCAGTGGTTGCCCCTGCCCCCAGCCCACCCCTGAGCGCTAGCCCCTCCTGGCCCTGGCCCACCCCAGTTTCAGGACACACCATTCTGCACTGTAATCTTTCTGGGTTCCTTGAAGGTAGGGCTGTGTCTGATTTATTTTAGGGTCCCCAGGACCTATCTCAGCAGGGACTCAATAAATCCCTGGTATGCTGACCTGACTTTGAAGCCCTGGGGTCAAGAGGACCTGGGGTGGTTCTGAGGAAGGATGGATTTAAGCCCGACAGCTTACTCAGCAGTGGGAAGAGGCAGGCTCACCTCTGCCTCAGGGGTGCCTGGAACTGGACAGGGGCACTCACCAGGGGCACCTTCCGGAGAGAGCCCAGGACTGTGGAGGCCAGGCAGCCCATGGCTGTGAGAGTGGGGAACTCGCCCTCGGACAGAATGTATTGCTCACCCTCAAAGTTCTTCTCATCAAACAGGATCCAGCTGGGGAAGGAAGGGGAGGAATAGGGGGACATGAGTAGGTATTTGAGCCCACCCTGTCCCTGGCCTGCACGGCCCCCCTGAGATACAGCAGATTGAATGCAACCTTGATGGGGATCCCCCAGTCCAGAGGCCAAGGATGACCAGACACTGCAGCAGCACGAACTGAAGTCAGACTTAAGAAAGAACTGAATGGGATCACACTGCCCTTCAGGAGAAATCTGGCAGTCAAGCCAAACTCCACGCACAATTACTCAGCAAGCCTGTTTCTCAGAATCTATGCCAAGGACACCCTTCATGAAATGACACATACATAAGGCTAGTGATTACACATTGTTTGCAGTGGCAGAGTGGGAGCACCCAAATGGTCATCAATTTTTGATCGGTTGAATAAAGCGCGAATCTGGAGTATAACACAGCAGTCAATAAGAATGAGGAAGAGCTTTTAAAGGGATAAAAAGTGACCTCCAAACAGTCTAAAAAACCAAGGTGCATAACAGTGTTCATCGTATGCTTCCTGTTTAAAAAATTGAAATAAAATTCACTTTTTTAAAGTATACAATTCAGTAGTCTTTAGTATATTTATCAGGTTGCAGTATGCTTCCTATTGTGAAAGAAAATGGAGAAGGAGGAAAACAAAATATATTTGGTTTCTACAGGTATATGCAACTTTATATGTGGGTGTATATTTGCTTGTATCTTCAAAAAGAAACAACGGATGAATGAATAAACACTTTTAAAAATGAGGGTGGGAGAGGAAAAAGTAGCATGAACAAAGCTGTAACTTGTTTTTTAAGTCTTGACTTTGGAACTCTTATGGACTGAATGTTTGTATCTCCCCGGAATTCATAGGTTGAAGCCCTCACCTCCAATGTGATGGCCTTTGGGAGGTAATTAGGTTTAGATGAGGTCATAAAGGTGGAGCCCTTATCATGGGATTAGTGTCTTTATAAGAAGAGAAGGAGGGGAATTCCCTGGCAGTCCAACGGTTGGGACTCCCTGCTTTCACTGCCAAGGGCCTGGGTTCAATCCTTGATTGGGAAACTAAGATCCCACCAGAGAAACAGATCCCTGGGGATACAGCAAGAAGGCAGTCATCTGCCAGCCAAGGAGAGAGCCCTCACCAGAGAACCAAATCAACCAACACCTTGATCTTGGACTTCCCAGCCTCCAAATCTGTGAGAAAACAAATTCCTGTTGTTAAACCACCCAGTGTATGGCATTTTGTTACTAGCTCAAGCTAAGACAGGAATACAATAAATATTTTCAGTAACTAAAAACTAGGATTAAATACAAACGAGAAGTATTCCTAAAAATTACAATGAGCAGTGTAAATGCACCTAATTATGTATCAGGTTGGTGGCATAGCCTCTCAGAAAAAAGTAAAAAACACAGTGTTTTGAACCGAACATACCTAACGGGATGTAGGTGAATGTACTGAGGACAAAAATAACAACAGAGAAACCTCAAACAGCATTTACTGGTTTTTACTGTTACTGGTAGTATTAATATTACAATTTCAAAACATGTAGCATGCAAATTTTGGTCTCCAAAGAGCATTACCCATTAAAAGCAACCAGGATTCTTTGGGAAGTGACTCCAGGTTAAAGGCAAAAATAATATACAAAATGATCCTGCTGTGGCTGCTAAGTCGCTTCAGTCGTGTCCGACTCTGTGCGACCCCATAGACGGCAGCCCACCAGGCTCCGCCGTCCCTGGGATTCTCCAGGCAAGAACACCGGAGTGGGTTGCCATTTCCTTCTCCAATGCATGAAAGTGAAAAGTGAAAGTGAAGTCGCTCAGTCGTGTCCGACTCTTAGCGACCCCATGGACTGCAGCCCACCAGGCTCCTCCGTCCATGGGATTTTCCAGGTAAGAGTACTGGAGTGGGGTGCCATTGCCTTCTCCAACAAAATGATCCAGCAACATCTTATTGTACCAGAAAACCAGGAAGTTATTAAAAAAAAAAAGAAAAAATTATTGGGGTCATATCAAAAGTCCAGGAAAGGGATTTCCCTGATGGATCTGTGATTAAGAATCTAGCTTCCAATGCAGGAGAGTCAGGTTTAACCTCTAGTGCAGGAGCT
Organism: Okapia johnstoni; assembly: GCA_024291935.2. Classification (NCBI taxonomy): domain Eukaryota; kingdom Metazoa; phylum Chordata; class Mammalia; order Artiodactyla; family Giraffidae; genus Okapia; species Okapia johnstoni. The sequence goes on along the minus strand of JAGTYA010000024.1, from coordinate 8,467,073 downwards.
AAAACCTCATGCTTTGGGGCAGCCCACCTGCCACAATAAGAGAGAAGTCTGGCCAGCGCAACAAAGACCCGATGCAGTAAAAAATAAATATATAAATTTTTAAAAAGTACCAAGGAAGGGACTTCCCTGGTGGTCCAGTGGCTAAGACTCCGCACTCCCAAGGCAAAGGGCCCAGGTTCGATGCCTGGTCAGGGAACTATAGATTCCACATGCAGCAGGGAAGATCAAATATCCCCCATGCTGCAACTAAGACCTGGTGCACCTAAATAAATTAATTCATTAAAAAAAAAAAAGTACCCAGGAAGCAATTTGGAGGGGCGCCCATTTGCCAAAGGTGAAGTAATTTGAGTACACAAAAGAATAGTGACTCCAGAGGACTGGAGCCTTTCATATACATGAGTCCATAACAATACTTTAAAAAAATCTTCATCGGTCAGCTTTGGAGGTTGCACTGATTCAAAAATTATTCTGAAAATTGACAAAGAGAAAGGGGCAAACACTGACTCTTGGGAAAAGATCAAACTGCCTTGTTTGTAGAAACTATTTCAGGTAAATAAATAGTTGAAAAGGGAAAGTTCTTCTTTATAGAAGTATTCCAGCTAATGTATGTAGAAGGAATAACAAAACTTAGAAAATCATCAGTTTGTAACCTCTAAAGAAATAATGAGTCTAGGTGATTATCATCAATGGATACTAGATATCATTAGATAAAGGTCACTGAGGAATCTTATAATGTAGGGATCTTAATATCATTTAAAAAGGGACAACTAGACTCGTGCCTCCTGATGTGATGTAGTGGAAAGTACACGTACCACATATACAATATTCTTGCCAATGAAACAAAACACCCTGAATCTCATCAAGCCTCTGGATGTAAACTACCTGTTTACAGGAAATATGGGGCACAGAGTAACAAGTTTAAAACACCACCAGGAAGCAATCACTTAAAATACAGAAGATAGGAAACTTACAGGGCAAATTATTAGGTTTCTTTAAATGAATAAATGGTATCAGACAAAAAGAAGGGGAAGGAACTGCTATACATTAGAGATCAAATGGACCAAATGTGATGTGTGGACCCTGTCTGGATTCTAAGAAAAACAAATGAAATTCACAAAGGCGTTTTTTGAGATAATGGGAGGAATTTGAACATAGACTGGGTATTAGGTAATAAAAAAATTACTGTTCATTTCATTATATGTGATAATAACGTGAGGCTGTGTGTGTGGAAGTGTCCTTTCTTGTTAGAGATATATATAGAATGATTTACCAGTGAAATTTTATGTTAGGTTGGGGATTTAAAATATTCCACCAAAAAAAAAAAAAAAAAAAAGGCAGAGGGGTGAATGAAACAAAACTGAAGTTCTTTACACTCTACAATGTTTACATTTGCTATTAAAACTTTATTTTGCTTTGTTTCTTTTAAGATTGAATGATTTGGGGCAGAAGAGCTAATCCCAAGGAAGCCAAAGGAAGGAAGTCATTCGAAACAAAGACCTTCTAACTACCGCCTCGATTTCCAAGCTGAGCTAAGCGCTTCAGGGCAGGCGCCCACAGGCCCATGTCTCCCCTTTCCCACGTCCTCACCTGCCGCCTTGGACTCGGCAAGATTGGGGCTGGAAGGAAGCGGGCAGAGACGTCTGGTCATCTTCAAAAGACACGTGGTCGCCCAGGAAGTCGGGGCCAGAGAAAAGCTGAATCTGGCAGCAGAGACGGGAAGAGATGAGAGTGAAGGAGGGTGATGGAGCGGGGGGAAAGAGAATGGGGAAGAGAGGGAGAGATTTAAAATGAGGGAGAGGAGACAGAGGCGCCCACCACCTCCTTACCTTTGAGATAAAGTGCAGATTGTGCTCCCCGACCTGAAGGGAAGAACCAAAGTTCTGAGATTCAAGGAGAGTACTGGCTCTTAGCCTAAACGCTCTGGTGTCAATATTCCTGATCCTTTCCGCAGCTCGCGCTTAGCCTGGGGTCTGTGTTGACTCCGCCCCTTCCAGGAGACCCCCGGCCCCAGGGGCTCCCGGCTTGGTCCTTCTAGTCCCGCCCCCACTGAAGTGGGCACAGCCCAGACCCCAGACCCCTCCCCACCAAGAAGCCCGGCTCCAGCGGCCGCCACGCACCTGCAGCACCGGCTGCAGCGAGGCGAGGGCGCTGTTGCCCGAGCCCCAGTCGTCGCAGTTGCGGTACACGCCCTTCTCCAGCACGTACTGCTCCCCGGAGAAGCCCACCTCCTGATACGCCACCCACCTGGAGGAAGGGCGGGGTGCAGGTCAGCGGGGCGGAGCCGACGCCTCTGCTGGGACCGCCCCCGGCCCGCCCAGCTCCCCGGAGACCCCCAGTCACTCACACGCCGCTGAGCACGTGGATGGCCTGCGTTCTGGGGCCGTGTCCCGCCAGCTCCACGTCCGGTAATGCCTCGCTCACCTCGACGCTGGGCCCCTCGAAGTCCATGGCCTCAAACAGCACCACGGCCGGGTCCCCAAAGTCCTGGGCCCGAGGGACAGTCAGATTGCTCCCGGCTCACAGACGAACGAACGGAAACCCCTGGGAGTGCCCAGACCCCTAGGACGCATCCCACTAAAGGACTTTGGGGTGAGGTGATCAGGGTGGGCTGGGGAAGGGCACCAGGAGGGAAGAAAGGCTAGACCCCAGGGAACACCTCCACTACTCTGGAGAACAAGCAGAGGAGGCACAAATTCTCTCAACAGAGAGTACCAGCTGAATGTCCCAATTGCTCTTGCTTACCGTTCGGATGACCCGCAGGGAGGTCAATGCCTCGTTATAGCCTCCCCAACGTGACCAATCAGCGTATTCTCCCTCTTCCAGCAGATACTGGTGACCCCGGAAACCCTCCTTCTCGTAGCCCACCCAGCTGAACAGGGGGAGACAGACAGACAGGGAGTCACAGGAAGCCCATGGGATTGTGAAATAGCTGCCCGCACCTCTAGGCAGCCCAGGTCACTCCCCACCCTGGAGGGTAGAGGCCAGTGGGAAGGATGAGGTAGAAGGAAGTGTTCTGAGTCCTCACCAGCCCCCAAGAACTCGCAGGGACCCCACAGAGGCCAACTTGGGGCTCTGGCTATCCTCTGGCTGCTGCAGGTTGTAGACGTCTCGGTTCACTTCCCAGCTCCGGCCCTGAAACCCTGGGGCCTCATACACCACAGCCTGTGGGGGAAGGGGCAATGTGGGGTTGGACCAGACCCACCCAGCCATCCCTGGATGACTCTCGAGAGCTAAGGATGACTGGATGACTCTTAGCCCAGCGCTAAGCCCTCCCAGTCCTTCACTTGAGCCCCACGCCCTCAACTGACTCCTTTCTCTTCTCTGACCTGTGACCTGGTCCTTCCACATCAAAAGCCAGTTCCCAATGAATCAGTCGGGTTCCACCGTCATCACCAGACCCAGCCTCTGGCCCCAGCACTCTCCTCTCCATCTCCTAGTCCAGCCCATGATACATACACACACATATACAGCCCCACCCAAAGGCCCTCTTTGATCCTGAAGCCCAGGCTCTTACCTTGGGCTCCCCTGGCCTCTCCACACTTGGGCAGCCCTGCAGAGAAGACAGAGTGAGACCCCAGCCCAGAGGTGGGGAGAGACAGACTGGGGCTGGTGACCTTGGGTTTACTTGTTCCTGAGACCCTTAAAAATGGCCAATTCCAAGTCCCCTCCCTTTCCCTTAGAATCAAATCCTCCCTCTCCTCGAATCCTATTCCCAGTAGGAGTTCCCAGGCCCTGCCTCTTCCGCCAGATGCAGGGCAAGGCTGTTGGGTCCACCTACTCCTTACCAATCTCATGGGCTTCAGGGAGCCCACGCTGGGGTCTGATGCTCCCCAGGCCTCTGAGGTGGGGTAATCTCCAGGCTCCAGAATGCAGGGAGTGTCTTCAAAGAAGGGTTTGGGGTATAGAAGCCACCTGGGGGAAGGCAAAGAAGTAGTTGCACCCCAGACTCCCAGGACACAGATTAGTGCATGGGGTGGAAGGTGCAGAGGGAAGAAGGAAGTTTTGGGGGAGAGACCGTGATCAAGGGAACTCTGGAGAACATTTCAGGCCCCCATCATATCCTGCAGCAGCCAGTCCATTGATGTCCTCTCTTCTGACCTGACCCTCTCTGCACACAGAGGCTGAGAGTTCTTTCTAGCACCCATACCTGCTTAAAATTCACCACTAGCCTCATAATACAGCCCAGCTGCACAAAGAGGCCTTCCGCCTGGGCCTCCCATCTCCCCAATTGTGTTGCTTTCTCTGGCCAGACTGAACTTTCAAAGCTTAGATCTCTCACCTCTGGGCCTTTGCAGGTGCTAGTATACTCTTTTTTTTTTTTTTTTTACCCCATTCATTCAATTAACAGATATTTAGGGCCATCTACCCCATGCCACAGGTCCTGCTTCAGGCATCAGGGACACAGGAGTGAACAAAACGTATGAAGTCCCTGCCCTCACGGAACCAATTCACCCCAGCTGAGGCGTCTCCTCCTCCAGGAAGGCTTCTCTGACCTGGGCTGGTTTGGTGCTGTTCTTTGCTCCTGCAGCCCCGTGCTCCTCCATCCTGGAACTCCGGATTGCTACTGTCTGCTTGCTTGCCTGGCCCCACCAGTAGGCTGAGCACTTTTCGCAGGCAGCAACCATGTCCTGTCCCCTCTGTGTCCCCAGCACCCAGCAGAGTGAGTGTTAAATGAAGGGTTTCCAGAACAGCCCAGACTCACAGTCCTGCGGAGACAGTGGCAGATGCCACCTGCAGGGGCCTCTCTAGGCCCTGGGGGTCCTCCAAGGCCTCAGTTAGCTTCACTCGCTCCCCTTTGAGGCCCTCCTCAGAGTACAGACTGATCTCTGGGGTAACATAGTCCTGCAGAAGGAGAGAGGTGGGAAAATTAAGTGTAAAACAGCACCTTGGACCTCCCTGGAAGAGGGAGTCATAATGGCCCCAGTGGTGTGGTCACTCGGCTAGAGCTAGGCATCCTGGAGTGTGAGGTCAAGTGGACCTTAGGAAGTATTACCATGAACAAAGCTAGTGGAGGTGATGGAATGCCAGCTGAGCTATTTCAAATCCTAAAAGATGATGCTGTTAAAGTACTGTACTCAATATACCAGCAAAATTGGAAAACTCAGAAGTGGCCACAGGACTGAAAAAGGTTAGTTTTCATTCCAGTCCCAAAGAAGGGCAATGCCAAAGAATGTTCAAATTACTGTACAATTGCACTCACTTTCACATGCTAGCAAGATTATGCTCAAAATCCTTCAAGCTAGCCTTCAGCAATGTGTGAACCAAGAACTTCCAGGTGTACAAGCTTATTTAGAAAAGGCAGAGGAACAATAGATCAAATTGCCAACATTCGTTGGTCATAGAGAAAGCAAGGAAATTCCAGGAAAATATCTACTTCTGCTTCATTGACTATGCTAAAGCCTTTGACTGTGTGGATCACAACAAACTTTGGAAAATTCTTAAAGAGATGGGACCAGACCACCTAACCTGCCTCCTGAGAAATCTGTATGCAGGTCAAGAAGCAACAGTTAGAACCAGACAGGGAACAACTGACTGGTTCAAAATTGCGAAAAGAGTGTGATAAGGCTGTATATTGTCACCCTGCTTATTTAACTTAAATGCAGAATACATCATGCAAAATGCCAGGCTGGATGAATCACAGACTGGAATCAAGATTGCTGGGAGAAATATCAATAACCTCAGATACGCAGATGATACCACTCTAATGGCAGAAAGTGAAGAGGAACTAAAGAGCCTCTTGATGAGGGTGAAAGAGGAGAGTGAAAAAGCTGGCTTAAAACTCAACATTCAAAAAACTAAGATCATGGCATCCAGTCTCATTACTTCATGGCAAATAGGTGGGGAAAAAGTGGAAGTAGTGGCTGACTTTATTTTCTTGGGCTCCCAAATCACTGCAAATGGTGACTGTAGCCGTGAAATTAGAAGACGTTTGCTCCTTGGAAGGAAAGCTATGACAAACCTAGACAGCATATTAAAAAGCAGAGACATCACTTTGCTGACGAAAGTCCATAGGGTCAAAGCTATGGTTTTTCCGGAGTCATGTATGGATGTGAGAATTGGACAATAAAGAAGACTGAGTGCCAAACAATTGACGCTTTTGAACTGTGGAGCTGGAGAAGACTCTTGAGAGTCCCTTGGACAGCAAGGAGATCAAACCAGCCAATCCTAAATGAAATCAACCCTGAATACTCATTGGAAGGACTGATGCTGAAGCTGAAGCTCCAATACTTTGGCCACCTGATGTGAATAGCCAACTCATTGGAAAAGACCCTGATACTGGGAAAGGTTGAGGGCGGGAGGAGAAGGGGATGACAGAGGATGAGATGGTTGGTTGGCCTCATCGACTCAATGGACATGAGTTTGAGCAAACTGTGAGAGATAGGGAAAGACAGGGAAGCCTGGCATGCTGCAGTTCATGGGGTCACAAAAAGTCGGACATGACTTAACAACTGAACAACAACAACCAGTGGTTAAGATTCTGCTACTAATTCAGGGGAGCATGGGTACTATCCCTGGTCAGGAAACTAAGATACCATATGCCATGTGGCATAGTCAAAAGATAAAAACAAAACCACCCATCGCCCTTCAGAGACTACCGCCGCCCACACCTGCTTCCCCAAGTCTGTCCAGCTGGGGCTGCCAGGGGCTTTTTCCCAGAAGCCAGAAACAGCTGGGGTGTTCTCTGCAACGTCAGCCAGGCAAGGCTGAGACCAAAGCCCTCGCTGGTATCTCACTGGCTCTTTGGGACCTAAGACCAAAGTTCTCAGCAGGAGCCTGCTAAGTGCCATGCCCTTCCCTGCCTCTGGGAGCCTCATTTTCAGCCTGGTGGAGGGACAGGCAGGATGGACAACCACTTCCGGAGATCTGAATATGACCCTTCTTTGTATACAATTCCAACTCTATACCAATTTCTACCCCTTCCTAAACTGGCCTCCAGCTGCACCACATCTCAGAAAGCTACAGGTCCTTTCTGCATTTCTCAGTGTTTCTTCCTCATCAGGATCATTTTTCATTCACTCACTCCTTCATTAAATGTTTATGAAACAGGGACTTCTCTGGTTGTCCGGTGGCTAAGATGCTGAGCTCCCAATACAGGGGGTCTGGGTTTGATCCCTGGTCAGAGAGCTAGATCCCAGATGCTGCAACTAAGACCCGGCATAGCTGAGTGAGTAAATAAATGTTTATGAAACATCTACTGAGTGCAAGACATATGCTAAGGTCCTGTCTTACCCCTTCTCATTTGGTCTTCCCAGCAGGAAGTATTACGGCATTCACAGACTAGGAAAGTCAGGCTCAGTGAGGTTAAGAAGGCTGCCTGAGGGCACACAGCCTGTAAGTGGCAGGGCCAAGAACAGAGCAGTGCAGTTTTTGTTCACTGTTGCAACCCAGCACATCCCACGTGCCTGGAATACACTTGGCACCTAATGAATGCTGACTGAATCAAAGGAACCCAGGTCCACCGGACTTCAAAGCCCTTGTTTCTTTTTGGTACCTCATTACCTCCCACGTGAAGATGAATTTATTGTGAGAAGCTCACAATAAATTGTCTACAAACATTTGTGTGTTTTTGGAGAGGCTTTGAAAACTCTGGACCCCTCCTTTGCATGGCTGGGCCACTGCCCTAGTTAAGATAAGATTCTCTTCCTCTCTTACCAGGAGGATTGCAACAGCTCTGGACTCAAGAGTTATTTGTCCCTACATTAAAAAAGAGGAAGAAGGAAAAAAACCAAAACATCTGTTAGGCCCCGATTTTAGATTTCCGCTTTCTCTTCTGGGTCTCTCTAGTGTCCAAGATGGTTTTGTCAAGCTTAATTTTAGTAATTTGTAAATTTGTGTTATGAAAATCGTATTTTCCCCCACCTTAGAGATATGAAACTGTAATATTGACTGTGTCCTTTCAAACCACGTTGTTGTTGTTTAGTACCTTCAATCGTGTCCAACTCTTTGCAACCCCATGGACTATAGCTGGCCAGGTTCCTCTGTCCATGGGATTTCCCAGGCAAGAACACTGGAGTGTGTTGCCACTTCTTTCTGCAAGGGATCTTCCTGACCCAGGGATCAAACCCCTGTCTCCTGCATCGGCAGGCAGATTCTTTAGCACTGAGCCACCAGGGAAGCCATCTGTGAGCACGTGCTCCTATACACAGCACCTTGGCTCTGGCTGTGGGCCCGAACACCTGGGCCCTGGGTGGGCGGGGAGTGCCCACAGCCACCCCCACCGCGTCCTTCCCCAGGCACCAGCTGGAGCTAGTGCGGCTTGGCCTTGGCCTCCCCAAGCTAGCCTGAGCACCCCCCAGAATCCCTTTCTTCTCCAATTGGCTCCACCGTCAGGACTCTATACAGGTGAGAGCATAATAAACCCTCTTCAGGCTCCAATCCCCTGTGCTCTCTCCCAGAAATCCCAGTTCTAGGTGTCCCTGTCTTCCTCCTCAAGGCCTGGGACTTAGGGTAGATGAGGCAACACCTGGTCCCCCACACCCAGCCACTCACCCGGACGACCCTCCTCAGGGAGCCAATGCCTTGGGTGCTCCATGCTGATCCTGGGGCTCCAAGTTCCGTATCCCCTTGAGGCAGGACCAGCTTCCGGCCCTGGAAGGCTGGCTGTTCGTGCAGCATCCAGCTGTGGGCACAGAGACCTAGGGTCACTGAATGGAGCGGAGTGGGGGGTGGGGGGGAGGATGTCCCTGCAAGGCAGGGTCTCTGGGTAGCTATGGGGGGCTTCTGCCCTCCGTGGGCACTTCTCACTGTCCTCACATCCCCGAGGTTCACACGCTGGAGCCCGCCGGGAGCTCCTCACTCACCAGCCTCGGACCACCCGGACGGAGGCCACACGGGCCCAGCCGGAAGCGTCATCAGTGTCTTCCCAGACCTCCCTGCGGCTGCCTTGGCAGCCAGGCTCTGAGAAGAGGATAATCTGCAAGAAGGCCCAGAGGGGTCCTCAGGGCCTGTTCCCCGGAACCCCCGCCTCCTGCTCTCCCACTCATTTGCCCCCCACCCCAGCTCCCCCTACCTTTCCAGGCCTGGTGTTCAGCTTGCCCTGGGTCTTCAGTGCTGGGCTCTGGAATGGAGAGCCGTGATACGTCTTTATGGGGTTGCCTTCTTATTGCCTCCCTGAACCTGCCGTTCCAGGAATCCCATATCCTCCCTGCAGGCCTCCAGCCCCCAAAGAGCTGGCCCACAGCGGATGCTACACTTGCTCCCAGCCCCCAAGGGCTTCATCACTCTGTCCCAGGAACTGTCCCCTTCCCCAGCTTCTGAGATTTTATCAAGCCCTTCGGAATCCTCAGTGCAAACAGCCTGCTGCTCAGATCGGGAGACTTTGCCTCCCAGGATCCTGGTCCTCACAGGATCCAACCCTGGCCCAGATGAGGCCAGTCCCCCCTCCGTTGCCCGCCCAAGGCCTCACTCACCCACCACTCCGGGGGCCGGGCACGTGCCGGCTTCTCTGGAGGAGGCCTTTCTCTGTAGAGCAGGGGCAGCTGTCCTGGACCCTTCTTGAGCCCCGGTGCCCCGTGGGGCGGCAGAGCGGATAGTTTTGTGCCCAGTGGTTCCGAAGTGGGGGCCTCCTTCAGGGCAGGCACCAGACCCCCAAAGAGGAGGCTGCCTTCAAGACGGGAAGTGGGCCGGCTGCCTGCCTGCCACTCTGGCCCCGGTTCTGGATGGGGGCCCTTGGCACCTGCTACATGCTTCTTCATCATCTCTAGAGGAGAGCAAGAGACCTGGGTGGGCCGGGCAGCGGAGGGGTCCCTGGGGGGGCCGGGCCTGGCTCTCTCCTGCCTGCGCTGGAGCTTTTCATCATCACTCAGGTAGGGGTTCTCTGGCTCTTCCTCCTCCTCCTCCTGTGCCTTCTCCTCCTTTTTCACTTCCAGGGTGGGCACCTCCTGGGGGCTGGGTCCCAGCACACATGGGCCAGGCTGGTCCTCCTCGATGGCAGGCAGGGTGGCGTACATGGCCAGGTAGGAGGAGCGGGGGGCTCGAGGTAGCCGATGAGTGCGCAGGATCTCGGGCGGCTCCATGCTCCGCAGGGTATCCAGGAAAATCTCCAGGTCAGCGGTCAGGGCCACCTCCTCCTCCTCCCTCAATGGCTCCGGGAACATCTTGCCCTTGGTGGCTTCAGGGACAAGCTGGGACTCCCGGCTGGTCTCTGCTCCCATCCTCACTGGGGCCGGGGGACCTCCTGGACCGGAGGATACCTTGCCCACTGAGGAGGAGGGGGCGACGAGAGTAGCTGGGGCCTGGACAGCTACTTTCTCGGTGGAAGATGGGACATTAGAAGCACCAGGGTCCTGGGCAACTTCTTTTTGGGTGGGAGATGATACAGTGCTTTCTTCAGACCCCTGGACAACCTTTTCTTGTTTGGGGGATGGGATGGCAGGAATTGTCAGGCCTTGAGCAACCTCTTCCTTGGGGAGGGGAGGGACACGGCTGCCTGCAGTACTCCAGATGACCTCTTTCTGGCTGCTTGGGCTGGCTTCTGGGCCCTGGGCAACCTCGGTTGGTTTGGGGGCTGAGGCAGCAGGAGCACTCGGACCCTGCACTACCTCTTTCTGGTTGGGAGATGAGTCAGCAGGAACCCCAGAGCCCTGGACTATCTCTTTCTGGGTAAGGGAGACAACAGGGACTTTTTCAGAGTCCTGAACAACCTTATTCTTTGGGGAGAATGGATCAGAAAGACCTCCCGGGCTGGTGATGGCCTTCCATCTCATAAAGGATGGAGCAAGAGATTGTCCAGGGACTATAACAACCTCAGTCTTCACCATGGGCAGGACGGTGGCCGCAGGGGGATCTGAAAGCCCTTCTCTTTTGATGGAGGGCAGGGCCTGGGGTCCCCGGGGCTCGAGAGTGAGCTGGGCCCGAGCCTGAGTAGGTGCTTCAGGTTGCTCTGGGGGGTGAACTAGGCCCAGGGAGAGGGTTTGGGTCTGGAGTCTGGGAGAGGAGGGTACTGGGGTGTGGCCCTGAGAGGTCTGGAGGGGGGAGTGGGTGGGGCTGGCAGTTCTCTGCACCCTTGGGACCTCATGGACCCCAGCACCCAGGGCTCTGTCCTGTTCCTGGTCTGGGTGGGCTTCAGGGACCTCCTGGCTCGGAGTTGGGTGAGCCTCCTTCGGGAAGCCCGCAGGGCCCAGGGCAGATCTGTCATTCGACTCTGCCGTCCTCGTCTCAGGCAGCTGCCTCAGGGCTGACCCCTCTGTGGTGCCCAGACCTGGACTCCTTGGCACAGCAGCCAGGGGCCTGGGAAGCTGGCTGGTGGGGGCGGTCTGCTCAGCAGGCACAAGGCTACTTAGCAGCTCCAGGGCCTGACTGCGGCTTGGGGAGCCCTCAGCCTGGGGGTTCACCACCACTGCCCGCACCGCGCGGGCAACACTGCGGCCCCTTGGCAGGGCCTCGCCCAAGAGCGTTGGCCCCACGGAGTTGATCACAGTGCTGTTCACCCGTCGGTCCACGTGCCCTCCCACCATCACGGTGGTCCGCACAGTGCGTGTCACCCGCCGTTCCTCCAGGCTCCTGGAGCTCCCACTGGTGAGACTCACACCTGGGTGGGGGCTTGGCTCCCGGGGTCCGTACGCTGGCATCGAAAACTCAGTCCTGGCTGTGGCTCCCGCACTCGGCGGCTCGGTCCTGGGGGGCTGGGTGCTGCCGTCACTCTGGTCCGCAGCTTCCTTCAGTCTTTCCACTGCCCTTTTCTCCTTGAGCGGTAGTGTGTACTTCTTGGAAAAGACGGGCCCGTGGCTCTGGAAGCTCTTGGAGCCAGCCCCGTCCCGGGGGCCCTGATGGTTCACGGTCTCTTTCTCCCGGACAGCAAAGCCATTGACTTCCTCTCGACGATGGCTGGACTCAAACATCTCCTCGGAGGGGGCTTCCAACTGGGCCCCTGACACCAGGGACACCTTGTGGAAACGGTGTTTGACCTCGTCCTGGGCAGGGGGCCGCTGCCGCCACGTCAATGTGGCGCTCACCACTCGGGCCTTGGCCTCAGCCAGGGGCCCACTGGCCTCCTCCATGTTGGGCCCCGGCAAGGCGTCCTGAGGTGTCCTTGGCTCGCTGTGGTCCAGCTCGCTGCAGAGGGTGCCGGGAAGAAGAAAGATGGGGTCAGGGGGAGTGGTCAGGGTGGCTCCCTGCATTGTAGAAGAACCACCGCTGCAGAGGTCAGACTGAGTAACCTCGGACCAGTCATTTGAGTTTTGGGACCTTTGTTTCTTCATCAGTAAAATGGGCACGATACCCTCAGAGCTCCCACCCCTCTCCCTACTTTCAGGTGTTCTGCTATGCCAGGGTCCTTCAAGGGGTGAAGCTGAGGCCTAAGCCTATAAGGAGAGAGAGGGAGAGAACAGACAGGCATGTGGATCCGACTCACTGGTCTGTGGACAGGGCTGTGGCTCTGCCCAAGGAGCCCTGGGGCTAGTCCTCCAGGAGCTAAAAACTAGAAAACCAGAAAGCTGAAAACTAGACGAGCGATGACCCTGTTTCCGATCGTGATGAAGGAAGGTGAGGAAAGACAGCTTTGGCCTCAAGGAAAGCTGGGTGCCCCCTGTCCCTGTCACTCATTAGCAAGATGACCTTGGGCAGCCACTTTTCCCCGGCAAACTTCAGGGCCCCTGGCCACAAAACTGGAATAACAAGAGTGTGTGCTTCACAGGGTTATTGTCAGAATACAGTAAGAGAGAAAGAAGAAAAACTCACTTTATAAACTAAAATGCTGGCTCGTAAGTTTCCCCATAAAGAATAAATTATTCACTATGGCAAACAGTATGGAGTTTTCTCAAAAAACGAAAAAGTGAGGTACCATATCATCCAGCAATCCCACTCTTCGATAAATATCCAGAAAAGATGAAAATTCTAATTCAAAAAGATCCATACACTCCAATGTTCGTAGCAGCACTCTACAACAGTTGAGCCATGGAAGCAACTAAAGTGCCCATCAATAGATGATTGGTTTAGGAAGATGAGGTATACAAATACAGTGGACTATTATTCAGCCACACAAAGAATGAGATGTTGCCATTTGCAACAACAGGGATGGACTTAGAGAGTACCATACTCAATGAAGAAAATCAGACAGAGAAAGACAAACATACACTATCACTTACATGTAGAAACTAAAAAATGGTACAAGTGAATGTATGCGTGGGAATTCCCTAGTGGCCCAGCAGTTAGGACTTGCGCTTGCACTGAGGAGGGTGCAGGTTCAATCTCTGGTCAGAACTAAGATCCCGCAAGCCGCACAACACAGCCAGAAAAAATCTATGTGCCAAACAGAAGCAGACTCACAGACACTGAAAACAAGCTTATGGTTACCAAAGGGGAGGGGGAGGCATGAATTAGGAGTATGAGATTAACAGATACACACCACTGTTTATAAAACAGATAAGCAGCGAGGATTTACTATATTGCACAGGGAACTATATTCAATATCCTATAATAACCTATAATGGAAAATAATGTATATATATAACTGAATCACTTTTTATTAGTACTTGACACTAACACAATATTGTAAATCAAGTATACTTCAATTTTTAAAGACAGAATAAAGTACTTATAAATTATGAACACACATTCCCCTTCTGCAGATGTGGGTGGGGGGAAAGACTCAGAGAGGTTAGGAAACTTGCCCAGAGTCACACAGTGGCAGAGGCAAGGGTTGAATCCAACCCTAAGTGGTGAACCACTAGGTCAAACTCCCTAATGTATCTGGTAAACTAAGACTCTGTGGTTTGGGGGGTTTACTTTTAGAGGAGGCCGCAACAGTCCTGGAGGGGGCCAAGTGTCCCCACTCTGACTTCCAGGCTGCACTATTCTCAGGCCTCAAGAACAACCCAAGAGATCAGCCTGTTCTGCGCCAGCCTCAGTGCCAGCCTGTCTTCAGCTCCTCCTCTCTGTGAGGCAGCCCCCAGACCATCATAGGGGCCCTTATGGCCAGAAATGGACCCACACCCCCAATTGTCCTCCCTCTTTCTCCATTTCTCTCCCTCCTGAGAGGCTGATGGAACCCAGAACTTTGACCCTGTCTTGTGGCCCCAGAAGTGACTCAGGTTTTATGAGGGACAGAGATGAATGGGGCTGAGGCCCAGGGAAGCCTGACCTGTCTTGGGGATCACTGGTGGCTGTGATAGCATGTGGCCTGGTCCAGGATGGGCTCTGAGTGGCCCCAGGAAAGTCTTGTGTATGAGGGAGAGGAGGGGCTGGGAGGGATGCCCAATTCTTTCCCCAGGCCAGAATTCCTGACAGCCACACACTCAGACACCTGAGGGTCTGGACTGTAGCCCTTCCCTAAGGCCTAGCCCTCTCCTCTGTCCTCACTAAGGAGCTCTTTTTCTTCCAACAGAACCTCTGTCCTCCTGGCTGGTACTAATGATAACAACTACCATTTGCTGAGATTCACTATCCATGATGGCACTGACAGTACGGGGCAAAGCCTGGGTTCCAAGTCATGTATTCATTCCTTTACTCATTCATTCAACGTTCATCGTGTTAGGTGATGTGCTAGGTTCTGGTTGTATGCGTGCGTGCTCAGTCATTTCAGTCATGTCCCACTCTTTGTGTGACCCTGTGGACTGCAGACCACCAAGCTCCTCTGTCTATGGAATTCTCCAGGCAAGAGTACTGGAGTGAGTTGCTGTTTCCTCCTCTAGGGGATCTTTCTGACCCAGGGATGGAACCCGTACCTCCTGCATCTCCTGAATTGCAGGTGGATTCTTTACCGTTGAGCCCCTGGGGAAGCCCCCGATTCTGGTTAGATTCATCCAAAGCCAATTTCTCTTGAATGTGGTATTCTGGGAGTCCAGGAGTCAAAGAATCAGACATAAAAACAGGAACCACATTTGGAAGGCCTCCATAGGCTCTGGCAAAGCCACAGGAGAGCAGAAGAGGAAGCCATTGGTAATCGTATCAGATATGTCTGTGACCTCCCAATAATCAGAATTCTATGCATCTCTGAACCCAGCCCCCAGACAACACCCCTGATAGTCATTCCACAAGCATGTGGCCATTTGTTTCTGCCTGCATACCTCTAGGGACATGGAGGTCGCAATTTAACAGCTGACCTGTCCCATCCCTGAATAGTCATGATGGCTAGAATGTTCTTCACACTATGCAAGAATCTGCCTGCCTATAGTTCCCCTGACCCTGTTTTGTCCTTTCTCTGAAGACACACCTCAAAACCCCAGGAGGCCTCTCCTGGGTCAGCAGAAATGCGCATTTCCAGAGCCCTCTCTTCTTCAAGGCCACGGACCAGCGACCGACCAGCGGGGTCACCTGTGACTTCCAGATCAGGTGCGTGGGGCTGGGAAAGGGAGCGGCTGTGGAGGGGGCCAGGGGAGTGTGGGAAAGAACCTCGTCTAACTCAACAAGGCCTGGATTCTCCCCGCTTACCTGTGAGTCACCCCCAAACTAGGCCAAACCAGCCCACAGGCCCACACGCATATGCTGCGTCACACACAGGCACACACCAACACACAGGGCACAGAATCACACGGGCACAAACACATACACTTACCCCAGCATACATGCTCAGAACCACAGAGTCAGACGCAGGCACTCAGGGACATACACACAGGGACACAGCAGACACACAAGTCACACGGACGCAGAAACCCACAAGCACAATGACATGTGCACACACATTCACAGCACACACACACACACACACACACACAGTCAGTTCACAGTTTCCAGCCTTTCTCCCCTTGAAACTGACTCTCACTGGAACAGACACGCACACCCGGATGCATACACGCCTTACATATTCGGCCCCAATTGCATCGTGCCTCCCCACCCCCTCCCCGTATTTGCCAGTCCTGGCCCAGGGAACCCTGCCCCAGAAAGGGAGCACAGAGAAGAAATGACACCCCCGGAGGTCCATTTCCTTCCCCTCTGAGCCCTCGCCTCCTGCGAATCTGTCATTATCCACCCGTGCCCAAAATAGTCAGGGAGTGGGAGATGGAGTCCCCCAGCCAAACCTACTGCTCCTTCCTTTCCCCTTGCCAAGGCCTGCCTCCTCCACCCACCCTCCCTCTCTCTGTAGCCCTTCTCCCCCTTCCGCCCCCCTCCCCCCGCCCTTCAGGGTCTGCTTTAGACCCTGCATTAGATCATCTGTTTTGAACTGACTCTTCTAGGATCATTGTAAGCTTTCTCAAGGTTAAGTTCTGCCTACCATGATGGAAAATTGATGTTGGTTAAAAAGAATCAGTTGTTCAGTGAAGGGAAAAGGAAAACAAAAAAAATATGGGGAGGGTGCATAATCAGGGATTCTTATTCAACCTTCCCCACTGAGCAGGTCCCTGAGCCAGCGTGGGTCACACACATCCCTCTTCCTCATCACAGGACCATTATCCTGACTCCAGCCCAGAGGCTTGGGCATCCCTGGTGCTGCCTCTGCTGCCACAGTGCTTCCAAATCTGGGTCCCTGCACAGAAGGTAAGTAGACTTCACCCCCACGTGGCCACAGAAAGAAATCACAGGTCACAGAAAGCTCTGTACAGAAACCACACTCACCCCCCTCTGTCTGCACGGGGCCCCTGAGGCCTCCATGAGAGGCAGGAGAGAGAGGTGTTTATCTAGTCATGATGGCTAGAATGTTCTTCACACTATGCAGGAATCTGCCTGCCTATAGATCCCCTGACTCCGTTTTGTCCTTCCTCTGAAGACACACCTCAAAACCCCAGGAGGCCTCTCCTAGGTCAGCAGAAATGCACATTTCCAGAGCCCTCTCTTCTTCAAGGCCACGGACCAGCAGGGTCACAGTTTCTTCAGTCGTGTCTGTCTCTTTATGACCCCATAGACTGTAGCCCATCAGTCTCCGCTGTCCATGGAGTTTCCCAGGCAAGAACACTGGAGTGGTTGCCATTCCCTTCTCCAGGGGATCTTCCCAACCCAGGGATCGAACCCGTGTCTCCTGCATTGCAGGCGGAGGTTTTTAACCGCTGAGCCATCGGGGAAGCCCTAGAACACAGGTACCTGGGTTCAAATTCTTGCCCCTTCACTTTCTGGTTGACTTAGAGTGGGTAATGAAACCTGTCTGAACCTTAGTTTCCCATCTGTCATTGGGGCGAGAGGGTGGAGAACAGGATTAGTCCTACTTCATGGGGCTGCTGTGAGGATTAAATAGAATTATGCTCAGAAAAGAAACCATAGATGACAACCACCACCATCATCAGTAGGAACTTTTCAGAACGCTGTTTGAGGCCCAGTGTGCCCTTCCAAGAGGTTCTAGAGAGGTCTCAAGTTCACCCCATTGTCAGGACCCATCCTCCTTTCTCTGAGCCCACCAGGTAGATTCAGGAGAGTCATTTCAACACAAATTAAAAACCGAGGATTAAAAAAAAGAAAAACGGAGGCTTAGCAATGTTATGTGGCAGCCTGGATGGGAGGGGAGTCTGGGGAGAATGGATACATGTATATGTATGGCTGAGTCCCTTTGCTGCCCACTGAAACTATTACAATGCTGTTGATTGGCTATACTCCAATACAAAATAAAAAGGTTAAAAGAAAAAAGCAAACCCGAGGCTTGGGAACCTCAGCGCCTGTTCACCAATACAGGGCAAGGTAGGGTAATTATTGCTGCGACTGAAGCGTTATTAATAAGCATCCCAGCTGTTTTGGTTGCCCCACTCTCTAGAGTTCAAAGTATCTTCCTGTAACCTCCCCCTCCTTCTTCTCCAGTGACCAAATCAACTTGACGACTCAAGGCCCAGAGAAGTTAAGCAACTTGCCCCAGGACATCCAGCACCGGCTGAGAGTTCTCGTCTCAAGGCTGAGAAAGTGGTCTCCAGAACAGAACGAGGGGCTGGGGAAGGTGTTGCTGAGGATAAGGTGACCCTCCCCATCCTCTCTGTGACAGGATATCTCCCTCCCCAGGTGGACGGAGGAGGAGAGCAAAACTGGGTCCCTGGAGGTAGCCTGTGGGCACGCACGGGGTTGGGGGGCAGGCAATGGAGGGCAGAGATGGGAAGGGGAGGGGATGGCAGAGTCAGCTTATGCCCAGGAGAACTGAATGAATGGGTTAGAGAAGGCCGGAGACAAGATAGAGACCCGGGAGGGGGTGGCCAGGCCAGTTTCCCCCTCCCCCACCGCCCCACGTGGGGGTGAAATCTACTCACCGTCTGTGCGGGCACCCAGGCGTCCGGCTGGCCCAGAGCTCCTGCCGCTGGGCCGCGCTCCCCTGATGTGGTGGGGCTCGGAGCTGGGGTTCCTGAGGCAGGTCAGCTAGGCACTCTGTGATGGGGCGGGGCCCCTGGGGAGGCTCCTGCCAGCCCCTGGATTCCTCAGGGCCGCAGGGGTGGGGAGCTGGTTGGGCCGGTTTGGGCTCTTCAGTCTCCTCCCCAGGTGCTTGCTCACGCCCCTGCAGGCTGACGGTGATGCGGTAGTAGCGGGTCCTCCTGGCAGAGGGACGCTCACGTAGGGTCTGGGCTGGCTCTGGCAGGGCTGGCCCTGGGCTGGTAGGCTCGCCCTTTGCCCCCTCTGCCCTGGGGCAGGACGCTGGGTGGGGCAGCACGTCTTCCAGGTTGCAGGGTGCCTCGGGCCGCAGAGGAAACCCCCGGGCTGAGTGTGGGGGTTGCAGGCAGGTGCGGCCCAGAGGTCCTTGTTCCAAATGTCCAGGAGCCAGCGGTGGACCTGAGGGACCCCTGGCTTCAGCAGGCTCTCCTGAGGTCACCGCTGGTGCCAGGCTCTCCAGCCCCATGGAGGCGTGATTGGCCAGGTCAGAGGCGCTGCCTACAGCAGGCCTCTGCAGGCGCCCCAGAGGCTCCGCGGGCCCCCCTGAGCTGTACCGTCGCTTCCTAAGCCAGGAGCCAAGGCTCCCTGCCCGAAGGTCCAACTCTGAGTGGCTCTGGGCTTGGGCCTGAGGGAAAGCAGAAGCAGAGACCTGGTGACAGCCTCTCTGGCCTGCCCACTGGGTACCCCCTGACACCCCTGGCTGCCCTCCTTGGCACAGGAGAAGCTGAGCAGACCTCTGACACCAAGCGGAACTGCCCTATGGAGAGGCTGCCAGGGCCACGAGAGCTGGACAAAGAGGCAGAGCTCTGGAAAGTTCCTTCGGCATTTATCTCACCCCTTCGCATTCTACATACGAGGAAAGGGAGGCTGAGAGAGGACACCGACATGACCAAAGTTGCACAGTGAGGGTTCCTGACTCTCAGGCCAACTGCTGGTTTCCCAGGAGTCCACTGGCTTCTGGCCCTTTGGTACCAGCTGCCCTGGGGATTAAGGCCTGTGTGGGCATGCCTACCACAACACCCCTGGCTTCTGCCCACTCCAGGCTTCCAGAGCCTGCAGCCGCCTCTCCAGTACCCTCCCAGCCTGAGTGTTCCAAACATACCTGAAGGAGGTATCGGGAATAGAGATGTTCTTGGGACAAGAGGAAGCCAGGGAAGAAGGTTCCCCTAAAAGTGGGACAACCCTGACTTCTGCCTGCTGTCTTCCCCTGGGGCCCAGCCTAGCTGTGGGGGTGAGGGGAGAGGGTTGAGGACCACAGACCCAAATAGACACTGCCCCCCAAATGCCAGTCTTCAGGGATGGATTTGTGTCCTTGGCAACAGAAGAGCCAAATCTGGGGTCAAATTTCTCCTTAGCATGGACGCTTAATCCCAAATGCCTTATTTTATGCATCTATGAAATAAATGCAGCCTCTCACTCCCCAGGGACTGAAAATCTCAAGAAACAGGAAGGTTGGATGATTAATCTGGGAGTCTGGAGCAAGGCAACCTGGGCTTGATTCTCAGCACTGTTATTTTCTAGCTGCAATACCTCTTGCATGTTAGTTTCCGCATGTGTAAAATAGGCATGATAATAATAGTATCTGCTTCCTGGGAGTGCTGAGAATGTTGTATGAGATAGTCCATGCAGGATACCCAGAAGTACTCAGTTAAACGCTAGTGATCACTGATAATGTTCAGGATCACAAAGAGACACATGGCTGCTTGAGCCATCTCTAGAGGAAGCCCTCTGCTCCTCCAGGGGATGGAGGGTGGGGGACCTTGTTTCTGTCCAATCCATGGCTCAGGTCCCCTCTGAGGATGGGGAAACTGTGGCCAGAAGGTTAAGTCACTGGCCCAGCGTCACCACTGAGGGCCATGCCAGGAAGCGGGGAAAGGGAGTCAAAGATGGGGAAGGTCTAGTTAAAGGAGGGAGTGTGGAAAATGGGGTCCTGAAAAGAGATACTGCCCCTACATGCCTCCTCCAGGGGCCCTGACACTAGGAAGCTGTTTTCTGAGCATCTGGGCCCCATGCTAGATGTCCTACATCTGATCTCTTATTACTCACAACAGCCCTAAGAGGCACGATTGTCCCCATTTTCCAGTGGGGAAGCTGAGGTTCAGAAGTGAGGCGTGATCTGCCCAGGGTCACACAGTGAATCCCTGGCAGAGGAGGGAGGAGAGAACTGCAGTTGCCTAACTTGTAAGTCAGGGTTCTCAGGACCGGCCCAGTCCCTCCCAAGAGCTTCTGCTCCCCTCCCCTCCCCTCCCCAACCCTAGGATTCTCTCCTACCTTGAGGCTGACTTTGCTGGTGCTGCCCTGGCCCTGGGCCAGGTCAGGGCAGCTCTGGCCTCCCCAGGGCCTGGGAAGGAAGCACAGGGGAAGGAGTGAAGTAGGTTCCTCGTCTCCTGCCCCAGACTGGACCTGATGGCCCTCGTCTCTAAGGGCCTCCGCAGGCAAGATGAGCACCTGGAGTCCTGGGGGGCAGGGGAGGTCTATGCACAGCCTTCTCTCTGCCCCCTCCCCCACCTGTCCACTCCAGCCCCGGAGACAGAGAGACAGGGATGGGCCTGGAACAAAATGGAGACTAGGCGTATATCAGGACCAGAATACAGGAAAAGGACAGTACCCTAATAATTCAAAAGCTTGCCATTTGCTGAGGTCCACCCTATGCCAGGTTTAGCACTAGGTATTACACCTCCATAATCCCCTTTAAGCCTCACAATAATCCTAAAGGGTAGATAGCAGTGTCCTCATTTTTCAGATAAGGAAACTGAGGTCCAGAGTGGTAAAGTCACACAGCTAGTGGAGTTAAGACACTAGGATGGTCTCACTCCAAAGCCTGGCTGGGCATCACCCCTCTAACAGGGGCAAGAAGAGGAAGGGCCCTGGCTGCCCGCTCTGTGCACTCTGCCCCTAATCAGTAGGGACCAGGGGCCTGTCCCTCTGTGCCAGAGTCCCATTCCCACAGCCAGTGATAACCAAGTCCAAGTGCACACGTGGGATGTATCATCAGGCTGGCCCCAGGAGCATGCGCAGTCCCTCCCCGGCCATCCCTTGCCCTGACTCACCTGCAACCCTGCCTCCTCTCAAGTGGAGAAAGAAAGGGAGGAACAGTGCCATCTGGGCCTACAGGGCAGGTTCCTGCCAGACGGGGTAAAGGGAGGGGGGTGTGTCTTCCAGGCTGGGTGCTGGCAGGGTGTGGGCACCCCCGGGCACCCAAGCTTCCAGGTTTAGGGTGGCTAGACCCTCCCCTCCCTGCTCTCTTTGGTGTGAGAGAGCAACACAAACGCCTCCCCTCACCCTGGGCTCAACCATGCCTCCACTCCTCCTAGGGCAGACCGGAGACAGCTACATCACGATAAGATCAGAGCTGCACAGAGACTGAGTGCCTGTGATCACGCCTGACACTCTTTGCAGACATTGGGTCTGTGAGCTCCTGGGGTCCCCTTCTCTATCCCCCTTTTGGCCATTCGGCCTGGCAATCCATACAGCCTTTTCCTTGCCACTCAGACATCAGCTACCGGTGAACTGGCTAACAGAGATGTAGCAATTTGTTCAAGGTCACGTGGCCAGTGGCCTCTAGGGTTAGGACAGAACTCTGGCCCCCTTGCCTGAGTTCTGAAATCTCTCAAGGCAACAGAGCAGCCCAGGGCTTCAGGCTGTGGGCCCCGGAGTCAGACTGCAGAAGTCTGCGTCTCAGCCCCACCAGTTCCGAGCTGTGTGACTGGAGAGGTGACTTCATGTCTCTGAACTTCCATTTCCGTATCTGACTCACACAAAATACCTGCCTGGTACAGCTGCTGGGAGGATTAAATGAGAT
The DNA here is from genome assembly GCA_024291935.2 of Okapia johnstoni. NCBI lineage: Eukaryota > Metazoa > Chordata > Mammalia > Artiodactyla > Giraffidae > Okapia > Okapia johnstoni. The sequence continues at coordinate 8,445,061 of JAGTYA010000024.1, read as the reverse complement.
AATCCAGGAAAGCATCAAGCAAGTGGCAAATAAGTTTATTGTTAATACAATCTAGGATGATGGGGGACAGCCTCTTCATGTCATGAAAGGGCAAATACAGTGCAGTCTAAGCCAACTCAGGAACCTGTCATACTCATGACAAAGTGACATGAAGACCAGAGCTAAACTGGCCTGTGATGAGAGAATCAAAGTCCACAGGGGCAGGAGGCGCCACCGTATTTGCCTTTCAATTATCTTCAGAGAGGAAATCAGGAGTTCCCTGGCCATCCGCCAGACTTATGAAACTGCAAAACTGTTGTAAAGGTTTTAAAAAGTACAGGGACTTTATCAAGTCCACATACCCCAAATCGTAGTACACCGGTCGGTATATTTTAATGCTCCCAGTCACTCAGACAGGCTTACTTGAACATCCACTGCACACTCCAAGACACACATCCACACCCTCGGGCCCAGGGGCGCCCGGTGCAGCCCTCCTCCAAACCCCTCACCTATCCCGGGATCTGGCCTCCTCCGGGGTCCGCTTCCCCTTGCGCTCCCTCCGGACCCCTAGCCTGGCCAGGCGGCGAGCCAGGCGGGCCCCTAGGCCCCCGCGCCGCTCAGCCATGGCGAGGGCAAGGTCCCGGGCACTGACTGCTCCGGGGCCACCCGGATCCCGCTCATTTGCAGAGATACGCCTCCTCCGGCCCGCCCCCCTGAGCAAACAGCGCCCAGCCCGAAGTCCGTGTGGGCGGGGGAGTAGGACCGGTCCACATACTGCCCAAGCCCCAGGGCTAGGGGGTGCGCTCTGCAGGGGTCATCCCCACTGGTCGTCCCGGGCCACCCTCTCTCCCCTCGACCCTCCTTCCCCGCACTCCTGCCCAGCTCCCGGGGACCCAGCTCCTGGCCCTGGCCGCGCTACGTCTTTAGGCCTCCGGAAGCGCCAGGGGACCCACTGGTCAGAGTACTGGAAGACCTCAAGCTGGGCCTGCACAAGGTGGGCGGGAAAACAGGGCTAGGAAGGTAGACCAAGCCCAGGGTCTTTCCCGTGCCCCCGCCCCGGAGGAGGGGCTAGAATGCAAGGGCGGAGCCAGGGGCGGGAATGGGCGTGGTCTTGGGTGTTGCCTAGCCTGAGTGGTTGGCTTGTTGGGCGGGGCCAAACGGTTGATCGAGTGGGTTTGGAACCTAGACCGTGATTATTGGTGGGGACCGACGCCAACCCCGCCCTCGCCCTGCTGGTGAGAGTTCCCAATGAGAGTGTGCTCTCTCTCTTGGTCCTGGAGACCCTAGGACACAGCGAAAATCTCGTCCAGTACCCTGGTGGGGAAGCCAACCTGAAACCCACAGGTATGCCCCCTGCTGGAAGTTGGCCAGCTATTAGTATTTATGACAGTAGACTGCCAGGCTCCTCTGTCCATGGAGTTTTCCAGGCAAGGATACTGGAGTGATTTGTCATTCCCTTCTCCAGGGGATCTTCCCGACCCAGGGATCGCACCCGGGTCTCCCACATTGCAGGCAGATTCTTTACCATCTGAGGCACCGGGGAAGCCCAATATTAATTATTTAATAATTAAAAAACTGGCTTAGAACTTAACATTCAAAAAACTAATATCATGGCATCCATGATCTTCATGGCATTATTTCATGGCAAATAGAAGAGGAAAAAGTGGAAGCAGTGACAGATTTTCTTTTCTTGGGCTCCAAAATCACTGTTGGGCTTCCCAGGTAGCGCTAGTGGTAAAGAACCTCCCTGTGAATGCAGGAGAAATAAGATCCTTGGGTTGGGAAGATCCCCTGGAGGAGCAAATGGCAACCCACTCCAGTATTCTTGCCTAGAGAATCCCATGGACAGAGGAGCCTGGCGGGCTACAGTCCATAAGGTCACAGAGTTGGACTCGACTGAAGCGACTTAGCACGCACGCAAAATAGCTGCTGATGGTGACTGCAGTCATGAAATTAAAAGATGCTAGCTCCTTGGAAGGAAAGCTATGACAAACCTAGAAAATGTATTAGTAAGCAGAGACATCACTTTGCCGATAAAGGTCTGTATAATCAAAGCTATGGTTTTTCCAGTAGTCATACAGGATGTGAGAGTTAGACCATAAAGGAAGCTGAGCACCAAAGAATTGACGCTTTTGAATTGTGGTGCTGGAGAAGACTTTTGAGAGTCCCTTGGACTGGAAAATCAAACCAGTTAATCCTATAGGAAACCAACCCTGAATATGCACTGGAAGGACTGCTGCTGAAGCTGAAGCTCCAATACTTTGATCACATGATGTAAAGAGCCGACTCATTGGGAAAAAAAACCCTAACGCTGGGAAAGAATGAGGGCAAGAGGGGAAGGGGACGACAGAGGCTGAGATGGTTAGATGGCATCACCGACTTAATGGACATGCATTTGAGCAAACTCCAGGAGATAGTGAAGGACAGAGAAGCTTGTCATGCTGCAGTCCATGGGGTTGCAGAGTCAGACATGACTTAGTGACTGAACAACAACAAATTATTACTTAATAATAGCTACTGTTGTGATTATAACCTGGGCTTCCTATACCCGTAAAGGGCAGTACCCTTTCCCATCTAATGCTACCACTCTCTCGGGGGGAGAGCACACTTTGCACACTTGAGGGGATCCTCTGGGACTCCAGGGAGAAAGACCATCAAGAGGGCCCTAGTTCCCAGGCTCTCTCTGCCAGTTCTTCCCTACCTATAGTTCTTGTAGGGTCTGTACCCCTTCCCTGAGCTTGGTACCCTCTTAAGCCCTTTATCCTCTGGGATGACTGGTCCTTGAAACAAAGGGGGACATCTTACTTATGGGTCATGAGTGGACCCTGACATCCCTGTGTTCCTGCCTCTCCCACAGGAGGCTCAGATCCTGGCATGTACAGAGGAAGATGAACGTGCCCCACCTGACCGTGGCAGGGAGTACCAGCTGAGGGGGCACAGTGGCCTCTAGGAACTGAGAGACAAGAAGGTTGCAGGAAGCAGCAGACAGACATCTGGGGTGGTGCTGGTTCAGAAAAGAGTGTCCTGTGCTTGGCACCACAGCACCACAGTCTGCACCCTGCAGAGACCTGGAAGGCTGAACTGTCCATTGGCGAGCTGAGATGGAGGGCATGGTCCCAGATAGGTCCCAAACAGAGAGTGGAACTCAAACCCAGCCAGAGGTAGATGGCTGCAGGCACTCCCCAACACACACACACACACACACACACACACACACACACACACACACACACACACACACGGTGGGCAGCATAGTCTCTTCCTGGCTGTGTCCCTTGACCTGCCAGGTGGAGTGGGATGTGAAGTCTGGTAAATACACTCTGACCTCCCACTGCACTATTGAAGCTCAGGAGGCCTCCACTCGTCGTAGAGAAAATCCTTTCATTGCTCTGCCCCTGCCGCCTCCCCAGGGCAGTCCTGGCACCACGGCTCAGGCCCTTACTTGCCCCAGGATGCTGAGGACACCTTGACCTTGTCCACGTCCCAGTCCACCTGCCTCTCTGATGGCGCTGCCAGAAGATCTAGGGCCCCCTGGTGCCAGCGGGCAAGGTAAGTGAGAGATGCTAGGGGCAGGTGGGTGTGAGCCAGACCGCAGGGCCGTGAGGCATGCAGACGAAGGTGCAGCTTCAGGTGAATGAGCTGGGTGAAGCGACTTGGGCAGACACTGCACTGGAAAGGCCGGGCCCCCGAGTGCAGGCGCAGGTGGGTCTTGAGGTTGCTGGAGCTGCTGAAGCGCTTGTGACACATCTGATGGGAAAGGGCACTGGTATCAGCTCTGCCTGCCTGGGTCACCCAGGATCTCTGCTCCCCACTCTCCATCTTGAAAATACCCCACCACCACCACCACCTCCCTGTGATGCAGGCCTGGAAGCTTTCCCCCATGATTCCTCCCTGGGACCACGGTAACTGGCACACTGGATCCAGTCAGACTGGGTTAGTATCCTGGTTCTTCTACTCCCTGCATGACCTTGTACAGGAGACCTCCCTTCTCTGAGCCTTGCTCTCTTGATGGCTAACATGAGACTATTAATACCTAACCTCGTAGGCATGGAGGACTGAATGAGATAATCACATAGAACCCTTAAGCGTGGGGCTGCAGCTTCAGTGCGCGCAATTAACATTTACTGGAAGTTGCCGTGTGCCAGGAGTTGGTCTTGTGTAGTCTTCTCCAGGACTGGAGAATCGGGACTAAGCACTACTTCTATATTAACAGGGAACCCGCAGAGGCTTAGAGGAGTGAGGCCAGTAGCCAAAGCTCACACAGCAAATTGGAGGCAGGGCTAAGATTTGAACCCAGGTAGTCTAGACTATAACCATTATGCTGCTTTCGTTTCTGCCTCTGTAAAACAGGGAAAGAGTTCTGGCCCTTCCAAACTCCCTGGAGACATGGTAAAACTCAAAGAGGGAGGGCGCTAACACTGAGCTGATGTTATCAGTAGTGTTCATAGGCTTTGCACACACACTAGCATTAACTCCTCCAACTATGCTGGGAAGTCGCCAATGGTTGTCCTGCTCCCCAGAACCTCCAACTTCATTCTTCTCCACCCCCAGACATACACCTGTATTCTTCCCTCCAGGCCCAGGGAGCGTCCTTCAATAGCGCACCCTGGCCCTTCCCCTCCCCCTCCCTCCCCCCAACACATGCCTCCTGCCCTAGCTCCTTTTGCTCAGGATGGTGGAGGAATGGAGGCCACAGGTGCCATCCCCCAGGGGCCTAGAACTCCTCCCCAGCCTGCAGGAGGACAGGGGAGGGGGTGGAGGGTCTCACCAGGCACTCGTGGGGCCGCTCCCCAGTATGCACCAGGTGGTGCTTCTGCAGGTGGGCGAGCTGGGTGAAGCTCTTCTGGCACAGGGCGCACTGGAATGGGCGCTCCCCGCTGTGCACACGCAGATGGACCTGAGCCAGGTGGGGGAGAAATGCTCTCAAGCACCCAGAGCCTCCCGTCAGGGCCAGGGATCCTCTTCAAATCTCTACCTGCATCCCTGCAGGACCCCCTTTTGGCATCAAGGCCTTTCAATCCCCCTGCCTCCGTATCACCTCCCTGAAGGCCAATCTACCATTCCCCAGGCTCCTCTCACGCAATCTGCTGCCCTGCGGGAGAGAAGATGGAGATGGCCGTGGTCAGCAGGCCAGGTAAGGGGTACCCCATGTGTACCCCCTAGATATATATCTTGTGCAGTGCTTCTCAAAGTGTGGTTCACAGACCAGCAGCATCAGCATCACCTGGGAGAGTGTTAGAAATGCAGGCTCTCAGGCCCCACCTGCAGACCAGCTGAACTGAAATCTCTGGGGCTGGGGCTTAGGGCGGGCCGAGGGCTGGGGCCAGCTCTCCAGGTGGTTTGAGGCTCATTAACGTTTAAGAACTCATGCCCTGGAGGATGCAGAAGGTCTGTTCTCCAACAACCAGTAAATTTTCCTCTATTTCAGCAGGTGCCAACTTGCCCCTAACGTCAGATCTTGGCTGATACAGAGATATGTCCATGGTCGCCCCCTGGTGGACGATGCCTATAATGATGCCTACAGCACACGGCTGTTGTGTTGGATCCCAGTTGAAAAAAGCTGGTTGTCAGGTCTGCTGCTGCTGCTGCTAAGTCGCTTCAACTCTGTGCGACCCTATAGACGGCAGCCCACGAGGCTACCCCGTCCCTGGGATCCTCCAGGCAAGAACACTGGAGTGGGTTGCCATTTCCCTCTCCAATGCATGAAAAGTGAAAGTGAAGTCGCTCAGTCGTGTCCGACTAGTAGCCACCCAATGGACTGCAGCCCACCAGGTTCCTCCGTCCATGGGATTTTCCAGGCAAGAGTACTGGAGTGGGGTGCCATTGCCTTCTCCGGGTCTAGACTCACTAAAATCCACCTGTTCTCCGACCTGACCGTCAAATAAACAAGAGGAGGATTACCAGGAAATCAGAGAGGATGACTCTTCAAGAAAGGGCTTTGCCCTAGATATTGAGAGACTCAGATGGAGTCCTGGCTGCACCATTAAATCAAGGTAACCTTGGGAACATCTTTCCTCGTTTCCCTATTTTTAGCTGAAATGAGATGATCTCATAGACAGTCTTTGGTGTGGAGAAGACTCCTCTCTACAGATGCGAAACTGCAGGGCCGAATGAACCAGCCAAGGTCACAGGCCCTAGAGGCTGCCCCGGAGTTCCCTCTGCCCCAGGTCCTTGATTCTAGAAGCAGGATGGGAAGGGGTCATTGAAGGATGCCCAGTGGGAACCTTGGGGGCCCGGAGGCAGATACCTTGAGGTTGGAGAGCTGCCCGAAGCTCTTACTGCACACGTTGCACTCGTACAGGATTTTGCCGTTCTCTTTCTTCAGCGGATAAGGCAGTGCCGCAGAGCCAGCCTGGGAGCCCAGGGGGGCCCGTTTTCCTGCAGCCGCCCTGCCAGCCCGCTCCGGCCCCGTGGAATAGATCCTGGCAGCGGCAGGGCCCAGATTCCGGCTCTGGGGGGCTTGGGTTTGGCCGGAGTCTTGAGAGGCTGCTGGGTAGGGGCGCAGGGTCTCCCCCCAGGTGCTGGGGTGCTTGGGCTCATTGACATTAATCAGCAAGCTTGGCACAGCCATGGTGGCATAGGGGGTGTCTTGGGGCAGCTTGAAGAGTGGGGAACACTGCACTGAAGGTAGGCCCCCACACGTGACCAGGTAAGGTGGGGGCAGGAAAAATGGGTAGGCAGGATAGAATGGGCAGCAGTGGGAGGAGAGTTCTTTGGAGTTGGGTGGAGTTGGGGGGCAGGAGCAGAAAGCCAAGGGGCTCTTCTTATTTTGCCAAGAATTTGGGGAAGAGCTGTTGGGAGGAGAGAAGGATGGGCAGGGGGACCCCTCGCCAACTCTTTCTGTCTGGCTTCCCATCTTGTCCCTGCTCGGAGGACACTTGGCTGGGAGTTTCTCGCTGCTGGAGGAGCTGGCAGGCGGCCTTGGTGGCAGGTGCCCTGAGCAGAAAAAGGAAGATGGTGAAGGCCACCCAGCCTGGGGTCAAGGTCAGCTCTGCACCTAACCTGCCCGGCTCCGAGCTGGAAGAGGACTCTAGCCTGCATGGCATCTCCTTTCTCTGAGTTTTCCTGGTCTGCCATCACACTTGCCGATAGAGGCTGGTTTTTGTTCAGTGTGTAACCATTTCAGGGAGCGAAAATGATTTAAGACGCCTGTTAGACATGCAGGTAGAGAAGTCAGAAGGCCAGTTGGATTAATTGGTTTAGACATTAAAGGAGCAGCCTGAGCTGGAGACAAAAATTTGGGTGCCATGGGCCCAAATGAGATCACATAAAGGATGGCCCTAGATCTGCTGTGTCCAAAACGGTAGCCACCGTACACCTTTAAGTACAACAACAACAAAAAAATCAGCTCCTCACTTGTACTAGCCACATTTAAAAGGCTCAGGTGTCAGATAGCACAAGTGTAGAACCTATTTAGTATTGCAGGAAGTTTCATCAAACTGCTAAAGAGTACGGGAGAGGAGAGGGGAAGAAAAGGAGAGAGGAGAGAAGGAGAAGGGAGGAGGGGAGGGACGAGGAGGCAGCCCTGGACTGAATTCTTGAGCTTGGGAAGACTCATGAGGGTAAGTCAAGGAGAGCTAACGAGGGGGAGTGAGGTGCAACAGCCAGTGAGGTAGGAGTTAAACTAGGAGTGATATCAAGTAAAATACTAAATATGTATTAATATTCAAAAGGAGGTTGTCTGCTTGGGTCCTCACTGATTCACTCAACCAACTTTACTGGGTTGCTTTACTCTCTGCTGGACACAGCAGCATGGTCCCTGCCCTCCAGGTTGAGTTGCATAAGGAAATGGTGTACTGTAAGCAATAATCGTAGAGGTATAGTGAGAGGGTCCTTTTGTGAAAGCAGAAACTGGCTTCTGTGATGTGCTCGAGGTCATAGAGCTAGAAGGGGCAGAACCAAGACTCCACCCCCTGCCTCCCTGCCTCCCAAGCAAGCTTCCTGCCTTATAGCACAGGCCCCTCTAGCTCAAGTGTTCCAGGCAGACAGAGCACCCACCCTCAACTCCCAGGACTTTGGCTACACCTCCACCAGATCCCACACCCATGCCTGAGAAAAAGCACCACCCACCTCCTCTGCTCAGATGTCACCACCTGAGAATTAGTTCCACACATGCCCAGGCCAGAGCTCCAGATCAAAATGTGGAAGTAGCATATACTTGAGGCTCCATCCTCACCAGCGACACTAGGTCTGCTCCATCTCTCCTCTTCAAACCTAACAATACCTCCCCCACCTCCCTCCTCCACCAGGTATGGCCCCGTGCCCTGGGCTTACGTGTGCTCAAAGCATCCACTCTGAGACCCCGCGGGGCTGTTGCCGGGGTTGTCGACTGCAGGGCGCACAGGTATAGGTCCAGGCCCTGGGGGCAGGCCAGCAGGGCAGACCTGGCTGATGCCAGTGGCCATGGGCACAGCCAGCTGGCCCAGGACTGGCCATGAGGATCCACTGTGTCTGGATGTGGCTTGAAGGCTGGGAAGACCTGGTAGGCAGAGGGAAGGGGCTTGGGGGGTGGGGACTGGGGGTCCCCTGAGATGGTCCCACCCCTAGTTTGATTTCCAGAGGAGAAGGAGAAGCTAAGACGCCCCACCTCCCAACACACACACATACACTCACCTCTGCCATGCCTATCACTCAGAGGGCTTCCCCTTCCCTCATCCACATTTCCTTTCCAAGGGACTTACACATCCACCCCCATGATTGCCCTCCCCCTGCCCCAGAACCCCCCACCCAGCCCTGTTCTTCTCTCCCACCATCCTTCCTCACCATCCTCATCCCACTCTGTCTCAGACTATCTACCATGTTTTCAATGGATCCGAGGTGAGCTTAGAGAAAACCCTCATGAAAGACTGTGTACCCCACAGGAGGGCTCTGAGCCTCCTCCAAGGCCCAGGCCCCCGTGACATACAGGTCTCCGTGGCCTGTCCCTTCTCATGTCCCACAGAGAGTCTGGCCCTGGGGCATGGGAGAGGGTCTCTGGCACCTCTGAGGGTGCATTCCTGTAGGGTGCTGAGGTAGAGATGCGCAGGACCAGGGGAATCTAGGTCCCTTCAGATCCACCCCCCAGCCCACTTCCTAACATCCCTTCCTTCCAGAAACATCCTGGGCTCAGACATAGGACGGGGACCTCACCTTACCTGACCATCTAGGCAGACCTGGGAGTCTGGGTGGAGGGACAGAGAATCCCCTGTGCTCCCCAGGGGCTTGGTCTTGTGGCAACAACCCAGCTCTGGAGCGGGCTCCCCCTTCATGCCCCCGCCACCTGCTGGGAAGACAGGTCAATCACAGGTGAGCAGTGAAGGTCCTCCAAATAGGAGGAGCCTGACTTTCAGGGCCGGCTCTCCCAGGAAATCACTGTGTGACCTTGAGCCAGTCACTACCTCTCCTGGCCTCAGTTTCTTTATCTGCAAAATGGGAGGGTTGGACTGGCTGACATGAAAGGACTCTCTTGGCGCTGACATTCAGAAGCCAATGATGGTCTCAAGTAGGGGCAAGAAGAGCACTGAATGGAGACTTGCCAGTCAGAGGCAAAGGGTAGAACTGACCTGATCCCCATCCCTGAGGAAGGCAGAAATGAGAGAGGCCCTCGTGGAGATACTTCCAAGTGAGCTCAGAGATCTTAGGAAATATTCCAGACCTCCTCGGGGCCACAGGTAATTGAGAGGCTACTCTCTTCCATGCTGGGAGGGGCTCATGTCTCCATGACTCTATCAACCACAGGCTCCCCACCTACATCCTAGCTCATCTACCAGCTTTGGGGGGCAGCTGAGAAAGCCCCAGTGTCCTGCCACCCAGACGTGCCAGGCTCAGCTTCCTCAGCAGGGCTGGTCTGAGCAAGTGGGCTCAGGGTCCCCTGGTCCTGACTGGCCTGACAGCAAGCTGCTCAGTGTCCGCTGTCTGCTCAGTTAGCACCTCACTTCTCTGCCAGTCACTTCACTGAGGGTTGCACAGCCCCAAGGCTCCCCTCCTTCTCCTCCCTTCCCCTCTTCCCTCCGTAACCCCAGCACCCCTCAGAACCTGGCACCCTTACTTGGGTGACTCATTCCTCCGAAACCCGGTTTCTTCTCCCTCTCCCCAGACTCCTCCCCACCCTGCCCCAGGTCTCAAAACACCCCAGGAGGAGGCGCAGCCTGTGCGAGGCTCTTCACCTGGCTCTGCAGAAGTCCTCTCTGGCAGGGGAAGGAAGCTGCTGGGCAGGCGGGCAGCCAGCCTCTGCCTGTGTCTGAGGCCCCGGTGGGTGTGAGAGGTGACAGGAAAACGCTACATTTGAAGTTGCCACAAATAGGAAGAGGGGGGCTGGCAGGCAGGCAGGGGGCCCTGTGGGACCTGAGACACCGGCGAGCCGCCCACCAGCCGTTACCTACCTGAGGCAATGCTGCAGGAGTTTGGGGCCACAGGAAACTGGGGCTACCGGAATTTCAGTGTGGGGAGTGATGGAGTGAGGAGGAGACTTAGCTGTGGCTCTCAGGAAACCCCGAGGGCTGAGCAGGAGGGGGACGGAGCAGGGCTCAAAGGCTGGAGCTGGGGTCCTTTGGGGAAGGGGGCCCAGGTGAAACAGAGAGGGGCGGTTGGCAGGGAAGACAGCGACGGTAGTGGCAGGGACAGGAACAGGCAGAGACAAAAGCGGGCAGCGTAGGAGGAAACAGAGAGAGGCAGGGGGATGAGCAGGAATCTGATCTAGCGCAGCAAAGCCCCCGGAGGTAGCAAGTACATCTTCCTCTTCCTCATCCCGTCTCTGATTTCTCTGTCCTGGGAACCTTTTCTCCAATTTAGATAGAATGCTGAAGGCCCCACTGGGTGAGAGATAAGTCAGAGACATGGCAAAATGCCTATGAAGCATGACTAGATATTGAAAAGGGAGGCCCCTTAGGCCAGAAACAGCTTTTCCAGCTGAGCAACTTCATCATTGCCGAGAGATGAAGAAGGTTCATCTCCCCCGCCCTCACACAAATTCTGGCAGTTGGTGTATCCACAGTGTCTAGCCCAAAGCGGCAGCCCCATCCAGACCTCAGGCTCCATCTGGCCACGCCACCAGGTGCATGGAATGCACAGGGACGTCTCGAACTCTCCATGTGAGCAAAGGACGTATTATTCTGCTGGCTTGGCCCCTGGCCAGTACTCACTTGCATTATGGCCCCCACCACTTCCTGTCACCATCGTTTACCCGCATAACTGACCCCTACATGTCTGTATCTCAAGGACAGGGACCACTCACACTTATTCTCATTTCCCATGTAGACATTTCCCAGGTGTTTTGGATGCCCAGCATCTGGAACTTTCTCTCACTAGAGACACATTCCACTATAAAAGCCGGAAAGGCAACAGGTTGAATTTATACCTCCCCTCCCCAATACATGGTGCAAGCACATGCCATGGACCAGACTGACCACATGTACCCATCCAGACTGTGATCAGAAGCTGGTGGTCCTGAGGTGGCAGGTTGATGGACCCCACAATGTGGATGGTGCTACGTCAGCTTCCAGGAGAGCAGAGTTTCAAATAAAGGGGTTCAGGCAGGGGGTTCACACAGTCCGTTCTGGGCTGTCTGGCCTCTCTCAATCCAGCCTGTTCTTCAAGCCTGGCTCTGCAGCCTTCCCAGAATTTCTCTGCGCTCCTCCAACATCTTTTTTTTTTTTTTTTTAAATTTTTTTTCCTCCAACATCTTTTAAGTGAATTTCTTCTCTCTGTCTCTGCTGTTGTTTCTTTGCCAAACTGTGGAAACCTGGGCCCTCGGCAGTGAAAGCACAGAGTCCTAAGCACTGGACCACCAAGAATTTCATCCTCTCCTTAAATCCTCCAGAAATGGTTTCTGTAGTGTACCACCATGAATTCTGCACTCTACATCCCCAGAATAGATGAAGCATCAGGCTCAGGTTGGACTATTTCGAGGATTAGAGTAGATATCTACCTTTACAAACAGCTTACTATATGCCTGGCACTGTGCTTGTCATTGTTCAGTCGCTGAGTGGTGTTTGACTCTTTGCTACCCCGTGGACTGCAACACGCCAGGGTTCCCTGTCCTTCACTGTCTCCCAGAGTTTGTTCAAACTCATGTTCAGTGAGTCACTGACGTTATCTAACCATCTCATCCTCTGCTGCCTCCTTCTCTTCTGGTGCTCAGTCTTTCCCAGCATCAGGGTTTTTTCCAATGAGTTGGCTCTTTGCATCAGGTGGCCAAAGTATTGGCACTTATTATGAAGCTAGGGGCTTCATAAATGTTCTTATTTCATCTCTTATTATCCCCATGGTGAAGGAACAGAAGCTCAGAGAGAGTAAGTGACTCACTCAGAGACACACAGCAAATAGCTAAGTGCTGTCTAGTGCCAACCCTCAGATTCCACTGTCTCTTGGCAGTGTCAGCCCACCCCCACTGCTTCATTTCTGTCCCTCTTGCTCTTTTCAAATCTGCCATTCCCAGGGCCCAGATCACCCCCCCCCATCCTCCCCTTCCCCCACCCTATCCCGGTTGCCCTCTCAGCATCCTTCAGATTAGCTGAGAGGAGCCCTTCCCATGGTGCTCCTTGCCCTCTTGGTTGACCAGAACTCCACTCCCACCAAAAGCTACAGCCCTCCCAGTCTCCCAGGTCACAGCCTGCCTCCCCTCCAGCTGTGCTGCAATCAACGGGAGCAATAAGTTCACTGGGTACCCCCCCATCTCCCAGGAGGATTCACATACACCTTTGTCTTCCATCTGCCAACTCCACCCCCTCCTGACATCACACTCTACTCTCAACTCACAGAAAAGTCTGTACAATCTCTTTGTTAGGAACTAAAATGGCTGTGGAGACTTTCAGGTCTCCCACCCCTGAAAGGACTGGCTAGAGTGTCCTTGGAGGAGAACACAGTCCTTCAAATTTCCACCGGAAATAGCCTCTACCTGCCAGTCTCTTCCTTGCTCCTATCTCTTGGGTCCTGCCAGGTCCTTTGCCTTGCCAGCCTTCAGGTCCATTGTGATGTCGCTGGCTTAACTGTGAGGTCACCATGTCCCACATCCCCCTGGGGAGTAGCACAGAGGTAGGACCTTGGCCTCCTAACTGGGGGAAAAAACCGCACCAGTGCCTGGACTCAGATGAGATACTCAGGCCAAGCAAGTCCTTGGAGACCAGAGAGGGCTTGGGAAGTGACTGTGGAGGGACGGTAGGGTTAAGAGGCCTTCAGGGATGAGCGAAAGACACCAGGGAGGCCTCAGAAAAGAATCAGCATCTGGAGCAGAAGAGCTGGAGAGGTGGACGTGGGTCCTCAAACCCCTGGTCCACTGCACACTTACTTTCTTCATCTTTCCGTGAATTACAAAATAATACAGATGAACGGTCAGCGATTCAAGCAGCAGGGAATATAAAGACAAAAAATGGAAACTCCCCTCCTTCCCACTTTCCCAGAGGTCAGTGTGACTTGTTTTGAGGTTTATCTTTCCAGATATCTGTCCATGAACCTACAAACAATAAATGGACTTCTAAATCTTGTTTTTATACATGAATATTAATAGATGATATGATAATACTGTTCTGTAACTTTTTCTATTGACAGTCTACTGTGGCCATCATTTCATGCCAGAACATACACACCATCTGCCTCCTGTCTTCCTGACTGTATAGTATTCCACTGCAGAGGAGTGCATGCATGCCCTCTGGTGGACATAACATGTAGCATTTCTCTGTCGGTAGGCTCCAATGTTTCTCTGTGCCACACAAGACTGGAAAGGATTTCCATACAGAGGTAATATGCAGAATGTTTTAGAATATTAACTGTTAGGCACAGAAGGATAGTTATTATATGATATCACTTATATATGCAATTGAAAAATAATCCAAATGAATTTATTTACAAAACAGAAACAGACTCACAGACATAGAAGACAAATTTATGGTTAGACAAGGGGGAAGAAGAGGGGGAGGGCTACATTAGGAGTGTAGGATTAGAAGATACACATCCCTATGTATAGATAAACACATCCCTATTTATATATGTATAAAATATATAGTAAAAGAATTTACTATATAGTAGAGAGAACTGTATTCAATATCTTGTACTAACCTATAATGGAAAAGAGTTGGGAAAATATACATGTATGTATTTATAATTTTATTTATTTTTGGCTGTGCTGGGTTTTCATTGCTGTGGGGGCTTTTCTCTAGTTGAGGTGAGCGGGGACTACTTTGTCACTGCAGTATGAGGGTTTCTCATTGCAGCAGCCCCTCTTTTTGCAGAGCATGGGCTCTAGGGTGCGCGGGGCTTCCACGTTTACAGCACGTGGGTTCAGTAGTTGCAGCTGCCAGGCTCTAGAGCACAGGCTTGATAGTTGTGGCGCATGGGCTTAGCTGATCCGAGGCAAGCGGGCTCTTCCCAGATCAGGGATCTAACCCGCGTCGTCTGCACAGGTAGGCAGATTCTTCACCACTGAGCCACCAGGGAAGCACCACGTAGATATTTTTTAAAGACTGTTACCTCTGATGGATTTCATCCCAGCTTTGCGACCTTATGGCAAGTCACTTAACCTCTCTGCCTCTTTCTCTATCTGTCAAGTGGGGATAATAAGAGCACTTGCCTCCCAGGGTTCTTTCAATGATTCTTCAAGATAATTCATGTAAAGCCCTGAGGACAGTGTCTGGCCCCATGCAAGCACTTGACAAATGTGGATTACTGTTAATATTGTACATCAATCTTTGCCTCGTTAGGCAAGTATCTGCAAGTCAGTTTCCTAAAAGCTGATGATGAATGTTCCTGGCTCCCTTTGGAAGACCAGGATTTAGGCAGCACACTTGGAGAGATGAATTACATTCACTTTTATTGCTTTATTCATTAACCCCTGGTTGGAGACCGCTGCTCTCCTCCAAAGCAATCTTGCCCCCACACCAGTTGCACATCACAGCAATAATAGCTCCTGGCATTCAAGCCCTCACCATGTGCCAGGAACCCTGCAAAGCACTTTGACACGCTTGGTCTAACTCCATCAACACGATGACCCTGGATGCTATTATATTCTGTTTTATAGACAAGAAAATTGAAACTCAGAGAAGGAAAGTGACTGGCCCAAGACTGCGTAACCCAACATGGAGCTGCAATGTCCCAGAGGGGAAGGAGAGCTAATGGGAGAATTGCTGGAGGGGCGCCTGTGAAGAGATAAAAATGGCTACAGATGTAGCACAGTAGGGTCTGGATTCCCTTCAGCAGCCAAAGGACCCTCAGAAAAATTAGGATGGATGGAGGCCCAAGTCAAATAGTAGGGAAATGAGCTGTAGAATTAGCAGCTGGCACCCTGCAAGTGCCCTGAGAATCTGACATTCATTCACTCACCTATTCATTCACGTATTTATTGATTGTTGACTGTGTGTCAGGCATTGAACCAGTTGCTGGGAATATACGCTATAAGAACGTGACCCAGACCTTAGAATTTACAGCCCACATACCAGAAGCCTTGCAGGATGTTGCTGAAATAATGAGTTGTGTGCAACTGTCAAGACTTATTGTCAGGACTTCTCTGGTGGTCCCCTGGTTAAGAATCTGCCTTCCAATGCAGGGGACACAGGTTCAATCCCTGGTCCAGGAACTAAGATCCCACATGCCTTGGGGAAACTAAGCCCCACCCTGAGCCTGCATGTCCTGGAGCTTGAGGGCCGCAACTGAAGAGAAGCACTCATGCTGCAACGGAAGATCTCACGGGCTGCAACTAAGACCCTTACACAGCCAAATAAACAAACAATTTTTTTTAAGTTTATTATCATTAAGAGGTTTGGGACTGGTCATAGCAAACACACTCTTTCAACAACACAAGAGACAACTCTACACATGGACATCACCAGATGGTCAATACCAACATCAGATTTATTATATTCTTTGCAGTCAAAGACAGAGAAGCTCTATACAGTCAGCAAAAACAAGATCCAAATAACCATGATGGTGTGATCACTCACCTAGAGCCAGACAACCTGGAGTGGGAAGTCAAGTGGGCCTTAGGAAGCACCACTACGAACAAAGCTAGTGGAGGTGATGGAATTCCAGTTGAGCTATTTCAAATCCTGAAAGATGATGCTGTGAAAGTGCTGCACTCAATATGCCAGCAAATTTGGAAAACTCAGCAGTGGCCACAGGACTAGAAAAGGTCAGTTTTCATCCCAATCTCAAAGAAAGGCAATGCCAAAGAATGCTCAAACTATCGCACAATTGCACTCATCTCACACACTAGCAAAGTAATGCTCAAAATTCTCCAAGCCAGGCTTCAACAGTATGTGAACCGTGAACTTCCAGATGTTCAAGCTGGTTTTAGAAAAGGCAGAGGAACTAGAGATCAAATTGCCAACATCTGTTGGATCCTCAAAAAAGCAAGAGCATTCCAGAAAAACATCTACTTCTGCTTTATTGACTATACCAAAGCCTTTGACTGTGTGGATCACAACAAACTGTGGAAAATTCTTCAAGAGATGGGAATACTAGACCACCTGACCTGCCTTCTGAGAAATCTGTATGCAGGTCAGGAAGCAACAGTTAAAACTGGACATGGAACAACAGACTGGTTCCAAACTGGGAAAGGAGTAGTCAAGGCTGTATATTGTCATCCTGCTTATTTAACTTACATGCAGAGTACCTCATGCGAAATGCCGGGTTGGATGAAGCACAAGCTGGAATCAAGATTGCCAGGAGAAATATCAATAACCTCAGATATGCAGGTGACACCACCCTTATGGCAGAAAGTGAAGAACAACTGAAGAGCCTCTTGATGAGAGTGAAAGAGGAGAGTGAAAAAGCTGGTTTAAAACTCAACATTCAAAAAACTAAGATCATGGCATCTGGTCCCATCACTTCATGGCAAATAGATGTGGAAACAGTGGAAACAATGACAGATTTTATTTTCTTGGGCTTCAAAATCACTGAGGATGGTGACTGCAGCTATGAAATTAAAAGACGCTTGCTCCTTGGAAGAAAAGTTATGACAAGCCTAGACAGCATATGAAAAAGCAGAGACATTACTTTGCCAACAAAAGTCCATCTAGTCACAGTTATGGTTTTTCCAGTAATCATGTATGGATGTGAGAATTGGACCATAAAGAAGGCTGAGCGCTGAAGAAGTGATGCTTTCGAGCTGTGGTGTTGGAGAAGACTCTTGAGAGTCCCTTGGACCGCAAAGAGCTCAAACCAGTCAACCCTAAATGAAATCAACCCTGAATATTCACTGGAAGGACTGATGCTGAAGCTGAAGCTCCAATACTTTGGCCACCTAATGTGAATAGCCAACTCATTGGAAAAGACCCTGATGCTGGGAAAGACTGGAGGCAGTAAGAGAAGGGGAAAACAGAGGATGAGATGGTTGGATGGCATCGCCCACTAATGGATATGAGTTTAAGCAAGCTCTGGGAGATGGTGAAGGACAGGGAAACCTGGCGTGCTGCAATCCATGGGGGTCACAAAGTGTCAGACACAACTGAGCAACTGGACAACAACAATCATTAAGAGGTTTGGGAAGCAAAGTAGAGCCAGGAGTGTTGGGCCGGCTCATGCAGTAAAAAGAGAAACACAGCAGAACCACAAGTAGAAGCCTCACTTCCTCTTTGAAAACCTCAAAAACTTCTCCAATCCATAACCACTGCCACCTCCAACCTTGAGGACAGTGAGCTGAGCTCCTGGCCAGCTCAGTGCCTGGGATCTGTAGCTCTGTTGTATGGATAATTTTGAGGGGAACCAGGTCAGGAGTCCAAGTCAGGATGTGGGGGGTCTGGGGCCATCATGGCTTCAGAAGGTTAAGCAACTCTGTGACTTCGACAGGGTTGAGGGTGGGGAGCTCAACCCAGTCCACAGTGTGCTCACCTCCCCCTGCTCTGCGGTTGACACCTGCCTCCTCCTGCCTGACACCCACTTATCTCATCTCCCTGGACAGCCCAGCTGTCAGTCAGATGCAACAAGTTGGCCTTTGGCTTCACACCCTAGGGCGGGGAGATCCTGAGATAGGGCGCATCAGCTCTCACATTTGCAGAAAGGGCCTCGAGACACTTGCATCTTCCCCTGCACCCACCTGTGACCTTCCAGCCCTTCCGTGGAGAAAATGGTAGCTGTTTTGTTCAGTCACTAACTCATGTCCAGCTATTTGCAACGTCTTGGACTGCAGCACACCATGCTCCTCTGTCTTCCACTAGCTCCCGGAGTTTGCTTAAACTCATGTCCATTGAGTCAGTGATACTATCCAACCATCTTTTCCTCTGCTGACCCCTTTTCATGCCCTCAATCTTTCCCAGCATCAGGGTCTTTTCCAATGAATAAACTCTTTGCATCAGGTGGCCAAAATATTGGCGTTTCAGTATCAATCCTTGCAATGAATATTCAGAGTTGATTTCCTTTAAGACTGACAGGTTTGATCTCCTTGCAGTCCCTTGGAATCTCAAGAAAACTCTCAAGAGTTTTCTCCAACACCACAATTGGAAAGCATCACTTCTTTGATGCTCAGCCTTTTTTATAGTCCAATTCTCACAACCACACATGACCACTGGAAAAACCATTGTTTTGACTATATACATCTTTATTGGCAGAGAGATGTCTTTGCTTTTTCATATGCTGTCTAGGTTTGTCATAGCTTTTCTTCCAAGGAGCATACATTTTTAGCAGTGACTTTGGAGCTCAAGAAAATAAAGTCTGTCACTCTTTCCATTGTTTACCCTTCTATTTGCCATGAAGTGATGAGACTGGATGCCATGATCATAGCTTTTCGAATGTTTTAAGCCAGTTTTTTCACTCTCCTCTTTCACCCTCATCAAGAGGCTCTGTAGATACATCTTCAAATGACATCTTAGGTTCATCCTACTCATCCCCTCATCTCAACCATTCCAAGAGACAGAAAGAGTTCACACAGCTGAAATTCAAATCCAGTAGTGCTAATATACTCTTAACCATCTTATGCTTACCATATACACAGATATCCTATCCAGCCTTGTGTCAAACAGAGAAAAACTGATGTTCTCCTATTGACCACCAATAGAAGAATTGTACATACATGCAACAGAATACTGTGCAGCCAGCAAAAAGCAAAGGTTAAATCTATTGAGTACCTTCTGTATGCTAAATTTCTGTACAATCATCTCATTTAAGGACATCCCTGGTGGTCTGATATCTCAGTTGGTAAAGAATCTGCCTGCAATGCAGGAGACCCTGGTTCAATTTCTGGGTCGGAAGATCCACTGGAGAAGGGATAGGCTACCCACTCCAGTATTCTAGGACTTCCCCTGTGGCTCAGCTGGTAAAGAATCTGCCTGCAATGCGGGAGACCTGGGTCGATCCCTGGGTTGGGAAGTTCCCCTAGAGAAGGGAAAGGCTACCCACTCCAGTATTCTGGCCTGGAGAATTCCATGGACTGTATAATCCATGGGGTCACAAAGAATCGGACATGACAGAGTGACTTTAACTTTCACTGGTGGTCCAGTGGTTGGGAATTCACCTACCAATGCAGTGTACATGCATTTCATCCCTGATCCAGGAAGATCCCACATGCCAAGGGAGGGCAACTAAGCCTGTGCACCACAACTACTGAGCCTGGGTGCCCTAGGGCCTGTTCTCCGCAACAAGAGAAGCCACCACAATGAGAAACCTTTGCACAACAGCTAAAGAAAGCCCTTGAGTATCAACGAAGACCCAGATAAGCAAAAAAATTAAAAAAATTCTTTTTAATTATCTCATTTAATCTTCCTCAAAATGTCCCAAGCTAAGAATCTTTAATATCCCCATTTTATAAATGAGCAAACAAAGATCCAGCAAGGGTAAACCAGGTAGCATCCACTCAAATGCCTACAGTGGCCATATAGTTAACAAAATGTGGTCCAAGAATAGTGTGATACAAATGGTACCTGACACTCAGCCTTGGTGTCAGAATTAACAAGGAAGAGTGGGGACTGAGGCAAACCAGAAAGCTTGGGCCATTCATCATGACTCAGCATAATCACAGGCCACTGCTGCCAAAGGTTCTAACTCCTCTAGAGAACCCGAAAATCAGGATTCTTATGTGAAATATCTAGATTTTTTTTTAAGTTGGTTCAATTGTCTTAAAATAATGTGCTCGCCAATCAGGACAGATTTGTGTGCCAGATTCAGCCACCTCTGCCCAGGGTCCCGGAGCCCTAGCTCTTTCCTGTGGATATGACCCACATTCCTTCGAACATTCAAAGAACACCAGTTCGTGACAAAATCCCCTAAAAAATATAAGAGGAGTGAACAACTCCCAACTCATCCTATGAGGCCAGTATTACTCTGATACCAAAACCAAAGACCTTACAAGATAACTACAGACAAATATCTCTTATGGATATACATGCAAAAACCCACAACATAATATGAGCAAATAGAATCCAACACTGCCAAAGAAAGATTATACACCAGGACCGAGTAAGAGCTATACCAGAAGTGGTTTGACATCCAAAAATTAATCAGTGGAATACACTATGTCAGTAGAATAAAAGACAAAAACCACACGATCGTCTCAATAGATGCAGAAAACACACTTGACAAAATCCAACACTCTTTCATGATAAAAACACTCACTCAACTAGGAATAGGGAACTTCCTCATCTCAATAAAGAATGTCTACATAAAGCAAGTGGCCGGGACTTCCCTCGTGGTCCAATGGCTAAGACTCCGTGCTCCCAATGCAGAGGGACCAGGTTCTATTCCTGGTCAGGGAACTAAGTAGGTCCCACAAGCTGCAACAAAGATCCTGCGTGCCACAACTAAGACCTGACACAGCCAAATAAGTAAATAAAAAGAATTTGAATTAAAAAAAAAGGCAAGTGGCCGACATTGCATATAATAATGAAGGCCTTCTTGCTTTTCCTCTCAGATCAAGAATAATACAACAGATAAGTTAAACATTATAAAATTGAAAACTTCTGTGCTTCCAAGGATTCCATCAAGAAATAAAAAGGCTAGGATGGCTATAATTTAAAAAAAAGGAAAATAAGTGCTGACAAAGATGTAGAAAAATCAGAACTCTCATCCATTGTTGGTAGGGCTGCAAAACTGTTCAGCTATTGTGGAAAATGGTTTGGTGATTTCTCAAAAAGTTAAAGAATTACCATATGACCCAGGAATCCCACTCCTAGACATTTACCAAAAGAACTGAATACAAACAAGTATTCAGTTGTTCAAACAAGTACATCTGTGGATATGACACATATTCAAGTATTCAAACAAGTACATCTACAATACATGCATGTTCTTAGTAGCACTGTTCACGATAGCCAAAAGATAGAGAGTCTAAATGTCCATCAACAGATGAATGGATAAACAAATTCCCTGGTGGCTCAGATGGTAAAGAATCTGCCTGCAATGCAGGAGACCTGGTTTCGATCCCTGGGTTGGGAAGATCCCTGGAGAAGGAAATGGCAACCCACTCCAGTATTCTTGCCTGGAGAAATCCATGGACAGAGGAACCTGGTGGGCTACAGTCCATGGGATCGCAAAGAGTTGGACACGACTGAGCAACTACCACTTTCAGTTTCATGCAATGGAATAAAATACAATGTACAGGAACCTCCAAAACACTACGCTAAGTGAAAGAAATCAAATGCAGAAAGTCAATCCACCTTCCAATGCAGTGGACGTGGGTTCTATCCCTCGCCAGGTAACTAAGATCCCACATACTATGGGGCAACTAAACCCACACGCTGCAGCTAGAGACAGACTGCATGCCACGATGAAGACCCAGTGCAGTCAAAAAAAAAAAGTCACATATTATATGATTCCATTTATATGATGTTTAGAATAGATAAATTCATAGAGATGGCAGATTGGACATTGTCAGGGGTTGAGGGGAAGAGAGAATGAAGAGAAACTGCTTAATGGGTAAGGGATTTTACTTGGGATTTATGGAAGTGTTTTGGAATTAAATACAGGTGGCAGTGGTACAATGTTCTGAATGTCCTGGGCTGTGCTTCATCATCCAGTTGTGTCCGACTCTTTGCAATCCCATGGACTGTATAGCCCACCAGGCTCTAGCAGTGAATTGTTCATTTTAAAATGATTAATTTTGTGTTATGTGAACTTCACCCCAATAAATTATTTTTTAAAAGAAGAACATGAAAAGTGTAGAGTATTAATATCTTGCAATCTAGTTCATTAGCCATCTTTTCTATATTGCAGTCATATTTCAGTAAACTAAGTTTTCTTAAAAAAAAAAAAAGAAGTGAAGACTTCCCTGTGGTACAGCGGATAAGAATCCGCCAGCCAATGCAGGGGATGGATATTGCTGACCCGGGGATATTCCACGTGCTGCTGAGAAATGAAGCCCGTGGCCACTACTAAAGCCCTAAAGCCTGTGCTCCACAACAAGGGAAGCCACCGAAACGAGAAACCCATGCACTGCAGTGAAGAGGAGCCCCCGCTCACATCAAATAGAGAAAGCTGGCCTGCAGCAGTGAAGACTCAGAGCAACCAAAAATAAATAAATAATTTTTAGAAATGAGTAGTCCTGATACGTTATCCAGTTGATATAGGATATTTAAAAAGCAAAAACATGAAAAGACAACTCACAGAAAGGGAAAAAAAATTTTAAATCATTTATATGATAAGGAACTTGAATCCAGAAATACAAACAACTCTTACAACTCAATAATAAAGAGCAAATAATTTGCAGCAACATGGATGGACCTAAAGAGTATCATATTGAGTGAAGTAAGTTGGACAGAGAAGGAGAAATATCATGACATCCCTTACATGTGGAATCTAAAAAGAAATGATACAAATGAATTTACTTACAAAAGAGAAAGAGACTCACAGACTTAGAAAACGAATTTATGATTGCCGGGGGGGAAGGGAGAGTCAG
The DNA here is from genome assembly GCA_024291935.2 of Okapia johnstoni. NCBI lineage: Eukaryota > Metazoa > Chordata > Mammalia > Artiodactyla > Giraffidae > Okapia > Okapia johnstoni. The sequence goes on along the minus strand of JAGTYA010000024.1, from coordinate 8,422,293 downwards.
GGACTTTGGGAAGGTCATGTACACGCTGCTGTATTTAAAATGGATAACCAACAAAGACCTATTGTCTAGCACATGGAACTCTGCTCAGTGTCACCCGCCAGCCTGGATGGGAGAGGGGCTTGGGGGAAAATGGATACATGTATATGTATGGCTGAGTCCCTCTGCTGTTCACCTGAAACTACCACAACATCGCCAATTAGCTATACCCCAATACAGAATAAAAAGTTTAATGTTTGGGGGGAAAACAGACAAAGGAAGAAAAAACTAATAAAAGGTAAATAATCCAAGCAAACAATGGGCAAATAATAGGAACAGACACTTCTTCAAAGAAGGTAAATAAATGGACAACAACCACATAAAAAATGCTCAGCAACAGAAAACTCAACATTACAAGTCATTAGAGAAACGCAAATCAAAACCACGATGCATTACTACTTCACACCCACTATAATAGTTATAATTTTAAAAAAATATATGATAAAAAGATGTGTTGATAATATAGAGAAATCAGAACACTTACACATCACTGGTGGGAATGCAAAATGGTACAGCCACTGTGGAAAATAATTTGGTGGTTCTTCAAAAATTTAAACAGTTACAGCATGACTCAACGATTCTAATATGGATATATATACTCGAAAGATTTGAAAATATGTTCATACAGAAACTTGTATATGAATGTTCATAACAGCTTTAGTTACAATAACTAAAAAGTGGAAACAATCCACAAATCAACTGTACTTCAATTTAAAAAAAGGGAAACCAAATGTCCATCAATTGAGCAAATAAACAAAATGTGGTATATGCATACAATGGGGTATTTCCTCTATGAAAATGAATGAAGTATTAATGCATGACCAGGTGAACAATAAAACATTATGTTAAATGAAAGAAACCAGTTACAAAGATGGCATATTGTATGATCTTATTTATATAAAATATCCAGAATAGGCAAATATATGGAGACAGAAAGTTTATTAGTGGTTGCTTAGAGCTGGAGGTTGGGAGTGGGAAATGGGGAATGTCTGCTTTTAGTGTGACAAAGGTGTTTTGGGATAGATAATGTTTTTTTTTTTTTTTTTTAAAAAAGATCATAGTGGTTACACAGCTCTGTGAATATACTAAAAACCATTGAAGTGCCCAGTTTAAATGGATGAATTATGCAGTATGTGTATTGTAACTTAAAGCTCTTTAAAAGAGAGAGAACTGAGGAGTTCCCTGGTGGCACAGTGGATATGATTTTGCCTACTAATTCAGGGGATATGGGTTCCATTCCTGGTCTGAGAAGATTCCATATGCTATGGAGCGCCTAAGCCTGTGTGCCACAACTACTGAATTCTTGCTCTAGAGCCTGCAAACTGGAAAAAGAGAAGACCCTGCAATGAGGAGTCCATGCACCACAATGAACAGTAGCCCCCACTTACTACAACTAGAGAAAGCCTGTGCAAAGCAAGCAAGACACAGCACAGCCAAAAATAAATAAACAGATAAAAAAGATTTTTAAAAGAGAGAGATGAGAATGTTCTTGCCTCCTGGCACTGGAACACCTTCCTGGAGTTTCCCATGAATGCCTTCTTCTGGAATAGGACCTCCATGAAATGAGGGCTCTAGTAAAGTATCCATTAAAACCTATGTCAGGCACACACACACACACATACCACCCCACCCCCCCTTCGAGTTAATGGTATGTGAACAGGAGCAGGCCCTGGGCAGAATAATTCCATGCACAAGCTCTGCATTGGCAGGAAGGTTGTGGAAATGGTGGCTTGGTACTCAACATCCCTTGCTTCCTCCTAGCATGCCTTCTGGCACTGTGGAAAAAACATTTCCCAGACTCCCTTGCAGCTAGAACTCTGTGAATATGGTTCTCCTAATCCATAAACAGTTGGGTGAGATTTGGGAGGTGAAAATAAGAAGGCCAAAGGCTCCAAGTCAGCCTTTTTTGCAACAGTATCAGCAGTGGAACCAGAGTCAAAGTTTGGAGCATCTTTTATTTTTCTTGCAGATCTGGCATAGGTCTGCAGCCAGCACTTACAGATTCTCCACCTTTCCAAGTGAAGCAAAGGGAGCAACTCTCTAGGTTGGTCAGTTCTGTGGATTTGTTCTGGAATTATTCCTGGAGGCCTTTTCTAGAACCAGCTTCCTGTCCTTTCTTGTTATTTTGGAAGCATTTAAAGCCCTGTATGACATCCCTTTCCACGTGGCTTGCGTGTGTGCTAAGCTGCTTCAGTCGTGTCCAACTCTGTGCAACCCCATTGTCTGTAGCCTGCAATGCTCCATAGCAGTTTATTTATTTGCAACTGAGTCTTAAGGAATACACCTGCTTTGCCCGAGTTGTCCTGCATGAAGACATGCAATCAATCATCCTGAACCTCTGTATCCTCATCTTTAGAATGGAAGTAAGAATACCTCACTGAGGATTAAATAGGAAGTATTTTAAGAAGTTAGCATGCTACTCAACAAAGTTTTGTGAACTGGAGCTCTTTGGTTCAGCTCACGAATCATTGCAGCTTGTACTCCTGTGAGGTAACAAACAGTGTCAGTCTGCATCCTCCTTTCTCCCAGAAATTTACCCTGACCTTTTCTATCTCTGCATGGTTAAAACTCAGAGCCAAGAGGGGGTAGGCCCAGTTTTGTAGGGCAGGGGAGAGTAGGGCAGGGGAGAGAACAACCAACTGGGGCTTGGATGATCTAGGTACCAGTAGCCCTCTTTTACAAACTAGAAGACTGAGGTTTAGGGAAGATAAAGGACTTGCTTAAGATCAATAAGTCATGAAGGCAGAGAAGGGATCTGAAGACATTTTGTCTGACTCCAGAGTGTGAAGCCTTTCATCAGCACACTGTACATAGACCTGTTCCTTTTGGCATGTGATCCACTCCCCTTGCAGTCTGAGGTAAGGAGCTGGCAAACTTCGTTTCAAAGAGAAATTATCTCAACAGGCAGGCCCTTGGATTGCTCAGTGGTCAAGAACATCTCTCCAGAAAACTGGGGCAACTTGGGTACCACAAAAAGCATTCAGAAGGTGGCAGGTCCTTTGCTAGGATCTGGCTGAGATGACAACTCTGATTACTTGCCCAAGGAGTCAGGAGAAAAAGATCTATTCACTCGGTTGACATTGACCTGGAACAAGCTGTACACGAGGTGCCACTGGGTTTGCAGCAATGTATTCTATAGCAGGGAGCCCAAGCAGCAATGGTTACTCCACCTTCCCTTGCCTGCCCATCAGCAGGCATCAGAGCTTTCCAAAGACATCTTCCCAGGGCCCTAGGGCTTTCACGCCTTCAGAGAGTACCCCCCCCCCCCCGCCCACTGCCAGTCCCCATCCCATCAATTGCCCACCTTTAAAGTACAGTGGGCAGTTTCCTCCTCTAAGACAGACCTCAGTTCGGCAACCTCTCCCACCTCTGAGAGTCTGCAGACCTCGTTTCATGCAAACTGCCCCTCAGGGACAGAGCAAATCCTGCCTTGTGTCCTGATTACAGTGGGAAAGTAGGAGGCCTGGGCTGACCTCACACCTACATCAGCCCCACTGTTCTTGCATGTTATTGAGTCTCTATGAACCTCTTTCTTAACCTGTGAAAAGTTACTAATACCTACTTTGCTGGAGAGGTAAGCATGTACTGGGGCTCCTTTTCAGTAGATGGTCATTCCCTCCTCCTGGCTTCTCTCCTGCCTTTCAGATAATACCACCCTTCAGGGCAAGAGACAGAAACTTTTTATCTCTTTATTCACAACCACACCCATCCACACCTGCCCATGGAGGCTGCCTGACAAAACCTGTTGAATGAGTCAACAACTAGAAGCCTATAGTGTAAATCACTCCATTTGTTTCATTCCTTTGTTTGTTGAACAAAAGTGTCTTGAGTCTTAACCAGATGCCAAGCCCTGTGCTTGGTTCCAAGGATAGAAAACACGAGTCAAGGTCCCTGTCCTCAAGAGGACCACGGGTTGTGATAAAACAGACACGTCGGATATCATAGTCCAGTGTGATCACTGGACTAGGGGTGTCCAGAGGGGAATGTCTAACCTGGGGAGGTGGGGACAAAGTTGTCAGGGGAAGTTTCCTGGAGGGGGTGGGGCCTCATCTAATTTCATTTAGTGTCTGTGTCTCTCCAACCATGAGAATGGAAGTACCATGAAGGCAGAGATTTTGGTTTTGTTCACTGCTGTGTCCTCAGGACCTAAAAGACTGCTTGGTACATAGTAGGTGCTTGATCAATATATGTTGAACGGATGAATGAAACAGGCAAAGAAGAGGAAGAACTGTGGTCAGAGGCTTGGAGGCAGGACATCACTTGGCTCCTGTGGGTTCCTGCATCCCTTGTTTTTCTTTCAGGAAACCCAATCACTCTACACAGGGCCCTACCCCTCACAGAGGCACGTACCCCTGTGTTAGTTTCACAACAGCCCAGTGAGATGAGCTGGGCAGGTACAGTGCTCCCTACTCATCCACGGGGAAACTATTCTTGTGTTTTTTTTTTTTTTAAGAAGCCAACAAATCTTTGTTAAACATCTGCAAAGTTACTGGGAGGAAGCCATGATGCCAGTCATGCCAGATGTCAGTCTATCTTCTCCATGACGTTCTTGGGCTTAATGCTCTCTTCCTGGCTACAGATGGAGATGGAGCTGGTCTAACTCGTTGGGACTCCAGCCATACTGCTCACTCACACCTTTAGCTTGCTGCCTGTCAGATCCCCCAGCGGCTCAGCCAGCAGCCAGAGATTAATGTGCTGATGAGTGACGCTCATGACATGGCAGATTTCGGACAGAGTCTTCGAAGCCGGTTATACCTTCCAAGAGATCCATGTTTTATTCCAGGGCTCACCAGAAGGCCTGGAAGTGGCAGGTCCCCAGCAGGTCTCTGAGAGTCAAGATCTGCTGGGTGGGTCTGCTGGGTTCTTCCTGCTGCTCTTGCACAGCGTGAAGTCGGTGTGGGGCAGGTTGGCGAGGGCCTTCAGCAGGATCTGGGCAGTGACTGTGGTCTGGAAGAAGGCTGGGTACAGCTTCAGCACAGCCAGGTTGGCTTCCAAATCATAAATATTCTCCTTGGCCTGCGTCTCCACATAGTGCTCCAGGGTGGCCAGGTGCTCAGGATTGCACCTATCCATCCCCTTGAGTGACTTTCCCACATTCGCTCTCATCTGCTCAAACATCACCATGACAGCTGTCACCTCCCACACCGGTGATGGAGCCAAAGACCCTGTCGGGCTGCATCCTTGAAAACTGGAAAAGTGGGGAAACTGATCTTTAGAGGGAAAAAGTGATTGATCCCCGGTCTATGGCGAATTGGTGGCCTTGCTGAGAGGAGAACTCAGGTCTCCTGGCTCTAACCTGCTCCCCTGAGGGCAGCTCTGCCCTCCAAGGACCGACAGGGCTAGCTGCGGTGCTCAGCTGAGCTGGGTGTCTCGACCTTCACATCTGGAGAGGGGACCCAGAATCAAGGTGTAGAGAAAGACCCTGGTCCTGAGAATGGAGATGGTATAGTAATAGTAACGATGATGACGAGGAGGAGGAAAATCAGAACTTTTCTATTGTTGCGCTCAGTTGTTTCAGTCGTGTCTGCCTCTTTGCAACCCCTCTAGGCTCCTCTGTCCATGGGATTCTCCAGGCAAGAGTATTGAAGTGGGTTGCCATTTTTAGGAAGTTCAGTTGTTCAGGCGCTAACTCATGTCCAACTCTTTGTGACCCCCATAGATTTCAGCACACCAGGCTCCTCTGTCCTCCACTATGTCCCAGAGTTTGCTCAAATTCATGTCCATTGAGTCGATGGTGCTATCTGACCATCTCATCCTCTGCCACCCCCTGCTCCTTTTGTCTTCAATCTTTTCCAGCATCAGGGTGCTTGACATCTGTTTTCCTCATGGGTTCCTCACCACAGATATTCTTCCCCCTATTTAACAGATTAAAAAACTGAGCTCAGAAAGGTTAATTCACCTTTGAATTGCTTGAGGCCATACAGCCAGTAAGTGGTGGAGCTGAATCATAAGCCAAGTCTGTTGAGCTTTTTTACCATCTTTGGTCATCTGCAAAGAGCAAAGGATGTAGGACAGGTGTGATGCTGTGATGCTGTGTTCATGCTGGGAGCCAGGAGGACTTCAGAGCCCTGGCCGGGAGGCACTGTCAAAGCCAAGCAGCTTCCTCCCGACCCCAGAGACTAGGGATTTAGGTGCCAGGAAGGCCCATGGTTCTGGCATAGAGCTTCTCTTGCTGCCATAGCTGTCACAAAACAGACACTTACATAATGCCAGGTAGGTGCCTAGCAAAGCTGGGTTGTACATGGAACCCAAACACCCAGGCTACCCCATTTATTGGGAATAAATGGGGGCATGTTAATAGTAACTACTTCACTGCAACCCAGCCTTGAAATTGTCCTCCATTAGTTCTCCTGTATCAGTTGAGTATTTTGGTTCACAGCCCAAGGCCCTCAAGTCAACCAGACTAGGTTCAGACCCCTCTGCCTCTCTAGCCTGCATCCTGAGCAAGTTCTGCGACGTGCCTCAGTATGTTTCCCTGCCTCCTTTACAAAATAGGACTTGGAACAGACGTGGAATTGTGATGGAGACTGTAGCAGACCGTGCCTGGAAAGGGCTTAACCCAGCACCTCACCCAGAGAAAGAGCTGGATGAACGCAGCTGTCAGGAGGGTTTCCTTGAGGGGTTCTGGGGATGGCCCTGCGGGCTCCCAAGCAGGTCACCATCTGCCTCCACGGGAAGCCAAGGGTTGGGAAGCCAAGGGTGTGGAAGCCAAGGGTGTGGCCTCTTGTGGGGCTCCCCTAGTGCTGGGCCAGCAAGTCACACCTTCAACATGTTCTGTTCTCAGCGATGAAAAGGGTGTCCCACTCACGCCCCCGGTCCCGCTTTGTCAGCAGAGGGTGAAGGAGCTGAAAAGGCACCTCGTGCTCTCCCATTCATAAGAGCCCTCCATGGCAGCAGCTCCTTCGACTCCGACAAGTGGGCTCGCTGAGCGGCCCGACCCCGTGATTCTCGTTCAACATCGTGGCCATTTCATCCTCCTGAGGACTCCTCAGTCCCCACACATGGGCCTGAGGGGTCCGTGCTAACTCCTAATGTCTGAACCTCAGCAGACTTTACACCTACTTGTGGCCACCCCAAATCTCCCAGGCTGGGTAGAAAAGACTCCAATAAAGGATAATGCTGAAGACCTTTAAGGGACAGAGAAAGTGTTGTGGGAGCACAGAGCGGGGAGTCTTTCTTCTACCTGGACCAGGGAAGGCAATCTCACCACATCACCAACAACTCAACCTGCTTTGTGCCTCCTCAGACCCCTAGTTTAGCCAATCAGACCTCCTCTGATGCAACCCCTGCCCAGGCAACCGCAACATCTCCATGACCTCACTTCATCCTGCCGGAGGAGGTGGCAGCTTTATTACACAGAAAAGGAAATAAGCCTCAGAGATTTTAAATGATTTGCTCAAGGTCACAAAACAAGCTAGAATTTGAACCTAGACCCCACCCCAGAGCCTGTGCTTGAAGAATCACAGAATCACTTTAAAAACTAAATGAGCAGGTCTTCTCTGATGGCTCAGTGGTAAAGAATCCTCCTGCAAATGCAGGAGACACGGGTTCGATCCCTGATCTGGGAAGAACACACATGCCATGGAAAACTAAGCCCGTGTGCCACAATTTTTGAGCCCGTGCTCTGGAGCTCAGGGACTGAAACCACTGAGCCCTAGAGCTGCAACAATCAAAGCCCACGAGCCCCAGAGCCCATGCTCCAAGATAAGAGAAGCCACTGCAGTGAGAAGCCCGAGCTCTGCAGCAAAGAGTGGCCCTCACTGATCTCAACTAGAGAAAAGCCCACACAGCACAGAAGACCAGAAAATAAATAAGTAAATAAATTTATATATGTATATGTTTTTTTAAATGCCAAATAAGCAAATTGTAGGGGACTTCCCTGGTGGTCCAGTGGTTAAGACTCTGTGGTTCCATTGCAGCAGATGTGGGTTTGATCCCTGGCTGGGGAACTAAGATCCCACATGCTGCATGGCCAAAAAAAAAAAGTAAAAGTTAAAAAAAAAATTAAATGAGCCATTTGTAAAAATACTTTGTAAAGCATATGAGAGAAATTAAAGACACCATTCATAGTAAATATATTTTAACTAAAAATATTTTCCTCATCTTGATCGAAACCTTCAAGGAATCCAATGATAATATCACCTGTAGATGTGGTCACTCTTAACAACACATCAGAGGCTTCCCAGGTGGTGCAGTGGTAAAAAACCTGCCTGCCAATAATGGAGACACAAGAGACATGAATTCGATCCCTGAATTGGAAAGATCCCCTAGAGTAGGAAACGGGAACCCACTCCAGTATTCTTGCCTGGAAAATTCCATGGACAGAGGAGCCTGGTGGGCTACAGTCCGTGGGGTTGCAAAGAGTCGGACACAACTGAGCGACTGAGCACACACACACAGCACATCAAAGGAGACCAAAGGGGTCAACATGAGGTGTCTGACAGAACTGAGGGTCCTCCTTTCTGGACAGAGTGGGCAGGCAAAGATTCTGGGACTGTTCTCTGTGGATTACGGCAATACCAGACTCTGCTCGGTCCTCAGCCAGAAGGAGCTATCTGAAGTCCATTGCCCTGAGCAGCATCAGCAGTTGAGAAGGTATACACATTCAAGATGGGTTCTGGCAGCTCTTCCCAAAGTTTACTATGGAACACTTACAAAGAAAGTGTATATTAACAGAACACTGCCAAGAGGTGATAACCGCCAGGTTAAAGGAGACAGCCCAGTCTCTCACAACCAACAAAGGTGTCACAAATTAACTGCTATAAGAAATGATCCAAAAATTGACTCCTATTTTGAATAGAGACTAGGCATTGAGTATCACAGTCACACGCTGAAATTACAAGCTGCAAAACATAGTAAAATGATCAAATAGCTTGACTGCAATTCAACATGTGGTTGGTGAATATATTCCTATGAAAGTGGAGAATTATTTGTTGAAACAATGCATATACACATTGGAGACTAGTTAGTGAGCCTTGGAGGAATTCTTGATGTGTTAGTTCAGGTCCTCTGAGAAGCCAGTGTCAAGAGGGGATTAGATGTGGGACTGATTTATTGGGGAAAATACCTGTGAGGGAAAATGGGCAAGGAGCCCGAGGAAGGCGGGAGAGCTGGCAGACCACAGTGCAGGTGAAACCCCCATGCAGGACAGAGGAAGGAAGGAAGGAGGGGTGGGCAGGAAACAGTTTAGACTGAGGTGCAATTCTAGGAAAGTTTCAGCAGAACCACTGGGGAGTCCTCAATCCAAAATGGCCCATCCCAGGGACTTCCCTGGTGGTCCAGTGGTTAAGACTCTGCATTTTCACTGCAAGGGGCATGGGTTCAATCCCAGGTTAGGGCACTAGACCCCAAAGATCCATGGCCAAAAACTAAAACAAAAAACCAAAATTGCCCATCACAAACTCCTTTGCCTCCCAGGATGGCCTTGCCTTCCTGTCCTTGTCAACCCAATCTCTGCCTGACAGCCACCCGTGGGAAGTGTGGCCTCAGAGAGAATGTGGTGAAGGATTTCGGCCATGACGGTTGGGGCACACATCACCCTTGGGAATGGCATACCGTTTGTTAAAGGCAATACATATGTCACAACAAGGCCCATCATAGAAATGTGTTTAGTTTCTATTATGCACGTACTTTTCCAATACATTTTAAAAGAAATAAATATCACTAGCCTCAATTTTGTCAGAATATTCCCTGAAGTCTCAGGAAACAGTTTGGAAAGTTCTGGATTCTGTGGATTCCTGGCTAAGGGTAGGTAATTGGGATTGTGGAAAGAGGACGCAGGACAGAACTGAGAGATCTGAGTTTGAGCCTGATTCTGTCACCCACTTGCTGTTGGAGCTTCTTCAAGTCACTTCCTTAGTTTCCACACCACAAAATGGGTGCGATGAAAAAGAGCTCCTATATGTCTCTGAGAACCTGCTACTTAGAGTCCCTTAAAGACAGACTCCTGGACAGAAGTTTCTATGGCAAAGTGGCTGCTTCTGTGGCATCCAAGCCTGCTGGCCCTGCAACCCCTACCTTGTGCCCGCATGGGCCTGCCAAGCAGGGACCTTGTTCCCCACCGTGCTCTGTCCCTGCCTCCTCCTAAGCAGACTGGCTCAACTTCTGGTCTTGTGGTTTCCCTTTGTCAGCTGTCATAGCAACCGGGGCTGCTCTGGGAGGGGACTGTGGTAAGCTGGGGGAAGGTGTCACCTTCCAAAATAACCCTGGTGGAGAGAATGGTGGCCACTTTGAAGATGACTCTCACCACCACGCTGTTTCCAGGAAACCCTCAGAGGCTTGAATAAAGGAGGGGCTTTTAAGAAATGAAGCCTGCTGCAAGATCCTTAGGCTTCCTGGACAGATGGGAGACAAGCCAAGGGTCTAAAAGTCCAACCACATTTGGAGCGAGAGCAGGGAGCAGAACCAGGAGGAGGGGGCAAGGTGGGTGGTGAGAAGGTCAAGGTATGAGATCCCCAAGAGCAGGGTCTGGGTCTCCCCCAGAGGCCTAGGGGTTCCTTGATGACTGTGTCCTGGGCTCCCCCTGGGACAAGGAGGCCCCCACAACAGGGCTCTGTGTCTTGCTTGAGATCGGGTGTCTCAGGCAGGGCCTCTGAAGTACAGCCTCGTCCACTTGTCTGCCCAAGTCTAGCACAAAACTCCTTCCTGTCCCCCAGAAGTCTGCCTCGATCAGCTCCCCCTACCTCTTATCTGCCCACGCCCACACCTCACCCTCCACCCCCGGGGGGCCAGCCTGGCCACACGCCTTCCAGAACCTCTGACTGATTTCCAGCTGCAACTTCCTCTGGACTTGACTGCCTGTCTGTGGCCTCCTTCCCAGCACACTTAGTCCAGTGTGTCTGTCTTTGTTTTTATCTGTTCAATCCAAATCCTTCCTTCCTCTGAGAGGGGAAGAGGCCTCTAGCTGGCCCATCACCAGTGCCCCCCTGAAAATTAGCTCTAACTCTGAGCATATACAAGTATCCACAAAACAGAGAACACCGGCCACCCCTGACTGCAAGCTGGGTGTGTGTGCCAGACACAAGGCTTAACACTTCCCACCTCGCATCTCAGGTCAGTCCATCCTTCAGGACTATTACAGAAAATTCCCTGGTGGTCAAGTGGTTAAGAATCCACCTGCCAATGCAGGGGACATGGGTTCGCTCCTTGGTGGGGGAACTAAGATCCCACAGGCCTCGAGCCAGCCAAGCCTGTGTGCCACAACTACTGAGCCCAAGCTCTGGAGGCCGGGTCTCCACAACAGTAGCAGCCACCGCAGCGAGAAGTGCCACAACTAGAGAATGGCCCCGGCTCACGGCAGCTAGAGAGAGCCCGTGTACAACAAAGAGTTCGTGTGCCACAGCGAAGACCCAGGGCAGCCAAAGGTAAATAAGAAAATCAAACAAAAAGAAACTAAGACTATTATGGGGCTCCCATTGTCTTCAGGCCCTTGTTGGAGACGCTGCGGTCAAAAGCAGACAATGATGCTTGCCCTTCTGGAGTTTACATCCTCACAGCAACTCTGAGGGGTGGCATCACTGCTGCCACTGGGTATCATCTAAAGTGACAAAGCCAGTAAGCAGTTTCCACACTCAAACTCACCTCTTTCTAAGCCTGAGGCTTTTTAACAAATAGGAGAAGTTAGACTTTATAAACTGAAAGCACTAGACTAATAGGAGTTGGACTCTGCATAATATTTTCCGTTTCTAACATACTTGGCTCCTTGAAGAAATGGCAGATCTCAGGCTGGGCTGGGGAAGGACAGGTGAGCCTGAAACAGCTTGCTTTACCAGAAAGCAAGACATACTCAAAGCGCGATGAAGACACAAGGACCCCAGGAACCAGTTTGAAGTGGGTCCCACTGGCCAAACTGGGGGCAATTTAAGCATCAGAACAACTGATGGCAACGGAGTATAAAAGAAATCCATGGATTCATTCTGATATACACGAATGAACAGGGACTTCCCTGGGAGTCCAGTGGCTAAGACTCTGCACTCCCAGTGCAGGGGGCCTAGGTTTGATTCCTGGTCAGGGAACTAGATCCCCCATGCCACATCTAAGAGTAGGCATGCTCCAACTAAAGATCCTGCATGCCACAGCTAAGAGCTGGGGCAGCAAATAAATAAAAATAAATATTAAAAAGATAAAACAAATGAATGAACAAATGGAGACGGGAAAACTCTTCTAACAAATATAGAAAGATAGTGTAATTAGAAAATCACATTTGGTAACCATCAAAATAATAATTGATTTAGGCAAGGATTAACAGTGGATACTAAAACTATGATGACAGTTTGTGAGAAACAGGATCTATGTCATCACATTGTATGATGATACTTATTGATTACAAAGAGAAAAAAATAGCAACTTGACAGTGGAGAAAACTGACACCTCAACCAAGTGATTCAAGTTCAACATACAATGGTTCATATTAATATTACTTACCTCCAGATACGAGGTATTGAGAAAGCTATATCAACATCTGTGATAATCCTGCCAAAAATGCAAAATTTCAGTCCAATCATGAGGAAACATCAGACAAACTCCAGTTGAAGGATATTCTGCAAAATAACAGGCCTATTAGTTTTTAAAATGTCATGTCACAAAAGCTAAAAACAAAGGAACTATTCCAGATTAAAAAGAGAAATGAAAAAAGATGGAGGTGTGAGAATTGAATGGAAGGGGTGATCGAGCGATCCTGGATTGATTCTGGATGAGAAATGACATTATCAGACCCTTAGCAGGACAACTGATAAAACTGGAGTCAAGTCTGTAGGTTTCAGTGTATCATCTTGACTTTGACAACAGTATTATGATTATATTTGAGGATGTCCTTGTATGTTTAGGAAGCACACTTTGACATATTTCGGGAAAAAGGAGCATTATATCTGCAATTTACCCAGAAATAGCTGAGTATATTGGAGAAGGCAATGGCACCCCACTCCAGTACTCTTGCCTGGAAAATCCCATGGACAGAGGAGCCTGGTAGGCTACAGGCCATGGGGTTGCTAAGAGTCGGACACGACTGAGCGACTTCACTTTCACTTTTCCCATTCATGCACTGGAGAAGGAAATGGCAACCCACTCCAGTATTCTTGCCTGGAGAATCTCAGGGATGGCGGAGCCTGGTGGGCTGCCGTCTCTGGGGTCGCACAGAGTCGGACACGACTGAAGCGACTTAGCAGCAGCAGCAGCAGCAGCAGCTGAGTATATATAGAAAGACTGGGAAGGGAAAGAGAATGATAACAAACGAGATAAATTTTTAACAGCTGGGGAATCTGGGTGAAGCGTGTATAGCAATTCTTTGATTCTTCTTGCAACTTTTCTATGAATCTGAAACAATCTCAAAAAAAAAAGTTAAAAAAAAAGAAAACATTTTACTACTAATTATCTCTGACTTTTCATGTAGCCCTATCCTCTTGGCAATCCTATTAACCATGAGTCATCCACCCAGGTGGATGTGGACCACAGAGTAGGGGAGACTGACTGAAGGGTGAGGAAGGACCCAGGAACCAGTTAAGGTCTGGAGCCAGTAATCAGGCTCTGGAATCCCACTCAGGCAGATGTAGGTCTTATTGGACGTTGAGCTTTTACAATTTAGGAAGCCCTCTTTAAGAAAGGAAATACAGGGGAATTCCCTGGTGGTCAAGGGGTTAGAAATCTGTGCTTCTGGACTCTCCTAGTGGCACAGTGGATAGGAATCCACCTGCCAATGCAGGGGACACAGGTTTGATACCTAGTTCGGGAACTGAGATCCCACATGCCTCGGAGCAACTAGGCTCGTGTGCCCTGGAGCCTCTGCTCCGCAGCAAGAGAAGCCACCACAATGAGAAGCCTGCGCACCACAGGTAGAGAGCAGCCCCTCCTCGCCACAACTAGAGAAAGCCTGCATGCAGCAACCAAGACCCAGTGCAACAAAATAAATAAATGTATAGTTTTAAAAAAGAAAGGAAGAGAGAAATCTGTGCTTCCACTGCAGGACGTGCAGGCTCGATCCCTGTTTGGGGAACTAAGATCCCACATGCCATGTGGTACAGCCAAATATATAAATAAAATTAGAAAAAGAAGCATAGGATTATAGGCATAAAGTGTATACCCAAAGTGAACGTTTATTTAGAATAAGAAAACAAGCCATGATAAATCACAAATTTCAAAAACTGAAAAATACCACAAACATCAGAAAATATATTTGTATTAACTAATTATCTGGCACATCTCTTAGACTAACTGTTGGTATTTCACATTTCAGATGTCCAGCTGAGATTAAAATATCTCATATGTGCATATTTTATAAAAATACTTGAGCATATGACTTGACTCGCTCCACGGCCTTGGGAGGGGCCCCGGAGTTTAAACTAAATCGACTTCTGTTTCACTTCTAGCCAAAAAGTTTGTGCTTAGGAAGGGGATGAACAGGAATTCTCCCTCCCAAGCTCGGTTACTCTAGAAAGGACCCAGAGACCTGCCGGCTCTCTCTCTTTGCCTTTTTCCCCCAAAAGGCAATTCTCAAGAAAACTGAGTCTTGGAAACTTGGAGGCTCCAAGTGTGTGAGTTTCACAACAAAAAGCGTTAAAGTGAAGTGAAAGTCACTCAGTCGTGTCCAACTCTGCCACCCTATGGACTCTACAGTCCATGGAATTCTCCAGGCCAGAATACTGGAGTGGGTAGCCTTTCCCTTCTCCAGGATCTTCCCAACCCAGGGATTAAATCCAGGTCTCCCGCATTGCAGGCGGATTCTTTACCAGCTGAGCCAACAGGGAAGCCCAGAAAGGGTTAAACCTCTGACCAAAGCTGGATGTAGCCACAGAGGCAGGCTTCTTTCCTTCCTTCTGAAGGGGCCCTGATCTTTTCCTGATTCAGGTTCTGAAGCTCATTGTTCACTTTGTCTGAAAGGCAACTCCTACACACTCCACCTTCACCTCTTTTTCACACTGTTACCTGGTCAAGATTTAGGCATCTGTTAAGTCTCAGTTTAAAAAGCAGCTCCTCAGGAAAGCTTTGTCTGATACTCTTTATATTAAATCACAATAATTATTTATTCACCGTATTCCTACCCAGCCAGCACCACGAAGTCTAGGACCTTGCTTGTCTGTGCGTCTGGTTGGTGCCTGAATGGTTGCAGTCCGTGGCATAGAGTCTGGTGCACAGTGCCTGGCACACAGCTGTGCTCAAACAATATTTTTGAATGAAAGAAGAAAATTCTGAGGGCTGAGGAAAGGGAGACATGTAGGGACAGAGCGCCCCCTGCTGGACACTTGGAGTATCAAGAACTCCACTCCAGAGAAATGGGGTGGTAAATTCCTTAGCTGTGGGGTAGTCTTGGCAACCCCAACCTAATACCAATACTCCTACTGATTTATGCCTTCTCACTTCTATTAGCCCCACCACAACTCTCCTCCTGCCCTTCACAGCACAGTCTGAGCTCTGCACCCTTTCTCCTCCACACTTCAAATCAGCTCACCTCCAACTCCATCGTGACCATCACCTGAGCTTCCCCACAATTAATATCACTCCATCCTGGACCTTTAACTTGATTAGAATAGGCCCATATTCTTCCATCGATCCCTTTCCTCCTCCTCCCTAACCAATCAATCAGAAGTGATTGGCTAGAGTATTGGTGGGTGGGGGAGGGTGGTGGTGGATGTGGGAAAGGACTGGTGGGCAGGAAGGATGGAAAGCAGGTGGGATGGGGGGTGTGGGTGGGCTAATGTGCTTTTGAGACAGGGGTCTGCTAATATGATGGCCAAAACAACGGGTTTGTTCTTTAGGGATGTGAAGGTACTTGGGATGCGATATTCAGAAAACGGGGAACGAGGAATTTCCATCTACTGCCTTGACTGAAAAAGCATAAAAAGGCTCCAGATTGGGACTTCCCTGGTGGGCAAGTGGTTAGGACTCTGTGCTTACAATGCAGGGGCCGAGAGTTCAGTCCCTGGTTGGGGAACTAAGATCCCTTGTGGTGTGGCCAAAAACTAAATGCTCCAGATTATACAGCAGGACAGGACGATAGGGGAGGGAAACCACAAAAGGAGTTTGAGCTAACAGAAATATAGTGTTTCACTGAGGGGGGAATGGGGCTCAGCAAACAAGATGAAGCCTCAGATAGGAGATTAGGGGTTCCGTGAGCAAAGTCAGGGCTCTGTGCTAAAGAGGTGGGAGGATACAGAGCACAGGAGGAAATCTTGGGTGAGGGTAGGAAGGGGAAGACGGTGGGGGTCAAGGAGAGATAGAGGTCTTATTCCTCCTCTGGTGGGGAGGGGAGAACCAACCACACCTGTGTTTCTCAGTAACGGTTCTGTCCCTGGCCCTTCCCCCAGCAGTGCCCCAAATGGGGCTGGGGAAGAGTGACAGTTACTTAATGACCCTGAGTCCCACTTGCTCTTCTGTGCACCCCGTGATCACTGGAGGGCTAAAGCGGGCTGAAGCCAAAGTCCAGGTTATTTCTCTCTGGCCCCAAAGGTCAGCTTCAGGGGCAGAGGGAATGGTGTGGCCACAGTGGGAGCCTCCAGGGACCCCACAACAATGGGGCTGTGCTACACTGCCTGGTTTCTCTGTCTGTATCCTTGGCTGTCCATGATCCACCCTCCCTGCCTCCCCATCCTCCCCCCCCAACTCATCCCTCCTCCAACCAGTCCTGCCTGACACTTTTGCCTGTGAGATATCAGACTTCTTGTGTCTGGATTTTGGAGTAGCTAGAGAGCATAAAGCAGGGACTTGGCTGGAACTATTATTATTTTATTATTACTTAAAATATTTATTATTTGGCTGTGCCGAGTCTTAGTTGAGGCCCACGGGAACTTTGATTTTTGTTGCAGCACCCGGGATCTTTAGTTGCGGCCTACAGACTCTTAGTTGCAGCATGTGGGATCTAGTTCCCTGACCAGGGATCCAACTCAGGCCCTCTGCCTCAAGAGCATGTAGTCTTGGCCACTGGACCACCAAGGAAGTTTTGGATGGAATTATTTACTACTATTCCCACCCCAAAGACAAAGCCCTAGAAGTCCACAAACTCTTCGGTGAACTCAGTGGGAAAGCACCAATCTTGTAGGCAAGAAGGATTGCCACGGTTTGCAGTATGACCTTGGGAAACCACTTAACTTCTATGGATCTTAATTTTCTAATGTAGAAAATAAAGGTATTGAATCAGATGAGCTCCAGTATTCCTTCAATAAACAATGTAAGATTCTAAGGAATTAAGTAATAACAAGGAGAGTAAGGGCTAGGGTAGGAATTAGGCTAGGTTCAGAAGATGATAAAAAGAACTTTTGGAATTAGAAATAAAGCCTGGATTATAATGTAGGCCATTATTAGTCATGGACAAAGGCCCATCTTGTCAAAGCTATGGTTTTTCCAGTAATCATGTATGGATGTGAGAGCTGTACCATAAAGAAGCCTGAGTGACAAAGAATTGATGCTTTTGAACTGTGGTGTTGGAGAAGACTCTTGAGAGTCTCTTGGACAGCAAGGAGATCCAACCAGTCCATCCTAAAGAAAATCAACCCTGAATACTCATTGGAAAAACTGATGCTGAAGCTGACGGTCCAATACTTTAGCCAACTGCTGTGAACAGCTGACTCACTGGAAAAGACCCTGATGCTGGGAAAGACTGAAGGCAGAAGGAGAAGAGGGCAGCAGAGGATGACATCATTGATTCAATGGATGTGAACTGGGCAAACTCTGGGAGATAGTGAGGGACAGGGGGGCCTGCCATGATGCAGGAATACTGGAATACTGGACAGGTCATTCGTTTATTTGTTCAACAAACATTTAATAAGCAATCACTCTATTCCAAGCTTTGTGCTATAGGCTGGGCACACAGTGAACAAGACAGACATAGTCTCAGCCTCGTGGGGTTTACATTCTAGTAGCCAGGGCTTCCCAGATGGCGTGAGTGGTAAAGAACCTGCCTGCCAATGCAGGAGACAAGAGACACAGTTTCTGGAAGATCCCCTGGAGAAGGAAATGGCAAAATCCCATGGACAGAGGAACCTAGCAGGCTATGGTCCATAGGGTCACAAAAGGTTGGACATGACTGAAGACTTTGCACCCACAGCCGGTGTGATAAATAAGCAATATAATAAAGTAGCGGCAAACAGTCTGTTACTGTAAGCACAGGTGAGAGAGGTGTTGGCTAAGTGAGTGGGCGGAAGCAAGGAGATTCCTAGAGAACGTGAAACATCTTTGGAGCCTAAAGAATGAGTAGTGATCAGCAAAGTGAGATAGGAAAAGATGACACTGCAGGCAGAAGGTGAGCATGGGAAATACCAGGGAGGAGAGAGCAAGGCATACAGAGGCCCTGGAATGCTAATTGTGAGAGGTGTGAGGAGCACGAGTTTGGAGGTAAGTCTGGTATTGGGGTCAGAGATCTGCCTCACCTGCTAAACTGAGATAACCACATGCCGCTCATGCCTCCCTCCGTCCCAGCGGCCCTGTTTACCAGGGTCTGGTGAGATGATGTGATGTATGGGAAAACACTTCGTGGCTGGAAAAGCACTGTACAAAATGATGCAATGGAAAGAAGCTATGGATCATTGAGGATCAAGCTAGAAAAATCTGGCTTTAGGCTAACTTCCACAGGAACAGTGGGAAATTAACCAAAATTGAGGCATTGAGCCTCAATTTGTCCAAGGTTACACAACTGGATGGACTTCCCCGATGGCTCAGCGGGTAAAGAATCTGCCTGAAATGCAGGAGATGCTGGTTCGATCCCTGGGTTGGGAAGATCCCCTGGAGAAGGAAATGGCAACACACTCCAGTATTCTTGCCTGGCAAATCCCACGGACAGAAGAGCCTGGTGGACTACGGTCCATGGGGTTGCAAAAAGTCAGATACACTTAGCAACTAAACAGCAATGCAGCTGGGGAAGGGTGGGACTGGGGTTTGAACAGAAAATTTGACCCCAGAGTCTTTACCCAAGAAGGAGGAGACTTGATCTAAAGTCCCCAGTGGGTAAAGGGTATCGACATCAGCTTCAATGCAATGGAAGAAAGAACCTTCTAAAAGTCCTATCAGGGGATGGGGAAGGTTTCCAAAAATAATAAGCTCTCTGTGACTGGAGGTTTGTAAGCTGAGTTGAGAAAATGGTTGATATCAAGCGTGGGGTCTGGCAGGGAATCAGCTAATCTGCAAGGTCACTTTTGGCTCTGAGAGTCAGGGGTCCAAGGATCCTAGATCTCCCTTCTTGTGGCCCCATACCTCATCCTTCGGTAGGACAGCCGTGGGGGCATCTCTTGGCAGAAACTCAAAGTGGTTTGCATTCAGGAGAGGCTGGAGGAGAGCAGGGACAGCTTGCATGCATCTGCCCCTCTCTGCCCTTCTCCCATCATGGCCAAATCACAGGGGCCTGGTGGTGAGGAGACGGAGAGGTGGTCCCCTCTCATCCGAGTGGATTATATGGAGTCTGATGCTGTCTTAGATGTCATTTCTGAGATGAAGTGTGGTCTAGTGATTAGGAGCATAGACTAAGGCATTAGACACTTCCTGTTACCCCATTCGAAAATGAAGATAGTCAGAAAGAGAAGGACAAATACCGTGTGATATCACTTATATGTGGAATCTAAAATACAACACAGATGAATATATCTATGAAACAGAAACTGACTCACAGACATGGAGAACAGACTTGTGGTTGCCAAGAGGGAGCGGGGTATGGAGAAGAGAAGGGCCGGGAGTTTGGGATTAGAAGATGCAAGCTGTTATCTATAGGAGGGATAAACAACATTCTACTGTATAGCACAGGGAACTATATTCTATACCCTGTGATAAACTATAGTGGAAGAGAATATGAAAAAGAATATATCTATATGCATATATCTATACATATATATGTATAGATATAACTGAATCATTTCACTGTACAGCAGAAATTAACACAACATGGTAAATCAACTATACTTCAATAAATTTTTTTTTAATGGAGGTTGTTGGGGGATTACATGAGCTAATGTAGGGTCTTGACACAGTGTCTGGAATGCGGTAAACACTCAAACATGTTAGCTCTTATTTTGTTGTTACTTGCTGGGAGAATTTGAAGAAGTGATTCAAACTGTCTGAACTTCATTTTTCTCTTCTGTTTAATGAGAAGATAGCATCTGCCTCATAGGGTGGTAGGAGGGGGTGATGCCCAGCACGAAGCAGAAGTTAACAGATGTTATTTCTCCCCTTCCTCTCATGGAGGGAAGTCAAGGACACCTCGACACCTTTGTCCTATTCTTGCTCTGTAATCATCACAAAGGAAAGTAGGAAGAGGCCTTGGAAATCATAAATTCACTCTCCCATTTGATAGATAGAGAAACCAAGGCCCAGAAAAGAAGAGATTTGCTCAAGGGCACACAGTGAGTTAGGGGTAGAGCTAGGACTAGAAGCAGAACTTTTTTTTACCATACCATCTTATCTCTATTTTTTTCTTTTTTTAGCCACACCTTGTGGCACGTGGGATCTTAGTTCCCTGACCAGGGATCGAACCTGTGCCTTCTGCATTGGGAGTGCAAAGTCTTAACCACTGGACCACCAGAGAAGTCCCTCTCTCTATATTATTGACAACGTGTTGAATGAATGTGTGATTGAAGATTGACTGAAGGGAGTACAGGTCTCTTTGGATGTCTTCACATGGATGGGGAGTGCTTGCTGATGTGGGAACCAAACTTTGTGGCTGTTCACTTTCAAGCCTCCTTGCTTCACTTCTGCTGCTCCTTTCCTCTGTGATGTCCTGCTCTCCCCTGGCTTTCAAACTCCTGTGAAGGTTCAATGCAATGCCACCTCCCCTGGGAAGCCTTCCACACTGTATAAAATGAGTCAGCTTTCATTGTTTCCACAGTGCATTGTAGCTGCCTCTATTATATGTCCCAGTCACAATCTGATGGGATATATACCTTTTACACGTTCTTTCCACTAATTTTCTCCCTTAAACAGGGAAACCAAGGTATAGAAACCAATCTTGAATTTGAAGCCCCACTCCCTGATAGAAAAGGGAACTACTAGGAAACCTGAGTTTCTAGTTCTTATTATTAACTAGCTAAGGAACTTGAGCAAGTCACTTGGATTTTAGATCTTGTTTCCACATTTACCAAATAGATTGGGGAGAAGACAAGCTCAGAAGATGCTAATTCGTCAGCCTCTTCTATTACAGGAGAAGTGAAGTGTAGATAGTTGTAAGGTTTATGGATTTGTTTCTTTTATTTATTTTTGGCTGCACTAGGTCTTCATGGCTGCGCACAGGCTTTCTCCAGTTGCAGTGCACGGACCCTAGGGTGCACGGGCTTCAGTAGCTGCGGCTTGCAGGTTCTAGAGCTCGGTAGTTGCGGCCAACAGGCTTGGCTGCTCTGCAGCACGTGGCATCTTCCCAGACCAGGGATAAAACACATGTCCCCTGCGTTGGCAGGCAAATTCTCAACCACTGGATCACCAGGGAAGTCAAAAGTGTAGATTATTGAATCTGAATGCTAATTCCAGAGTCAACCGACCAGGGTTTGAATTCTGACTCTTATCACTTACTCTGTGACCTTCACCGAGTTACTTAACTCCTCTATGCTCAGCTTCATCTATAAAACGGGAACAATAACCCTGCCTATCTCATACATTTGGTGTGAGAATTAAATGAGATAATTTATGTAAAGCACTTGGCACAGTGCCTGGCACATAGAGAATCTTCAAATGGTGTTAAATATCAATTATTTTTTGTTTACCATTGATAAATCTAGGTTCACAGCCTCAGAATCTAGAAAAGACATCTCCAACCTCAACATCCTCAGAGCAAGTGAAGTGTCTTTCTTCATTTTGCTAGAGGTCAACAGAGCAGAGTGATAAAGAGTATGGCTTTGAAATCATCAAAAAGGTGAGGTTAAAAAGCAGTAGGCTCAGACTTGGAAGGCCTAGCGTATTCCCCTCCTGAGCA
This sequence comes from Okapia johnstoni, assembly GCA_024291935.2. NCBI lineage: Eukaryota > Metazoa > Chordata > Mammalia > Artiodactyla > Giraffidae > Okapia > Okapia johnstoni. The sequence goes on along the minus strand of JAGTYA010000024.1, from coordinate 8,400,386 downwards.
ACCTTTCTTGGGCAGTTACTCGAGGATGCTATTCAAGTGTGAACCAAGAAAAAGGTTGGCATGGGATCCAGGAAAGAGTGTCTCTGTCCACTGTAGTGAGAAGTTGTGAAAGTGATGGGCTGACTGCTGTGAAACAAGTCCAGAGGGCAACCAGGAGGGATGTCCTCAAGAAAGGGCTTAGTGGAAAAGATAATATGATGGAGCCATTGAATAGTTGAAGATATTTCAATGACTAATCTTGCGATGAGAGAGAGGAGGTTAGAGTCCTGGGTAAATTAAAAAAAAAACAAAAACCAGCACAGTTTAAGAAAAGAATTGCTGTCCTAATATACCACTTGGCAATGCAGTGAACATTTTCATAATTATGACAATGTAAACATTGGTTATCAATTTAGTTGAAAATGGTGATTTAACTGTACTGGGAGGAAAAGGAAAGGACAAGTAGGCCTTGTATGCAAGGTTAAGTCCTCATCCACCATAACATGAAATCAATAGATAATATCTAAAATTGATAAATCAAGGAATGGAGGTACATGCATATTATTTAGAGATGTGGAAATATCCTCCAGAAGAAATGACTCGTGGAGTGGAGGGGGTGGGGTATTCAGGGTGCTGTTGTTTTTCATTATAATTCTTTCAATACTAATTGATTTTTTTAGCCACATGCATTAATTACTTTAACTGCTAAAAGAAAAAAAATACAGAAGAAGAAGAATATCAGAGTAAGCTAGATCTGGGATGCACTCTTTGTGATTTGCAAGTCACTTAGCTGAACTGAGTCTCAGTTCCCTCTCCAGTAAACGGGGATCATATTAGGATGGTTGAGGAGAGAAAGAGACGATACACAAAAAGCACTCAGTGCAGGCTTGGTATATAGTCAGCTCTCAAATAGTAACTGCAGCACCAGAGAAGAGTAAGTTAAGGACTAGGCTAAAGTAGTTTTGGGGTAATGACAGCATTTGGTTAGATACCCTGCCTTTTGCATCCACTGTACATGACTGTCACTGGACGCATACAAATGGACACCAGGGGAACCGTGGCTGGGTGGATTGTGACTGACAGGCTAGAGTCACAGTAGGAACATTGAAAAGATCAGCAGTCATGAGGGAAATTACAGCTGGGCTTGGCAAGTTCCACCGCAGGAGAACACCTGGGGAGTTACTGTCGCTGGACAGTGGGCTCCAGCAAGCTCATCATTTCCTCCTCCGGCTTGTACCTTGTGGGGGATGTGTCAGAAGGAAAAGATTTAGAGGCTGTCAGGGTGAGGGTCAGAGGTCAGCTGGGGTCAGGAAGTCTATTTCACTGAGGTCACTCTAGTCTCCTTTCAATGTAATGAAGCCATTATTGGTGAAAGCAAGTGCCTGGCGTCTTGCTCTGTGAAGCAAGGCCCACATGGGGAGCAGAACTGAAAGAAGGAAGGGGACTCTCTTGGCTCACCCTCCCTCTGCCAATTCAACAGGCCTAAGAGGTGAGAGGTGCACAATCCTGCTTGATGTAGGAAGCCCTGGTCCTTGGAGAGGGATGAAGATGACAGCATGGGGTGAGAACAGATTGTTTCTCAGAGCAATTAGGAATGGGGTCTCTCACACACACACGCACAAACACATACACACATCATACTGCTTTAGACAGTCAGAAATGGGAGAAACGCTTGTCTAACAGCTAATCCAACTCTCTCATTTTATCCTTAAAGGGTAAAGCTGAGGGCCTTTCTTGAGGTCACAGAGCAAATTAACAGGCTGGAACTATATATACTATGTGAAATGAAGTGAAAGTCGCTCAGTCGTGTCCGACCCTTTGCGACCCTATGGACTCTAGCCCACCAGGCTCCCCTGTCCATGGGATTTCCCAGGCAAGAATATTGGAGTAAGTTGCCATTTCTGTAAATTTTACTTAATTCTTTGTTTATTGTCTGTTCCTCTCCTCTAGAATGAAAACTCTAGGAGGGTAGGAGCTTCATCTGTTTTGTTCACTGATGTATTCCCAGTGCTTCCAACAATGCTACCTGACACATTATAGATGTTCAATAAATATATGTTAAATGACTTAGTGAACGAGCAGAAACATTGCACACATCATATTCCATGCCTCATGAATCACAGAGCATATTACCATACTAAAAGCTATACAAAGTCCTATACAGGAAGCCTAGTTAACATATCATTTTCCAAATGATTTCACTATAAAGACCTTTAAAAAATGATAACGTGTATTAATCATCCCATGGAACTAGTATCCTGAGGGACACATTGTGGAAAATACTCGTCTTAAATGCACACCATCACTCATATTTGCATCAATGTTTTAGCTCCAAACAACCACCTTGGACCCCACCACAGGGTTCTTGAAACACTTTAGAAATGCAAACTGGATGTGGACCATTGCTCAGAAGAGGAGCTGTTTTGGCTCTGGTCAGCTCTTTGATTTAGACGGTCAATGACTTCGGGGGAGGGTAATCAATAAACGACAGGCTACAGCTCTGGTCCAGGGAACAGGAATCACAAGCTTGGGTTCTATTTACTAATTATATTGAATATACAGTCTCTCCTTTCAGCCTTTCTGTTTGCACATAGTTTGTTTCTCATTGGTAAAATGGGGACAGTACCTGTCATGATAACAACATTCTGGGACTGTGGAAAGAATGTGAGCTTTGGAATCAAATGTATGGGTTCAAATCTACCTCTGCCAAGTATTAGCTAAGTTCATTACCCAAGCTAAATTGATTCATTAGTCTTGTTTCCTCTCCTGTAAGGTGGAAATATTAATACTTATTACTTAGAGTTATTGACAGGCTTGAATGAGAGAAGAAAAGTGCCTCGATAAATAATAGCTGTTATTATTATTATCTATCAGAATATAAGCCCCACAAAGGTGGGATTTTTGTTTGTGCTATTTATCCCAGCACACAACAACGCCTGCCATGGGGGAAGTGCTCAGTAGGTATAGATATATATATACTTAATGGTGATAAGTTACTATTATTACTTAGACCTCTTTCAACTCTTCCTTTTATGGAGATATGAGTCTACACAAGAGGAACTTAGCAAGGTACTTTAAAGGGGAGATGCTCTTTGTGTTTGGGAGCTGATGCTGAGTGGTAGGTGAAGGTGGGTGAACCTGCGCCCCCCTTGGCTGGCACTAAACTGTTAAGCAGGTGGGATCTTCTGTTTCTATTTTCCGCAGCACAGCATAGACTGACAGCTGAGAATCCCTCTAGACTCTGGGTTTTCTTATAACACCTTTTTATCTACAGCCCTGATTCAGATGTGTTACTACTAGAGCTTTCAGGTAGTGTTAGGAAAGGAGTTTGGAGAAGGAAATGGCAACCCACTCCAGTATTTTTGCCTGGAGAATCCCATGGGCAGAGGATCCTGGCAGGTCATCGTCCATAGGGTCGCAGAGTGTCGGACACGACTGAAGCGACTAAGCACGCACACATGCTCTTGTGTTGATACTAGACAATTTTGCCTTGCCTGAAGAGCTCCACTTTTCCCCTCTTACCAGATAATATTATCCTCAGAAACTAATACACAAGAAATTTGCAGTACATAGCTATATCAATGTCTTGCCTGCCTAACTACACTATAACTTCTTGGATAGTAGGAAATGTTTGTTCTTTACTTTTGGGGGGGGGTACATTTTTGGTCATTATACTACTTAGTGCATATTATGTATCTAATTGCTCCACCAAATGTATGAGCTAGCACAATGACTGGATCATAGTAGCTACCTAATAAGTTTTCACTGAGATGGGGACCCAAAAAAGGAAGAATGTTTAGTCAGAAGCCTCCATCTCCCACATGGAAATAACCCAATGGGGACGAGAAGTCAATTATGTTGGGAGCCATGTGTCCCTTCCTAAAGCATCCTCTGCCTCTACATATGCAACTTCATGAGGTCCTGACTCTTCCTGGGTTTAAACCGCTTAGACTTGAGAGAGGCAGCCTAGAAGAGTAAGTATTATGACTATTGTAATAACATTCATCATTTCAGTCAAAACCTATTCATCAAGAGGTAGGGGACATATGTATACCTGTGGCTGATTCATGTTGATATTTGGCAGAAAACAAAAAAATTCTGTAAAGCAGTTATCCTTCAATTAAAAAATAAATAAATTTAAAAAACTATTCAGACTGGTATATATAGAATGGATAAACAACAAAGTCCTACTGTTTAGAATAGGGAACTATATTCAATATCCTGTGACAAACCATAATAAAAAGAATATGAAAAAGAATGCACATATATGTATAACTCTTTGCTATACAACAATAATTAACACAATGTTGTAATTCAACTATAGTTCAATGAAAATAAATTTAAAAAACTTATTTAGGAAACTCTTCTTTTTAAAGATTTATTTATTTTTCATTTTTGGCCACACCTTGCAGCATGTGAGATCTCAGTTCCCTGACTAGGGATCAAACCCACAACCCCTGCATTAGAAGGCTAAGTCTTAACTACTGGACCACCAGGAAAATTCCTCAGGAAACTGGATGTCTTCTGTGGGCCAGCCACTGTGCTAAGTACTGGTAAGGATGTGAGAGAAGGTACAGAAAGAAATAACACATAAATGGTCCAAGTCCTCAGGGATCAAATGATTCAGCAGGTTCTAGGACAAAGAGACAAACGTGCATAATAGCTATAAGCTATAATAATAATAGTAATAATTTACATTGTTAAGGGCTAACTATATGTCAGACACTTTTAAAAGCTTTACTTACCTAATCTACCTTTATCCTCATGATAACTCTGAGAGCTAAATCTTCATTATCTCCGTTGGGCAAAGGAGGAAACCGAGGCATAGGAAGCATATAGCTTTCAGAGCTATAAATAGATGTTCGAACATAGATTATCTGACTCTAACGCCTGTGTTCCTATGAAAAGTGCTACTAATTAGAGAAATAATAATGAAGAAAAAGATTAGTCTCTCTAGTCTTATTTTATGTGGATTAAAAAATATTATCTCTTCTTTCTTCACTCTCTGTGGCTACATGCATCGTTTTTCTAAAGAGGAGCTTGAGATACACTACTCTCAGAGAATCATGTATGTTTGGAAGTGCCCTCTCTTTAGAGTCCAAGAAAGCCTGTTCATTCGTCTCCAATGTGTCAGGTTCTCTGAGCGGATGGGGGCCGCTTATTAAGTTTCTGGGAAGAGCGTGGAGGTGAGAACTCAAGAAGGCATTCTCAAAACTGGGAGTTGGGAACCAGGAGACGGGTCTCTATTCAGCACCGTGGACAGAGCTTCCGCCGCCCTCAGGACCCTGGACAGTGAAGCTAGTAGCGCCTGCCTGGAACAAGTTTCAGTTGAAAGCAGACCAAGGGAAGGCAGAGCGCTAAATTCTCTTATCCCCTCTTTTCTTCAGGCAGACCTTAGTCACCTGCTCCTGAATCTTAGGAAGAGAGATACAGAGAGTGGGTACATTTTAAGGGCCCTAGTAAGGGGACTAGACTTAGGGATAAGACTTAGGTGGGAAGGATTATATAAATAAAAAATGGTTTTGGCCGATGTACTAGCACAACTCTGGGAAGATCTAAATTAGGGTCCTCAGTTGGGACTGTCGCATTGTTAGTGATATTTGTTAATAATTTCTATTTTGTAGGCTGAGGGCCACAGTTGTCCTTTTTATCCCAACTTCCTATCCCCCATTTCTTACACTGAAGTTTCAGTCACTCGGAGAGAACTCTTGATAGGAGAGAGAAATAATCTCTCAACAGCCCCTTGCTCTCCTCCTCATCTTTCCCTTCCCTACCCCACTCATCCCTGTTCTCTATTTCTCAGTTTCACACGCGCGCGCGCACACAAACACACACACACACGCGGGCGGGCGCAGGAGCACGAAAGGTTCTGCACACTTAGTGGAGACGACTGAATTCCCAGTGAGCGGATGCCCCCGAAAGCAGGCTCTGTCCCTTTAAATGGGTTGTAGCAGTGGGGGAGGGGAACTGGCCGGAGCTGGCATTGTCCAGTTTGAACTGAGCACCGGAAGTGAAGGGGCAGGGCCAGGGCCGTGCACTGAGCCCCGGGCCATTGTCCATCTCCGACCAGGGCACTAGCCACCCCCCTGGCCAACCCTCTTTATCTCCTACCAGGGGAGGCTAACTCTTCAAATGAGAGCCTCTACTCCAGTTCCCCCACCAACCTCACTGTGGGGAAGGGAGCGCACTTTAGGACAGGACTCTGAAGCGAGGAGAGCCTGGGAACCTAAAAGTGTCGGGATCCCAACCACGGATGAGGATGGGATGGCCATGGGGGCAGGATGAGGTCAGCTGGTGGAGAGAGGAACACACTTCAAGCCTCTTCGGGTTCCTTCTTCTGTTCTCTCGGGAAACTCCACGTGGGTCAATGTTAGACAGATTTGGAAGGAAACAAGGAAGAATTCTTTACACGGAATCAATTGGGAGCGCTTTGAGAGATCCAGAGAAACTCGGTGGGAAACTCAGAGACATTCAGTTAGTCAGAGATAGACTTTGAGAGGCCGCGCCTAGGTCAGGAGTGGAGATCGGCCCCGCTGGGTCTCCCACCTCCCCCCTGCTTCCCCATCCCAGGCTTCCCAGTGTCCTGAACTCCAGGTCTATCTAAGCACACGGGGGTGGGGGGTGAGAGCGGGTCAGCGCCGAGCTGCCGGGTCAGCTCGGAGGCCTGAAGGGGAAGGGAGGGGGAGGGGCGCTCCAGGACTGGGGGAGGGGGAGGGCTCATCCATTTCTCCCTTGACAGGTGGTTTGTGTCTCTGATTGGCCAGCGCTGCCAGGCTCACACCTCCCTCCCCCCCAACTCTCTGGAATGTATAATTATCTGCACGGGGGGTGGGGGTGGTGTGTAAGTGTGTGTGTGTGTGTGTGTGTGTGTGTGTGTGTGTGTAAGTGTGTGTGTGAGCAGTCACGTGGCTTTAAAACTGTCCCCCTCCCCGCCACATGCTCCCCACCTGTATGCTGCTTTGGGGACCCCCGCCGAGTCCTTAAAGTGCAGGACCCCAAATTCCCGGATACTCAAGACTTGTAGGGTTGACGGCCCCAATCTCCAGATGTGCGTGTGAGGAGGGGGTGTCAAACCTCTAGGTTCTGAGAAGGGACACCCCAGAGGTGTCAGAGACCGCCGTGGTGGGGGAGGGCCAGAGCTGGAGCCGGAGGGAAAGGGAGGGGAAAGGCGAGGGAGGGGAGGGGAAGGGAGGGAAGGGGGCTGCCCGCGGGGGGTTGGGTCATTGTCTTTTAGAATTTGGGAGCCTTTGAAAAGCCGTGGGCCCTCCCACCGCTATTGTGCTGGGGAAGATGTAGCTGCCTCTTCCCCGAGCCACCCCTTTGCCTCCGGACTTCTCTGGGGCCAGCAGCCGCCCAAGCAGGGGCCCGGGGCCGCGGGCTCAGCCGACTACCATGGGCTCTGTGTCAAACCAGCAGTTCGCAGGTTCGACCTCGGGACTTACTAGGGACACCTTAGGCGGCAGGGGCGCCCCGAAGCCACATGAAAGAGAGGTGGGGAAGTGTTCCCCAGGCTAGCCCAAGGACCCCGAGTCTGTGCGGCCTCCTGCTTCTGGGGGCCATCTCTGGAGCCGGGAACCCTGGTGTCCCAGTGGCGAGCAAGCTGAAGGTCCGGGGGCGGGGGGAGAGAAGAGGAGGGGCCTGTCTGGCCGCATGTCCCTGGGCAACGTGTTGTGGGAAGAAAAGCAAAACTTTCGGGGCCCCGCTGGCCTCAGTTTAAGCTGGGGGAGCGCGGGAGGCGGCCGGGACAGGTATCTTCTCGTCGGCTGCTCGGTAGCTGCAGCCTCCTGGGTGTCCAGCCGCGGGCTGGGACCCTCGGGTCTCCTTGCCGGCTCTCTGCTGGGGGTCCTCCAATTCCGTGGCCCCCCAGCTGAGCGCCTTCCCAATCTTCAGGTGGCTGCGCTAAGGCGCCGGAGGAGGCGCCGGAGGACGCGGCCCGCGCGGCGGAGGAGCCGCAGCTGCTGCACGGTGCCGGCATCTGTAAGTGGTTCAACGTGCGCATGGGGTTCGGCTTCCTGTCCATGACCGCCCGCGCAGGGGTCGCGCTCGACCCCCCGGTGGATGTCTTTGTGCACCAGGTGAGAGCGATTCTGGTAACTTTGCCGCAGGAACGGGATGTTGGCGCGCCTATCCAAGGGTGGGCGGACGGACTCGGCTGTTGGATTGAGGGGAGATCCAGGGCCCTCATTGTGCGTTCCCGTGTTTGCCGTGGCACCCCAGTTCTGAGTCCCTATTAACTCCAACGTGACGAGAGTGGGGGAAGAGCCGATGATTAACACCCCCACCCCCTTCCGGGAACCCCTCTGGTTTACCACGTGTCTGTTACCTCTTTCCCCTGGGCAGGGGGCAGGGGGCAGGGAGGTGATCCCATGTGGCAGAACTAAGGTTGTATTGTGCTTGCCAGTGGGGGGAGGGCGAGCAGACCGGCCAGGGAAGCACATGCCCGGTCAGAGCAGAGCCCTGAGCGCCCGCGCGTTTCAATATCTTGTGAATGGAGCTCCCGGCCTGGAGGAAGGGAGGGAAACGGCTTCGGGACCCAACAGCGGAAAGCCGATAAGTCTGCCGGGTCCGTCACCCAGGTGGTCACCCAAAACTCAAGCCCTGGGGTTCTGGATGGGTTTGGCAGATCCTTGAAGGATCCATTTGGGGGGCTTGGAAGTTCCTCAAGAGCACAGTCTCAGGCACATGAATCACTAGAGGGGCTCATACTGTCTATTTCCTATTAGGAAAGAAAACGCAAAGAGCCCGCCCTTCGACTCCTGGGCCAGCCTGGGAGGGAGTTAGGTCGCAACCCCAAGTTCTCAGTTAAAGCAAGGCAACACAGGGGCGGGGGGTTGGGGGGTGAAATTCAGTGTCGTAGGGCAGTGGGTGGAGAGAGGCTAGCCTCAGGACCTATTCTCCTCAGCTTGGCATTTATGGCCCCAGACAGCCATTGATTGCTGTCCTAACATTCCCGGCCTCAAACAAGGAGCCAGAGACTTCGTCTACCCTCCTCCCTGGCCGCCCCTTCCTGAGCACCTCACGTAACCACCGTGTAAAGGAAGTTGTTGCTTGCATTCCCTCCACCTTTGGAGGTTTGGGGCTGGACCTGAGAAGAAATTGCTAATCTCAGACCCAGGAGGTTGACACCCAGGCCGGGCATGGAGGGGTTACTTCGGGGAGGTTGGCTTTAGGAGCAGTGGGGGAGGGGAAAGGAGGATGTGGGGATTAAGGGTTGGAGCCTGAGGGATGGTATCCTGGAGGGGGAGGGGTGGAGAGGGGAGATGCTGGGTAGACTGGTTGGAGGGAAACAGCGGTGAAGTCCCCACATGGCCCTCAGTGAGGATGCGGAATGGGGGAAACAAGGGAGAGAGAGAACGCAGGGAGATGGGTATCCACCAGTTAACGCTGGGATCACTGGGCTCCTAGAACATCTGCCAGAAGGGTCGGCTGCAGAATGCTTGGCTGCCCCCTGGCTTCCCCTGCTTCCTCCACCCCCAGCTTACCCCCTTCCTCCCTTGGTACAACTAATTCTGACTGGTGGCTAGCCCCCCTCCGTGTCTCATTTACATATGTGAATGATAACCCACAGGAAGTAATTGTGGGAGAAAGAAGGGAATTGGCCTCTTTAGATCTATTAAATCACTTTATTACAGGAACCAGCTTTGAATGGCCCTCCTCAGCGGGGTGGCCAGCTCCCCATTTATCTGATCACAAAGAGATTAAAATCTCTCCCGGTCTGGAGACCACTGGACACCCCCAACTTTGGAACGCCTGGAATGAAAGAGTCAGACCTAACATTTTCTTGCCTCTCTTCCAAAGGTTGCCACATAGGGAAAGACCGAGGGGAAGGTAGTCCTTGTGAGGTTCTTTGGTGTAATATCCAACTCCCAAGGAAGGTTTTCCTGAGCAAATGGATCTGTGCCTCAGCCCACTTAACCCTTAGGATCAAAAGCAGTTGGGAAATATGGGATGGCAGAAAAGAAAATGGGGACTAGCCTTCAGTTTGGGGAGTGGAGCCCACACCACGCTGTTTCAGATGGGTTTGCTGGGAGATAACCTGGACTTGGGGTCCTGGAATGTCCAGGGACATTCCACAGTTGAATAAGTTAACAGGAAGAGTTGAGCTGGGATAAGGAATCAAGAATTTGTCTCTCTAACACCCCCTGCTAACAGTCACAGAGGACGATGATGGAAATTCCCTGAGCTTTATCCCTGAGCTCTGCCTTCACACTGCTGGGGCTTAGGTTGATCCTCAAACTCTACCGTAACGCTTAAACTAGTGATTCCAGTCCTGCACTTGAGAAATCTGAAATATCTCCCTGGGGATCTAATGTAAAGGAATTAGGTGGATGCAGGACAATCCTTATAAATTTTCCCAGGGCAGGAGAGTGTTCCCAAAATGGAGAGAAAGGAAGACATTTCTCTTTAACAGCGAAACATCCTCTTTGGCTGCTGGTGGTGGGTACCTTGGAACTGGTGGTGTGGGTGGTGGGCAGGATAACTGTCCTAAGATAACATCTGCTAGGGGAGGGGATCAGGGAGCCCCTTTCCTAAGGAAATGGGGGGGGACACAATTAGACATCTTCTTTTCCCTTCCAAGGTTGGGCCTATTTTGTTTCCAACACACTGGTCACTGTTCTTATGCTCCCGTCCAACCCTCAGTGCCCAGTAGGGGTGGATACGTGGGAAAGAAAACTTATCGTCAGCCTTAAAAAAATGAGTGAATAAAACCCATAAAGCGAAAAGGCTTCTGTACCAACCCTGGTACTTAGCCACAGGTTTTAGGCTAGAACTCTCTTGCTGTCCCCGAATTGGGAAATTTAAGAATCATCATAGTGGCAGCTAGCTAGCCCTTAAATCCAGGTTTCTCAATCTATGTACTACTGACATATTTCAAGCAGGGTAACTTCTCATTCTGGGCATCCCTCAGTTGTGACAACCAAAAATGTCTCCAGACATTGCCAAATGCCCCCCTGGAAGGCTAACTCACTCCCAGTTGAGAAACAGTTAACACATCAAAAGGTGGAGCAAGAAAGAGCTAACTATTATCTCCTGGTTGCCTGAGAAGGACTAAGAATTCTCAACTCTCTGTGGCCATTTAAAAAGTTTTGACCATTTTAACAGAAACCTCCTGTTTCCTGTGGCTCAACTCCCAACCCCCCCTAGATGTGCAAAAGTTGAAAATCAGGAAAAGGTCCCCTGTTTTCTCCCACAGCTCTTTGGAACTCGAATCTGTTTAAAATAGCTTTCTGGCTAAAATGCTGTATTAGAATGCTTGGAAGCAAAAGAGCACAAATTTGACTGAGGCACCAAGTTTGGGTTAAGAGAAGAAATTTCCAGTACCAAGAAACTGCTGATGCCACGTGGCCTGCTTTCTCTGAAAAGGATGAGTGGGGGTGGTGAGAGCAACTTCAGGCCGGTCTAGATTAAGCCTCAGGTTTGGGGGCAGGGAGAATGTAAAGGGCTCTTTCCTACCCGGTTTATAACCTTACTAGTGCCTCTGATTACCCTCCTTATGTTTAGGTCTTGATGTACTTGTCTTAACTCTTCCTCTAACCTGAACTCTTTGAAGAGACGGACTAGTAGTCTGGTCAGTTTTCTAGTATGCACTTGGTGGGCTGAAGATACGAGTATGAGGAATGAAGGGGCCCCTGAGAAATCAAGAGTACACTCACAGTTGGGGGTCCTTGTCCAGACCAGAAGCTTGGAGATAGGGAGGGAATGTGAACTGATAATTTCTGTCTTTCCGGACCAGGGCCTGAAGAGGGCTTGGCACTCAGTAAAAACACCATGAAAATTTGTGGAGTGAGTGTCAGTGGCTCACAGCTGAGCTCCAAGAGAGGACATGGAAGCCATGGGTTGAAGGGTCATTCACTAGTTATTTCTTTTCCATCTTAACAGGGAATTTTTAAAAGGTCATTATTTTTAATTAATTAATTAGGCCATGAAGCATGAGGGATCTTAGTTCCCTGACCAGGGATCCAATCCAAATTCCTTACCGTAGAAGTGAGGAGACTTAAGCACTGGACCATCAGGAGAGGAAAGTGTTGTGTTTTCCTCCCACTCCTCCAGAAAGAATTTTTTAAATGAGTGGATTTTTTCAGGAAGTTAGTAGAAAAGCATGTGAGTTAATTTGAGCATTATGAGATCTTGAGTCCTTCTGTTTGTGAAGAGACATACTTTCTAGACAGTGTTCCAAGTAAAGACTGTGCCACCATCTGGAGTAAAGCTTGTGGTTAGTGGCACTACTTGCCATCTAAGTGGTTTTCAGTGATTTTTCTTCAGGGCAAGGTTGTTGCTGGAACATTCCTAATCTAACTATCAAAACTATCCTACTCCCCAGCCTATGGAAATTCCTTGGTGGGTTTTTTTTTGTTTGTTTGAGAAACAGCCTGAGGCACATCACCCCTCCCTTCTTCCTGCAGGCAAGAATAGCAACTACTATCAGTGTTAAATCTGGAAGGTCAAAGGAGGTGAAGGAGGAGGAGAAGAAAACTTTCCAGAATAGTATGCAACTAGTACAGACTCAGCTTGGAGTTCTTTAATTCAGACTGGTAAAGAGAGTAAATGGCTTTTGTCAACAGAGCAGAACAACAACTGGGCTTCTGGTTAAAAACTCCAGGATCTTTTCTTCACTTCTTGAGTAGGGGTGGTGGGGAGAGAACAGCCCCATTTTTATCGGGACCTACCCTGGGTTGGATCCCCATCAGAGTTCAGTCCCCTTGTGACTCCATATTCCTAAGGACCACAGAGAAAATGCCCGTCCTAAGGAGCTGGGAAGATCAATCTAGGTGAACTCTTAGGTGCGGCTCCTTCCTCTCTTCTGCTCCAGTCTCCCTCCGGCTACCTGGGTGCAGACAGGCTGATGAGCAGCACCATCTGGTGGAGAACTCCAGGCAAGAACTGGATGTGTGAGGGGTGTATGCTGGCAGCCTGTGGTTCTGGGTGGATCTCTTTCCCCATTCTCCCTGACAAAATAAACCGCTTCTGATAGAACCCATTGGTTTCCTACCTCCTACCAAACCCTACCTTTAGGAATGAGGCTTGGGTTGAACTGTGAGGACACCTTAGGACTAACTCATTAAAATTAAATTGCTTTTTACTTCTTCAGTGTGGTTCTTAGAAAGTTTTAAAATGTCTATGTGCCTTGCATTATATTGCAGAGCACTGTATATAAAGTTTGGGCAGGGTGCTTAACCCCTCTGCCTCCATGAATTCAGCAGGGGGCATGATAAAAAGCTTGGTGTGAAGGTCACATGTGTTACACCATGTGACATGCTTAAAACTGCTTAGCCTATAGTAAGCATTAGTACATATTAGTCATTTTGGATAGTAGAGAACTTGGGTTTTTTTCTGCAAATGTTTGTGCACTGCTAAGCACCTAGAACTGAGGGTGTAGCCATACGCTAGGTAGTCTTGAGCCAGAATGGCCCTGGATATTGCAGAAAAGCCAGAAACCCAAGCTTTGATCAATTACAGATAATTATAGAACCAGAGCTTATTTATCCAAATTTCACAGAGCAAGCTGAGGGAAACTCAGTTTGCTGTGAGTTTTTTACTCCACACTCCCTGAGTTGACTCCTCAGGTCCCTTCTCTCTATGACTTACAAAGGTGTAATCTTGATGTGGAGGAAGGTTAGAGTAGGCAGCAGTGAGGTGTTGGGGGTGCAGAAGGCCTTAGTACTATAGCTGGCCCATCCTTCCCTGCCATCCAAAAAATGCTTCCTATAACTGTTTTCTGTCTGATTAAATACCATCTTCCCCTCTCCCCCACTGCAGGCTACCCACACTCCTACTTTGAACAGACAAGGGAGAGGGAGATGGGATGGCGGCAGCCCTCCCACCTATAATATATCTGAATAAAGAACCCTAATTTGGCCCCTCAGTGAAAAAAAAAAAGGTTTGACTGGGGGCCCTGGAAAGGTGGGAGGAGGGTAGGTCAGAAGGAAAGATGGCTGCTGGTAGTGGCTTTGGCTGGCCCCAAACTTGACTAGGGAAGAAAGGTGTCTCTGTGTCCATTCTTTTCACCGTGACCATAACCCCCTACATGGAGAGGAAGGAAGGAAGGAACTGGTGAATGTGGTAAATGTGTGATGGGGGGGGCGTCAAGGGGGAATCTGCATCCTCTGGAACTCCAGGAATCTGACCACCAGAACCAACCAGTGTCAACTCTTTGTTTCCCAGAGCCGGGCTCTCTTGGGGGAGCTCAAGCCTTGCCCCTCCCCCCCAGGTCTTTTCTTTTTTGGAGGGGATGGAGAGAGGGGCAGGGCTCAGGCCCTGCTTTGTGTGTGGCTGGTGGGGTGGGGGGTGGTAGCAAGAATTTCAGGCTCCTTTCTGATGCAGGCCCTGTGAGGCAGGCTCAGTGGGGCTGCATGCTGATTGCCTATCTGATAAGAGTGGAATTCCAACTATGTGTTTTAGAAGGGTGGGGGGGGCAAGGAGCCACCCCTGGAGACCACCAGTCTAAATCTTGGCTGATTATGGTGAGGTGCCCACAGGGATTTTTTTTTTTTTTCCCTTTATCTTTTCAAAGGAAAAGATGGTCTTAAGCTGACCTCAAATCCTCCAGTGATAGAGTGAGTGAACTAAGAGGACTAGTCAATTTCAAATGTCCCCACTTATATTATCCTCTGGTTCTCACAGTAAGCCTAGAAGGTATAGATGCAGAAGATTGCGGTGCTCAGTAAACTGGAGCTCAGAGAGGGGATATTTTTCTTAGTTTCCGCTGCTAGTTAGTGATAAAAACTAGGGTTAAAATGCTGGGTCTTTTGACACTTCTTTCTCACTGTTACCCCACCCTCATCCAGTCTGAAAAGGCTGGTGATAATTGCCACTTGGGATTTATATGTGGCAGGCAATGTGTTAACTACTTTTCATGCATAAAACCTCACAGCACCACCATAAAATTAGTCTTTACTCCATTTTGTAGGCTAACACAGAAAGTGGTGATAGGCTGTCGGACTCTAAACCTTTTCTCTTAATATCTATCTGCTGAATCACAGAGAGAACTGGGAGTGTTCCACTAGGCAAATGGGAGAAGCTGAGTTTACCTGGGTCAAGAATGCTCTTGGTCTGGATCCTCCAGCATCTCCTGACTCACTGGCTTGTCCCAGCTCAATCAGAGACACATCAGATTTAACATCAAATTCAGGGCGGTGGTTATGTAACTGGGAGGAGGAAAGAATTTTCACCTTGCTGAAATGTTTCAATATTCTGCTTTAACGCTCCACATTCAGACTGGGGGAGGGGGGTGCGTCGTCACAGCCCTGGCTGTTCATGGGCTAATAAGAAGGGAGAGGATCCCAATGGAAGTTTTGTCTTAAGCATACCATCTGAATTAAAAGAACAACGTAAATGACTGAGGAATTGGGAATCCCGTTTGGCAAAAGAGCATGTTTAATCCGAGTCCCAGTTTGAAATAGCCACCTCGCCCCACCCCCACCAGCAACTTCATACAAGGCCTCAAGCCAGGACTAGGTACATGGTGATCCCTTTTGCTTCTGAACCACATTTTCAACAAGGACTACACCTTGTTGACATATTTGACATGTTCTTTGGATATTTTGGAAGATACCTATAATGAAGTCTGTTCTGTGCAGGGTCTGCGAGAGGCTGTCATTCCACTAATGTGTTATTGATGCAGAAAATGGCAAGGTGAAATGGCCTATCCAATCCAGAACTCTGGGTTCTTATGACCCTGGTGTTGCCACTCAACTAACTGTTTGAATAACTCCTTTTTTTCTTTTTTCTTTTAAATTTTGGTTCACACAAGCAATATTTCAGTGAGATCATTCCACACAGTATTTGAAGTCTTTTTCTTCCTTTAAAAATTTGATTATCTTCCCAAGTTATATAATTAAAGCCTACCTCCTTGTTTATTAATTCATCCAAAATGTGCTAGGCATTATTTAGGTGTCAAAATGCAGCAGTGAACAAAGCAAGGACTTTACATTCTTTCAAATGGCTTTATGGTATTTTTGTTTTCTGTTTTTGTGGTTTTTTTTGAACCAGTGAGATATTAAATATATGTGTCATGCCAGGTCCTCCTGCAAAGTATTCTGTTCTGTGAGTCTTTCATATTGATTCATAGTAACTTTTTATAGTTTTATCAATGTAGGTATTCTTCGGAAATATTTTGCATACATATGATGTAAAGTATAAATTTCTGGCTTCATTTTCTAGTGAATAACTGGTTTCTCAATAATGCTATTTATGGAATTATTTTCCTCACCTGCTGATTTCTGCACTTATTCTTGGATCTCCCAGTAGATTTTCTCTTCTAATCCGCTGATCTGTCTGCTTGGGTCATACTGTCTTTTCCCTTCAACTTTCAGTAACATTGTTTTGATATAATTTCAAATTTGGGAAAAGGTTGCAAGAATAGTATGAAAAACTCCCATATAACCTTTACCCAGATACATCAATTGTTAACATTTTGTACCATTTGCTTTATTGTTTTTTTTTTTCTTTGTACAGGTTTCAAACATCTTTATCTTTACAATATTTCAGCATGTTTTTTTTCTAAAATATGGCTATTCTCTTAGGTAACTTCAGTACAATGATCGAAATTAGGGAACTTATCACATTTGCCTACATTCCATGTGCAAATTTTGTCAGTTCTCCTAATATTTTCTCCTGTTCTAAGAGCCAGTCAGAATCATGTATGGCACTCAGTTTCTTCACTTCGTAGGGGTTTGTCTTTCATGACTGCCATCTTTTAAGTGTATAGGCCTGTTACTTTATATTTTACAATTTTACATTGGTTGATTTCTTACAAATGCTATGTTTAACAATTTTTTTCTGCTGTTCTATTTTACTGAGAACCTTCAATGAGAATAGCTGCAAAAAATGCTATGGCATCTGTTTACTTAGTGATTGTTCCTAATGTAATGTAGATTTCTTGTTCTTAATGGTGGTGACTCGTCCAATCACAGTGTCTTTACCAATAAAACGGAAATGTTACACCCTTACTCTTTGAATCTTAGAGGAACATGCGTCTGCAGGTTTTGGTATTTTGGGTGTAATAATGAAGGCTAACATTAAAATCTACCATGCTTCTCTCCCCCCAGAGTAAGCTGCACATGGAAGGCTTCCGGAGCCTGAAGGAGGGTGAGGCCGTGGAGTTCACCTTTAAGAAGTCTGCCAAGGGCCTGGAATCGATCCGAGTCACCGGCCCTGGTGGGGTCTTCTGTATTGGGAGTGAAAGGCGGCCCAAAGGGAAGAATATGCAGAAACGCAGATCAAAGGGGGACAGGTATGCACTGGAAGGCAGCTTGTGTGGGTTGGTAGGGATGATGAGCACTCTCCCAGTCTTGCTCTCCCTTTCTTGGTTGGACAAGATGTCAAAGATAAAGTGAAGCCTGTGGCCCCTGGCAACATCTGGATGTGGGAGGCAAAGAGAGGGTGATATGTATGGAGGGTACTCATGATCTACTCTTCTACTTGATAAGTAATTAGGTTCTGGGAGCTCTAGCTTTGATTGCTAAATGGGGATTGTGATACTAACCTCACACGCTGTTTTAGAACTAAAGGAGACCATGGATGTGAAAGTGTACATGGTGAGGCCAAGACGGTATATCTGTAGCTGTTGCTTCTTCACCTCATCTCCAAATGATTGGTTTCCTTCATGTTAGTTCTGTGCGCAAACAGATTCTGGCCCTTTAATTTCTTCTCTATTTTAATGAATGAGAGGTACTGTTTTTAAGGGTATGGTACTTCTCAGTTGGGGCCCAAGATTTCCATTCTTGGTTTTTTCAATTTGTCATGAATCTCAAACTATCATCTAGATATTAGAGGTCTGGAAAGGACTCAGAGATATCTAGTCATATACCCCTTTTGTAATCGGGGAAATTGGTCTCCAGGCAGGGAAGTGGGTAAATTAACAACTAAGAGCAGAGCCCAAGGGTCCTCACTCAGGAAACATTGTGGTCTCTTCTCATGCCTACCTCTCAACTTGACTATCTTGCTTGATGCTAGGTGCTACAACTGTGGAGGTCTAGACCATCATGCCAAGGAATGCAAACTGCCACCCCAGCCCAAGAAGTGCCATTTCTGCCAGAGCATCAACCATATGGTAGCCTCGTGCCCACTGAAGGCCCAGCAAGCTCCCAGCTCCCAGGGAAAGCCAGCCTACTTTCAGGAGGAGGAAGAAGAGATCCATAGCTCTGCCATGCTCCCAGAGGCCCAGAATTGAGCCACAGTTGGTGGGGGCTATCCTTTTGTGATCAGAAAGTTTTGAGGAGCAGGCATCAATCGGCAGAGTGGAGAAAGTGGGGACAGGGTGGGTAGGGGGCAGCTGGCACTGCCATATATCTGAGGCTGGAGTCCACAGCATCACCCCCTCTTCCCTCTTGGTGGGAGGAAGGGATGAGGCAAAGAAACTCCAATCAGCTCTTTCCAAATGCACATGAGGGCTTTGGGGGTTAACTCTCCCTGCATGCTTTATCTGAGTCTTCACCCCCAGAATCTCCAGCTTTTGAAAGTGGCCTGGGTGGGGAAGTTGTTTTCACTCTTAAAGAAGTATGTGGAATAATATTTCCCATATCAGAGTGTAAAGATTAAGAAGAGAACAGATTGATGGACCCAACCAGCAGGCCACTACATTCCATGGGAGGAAACATTTCAGGGGGGGCGGCAGGGTTTTCCTCATCTTCTCTCTTCATAACCCCCTCTTGGTACAGAATGCTAAGAACTGTCCCAAGTTATGGGTTATGATGACAGGTAAAGGGGTGATTGAGGGAACAGCTGCAGACTTGCTGCTTCTAAGCTTACTCTCACCCCATTCTGGGCCAACTCAATTTTATTTATTTGCTTCCTTGGGTGACTGTACCTTGGGTCCCACTTTCTCCAGGATGCCAACTGCACTAGCTGTGTGCGAATGACGTATCTTGTGCATTTTAACTTTTTTTTTCGTAATATAAATATTCTGGTTTTGTATTTTTGTGTATTTTAATCTAAGGCCCTCATTCCTGCACTGTGTTCTCAGGTACGTGAGCAATCTCAGGGATAAGTCGGCAGCAGCTCCGGGTCTGCACGGCAGGAATGCTTTTTGTTGCTGTATCATCAGAGAGAACAACTATTTGGAGTGTATAGCCTATTGAACTACCTCATTTTTGCCAATTAGAGCTGGCTCTTCTGCCATAGTGTCCTCTTGAAACCCCTCCATCTTCAGCATTTCATGAGAGACTAGGTTTTAACTGGGTTGCCCCATGACTTGGTCTCCTTCCTACTGAAAGATTGGAAATTGGTCTGAACAGGAAAACGTGGTGCAGAGAGGTTAGGAGAGACTGGGCCAGGTAAGAAGTGCAGAGAGGGGAAGCCAAGATTAGGCAAAGGTCATCTGTATGTGTGATAAAGGATTCCTGTTCCAGTCTATAATCTCAGGGCACAGGACTCGCTTTATATACCAGATCCATCCTTCACCTGACTGGGCTAGGCTGACCATGCACAACAGGGTGTGTGTGTTTTTATAAAAAATGGAAGTTGGTAAGATGTTTTTAAGAACAATGCCTCTGTACCCATCTTGAGATGCCCAGGGATGGATATGTGAAGCAAGGATAAGATCTTTAACGATTCTGGGCTTTTCCTCCTTGGCTTCTGGAGAAACCATCAGCAATGGCTTCTTTGTGGTTCTCAGAGCCAGGGTCCTACCCTGCTGCAGCAGTGATTAGTATCATGGCAGCTAAAGGAGAAAGGACAGTTGAGGGGGGGTTTGTTTACAAGCTGTGAGATCACTGCAGACCTACCTCACTGTGTTGTCACGGGGCAAATGCAATAGAACGCATTGGGTGATGTGTGTCTGATCCTTGTCTCCCCCAACTGCTGCCCCCCTCTAGTTATTATATTTGTCTGGGCTTTGTAGGACTTCACAAGTAGCTGATTTGGTGATTGCTAGGTGGCCTAGTTTGTGTAAATATAATGTGTTGGTCTTCTCCATGTTCTTTTGGGGTTTTATTGTTTACAAACTTCTTTTTATATTGAGAAAAATAGCCAAAGCATCTTTGACAAAATGTTCTGCACCAGGCAAAAAGATCTGAAACAAGCTTGGGACCCCTCTTCTTGAAGTAGGGTGGGGGGTCTTGAACTACACTTTCTTTTGTGTTCCCCTTCCTCTATTTCCTATTTCAAACAACATCTGTCCTAAAAACTAGATTCCTATCCCCTCTTTCCACCTTTGTGCCCCCCAAAATAGACCATATACCTATACATTTAATTTGTGGGGTACCTGTGATTAAGTGATTTGTGCAAAAATCCTGAAGAAGCTAAGATCTCTCCATCTCTTGTTCCCAGTCTTGAGTCATGTCCATTCCTTGATGTGATTCATGCTAAATGGGCTGCTGTATTTGGATGGATTAAGACCAACTTGTAATTTCTAATCCAAGGGTAGAGAGGAGCAATGAAGGGGGCCTTCCATGTAGAAGGTGGGGCTGGGAGACCACAAAAGGAAAGATGAATGTATATCCAAGTCACTCAGGAACTTTTATGCAGGTGCAAGAAACTTATGTCAAAGTGGCCACAAGATTGTTTATAGCAGACGGACGAATGTAACTCCATGTTTACTGCTAGAAACCAAAGCTTTGTATGAAATCTTGAATTTATGGGGAGGGAGGGAGGGTAGAAAAGCATGTACCTATCTGTTCTTTTCCTCATCCCTTCTCATTCCTGAACTGCAGGAGACAGCCCCTTGGGCTTTGGTGACCCCATCTGGGCAGTGTTTATTTGATGGCTGATTTTGCTGTGCCAGGTACTTCCTTTCCCATTTACTATCATTTTGTAACACACACGCTGACCCTTTTCCCTTCCCTTTCTTTTCCTTGGGAATATACAATGAATAAAAACTTATTGGTACTGAAACTGTCTGTCATCTTGGTTGATATTTAAGGCGCCTTCCTCCTACCATTATTTCCACCTTGGATTGGGACTCAGAAGTCATGAGAAGAACCATTAAGTTTTCAGTTCAGCCATTTTCTTAGGAGTGAATCTTAAAAGTTCAGTGTTTTTAGCACCTCATTACAGTGGATTTTTGTTTCTAGTTAAGGCCTCTTGTCCTTTCCTTGGAAGCTGCCACATTCAAGAGGGGATTAAGGGCTTGGCATGCATAAGAATGGGGTTGCCTGTGCCACTGACTGGGATGAAAGGATGGGGCCATGGCTTGGGGCATGAGACCCTAGTAATACTTTGTCCCTTGCTCCTCAAAGCCCTTTACAAATCTTAATTAATTAACCCCCTGTAGCAACCCAGGGAGGGAAATACTGGAAACTGGGGAAAGTGAGGCCAGAGGAGATACACTGACTAGTTACAAACACATGTTAACAAGTTCGCTAGCCTTCTATTTCTTAACATCTAGCTCCCCCCATTGGAGAAGGCAATGGCACCCCACTCCAGTACTCTTTTGCCTTGAAAATCCCATGGATGGAGGAGCCTGGCAGGCTTAAGTCCATGGGGTCGCTGAGTCGTCCGACTCAGCGACTTCACTTTCACTTTTCATTTTCATGCTTTGGAGAAGAAAATGGCAACCCACTCCAGTGTTCTTGCCTGGAGAATCCCAGGGACGGGGGAGCCTCGTGGGCTACTGTCTATGGGGTCGCACAGAGTCGGACACGACTGAAGCGACTTAGCAGCAGCAGCAGCAGCAGCAGCAGCTCCCCCCATGAAAAGGAGGGTTTACTTGATTGGAAGCATACCAACTATCACAAAGAGTGTAAGAAACCATTAACAAAAACATGATAAGAAGCTTTCCCTGGTGGCACGCTGGTAAAGAATTACGCAACGCAGGAGACGCTGGTTCCATCTCTGGATACAGAAGATCCTCTAGAAAAGGAAATGGCAACTCATTCCAGTATTGCCTGGGAAATCTATTGGACAGGATCCTGGCAGGCTACAGTCCATGGGGCTGCAGAGTCAGACACAACTGAGCGACTAAACACAACAGGGACTTCTACCAAAAGTCAAAGTCGGTCATGGAAGATGTTAAAAGCAGCAAACCACTGGATTTCAGTAAATGGTTTTCCTGCAAAATTGAAGTATTCAGATAGGCAACCTAGATGCCAAGCAGGAAGGATGGAAAAGCTTAAGAAATTTCATGGATGGGTTACTCATCTCTAGAGGGCTTTGATCATTTCACTCAAAAATAACCCCTTCATCATAAAGAGTGGAAGACAAAAGTAATGAATTGGGAGTTGTGACTGCAGTATCTCGTTTCTTTGATGTCACTGCAATCGAAAGTTACAAACAGGAAGGTTCTTTGAAAATGGCAGTTTTCTTCCCCCTCTTTTTTAATTTTGAGAAAACTAAACTCTCAAATTCTTTTATGAGTTAGTGCCTCGAATTCCGGCAGCACTTTTCGTTAAAGGTTTGGTACAGAAAGAATACCCCCGATTTTTCTGTCAGGGTTAGTTGATGGCCTTACAGTTTAGAAGCCATTCTTAAGCAGAGTTCTTTCTGGCCTTAATCCTCTTTTTGAGTTCCTTGGGTAGGTCCTGCGAATGCAAATCCTAAAATGTGTGTGTGTGCCTTAAGTCAGCACAGACTAGACTGAGGTTAAGTGTCTTGTCAGACTAACGAGAGCCAGGAACTTCGCAAACGATTAAATCCACTAAATAAGACAAAACGGTGTAAACACACGCTTTTTAAGACTTGTATCTGCTCTAAAGCCAGTTCTGCAGCCTTACAGTTAGCAGAAGGCTGCCTTACCCCTTTTTCTCAGCAGTCCTAATCTGCTGCTAGCGGCTGAGAAGTCCCGGCATTTCTGAGACGAGGCTCCCCTAACTCCTAATTCCTGTCCTGTAACCGGATGGTCTACAGACTTAGAGGCTCTCCCAGGTGGTCTGGACCCCGCCTTCCCCAGCAAGGTCCCCGACCCTTGGCCGTGAGCCGAGTCGCCGGCCTCACCGCGTCCCGAAAGCCCGGCTCTCGCTTCCGCCTCACCCCACCCCGCCTCCAGGCGTTCTAACGGCCGAGAACGCTCGCCTCGTCGCTCCTCCGAGCGCGCAAGCGCAGGCCAGGGCTCCGCCCCTTAGGTAACGGAAGAGGCGTGTCCCAGCGCCCAACGATGACGTGTTCTTCGAGCGCCGCGTCGTGAGGAAGTGTCGGCCCGCTGGAGCAGTTGGAAGCCGCTGGCGGAGCTTGTTAAGGTGCTGGATTCAGGGTGGGGTGGACTGGAGGAGAGAGATTGACTGGGCAAGAGGCAGCTGTGGGACAGACGAAGGGGACAGTGGAAGAGATAGTGAGAGAGTAAATAATTGGGAAATCTCTAGGATAGGAGGCGAAGGGGTTGTCGACCTGGAGCACCGAAAGTCGGAAACTGCCTGGGGGAGGATGGAAAAGAAGGGGGAAGGATCAGGATGTAGGCGCTACGATGTGACGGGAAGCAGACGTTTTCAATAGATGTTCAGAAAAAGGCAGTGCAGACACTGAGGGAAAAGGGGAGAGCAGCAAGCTCCACCAAGCCCGTGGAGCCAAGAAAAGGCCTCTGCCCCCGAAGTCCTGTTGTTTTGTAAGTCTGGGTGGAGAAAGACTAGAGGCTTAGGCCAGTGCCTTTGGGTTCTAGTGCTGGCTGCTCTCTACCGTTTTTGGTGGATCCCTGCAAGTCAGACGTATTTGTTTGCCGGCGTGGTGACTTCTAATTCTCTTTCTTGTTTATACAGAGTTAGCTGGGTGCTGTCTAATTGTCCTGTGCTGCTTCTCCGGGGCAAGAACTATGTCATGGGTCAAAGAAGGAGAGCTGTCATTTTGGGAGCGGTTCTGTGCCAATATCATAAAGGTGAGCAGTGGCCTACAGCACCAGCTGGCTTTTGGTTCGTTGTGTAATCTCATATCAAAACCTGTTATTAAAATTGAGTAATCCTTGACGTTGATGGATTTGTAATAGAATTTAGCAGTGGTGTTTAAAAGTCTTAGAATTGCAAAGTCTACGTTTCTGGCAAATTATTGTCCTAACTCCCGTGTTTTCAGGAAACCTGGGACCTCCCGGTATCACTGGGCAGCACTGGCTGTTAGGTCTTCCTGAAATTTGTTTCCGTAGAACTTTGATCGGTTATTCCTAGTACTGTCCTCTGGGTTTAGATAAAATAACTAATCTTTCTTTGATGTGATAGTAGAGCATAATGGTTAAGAGTTTGGGATCTGGAGGCAGACAACTATGAATGAAAGTCCTATTCTGTCATGTAGTAACCATGTGACTTTATATGGTGGTTTTGAGGATTAGATGAAACTACATTGAAAGCACTCAGCACAGTGTTTAGCAGTTTTTAATTACTATTGTTGGGGATGCCTTTCAGCCATTTGAAGACTATAATCACTCTGTTTCCTATACTCTCCTTGGTTCCCCCAGAGCTTCCCTCAGCTTTTTCTCTAGGAATCACAGCAAAGTTATATCCTCTGCATATGAAAGGTTTGAGATTGGAGCCAGTCAACTTGTTTTTAGCCCCAGGCTGCCAAGCAGCGGGTAGCAGTGAATTTATGAGTAAGCCTTGAGCTCCACCTCCCCACACACAAAAAATGCCATGTAATCTCAGGCAGTGAAGGAAATGGAAAGCATCTCTTGAGGGAATCACTGCAGTCTTGTGTTGGGAAGAACAAACTTCATGACTTTATTGAAATTTTTTTGGGGGGGAAGGCCTCTTATTTCGGGGACAAAAATAGAAAATGTCAGAGAGTTGCAGGGGAAGTGGTCTATGAAGAAACCCTCCAGTGAGGGAAAATAGTCCAAGGAGTGAATTTTTGCTATGATGGACAATGTAAGACTGCTCTAAGCCAGATAAGAAGTTTTGTTTGCCTCCCAAATGCCTTTCTTGTTTGTTTTGAAGTGGCTCCTGACAATGAAATTTTTATAAAAATCTTGAGTGAAATAAGAAGATCCAGCAATTTCAGGCCTCTATTCCTGTGTGACAGGACTCAGATGAAAGTGGATGCTGTTTTATGAGGATGCCCTCTACATTTGACCACATCCATCACTATCCTTCCTATGTCTTTCAGTTGAGAGCTAATGAAACCAAGCTGGTAGTTAAGGGCATATAGTTAAGACATGTACTCTGAAAGCACATAGACCTCAGTGTGAATCCCCACTTTGTCTCTTCTTGGCTGTGTAACTTGTGCGGTCACTTGAGCTCTCTGAGCCTCAGTTTTTTTGTGCGTAAAATGCAGATAATACTGTTTATTTCATATGTTTGTATGATGAAAAAAAACTAAGGTGAAGTATAAAAAAATCCAGCATAGTGCTTGACATGTAGTAAGTGCTCAATAAACACATAAATAAAAATAAATAAAAGTGCTTAATGCTTATGTATTGAGCGAAAAGTGCAGAATACCCAATTCCCTTCCTCAGGACTTTTATCATATAACTTAAGCCTATAAGCTTGGCATATTGTCTCCTTTTATCTCTTGAGTGTTACGTGATGTGTCCATTTGTCTTCTTACTTCACAGGCAGGCCCCATGCCCAAACACATTGCGTTTATAATGGATGGGAACCGTCGCTATGCCAAGAAGTGCCAAGTGGAGCGGCAGGAGGGCCACTCACAGGGCTTCAACAAATTGGCAGAGGTGGGTGTGGGTGGCAGAATCAAGGATGAATGGTCTGGGGAGAATTGGATTATAGCTAAAAAACCAAGCCCTGAGTTTGCTGTGGTTTGAGAGTGCTTTTATAGCTGTTTGTTTTCTTCCTTGCTTGTTTGCTAGCTATAAGTCTCATCAGCATTCACAAAAAATTAAATCGTCTAGTGAATCATCACAGACTATTAGATATAAGAACAAAGTTGTCTCCTCTTACCAGTTTAATCAACAGTTTATATTTTTCTGTGCCTCATCCCAATCCTTATAGTATGTTCAACATGACATAACATATGTAAAATTATATCTATAGCTTTTGAAAAAAATTACTTGTTTTTCAGTTCAGTCGTTTAGTCGTGTCCAACTCTTTGTGATCCCATGGACTGCAGCACGCCAGGCCTGCCTGTCCATCACCAACTCCTGGAGCTTACTGAACTCATGTCCATTGAGTTGGTGATGCTATCCAACCATCTCATCTTCTGTCATCCCCTTCTCCTCTTGCCTTCAATCTTTCCCAGCATCAGGGTCTTTTCCAATGAGTCAGCTCTTTGCATCAGGTGGCCAAAGTATTGGAGTTTCAGGAATACTGTGTTGGTTTCTGCCATACATCAACATGAATTAGCCATAGGTATACATATGTCGCCTCCCTCATGAACGTCCCTCCTACCTCCCACCCCTTCCCACTCCTCTAGGTTGTTATAGGGGGTTTGGGTTCCCTGAGTCATACAGCAAATTTTTATAGGCTATCTGTTTTACATATGGTAGTGTATATGTTTCTATGCTACTCTCTCCATTCATCCCACCCTCTCCTTCTCCACACCCCTGCCCATGTCCATAAGTCTGTTCTCTATGTCTGCATCTCCATTGCTGCCCTGCAAATTGGTTCATCAGTACCATTTTTCTAGGTTCCATATATATGTGTTAATATATGATATTTGTTTTTCTAACTTTCTTCACTCTATATAATATGCTCTAGGTTCATCCACCTAATTAGAATTGACTCAAATGTGTTCCTTTTTATGGCTGAGTAATATTCCATTGTGTATATATACCACAGCTTCTTTATACATTCATTTATGTGGACATCTTAGTTGCTTCCATGTCCTAGCTATTGTAAATAGTGCTGCAGTAAACACTGGAGTACATGTGTCTTTTTCAGTTATGGTTTCCTCAGGGTATATTGCTGGGTTGTATGATAGTTTTATTCATGGTTTTTTAAGGAATCTCCATACTGTCTTCCTAGACATACTGGAGTGGGTAGTTGTTCCCTTCTCCAGCTGATCTTCCCAACCCAGGGATCAAACCCGGGTCTCCTGTATTGCAGACAGATTCTTTACCAGCTGAGCCACCAAGGAAGCACAAGAATACTGGAGTGGGTAGACTATCCCTTCTCCAGGGGATCTTCCCAACCCAGGAATAGAACCAGGGTCTCCTGCATTGTAGGCGGATTCTTTACCAGCTGAGCTACCAGGGAAGCCCATGATAGTTTTATTCATAGTTTTTTAAGGAATCTCCATACTGTCTTCCATAGTGGCTTTATCAATTTACATTCCAACCAACAATTCAAGAGGGTTCCGTTTTCTCCACACCCTTTCCAGCACTTGTTGTTTATAGATTTTTTGATGATGGCCATTCTGACCAGTGTGAGGTGATATCTCATTGTAGTTTTGACTTGCATTTCTCTAATAATGATGTTGAGCATCTTTTGATGTGTTTATTAGCCATCTGGATGTCTTTGGAGAAATGTCTGGGTAGATCTTTTCCCCACTTTTTGCTTGGGTTGATTGTCTTTTTGCTATTGAGTTGTATGAGCTGCTTGTATATTTTGGAAATTAATCCTTTGTCAGTTTCATTTGCTATTATTTCCTTCCATTCTTAGGATTGTCTTTTCACCTTGTTTATAGTTTCCTTTGCTGTGCCACTGGTCATAGCAAACACCCTCTTCCAACAACACAAGAGAAGACTCTACACGTGGACCTCACCAGATGGTCAACACCAAAATCAGATTGATTATATTCTTTGCAGCCAAAGATGGAGAAGCTCTATACAGTCAGCAAAAACATGACCGGGATCAGACTGTGGCTCAGATCATGAACTCGTTATTGCCAAATTCAGACTTAAATTGAAGAAAGTAGGGAAAACCACTAGACCATTCAGGTATGACCTAAATCAAATCCCTTATGATTATACAGTGGAGGTGACAAATAGATTTAAGGGACTAGATCTGATAGAGTGCCTGAAGAACTATGCACAAAGGTTTGTGACATTGTACAGGAGACAGGGATCAAGACCATCCCCATGGAAAAGAAATGCAAAAAAGAAAAATGGCTGTCTGAGGAGGCCTTACAACTAGCTGGGAAAAGAAGAGAAGCGAAAAGCAAAGGAGAAAAGGAAAGATATTCCCATCTGAATGCAGAGTTCCAAAGAATAGCAAGGAGAGATAAGAAAGCCTTCCTCAGCGATCAATGCAAACAAATAGAGGAAAATAACAGATTGGGAAAGACTAGAGATCTCTTCAAGAAAATTAGAGATACCAAGGGAACATTTCACGCAAAAATAGGCTCGATAAAGGACAGAAATGGTATGGACCTAACAGAAGCAGAAGATATGTAGAAGAGGTGGCAAGAATACACAGAAGAACTGTACAAAAAAGATCTTCACGACCCAGATAATCACGATGGTGTGATCACTCACCTAGAGCCAGACATCCTGGAATGTGAAGTCAAGTGGGCCTTAGAAAGCATCACTACAAACAAAGCTAGTGGAGGTGATGGAATTCCAGTCGAGCTATTTCAAATCCTGAAATATGATGCTGTGAAAGTGCTGCACTCGATATGCCAGCACATCTGGAAAACTCAGCAGTGGCCACAGGACTGGAAAAGGTCAGTTTTCATTCCAATCCCAAAGAAAGGCAATGCCAAAGATTGCTCAAACTACCGCACAATTGCACTCATCTCACATGCTACTAAAGTAATGCTCAAAATTCTCCAAGCCAGGCTTCAGCAATACGTGAACCGTGAACTTCCAGATGTTCAAGCTGGTTTTAGAAAAGGCAGAGGAACCAGAGATCAAATTGCCAACATCCGCTGGATCATCGAAAAAGCAGTAGAGTTCCAGGAAAACATTTATATCTGCTTTATTGACTATGCCAAAGCCTTTGACTGTGTGGATCACAATAAACTGTGGAAAATTCTGAAAGAGATGGGAATACCAGACCATCTGACCTGTCTCTTGAGAAACCTGTATGCAGGTCAGGAAGCAACAGTTAGAACTGGACATGGAACAACAGACTGGTTCCAAATAGGAAAAGGAGTACGTCAAGGCTGTTTATTGTCACCCTGCTTATTTAACTTATATGCAGAGTACATCATGAGAAACGATGGGCTGGAAGAAACACAAGCTGGAATCAAGATTTCCGGGAGAAATATCAATAACCTCAGATATGCAGATGACACCACCCTTATGGCAGAAAGTGAAGAAGAACTAAAGAGCCTCTTGATGAAAGTGAAAGAGCAGAGTGAAAAAGTTGGCTTCAAGCTCAACGTTCAGAAAACTAAGATCATGGCATCTGGTCCTATCACTTCATGGGAAATAGATGGGGAAACAGTGGAAACAGTGTCAGACTTTATTTTTTGGGCCTCCAAAATCACTGCTGATGGTGATTGCAGCCATGAAATTAAAAGATGCTGTTTCCTTGGAAGGAAGGTTATGACCAACCTAGATAGCATATTTAAAAGCAGAGACATTACTTTGCCAACAAAGGTCCATCTAGTCAAGGCTATGGTTTTTCCAGTGGTCATGTATGGATGTGAGAGTTGGACGGTGAAGAAAGCTGAGCACCAAAGAATTGATGCTTTTGAACTGTGGTGTTGGAGAAGACTCTTGAGAGTCCCTTGGACTGCAAGGAGATCCAACCAGTCCATCCTAAAGGAGATCAGTCCTGAGTGGTCATTGGAAAGACTGATGTTGAAGCTGAAACTCCAGTAGTTTGGCCACCTCATGCGAAGAGTTGACTCATTGGAAAAGACCCTAATGCTGGGAAGGATTGGGGGCAGGAGGAGAAGGGGACGACAGAGGATGAGATGGTTGGATGGCATCACCGACTCGATGGACATGAGTTTGGGTAAACTCTGGGAGTTGGTGATGGACAGGGAGGCCTGGCGTGCTGCGATTCATGGGGTCGCAAAGAGTCGGACACTATTGAGCAACTGAACTGAACTGAAGAGGTGGGTCATAGAGGGTCTTGCTATGATTTATGTCATACAGTGTTCTGCTTATGTTTTCTTCTAGGAGATTTATAGTTTCTGGTCTTACATTTAGGTCTTTAATCCATTTTGAGTTTATCCTTTTACATGTAGTTGTCCAGTTCTCCCAATACCACTTATTGAAGAGACTGGTCTTTTCCCCATTGTATATTCTTCCCTTCTTTGTCAAAGATAAGGTGCCGATAGGTGCGTGGGTTTATCTGTGGGCTGTCTATCTTGTCCCATTGGTCTATATTTTATCTATAGCTTTGATAACTTGGTTTTTTCTTGACATTTGGGCAGTATTTTTCTAGGTTCATATATAGCTGTTCTACCTATATGTTTTAATGACTGTGAAACATTTTATTCTGAGGATCTGACATAGTCTTTCAGCTGCTCCACTGTTATTGGACATTATAAATGGTACTGGCTCTGACAGTAAAGAATCCACCTGCGATTTGGGAGACTTGGGTTTGATACCTGGATCGGGAAGATCCACTGGAGAAGGGAATGGCTACCCACTCCAGTATTCTTCCCTGGAGAATCCCATGGACAGAGGAGCCTGGTGGGCTACAGTCCCTGGTATCAAAAACAGTTGGACACAACTGAGCAACTAACACTTTTGCTTTTTAGTTTCATAAATGGCACTAGTTTAGAGTAAATTCTTAGAAGTGACATTTCCAGAGCAAAAGTAGGGGGTGACTACCCATCCTGAGATAGAGGTGTTTTTCAGGACATGGGCCTTTAAGTGCTTAAACTAGGAAAAGTACCAGACAGACAAGGATATGACTCCAATAAAGGTCATCAGCATTTTATGGTTTTAATGCCTATTGCGTATTGGGAAACATTAAATTTAACAATAACAATGGACTGATTTGATCTTTGTGAAACTCGAGCCCGCGGATCTCAGCTTCCTGATATAAGAACACAGCTTGAAGCCAGCACAGTGATACTTTTTGCCTTGAATGAGTGGTTGTGGAGTCCTCTGCAACATTGTGGAGGTCTTCAGGTCTGTTGACCTCAGTTTCTCTTTTGTGACTGGAGGCAGTTTTGCCCTAGTGCTTAGAAGCTTAAGCTCTGTGGTCACTCAGAATTCATGGCACCCCTGCTCTGCCACTTCCTGGCTCTGTGACCTGCTTTAAGTTACATAGCTTCCCTTTGCCTCAGTTCTTCCATCTATAATATGGGGAAATAACATAAGAATTAAATAATATGGTGCCGTGAAAAGAATGTGGCACATGCTGGCGTAAAGGAAGTGCTCAAAAATTGAAGCTGTTATTAGCGTCTTTACTGACCGAGGTCAGTGGTGGGCTCCAACCCAGATGTACTCACTAAGTTCACTGCCTGGTAAGGTCTTCAAGGCCCAAGCCTATTCAGACGTCTGGTTTGCACTGGTAATTTTCTTCAGGTGGCAGTTAATGTGTTTGTGTGTCTGATAGCGAATTAGAAAGGTGGTTCTTCAGCTTTATTTCTTCAGTTCTGTTTGACTGTCTTCTATCCCTTGCCTTTAACCTCTGGGCTCCCTATCTCAACACTGCTGTTCTCAGTTCCAGTTTGTTTTCCACCTTTAGTGGCACTGGATTAGAGAAGTACCAGAAGACTGAGTTTAAATTTGAGTTTTACTTCTCTTTTCATTGAGGTGTAATTTCATACAGGGAAATGCACAGATTTGGGGTTTTGACAGTTGCACTCATCTGTCTAGTCCACACCCCTGTCAAGATATAGAACATTTCCATCTTGCTATAAGGTTCCTTTGTGCCCCCTCCCAGTGAAACCCTGTGCTACCTCCTCTTCCGCTCTATAGGCAACCACTGTTCTGATTTCTGTCACTCCAGATGAGTTTTCGCTGTTCTAGAACCTCATATAATGGATTCATACAGTAGAGCTGTGGACTTTTTATACATTTCTTCATTTTCCGATCCTCAGTTTTACTGTCTATAAAGTAGGCATGAAAACAACAATGCCTTGCTCAAAGGGTTGCTTGAAGAATCAAATGAGCTAATGTAGTGAAAACACTCTGGAGACCTAAATGCTACACAGTTGTGCAATCATTGCTCGTTTTCTTGTAACTCACCAGCCTCTCAGTCTTCTGGAATAATGATGCTGTTTATGTACCTTTAGCCACCTTGTGAGGGATGGATTGTGATGCTGTCTCACAGCTAAGGAAGGAGATTTAGGCCCTGAGAGGTTGCATGATATGCCGGCAGATACATAGCAAGTGCTTGATGGAGTCAGGGGCTAGGACCTAAAACTTTACTCTCTCAGCAAAGAGTTCTTTCCAGTAAACCACAGTAGCATCAGCATAATAATACTCATTAAGTTCACATTTTTCAGTCTCTCAAGTGGTGGCTTTCTGCTTGTTTGGTTCATTATTCTGAGAGAAGCATTGGTATTATCCTAGCTTTACCCAGAGTGGGAAGGAAAAAAGTCTGTCTCCCACTTCCAGCACTGAGTTGGGGCTGAGACATGTCCTATTTCCCTTCCTGCTCTTCCTTGTATCCTAGCTCCTTGCCTTCTCCCCCTCAGACTCTGCGTTGGTGTTTGAACTTGGGCATCCTGGAGGTGACAGTCTATGCGTTCAGCATCGAGAACTTCAAACGCTCCAAGAGTGAAGTAGACGGGCTAATGGATCTGGCCCGGGAGAAGTTTAGCCGCCTGATGGAAGAACAGTAAGATGCTATCAGAGGGGAGCGTGTGTCCTTCCACCACCTCCAACCTTATCCTAACCCTCAACTCTCTTTTTCTGGGGCTAGTTAAGGAACTCTAAATCTTTCTGCTGTTAATAAGCCCTCTTCGGTGGCAAGTATGACAAGCTAGTATTTCTTCTTTTTTCAAAGGAAACATTTATTTGAGAGTATAGAGGTATTTCATAGAATTCAAGGACAAGTATGGCCAGCCTCAGGTAAAACTGAAGTCAGGAATTGAAATCCGTTAGATAATGGATTCTAAATGCTTCCTTGGACTTTTACTTCTTTTGCTCCACAGACCAGCTTTGTCTGCTTCAAGAGCGCAGCCCAGATTGAACTAAAACCCTAATTGGTTCTAGTTCTAAGCAGCCCAGCTTAGATCAGATTTCTATCCCGGGACCAGTAAACTGTGACCAGGGGAGTAGAGTGAGAGAAACTTTGAAAAAGTCATTTTCTGTGGTGCAGTCATCCCTAAAAAGCTACTACACTTCCCTGTATATTCCCTTGGAAGGGACTGGATGATGCACAAAAGGCCTTTATGGGGATGAGTCAGTACTAGTCTTATCTGTCACTATGTTTAAGCCTTAACTTAGGGAGCAAAGCCAGAACGGGACAAAGGAAGTTTGGTGGAAATTATTTGCTTCAAAGTG
Organism: Okapia johnstoni; assembly: GCA_024291935.2. Taxonomy (NCBI): domain Eukaryota; kingdom Metazoa; phylum Chordata; class Mammalia; order Artiodactyla; family Giraffidae; genus Okapia; species Okapia johnstoni. Next base: position 8,367,301 of record JAGTYA010000024.1, on the reverse strand, counting down.
TGGAACTCTATCCAGCCCGGACTGCCCCAAAATCTTCATTGCAACCATTCTCTGCCCAGTTCCTCCTCACTCCAGGACCAGGAATATGAGAGAACAGAATGCTTAGAACTCTAGCAGAGGTGGGCCTAGGACAGTTCTGTCATTTCTGTCCGTATGTGGGTCTGGGTGAGGGGACAGTAGCCAGGCTTCTCTGTCCATGTTAAGATGGTGAGACTCTGGGCCACAGACATTACTGCCTCCTTTGTGGCTCAGAAGTCACACCTGAGGGACTAGGGAAGGAGGTAATGGGGGCACATTCCAGGTGTTCAGATTCTTCTGTATTTCACACTAATTTTGCCATTTTAAAGTGCTTATACTATGTGTCAGGCCCTGAGCCTAATGTGCATTCTCATTTAATATTCACATTATCCTGTGAGAAAGGTATTATTATCCCAGTTGTACAGAGGAAGAAAGTAAAAACCAGAGAAGTTTAGGTGTGTATCTTGGGTTGCGCAGCTATCAGACAGACAGAGCCAAAACAGACAGAATCTTTCTGACTCGAGCTAAGCTGTTGTCTACTATACTGCACTCTAAGAGAAAGGAGGTAATCTTACAGTTCTTAAAAGGTGCCCCTGAGGTTGTTCTAATCAGTCAGTAGTAGAGGACATGGCCGTAGGTTATGAAGTCCTGGACAGAGCAATAAGGAACCTTAGCGGTGGTTTTCCTATAGTGTGCCACAGAACCCCAGTGTTGTGAGGGGTGGGCTTGCCAGGACCCAGAGGGAACAAGGTATACAGTGCTACTTTGTGTTTATCTGTCTAATATATTGGGCATCTGTTTCAGATTTGATTCAAAGAAAGAGTTGTTTGGCTAAAAGAAGTTTGGAAAACCGCTGGTCTAGTTCGGTTTCATCAGTTGGGAAACTAACCCTGGTGGAAAGAAGAGAAAGGTTTGCCCATGGTCACACAGCAAACTAGTGGCAGAACCAGGCTGGGAACCTGGATCTCCTGGCTCCTTGTCAGCATTTCCACAACTCCTTCCCTGTAGACCTCCTTCAGGTCATGTGTACTTTCACAGTGTGGCACTTCCCCAGTATGGCAGAGGTGGTTAGCACCCCCAGTTTACAAGGTAAGAGGCTCAGTGAGGCCAAGCAGTTATGCTAGGTCAGATAGTAAACAGTAGCACTAGGGCTTGAATCTAGGCATTCTTTCTCTTTTTTGGCCGCATCCCAGGGCGTGCGGGATCTTAGTTCCCTGACCAGGGATTGAACCTGTGCCCCCTGCAGTGAAAGCACAGAGTCCTAAAAACTGGACTGCCAAGGAATTCCCAAATCTAGGTATTCTTATTCAAATATTGCCTTTTGAGTATACATTTGTCTAATAGCACTGAAGTGGGTTCTTAAAACTAGGTGATTAGATCTTGCTTCACTCCTGGAAGAAATGTGGTTGAGAGTTACAGGGTGGAAAGGCTGTGGGTGCAGCCTTCAACTCTGGATCAGGGTTCTCCAGAATCTGCCAGATACCCTCGCCCCACAGTATACTTCTTGTTAGGGAGCTCCTATTTTCCAAACATTAGTCCCTCTGTTTCTCCGTAGCATTCCCAAGTTCAAGAAGCTGACTAGGAAACAGTGAGTTCATGCTCATTCTGCCATTTGGGAGTTACTATATGGAGGCAGTGTAATGTCGTGATTAAAAAGACAGGCCCTGGAACCAGGCTGCCTTGATTCAGTATCTGACTTTCTACTCACCAGCTGTCTGATCTTGAACAAATTAACCTCCCTGGGCCTCAGTTTCTTCATCTGTAAAAGGGGAATGATAATGGTGTTTGCCTCAAAGGTAGATGTAAAAATGGAATGCATGTAAAACACTGAGACCAGTGTCTAAAAAAGTGAAAGTGAAAGTTGCTCAATGGTGTCTGACTGTGAGACCCCATGGACTATTCAGTCCATGGAATTCTCCAGGCCAGAACACTGGAGTGGGTAGCCTTTCCCTTCTCCAGGGTATCTTCCAAACCAAGGGATCAAACCCAGATTTCCGCATTGCGGGTGGATTCTTTACCAGCTGAGCCACAAGGGAAGCCCAAGAATCCTGGAGTGAGTAGCCTATCCCTTCTCCAGTGGATCTTCCCGGCCCAGGAATCAAACCGAGGTCTCCTGCATTGCAGGCGGATTCTTTACCAACTGAGCTATCAGGGAAGCCCAGACCAATGCCTGGCAATTAACAAACATAATTAATGTTAGATATTGCTGTTCTTACATTTCACGAGAAGTTAACAAAAGTAACAGATAATACAACTCCTGCCCTTGAGTTTGTTCTCCTGTCAAAATGGGACAGATAGCATAGAATCCGTGTGACGCAGCTTGCCAACAGGGACACGTGAGGCAGTGTAATATGTGGTAAAGAAGTTTGAGTTTTCAAATCAGACAGACCTAAGTTTCAGTGCTGACACAGGTCTTGATGGTTGTTTGACCTTGGGCAATCCCTATTGGAGCCTCAGCCTATTCTGTCTGAGCCTCGTTTCCCACTGTAGAACAGGGAATGTGCTAAACTCCTTTCACAGTCATTGAAGGCATGCAGTGAAATCATACATGTAGTCTGGTGCCTGACACACAGGAAGGCACTCAAACTGGTAATTGAGTATTATCTAAGCACTTTGCTCTCTCCAGCTCAGCAGGTGCTCTCTCCCAACTCCCAAACCTGCCTCCTTTCCCCCCTGATCAGGGAGAAACTGCAGAAGCATGGGGTATGTATCCGGGTACTGGGTGATCTGCATTTGTTGCCCTTGGATCTCCAGGAGCTGGTCGCACAGGCTGTGCAGACCACCAGGAACTACAACAAGTAAGTTTTCAGATTTTCCCTTAGGGGCCTGTATCAATCTTTGACTCTGTCTAAGTTTAGGGAGACCTCCTGGGCCTTTCTTGGCCTGCATTTGGTACAAGAGGCAATAAGGAGTTGGTTTCGGATGCTTAGAAGCTCCTTTCTTCAGCTATAGGGCAGATGGAGATGTTTCTGCAGTACTTTGTTACATGTGTGTATGTTCACACATGCAGTTTCTTGTCTTCATCCTTCATGGGCCTTGCCCCCTCCTATATATATACATATATATATATACACACACACACACATATTTAAGTATATAAATATATATATATATATTTGTGTGTGTGTGTATATATATATATGTACCTATTTACATACATATAATGTATATAGATACATATTTAAATATATGTGTTTGTGTTTGTGTGTATTTTTTAATTGACAGAGGATGGGGTAGGAACATATCAGGCATTATCCCTGTCTCTGAAGATAGATCCCTCAAGAAATTCTCTTTCTGTCCCACTGCTTTAACCAACAGATGGGATGACCTGGGGAGGGCATGCTGATGCAGATGGGAACAGAGTTTGATAATCCAAACTTCATTATGTGTGGCTTTGCAATGTAATGTATATTTGGCAGTGACTTGTTTCACATCAGATTTCCTTCCTATACTCTACTTGTTCTAATAATCACAATGAATTCACATCCTCTGAAAGCTGGGTGCAAGCAGAAGGCAAGAAGATTAAGTGAATAATAAGAATCAGTTAGTATTTTTCTTATTTTTTCCCAAGAAAAACAGGAAAACTAAAAAAACCTAATAATCTCACCTTTCAGAGGTATCCACGGTTAACCTTTGACGTGTGTTCTACTACAGAAGGGGTGCTCTGTAATCAGGGACTCCTTACTCCCTGCCCCTCTTGGTAAATTATTCTGTTCTTCCCTTCTTAGGTGTTTCCTGAACATCTGTTTTGCTTACACATCCCGTCATGAGATCAGCAATGCTGTGAGAGAGATGGCCTGGGGAGTGGAACAAGGCCTGCTGGATCCCAGGTACCGACAGTTGTTGAGCATGGTAACTGATAGGGAAAGCAGGCATGCACCGAACCATAAAATCCCTCCTAAGTCATGTACGTGGGTCAGAAGTCAGATCAGGAATGTATATGGAAAGATTCAGGTGAGGGTGATTCCCCACACTGAGAGTTTCAGAATGACTTATTATAGCCTGCTTTAGAATTTCTCTGTGTTCACATACCAAGAAGTTCCAGAAAAACGGCATAGCAGCGTAGCAAACACTGTGGCATGCAATAAACATGATGCCCTTCTGGCCCTTTGACAGAGTTTTTCTAAGAATGATTTTTCAGGAATGCAGCTTTTGGGTGGTATTGTCCTTTAGGCCTGTCATGTTACAGTTCATGCAAAATTCAGGTATTTTCAAAAAGAAAGTTGTTCATCAATAACAACATGATGGGATTTTTAGAGCTGGGAGAGACTTTGGAAGTCGTCTGTCTGCTCAGTCTCTCTATTATGATGTAACCTTTGGTAATATTAGTAAACTAACAATAGCAGTAGTAAAATAAAGTAGCAAAAAAAAACAAACCCGGGTAATATGTTATGCTTTGTATTTTATTAAATTAATATTCTTAACTGTAAGAGATTTGAGTCTTTTCTCCATTTTATAGATGAGAAAACTGAGCTCACATTGAAATGACTTTCCCAAGGTAATTCTGCTAGTAAGTGCCAGAGCTGGGACTCCTATCAAAAACTGTCTTGATTCCAGAGTTTTTGTCCTGACATATGGGGTCTTGGGACCCAGGAATTTTTATGACTCCCCTCTTGGATATAATTTTATTTTCCTGGGAAACTAAATTAAAAATGAAGAAGTTTCTCAGTGAGAATGAAATTAGATAAGAAGAAAAAGAGACAGTTTTTAAGGCTATTTTATGAATCCCTCTTCTCCCCAATAGCTGAATGATCTTTCTGTGCCACATAATTTATTCATTCAATCATTCATTCGTTTAACAGATATTTTTTAAGTGCCTACTAAAGGCCAGGCACATTGCTGTATACAGAGGATATAGTGGTAAGAATAAAAAACACATATTTCCTGTTTTCATGGAGCTCTGGCAAGGGAAGCAAACGTTATCAAGATTATCCAAGTCAGCATAAAATTATAATGATGATAAGCGTGATAAAGGCATTGGTGCGTGGTTCAATAATAATTTATACTTAAGAGGAATGGACCTGGTATGGAAGGCTCTCCAAAGGAAGTGAATGGTAATTGACCTACCAAAGTGGGAGGATAAGTAATAGCTGGGGAAAGAGGCAGTCCTATGAGGAGCTTGTTAGTTGCACAAATACTGTTGGGAATAATTCAAGTAGAGAGTACTGGAAGGGAGCTTAGATTATGGTGGTGATGGTGGAATAGACCAGAGTGCATCAAGAGTAATGCAGCAGGTCAGATTGAGAAGACTTGATGGTCTGACTCTGGGAAAAGGATGTGTTATGGGTGACGCCAGGGGGCTGTTATGGGTGACTTTGACTTATGCAACAGAAGACAGTGGTGCCCTTCACTGTGCTGAGAACGCTGAGAGGTTGCAGTTTGAGGAAGAAGTTGAGGAGTTTGGTCTGGGATATCCTGTAGTTGTTGAGCATAGATGTCAGGTCTATAGTAGAGAGGAGAGGTGGGGACTGGGGTAACAGTGTGGTAACTGGTGCAAAGAGAGGGCCTAAGGGATCTAAGGAGGGTCTAGAGTGAGAAGAAAAGAAGGCCTTGGATGGAGTTCTGAGAAAACTGGCTGGGTAGAGGAAAAGGAGCCTTAAGGGAAAGAGAATGAACAACCAGAAAGGTTGAAACAAAAGGGCTGCCGGTATTATAGAAACCAAGTAAAGAAGGTGTTCATCAGCGCAGGTGGGGTGGGAGCAACAATATCAAACAGTGTAGAGAGGTCAGTTAATGTGTGGATTAAAAATTAGCTATTAGTGGGAAAAAATGAAGATACCGGTTAAGTTGGCAGCATGGGGCTGGGCAGGAAGATGAGATATAAGTAGATGAGGGATATATGAGTAGACGCAAGTTGCTGGTAATTTTCTGATTCTTGGATGATTCTATAGTTGTTTATTATATTCTTAGTGCTTTACAGTTAACATTTTATGCATTTACAAATATTTGTGCTAAAAAGAAAAGAAGCTCTTTAACAAGCAGATTTAATATGCCTTCATGCTTGGGACTAGAACTCCGATCTCGCCTGCTAGTGCAGTATGATTTATATTCCTCCCACATTGCATAGCCACTGACTTCCTGCTTTTTGCCTGGCAAGTTTTCTCATATCCATTTTCTCTACCCTGCATGGTTTAGTAACTTGCCTGTGTGGGTTAGTCATGCAGACATGGCGTGGGCTGGGCAGATTACTCGGGTAAGGAGGCTGTCTCTCAAACCACCAGTTCAGGAAGCTTGATGTTCAGCTCAGATTGGGCTGATCAGGGCCTGAGGCAGTGCTCTTTACGTTCTTCAGTTTTAGGCAAATCCATATTTGTAACAGAGAGTCTGTGAGTTCACTACAGCCAGGCTCGACTCTTCTCATAACTGGAATGTTTCTGTTCTCTCATTACCACTCTCCAGCTCCTCATTTTCCTTTCTTCCAGGGTATATATATTTTTCTAGCAGTCATATTAATAGATTGTGTTTTGAGTCTCAAATTACAGAAGAAGGAATTAGGTTGAGCATAAATGATAGTTAATAAACTCTCTGGAGCAGGTCTTAACATTCTGCAGGCCTCTGTCTTCCCCTTAAAATAATAGTGTTAGTAATAATTGCTAGTGTTTACTAAGCATTTTCTTGGCAGCCAGCACTTGATAAGTAGTCTACGTACATAATTCATTTAATCCTTAGACAGACACTTTGAGGTAAATACTGTTTTTATAAATTGAACCTCACTATGAGGTTAAATGGGACTTCTTTGGTGGCTCAGTTGGTAAAGAATCTGCCTGTAGTGCGGGAGGCCTGGGTTCGAACTGTGGGTTGGGAAGATTGCCTGGAGAAGGGCATGGCAACCCACTCCAGTATTCTTGCCTGGTGAATCCTCATGGACAGAGGAGCCTGATGGGCTACAGTCCATGGGGTTGCAAAGAATCAGCCACGACTGAGCGACTAAGCACAGCACAGCATGAGGTTAAATAACCAAGTTCACATTGTTGACTAGCATTTCCAGCCTGGCTCCAGAGCCTGTGCTCTCTTTCACTGTGGTATACCGACTGCCTTATAGGAAGGTTGAAATAAGCAATAACGAAGTATAAAAATAAAAATTAATATCTAATAGTTATCAGATCTTAGGCAGGCACGAGACTTGAGTTCATCATACCTAGTCTCATCTGATTTTCATATAAGGTAGTGACTATTATTTGTCCCACTTTGTAAGACCACTCATGTTGTTTAGTCACTAAGTTGTGTCCGACTCTTTGCGACCCCATGGACTGTACCCCGCCAGACTCCTCTGTCCATGGGATTTCCCAGGCAAGAATACTGGAGTGGGTTGCCATTTCCTTCTCTAGGGGATCTTCCTTACTCAGGGACTGAACCTGCGTTTCCTGCATTGACAAGGGGATTCTTTACCACTGAGCCACCAGGGAAGCCCTAAGACTGGTTATGTGCATGGGTGTGTGCATGCTCAGTCATGTCTGACTCTTTACAACCCCATAGACTGTAGCCCTCCAGGCTCCTCTGTCCATTGCATTTCCCAGGCAAGAATACTGGAGTGGGTTGCCATTCCTTTCTCCAGGAAATCTTCCCGACACAGGGATCAAACCCACATGTCCTATGTCTCCTGTATTGGCATTCTTTACCACTGTGCCACCTGGGAAGCCCAGTTAACTAAGGTTTAAAAAGATTAGTTGGGACTTCCCTGGCAGTCCAGTGGTTAAGACTGTGCTTCCACTGCAGCAAGTGTGGGCTCAATCCTTGGTGGGGGAATTAAGATTCCACATGCCATGTGGCACAGCCAAAAAATTAAAAAAAGGTTAGTTTCCCTGCCTAACCTAAAGTCACATAAACTAAGTGGAATAGCCTGGACTCCACCTCAGTTGCATCTGCTTCCAAAGCCTATGTTCTTCACCATCTTCTGTATAAATTGAATGCTAGAGAAATGTACTGTGTTGTTATCACAGGGCACATTTCTGAGTTTGTACCTTCTAGAAAAGGGTCTGTGTTTCCAAGATGGTACTGGGAACACAGTGACACGTTCTTCCTCTCTCTTACAGGCCATTCACTGTCTGTTGATACTCATTGTTGCCAGGCCTCCCTTCCCAAAACTGATGTCGTATCTCCATTATAGGTTTTTAATTGATTTTATTTTAGGTTGGCCATATCCTGAAATAAGTAGTTTATTAGGGAGGAGCCATTATCTTGTGGAATATTTGTACCAATATCTTTCCAGAAGATGTTTTACTTTTTTGTGTGATAAGATATGCATAACATAAATTTTATTGTTTTAACAATTTTTACTATAATTCAGTGGCATAAAGTACAGTCACAATGTTGTGTGATCATCACAAATATTTCCAGAAGTTTTCCATTATCCTAAATAGAAATACTTCTTTTAAAAAGAATACAACCTCCCCCCAATATATGCATACTTTTATAATAAAAGTCATAGGTAATCATTAGAGAAAATTTGCAAGCTATATAAAGATGAAAAATTAAATCTCTCAGGATTCGGCCCTCAGCAACAATCCTGGTAACGGGTTTATTTTTCTGGCAGTGTGGGGTCGTTGTTGCTGCTTGGGCTTTTCTCTAGCTGTGGTGTGTGGGCTTCTTGCAGCGGCTTGTCTCGTAGCGGAGCATGGAGCTCTCGGGCTTCGCTAGTTATGGTTCCCAGGCTCTGCAGCACAGCTCCAGTAGTTAGAGTGTGCCTAGTTGTAGCACACCAGCTTAGGTGCCCTGAGACATGTGGAACCTTCTTGACCCAGTGATCGAGCCTGCGTCTCCTGCACTGGTAGGTGGATTCCCTGCCGCTGAGCCACCGGGGAAGCTGCCTGGTAAAGTTTTGATTTTAAGTATTTCCTTCTGACTCTTCTTGTGTGCTTATGTATGTGTGTGTTTTAACTACTGTGTTGACCTTTTCTAGCAAGCTGTGACAATGTCTGTTACTTGTGTTTGAGTTCTAGGTTGTTTGGAAAGGTACATGGTCAAATACGTTTTAGATGTATTTATACATTGGAAGGTCTGATGTTGAAGCTGAAACTCCAATACTTTGGCCACCTCATGCGAAGCGTTGACTCATTGGAAAAGACCCTAATGCTGGGTAGGATTGGGGGTGGGAGGAGAAGGGGACGACAAAGGATGAGATGGTTGGATGGCATCACCGACTCGATGGACATGGGTTTGGGTAGACTCCGGGAGTTGGTGATGGACAGAGAGGCCTGGTGTGCTGCAATTCATGGGGTCGCAAAGAGTTGGACACGACTGAGCAACTGAACTGAACTGAACTGATATTTGGAAAATCAGCGTATATTTATTTCTGAGATCTGTTTTCAATGGTGCATTGATTGATTTATTTGAACAAGTCTTTCTCTGTTGCGGCAAAGTCCTCTGCTGGAAGAACAGGATAAGGGCTTGCCCTCACACAGCTCACAGTCTGGTTTGTGTACACTAATACGTAGCCCATGGTGCTATGTACTACAGTAATGGATGTGATGTGCAAGGCACAGAGCTGATGCTAACAAAAGTGGTGATCAGCTATGGTTGGGAGTTCAGCCAGAGTCATCTTTTTAAAACACAAATCCAATAATGACATATTTTTAACAGAAGAAATTACACTGTGAACACCTTACAACCTTAATCGTGCTTTGTTTGCTTAATGTTGTAATATGAGCACTTTTCCATGTCCCGTGTTTTTAATAATTCTTCCCTGTATTTATTTGTTTGTTTATTTATTTTTGGCTGCATCAGGTCTTAGTTACGGCAGAGGGGATCTTTCTCTGTGATACACGGGTTCAGTAGTTGTGGTTCACGAGCTCAGTAACCTTGAGGCATGTAGGATCTTAGTTCCCTGACCAGGGATTGAACCCTCATTCCCTGTATTGGAAGGTGGCTTCTTAACCACTGGACCATCAGGGAAGTCTCCTTAGTAATTCTTCATATCCTAATTTTTAATGGCTGTAGAATATATCTTGCTTTAATTTACTTAATCATTTTGCTGTTGGTTCTGTAGGCTATTTCTAATTTATCATTATTACAAATAGAGCTACAATGAAATCGATGGCCTTAATTCTTGCCTGCATTTTGGATTGTTTCCTCAGGATCTGGGTCTGGATGTGTCTGTTTCACCTTATTTTTGCCAAGATTTTTATTTAGTTTAAACTACCCTAATTTTATTGGTGAAAATTGGTATTTTACTTTAATAGAAATTATTTCGTAAAGGTTTTCATGTGGCCAGCTAACGCCGTACGTTGGTAGATTGTCCTTCGTCAAAGCACAGGTGTTCTGTTTTCATTTTGTCACTTTCGTCTCTACCTCCTCAGATTTCTCGTCTTTTTGAAAAGAATTCTGCCCACTGCATGCAGTAGACAGAACAAACTTTTTGCAGACACATTTGAAATTCAGAGGGGTTATGTGGGGATCCCAAGTCCCTCAGCATGGTGGTAGGTCTGGAAATAATCTTTATTCTTCTTATGTATGTATGTAGCATTTTATAGTTCCTAAGGTACACTCAAATCTGTATTTCACTTGAGTTGACCCTCACAGTAACCTATAAGTAGACAGTACAAATGTGCCTGTTTCAAAAACAAAGAGAGCTGAAAAATTGTTGGTTGTACAGATTTCGCCTTCTTTTTTGAAATTTTGGCCACATCACACAGCATGCAGAATCTCAGTTCCCCAACCAGGGATTGAACCCTGCCCACAGCAGTGAAAGGGCTGAATCCTAACTACTAGACCACCAGGGGGGCTTCCCTAATAGCTCAGTTGGTAAAGAATCCGCTTGCAATACAGGAGATCCCGGTTCTATTCCTGAGGTGGGAAGATCTGCTGAAGAAGTGATCGACTACCCACTCCAGTATTCTTGGGCTTCCCTTGTGGCTCAGTTGGTAAAGAATCCGCCTGCAATATGGGAGACCTGGGTTTGATCCCTGGTTTGGAAGATCTCCTGGAGAAGGGAAAGGCTACCCACTCCAGTATTCTGGCCTAGAGAATCCCATGGACTGTCCATGGGATCACAAAGAGTCGGACACAACTGAGCAGCTTTCACTTTCAGACCACCAGGGAGCTCCCATGTTTCACATTCTTAATTAGAGAATTAAAATCATGCTGTCAAGACAAGACTCAGGGGCTTCCCTGGTGGTCCAGTGGTTAAGAATCCACCTGCCAATGCAGGGGACACAGATTTGATCCCTGGTGGTGAAGGATCCCACATGCCCCGGGGCAGCTAAGCCCCTGCGTCAAAACCACTGAGCCTAAGTGCCGCAGCTGCTAAAGCCCACATGCCTAGAGCCCATCCTCTGCAACAACAGAAGCCACTGCAGCGAGACGCCTGCACACCACACCTAGAGAGTAGCCCCTGCTTGCCACAACTAAAGAAAGCCTGTGAGCAGCAGTGAAGACCCAGCACAGCCAGAAATGAACATTTTTTAAAAAGGACAGGACTCAGATTATCAGGGAAATCTGAACCAGAGCCCTTCCTATTGCCCAGACATAAGTGAATATTATTTCTCATATGATTGTGTAGAAAATAAAGCTGTGGTTTGCGAAACGATGACTGAGAGATGGACTTACCCAAAGACACACAACTAGTAAGTGTAAATCCTTGTTCTGAACACTCAGCCCAGATCGCTCTGCCCTTTTTTTTTTCTTCAGGAATTTTTATTTATTTGTTTTTGGTTCTTTGTTGCTGCCCAGGCTTTTCTCTAGTTTTGGAGAGCGGGGGCTGCTCTTTAGTTGTAGTGCATGGGCTTCTCATTGTTGTGGAACAGGGGCTCTAGAGCACGGGCTCAGTAGTTGTGGCACATGGGCTTAGTTGCTCTGTGGCATGTGGGATCTTCCCAGATCAGGGATCGAACCCGTGTCTCCTGCATTGGCAGGCAGATTCTTTTACCCCTGAGCTACCAGGGAAGCCTTTCTGCCTTTTTTGACTACACTCCCAGAAGAATGTTCCCACCAAGAAATTTTGTCTTCTAGACTTTTCCCAAGATGCAATTATTACCACTTGGAGATTCTAAATTCTGCCTCTTGGTGCTTGGTAGGATAGGTAAACAGCATTCCTGGAACCACCAGGTACCAGTCTTGCAAATACTCTCTTTCATTGGACAGAAAAGTTTAACTTAAGTACTCCCAGTCCCCATTCTTCCTTCATTCCATCTCCTTTCTGAGTGTCTGTCTGCTTGGAAAAGTAGCTCTTATCAAATATAAGAGGGCTGATCATTTTGCTGTTTTTCAGATCCTAAGTGGATTTTTTGGAGTGTTTCACTGTCCATATGACTTACATTTAAGGTTTTAAAGTTTTTCTCTATGATAAATTCAAACAATAGCCAAAGTATGTAAAGTAAAAAGAGATAGGCTTTCCTTCTTATCCAACCTTCCAGAAATAATCACCATTAATAGTATGGTATATGCCTTTTTAGATTTTGTTTGCATGTATCTATGTTTATACGTATTCACACGTATGAGTGTTTCTGTGTGTGTATATGTGTTTTCCACACCATTTTTTTCTGAAACTTCCTTTTTTTCATTTAATGTTACGTCTTAGACATCTTTCCAAATCAGTGTACTTAGGTTTATCTTTATTAAAAACAGTGGCATAGTATTTAATCAAATTGCAAGGTCCTAGGGTATATGCGTTTTATTTATTTTTTTAAAAAAATGTTCATTATTTATTAGGTTGGTACAAAAGTAAAAAATTGCAGTTTTGCATTGTTGAACTTTGCTGTTTGATATTGGAATATATTCTTAAATGTGGTTATGTTATACATCATTTTAATGCACATTTCTAGCTTTATGGTTTTTTGCTAATGACGTTACTTGCTGTTTATATTTATTTTAGACTATAGAAATGATGTTAGACAAAAAGCAAATTCAAGCAATTTTTTTATTTGAGTTCAAAATGGGTCGTAAAGCAGCGGAGACAACTGTCAGCATCCACAACGCATTTGGCCCAGGAACTGCTAACAAATATACAGTGCAGTGGTGGTGCAAGAAGTTTCACAAAGGAGATGAGAGCCTTGAAGATGAGGTGCTTAGTGGCCAGCCACTGGAAGTTGACAACAACCAATTGAGAAAAATCATCGAAGCTGATCCTCTTAAAACTACATGAGAAGTTGCTGAAGAACTCAACATCGACCATTCTATGGTCATTCAACATTTGAAGCAAGTTGGAAAGGTGAAAAAGCTTGATAAGTGGGTGCCTCATGTATTGACTGAAAATCAAAAAAAATTCTTGTTTCCAAGTGTCGCCTTCTCCTAATTCTGCCCAACAACAACAAGCCATTTCTTGATTTGATTGTGACATGCAACGAAAAATGATTTTATATGACAACCGGCGACGACCAGCTCAGTGTTCGGACCAAGAAGCGGCAGAGCACTTCCCAAAGCCAAACCTGCACCAGAGAAAGGTCATGGTCACTGTTTGGTAGTGTCTGATCCACTACAGCTTTCTGAATCCCTGTGAAACCATTACATCTGAGAAGTATGCTCAGCAAATCGATGGGATGCACTGATGACTGTAACTCCTGCAACCCTCACTGGTCAACAGAAAGAGCCCATTTCTTCTCCACAACCATGCCTGACCACATATCACACAACCAGTGCTTCAAAACTTGAACAACTTGGGCTACAAAGTTTTGCCTCATCCACCATATTCACCTCACCTCGCCAACGAGTTACCACTGGTTCAAGCATTTCAAGAACTTTTTGAAGGGGAAATGCTTCCACAACAAGCAGGAGGCAGAAAATGCTTTCCAAGAAATTTGTCAAATCCTGAAGCATGGATTTTTATGCTACAGGAATAAACAAACTTATTTCTCATTGGCAAAAATATGTTGATTGTAATGGTTCCTATTTTGATTAATAAGACTGTGTTTGATCCTAGTTATAATGATTTAAAATTCACAGTCCAAAACTGCAGATACTTTTGTTCCAACCTAACATTTGACTATGCCAGGTCTTATGTGTGGCATGTGGGATCTTTAGTTTTGGCATGTAGCATCTAGTTCCCTGACCAGGGATTAAACCCGGGCCCCCTGCATTGAGAGCATGGAGTCTTAGTCACTGGACCACCCAGAAGTCCCTGGTCTATGCATTTTTTAAAAAAAGATGTTTGACATGAAGGACAACACATGCTCTGATGGGTGCATCTATTTTAGGCTTGCAACTAAATGACTTTGGGTGAAATTTTCATCTTCTCTGAGCTTCAGTTTCCTTATCTATAAAGTAAGGATAGAAATACCTTATGTAGTTGTGAAGATTAAAATCATTCATAAAAAAAAAATAATAAAATAAAATCATTCATTAATTTATCAAGCATATATTGAGGGCCTTCTGCATGCCAGGTAGAAGTATTTGATAGTGTTCTATAAACTGGGAAGCTTTATGTAAGGAAGTTCATCATGAGAGTAATTCAAGAGGAGATATGTGCTTATCTTTGTCTCTTCCCCACTCACCTTAGCGATGTCTCTGAGTCTCTGCTCGATAAGTGCCTCTATACCAACCACTCTCCTCACCCTGACATCTTGATACGGACTTCTGGGGAAGTGAGGCTCAGCGACTTCCTCCTTTGGCAGGTAGGTCGTTTCCAGCCACTATTCTGTTTGTGTCAGGACTGAAAACTGTGACTGCACCCACAGAACAGATTGGAGGGGGAGCTAAAATCCAGAGTACTATCTCCAGGCTATGCCTGGTAACGTTTGCTATCTCTTCCTCATCCACCCTTGGCTTTGTGCGTCTGTGTGGTTCTTGCTGCCTGGAATGCCCAGAGGAAAAATCAAGGCCATCCTGCTGTAGTGGAAGCTTTACTTGTGCCTCTGTTCAAGGAACTGGACTTTTGCCTTATGTCCTGAGCACAAGCTTCTGCCTTGATAACCTGCCATGTAACTTTCACCTCTAGGCTAGAACCTTGCTTGAATTTACCGATTTCTCTCTTTCAGAATAAAGGGCTGCATTTACACAAGCACAGTCTACAAGGGATATAAACTATATGCAGACTCTTTCTTTGGGGCCTGCCATTGCCTCTCAGCTCAGTTATTCTAGTGTAGGTGGTCGTCTGAAAGTTCATACTCAAATAACTTTGTCTTTGCTTGAGCATCTCCATCATCTGTTCCCTTGGCCCCTGAGTAGCACTTGGCTGGATGAAATGTTGTTCAAGGAGAGGCTGGAGGGAGAGACTTGACTTGGAAACAATTCACATGGTAAATTCCAGAAATTGTAATGGCCCATTGTCTCAAAAGCAAACTAACAAGATTCACCTACTGAAGATACTTTTAGTCTTAGGCTATACTAAAGAAGTGTAACATGCATAACATGCAGCTTATGGTTTTATGGCCCACTCTGTTGGTCAGATGATGTCAGAAGAATTTACTTCTGAACACTGAGTTTTAGGAGATTGCACTGGTAAACTAGAGGACTTAGCAGACGAGGCCAACCAGAAGATGGCCAGGAATCTGAGACTCATGTCCCCTAAGGCATAAGTGAAAAATGATGGTCTAGGAAATAGTTTATTCTCTTGGGGGGAAAAAAAAAAATTGAGTTCCCCCTTGGTGCTGGGAATATGACAGTGACCAAGTTAGAAATAATCCCTGCTGTCTTAAAACTTACCCTTTGTTAGCAAGGGCAAACTGAACAAGTCATTACAGCCTTGGGAGCTGATAACAGGCAGCTCTAATCTAGCCTTCCAGTATGTGCAAAATGTCTCTTTGAAAAAGAAATAAAGTTGTCCCAGAGAGACCTAAGACCTTGGTAGGAGTTCCAGGGAAGGTGACACTGGTTTAGCTTAATGAGCTCTTTGACAGCTAACGTATCCCCCTTTCGGCACTGAATTCCTCTCCACTAAATGTATCAACAGGGACTGTCAAGAATGTTCCAAAATCAGTGATGATTGTTAAAAGTTCACTCAGCTCTGTGCTTTGTTTTATGTATGTTATCTTGTTAAATTTTCACAGTACTTTATAAAACAAAATACTCTGATAAACCCAGAGAAGTTAAGTAACTTGCCTCAGGTCAAATAGACGGTAAATTGTGAGCCAGAATTCAAAGCCAGGCAGTCTGGCCCCAGAGCCCATGCTCTTAACCATTGTGCCATACTCTGCCACTTAAAAATAACAATGGCAGCTACCATTTATTCATGGCTAACTTTTATCAGACACTGTGTCTCTCAGATGACCTCTGAGGGCCAAGAGCCAATAACATAATCCAGATGTTATTTCATAGTCCTAAAATTGGCTCTTAGAGAACTGCGGGTGGAAATGTTGATGTCGCCTCGCTTTGGTTCTGCCTTGCTACAGGCAGGTGATCTTACTGCCTCAGATTACCCTTCCCCCTATCAGTGAGTGAATCCAGGCTGGCAACAGCAGCTGCAGCTCAGGATGCCTGGGCCACCTCATCTCTGGACGTGATCAGCCTGCTCCTTCTTTGGAACCTGACCAAGGATATGTTCCAGTGACACGTTACTAAACCAAAGTCTCTTCCTTCCCCACCTTTCCCAGACCTCCCACTCCTGCCTGGTGTTTCAGCCTGTTCTGTGGCCAGAATACACGTTTTGGAACCTCTGTGAGGCCATCCTGCAGTTCCAGATGAACCATAGCATGCTTCAGGTAAGAGTTCAGGGCTGGCCCGACTGGATGGGATGGAAGAAAATGTTAGCATTGATTGACCCCCATGACTGTATATGTCAGGCACTTGCTAATGGCATGTTAATGATAATGATGAGTAGCTACCACTTAGCAAGTATTTACTATGTGTCAGGCACTGTGAACAGTGTATATGCACTGTCTCATGTAATGTTTCCAAGAACCGAATGAGCTAGGTATTACTAGCCCCACTTGTGCAAATGAGTAAATCAAAATTACTTAGTTAAGGACCAAACCCAATAAAAGACCAAACCCAGATTCAAGTTACAAGTCTTTAATCTCTTCATTGTGGAAACTCAGGAAAGGCTTCTCAGAGAGATTGGCCATTATTCCCTGAAGGAATTAGCCTAACAAAAGATTGTAGAAATGGAAGTATGCAAAATCCAAGACTCTTCCAGAGGGATTAAAAACAAAATAGCACTATCTTTCCATTATATAAATCTGTGTTCTGCCAGGACTTTAAGTTCTGATTTCAATTTTGATCACTAGGTCTTGAAGCAGGTTTCAATAGGAGGGAGATTCACCTATATCTGATTAGGACTCTTCATCATAATGACGATGTGTGTGGTGGTGGCAGCTAACCTATTGAGGGTCTGCTAAGGCACTTTGGTGTTTTCATATGTTTTCTTATTTAACCCTTCCAACAATCCAGCAGCTTTTGTGTCCTCATTGTTCAGATATGGAAACAGGGATACAGTAACTGTTTGAAAGTCACAGAATTTTAAGCCCAAAGCTGGTGATGCTTCTTGAGTCTGGAGAGATAATGGGCAGGAGGAAATAAAGGTATAAGTCAGGGCTTCTCAGTCCCTCTGGCATCGGGGACTTCTTGGAGAAACTGATGAAAGCCATAGACCATCTCCCTAGAAAAACTGCAGAGGTCACTGTAACACATGGCATTTTGCATAGAATTACACGAATCATTGAAGCACATAAACTACTTCTGGAGGTTCACATAACTTGTGAAATCTTTCCATGAATCCCAAGTCCAGAACTCCTGGAATAAGTCAGTCAGATTGTATGTTTGACCATTTAGTCTCAGAATATGAGGAAACTGAAAGAGGAAGTTGAGTTCAATTGAAAGGAAAAACAGTAAAGTCTCAATTATCCACTGTCAGTGAGGAATGAATATCAGTTTTTCCACATGACCAAATCTCCCTTTAAGAACTAAACCTTCTTTATCCTTTTTTGATAGAGAACTTTCTGAAACATGTCTTGTGTGTAATTCATCGACACCTACTCTGTATTAGGCATTTGCTAATAATTATGATGATCAGCATAATCACATTCTACTGATGCTGATAATGATAGTAGTGACTCCCATCTTGAAGCACTTCATTGTGCAGGATGGCCTTGAAAGATGGGACTCGTTCTGTAAGCTAGATGGTCCACAAGTACTTGACTTTGGGATTTCTTGTGTATGGTCAGTGCCTAATTTTGACAGCATTCCTTCTTCCCTTCTCTTCCTGTTTCCAGTTTTAAATGAGCTACAGGTAAGAAAACCAGTCAACCAAGCTTGTTAAAATTATGTCTGTAAAGAAAGAGTAAACTGGCCTTTCGTGAAGCCCAGAGGATCTTGGTGCATGAGCTTTCGTGTATGGCTATTCTTGTCCCCGGGCTTCCCAGGTGTCTCAGACGGTAAAGAATCTACCTGCAACGTGGGAGACCTGGGTTTGGTCCCTCGGTTGGGAAGATCCCTGGAGGAGGGAATGGCTACCCACTCCAGAATTCTGGCTTGGAGAATTCCATGGACAGAGGAGCCTGGCAGGCTACAGTCCATGGGATCACAAAGAGTGAGACACAACTGAGCGACTTTCACTTTCACATTCTTGTCTCTAATTAGGAAACTCAGAAGTCTTTTAGTAATTCAGATGTCTCAGATACTTTCGACATGGCTATCAGAGGAATTA
This sequence comes from Okapia johnstoni, assembly GCA_024291935.2. Lineage (NCBI taxonomy): Eukaryota > Metazoa > Chordata > Mammalia > Artiodactyla > Giraffidae > Okapia > Okapia johnstoni. The sequence goes on along the minus strand of JAGTYA010000024.1, from coordinate 8,348,772 downwards.
CCTTAAGTTTCACTCATTCCGTTCAGTTCAGTTCAGTCGCTCAGTCGTGTCCGACTCTTTGTGACCCCATGGATTGCAGCATGCCAGGCCTCCCCGTCCATCACCAACTCCTGGAGTTTACTCAAACTCATGTCTGTTGAGTCAGTGATGCCATCCAACCATCTCATCCTCTGTCATCCCCTTCTTCTCCTGCCTTCAATCTTTCCCAGCATCAGGATCTTTTCAAATGAGTCAGCTCTTCGCATCAGGTGGCCAAAGTAAATGTCTGATTCCGTAAATGTCTATTGTTGAGTACCTGGTCTGAGTCAGGCACTATGTTAGTATTCCACACAAGAGATTTAAGCAGTTAATTGGCCAGACAAGATCCCTACCTTCATGGAGATTATATTTTTACTTGAGACAGGTAATAAGTAAACAGATATATGCAATAAGGCAATGAAGGAACAGAGTGTTGTCCTAGAAAGTGATGAAGCGAGCAAGAGGTGCTGAGTGGAGCGTCAAGGAAGGTCTTGATAAGCCATGATATTAAAGACGAGAAGTAGCCAGACATGTAAAAATCTAAGGGAAAATAATTATTCTCTGTAGAGGGAGCAGAAAGTGGAAGGATACTAAAGTTACATAGTTTAGGTCTTAGAAGAACAAAGAAGCCAGCGTGCATGAAGAAGAAGGATGTGAGATGAAGCTGGGTAGGAGTCAGGCCTCTGATTTCCCGGCCTTGTAGGCTATGGTGACACATCTGAAAACTTCTGATCAGAGGGAATGGCAGGATCTAATTTACATTTTCTATAAGCCACTCAGGATTTTCACAGGGCAGGAGTCAGAGACCAAATTCCTACAGTTGTCCAGGTAGCAAGATGTGGCCTCGAGGTGGGGTGGCGGCTGAGTGGACTGAGATGGAGGAAAAACAAACATTAAAACAGAAACAAATGAAACTAAGTTGATAATACAACCTTCAGAGAAAGGGATTAATTCAAGTTATCTGAACATAGTTCTCTGACTATACATCTTCAATGGTGTATATTCTAAGAATAATACAAACTGGAAAGCAAACTTAAACATTACTTAAGAGGTTTATCAGTGGTAATGTTAATGATGTAATTCTGAAAACTCTTTCATGCCTCTTGTAGGAGAAAACCAATGAGTATGAATATTAATGTTACTAGGAACTAAAACATTTAGGTTTTGGCCTTGGCAGTTGGGTGGATGGTTCTGCTGTTTTCTAGAATGGGGTGGAACATGTTTAAGGACAACCATTAAGAGTTTCATTGGTACCTAAGAATCATAATTCCAGACATTTATTGAGTTCTCACCATGTGTCAGGCATCCTTTTACTTAGATTCTATGTAGTTCTATAAGGTATATACTACTCTTAATTGCCTCCATTTTTAGAGTGAGGAGACCAAAGTAATAACAGATATTGACTGTCCAGCACTCTTTCTCAGCAGACCCCATGGGGGTTTTGGCCACATTTCCTCTGCCCAGGAGCATTCATACTGTTTCTAGAAATCTTAGCACCTCAGCAGGATCACTAGCAGTATAGTCCAGGCTAACAACATCCTGGCCAGATGTCAGGATGTCAGACTAGAGAGTGGATCTTTGTAATATCTCCCTTGTATGTGTCCTGTATCCTCACCAAACTGGACTGTTCAGTTCCTTGTTCTCATCCCCTTTGGTTTTCTGACTCCACATCTGTGTTCTTGCCCCATTTCCCAAATTCTTGTTGTTCAGTTTGAGCTTCTCTGTCTCTAAGCCCAGCCCAGTATGTCCTGATACCCTGCAGGAAGCCAGGGCAGGGAGCTGGGTTCTTGACCTAGCTCACTGGGATGAGAGCAGGTGTTGGATGCTAATGGAAGCAGGGACTCAGCTACAAATTGTTGGAGGCTAGATCTTGGTATCTGAAGGGACCATGAGAGTTTCCAGGTGGTCACCCTTCATCTTAGAGAATAGGGGCTAGCAAAGGGAAGCAATCTTGATGATGACACAGTAGGCCAGAGAAAATCAGGGTGGGGAAGGTGTGGGCAACAGTACAGAGCCACTGATCCTCAGTTACAAGCTGCATGGATGGTAGGTCCCTGGGGGTCTTTCCTCAGAGATGAGTAATAGTGTGGTCCACCTGATCTGTAATGATGTAGAGGGAGAAAGTACAGATTCCTACTAAACTTCCTTTGATGCATCTGTCAGAGGTTAAACACTAGGCTGGATCAATCAATCATTTTATTTCTAGTACTCGAAAGGTAGTCACTGTCTTCTCCTCAAGAGAAGTTAGAAAACTTCAGCTGTTATCTCAGACATTCCTGACTTTGAATCATGGTGCTGCCTACTAGCTATGTGACTGACTAGGCAATTACTTAACCCTTCAGAGAATCACTTTTCTGTAATGATAATACCTGCCTCACAAGTTTGTGATCAGCCTTCAGTGAACTAATACACCAAGAGAACTGAGTGCAGTGCTGGAACAGAGTTCATTTTCAGAGACTAGTGGTCAGTATCGTTCATCATGTGTGTCTCTGGGCTCTTCATTAGGCTTCATCTGTCTCCAGAAAATCCACAGACACTTAGCACCTTGCTCGTCCCGTCTCCAGGACAGTTCCCTTGGCACGGAGACTCGGGGTGCTCGTCAGAATATCATGTTTCCAGCAGGAGGTGCTGTCTCAACCCTCCGAAATGCATCCCCCTTGCTACCGACCTGGGGAGATGGGGACTCGAGAGGATTTGTCATTAGCTGGTGAATGTTTTGAAGCCCAAGACCTGCATCCTCTTTCCATGCCCTAGTGAGGTCAGCGGACCTGAGGATTTATGTACTGTGGGGGGGCCATTACATCTGATTCCCTAATTCTGCTGAGGAGAGAACAAGAGCAGAGAGTCTTAATGCCCAGGAGAGGTTTATATTAATAGTTTAGAGCCCCATTTCTCAAAATGAGCTCCATGAAGCCTTTACACCAGGACCACATAAGGTCTGTATAAGAAGTATCTATGGTAATTATTAATACCCTCCCCTAATTGCTCCTTATACAGGGAGAGTAGACAGTATGGTCAGGGAGGGAGAAATTGACCATTAGGACTTCCATTAACCTAGATTTTCAGAGGCTGATTACCTGAGAAGAACTCAGAACACCTTTGAGATGGGGTGGTAGATCCAGACCATCTGGTTGCACAGAGGCATCCAGATGCAGGTCACTGGTTCCCCACTCCACCCCTAGAAAGTACAGCTTATCCAGAGGCACAAAACACATGTCCTATAGATCTTTCAAGAAGTCACCTTAGTGGAAACCAAGGGAACTTGAATTCACTGTGTGACTTAGGCCAAGTCCCTCCCTAGCTTGGTGTGCTTGTCTGTACAGAAGTATAGAGCCGATGGTCTTTCCGCTCTCCCCTGACTCTGTCATCCTAACAGTGAATTGCTGATTCCTGGCAAATTAGGGGCCAGACTCTGCCCAAATGCCACCTCCCTGCTCAGCACTCAGTCTCAGATTGCCATTTGGAAAAAGCCAGAGCAATTTTAACCAGCTCTGCATCTCCTGCCTCTGTGGCTGGCTGCCCTCATCCTTTCTGTTTGGCTAGAACTTTGCCTGCTTAGCCCTAGTCACAAGCAGTGGTGACAGAATAGCTACCTGTTAATAGCCAGGCACCAGATTGGGCATTCATTATCTCCTTTTTCCTCAAACCACCCAATGAGATGGATGCTATCATCCTCATTTTGCAGATGAAGAAATAGGCTCAGTGAGGTGAGGACATCCTTTGAACAGAAACTTTTCAAACCCCAATGTTCCAGGCAGACTCACTAGCCTAATCACCCTCTCCAATTTCACGAGTCTTTGCCCATTATTCCCCTGCCTAATATTCTTCTCCTCCATACACTCTACCTTTATCTGACTCTTCCCCATTGGTTAAAGCTCATCTGATTCTGCCTGCCCATGAGATTCCACTGCTCCTTGACCTTCATCAATCACAGTTTCTTTCCTCTGAATTACTCAGCCCTTTCTCTTACCTCCCTGATGACCCTTACCACATTCCACCAGTACTGGATTTGGGTACATCTCTGTGTTCTCCTCAGCCTGTGAGCACGTGGATTGCGGTGACTATATCCTGTGCATTCCGAACCCCCAATAAGGTCCCACATGTGGGACCCAGGGTCCCCCCAACCAAGGCCAGGAAGAAGCCCTTCTAGCAAGATGGAGACACTTAGCAGCAACTTCTCAAACTTGTTTAGTCTTCATAGCACCATATGTGAGTTCGTTATCATAGCAGAAGAGTGCCCTTGAATGCCTTGGATCATTTAAGAGCCTGGAGGGGGAGTTTTCTACATTTTTCATTTCTCATCTTTGTGGTGGTGGTGGTGTTTAGTTGCTGAGTCATGTCTGAATCTTTTGAGACCCCATGGACTATAGCCCTCCATACTCCTCTGTCCATGGGATTTCCAAAACAAGAATAGTGGAGTGGGTTGCCATTTCCTCCTCCAGGTGATCTTCCCAACCCAGGGATTGAACCCACATCTTCTGTGTCTCCTGCATTGGCAGGTGGGTTCTTTACCACTGTGCCTTATTCATGCAAAAAATCTTTATTGTTGAGAAGATGCTAGAAAATCACTTCCCTACTCTGAATCTCCATGTCTGTCTCCAGCAGATAAAAGTCCCTTCCTAGCTCTGTTGTGAGGGTCAAGTGAGACAACAGATGAAGCGCTTGTGTATGTGTCAGATATTCCTTAAAGGAGGAACACAGAGCAGCCAGGTGCTCACAGGCTGAGGAGGACACAGACAGGTACCCAGATACCACAGTACAAGGTAGAATGTGGTAGAGGGTCACCAAAGGTATAGGATGCCAAGTTGGCAGCAGAATGGGAGTTTCTCCAACATGGAATAGGACTGGCAGGAGGAACTAACAGAAACGGTGGACTGTGGTCCTAATGCCTATTCTAGAGGCAGAATGCAGTAAGTGGCTTAGGAAAGCTGAACCTGTTTCTCAGAATGTTCACACTAGGGTCATGTGCTGAGCAGATCAGCCTGGTCTTACATGAGAGGCAGTTCTGGATCCAAACCCTGAAAGGTAACTTAGGAAGGTGGAAGATGACACCGTAAGAGTGCCTGGGGAACCAAAAGAAATGACCCAATGGATGTGCCCCAGGCAGGAATAGAACCTTCCTTGCATCAGAGAATAGGCAATAATAACTTGTAAAATTGCTATTTCTGTTTGAGAGCCTGCTAATATGCTGGAGGGGTTTTGCATATATTATCTCTAATTCTTAAAACCACTCTTCAAGATAGGCACAACCCCCACTTTACAGATGAAGAAATGAGGTTAGGAGAGGATTTTCCCAATGCCACAAAGCTAGGTGGTGGGAGAACCGGAAGTCAGACCCACATTTGCTGGTTCCCTTCCAAGTGCACACCTGAGAAGAATTTCGAGAAATATAGAAGCTCCCACCCCAAAGAGACCAAGATGGATCTAGAACTGGCAGCGCCCTGCCTGTACAACGTGGGCACCACCCATTGCACACCTACTCCCAGATCTTTCCAAATGTGGTCCAAACTCCCCACTGTTCCACTTAACTTGGCCAGTCCTGTGCCCTACCCCCTACCCTCCTCCATCCCAATTCCACCCAAGCCTAAAGATGATTTCCCCACCCCAACCCCCACTTTTCTCTAGCAGAAGGCCCGAGACATGTATGCAGAGGAGCGGAAGAGGCAGCAGCTGGAGAGGGACCAGGCTGCAGTGACAGAGCAGCTGCTGCAAGAAGGGCTCCCGGCCAGTGGGGACCCCCAGCTCCGACGGACACGCTTGCACAAACTCGCAGCCAGACGGGAAGAGCGGGTCCAGGGCTTCCTGCAAGCCTTGGAACTCAAGCGGGCTGACTGGCTGGCACATCTGGGCACCGCATCAGCCTGAGTGAGGCTGGCCTTCTGCCACTTTGCCCTACCCTTGGCCTCCAGGGCCCCACTCCCCTTTCTTTTCTTGGCGAAAGGCACCTCCCTCCTGATGATGAATTGTATTCCTTGGCTTAGCAAGGGAGCCCCAGAGGCTAGGTCTGCTGGCCAGATATCTATGAGTGGCCTGGGACAGTGCCGCTGGGGAGAGGGATGCGGGTGAGTCTCAAGTACACTGAGCCCAGCTGTGATCACAGTAGGTTTGGGGAGCAGAGGGCCCCAGTTCTTGCATCTTTGCCACCTCTACCTGTACTCCTAGGTGCACTTTGTTTTTCCATCAGCACATCCTTCAACACACAAAATTTGGGGGAAGAGGTCTCTCCCAAACCTTAGCCCTTTACCCATCCATCTTAGCTATCACAAAAGATGTGGCCCCACCATGGATTTGCTGGTAAAGAGCTAATAGGTGGCCAGTGTGATTTAGGCAAAGAAGAGGAGAGAGAGACAGAAAATTTGCCCATCTGCTGCTCCTCCCCCTTGGCTCTCCACCTGGGATTTGCTATTGAATCTCTACCCCCTCCCACCACTCCGGGCTGATTGCTCACTGAAAGGCTCAGCGCCCCCAATGGTGCGAGGAAGCCAGGCGGGTGATTACAATCCAATTACCTATTGTCGACTCAGCCCACACAAGCTTTTCTCCTCCTCTTGCAGGGCATGGGGCCAGGCACCACTCCCCAGTGAGACGGCCCCCTCCATTGCCACAGGGTACAAGAAGAGCCCGTAGGCCCGTAGGCCCGGTGAGTCTAATCTAGCACAGGCCGCCTTCCATGGATCACATGAGGACCAAGAGCACAGAAACCAGCCCTTCTCCCAACTGACTGCCTCCTGCCCTCAGCATCTCAGACTCTGCTTCCCACCTCCACAGCCTTTGAGGCTTTTCTCAGCTTTTGACCTGGCCCCCTAAGTAGGCCGTGAGATGGTTTAGTCGCAGCATGGCAGAGTCTCAGCTTGTGAGGGCCAAGGTTGCCCAGCAGGGAGAAGAGGGCTGAGTCAAGGGCTGTGTCCTTTCCCTTACCTCTCCCTGCCAGGCCTGGCTGTAGAGCTGCTGAGAGGATTAGTGCCTTTGAAGAGCTGTCTCTCTGAGCAACTCTGTGCTTCAGGTGCCCCACAGCAGCAAGCACCAGCGGGTAATACCAATCTTCCCATTTTACTTTCTGCAAACTATTTCCCCAGCACCTCCCTCTAGGGGAGAGGTGGGGTCTTGCAAGCAGTGCTAAGAGCATATTCTTTAAAACCCGTAACTTCCTTGTATTCCAGACGCCTCCCCTTTCTGTGCCTGGATACCTGGCACAAGAGACCCCTTGGCCATCATCCTTGCTCCCAGAATCAGGCATGAATGCCAGACACTGCGATGGAAAAGCCAATCAGTGCACCCTTTGGCAAGTCCCTCACACACACCTGGCACTCCCCACTACCAATCCCTGGCACAGGGTTCCCCGAGAGCAGGTGCTGTACATTTTCCAGCTTTACAATGAGGCTGTTGACAGCCTTAATTAGGGAGGCATGAATTATGCGGCTATAATGGCAGAGCCCTACAATTAAGGCGGGAAAGAGGGGCTGGAGGCAGCAAACGGAATCTGCCCTGTGAGCATGGTGGTTGAGTCCTTGTCTCCTTTCTGGGTCTTTCCCTAACGTGATCAGGGGTACCGCAGAGGTGATTAATGGACAAGTATCTCTCTGGCCTGAGGTCCTGTATTCTGGGAGAGGTACATGGGATGGGGGAGGGGCGAGGAGGGGCTGTCTCGGGAGGCACGGGAGGGGTGGAAAGAAGCTGAGGGATCACGGATTCCCCGAACCGGCCTGCGAATAGTTGATACGAAGTCACTGTGATTGCTTTCCACCGGTGTGATTTGTGCAAACCAGCTCACCCTTGCCTCAAGAAACTCGGTGCGACCTATTTAAATGTCCTCCCATCTGTGAGCCAACCCCCCCCACACACACACTTGAGGATATGTATCGTGTTGTGTTCTCTTGGGTGTCAAATAGAATTTTTAAAATTCTTTCTTAGAGGTAAAACTTGTTTGCAAACAGTGCAACAGAAGACCGTGTTTTCCTGCAGCAGTTGTCCACCTCCCTCAGGTGCACTCGGCCACTTCGAGGATCCCTAGCTTTGGGGGCGGAGCGGGGGGAGAGCCACTGGAAGAGCCCTTTTGCCATCGCAACACCTGTTCCTCTACTTGTTTCCTAATCCCTGGACGCTTTCCTCCACCCTCCTTTTCATCGCGCAAGTGAAAGGAAGCCAGCCTGCCACTGTGGAAGGAGGGATTTCGCCAGCTGCGTTTGCAGCGCCCAGGCTTGGTGGCCGCGTCGGGTGGGGGCAGATGAGCTTGATGTCTCCGAAGCGGGTGGAGCTTAGGGGGAGGGGAGTGCTAGTAGGCCGCCTTGGCGGCCACTCTGCATCATTCGGTGGCGGGGTTCTGAGGTCCGGGAATACAAGGACCTGAGGGAGCCCAGCCGCCCGACAGGCTGCGGTGGGAGGGGGGGGCTTCGTTGGTATTTGGGGAGGCGACTGAGCAACGGGTGCTGAAAGGACAGCTCCTACCTGCCCCACTGCACCCGAAAGGCACCTCTACGCATAAAATCTGCCCCTTGGATCCACCACCCCACCTCGAGTGGTCCGCCTTCCAGGTGAGGTGCACGAAAGGTTTCCTCTGAGTGGCAGCTGGGAAGGATGCACGTCCGGCTGCGCCAAGCTGGCTTCCCGGCTCTTTCCCTACTTGAGGCGTCAGCCTCGGCCCTGGGAACTGCAGCCCGTGCATCCAAGCCGCGCGCTTCCTCCCGCCTCCGGCGGCGAAGGGCAGTGCGGCCAGGCCTAGCAAACCCCTCTTCTGGGGCCCCCAGCGGGAACAGGAAGGAAAGCGGCTGAGATGCGCCCCAAGTGTCGCACGGCTTGGAGAAGTGGGTAGCTCGGTTGCATAAGGTGGAAGGAACTTGGTAGTTTGCAAAAGCCAAGCTCTTGGCGGGAGACGAAACCCAGAGCCCGCCGACTCACACCACCACAACCCCCCCCACCATTTACTGCCTTCGACGCGCGCCTCCCCCACTGCGCCCCCACCCTCTCGGCGCGCCGCCGTCTCGCGCGCCCTACACCCCCATGCCCCCCTCCTCACTCCCTCCAGAGGAGGTGAGTTTAAACCCCGCCCACGTGACCCCAGCTGGGCCAATGAGCGGCGGCGGGAGGTGAAATCCGGTTCTAACCGGTCCGGGGCTCCCAGCGCTATAAAAACTTTATAAACCCCCCGGAGCCCGAGCAGTGTGAAGAGGCGAGAGCGACCCCTGGACCGACTTAAAGCTCGCGCGCCACTGCATCCCCGTGTCCAGCGCCTACGTCCCGCCGCCGCAGCCACCATGCCCAAGAGAAAGGTACGTGGCGCGAGGGCCCCAGGCGCTGGGCCGCCGCCGCCGCCGCCACTACCACCACCGCCAATGCTGCTCCGCCGCTCTCCTCGGCTTCGGGGCGCGCGAGCCGGCGGCGATACTGGAGCAGGCTCAGCCGCCCGGCGCAGCGTCTCGAGGCGGTGTCAGGCGGCCCCGGGCTACCCAGCGCGGTTCGTCTGCCCGCGGGCGCCAGAGGCCATATTGGAGGAGCGGCGGCCGCGGCGGGAGGAGCCATGTTGGCGGCTGTTTATCCCGCTCCCTTCGGGCTCGACGTGCCCGCCCTGCGCCCCCCTCCCCCCATGGCTAAGCTCTCCCCCCCCTCCTCCCGTCCCCCTTCCCCGCGGGCGGGCAATTCAAACCCGAAAGGGCGGGAAGGCGGCGTTCGGGGTTGGCGGGCGGGGGGAACGCGCTGCCGCCAAAAAACCGCCGCCGTGAGGGGGGCGGGAACCTCCCTCCTAGGGGCGGGGCTTCGGTGAGGCCCCGCCTCCACCCGCGCGCCGCCCACGGCCCCAGCGCACGAGACTCGGCTCCGGTGTTCGCCGCTGCCGCCCACGGGTTCCCCCCCTCCTCGGCTGCGTGCTCCTGCCGTCTCCCGCCCTCGACGGCTGCCATGGTAACGGCGCTCGGGCCCCGCCCCCGGAGGGGTTTGTTTGCTCCCTGTGCAGCTGTTGCTTCTCCTTGGCGCGGCGGCGCAGGCCGCACTTCGCGCGCCTCGCTCCAGGTTTCCCCGCGCTTCCCCGGGCTGCTTAGGGCTCGTACACTCGCCGTCTCTGCGCGCTTCGAGCCTGCTTGGGCGTGCAGCTTGACACAAAAGATCACTCCTAGAGCTTTCTAAGCACTTGGAGGATTTGCAAAGGAGCTGGAGATGCTACAAACTGACGATTTGTATGTCTTGGGAAAAGTTGTGTACAAGACTCCCAATGATGCCCCCCTCCCCATCCCCGGTACTTAAGTTTACTGAATCATTAAGAATTGCTTCAGAAGCTGCAACTTTCTTAGCTTTTGCTTTTTTTTTTTTTTTTTTTTAGGCTGAAGGGGATGCTAAAGGAGATAAAGCCAAGGTGAAGGACGAAGTAAGTCTTTCTACTTTTGGAATCTCACAAAGCTTTGGGCTCCTTCAGTGGTGATTAACCATATCCTTAGTCCTGAATTTACCTCAGTAAGCTCTCTTCAGTCCGTCAAGTCCAGAACAACTTAGTTCCAAAACTTGTGTTTTTAAGTAGTTCAACTGCCCTGTTTGTAACTTTCTTTTTCTTTTCTTTCTTTTTAAATAGCCACAGAGAAGATCTGCAAGGTTATCTGCTGTAAGTGTGTCTGCCTCTAAACTTTTCATGTTATTCTCTGAAACTAAAAAGCGTTGGAAAACAATTCCCTTTACTTCCCATGAGTTACAGTTAGTCTCTTGCCTATTGGAGTTTGCTCCTTCTGAAATTGTGTTGACTGTAGCCAAAGTGGGACACTTCTGAGTGTTGCTTGAGTGGGTTTCTGAACATAAGTTCTAATACAAAGCCCACCCCAAACTTTACAAAGTTGGAGAAACTTCTATGCCAGAGATACTGTGATTTGGTTGTGGGTTGTTTTCTTTGGTCTATTACACTAATGTTTTCTGCTTCCCTTCTCTCCCCCAAATAAAAGAAACCTGCTCCTCCAAAGCCAGAGCCCAAGCCTAAAAAGGCCCCTGCAAAGGTGAGCAAGATGGTGAGACAAACATTGCCTGTAGGATTTACACAAAAGTCTGAATAGTTTCTCATGTTGCTGACAGGGAGACCTGCTATAAACAAATTCTTTTGTTTACACAAAGTTGAGATTTGACAAAGTTACTAGGGCTGGTCCTTAACGAAAACTTGTGTCTTCAGTTTACAGAAAATTCTGCACTTGGGTATTAAAACACCCAAGTGTTTAAGCTGTCTTATTCTATTATTTGCACTTGAAAGATTTTGTACATTGAAGACCACAATTTGGTTTTGTTTGTCAATGGGGGAGGCATTTATCTTATATTTGATAAACGTGTCCTGTGCAGAGTTTTGCAGACTGGATCCTGGTGATATGAAATGAGGAGAAACAGCTTTTTTTTTTTTCTTCCTCCCCTTTTTAGAAGGGAGAGAAGGTACCCAAAGGGAAAAAGGGGAAAGCTGATGCTGGCAAGGATGGGAATAATCCTGCAGAAAATGGAGATGCCAAAACAGACCAGGTACAATTGCTATTTTCACTTTCTTTAGGTCTGCTCTTTCAGTTACTGATCCCAAAAGCTTTTATGGCCTTTTTCTTGCATCTGCATCACTCCCAAGTGTCCCTTTTAATCCAGAGTTTGCTTGTGGTTCCCCCCCTCCTGTGAATTTAATCTGGATTCCTGAAGTCTCTGCCATCCAGTATATGGAGCTGTAATATGAGTCTTGTCCTTTCCTTAAGTGTCACAGTAGCTACACCGTGGTTTTCAAGGTGGGAATAACCTCAGATCTTGTCATGCTGATGTGTCCCCTTCCCTGATTTTATAGTAAGATCCCGAGGGGAAGTGACTTAGTAAAGTTACCTACTAAATCATTTTGAAAAGAAGTACAGAGTCTCACTGTCAAAATACCTAAAAACTGAGCTTGGGTCTGGGAGCAGAGTAGTGCTGTAAAGGAGATATGAATTAAGATAGGTTCCAAGTCTACTTATTGTATTCCTCTGTCCTTTTCTTTCAGGCACAGAAAGCTGAAGGTGCTGGAGATGCCAAGTGAAGTGTGTGCATTTTTGATAACTGTGTACTTCTGGTGACTGTACAGTTTGAAATACTATTTTTTATCAAGTTTTATAAAAATGCAGAATTTTGTTTTACTTTTTTTTTTTTAAGCTATGTTGTTAGCACACAGAACACTTCATTGTTGATTTTTGGGGGAAGGGCACGTCACTAACAAAATGTCTCCGAAGCTGAAATGACGTGGGGAAAAAATACCTTTCCCATCTAGTTTTGAGAGACTTCCTCTTGGTTCCCAGGAAAGAGGGAGGGATTCCTTCATGTTGACACACATTAGCCACCTTGGCACAAACGCCTTGTGGTGTGGAAAAACTAAAATTTAGTTTTTATGTCCTCTTCTCCCTCTCCCCCTCAGCATAGACTTGACTCCCCTAAACCCAGAGACCTGTTGGAACCTGAACCCCGCGCCCCCCCAAAATTGATGACCAGTATGTCAGGCAATCTGGACTCTTTTAGTGTCACCATTGAGAGGGCGTCCTTCAAAAGAGCAGCGGTTCCTTTTTTAGACTGTGGCTCCTCAGAGTGATACTTCTGCCATGTTCATTTCCATTTCCTGAAAGTCAGGGTCGGCTTGTGAAAAGTTGTTAAACAACATGCTAAATGTGAAATGTCAACCCTCACTCTAAACTTTCCCTGTTCAGAGCATCACATGAAGATTTCATTAGGTTTTATAGTGGCTTTCTGATTTTGGTAGTCCATTGAAAAAGGGAGTTTGAAAGTTGTATACTGTTAACGATTGTCTGCCCATGTCCTGCCTGAAATACCATGATTGTTTATGAAAAGTATCTTTAATAAAGCTGGATACAGTTTGGCTTGGAATGCTGGTTTTAATCTTTTCCCAGGAGTGGGGGAGCCTGGGTTCTCCCAAATCTCTTGGGACTGGATGCATTCTGGTGTGAGGTGTAGAGGCTGTGTACAGTTGATCTTTATGGTCCATCTATAGAACACAGTGCTACATGGAGTTGGGAAAGATCCCAGGAGCAGACTGGTGGTGAGAGGCTGGGAGCAGAGAAGTGGTTTCTGTACTTGGTTATACCTGAAGTGTATTTTTAAATGTAGGTATCTGGTAGGTCTAAGGTTTTGGCCTGGTAGGCGACAGTAAAAGAGGCTTTCCACTTCACTCACATTTAAGGTCTCTAAAGTTAGCAAATTAATAGATACAGCTATATATTCCTTATGTGAGAAGGAAGTGCTTCGGTGTCTACACAGTTGGCCGTAGGATGTGTAAGGCAGATGGCACCCTGCTCTTGAGAAGTGATTAAATTCTGGTCATTGCTGGCGAAGTGTTCTAGCTCCAGAAACAAAGATGTTAATGGAGACTTATTGCTTTAGCTTAAAGACCCTTCAGAGAAACCCTTTCCTTAGGCAAATAGCAGGAACTCATCTGTTAGCAAATCAAACTTCTAGTAAATTGACAGTTGCAGTTTGAATTTGCTTTCACAGGTTACCTCTCTTATTTGAGGGGAGTTAACATTGGGTTGGCCAAAAATTTGGAAGAGCTTATGGAAAAACAAAAACTTCTTGGCCAGCCCAATAAGTTGGAGACTAGTTTTTTAAAAAGCCTTTTGTTATTTTATCCCTTGAGTCAAAAAGGTAGAGCTTTCATATCGGTTAAGCTCTCTGTTGGTAACTTTTCTGTTTATTATCTCTGACCTTCAGTTTTGAGACAATTGTGTAATCCAAGTGTTAACACCCTTTTTACTAATGGGGAAATAGCTCAGATGAAGAAACTTGTTCAGGGTTATGTGTACATCTAAGGAGTAGCAAAGTCCTGGTTCAAACCCCCGACCTTAGTGAAAAATAATTTCAAAGTTCAACTTGTATTAGGGGGCACTATTTGGAGAAGGTATACTTTGCCCACTTAGGCAGTTTCAGGCATTTGCCTCCATTATTGCTGAAATAGTTCTAGGGTGTGTTGTTAATTTTTATTCAAGTATGGTGTCACTGTCCAGAGTGGAGCCTGTTACAGCTGTTAAAGAGTCGGGGTATGGCAACTTGTTATTGCACAGAAGTTGCAGGATTTGAGAAAGCCACAGTTAAGGTTACCTTACCAGTATTTGTTAAGAGTTCAGATTGTTGAGACCTGTTGAGACATAGACCAGGCTAGGAGTTTGGCCACTTTCGGTCCTTTAATCTTTGGGTCAGTCCTGTGTAGATGCTATCCTCATTTTATAGTTAAGAGATTCAGAGGTGAAGTGACTGGCTTAGATTATATTCAGTAACCATCTTTTCCTGTTACCTAGAAATTCGGATGAGGAAGGTGAGCTTGACTTTTTTTTTTTTCCCTTCCTGGAAAATATTTACTGATTTGACTGACTGTGGAGCACGAGAGTTCCTGGGCTTAAAAACCAAGAAAGTAGATGTGAAAACCTTGTAAGGACATTTAAGACAATCGTAATAGCTCGATCAGTGGCCGTTCTGACCTGAACACAGTATAAAAACAGATTCCCTTCTCCGAGCCCTGTCTCCAAGCCCAGTTGAGAGGAGTTGCCAGTAACCTGCCATGGGCTGCTTTCTTGACTCTAAAAAAGAAAAATGGCTTAAACAGGAGGATTTCTGTCCCTAAGAAAAATCCTGGCATAGAGTAGTTCTAAGAACCCAGGTGGTTCTTTCCAGCTTTTCTGCCCTCAAGAGTATGGTCTACCCACCACCCCTCCCCAGTCAGCTGCTCCAGACCTCGGCTTGACACCAGTGTGCAGAGGCAGAAGATGGTTTCTTTTTTTCTCCTTAAAAATAATGAATTATTTCACAGATGTGCCTCAGTACTTGAGTCTGATTGGGCAAAAGTAGATCACCTGCTCACTCTTGAGCCAGTCATGGCAAGGGGGATGGAACCACAGAATCTGTTTAGGATTCAGCCAGAATTACTAAAATGAAATAGGGGAGAGATGATGACAGAACTGGGAGTGGATAATCACTACTACGCTCCAGTCCTGTGATGTCTCCAAGCCTCACCTTGCCTGGCTTGACTGCAGCATTTAATATTGCTGAGCACAGCCCTCCCGCCTTATTTCAAGGTGAGAAAAAATTCACACACTGTAAATTCCACCATTTTAACACATAGTTGAGTGGTTTTCAGAATACAGATTTCTGTAACGGTTTCCACTATCTGATGCGTGATATTTTTAGCACTCCAGAAAAACCTCATACCTACTAGCTGTCATTCCCCATTCCCCCTCCCACCAACCCTAGGCAACTGCTAATCCCTATTGTCCTAATTTTTTAAATTAATTTTTATTGAAGTAGAGATGTTCCACATTGTCTGTCTTTGGTTTGGCCTATCAAAGACATTTCCACCTAAATGAAATCTTAGAATACATAGTCTTGTGACTGACTGCTTTCACTAAGCATGTTTTCAGAGTTCATCCATGGAGTTAGTTGCATGTACTTTATTCCTTTTATTGCCAAGTGTCCATCGTATGAGTGATAAACCATATTTTATCCATTGATGAGTTGGACATTCAGGTTGTTTCCACTTTTTGGCTGTTAGGAATACTGCTTAAAGTATTGTATACGAGCTTTTTGTATGGACATGTATTTAGATCTTTTGGGCATATACATAGAAGTGGAATTGCTGGGACATATGGGATCTCTTATGTTTAACTTTTTGAGGAACCAACAGTTTTCCATAACAGCCGTGCCATTTTAACATTCCCACCAGTGATAAATGAGGGTTCCGTTTTCCCCACACCCTCGCCAACACGTATTTCCTGTTTTATTATACGCATCCTGGTGGGTATGAAGTGATATTTCATTGTGGTATTGATTTGCATTTCCCCTTACGACTCGGATGTTGAGCATCTTTTCATGTGCATTGGCCGTTTGTATATCTTTGAGAAATGTTTATTTAGATCCTTTGCCCATTTTTAATTGAGTTGTCTACTGTTGAGGTGCAGGGGTTCTTTATGTATTCTGCATACTAGATTCTCATCAGATACATGATTTGCAAGGACTCCCATCCTGTGGGATTATTTTTTTTGTCATGTGACTATAGCAGTCTTTATATTTGAAATTCAAGACGGAAACAGCTGTGTTCTAAAACCAACACTCAGGTCCAAAAAATGAAGGTATTTTTTTGAACTGCCACATTCACTCCAGAGCCCGTCCATCTCTCAGCATCCAGAGATTAAGGACATGTTCTGCTTAGCTATGTGATGAAGTGGCAAACACACTGCACCACTGACATCACAGGACAGTTGCCTATAAAACGACATCTGCGCTGGGCCCCAGCTTCCCTTTCCCTTCATCCAGGAGAGCGGTTGTCTGAGCATCCCTCTAGACGGTGCTCGTGCTGTGCTGCCAAGGCTGTGCTGGCAGGGCGAGAGCAGGCATGGCGACAGACGCCAAGAGGAAGGGCTTTTCAAAGTTGTAGTTACTTTTGGCAGCAATGTCAATACTGAAGGTTCTTTCTGGGGAAGACGGTTGACTTTGCCTTTCACCTTTTTATCCTTAACATCTATTTTATTGCCACACAACACAATGGGGATGTCCTCACACACTCGTTCCAGATCTCTATGCCAGTTAGGCACATTCTTGTACGTAACTCGATACAACATCAAACATCCTGATGGCACACTGAGCCTTGGCTATAATAGTCGTCTCTCAGTTCACCAAATTTCTCCTAACCAACTATATCACGTACATTGAATTTAATAGGTCCTCTGTTGGTATGGAACTCAAGGAGATGGACCTCAATACCCAAGGTGGTGGTGGTGGTTTAGTTGCTAAGCCGTGTCCGACTCTTGTGACCCCATGGACAGAGGAGCCTGGCAGGCTACAGTCCATGGGATTCTCCAGGCAAGAATACTGGAGTGGGTTGCCATTTCCAAGGTAGCTACATAATCTCAGTCACCAGTCAGATGTTTTACCAGTTTAGTTTTTTCCAGTACCACCATCACCAGCCAATACAAGCTACTTGGAACTGAACGTGGGGTTCTCCTTGGGCAACCTTCGTGGTGGTATTTCCGAAAGTGCCTCCATGCCCATCTGAGGGGCGGGTTTTATTATTTAATAGTGTGTTTTAATTGACTGATAAGTCCATTGCCTAGTTCAAGGTTGTAAAGATTTACATTTTTCTAGAAGTTTTAAATAATTTTAGTTCTTAAATTAAGCTCTGAACCATTTGAATTAATTTTTTGTATGTTGTGAGATCTAAGCATTTCCTCCTTTTAAAAGCTGTTCTAGATCTCTTCCTGGGCCTTCCCATTTTCTAAGATACCGTTTATCCAAGTCTTTGCCTTATGACTGCTCAGACTCCTTTGAGATCCTCTTTTCTACAGTTTCTCCTAGTAATGTCATCCAGTGACCCATTTTCATCTTCCACCCACATCTCTGGAGTTGAGTATTCCCACCATTGCAGATTCTCCTGTGCAATCCCATCTAAACATACCACAGACACCCCAAGGTCAGTATGACCCACATGGAGTTCGTCTTGCTCACAAACTGACCTCCCCGGCTGGTCTCAGGTCTGGTAAAAGCACCACACCCATTCCATCCCTGAAACGATCCTGAAGTTTAGCCCAGTTACCCCACTCCCTTCTCCATCATCACACATTTCCAGTGAGTGCTGAAATCATGGAGACCTTTGGGAAAATTTTTTTTCATTTTTTTGTCATGAAAAATTTTAAATATGTGCAAAAGTAAAATAACGTAACAACCCCCAGTGTACCTATCACATTGTTGTACAGTTGCGGAGTCTTGTCCTGACTCTGCAGCGCCATGGACTACGGTATGCCAGGTTTCCCTGTCCTTCACTGTCTCAGAGTTTGCTCAAACTCATGTGCATTGAGTCAATGATGCCATCCAACCATCTCATCCTCTGGTGCCCCCTTCTGCCCTCAAATCTTTCCCACCATCAGGGTCTTTTCCAGTGGGCTGGCTCTTCGCATCAGGTGGCCCAAGTATTGGAGCTTCAGCTTCAGCATCAGTCCTTCCAATGACTATTCAGGACTAGTTTCCTTTAGGATTGACTGGTTTGATTTTCTCGCAGTCCAAGGGACTCTCAAGAGTCTTCTCCAGCCCCACAATTCGAAAGCATCAGTTCTTCAGTGCTCAGCTTTCTTTCTGATCCAACTCGCACATCTGTACGTGACTATTGGAAAAACCATAGCTTTGACTATACAGACCTTTGTTGACAAAGTAATGTCTGTGCTTTTTAATACACTGTCTAGGTTTGTCATAGCTTTTCTTCCAAGGAGCAAGAGTCTTAATTTCATGGCTGCAGTCACCATCTGCAGAGATTTTTGGAGCCCCAAAAAATGACATCTCAGTGTTTCCATTGTTTCCCCATCTTATTTGCCATGAAGTGATGGGACTGGATGCTATGATCTTAGTTTTTTGAAGGTTGAGCTTTAAGCCAACTTTTTCACTATCTTTTCACTTTCATCAAGAGGCTCTTTAGTTCTTCGCTTTCTGCCATAAGGGTGGTGTCATCTGCATATCTGAGGTTATTGATATTTCTCCCAGCAATCTTGATTCCAGCTTGTGCTTCATCCAGCCCAGCATTTCGCATGATGTACTCTGCATATAATTTAAATAAGCAGGATGACGATATACAGCCTTGACGTACTCCTTTCCCGATTTGGAACCAGTCTGTTGTTCCATGTCCAGTTCTAACTGTTGCTTCCTGACCTGCATACAGATTTCTCAGGAGGCAGGTCAGATGGTCTGGTATTCCCATCTCTTGAATTTTCCAGTTTGTTGTGATCACACAGTCAAAGGCTTTAGCATAGTCAATGAAGCAGAAGTAGATGTTTTTCTGGAACTCGCTTGCTTTTTCTATGATCCAATGGATGTTGGCAATTTGAGCTCTGATTGCTCTGGTTTTTCTAAATTCAACTTGTATATCTGGAAGTTCTCAGTTCATATACTGTTGAAACCTAGCTTGCTAGCATGTGAAATGAGTACAACTCAGCGGTAGTTTGAGCATTCTTTGGCATTCCCTTTCTTTGGGATTGGAATGAAAACTGACCTTTTCCAGTCCTGTGGCCACTTCTGAGTTTTCCAAATTTGCTGGCATATTGAATGCAGCACTTTTAACAGCATCATCTTTTAAGATTTGAAATGGCTCAGCTGGAATTCCATCACCTCCAATACTTTTGTAATAATGCTTCCTTTGACCCACTTGACTTCATACTCCAGGATGTCTGGCTTTTAAGTGAGTGATCACACCATTGTTGTTATCTGGGTCATTAAGACCTTTTTTGTACAGTTCTGTGTATTCTTGCCACCTCTTCTTATTATCTTCTGCTTCTGTTCGATCCATACCATTTCTGTCCTTTATTTTAACCATCTTTGCGTGAAATGTTCCCTTGGGATCTTTAATTTTCTTCAAGAGATCCCTAGTCTTTCCCATTCTATTGTTTTTCTTTGTTTCTTTTCAGTGTTCACTTAATACGTGGAAAGAAATACCTGTCACATAGCTTCAGTAATTATTAGCTCATGGCCAGTCTTGATTTAATACCACTGTCTACTTATTCCTCTTTAACCATACATAGCCTGACATCATATTTCATCCGTAAATACTTCAGTCAGTATATGTGGGTATGAACTTTTTAAGATACACAATCATATCATTAGCATATCAAAAACATTAATTCCTTAATGTTATGAAATACTGAAATTCTCAAATTTCTATGTCTTTATTTTTCAGTAATTTATTTGAAAATCCAAACGGGGTTTTATATTAAAGTTGGCATATTTCTTGAAGTCTTTCTGAGCTGGTAGGTTCCTCTCCCATCTCTTTCCCAGTCTGACTTTTGCTAAGGTGTCATTTAACAGGTTTCCTTACCCTTTGTATTTCCTGTTAATTAGGAATAGATCGGGAAGTGTGAGTGAATTCAAATTTAATGGCAAGAAAACCTCATAGATAGTGGTGTATGTTTTCATCAAAGATGCATCATGTCTGGTTGTCTCTTTTTCTGTGTTGCAGCCATTGAAGCTCAATGCTTAGATCTGTTAATTTATCCAAATTTGCAAAATGGTGATACTGTCTTTTTACCATTCCTCTTCCTTACAATACCTGAAACACCACTATAAACAGAAACTTGTCTGCATCACCGTTCATATTGGAAAGAGGAAAAGTGTCCACATTTTTTGCCAGTTTTCTAAATGATGAGTTAGTTTACTGGCACCCTCCAAAAGGGACCAGTAGGCTGTTTTTTTATTTTTGGTATCATAGTTACTGAATTAAATAAATTTTATGTGTTTCAGTTCATTGCAGTTATTAAACATCAGTGATGCTTAAATTCCCTTTAATTTTGTCCAGTGGCAGTCTCTTCAAGTTGGCTCCCAAGTCCTTTTGATACAACCCTTTCGATAGTAATATTTGGTAACTACTTTGCTATCTAGTATGATAAGATGTTCCAAACATATCTTGTCCATTTTCTGCTCCAGACCTGAAGTCAGTTATTTTTAGGGGAATAGAACAAAACAACAAACCCCATCGTTCTTTTTAGTGATGAGAGGTAAATCTAGGCTGTAGAAGGCCCATTGCTGCTGTATTGGTTATTGTTACTAGGCCTTTTTAGGGCACAAAGCTAGTATACATATTTTAAGATAAAACACATAGATACTTTCTGTTCAAATTTAAGACTTCAGAGTATTTTGTTTTTAATATTTATTTATTTGGCTGTACCTAGTCTTATTTGCAGCATGTGATCTTTGATCTTCATTGTTTCAGCATGCAGGAACTTTAGTTGCAGTATGTGGGATCTAGTTCCCGGACCAGCGATCAAACCCATGCCCACTGCAGTGGAAGTGTGGAATCCTAACCACTGGGCCACCAGGGAAGTCCCTCATTTAATTTTACTTATGTAAAATAATTACGTAGTTCCAGGTCTAATTGTTAGAACAAAATACATTCAGACAAGTCTAATTTCTGTTCCTGTATCATCCTCTGGTTTCCCAGGTGGCTCAGTGGTAAAAGAATCCACCTGCCAATGCAGGAGACATCGGTTCTATCCCTGGGTTGGGAAGATCCCCTGAAGAAGAGAATGGCAACCCACTCCAGTATTCTTGCCTGGGAGATCACATGGACAGAGGAACCTGGTGGCTACAATCCGTGGGGTCACAAAAGAGTCGGACACGAGTGAACAGCTAAACAACAACAACCAATCATCCTCTACCGTATGCCCTCGCTTCCCATTGAAAGACTTTTTAATTTTTTTCCTTAAAAAAATTTTTTTAACAGATAAACAATGTTATATTCCCCCTTTCTTATATGAAGATAACATATATTTCTCCACTTATTCCCTTAATATAGTCTGGAGATGTGTAATGCTCCTTTTACAGTACCGTTTTGTGTTATATTTATGTGTATTTCAAGTCTTTTGTATATAGTTCTTCTTATGTAGTGTATTTTTTATCTTTTAGATGTTTTT
Organism: Okapia johnstoni; assembly: GCA_024291935.2. NCBI lineage: Eukaryota > Metazoa > Chordata > Mammalia > Artiodactyla > Giraffidae > Okapia > Okapia johnstoni. The sequence continues at coordinate 8,327,356 of JAGTYA010000024.1, read as the reverse complement.
TAAAAAATTTCAGCTGCTTTTGGTATTTAAAAAGGTGTATGTGTTTGCTCAATGGTAATGAGTAATTACCATTACTTTATAGTAAATACCATTACTTTATAGTAATGCCTTTATATGATAAACTTAGTCTCTCCTTTCCCAATTTGTAACCAGTCTGTTGTTCCATGTCCAGTTCTAACTGTTGCTTCTTGACCTGCATACAGATTTTTCAGGAGGCAGGTCAAGTGGTCTGGTATTCCCATCTCTTGAAGAATTTTCCATAGTTTGTTGTGATCCACACAGTCAAAGGCTTTGGCATAGTCGATAAAGCAAAAGTAGATGTTTTTCTGGAACTCTTGCTTTTTCAGTGATCCAGCAGATGTTGGCAATTTGATCTCTGGTTCCTCTGCCTTTTCTAAATCCAGCTTGAACATCTGAAAGTTCACGGTTCATGTACTGTTGAAGCTTGGCTTGGAGAGTTTTGAGCATTACTTTGCTAGTGTGTGAGATGAGTGCAATTGTGCGGTAGCTTGAACATTCTTTGGCATTACCTTTCTTTGGGATTGGAATGAAAACTGACCTTTTCCAGTCCTGTGGCCACTGCTGAATTTTGCAAGTTTGCTGGCATATTGAGTGCAGCACTCTCACAGCACCATCTGTTAGGCTTTGAAATAGCTCAACTGGCATTCCATCACCTCCACTAGCTTTGTTTGTAGTGATGCTTCCTAAGGCCCACTTGACCTCACATTCCAGGATGTCTGGCTCTAGGTGAGTGATCACACCATCGTGGTTATCTATGTCATGAAGATCTTTTTTGTGTATGCTCAGTCCAATTCTTTGGGACCCATGGATTGTAGCCCACCAGGCTCCTCTGTCCTGAAATTATCCAGGCAACAATAGTGGAGTGTGTTGCTATTTGCTACCCCATGGGAATTTTCCCAACCCAGGGATCAAACCCGCATCTCTCGAGTCTCCTATGTTGGGAGATGGATTCTTTACCACTGAGCCACCTGGGAAGCTTAACTGATTCTGTAGGTTGTTTCATTTTATCCTCACCCTAATGAGAAGTGGGAATTAGTTTCTCTACTTTACGTTTGAAGAAACTGGGTCTTGAGGTTGAGGCCTTAGGAGTTGGCACATGCTGTAGTGGCATAACCAGGAGTGCAGCACAGGCCCATCTGGCTCCAGGGACCCTGCTTCCCAAACTGTGGCTCTGTTCTGCAAACTGGCTCAGACTGCATTCAGTTTGCAGTGTGAATAACGAGTTGGGCTTGGAAATGTGAAGTAAACTATCCTGGACTGAGCTCTAGATGGGACAGCTAGCTGAAGCATTATTGATGTACCATGGCAGAAACATCCCTTTCGTTTTCCCTCAAAAATGTAGGAGGTAGAGAACATTTTTCTCAGTTATTCAAAAGCTAATGGCCATTCACAAGAATGGCCCTGGCATTCTTCAGGGCCACAGGAAGAACTGAACAGAAGGGACAGGTCTTAAATTACCTTCTAAGAAGTCTGGGTCAGACACTTAAAAGAACCAGAAAGAACCCCAGGGATCACTTTCCACTCGTAATGATGCAAATGGGAAATAACAACTCTGCATCCTCACCAAGTCCTCACTATAAACCTGGTACTCTTCTAAACGCTTTGAGTTATTCCATTCTCAACAATCTAGTAACATCATTGTTCCCATTTTACAAATGGGAGAATTGAGGCACAGGAGATTTAAGTAACTTGCCCAAAATCACATAGTTGGCAAGTGACTAAACCTGACTTGAAAGCTGCCTTAGAAACCGCCACACTATTCTTAGTTCCCAGGAGTTCTCCCTGGGCCACACTGACGGCAGAGTGAAGACTGGAATCTACACCTGGCTTCACTCTCCATCAGTCCCAGCCCTTAAAGCTGCCAACTCCCACTGCACCGTCTACTGTTTTCTACCACTGAACCTCTGAAGGTACCAGCTTCCCTACTGGTACCATACCCCAGGAAGAGTCTCCAGTAACTTTCTGGGGCCACCAGACAAAACTGGCCCCTAGAACCCCATCTCCTATCCAGTACCTTTTTTTTAAAGAACTTTTACTTATTTTTGGCCATGCTGGGTCTCTGTTGCTGCCCAGGCTTTCTTCTAGTTGCAGCGAGAGGGGACTACTCTCTAGTTGCTGTACCCGAGCATCTCACTGCGTGGCTTCTCTTGTTGCAGAGCATGAGGTCTAGGGTGTGCAGACTTCAGTAGGTGCAGCACATGGGCTCAGTAGCTGCAATTCCCAGGCTCTACAGCACAGGCTCAATAGTGGCCCATGGGCTTAGTTGCTCCTTGGCATGTGCATTGGTAGGCGGATTCTTTACCACTGAGCCACTAGGGGAGCCCCTACCCACTACATTTAACAGGAAAAACTTTAGCCCCTCTCACTTCCTTTACCAAAGCTAGAGGTTAGTCGAGCAAAGACTAGTTTCTCAAATGTTTTTGTTCTTAGTAATAGCATTTTGTGGGACTTCCCTGGTGTTCCATTGGCACTCCCAATGAAGGGGACTGGGGTTCAATCCCTGGTCAAGGAACTAGGTCCCTCCTGCCACAACTAAGACCCAGCGCAGCCAAGTAAGTAAAAATAACTTTGTGCTGAATATGCCATACATTTTCTCACTTAATCCTCATGACAATATTTTACAAAAAGAAGACTGAAGCACCAAACAGTTCATGAGTTGTCCAAACTACTGCTGTCTGTGCTGGGAGAAGGCAGTGTCCATGGGGCCAGAGGGCACTTCTCCCGTGTTCCTGGTGCAGCCCCAGATGAGCCCAGACATACCTGGGCCCACAGCAGGCACCACCGCTAAGCAAAGGCACCATTTCCACTCCCAGCGCAGGGGCCCAGACCCCTCACAGTCCCTGGGCCCAAGAGGAACCTTTTGGGCCACTCACCTTTGGCTGTCCCGGACCTGGGGTAACACGGTGCGGCCCTGACAGGGTCTGTGTGGGAAGGGGCCAGCCAGAGGCTGGACGCTTCCCCAGAGAGTTTTAGCGATTGAGGACACTGGTCACTGCTGGGCAGTGAGTCAATACTGACTGCTGTTTCTTATTCTCCCTTGCCTGCCCATATGTTCTAAATTTTCCACACGGTCCGTGTATTCCGTGAATGAGCTGGGAGGGAAGAGTTTGGGTGGGGGGAATGTTTTCTTTGCCTTCTAAACACAAGTGTTTTGCCTGCTCACTATAAAAATGTTATTTGAAACAATTTAAGGATTAGAAACACAGAGTAAATGTGAAAATCCCCGTCACTTCTCCAGACCTTCTCTCCTCCCAGAGGCAGCCACAGCCATGCTGGTGTGGAGCCCTTGAGCCACAAGAAAGGCCTGAGGGGAAAGAGGTGAGCCCAAATGTGTCCAGCCTCCAGCCTCCTCAGTCCCCTTGGCTCTGCCCCTGCTGTCTCTTTCCTCTAACCCAGGTGAGAAGCTCAGCCCCTTTCTGGAATCTACCCTGAAACACATGAGCCCTGAACGTTGGTCAGCTAAGTGGACTTCACAAAGGGTTCGGAAATTCCTTAAAGGGTTCACATGGTACCCCAAGCAGCAAACAGTTTTAAGCAGCATCTCTTTGATGGGTTCAAAGTCCTTTCAGCCACCACTGCCGATAAGAAGCGCCCCGTGGTTCTTTGCCCCATACATCCCACCATTTTGCCCCTTGCCCATCCTTCCCCGACTCGGGAAGTTCAAATTCTCCTCCCTCCTCTCCCCAAGCAGTTCAGCTCCCCTGCTCCTCGTGGAGCCAACTCAGAGGCCTTCTGTGGTCCTGGGCCCACCCTCCTCGGCAGGCATCTGTGGTTTTTTTCCCTTCTGCTGTCATGGATTGGGGTTGGCGATCTCATCAGGGGGCTTCTGCTTACATCCGGGTTACACGCTTAACGTATATAAATGGTTCCGGGGTGGGGTTTTCGTTTGTATGTTTGCACAAGTGAAATGTACTGAGTGCTCGGCAACAGGCTGGTTTCACTCAGCCTAAAGCACAGACGTCTTCCAGGTCACCAGTAATAGTGGCTGAACTTAAGAACTTAGCTTGTGCTGGGCACTTTATATCTGCGCTGTCCCAACTTGATCGCCACTAGCCACATGTGGCTCCTCAGCTCTTGAAATGTGGCTGGTGCTACCAAGGAACGAGGTTTAAACTTTCATTTAATTTTAATTAAAGTTTTAAAATTTATTTATTTGGCTGCACCAGGTCTTAGTTGCACCATGTAGGATTTAATTCCCTGACCGAGGATCAAACCTGGGCCCCTGGCATTGGGAATGTGGAGTCTTCGCCTCTGGACCACCAGGAAACTCTCTAGTTTTAATTTAATTTAAAAATAAAAATATTTGTCTGCTAAATACAACTTTATTTTTTGGTAAGACAATGTTTTATTTTATTACATTGCTTAAGATGTTGTATAGCTGAAATGTGCTATAGATATAAAATATACACCAGATTTTGAAGACTTAATAGGAAAAAAGAGTGAAAAGTAGCTCAGTAATTTTTATATTGATTTCATGTAACAATGATACTTTGGATATATTAACATATATATTATTAAAATTAATTCTACCTGTTTCTTTTTACTTTTTTAATATGGCTACTAGAAATCTTAATATCATAATGTAGGTTGTATTACTTTTCTGATAGCGCTGCTTTATACATTACCTCATTATTCCACAGACTTGTTCAACAAATGTTTATTGAATAGCTGCTTTGTGCCAGCACTAAGCTTAGCACTGAAGATATAGCAATGACTGAAACAGATCAAAATCCTGCCCTTAAAGAGTTTCCCTTCTAGGTTCCAAATTTTTTTACAATAATTGTATCAGGTAGATATTGTTGTTAACCCATCTATAAAATTAGATGAGGAAACAGAGACACAGAAAAGTTAAATAATTTTCCCAAAGCCACAGAGCTAATGAATGGTTGAGCTGGGATTTGGATTCTAGCGTTCCAAGTCCACTGAGGTTAAGTTTTGTATTGTACAGTATTAATGTATTAAAATTTATCCAACCAGGCCTCTACTGTTGGATGCTATATAGGAACCAAACAATAAATGCTATGAGAACAAGTAAACAGTGGTTGAGGGCAAACATAGACACTGAAAAGTGACAAGTTTCAGGTCTAAGGTCATAAGCAGGGCCAGGGATAAGACAATAAGGGACACGTTCAGAAAAGATGCTCAACATTGCTAGTTATTCGAGAAATGCAAATCAAAACTATTGATACAATGAAATATCTGACCTCACACTGGGAAGAATAACCATCATTAAAAATTCTACAAATAACAAATTCTTGAGAGCATATAGAAAAAAGGGAACCCTCGTACACTGTTGGTGGGAATGTGAATTGGTTCAGCAACTATGGAAAACAGTATGGAAGTTCCTCAAAAACTAAAAATAGAATTACCATATGATGCAGCAATCCCACTCCTGGGCATATATCCAGACAAAACTCTAATTCAAAAAGATACATGCGCCCTATGTTCATGTGCTTTATGCTGTGCTTTTGTCGCTCAGTCGTGTCCGACTCTTTGCGACCCCATGGACTGTAGCCCACCAGGCTCCTCTGTCCATGGGGATTCTCCAGACAAGAATACTGGAGTGGGTTGCCGTGCCCTCCTCCAGGGGATCTTCCCAACCTAGGGATCGAACCCAGGTCTCCCGAATTGCAGGCAGATTCTTTAATCTGAGCCACCAGGGAAACCCAAGAATACTGGAGTGGGTAGCCTTTCTCTTCTCCAGGGGAATCTTCCTGATCCAGGAATTGAACCTGGATCTCCTGCACAGCAGGTGGATTCTTTACCAGCTGAGCTTACCAGGGAAGCCCCCCTATGTTCATAGCAGCACTATCCACAATAGCTGAAACACGGAAACAACCTAAATGTCCATCAACAGCTTAATGGATCAAGATGTGTGAGATATATGTATCAGTTCGTTCAGTCGCTCAGTACTGTCCCACCCTCTATGACCCCATGGACTGCAGCATGCCAGGCCTCCCTGTCCATCACCAACTCTCAGAGTTTACTCAAACTCATCTACATTGAGTCGGTGATGCCATCCAACCATCTTACCCTCTGTTGTCCCCTTCTCCTCCCGCATTCAATCTTTCCCAGCATCAGGGTCTTTTCAAATGAGTCAGTTCTTGGCATCAGGTGGCCAAAGTATTGGAGTTTCAGCTTCAACATCAGTCCTTCCAATGAATATTCAGGACTGATGTCCTTTAGGATGGACTGGTTGGACCTCCTTGCACTCCAAGGGATTCTCAAGAGTCTTCTCCAAAACCACGGTTCAAAAGCATCAGTTCTTTGGCACTCAGCTTTCTTTATAGTCCAACTTTCACATCCATACATGACTACTGGAAAAACCATAACCTTGATTAGATGGACCTTTGGTGGCAAAGTAATGTCTCTGCTTTTTAATATGCTGTCTAGGTTGGTCATAACTTTTCTTCCAAGGAGTAAGCGACTTTTAATTTCATGGCTGCAGTCACCATCTGCAGTGATTTTGGAGCCCAAAAAAATAAAGTCTCTCACTGTTTCCATTGCTTCCCCATCTATTTGCCATGAAGTGATGGGACCAAATGCCATGATCTTAGTTTTATGAATGTTGAGCTTTAAGCCAGCTTTTTCACTCTCCTCTTTCACTTTCATCAAGAGGCTCTTTAGTTCTTCTTTGCTTTCTGCCATAAGGGTGGTGTCATCTGCATATCTGAGGTTATGGATATTTCTCCCAGCAAGCTTGATTCCAGTCTGTGCTTCATCCAGTGTTTCTCATGACACATGCTAGCAAAGTAATGCTCAAAATTCTCAAGGCCAGGCTTCAACAGTACTTGAACTGTGAACTTCCAGATGTTCAAGCTGGTTTTAGAAAAGGCAGAGGAATCAGAGATCAAATTGCTAACATCTGTTGGATCATTGAAAAAGCTAGAGAGTTACAGAAAAACATCTATCTCTGCTTTATTGACTACACCAAAGCCTTTGACTGCATGAATCACCACAAAATGTGGAAAATTCTTCAAGAGATGGGAATACCAGACCACCTGACCTGCCTCCTGAGAAATCTGTATGCAGGCAAGGAAGCAACAGTTAGAACTGGACATGGAACAACAGACTGGTTCCAAATAGAGAAAGGACTACATCAAGGCTGTATATTGTCACCTTGCTTATTTAACTTATTTGCAGAGTACATCATGAGAAACACTGGGCTGGATGAAGTACAAGCTGGAATCAAGATTGCCGGGAGAAATATCAATAACCTCAGATATGCAGATGACACCACCCTTATGGCAGAAAGCAAAGAAGAACTGAAGAGCCACTTGATGAAAGTGAAAGCGGAGAGTGAAAAGGCTGGCTTAAAGCTCAACATTCAGAAAACTAAGATCATGGCATCTGGTTCCATCACTTCATGGCAAATAAATGGGGAAGCAATGAAAACAGTGAGAGACTTTATTTTGGGGGCTCCAAAATCACGGCAGATGGTGACTGTAGCCATGAAATAAAAAGATGCTTACTCCTTGGAAGGAAAGTTACGACCAACCTAGACAGCATATTAAAAAGCAGAGACATTACTTAGCCAACAAAGGTCCGTCTAGTCAAGGTTATGGTTTTTCCAGTAGTCATGTATGGATGTGAGAATTGGACTATAAAGAAAGCTGAGTGCCAAAGAACTGATGTTTTTGAACCGTGGTTTTGGAGAAGACTCTTGAGAGTCCCTTGGAGTGCAAGGAGGTCCAACCAGTCCATCCTAAAGGACATCAGTCCTGAATATTCATTGGAAGGACTGATGTTGAAGCTGAAACTCCAATACTTTGGCCACCTGATGAAAAGAGCTGACATGTGAAAAGACCCTGATGCTGGGAAAGATTGAGGGCAGGAGGAGAAGGGGACGACAGAGGGTAAGATGGTTGGATGGTATCACCAACTCGATGGACATGAGTTTGAGTAAACTCTGGGAGTTGGTGATGGACAGGGAGGCCTGGAGTGCTGCAGTCCATGGGGTCACAAAGAGTGGAACACGACTGAGCAACTGAACTGAGATGAATGCAATTGTACGGTAGTTTGAGCATTCTTTGGCATTGCCTTTCTTTGGGATTGGAATGGAAACTGACCTTTTCCAGTCCTGTGGCTACTGCTGAGTTTTCCAAATTTGCTGGCACATTGAGTGAAGCACTTTCACAGCATCTTCTTTTCGGATTTGAAATAGCTCAACTGGAATTCCATCACCTCCACTAGCTTTGTTCATAGTGATGCTTCCTAAGGCCTGCTTGACTTCGCATTCCAGGATGTCTGGCTCTAGGTTAGTGATCTCACCATCGTGCTTATCTGGGTCATGAGGATCTTTTTTGTATAGTTCTTCTATGTATTCTTGCCACCTCTTCTTAATATCTTCTGCTTCTGTTAGGTCCATACCATTTCTGTCCTTTATTGTGCCCATCTTTGCATGAAATGTTCCCTTGGTATTTCTAATTTTCTTGAAGAGATCTCTAGTCTTTCCCATTCTATTTTCCTCTATTTCTTTGCCTTGATCACTGAGGAAGGCTTTACCTCTTCTTGCTCTTCTTTGGAACTCTGCATTCAAATGGGTATATCTTTCCTTTTCTCCTTTGCCTTTCACTTCTCTTCTTTTCACTGCTACTTGTAAGGCCTCCTCGGACAACCATTTTGCCTTTATTTTTCTTGGAGATGGTCTTGATCCCTGCCTCCCATACAGTGTCATGAACCTCCGCCCATAGTTCTTCAGGCACTGTGTCTATCAGATCTAACCCCTTGAATCTATTTCTCACTTCCACTGTATAATCGTAAGTGTCCAAGATCCTGGACAATGATTAATGTATCTCAAGCCCAAGTACCCTGCCTGTGGCTTTGGCTCCACTCTTCAGTCACTCACCCAGGCTCAGAACTTTAGAGACCTTTTAAAAATGTATTTATTTATTTATTCTGGCTTTGCTGGGTCTTCATTGCTGTGTGCCGGCCTTCTCTAGTTGTGGTGAGCAGGGGCTACTCTCTAGCAGCCCTGCATGGGCTTCTCCTTGTGGTGGCCTCTCTTGTTGCGGAGCATGGGCTCGAGGCACACGAGCTTCAGTCGTCATACCACACTGGCTCCATAGTTGTGGCACACAGGCTTAGTTGTTCCATGGCGTGCGGCATCTTCATGCATTGGCAGGTGAATTCTTAACCACTGGACCACCCAGGGAAGTCTTAAGAGACGTCTGAATCACTCCTCTCCTCCTGGCCATGTCTACCTCAGCTTTCAGACTCCATCTCCAGGGTATCCTCCTCCAGGAAGTTTTCCCTGATGCCCTTACCAGCCTAGTTCAGAGCTTATCTCACCAAGCCTGGAGTTACAGACGTTCACGTGCATGTGAGTCTGCAGAGCTCAGGGGCAGGCCCGGGCCCAGCAGCGAACAAAGGCTCGGGGCTGGTTTCATTCAGCCAGAGCCCAGCAGGCCCTGAGACCTGACTTCTCTCTCAGGACTTCTTCCCCTTGCCTGTGCTCTGGGCTCTGCGCTCTCCCTCCCAGGTCACTGCCACACCTCCTCGTGGTCTTTCCTTCAGCCTCCTCCACCCACCTCTGTGAGATGACACCTGCCTTCATTTGGTTCCTTCAACAATTACTGTTCCTTCAACCATTACATATAGCAAAGGCTATAGGTAACATTACTGTATTGTATATTTGAAAGTTGCCAAATATACAGTAGATGGTAAAAATATACAATATATACAAATACACAATAAATGGTAAAAGTTTTCATGGCAGGGAAAAATATTTCTAACTATGTATGCTGACAGATGTTAACTAAACTTATTGTGGTAATCAATTCCCAATATATACAAACATTGAATCAAATAAAATGACTACAATGTTACATGTTGATTACATCACAATAAAAATAAATACTTTTAAAAAGTGTATTTGGCCCTCTTCTGCATGCTTGGCTCAGTCCCAGGTGCTGGGGATATAATGGTAAATAAAACAGGCAGGTTCCCCATGTCTCCTGCATTGGCAGGTGGATTCTTTACTGCTGAGCCACCAGGGAAGCCTGGATTCCAGGAATTGTAATGGAAGATTCTCAGTGACACTGGTTTCTGGATAGAAAACATAATTTGATATTATAGTCACATCATCTGGATTCTTAATGGGAAATGCAACTTAGTAATTCCACGTGTGTGTGTGCTCAGTTGCTCAGTTGTGTCTGGCAAAAAGAGAAAGGAGAAAAAAGAAAAGGAGAAGGGATAAAAAAGGCGGGTTCTGTCTATTACAAAGCTCACACTCTATGGGGGAATCTGACGTTAAACCCAGAAGCCCACCAATGGCCACACAACTGCAAACTGAATCCTGCAGAAAAAGAGCATGGTTTAAGAATCAGACTGTGCGGGAACTTCCCTTGTGGTCTCCCTGCTTCCACTGCAGGGAGCACGGGTTTGATCCCTGGTCGGAGAAGTAAGATCTCACATGCCGCATGCCACGTCACACAGTCAAAAAAAAACCTGAAATCAATAAATGGCTTTAAAAAAGAATCAGACTGTGGGAAGGAGGGATAAATTGGGAGGTTGGGATTGATATATACACCCTACTATATACAAAATGGATAATAAGGACCTACTGTATAGCTCAGGGAACTCTACTCAATACTCTGTCATGACCTATCTGGGAAAAGACTTAAAAAAAAAGTGGATATACGTATATGTAAAACTGGTTCACTGTCCTGTACACCTGAAACTAACATAACATTGTAAATCAACTATTGTTGTTCAGTCATGTCGACTCTCTGTGACCCCATGGACTGCAGCACGCCAGGCTTCCTTGTCCTTCACCATCTCCCGGAGTTTGCTCAAACTCACATCCATTGAGTCAGTGATGCCATCCAACCATCTCATCCTCTGTCGTTCCCTTCTCCTCCTGCCCTCACTCTTTCCCAGCATCAGGGTCTTTTCCAATGAGTCAGCTCTTCACATCAGTTGGCCAAAGTACCAAAATGATTTTTAAAATGTACAGAATGGAAAGGCATGATTAATACAAAAAAAGAAGGAGAACCAGACGGTGGTCTCCTAAGGCCAGTATGGGAGTGTGGAGGGGCCAGGTGAGGGACCGGCTGGGGAGGGGATGTGTCAGCCAGGGGGAACTGCTGGAGGGGCCAGAGTGGAGTGTGATGGATGGAAGACCGGCTGGAGACTGAGGGCCCACATGATGCAGGCCCTGCGCGCACGTGAAGACCTGCTCTCCCCTGCTGGTCATTCCTCTGCTCCCAGACCTTCTGTGGAGCCCTCTGTTGGCCTCCGTGGCCCTTAGTTGGCCTTCGAGGTCTACATTACAGGGAGAAACCTGAAGGTCATTCTCTTCTCCTTTCCCCTCTTTACCCCTCCATGTCCAGCCACAAACATTTATCAAATGTTTCTGGTAACCAGACAACTGGGCATATATACACAGTAGGTATGTCTGGCTTAATACACAGCAGGCAGCAGAGTGGACGTGGCTCCTGCCCTTTTGGAGGTGACAGTCCGCCTGTGTCCTGAACGGCTCCCTCCAGCTCTCCAGCCATCACCTTTCCAGTCCAGCCCAGCCTTCACCTTGATCACCAGTGGCTTCCTCACTGTCTCCAACCCCACAAATATTCCTCACATGCTCTTCTCTATGCTGAAACAAGGCGCATAGTTTAAAGATCCAAGTCTGCATTTCTTAAGTCTCAGTCGTCCTGTGGTTGTTCATGTCTTGGTTTCATGTTTGCTTCCTCTGTAGCTATCACAGTCTGTAATTATTATTTCTTTTAAATATTTATTTATTTGGTTGCACCTGGTCTTAGCTGCAACACACATACTCTTGTGGGAGTTGAGGCGTGTGGGATCTAGTTCCCTGACCAGGGATGAAACTTGGGCCCCTTGCATTGACAGCACAGAGTCTTAGCAACTGGGCCACCACAGAAGTCCCTAAGTCTGTAATTATTCACCTGTTTACTGGCTTAGGTAAAAATGGAAGCTCTGAAAATTATGGCAAATTGAACATACGCATCTAATTTCACTTCCTCCCCAAAGTTCACTAAAACTACAGTAAGGGATTCTGTTTAAGGCACAAACCCTTTAACATGAGCGGAATGAGGAAGGAGACAAGAGCAGAGCATTGGAAGCTGGAAAACAGGTGGTCGGGTGGTAACTACACTGCAAATCCAAGGAAACCACTGCCTAACCTGGGTGTGGGGAAGGAGAGCCAACCCAGTTTAGATCCCTGGCTCCCCTAAAAGGCGCGGGTACCTGTTTAAATGGGGGTGGGAATATGAAGTAAGGAGAAGAGGTTGGAAGATGTTTCAGCATCAAAACTGTTAGGTCCCTACGTTCCTTCCCCAATCCTGGAAGGAGAGGTTTATTCTCTAGACAGAATTAAACAGGATCACTGGGACGGTAGACCATAGGCATAGTAGAGGGTGGGGGTATCTTTCCCAAATCAGGCGGTGAAGTGACTATATACACTGGGAGGGCTGAGATACCTCCCAGCCTGTTTCCCAGCTTACCTTCCAGAAAGCTGGCAGCCATGGCTTTGCTCGCTGGGCAAGAGGATCACAAAAAGTTCTCTCAAAACTAATCTGGCCCGACTGAGAGAAAGGACCTACAGACACATCTTCAGAGAGATAAGAGAATTAGTTCATCCAGGAGGTAAGAATGGGATATTCTTTTAAAAAGAAACAAACATCAACAACAAAAAATCCTCGCAAATGAAAAATTCAACGGGGACTTCCCTGGTGGTCCAGTGGTTAAACATTCACCGCCAATGCAGGGGACACAGGTCTAGAAGATTCCACAAACCTGGGGCAACGACAGCCATGCAATTACAATGACTGAGCCCAGGCTCTAGAGCCCGAGAGCCGCAACTACTGGAGACCATGAGCCTTAGGGCCCACGCTCTGTGACAAGAGAAGCCAGTGCAATGAGAAGCCCGTGCACCGCAACTGGAGAGTAGCCCCCACTCACTGCAACTGGAGAAAGCCCTGGCACGGTAATGAAGACCCAGTACAGCCAAAAAAATAAAATGACTCAATAACTTAATCAAAAATTCAGTGGAAGGGTTGGGAGACAAACTTGAGGAAATCTTCCAGAAAGCAAAACAAAGAAAATAAGAGAGAGAAAAGCAGAGAGAGAGGGAAAAAAGAAAACTAGAGTGCTGGTCCGAGACACCCAACATCCGAGTAACAGAAAGTAAAGAGAGAGAAAGCGGCAGAAAGCAAGTGCCATCAACTAAAAATTGAAGAAAATTCCCAGAACTGAAGGACATGACATTTTCACGTTGAAAGGTGTCTCCAAGGCAAAAACATACAATGGAGAAAAGACAATCTCTTTAACAAGTGCTGCTGGGAAAACTGGTCAACCACTTGTAAAGACTGAAACTAGAACACTTTCTAACACCATCCACAAAAATAAACTCAAAATGGATTAAAGATCTAAATGTAGGACCAGAAACTATAAAACTCCTAGAGGAAAACACAGATAGAACACTCTCTGACACAAATCACAGCAAGATCCTCTATGACCCACCTTCCAGAGTAATGGAAATAAAAGCAAAAATAAACAAATGGGACCTAATTAAACTTAAAAGCTTTTGCACAACGAAAGAAACTATAAGCAATGTGAAAAGACAGCCTTCAGAATGGGAGAAAATAATAGCATACGAAACTGACAAAGAATCTCCAAAATATACAAGCAGCTCATGCAACTCAATACTAGAAAAATAAATGACCCAATCAAAAAATGGGCCCAAGAACTAAAGACATTTCTCCAAAGAAGACATACAGATGGCTAACAAACACATGAAAAGATGCTCAGCATCACTCATTATCAGAGAAATGCAAATCAAAACCACAGTAAGGCACCATCTCACGTCGATCAGAATGGCTGCCATCTTCTGGAGAGGGTGTGGAGAAAAGGGAACCCTCTTACACTGTTGGTGGGAATGCAAACTAGTACAGCCACTATGGAGAACAGTGTGAAGATTCCTTAAAAAACTGGAAATATAACCGCCATACGGCCCAGCAATCCCACTGCTGGGCATACACACCAAGGAAACCAGAACTGAAAGAGACATGTGTACCCCAATGTTCATTGCAGCACTGTTTACAATAGCCAGGACACAGAAGCAACCTAGATGTCCATCAACAGACGAATGGATAAGAAAGCTGTGGTACATATACACAATGGAGTATTACTCAGCTATTAAAAAGAACACACTTGAGTGAGTTTTAAAGAGGTGGATGAATCTGGAGCCTATGATACAGAGTGAAGTAATCAGAAAGAAAAATACCAATACAGCATATTAACATACATATATGGAATTTAGAAAGATGGTAATGACCATCCTATATGCAAGACAGCAAAAGAGACACAGATGTAAAGAACAGATTTTTGGACTCTGTGGGAGAAGGCGAGGGTGGGATAATTTGAGAGAATAGCATTGAAACATGTATATTCAGTTCAGTTCAGTTGCTCAGTCGTGTCCGACTCTTTGCGACCCCATGAACTGCAGCACGCCAGGCCTCTCTGTCCATCACCAACTCCCGGAGTCTACCCAAACCCATGTCCATCGAGTCAGTGATCCCATCCAACCATCTCATCCTCTGTCGTCCCATTCTCCTCCCGCCCCCAATCCTACCCAGCATTAGGGTCTTTTCCAATGAGTCAACTCTTCGCATGAGGTGGCCAAAGTATTGGAGTTTCAGCTTCAACATCAGTCCTTCCAATGAACACCCAGGATTGATCTCCTTTAGGATGGATCGATTGGATCTCTTTGCAGTCCAAGGGACTCTCAAGAGTCTTCTCCAACACCACAGTTCAAAAGCATCAATTCTGCGGCGCTCAGCTTTCTTCACCATCCAACTCTCACATCCATACCTGACCACTGGAAAAACCATAGCCTTGACTAGACGGACTTTTGTTGGCAAAGTAATGTCTCTGCTTTTCAATATGCTATCTAGGTTGGCCATAACCTTCCTTACAAGGAGTAAGCATCTTTTAATTTCATGGCTGCAATCACCATCAGCAGTGATTTTGGAGCCCCCCCAAAAAAAGTCTGACACTGTTTCCACTGTATGAAATAGATGACCAGTCCAAGTTCGATGCATGAAACAGGGCACTTAAAACTGGTGCACTGGGACAACCCAGAGGGATGGGATGGGGAGGGAGGTGGGAGGGGGTTCAGGACAGGGGGACACATGTACACCCGTGGCTGATTCATGTCAATGTATGGCAAAAAACACCACAATATTGTAATTAGTCTCCAATTAAAATAAATTAATTTTTCAAAAACAGAAAGGTGTCTCCAAGTGCTCAGTGCCATGGATGGAAACAGACCTGTCCCAAAGGTACCATTGTGAGGTATCAGAGCTTGGAGGTGGGGGGCGCGGGGGAGGAGGGCAGGGGCCGGGAGATGCAAAGAGAAGACCCTGTAGCTTCCAGAGCAGAAAAGAGACCCCACACAAAGCACCAGGGATCAGGATGCCTTTGGACTTCTCACAACAACACTGAAAGAAAATAATCTCCAATGAGAGTTTTTTAATAATAATGAGAGCAAAACTCCTGACACTTACGATATGCCAGGCACTGTTCTAAGAGTTTTCAGGCAGTGTACTGAGCCACATTATTAAGGGCGAAGATAGAATGAAGATATTTGCAGGCTTGTAAGGTCTCAAAAATCCTTTCCCACATCCTCTTTCCTAAGAAACTGTTGGAAGAGGTACTCCACTGAAAGGAAGGGTTAAAAAAGAAACAGTCCCAGAGAAATCCAACAGAGGAGTGAGGTGAGAGATGCCCCTGAAGACCCAGGATCAGAAAGGGACTCACTTGGAAGCCTAAGCTTCTGATTCCTGCAACTCTCCCCTGGGCGGGCACTGGCGTGCTGGGGTCGGGATGGGGTTGTAAGTGTTCTCTAAGGAGGCGGGGAAAAGCCAAACAGAAGCAAGCATTTCCGCTGGATTGTCCAATCAGAGCTCAGACGAATAGATCCTGAATCTCCAGGGATCTCAAGCTCCAGGAATTTATCGATTTATCAATCCAAATTAATATACCTAATTTTGTATACCTATTTTTTTAAGGGTCCCCAGATTGTATAAACTTGAAACCCTATGAAGTCTGGATCTTTCCCTGCTCAGAATGAGAACTATTCACCAGATAGAAAGGGCCAACACTCCAGATTGTAGCAGAAGGTAGACTCCAAGGAAAGTTCTCTTTAAGAAGATGGAACTGACAGAAAACCTGATGTGGTGGTCATGGAGCTCGCCTCCCAGAGCCCTCTTCAAGGAAGGGCTTGTGGCCCTGCTGTGGGGGCCAGCAGACAGCAGACCACCTCCAGCTGTTAGCTCCTTCAGGGTCGGTCTCTGATGCAGAGAGCTGCACTGAAAATGCAGATCCTTCCTGGGGCAGCCCATAGCGGGGACTAAGTTAGGCATAAAGGCCTGGCCATTTCAGCAGGCTTCAAGACACTCTGAGATGGGCCATACGTGCTTCAGTGCTCCCTGCCAGGCGAGCGAAGCTTTCCAGGCCTCAATGCAGTTCCTTTCCCCCTGACCCCTCCGCTTCCACCCACTGCCACTTCAGAGGTGTTGATCCCTAGTAAACATCTCTGTCTCCATCTCTGCTGCCAGAGACCCCAACCTGAGACACCTGATTCATAGGAACCTCTTGAGAAGAGATTTAGATAACTGGTGGAGGATGGAACACATACAAACTAAGCAAGTGACAAAACAGGACAATTACTAACTCTGGGGGGAAAAAAAGGTGTACAGGAAAGGAAAAATAATCATAGCGTACATATAGTAATGTACACAGTGACTACTGAGCTAACCAAGATTATGCTGGCAATTTGGAGATGTGGGGATTATGTATAAGATGGAGCAGGGGATAGGAAAAGAGAATTAAAACTGTATCTTCCAGAGTAGAAAATCAAAAGATAATGTTTAAAATGGAAACATCTAGGGACTCCCTTGATGGTCCAGTGTTTAAGGACTCTACCTTCCCACAGCAAGGGGCATGCGACCTATCCCGGGTCTAGCAACTAGGATTCCACATGCTGCAAGGCCAAAAAACCCCCAAAACTTTTAACCCCCCCAAACCCCAGAAACATCTAGAAGTGGCAAGAAGAGAAGATTAGAGATGATGGAGATGAACCTAAAATACAGTCAGTTAAGAGAGTTGAAAGTGTCTACAGATGTGTCTGTGAACGTGGAGATGCGGGAAAAGCGTAGTGGACCGGACCACCTTCTGTTTTCATAGAAAACCTTACAATCCTTGGTATGTCTTTAAGCCACGTGTAAATATCATTTCTGTTTTTTAAAAGAATATAAGCTTTCTGGTGGCAGGGACCACGAGAGTCTTGTTGTATAAAATCCCCACTTGAAGTAGGTGTTCAAAAAGTTATTTGTTATTCGAATAATTGAAGTCGCCTTACTTGAAGCTCTGAACAGCTCCTCATAAGGCATACAGAGTATGATGATCACAGTGCTTGTAATGCCTCCAGGGACTGCAGGTGGGGTCCGGCCCCTGCAAACTCCGCTCCCTGACCCTCCCTCTCATGCCTTTCCAGCCGCTCACAGGCACACTGTTCCTTCCTGCCTCAGGAACATTTGCACACACGGTTCTTCTACCTAAAAAGCTCTTCACCAGCATCACCCCATTCTCTTCCATTAATCAGACTTCAGCTCAAATGTCACTTCCTCCAGGAGGTCCTCCCTGTCTTCTGTCTCCCTCTCTTTACCACCAGCAGGCCTATCCCAGGATCCCCAAGGACCTTGTAGGTTATGTTAAGGCATTTACTCTTTATCTAGAAGAAGACAGGGAGCCACCAAAGTGCTGCCAGCCAGGAAAGATAAGATTGAACACGCTGGTAAGTCTGAGGCTCAGAGAATTACAAACAGTAGCAAGCAACTTATTTGGGACACAGATGACCCCTGCTCAACAAACAACGGCATCATCCTACCTCCCCAGGGTACCTCAGTAATTCCCTATGTGTGTTTTCCAGAATGCGGCATGACTACCACTGGGGGCTAAATGGGTAATTTTAGTGACATATGGCCAAATATTTTCCAGAGTTACATATTTTCTTAACGTGCTAAATCACTTCAGTTGTGTCCCACTCTTTGTGACCCTATGGGGTATAGCCCGCCAGGCTCCTCTGTCCGTGGGATTTCTCAGGCAAGAAAACTGGAGTGGGTTGCCATTTCCTTCTCCAGGTGATCTTCCTGACCCAGGGATCAAACCGGAGTCTCTTCTGTCTCCTGCATCGGCTGGCAGGCAGGCGGGTTCTTTACCCCTAGCGTCACCTCGGAAGCCCTAAGTTTTACTTATTTTTGACTGAGCTGGGTCTTCGTTGCGGGCTTTTCTCTAGTTGCAGTGAGTGGGGGCTACCCTCTCGTAGCAGTGTGCAGACTTCTCATCGCAGTGGCTTCTCGTTGCGGAGCACAGGCTCTAGGGCGGGCAGGCTTCAATAGTTGAGACACATGGGCTCAATCGTTGTGGTTTCTGGGCTCTAGAGCACAGGCTCAAGAGCTGCATTGCATGGGCTTAGTTGCTCTGCGGCATGTGGGATCTTCCAGATCAGAGATAGAACCCGTGTCTCCTGCATTGGCAGACAGATTCTTTACCACTGAGCCACCAGGGAAGCCCAAAGACTTACATATTTATTTCAACTGGCATTCAAAAATAAAACTTTCATACTAAACTTGTGATTTCATGGCTATTATTGCTTAGGACAAACTTCATGAGGTTGATACTCAATTGACCAACTAAGATTTGGAGCCTCTTGGTCAAGTCAAATTTGTCAAGTACCCTAAAAATCCTTCCATGACTTTCTCTACACAATTCTCCTGCCTGAAACGCCTTTCATACACCCTGCTTTGGAAATTCTACGCACCCTTCAAAGTCCCAGTTGAATCCCTGCTCAGAAACGTGGCTAAAAGCCAAGACTTATCAAATGTAAAGTTCGGGCTTTGGGTGATAATGACGTATCAATGTAGGTTCACTAATTGTAACAAACGCACCATTCTCAGTGTGAGATGTTCAAAGGGGGAGGAGGTTATGTGTTGGGGCAGAAGGCATAGGGAAACACTGCATCTTAGCTTGATTTTGCTGTGAATGTGAAAATTCTGTAAAAAAAATAAAGTCTATTTGAAAAAAAAAAAAAGCCAAGGGAGTTCCCTAGTGGTTAGGATTCTAGGTTTTCACTGCAGAGGCTGCAGTCAGTCATTGGTGGGGGAACTGAGATCCTGCAAGCCCCATGCTTGGCCAAAAAAAAAAAAAAAAGCCAAGTCTTAGAAACTTCATCCTTAGCTAGCTGTGTGACTTTGAGCAAGATACTTAACTTCTCTGAACTATTCCTCATCTGTTGGATAGGAGTAATAGTGCCTACCCTTAGAGGATTGTGGTGAGAATTTAATGTCATCATGCATATAAAAGTAGTCAGTAAATGTCTACCATACAGTAAGCCCTCTTCAAAAGTAACCTGTTATTTTTCATGAGTATGGAGAGCAACGAACATGAGTTTCCCTACTTAATTATTCGTCTTTGTACGCCTTTCACATAGTACGTGCTTAGAAAAAGCTGGGTGGTTGTTGGAGAATTTGCTGCCTTTGGAAGGGGCCATTCTCATCCACACCTCCACATCTCCTTATTCAGTGAGCAACAAGATGCTGGCGGTTACTGGACGTCCACACCCGAGTCCCATGCCATCCTGAGTAGGATCCACGGCGGCTGGGGGAAGCCCTGGTGACCGCGCCGCCGCCGCCATGGCAACTTCAACCCCATTTCTGGAAGCTAGCTCGGGAGGAGCAGGGTGTCTAAAGTCAGTCTCCCCAAGGGCGGCCCTCCCGATGTCTTTGGGACCTGTTCTCCCGCCCCGGCCCCGGAGGAGTCTCTCCAGGTACCGGGCAAGGCGCCGCTCCCGGGGGCCACACGGTGGCGGCCTAGAGCCGAGCTCCGCGCCCCACCTGGGAAGCGCTGGCAGAGGCAGAGCCCCAAAGGGTGGGCGTCCTGCTCCCCACCCTTTTGCCTGGACAGGTCACTGCATCCAGGCCTAGAGAACCGCGGGCCTAACCTCACTTCATTACCTCCGACTGTACCTCGACTCCCGACCCTAGGCCGGGCACTCCCGGTTGGCTTGACTCGCCCTCCACGCCCGACAAACGCTGCCGGGGCTACCCCGCCGTGCCGCCAGTCCCGCGCAGCACACCTGGCGGGTACCGGGCCAGCTCGTGCTCAGATTCAGGCTCCGAGCCCGTCGGACCCACACCGAGCGTCCAGTTCCAACTCTCATAGTGCGCGGGCCCGAGGCACAGAGGTGGGCATGGGCTCGGACTCGGAGGTCCTCACAGCCCGAACCTCCGGCCCGCTCCATCCTCGGCTTCCGCTTCCGGGCCTGCATCGTCTCCGAGCTTCTCTGAATGCAGCGAATCCCCTTCCTAACCATCCGAACGCAAGTCTCAAGGATTGATAGCATCCCCAGGGCTCGACCTGTAGCGGGGTCCCCTTAACAGGAGGCAAACCCAGCAAGCGCGGGCACGTGCCGGGGTGGGGCTTTAGGGGCGGGGCCTCGGGCAGCACTTTGGGGCGGGGCCATGGGGCGGGGCCTCCCAGCTAGCGCTCCCGCGGGCCGGGGAGGTACGCGAGGCGCGCTCAGGGTGTCGGGAGCGCGAAGTACGCGGAAACGGGGTGGGAGGTGGGGGGGAGGGGAAGGCGCGGAACTTGGGGCTGGGCGGACGCTGGGGGTGGTTTGAGGGAGTGAGCGCAGGGCCGGCTAGACCTGGGAGGTGAAGGGACTGGCCCCGGGCCTGGGTTTGTGGCCCCAAAGCGGGAAGGGCCTGGGCGGGGGGCAGGGGGGGCGCCAGGGGAAGAAAGAGGCAGGAACCTCGCCCACTTTCCTACTTGGGTTTCTTGGAACGAGCCAGGAAATCATGGGGCTTGATCTGTAGGCCATGGTGTTTATAGAGAGGGCTGATAGAGGGCCCCATATGGTTTTTATAGAGATGGCTGATAAGACACCCATTTCCCCCACATTCCAGGAAGTTCTCAGGCTTGTGCCCCAAGTGTTTGGGGGGGCTCAGCAGCCCCCTCCCCCACACGCTGCAGAGTGAGCCCCACCCTGAGAACCCAGGAAGGCCCTGTGGTCCCTCCAGAGCCTGCCCTCATCTTCAGTTTCAACGAGATTGGGGGAAGAGAGGAAGTCTTGGGAGCCACAGGCCACATACATCTAGAAAGATCTTCAGGCCCAAGGGCCTTCACTCTTCCCCCTACCCTCCTGGCTCCAACAAACCTTACTCTCCTTAGCAGAGGTTATCAGAGGGGTCCCCATGGGGAGGAATGGAGCAATTTCAACTGGCTTCTTTCTGTTGCAGTCTGCAAAAGAGGACGTGGGGGCAGGACTGAAGGTGAGGTGCCCTGTTCACTCTTTCTGCCCAGCCCAGTGGCTGGCAGGAGCTCAGCAATTGGGCTGAGGTGCGCAGAATCTCGGAGTCCTTTTGTTTTCTGGTGTTCGGTTCTGCTGTGGGCCTGGGAAACAGAGCTAGAAACTCTCTCTGCTTGTTTTGTAAGCTCCTTCAGTATTTCTCTTTTGTGTAAAAGTAATTCATGCATATTATATTTTTTAATTAAACTTTACAAAAATATGGATTTGAAAATTGAAAAACATCTTCACTGATAATTGCTTAACATGTATAAAAACACATAAAGGGGTCAAACCACATATAGTTTTGCAACTTGCTGTATATTGTGGACATTTTTTGTGTGTGTCATTTATAGAGATGCTTCATTTTTAAGGAGTTCATAATATTCCAGAATAGAGGTACCCCATAATTCTTTTGATCTTCTACTGAAACATTTAGTTTTATGCTTATGTTTATAATGATCTTCATGTTGTTTTATTTTAAATTACAAATAAGTGCTTATTGGAAAAAATGTAAATAAAATATTGATAAAGGCAAGAAATATGGATAAAGGCAGCATCATATTTGTACCAGCTAACTCCTTTATTTTGTAAGCTACATTTTATGGAACGCTTACTGTATGCCAGATACCATGCTAAGTCATTCACGGAACAGCAATCTGAGGTTTGGAGAAATGTCTCCAGTGAGGCTTGCCCAAGGTCACACAGCTAGAAAGTGGCAGAGCCAGGACCCAACTTTATCTGATTCCAAAGCTTTCCTGGCATCTTCCTGTTAACATTCGGGTATCTTTCCTTCCAACCTTTTTTTTTTAAACATGCAACAGGACAAAAATACTCACATGTAAATATGCACTGTTTTTCCTCCTCCCCAGGCTTAGTTCTAAGGAGCCTTTGTAAGGAGGGCAGAGGGAGACGAATAGACCTAAGCAGAAGAGTGGAGAGACCTGGAGGAATTTCCTTCCAGCCCCACTCAAGAAAAGCTGCTACTGAGAGAAGGGAGGGGAGTTGGCGGAGTTTGGGTGGTCGGGAATTTGGAAAAAAGAGAAAAAAGGGAGAGCTTGAGGAGCTGTTGGAATAGCGTGGAACTTTGAGGAAGAGAGATTTGGGAGGATTCTGAAAAGAGGTCTTGCCATGCGTTGTGCTGCATAATCCCTTTGCAATGTCCTCCAGAGAGCTTTGGTAACAAAGCTTTTTGTTTCCTGTCAGTGTTTTTTGCAGTTGGATCGATTTCTTTTGGGTGAGAAGGGAGCAAAAAAAGATGAGCTTTCTCCAGGTTCGCGTGCATTTTGTTTACTTTTTCTTTTATGAAAATGAGATAGCCTCTCTACCCTTGCTCACTCAGTACCCGCCCCCTAGAGTGCCCTGTCTTTCCCATATCCTTCTCCAGTCCCCTCATCCTCGAAGGCTCACCTCTCCACCTCTTTCCCTCCTGTTGGCCCTTGCTTTTTCCAAGTCCCTCATGATAGCCCAAAGCAGGATAGATGACTGGACCCTTGCTGGTAGGCCATATTGAGTAGGAATTTTGCCACCACCAGAATCTCTTTGGTTACAACAAACTGTGCTGGTTTGCTGGTTTTCGAAATCTGGTGTCAAGCAGAGTACCCATACACCAGTTATCATTACCAGGAGAAGACTATAAACACATCTACCCATTTCCTTTTGGCATCTTGAGTAGTCAAGGAAGACACAAAGCACTCAGGCACTGGATAGAACAATGCTTTACTCACATAGAGAAAAGACAGAACAAGATCAGCTTCAGGAGTGGGTGTTGGTCTCTCATTGCCTGGGGATCTCTCGCAGTGATCAGCACAGGGAATTCACTGTATTCACCCTTTTGTGCCACAGGGGAAGGACCTTGTCCCCTCTAAGAGGAGGACAGATAGAGCAATGGAGTTGGCCAGATGCCAGATGACCGACATGCTTTAAGCAGAGATGAAAGAGTACTCATGACACCTGAAACAAGGAAAGAAACACACAAGGTGATAAATCCAGCACTGGTTGCATGGGCTCTTTATCTCCTGGTTAGGAAGAGTTTCAGGCCCAGGGCCCATTCTTATGTGATTGAGTAAGGGTTAAAAAAACTGCAGGCAAGAGACTTTCTCAACATTTGGCCATCATGACTCTTGTTTCCATCTTTGTTTTGACTGCTAAGAAACTCGGAACTTAAAAAAAAAAATCAACATTTTGTTTATTTGAAATTTTTATTTACTTATTTTTGTCTGCGCTGGATCTTTGCTTCATGTGGCCTTTCTCTAGTTGCGGTGGGTGGGGACTACTCTCTAGTTGCAGTGCACGGGCTTCTCACTGCGGTGGTTTCTCTTGTTGCAGAGGCGAGTGGGCACAATAGTTGCGATGCACGGGCTTAGTTGCTCCACTACATGTGGAATCTTCCTGGAGCAGGAATCGAACCTATGTCTCCTGTGTTGGCAGATAGATTCTTAATCACTAGACCATCAGGGAAGTCCCAGAACTTTTCTACTGCTGGATTGGTATTTTCTCTTTGTCCCAGTTTTCTTAATTACTTATTTTTAGCCCTTAAAAACCTTTTTACTATGGAATATTTCAACATTTATTTTTTTATTTTTGGCTGCATCAGGTCTTAGTTGTGGTATTCCAGCTCCACTGTAGTTGTAGAGTGCAGGCTTAGTTGCCCCAAGTCATGTGGGATCTTAGTTCCCAGACCAGGGATCAAACCTGCATCCCCTGTACTAGAAGGTGGATTCTTAACCAGTGGACCACCAGGGAAGTCCCCTTATTATGGAAGATTTCAAACACATGAAAGTAGAGAGAATGTAACAAATTTTTGCATACCTATAGCACATCCTCAATAATTATCAACATTTTACCAATCTTGTTTCATCTGCCTTCCCACTTTTCCTTCCCTCTGAAGTATTATAAAGCACACCCCAGACATCATATCACTTCACTGGAATTATTTCAGCATATGTTTTTAAAAAACAGGGCTTTTTCAAACACAATTGCAATGCCACTATCATACCTAACAAAATTAATACAAATTCCCTAAAACCTTTTAATACCTAGTTCATGTTCATATTTCTTTAATAGTTTGTTTCAATCAGGACTCAAATAAGGCTCACATAGTTCATTTGGTTGATGTATCTCATAAGTAACTTTTCATCTGTAATAGTTTTCGCTTTTCTTTCCTTTCATTTTTCATGCTATTTATTTGTAAAGGAAACCAGAGCATTTGTTCTATAACGCTTCCCACATCCCAGAAGATTTGGCTGATTGCTTCCTGATGGTGTAGTTTAACTTGTTCTTCTGTCTCTTGAATTTCCAGTAGACTGAATGTTAGATCTAGAGCTTGATTGTGTATGTTAGTCGCTCAGTCGTGTCCAACTCTTTGCGACCCCACGGACTGTAGCCTGCCCGGCTCCTCTATCCATGGGATTTTCCAGGCAAGGATAGTGGAGTTGGTTGCCATTTCCTTCTCCAGGGGATCTTCCCGACCCAGGATCGAACCCAGATCTCCTGCATTGCAGGCAGATGCTTTACTCTCTGAGCTACTAGGGAAGCCCCAGAGCTTGATTAGGTTTAATGTTTTTGGCAAGCATACCTTATTGGCGATGGTGTTGTCTACTTGGTGTTATTATGTCATATCTAGTGGTACGTAATATTGACTTGAAATATTTTTATTGACTGATCCATGGTTTCAGGGCCCTTGGCCTACTCTCTTCATTATAGAATTCCCCCCAAAGTTTTATCTGTTAGTTTTAGCATCCACTGATGATCCATTATTTCATTAGGTGTTACAAAATGGTGACTTTCTATTAATAATTCTACCATTCTTTTTGCATTCATTAGCTGGAATCTTCCATAAAGAATAACTTTTCCTCATCCATTATTTGATTTTCCTGAAATAGTTTGTACAGGAAAGTTAAGATAAATGCTTGATTCCTTTTATGTATTTTTAATTTTTTTGGCTATGCCATGCAGCTTCAGGATCTTAGTTCCCTGACCAGGGACCAGGCCACTCCAGTGAAAGTGCTGAGTCTTAACTACTGGACTGCCAAGGAATTCCCTCTTTTTTGTATTTTTATAAATTGCCTGAACTCCTTTGTGGAACAAAGTGTTACAAAAAAAGAGGGGCGGGGGTAGGCAGAGTAGTGAAATGGAAGGAGCACAGGCCTTGGGTTTGGACAGCATCCTGACTCCATCACTTCCTAGCCGTGTGACCTTGGGCCAGCCTTCCGAGCCTCAGTTTCCTTAACTGAAGACTGAGGATATTGCTCCCCATTTCCCCACACCTTCAGTAGAATCATTTCTAGGCCTAGATCAAGCAATTCCTTGCACAGGAAAATAAAATATTTTATTCATTGTGGAAATTTCAGAGGATGCAGATAAATATAAAGAAGAGAATACTAAAAACTCTGAAAAGCATCTAGTACATGATTGGCATATAGGCTTTTTTTTTTTTAATCTTTACCTGTTTGGCTGACTTCATTGTGGCATGCACAATCTTCTTTGGGATGCGCAGGGTCTTTAGTTGTGGTGCGTGGTGGAGAGGACTCTGATGTATGGAAGCTCAGTAGTTTCAACATGCAGACTTAGTTGCTCTGAGACATGTGGGATCTTAGTTTCCCGACCAGAGAGCAAACCTGTGTCCCCTGCATTGCAAGGCAGATTCTTAACCCCTGGACCACCAGGGAAGTCCCTATATCAATATTTTTGACAACTCCAGCTTGACTCTCAGGCTTCCTTGTGTTGGCATCCTTCTGAAAGAGAGTAAATTTAACCAGCTGTGACTCCAGCCTCAGCCTAAGAAAATCCTAGGGAGAGCGAGAGAGGGGGGCCTTTGGGAGGGAGCAGGAGGTGGACTCCTCTGTTCTTATGTCGAGAGCTAGTGAAGTTAGACAGACCTACCACAAACTTGCAGTGAGATCCTGGGAGAGTCACAAGCCCTTGAGCCATAGTTTCTCACCTGTAAGATAGAGGTTGTCAAGGCTGACCTGCCAGAGTCGTTGGGAGGTTCACATGAGATGTTGATGTGGAAACGCCCACTTTGGAGACAACAAGCAGGAGGTACTCAGGAAATAGGGGTTAGCTTGATCTGCCTGGAAACCCCCTTTCTGAGCCCCCATCAAGTGTAAAGTCGCAAGTGACTCTTGTCACTGAAGGGCTGTGTAAGGCCTGGCTTGGAGTCCAGCTCAAAGTACTGTGTGAACTGGGTAAACCTCTTCCCCTCTGGGGCTTGGATTCTTCCATTTGTGAAATGGCTACATTAGGGGTCCAAACCCAAGCCCCCAGGAGCAGTCAGGTAGTGAGTGAATGAAATAGACGACGCATTGGGACAATAGGGGATGGTGGAGACTGTGGTAATCTGATGAGCTTGTTTTAGCTAAGAGAGGCTGCCTGCTGATGGTCACAAAACTGGACTGTGAGCCCAGGTGGCCTGACTTTTAAAGAGGCTGGAAAGTTCTACTTTAAATGTTCTTCTTCCCCTATGTATTTTTTTTTATATATACACTTTCTTTTTACAAACCCTTCTGTCTGACTTTCAATAGATCCCAGCAAGGGAGCTGCTGTGTTATGTAGGAAACTTGACCCAGAAGCAGGTCATCTATGAATGGTTTAACCCCAGGTTCCCCACCAGTGTATGTTGTGTGACAGGTGAGGGGGTAGCTGCCTTTCCGGCTGTGCCTCACGTCCCAAGACCAAGGGCTTTCCCTGACCAGAGGGGCAGCGGAATGTGCCTCCCTGTGTTTTTAATTTTAAATTCAAAATTTAAATTCAAATTATTTGGGATATTTAGCAACCCGTGTGGACTCCACAAGATGTAAATATAAACAAAATGTAAAATAGGGTTAAGAGCATGGACTCTAAGGGAACTTCATGCACCAGCTTTACCACTTAATTGACTGTATGACTTTGAGCAAATCATTTAGCTTCTGTACCTCACTTTTCTTATCTGTAAAATGGGGGTAATTATTGCACCTACTTCACATGATTGTTGAAAAGGTCACATGAGCAAGGACAGGACTAGGCTGAGGTTACTAGAATGAAGTTAATGAGGAACCATCTTGGATGCAGAATTTAAGGGGAGCACCACCAAAAAAACTCAACAGTGCGTGGGCTTCTCATTGTGTGGCTTCTCTTGTTGCAGAGCACAGGCTCTAGAGCGTTTGGGCTTCGGCGTTTGTCTAAGGCTTCTGGGCCTTAGTGTGCACGCTCAGTAGTTGTGGCTCATGGGCTTAGTTGTCCCACAGCATGTGGGATCTTCCTGGACCAGGAATTAAACCCGTGTCTTCTGCATTGGCAGGCGGATTCTTTACGACTGAGCCACCAGGGAAGCCCCACATGTGTCTTTTTGAATTGTGTTTTCCTTAGGGTATATGCCAGTAATGGGATTGCTGGGTCATATGGTAGTTTTTTCCCTAGTTTTTTAAAGAATTTCCATACTGTTCTCCATGGCTGTTCTTAAAACATGATGATACACATAGAGAACACCCATTCCACCTCCAGGCCCAGTGGTTCAAGGGTAAGAGAGAGAGAGCATTTGACTTTGTTCACTGTCATATCCCCAGAACCTACAATGGTGCCTCATACATGGGTAAGATCTTAATAAATATTTGTTGAGTGGGGGAAATAACAGGATGACACATGTCAAACCTTAGAGCCTGGCACCAAGTAAGTGGCTCAATAAAATAATAATGATGATTATGTTTGAGAAGATAACAATGTCATTGTCTGTGGGTCCTATTCTGTCTTCAGATCAATGGTGAACTTGGTATGTTTGACACGCAGAATGTATCTGTTTTCTCCCCAAGTTATCAAATTTTATTTTTCTTTAACTTCTTTAACTTCTATTTTCTGGTAATTTTTAAAAAATATTTTTATTTTTATTGCAGTATAGTTGATTTACAATGTTGTGTTAGTTTCAGGTGTACCATAAATTGATTCAGTTATACGTATATTCATTCTTTTTTAGATTCTTTTCTCATATAGGTTATCACAGAATATTGAGTAGAGTTCCCTGTGCTATACAGTAGGGCCTTGTTGGTTGTCCGTCTTGTATACAGTCGTCTGTGTAGAATAGATCATTTTTTTAAGGCCAACATGACAAGAATTATCTTCAATGATAATCATGAAATAAAACAATAATAATGCAGAAAAGCAACAAAAATAGTAAAAACTTGCTTTTACTGAACCTCATATATACACTCAATCCAATAAAATTTTTAATAAAATAAAGATTGTAGTACAAAGGGGAACAAAGTAAGGGACTAATAATCTTTGGTTGCGTTAGTTTATTTTTTTAACAAAAAGGGACATACACACGACAAAATGCCTCTAAAACGAGGCAACTTGTCAAGTTCAGAGAATGATTTACACAGAGAATGACCGAACTTCAGTAACAATTTACTGTTTTACCATCACTGTGCTATCACCGTTGATTTCAAATCTGCTGTTTAAACGCAGGGACATGGGAATTTCCCTGGGCGTCCAGTGGTTGGGACTTCGCTTTCCAATGCAGAGGATGCAAGTTTGATCCCTGGTCGGGGAGCTAAGTTCCCACATGCCTCACAGGCAAAAAACTGAACCATAAAACAGAAATATTGAAATTCAATAAAGACTTTAAAAATGTAGGTAAATGGAGGGACACAGGGACATGAACACTCCTGATGTGAGCTCCAGTGATGCTGACCTGCTATGAACTCTCAATTGGGGCCAGTTGTGTAACTGGGTGGAGAAGGCAATGGCACCCCACTCCAGTACTCTTGCCTGGGAAACCCCATGGACGGAGGAGCCTGGTAGGCCGCAGCCCATGGGGTCACGAAGAGTCGGACACGACTGAGCGACTTCACTTTCACTTTTCACTTTCATGCACTGGAGGAGGAAATGGCAACCCACTCCAGCGTTCTTGCCTGGAGAATCTCAGGAACGGAGGAGCCTGGTGGGCTACCGTCTATGGGGTCGCACAGAGTCGGACACGACTGACGCGACTTAGCAGCAGCAGCAGCAGTGTAACTGAGAATTCTTCAAATTAGCTTCCATGTAGAATGCATTATTTATGAAAGGTTAGGTGATAAAATGTACTAATTTGAAGCATATGTGTGTGTGTGTGTGTGTGTGTGTGTGTGTGTATTATCTAAGTTACACCAATAAAGATCTCTTCAGGAGGAAGGGTTTTATCACCAAGGACATTGTTTAGAATTGCCAGGGCATGGTGATAATAAAAGCTGACGCACCCAGTTTCACTAATGTTTTAAACTTCTCCACAAACAATGCACGCCTTCTGTCTTGCACATGGAGGACTGGCCACCACCCTTACCTGATTCATCTCTTGCCTCAGGCCACCAGTTTCCTATCTCTGGCTGAGACAGTCTCAGAGGCCCTTCCAAAGCTGACATTGCACTACTTTCTAATTCTAGCTCTGTAAGCTATTTCAAGCTTTGTGACCCTGGGTAAGTCAGGTCCTCCCTCCAAGTCTCAGTTTCCTCATCTGTAGGGGAACAGTAACCCCAAGCCGTGTCTTATCCCATAAGAGCTCAAGGAGATAGTGTGAGAGAAGACTCTGTAAAGAAGGAGACACTGCACACGGGTGGCAGGTACCCAGGTGGCAGGCCTTGATGACAAAGGTGACGATGTTCCTAAAAAGTCATAAAGGAATTGTTCCTAGATCAAGGATCTGAGATAGGGGAAGGGGATCTAGTGGGTGCTGGACTTCACAAATCACTGACAGTGACTTTTTCCTTCCAGGAAAAGGCTTGTTCCTCTTGGCCCGGAAGCAGGGGGCTGATCACAATGACCCCAGTTGCTCTCTTGCTGTATTACATCCCAGCTGGAGGGAGCAACTTCCCTTCCAGGGGAAGGTGGCTGAGGCAGAAGCAGGGTGTGAGGAAATGCTGATGCTGGCTGGCTCTGAAATTAGCTTACCTGCTTGTTTAACCATTTCTCCAAAGAGAATGCAAGTTCCTAAAGCAGGGGTGGACAAAAAAAAATTTTTTTTTTTTCCTGAAGAGCCAGCTAGTAAACATTTTAGGCTTTCTTGGCCATATGGTCTCTGTTGCGACTGCTCAACGCTGCTGTTGTAGTGTGGAAGCAGCCCTAGACTATACGTAAACGGAGCGTGGCTGTGCTCCAATAAAACTTTATTTATGGATCCTGGAATCTGAATTTCACATAATTTTCACACGTTATAAAATATCCTTTTTTTTTTTCAGTCTTTTAAAGATGTAAAAACTGTTCTTAGCTCATAGGCACATAAAAAGAGGCCACATTTGGTCCATAGGCCATTCATAGTTTACCCACCCCTACTGGGCAGAGACCCTCTCTGTGTTTTCCTCCGCGGTGTCCTCAGTGCCCAGAACAGTGCCTGGCACATAGCTACCCATTAGCATCTGTTGATGACCCCCTGCTTACTCTCTGCCCATTGTCTCCAATTCCATCCTCATCTCTTGCTACTACTGTATCTCCCTCTCCTGCCAGCTCCCATCCTCTGTAACCAGCACCGAGACGCTTCTGCCTCTCTCTGCCCTCCCACCCCCGGCTCCATCTCCAGGTCAGTGGAGAAGCCCACTAGCTAATTCTCCAGTAGCCCTGGGACTGTCTCATCTGGATGCTACCATGTCTCCTTTTCTTCTCTGACTACCTTTGGCCTCATTTATTTCTCCAGAGTCCAAAATCTTTTCAATAACAAGGCAGGATCTGGGGTTAGTTTTTGTAGCTGCAGCTGGCCCATTGGTTTCCGGCACACTTAAACTTCTAGCCCTTGCAACGCAGGATTTGCCTGTACACCTCTCAGTCTTCACTAGGACCAGAGAGCAGGCCAGCGCCACAGCCCTTGGGAGAGTCCAGGGCCAGCTGGTTGAAGCTGAGGATCTTGCTCCAGGCCTTGGAGATGATGCTCTGGGTGTGGCTGCTCCTGGGGCAGCCCACACACCCTCAGTTCGGTACCTCCTGGGCAGTCACAGCATCAGTTAGAGTCCTTACAACCACAGCTGTTTTGCCTTCCTGGCCAGGAAATTCCATCTTCCAGATCATCCGGGAAAGGGCCAGAGGTGGCTGATCGGTGCAACTCATGAACAAACTCTTTAGCACAACTTGATCAAAGGAACTGGTTCATTTGGCCAGAAACCTATACAGCTTGACCAACAGCCTTAGGTAGATGTCCTGGCTTTTGGCCTCATTCTTTACCAGACTCTCAAGTGGGCCTTAGGAAGCATCACTACAAACAAAGCTAGTGGAGGTGATAGAATTCCAGCTGAGCTATTTCAAATCCTAAAAGATGATGCTGTGAAAGTGCTGCACTCAATATGTCAGCCTATTTGGAAAACTCAGCAGTGGCCACAGGACTGGAAAAGGTCAGTTTCATTCCAATCTCAAAGAAAGGCAATGCCAAAGAATGCTCAAACTACTGCACAATTGCACTCATCTCATCCGCTAGTAAAATAATGCTCAAAATTCTCCAAGCCAGGCTTCAGCAATATGTGAACCATGAACTTCCAGATGTTCAAGCTGGTTTTAGAAAAGGCAGAGGAACCAGAGATCAAATTGCCAACATCTGCTGGATCATCGAAAAAGCAAGCGAGTTCCAGAAAAACATCTATTTCTGCTTTATTGACTATGCCAAAGCCTTTGACTGTGTGGATCACAATAAACTGTGGAAACTTCTAGAGATGGGAATGCCAGGCCATCTGACCTGCCTCTTGAGAAACCTGTATGCAGGTCAGGAAGCAACAGTTAGAACTGGACATGGAACAACAGACTGGTTCCAAATAGGAAAAGAAGTACGTCAAGGCTGTATATTGTCACCCTGTTTATTTAACTTATGTGCAGAGTACATCATGAGAAACGCTGGGCTGGAGGAAGCACAGCTAGAATCAAGATTGCCGGGAGAAATATCAATAACCTCAGATATGCAGATGACACCACCATTATGGCAGAAAGTGAAGAAGAACTAAAGAGCCTCTTGATGAAAGTGAAAGAGGAGAGTGAACAAGTTGGCTTAAAGCTCAACATTCATAAAACTAAGATCATGGCATCCAGTCCCATCACTTCATGGGAAATAGATGGGGAAACAGTGGAAACAGTGTCAGACCTAATTTTGGGGGGCTCCAAAATCACTGCAGCCATGAAATTAAAAGACGCTTACTCCTTGGAAGGAAAGTTATGACCAACCTAGAGAGCATATTAAAAAGCAGAGACATTACTTTGTCAACAAAGGTCCATCTAGTCAAGGCTACGGTGTTTCCAGTGGTCATGTATGGATGTGAGAGTTGGACTATAAAGAAAGCTGAACACCAAAGAATTGATGCTTTTGAACTGTGGTGTTGGAAAAGACTCTTGAGGGTCCCTTGGACTGCAAGGAGATCCAACCAGTCCATCCTAAAGGAGATCAGTCCTGGGTGTTCATTGGAAGGACTGATGCTGAAGCTGAAACTCCAATCCTTTGGCCACCTGATGCGAAGAGCTGACTCATTTGAAAAGCCCCTGATGCTGGGAAAGATTGAGGGCAGGAGGAGAAGGGGATGACAGAGGATGAGATGGTTGGATGGCATCACCGACTTAATGGACATGGGTTTGGGTGGACTCCGGGAGTTGGTGATGGACAGGGAGGCCTGGCATGCTGCGGTTCATGGGGTCGCAAAAACTCGGACACGACTGAGTGACTGAACTGAACTGAACTTACCAGCCTCTTGATCACAGTCATGGGAATTCCTTCAAGCTGAAGCCTCTTCTTACATCTTCATCTCACACCAATGGAGAACTCACCCAGTGAGTCCCCCAAGCTCCAGTCTACTGCCCTCCTCCTACTTTTCAGGGTCAAAAATTTGGAGAGAAGGGGGAAAGTCTATGATTGTTACATACCCTTCCCAGTGAGCACTGATCATGTACCAGACACGTACCGCACAGGCATTTTGTTCCCTGACTTCACCTAATAACTCATAACCACTCCTATTTTACAGATGTGGAAACAAACTCAGATGTGTCAACTGAAATTCTCAGTCATGCAACTAGGAAGCGGGCAAGCAGGGGTTAGAATCCAGATTGGTGTGGCTCTATTCACAAGCCTATTTTGAGGGCTTGCCATGTCTGCCACATCCAGCGAGTAGCAGTAAACAAAACAGACAAGTCCTACCTCATGGAGGTTTTTTCTGTGGGAGAAACAAACAATAAACCAGTAAATATACAATATGATTGCTGGTAGAGAGGCATGCCATGAAAGAAAGATGAGATAATACCATTGGGACTTCCCTTGTGGTCCAGTGGTTAAGAATCCACCTGCCGATGCAGGGGACAGGGGTTCGATCCCTGGTCAGGGAACTGGATGCCACATGCCACAGGGAAGACTGAAAACCCCGTGTGCCATGACTAAGACCTGGTGCAGCCAAATAAATAAATATTTTTTAAACGTTTAATTATCCAGATTAAAAAATAAGCTGTCATGGTTGATTATTTAAATGATGAGCCAAGTTCTGGTTAAAGGTAACTACCATTATGATCGTTCCCCTCATGTTGTTCCATCTGCTGCCGGAGACACGTATGCCAAGACCCGCCTCTACTGAAAGGCCAAGAAAAAAAAATAATGACAGACTCCCTTCCTGGGGCAGGGAGCATCCAGAACCTGCACTCTTGAACACTATAGCAAGCTCATGGCCAGGCTGCAGGAGAAGGACCTAAAACCAGGTGCTCAGCCCCTATCAGTTCAGACCCCTGCTCCAGGCCAGAATAACCTCTTCCACAGGGGACAGACTAAGAACCTCACCTTTGTCCAGCACACACTTAGGAGTCATTCATTTAACAAACACCTCAACTGACTGCCCAGAAAAGCCTGTTTTCATCCTATTATGAATAGTAATCATAGCTAGCATTTATCCACGCCTCAGAGTGTAGCATTTCAGAGCCTGAGAATAGATTGACTGCCTGGATCCGAGTCCCAGATTTACTGTGTTGTAGCCAGATGATGTTGGACATATCATTTACCCTCGCTGAGCATCTCCTATGTTCCAGGCAGTGTGTCAGGTGCCAGGAAAACAGGAAAGAGCCAAGAAGAGCTGATTGCTGCCCTCTCACAGCTTACTGTCTAATTGAAGAGCCAGATGTTAAGTAATCACAAAAACAAATGCAAAAGTATACCTTGAGGTACACTTCCCTGGTGGCTCATACAGTAGAGAATCTGCTTGCATTGCCGGAGACCTGGGTTCGATCCCTGGGTTGGGACGATCCCCTGGAGAAGGAAATGGCAAATCATTCCAGTATTCTCTCCTGGAGAATGTCATGGACAGTGGAGCCTGGTAGGCTACAGTTCATGGGGTCTCAGAGAGCCAGACACGGCTGAGCGACTAACACTTTCATACCTTGAGGAGCACTGAAAATCCCATGGATGGAGGAGCCTGGTAGGCTGCCGTCTATGGGGTTGCACAGTCGGACATGACTGAAGTGACTTAGCAGCAGCAGCAGCAGCAGCAGCAGCAGCAGGAGCAGTGTCCATTGTCCATAATAGGGAAGTAAAGAAAGATGTCCTGGAGGAAGTGATTGTGGAGATAAACTGGCTTGAGGAAGATGGAAGATAGTTTTAAGAACAAAGAACAAGGTGCTGTGGCAGGGGAACTGCAGGAAAGTCAGTGTGGCTGGAGCCTGGAGAGAAATGGAGAAAACTGTGAGCTGAGGCTGCAGCGGGATCAGCACATTGTAGGCTATAGATTGGTGTCTTGGTGCCTACAGCTCTCTGCTGAGTGACTGCAACATCCCTACTACAATGATGGCAAGCTGACCTGCCCAAGCTCCCAGGCGGGGCCCAGGTGTCCTCTGTCCCCTCCCTCACCCTCCACTCCCTTTTCCATCATGACCTGCTGCCTCGCCAATACTTTTCAGAGGACACAGGAAATGAAATATTCACAGGAGAACACAATCAATACTGGATCCTTAAATTGATAGGGAATCCTTTTGTGTAAGAAGGGGAAGGATGAGACCAGCAGCTCCAGGAAGGGGGCAGACTGAAGGCAAAATCATTCCCGTTTTCCCTTCACCTACACCCCTCCCACTCATCCACCTCATTTTCCTCACCCAGTCCTTTGCCCTTATTCTGTGGGTCTCAATATCTCTTGCCAAGTTTAACTTATTTAAACTGGCTTGCAGCCAGATATTCGGCACCTGTGTGCAATCTGTTCTGAGCCCTGAGTAGGATGACTAGGTTTAGCAAATCAATGGGATACTCAGTTAAATCTGAATTCAGATCAACAACAACAATTTTTTAATATAAGTGGGTCCAAATATTACAATGCTATCCCTGAGCAGCAGGGGTTGGGGCGTCAGAAACTGACTCCAGTCAACTGATAACTAACGCTGCTGTTAATAACAGGTGCCAACAGTGGCCCAGGTTACCCCCAGTTTGGCCCTTATCAGAAAGGTAACAAAGTGAGTGAACAAGAGAATGAACTCTGGGCCCAGACTACCAGGGTTGTCTTTCAGCTCTGCCATTTTCTAGTTGTGTAACCTTGGGGGGACCCAGCAAATGAAATGCATCACTTCTCTGTTCTCAATTTCTTCATCTGTATGTTGGAGATAATAACAGCAACTACTTTATAAAGATGTCATGAGGATTAAATGCATTTACAGGTGAAGTGTTTAGAACCGTACCTGGTCCATAGTAAGTGCTGTTAACGTTAGCTGTGATTATTTATCTAATCACACCAGGCTAAATGTAAACTCCATGAGAACATGGATTTTCTTTTGCTCATTGCTAGGAGTGGGGCTGGTTTACAGAACATGCCCAAGAAGAGGGCCTGGCATGTAATATATACCCATAAATGTTTATTGAATTAAATCTAGTCCTCAGGATATGCTGGAAAGATTGGAATCATGATTCCCTTTTTACAGATAAGGAAACAGGTTTAGAGACACGAAAGGAGTTTTCCAACGTTAAGGAGGTAGCAGGGACAGGATTCCAATCCAGATTTGTTAGGTTCCAAAGTGTTTTCCACTCAAAACTCAATTCACTTCAACAGCTGAG
This sequence comes from Okapia johnstoni, assembly GCA_024291935.2. Lineage (NCBI taxonomy): Eukaryota > Metazoa > Chordata > Mammalia > Artiodactyla > Giraffidae > Okapia > Okapia johnstoni. The sequence continues at coordinate 8,290,991 of JAGTYA010000024.1, read as the reverse complement.
GTGCTACCCTTGGAAAATCATGGAATAACGGGAGTATGTAGATTCAGGAGAAACCTTCATTGACTTTGATTTTTTTAAGGTCCTATAATCTGTTCCCGACCTGCTATGTGACCTCTGGTAAGTCACCCCGTCTTTCAGAAGCTGTTTTATGACGAGTAAACCGGGTGATGGTGAGGATCCACTGAAGTCATAAGTTGGTGAAGCCTGATCAGAAGAAGGCTTCTGATAAACAATCCTGCCTTAGAACAGCTTTGCAATGGCCATTCTTCCCCCTCCATGAAACCCGCAAGCCCATCTCTCCACTCTTCCAGGTGTGACTCGCACCACACCTGGACCCCTAACACCGATTTAGATGGAGGCTGAGTCGCTCCGGGGGGATCCCTCTCCCTGGCCTCTTACCACAAGTGCAGCCCAAGTGTAGGTGGCTCCTGGGAGCCTGGGCCCTGGCCTCCTCCGAGGGGGCGCACACCCAAATCAGCCCAGAGCCAGGTCTGCAGCTGGAGAGATTCTGGAGAGACTTGGCTTGAAAAGAGCAAAGCATGCCTATTAAGACATCAGTCTGGAGGCACTGTGGGCCCTGATGGTGGCGAAAGAAGATCCCTGCCCGGAGCTGGGGCGCAGGGGATCCCAGTATCGCTTTGGGGGTTGGGGGTGGGATGCGGGGAGTGTCCTAGGGCCTCGCAACGAGGGGAGTAGGGCTCAGGCTCCTTTCCAGCTTCTCCCTGGCTCAGGCCTAGGACATTCGGCGTGACTGGGGGTGGGGGGATGGGGTTGAGGGGAGATGGGTAGGTAAAGGGAATAAGGGGGTACAGGCCCGTTGGAGAGAGAAGGGACATCTGAGGAGCTAATCCAAATGAGCTGAGTGTGGGGAGATCGGTGGCCCTGACGAGGTTTGGGCCCCGGGGACCGGGCTTGGGAGGGAGGAGCCAGGAGGGCCTCTCCTGGGCGGAGCGGAGCGTGGGCCCGGGGCTCGCGGTGGAGGCGGGGCCCTCACTCCTCGCGTGGCGGAGGCGGGGGTCCTCCCTGGGAATGCCGCGCCGCGGGGGCCGGGGCGGGGCTTAGCTGGCCCCTCCCCCTCGCGCAGGTAGCCAATGGGCGCGGCGGCGCCGGGTGACGGAGGGAGCCGAAGTGCTAGTGCCGCGGCGGCGGCGGCGGCGGCGGCGGACGGCCCAGCCAGAGCAAGAGGGTCTCTGCGGGGAGGAAGGGGGCGCTGGGCCAGCTGAGCGTGGAACCTCAGAACCCAGGAGGCGGCGCGGCTCGGGCCGCCGGTGGAGCACGGGCGGCCCGGCGGCGGCGCGATGCCGCTCGCCCAGCTCAAGGAGCCCTGGCCGCTCATGGAGCTGGTGCCGCTGGACCCGGAGGTGAGTGAGCTGGGCGGGGGACGGGCGCCGGCGGCCGGCAAGCCCGAGTCCCCACAGGGGCGGGGCGGCCCGCGGCGCCGCTGTAGCCTGGCGGGCGCCCGCGAGGACGCGAGTGCCCTCCGATCTCCAGCCTCGTCTCCGGCTCCACCCCCTAATGCCCCGGGTGTGTGCGCGCGAGGGACGGTTCTGCCAAGCCCTGAGGAAGCCCCTTAGATCTGACCCCCGCCTCACCCCGCACATACCTGGAACCTGTATCCGGAGCTGTCGGAGGTTCCTTCATTAGGGCAGACGGCCCAGGGCTGGGATGCCAGATGTCTTGGATTCTCCAAGAGATGAGGATCATGGGACCCCCCCAACTTCTTGATGTCTCACAGCGGCCCTACCCCAAGAGCTCCCAGGGTCTCCGCTGCTGACCTTAGAAGGCTTTCCTTCTTGATCGTCACATCTGTGGAATTTGGGGTGACTCTGCCCATCTGGGGCTGAAACCCTTGGTTTTCTTTGCTCCAGGCTAGGGTCAGAGGACGCCTGTGTCACCTCTCCCAGGCTGGGGAGAAGAGAATGGGGAAAAGTCCTTAGACCTTGAGAAAATTATTCCTAGAGATGAAGAGGTCTTTGGTTCCTGCTCCCTCTCATAGGAAGGGTTGGGCTTCCAGGGAATTTGGCCATTGCCTGCCTAGCCTCTCCCAGAAGCAACTCTTGCCTTCTGAGGATACTGTGGTTTAGGCCCTAACCTTGCAGAAGGCCCGCTCTTCCTGTGCCCTTTGATCCCCCAGGGTCAAGGTCAAGCCCTTGAACCCGCAGATGGAGAAAACTTTCCCTTCAGCCTCATTATGGGAAGGACAATAGATGATACTGCCTTTCCAGAGGGATGTGGGGATATGAGGGAGACGATGGAAACCTCAGAGAGCCTGAGACCCAAAGTGATTTTCTTCTGGCTGGGGCTCGGACCCCTCCGCGCTGAGATCCCCTCCTCTGCCCTCTCTTACCTGGGGCAACCACCAAGTGCCCTGCCCCTCAGGGCCGCTGGTTGGGAGCTGAGTGAGGATCCTGGGCCCGCAGCACCCAGAGTGTGCTGCCCCTTTAAAGGGATGGTCACGGCTGACACTGGCTATTGGAGGGTGGGCGCGGCAAGATTAGGTAACCAACCTGAAGGCGCAATTTGGAGTAAATTGCTCTGGGATCCCTGCCATGGGGTTTTTACGGGCCCTGCACAGCTCAGAAGTTCTCCCGCTGACTCACCCTCCGAACTGAGGAGCACGGCCCTCTGCAGCCCCTATCCACGGGCTGCCCACCCCCTAGGACTGGGGCACAAGGGGTTGGGGGTGCTCAGAGGTAAATTCCTTTGTCCTGGCACACCCTTGAGACCTAGGCCTCCCTAGAGGAAGGTGGACTGGGAAAGGCCAGGGAGGGACTTACTGTGGGTTACACTAGTCGGGAAGGCAGACACCCAGAAACTTGATTCCCAGTCCAGGGCACTGCTTCCTGCTTCTCTTTGGGAAATCCTGAGGCAGGGACCAGGTTTAAACAGGAAACTCAACTCAGTTTTAGTCCTACTGCACCTGAACTTTGAGAGGAAAAAGACAGGCTTATTTCCTTGGTTCAGAAGGGCTGTGACTTCTCCAGGAGCTTCACCTCGGATTCGCTGTGTGACCCTCAGTCAGTCCATAATCTCTCTGGACCTCTGTTTCTCCACTGGCCAGGGCTGGGTTCTGACCACTGCTTTCTGGTCCTGAGAGGGTGCAGAGCCCTAAGGAGTGCTGCCCATTTTCCTCCTCCCCATTCCATGGAGGTGCCAGGCGACTCGGTGTTATTGTTTGGGTAACAGGAGCCACGGGGCAGCCAGGGCGCGGGTTGGGCGCCGGTTCTTACTGGAGAACAGGGCCTCGCTGTTCTCAGCCCAGGTGACATGTAAGTGATACAGCACCCTGACCTGCAGGTACAGGCTCCTGGCTGGGAGGGAGGCAGGCCGAGGGGCTGGCAGGGCATTTGGCAGAGGCCTGGGATCTGCCCTCCCTGTGACGCTGCCGAAAATGGGCTGCTCGGAGGCAGGGCCTTGTCTGGGGTGTGGCCCAGGTGGAGTCAACCCACTGGAAGTGTGGGTGAGGATTCTGCCGGGGCCTTTCCCTAGCCCTGCTGGGCACAGTAACCTTGGCCCCAGGCCCAGTCTCGCTGGGTGCAGAGCTTCACTCTGTGCCATCCACCCCACTTCACCAGTGTGACCTTATTAAAATCAAATAATTCTCCAAACAGCTTCTCAAGGTAGGGATTATTATCCCTGTCTTCATATGAAACAAGTGAACTCAGAGGGAACTGCCCTGTGAATTAATGTCAGAGTCAGAATTCGAATCCAGATCTCTCACTGTCTACCCAGTAGGGGGAGGCTTAAGGACAGGCAAGAGCTGGGATCAAGCCGGCCAGGTGGAAGGTACTCCAGGAGAGGCTCCGGATGTTGGCAGACTCTCCTGTCCAGCCTTGGCTGAGGGCTAGTAGTGCCAGCCAGCCCTGGCATCTGGCCCCCAGCTTCCAGCAGCCGGCAGGGTTGCCAGTGCTGGGCTCTGAACCTAACTCCTGGGGCTGCTTCCTGCCTGTGGGGCACGTGCTGTCTTTGTCCATCTGCTGCCCGGCTTGTCCAGACACTGCCCTGGACACGTCTCTTCCCAAGACAGAGCAGCTTGGGTTGGAAGGAAGGATGCTTATTGGAACCCATCTCTGACCTCTGGGGAGGGGGCACAACGGCCTGGGGGCCCTCGGTTGCTGTGCCCATGAGTATTGCTCTCTGAGGAAGCGGGAGGAGAATGAATCTCCATCCTCTAAGAGGCCAGAAGGCCTTTCCTGTACCAGACTCTTAGATAAGGTCTTTCATTCAGTATTCTGCAAGGTCAGTATCATTGTCCTTATTCATTCATTCAGCAAGTATTTATTGAGCACTTACAATGTGACAAGTACTTCTCCAACCAGCAGGGTGCCACTGTGAACAAGACAGACCTGTCCTCTTACTACCAAGGAGGAAACCGAGGGTCAGAGAAGCAATGTAACAGACACAGGGTCAGAGTGAGTGGCTGGCAGAGCTAGCATTAGGGGTTCTGTCTTTGTGGCTGCAGACCTGTGTTCTTTCCACCCTCTGTGCAATAGTCAGTCCAGAAGGGCAGATGTGCCCTGTCTTCCCAGGACCCTGGCTTTCAAGGGGAAGGTCACCTGTGGTCCTCTTTGCACTCCTAGTCCTTTCTCCAGGGCCACCCATTCCCCGCTAGAGACCTTGTGCATCAGCTCTTACAGGCCTGGGGTTCCATGAGGATGGTACCCAAGCCAGACCCCGGGAGTGGAGGCAGCCAAACAGGCTTCCTGAATCCTCCAAGATACTGCTCTGTAAGCGTCCACCTCTGGGTTCACCCACCACCTCCTCCTCTCTCTCACTGGGATTCACGTGACTCTGGGTCATAGCCTCATGTCTGTCACCTGCTAACGGAGAGGCCGCAGTTAAGTCACTCAGCTCTTCTGAGCCTCATCTGAAAAATGGGAGTAATAGAACCTACTCTGGCCTCCTTGCTCGCTTTGCTGGTTTGAGGTTTCATTTGACAGGCTATGTGCCAGACCCTGAGCTGGGTGCCAAGGAGACAATACTGGACAAGCCATGGCTCCTCCCTGAGTTAATCTGAGGTTTGCTCGGTGCTGTGAGGCCCAGAGGAGGGAGGAAAGCACTTGAGTCTGTGTGGACGGAGGAGAAGACATTTAACTGAGTCCTGAAAGAAGACCAGGAGTGTGCTGAAGTGACCAGGCAGGAAAGATTTTCTTGGTAGAAGGAACCACCATGTAAATGCTTGGAGACAAGCTGGTCTGTTCGGGGTCTCAGGTTGTTCAGTTTAGCTCCAAAATAGGGATAGTAATAATGGTGATTGTTTGTGGACTAGTTATATGCCAGGTGTACTTTTTTTTTTTTTTAATATTTTTTTATTTAGCTGTGCCGGATCTTAGTTGTAGCACTTGGGATCTTTAGTTGTGGCATGTAGGATCCAACCAGGGATCGAACCTGGGCCCCCTGCATTGGGAGTGTAGAGTCTTGGCCTACTGGACCACCAGGGAAGTCCCTGGATGTATGTATTTTATAGACACTATTTTACTTGCTTCTTAAAGCCGCCCAGTGAGGTACATTACTTTTATCCCCATTTCACAGATAAGGAAACTGAAGCTTTGAGAAATGAAGTAACCTCAGGGTTATGTAGGTGATAGAAACCAGAATTTGAACCCACAAGGTCAGATTCCAGAACCCACATTAATCACCTGTGGGAGCTGGAGATGACGGCTTTGAACACCATACCTAGGAGCTGGGACTTTATCCCACAAGTAGTGGGAAGCCATGGAAGAGTTTGAGGCCTGGTACCTAGAAAATTCTCAGTAAGGAGTGAGTGAGTGGCCAGGGGACTCTTACTCAAGTATAATGATTGCAGTTGAGTTTTAGGAAGGGTGAGGGCTTAGAATGGGGGAGGCTGGTGTGTAGGCCCTTGTTACCATCCGGGGTTATGTCAGGAGTCTACAATGCTGGGTGAAGTAGAACTCCATCTACAAAGGCATCACGCCTTCTCCTCCCCTCAGGCCTGATTCTACCCAGTCCTGCTCCCCAAGCTCCTGAGAGAAAACACGTGTGGTGGGGCCTCAGAACACTAGCCCCTTGGGAGGATTAGGGGCATTAAGGGGGTTCGAGGGGCAGGATGTCCAGGGGGGGGTGGTGGGGAGGGAGTGCTGCTCCAGGAGCGGGGAGATTAAATAACGGGGAGAGCACAGCTGTGCCCGCTGCTGCCAACAAGGGTGCCATCACTAGGCCCCTCTGCACCTCAGTTTCTTTCTCTGCCAAATGGGACCCAGGACTACCTCCCAGGTCAGGAGGGTTTAATGTTGCCACAGGTGTGAGGCACTAGGCCCAGTGCTGGGCGTGCAGCAGGGGCTCGGAAGTGGGCAGCTGTTAGCACCAAAGCCTAATCGCTACCTCCCAGGACTCCCTGTTTATTAAGAGGGGCTCCCAGGTAGCGCTAGTGGTAAAGAACCTGCCTGCCAGTGTAGGAGACCTAAGAGACTTGGGTTTGATCCCTGGGTGGGGAAGATTCCCTGGAGAAGGGAATGGCAACCCACTCCAGTACTCTTGTCTGGAGAATCCCATGGGCAGAGGAGCCTGGCAGGCTATAGTCCATGGGGTCGCAGAGTCAGACACGATTGAAGCGACTTAGCACGCACGCACAGCCCATGAGTCAGTAGTCCCTGCATTGTGGTAAGTGGTAAAATGAAGGCTCATAGGGAGTAGCAGTGATTCTGCAAGGATGGAGAGGGGTCCCAGAGCAGGCAGGGCCAGGGCATTTCTGGGCTGGACACTCTCCCAGACTTTGTCTCCTTCAGCCCTTGCATCAACTCTGGGAGGTGGATGTAAATACCCATATTACAGGTCAGAAAACTGAGGCCTCTAGAGTTGGTTAGTTGGCACACACACACAGTCCTTTCCTTCTCACTGGGAGGAGGTGACATTTGAGCTGGACCTTCAAAGATGAGATGTTTTCTAGGCAGAGAACATGGGAGAGGAGTGCCCAAAATGGACTGCCTGAGTCGGGGCGATTTCAGGAGGCTTGAGGCCTGTGCCCTCCCAGAACTCCCGCCCCTGCCTCCAGGGCCCTTCTAGCCACTTGGAGCATCCAAGGGCCGGGATGCCCCATAGGGTCTGTCTTTGCTTTGTGCCACTCCGGTAAGTTCTGACAGTGTTCCCCACTCTCTCTTCTGTTTTTTAGAATGGACAAGCCTCAGGGGAGGAAGCTGGGCTTCAGCCATCCAAGGTAAGGACCAGGGCTAGCACCGGAGCTAGGGATCATCAGGGGCGGGGTGACTGCGTGGCGTGGAAGAGGAGGGAGGCACTGACCTTGTCCCACCCAGGTGTGAGGCCCCCTGGCCCAGCTCAGCCTTCCTTCTCTGAAAGTGAAAGTGAAAGTTGCTCAGTCATGTCCAGCTCTTTGCGACCCCGTGGACTATACAGTCCATGGGATTCTCCAGGCCAGAATACTAGAGTGGGTAGCTGTTCCCTTCTCCAAGGGATCTTCCCAACCCAAGGATTGAACCCCGCATTGAAGGTAGATTCTTTACCAACTGAGCCACCAGGGAAGGCCAAGTCCTTCTCTGGTCCCACCTAATGCTCAAGGCAACCCCATATGTCAGGATTACTCGCTTCAGCCTTCCAGTTCCTCAGGAGTGGACTATGGCCCAGACAGGGTCAGAAGCAAGGCTAGAACTCAGGTTTACCCGTCACCCAGAGCAGGACGCGTCCTCTGTTTATTTACTCGTGGTGGCTTGGCTGACTGTATTAAGAGGGTGAAGGGGTGATGGGAGAGGCTCAAGTCCACTGAGCCAGACGAGGGCCTGGAATCGTCTGGGCACCTGGTACTGGAGGGAAGCTGGTGGCCTCCAATCAAACCTGGACCCAGTGCCTGGCATGTGGCACACCGGCCGCTTCTCAGGGCTCCCACCTCCCAGCCCTAGGCCGGCTCCCTCACCTCTGCACTCTCTGCCTCCCTTGGGCTCCTCCCTTCAGCCCCCCAGATCCTGCTCCTGGTTTTGTGTGTTGACAGCACTGCCAAGGCTGGGGGACAATCGGGCCTGAGCTTTCTCATCGCCGTGTTGGGAATGACCTTACCCGATTCTCAAGGTGCTGTGAGGTCGCAGAGCTGCTGGCTGGGGAGGGGCTGTGGAAGCCGCCAGGCAGGACAGGGCATGAGTTCTGGCGGTAGAGCTGACCTGAGTTCTAGTCCTGCCTCCACCATCACCATCTGACCCGGAGCTTCTCCCTTCTGAGTCTAGTTTCCTCAGCAGTACATTGGGAATGATGGTACCTGTCTCCTACCTCTCAGGAGTGACGTGAAGAACAAATGGAAGAGCAGCTGCCTGGCACACAGTAACTTTAGCCCTGCAGCCTGAGTGCCTGGCCGTATTGCTCAGCTCCACTGCCTGTTAGTGGCCGCACCCTCTCGACTTGGGTCTGCCTAGGTACCAGACCATAAGCCCGACCTTTGAGATAGACCAAGGGCTGGTCCTGATGTTTGTCTTGACTCAGCCTCCTAAGATAAGGAAGCCGAGTTTCCTGGAGTAGGGCAGGCCAACAGAAGTAGGCTCCCACCCCCTCCTCTTTTTGTTACTATGCCAACCTTGGGCCACCAAAGACCAGGCCAAGTCGTGTGGACTGGGCCCCTTGACTTGTCTCAGCCTTATGTGGGAGAATCTCTTCCCACCAAGTAGCTGCCCCTGGTTGCCTAGTAACAGAATGAAGGGATTGTAGGTCTCCAGTGAAGACTCAGATGTTCAGATCTTGGGGCTGTAGTTCTAGGGGTTGCAGAGGTGCCTGCAGCTTTGAGGAAACTGGTGGCGAGTGCAGCTTCTCACCTCAGAGCTAGAGGGGCTGGTTAAGAGAGGACAAGCAGTTACCCAGGTGGACAACCTACATTTGATCCCAAGTCTGTGACTCCTTCCTGCTTCTGGAGCAGATCCTGGGGTGGGAAGGGAGATGAGGCTGGACATGGATAGGGCAGGGAGAGCCTTGAATGCCACATTAAGGGAGAAAGTGCCATACCAGGAGCTTTGCATTTGGTTCTCATAACACCCCCAGAGGTAGAAACTGTTACTCTTCCCATTTTACAGATGAGAAAGTTGAGGCCCAAGGTCAGATCGCTAGTGGGCAATAGAGTCAGGTCTTGCTTGACCACAGAACCCACATTCCTCCCGGCCCAGGAAACACACTGAGTGCTAAAGAGGAGGAGCATTGCATCCCCATGACCCCAGTTTCCATCATTACTTGGCACCTGCTCATTCACCTTCTCTTTTGCTGCAAAATCTCATAGCATCCCCAGTGCCCACTTTTGGGCTCAATACACCAGGGGGCGCTCAGCCTATGGTCAGAACCTCATCACTTTGTGCAGTGGAAGGAACTGGTTTATCTTTTGCATCATTACATGTTCATGGCACTGGGAACCCCCAAATGAAGTCAACACCCCACACTCAGGGAGTTCTCGGCATTGGGGAAGGGTGGTGACAAGAGAGCTTGTGTGGTGGATACAGTGATGGAGAAGAACAGGCTGTGGGCACATAGAATTTCCATTCAGTGCCAGGCCTGACAGTGGGCAGTGAAATATACCACCTTCCTACCTGCCTCTCTGGGGCATGATGAGATGAGCACGTCCCAGGGAACCCAGTAGCATCTGCACTCAAGGTTGAGGGTGGACCAGATGGATGGGCACTGCTGTGTGTGGCAGAAGAGGAAGTGTGGGCTGCGGGGCACCAGGTCACCTTCCCCGCAGAGCTGGCATTTGCCTGGGCCTCGAAAGCCGGGATTTGAGCAGCTGGAGAGAGAAGTGGGCCTTCCAGAGGGAGGAGAGGCCTGACTTGAAGGAGAGGCAGGCTCTCTGAGTTCAAAATCCTGCTCTTCTTTTTCATTTGCCGGCTGACTTTGGGCAAGTTGTTTAACCCCTCGGAGGCTCAGATGCCTCTTCTGTAAAAGGAGAATAGAGTCCACCAGTCAGGGCCACCCAGAAGGAGGGAACGTGATGTGCATAAATTGAAGCAACCAGCAGTGTTTGAGGCATCATATTGGTGTTTAATGCTTGTTTATTTGATTCATTTCAGGCAGAAGGGATTGGGGTTTTAGCAGCTGTAGAGAGGACTGCAGTCCAGGATGAGAGCTCCGCATGTGCACCTGGTCCTTCAGGCATGCTGGGGCTCCATTCACCCTCCCTCCCTTCCTGGGGGTGGACTGGGCACCCCAGCAGTAAGAAAGCCCTTGCCATTCAGGTAGTTCAGTTTACCACGTCCCTTTATCTCTGTGGCCCATTTTGCTTCTCGAAACAACCTTTTGAGGGTGCGAACATTTTACAGAAGAAACTGAGGCTTAGATAGGGAGGGAGGGTTGCATGGGAACGAATGAGTAGGCGGTTCTTAACTTCCCACCCTGCCCTCCTGGCCTCAGGCCTCTTTTTCATGCTGGTCTCTATACCCCAGTGTGTTTTTCCCTCCTCCTCCTGTTCATCTTCAGGGTCCAGCTAGACTGTCGCATCTTCCCATTTCTCACCCCGGGCAGATAGTGAGAGTCTGTGGGCACCTCCAGCGCTTTGCCTGCACTGTTGTGCACCGTGCTTCCGGTTTGTTATTGTGTATTTGGGGGAGCTGCCTGAGGACGAGGCTGGAGTCTTCCTTAACACGTGCGCCTCCTAATGTCTGGCTCCTGGCCTGGGGATACAGCCAGGGGCCCATAGCTGTGAGTAACGTCCAGAGGGGAGGCAGGCTGGTGGGACTCGCAAGGAGGGTGATGATGAAATGCTTCAGCCTGTAGGCTTCGATTTTGCCCCGAGCTCTCTGCCTTTCTGGCCGTGTGGCCTTGGGCAAGTCACTTTCTGTCTGAGTCTAGTTTCCTCTTCTCTGGAATGGGATGACAGCACTTTCCTTGGAGTAGAACACCTGAGCCTGGCAGAATCCACACCAATAAAAGCTGAAGGGAAGAATGGCTTCCTGAAATAATTGCTCAGTTAAGAGACAACGATTCTCATTGTCACTCCATGCCAGTCCTGGCCTCTGGCCCAAGGCCAGCTCCCCTATCAAGGAGGCCCAGAGGCATGCCGGGAGAGGCGTCTGGGGATGTTTGCCCCATGAGAGGGCGCACCCCTGGGAGGTCCTGCAGATGTTGCCAGCTGAGGGAGGGGCTGTTGGTGTCCGTTAGGGCCAGAGATCAGCAGGTGGGCTTGGGCTGCAGCTGCTGGAGGGAGGCCCGGGATGGGGACCCTACAGGCCAGGGATCAGGCAGGGAGTGTGTGTTGGGGGGTGCTCTGGGTTCTCTCCAGCTGCCTTGTGGGAGGAAGTAAATAAGAGGAAGTATCTATGGGGGGAATGGGGCCACGACCAGGGGGTGGGGTCTGGTGCTGTCCTCCCCACTGCTGCCACCAGAGGTTCCCAGGCCTTGCACATACCCTTTTGGTGAAGGCAGTTTGGAGACAACTTCCTTCCTGTTGCCCCTTCTTGTACCCTGCTTGCCACGGAGAGCCTTCCTTTGCTTCTGAAGGATACGGGGGTAGTGGGAAGTCGGGGGGGCATAGCTGGTACTGGACCACAGAGCTTTGGGGCTCTCAGGGCAACCCCAGACCCCAGGCCCTCCAGAAGAAGCTGGAGTACAACGAGAGGCCTCAGTCTAAGGAAGCATCTTGCACAACAACCAGCAGGCTCTCCTCAGACTGTTGTCAGAGGCTCTGTGGGGACTGGAAGGGGAAGTTCTGTGTGCGTGGGGGCGTGTTTCCACATAAGGGATGTCTGTGGAAATGGTTTCCGATCAGCGGACTGTGTGCATTTGTGTGTGTGTCAGTTCCTGTGTGGGTACTGGGTGAGTGATGTGGTGAGGCCATGCGGCAAAGGGCCGGCCTGGTACCCCCCTGCCCCACGGCTACCCGTGAGGTCCATGCCTTCTGCCTATTGCCCACTGCACCCCTCCCCCCCACCCCGCTCCAGGGCCCTGGGCTGACAGGCTTCTTCAAGGCAGCGCTGAGTGTGGTCGTGCCTGCCCTGTGGGCTGCCATCTGGGGTGGGCCCAACCACGGGAAGGTCACCACAGGGGAAAGAATGCCCGTGCTCTGGGCCAGACTGTCAGAGATGGTGGCCTTGGTGCCTTTTGCCCCCCATTCTCTCCTGGGGACGTTTGCAGGTAGGGGGTGCCCCCGTGTCGCTGCCGCCTCTCCTTGTGACTTCTGTCCATGTCCCGGTCTCCTTTCCTTAGGATCAGAGGAGACGAGGAGAGGGGTCTCTCTGGGTCCACCCTGGAGTCGTGGGCTTGGGGTCTACGGTGTCCCCTCCTCCGCAGGGGAGCCTCTGTCCCTCCTCCCGGCAGAGGGGGAAGTGAGAAGGAGGGGGTCAGGGACCCTGCCTTCTGGGCCAGGAAAGTTGAAAAAGCAGAAGTGAGGGGATTAGCCAGGCTCTCTGGCCATAGGCGTGGGCCCCACCATGCAGACCCCGGCAGACTTCCCCAGAGTTGAGAGAGACTCACGCCCCTGCCCCAGAAAGGTGAGCAGAGGCTTGGCCTGCCTCCAGCGGTGTCTGTCACCAAGACTCTGAGCCAGGAATGGGTTTGGGGGTGGCTCTGTGCCCTGGGGTTTCCGGGTGACTACCTCTGTCCCCAGGGACGGTTCTCAGTCAGAGGCAGACCGAGAGGTGGAGACTCAGACCTCAGGACGGGGTGGGTAGGTGTTGCTGTGTGGTCTTGGCCCTCCCCAGCCCCTCTCTGAGCCAGGTTTTCTGCCTGTCCCACCTACTGGGTTCCTCTCAGGGGCCTGATTGACCTGCAGGTTTTCGTGACTGCAGCTTCTGTGGCTGTTCAGGGTCCCATGGTCGACATCTAGAGTGGGAAGTCCCCAGACTCTCCCTGGTACTAAGGGAGGGGGCAGGCTTGGCTCGGCAGGACGTGGCTCTGGCTGACTTACCCGCCCTCCCTTTCGTGGCCCCTGAGGCCTGCTGACCCCCGGCCAGGCAGGGACCAGGGAAAGGACTTGGGTTTGAGCCGGCTTTGCCACCAGTTCACTTTGAGCCTGGGTGAGTCGCTGTCCGGTGGAGCTCAGTTTCTGGTTCCTGAAGTGGGGCATGACAGCCCTGGGATATGTGTCTGGGTCAGGGTCAGAGTCATCAGATTACACTCAGCAGACATCCGTCTCCATTGGGTGACCTGATCCTGGGCCCCTCGCAGGCCCTGGCATGGGAAGGAAAGCCCAAAGAAATGGAATTCCTCAGAGATGAGTCGGCCGCAAGTACCAGACTGCTGTCTCTCAAGTGCTGGGGCTTTGCAGGTGATATTCCCCAGGTGGACCAGCAAGAACCCAGAGCTCTTGCCCTTAAGTCCAGGGTCTGACTCTCTGGGCACCTGTGTGTCTACTCTGGGTGTCTGTCAGCCCCCTTGGGCCTCACTGACTGGCCTCTGACTGCTGCCCACCTGCTTCTGTTGTTGGGTTCCTGTCCGTCTCCACTCCATGAGTGCCTGTCTTTGCCTGTTGGGTCCGTGTCACATAGCTGGGTGCCTGTTGGGTCGTGTCCCTTCTGTCTCTGCCTGTTGAGTACATTCCCCATCTGTCTCCACCTGTTGGATGCAAGCCCCCATCTGCCTCTGCTTGTTGGATCCCCATCTGTCTCTGCCTGTTGGGTACATGTCACCATCTATCTTTGCCTGTTGGAATGTGTCCCCCCCATCTGCCTCTCCATGGTAGATTCGAGTCTCTGTCCACTTCTGCCTGTTGGCTATGAGTCCCTTCCTGCCTCCTCCGTGTGTTGGGTACATGTCCCCATCTGTCTCTGCCTGTCGGATGTGTATTCTTCCCACCTCCTTCCTGTTGGGTGCATGGCCCCGTGCATCCCAGCCTGTTGGGCACATGGACTCTCCTACCCATCTGTTGGATGTGCGCCTTCATCTGTCTTCACCTATAGGGTGCCTGCCTCTGCCTGTTGGGTGTCCCTCCTTATCTGCCTGAACATGTCAGGTCCCTCTGTCTGCCTGTTGGGCACCTGTCTCCTCCCTAACAGCTGGCTTGGCATGGGGCTTTCCCTCTGCAGGCCCACAGGGAGGATGGGGGGGAGGGCCAGAGGGCAGCCCTCCGGCGATGGGGAAGGGGGGGGAGAGAGGAAGGGAACGTGGTAAGGGAGCTGGGAAACCACAGGCCCTGAGTGATTGGCGGCCCTGGGCTGGCCCAGCCCCCGCCTTCACCCTGCACATCCGCCTTGGGCCTGGCCACCTCCGCAGCAGCCCCGGACGCTGCCTGCTCCTGCCATGGTGCCTCGGCCCGGCCGGGTGCATGGAGCAGGATCCCAAGCCGCCCCGTCTGCGGCTCTGGGCCCTGCTCCCCTGGCTGCCCAGGAAGCAGCGGCCCAGGATCAGCCAGACCTCCTTGCCTGCCCCCTTCCCTGGCCCTGGCCCTGGCCCCAAGCAGGACTCGGTGAGTGTGCCCAGATGTCTGGGCCTGGCCTGACGGTGGCCCCTGAAACAGGTGCCCCGGTAACCAGTTTGGAAACAGCTGGCTCTGGGTTCTCCTTGCCCATGCCTGACCCTCCTGGGTGACTAGACCCTGTCCAGCCTTGCTTCCTGGGAAAGTGAGGAGGCACTTCCGGGCTCCAGGGCGGTATCGACAGATTGGAGGGAGAGCAGAGGGGTTCTAGAACATCTGGGACCTGGCAGGGGTTTCTAGTAGACTTGTGTGAAGGAAGTTTCAGAGGGTGGGGCATAGAGTCTCCGGTCTTGCTCCCACCCACCCCAGGCTGGCACTTACTGGGTTGGTAGGGGGAGTCTGAGGTGATGACTTTGTGTTCTTGTGTATCTTAGCCCTGTCCTTCTACCAGAGAGAGCCCATCTTCCATCTTGACCAGAAACAAAAGCCCAGTTGTGCCTTCCCAGTACGCGAGCAAACTCTACTTCCTACTGTGGCAAAACCAAACCTTTGTAGCCGCGGGAGGGGAGCCTCACAGGGAGGACCTGGGGCAGGTCTGTAGGCCTCAACCAGAGGCTGGCATTGGCTCAGTCTGGCTGTGCCTGGGCACCTCTCTGTGCCTGACCACGCTGGAACAGCAAGAGCAATACGAGCTTACCTGGCCTGGTGCCTTGGTGTTTTGACCCTCCCCGGGTTTTGATACTGATGAACTGGAAGGCCCCGTCTTCCAGGGTAGCTGGCTGGGTGGGCCTGCAGGACCCTGTCTGCTGAGATCCGGCGGGAGTAGACTTGGATGGGGGGCCATGCCCTGTGCTGACCTGCATGGGGCCCACCGTGCTCACCAGCTCTGTTCCTCCATCAGGATGAGGGTGTTCTCAAGGAGATCTCCATCACGCACCATGTCAAGGCTGGCTCGGAGAAGGCTGACCCATCCCATTTTGAGCTCCTCAAGGTCCTGGGCCAGGGATCCTTTGGCAAAGTGAGTCCCAAGCCCACAGCTGGGAGCACAGCACTGGTCCTGTCACAGTGGGGATGGGAGGGCCACCTTGGAGCTCAAAGGATCAGAAGGCAAGGATTGATGGGTCTGAGGGGAGGAGGAGAGAGGTCACTGTGGTACCCAGGGGCGACATAAGGTCAGCTTGGTGCTCAGGGAAGCTGGAAGTCAGCCTGGGACCTGGAGCGTGCAAGCTGGCAGGTTCAGCCCCCTGCCCATCTTCTCTTCTGCTTCCCCCTCACCACCACCCCCAATGCCTTCTCAGGTCTTCCTGGTACGAAAGGTCACCCGACCTGACAGTGGGCACTTGTACGCCATGAAGGTACTAAAGAAGGCGACACTGAAAGGTGAGTGGGGGGTACCTCCCCTGCAGAGCCTCAGAGGACGACACCCAGCTCTTAGGGGCCTTGGGTCTGATGAGAAACAGGTCTCTTCTGAGCCCCTCCTTCTCTCCCACCTTCCCTGATGGCAAAGTAAGGATCCACTCAGAAGTACAGACTTCTGGGGATTAACCCCTTCCCACCCCTCTAAGCTAAGTGCCAGTGACTGTAGCTGAAGGGCATCTGGCAGGAGGCAGGGGTAAGTGTGGTGTGTTGAGGGGGGTGGGGGCAAGGGATTCAGATATCAGGCATCAGCTTGGTTGGGCAGAGGCATTCTGTGGGCAGAATTGCTTCATGATGCTTAAAGAGTCTGAGGGAGACCTCTCAGAGCGGAGGAGAGCATGACAGGAGAGGAGGGGACCCAGGGAACGAGGCAGTTGGGCGGGTTGGAGAGGGTGAGTCAAGGCAGGGCCCCAGAGATGGATGGAGAGGTTCAGAGGGAGCTGAGCCCACATCTAGAATTCCAGACTTACCGAGGGTGTGAGGGTGGTTAGGAGTGGGCTTTGGACTGGGCAGTGACTCCTTGACCAGCCTGGGGACCAGGTTGGTCCCGCTGACCAGGAGGAGTGGACCCCGGCTAGGATGGTGGGGGGAGAATAGGAGGTACTGGCCTTGGGCTCCTGTGGCCACAGTGGGCTGGCCGTGGGGTGACTTAGCTGTGGTGCTCCAAGGCCAGCCTGGTAGGGATGGGAATCCTTCCCCAGGAAGGATGATAGGAGGAGAAAGATGCTGTGAAGGGCTCCCAGGCTGGGGCGGGGAAGGGGTGCAGTACTCCACAGGGTGGTGCAGTTGGTGCTGGGACCCAGGAGAATCTGGGTTTCAGCCTCACAGGGGAAGGGCTCCCATGGGAGTAGCTGGGTGAGCTGTGCCTTTAGAGGATGAGTTAGGCCTTCTCTCCAGACCGAAAACATAGAGGAAAGATACCCCAGGAGGGAGTGACTATGCCTGAACAGAAATGTAGAGGGATATTAATAGTTTGAAAATATTTGGTGTATTTTGGAAACAGTGATGAGGCTGGTTAATCTAGCATGGTCCCGACATTGTCTAGTGAGGTAAGCAAGAAAATTGCAAGAGGGTGAAAGGTGCTCTGAAGGGGGAAATAGAGCAGTATAGGAGTCCAGAGGGCTCCAGCTCAGCTTGGCAGGTTAAGGAAGGCTTCCTGGAGGAGAGAAAGCCTGAACTGAGTCAGAGGAGAACCTGCTAATCATCAGAATGGCCTAGGGACTTTCATTCTTAAAAAAAAAAAAAGGGTGAGGTGCCTGCTCAGACCTATGAGTCTGAAATTCAGGCCCAGGGAATCGGCCCCCGGCTAGAATCGGGAATTTTGTGCTTGCTTTTATTTGGCCGCACCGCATGGCATGTGGAACTTCCCCAACCAGGGATCAAACCCACGCCCGCTGTGGTGGAAGGGCAGAGCCTTAACCACTTGGCCACCAGGGAAGTCTGGGAATTGGAGATTTTTATGCCAGATGGAGAGGGGGCCGATGAAGGCATCCCCAGGGGGAGCCACAGGGGCAGAGGCTGGGGGCACACAAGGAACAGGTTGCTTAGACTGGCTGGATTGAATGGCCCCTTGGGGCACAGCTAGCGACAGAGCTAGAGAGACGGGCAGGGCACCAAGGACCAGTCTTGGGCACTGCCAAGAGACATGGGGAACAAGTCCAAAAGAGAGTCCTTCTTAGCCAAGGCCGGGGGGATGCTGTGCTGGGCGGCCAGACCTTTGGTAAGCCTCTTCTTCCTTTGACCAGTGCGTGACCGCGTTCGGACCAAGATGGAAAGAGACATCCTGGCTGACGTAAACCACCCGTTTGTGGTGAAGCTGCACTATGGTAAGACCACAGACCCTCCCTGACCTCCCACCCCACCTGCCGGCCTTTGCCCTTGCCGGGGGGCTGTTGCCTTCCCTGTATACTGCCCCATCTGCTGCCCGGCAGACCAAGGGAGCTGAGGGGCAGAGGGACAAGGCCCAGGGCGCAGCTGGCTCCCCCATGGCCTTTTCCGGTCTCCCCAGCCTTCCAGACCGAGGGCAAGCTCTACCTTATCCTGGACTTCCTGCGCGGCGGGGACCTCTTCACCCGGCTCTCTAAAGAGGTGAGCTGACACCCGGGACACCCAGATACCCCACTGCCAGGGTCCCGGATGGAGCTGGCGCGACGGTGAGGCCTCCACCTGGGGCTCCCCAGGCCTGCCCAGGAGTCCCTGACCCACCCTGGGACAGAGCCCATTCCCTCGCCGAGTTTCTGAGAGCTCCCTGAGATGGGTGAGGAGCATCAGGCCCAGGATGTGATCCTGCCCTGATTCTAGGAACCCAAGGGCGGCTCTCACCTCTTCACCTCCATGCTTCTTTTTTTTCTTTTTTTAAGATTTATTTATTTATCAGTTTTTCTATATTTTTTGGCTGTGGTGGGTCTTTATTGCTGCATGCAGGCTTTCCCTAGTTGCTGCGAGTGGGGGCTATTCCTCGCTGCATTGCTTGGGTTTCCCACTGTGGTGGCTTCTCGCATTTTTGGAGCGTGGCTCTAGGGTGAATGGGCTTCAGTAGTTGTAGCTTGTGGGCTCTAGAGCTCGGGCTTAGCAGTTGTGGCGCACAGATTTCGTTGCTCCAAGGCATGTGGGATCTTCCCAGACCAGGGGTCGAATCTGTGCCCCTTGCATTGCAAGATGGATTCTTAACCACTGGAGCACCAGGGAAACCCCTTCACTTCCATTTTTTTCAGGGATTTTCCGGGCAGGGTTATGAGGATTCGGAGAAGCCCAAATCCACCTGGAAAGCTGGATGCTTTAGGATTATGCCCTGTTAACCAAAAGGCTTTTGAACTCACATAAAAGAATTTGAGCCAGATGTAAAAATGGGACCATTAATACAAATTAAATTTTAGAAGAGAACCAAAGTTTTAAAATGTTTAAAATGCTGTTTTAATGATCAAATAGATAATACATGAGAAGAAAAATATCCATTGAGAAGTCTTCTTCCCACCCCAGCCCTCTCTACTCCCCCCTAGGTAAACATTTTTCTTATCTAAATTTCCCATGTGTCTTTGGAAAAAAAATACAAACCAATTCAACGTATGATCTGAATCCTGACCCCTACTTTCTTACATACAAAATACCATTCTGTATATACTGTACTTTGCTTTTTTCATGACAGTGTGTTTTGGAGTGACTTAGCACTTATATCTTGGAGATGAATCTGTAGCCATCCATCCTATAGAGGGATCCTTGTTCTAGTTTATGGCTGCACTGTTTTATTTAGTTGCCAAGTCATGTCTGACTCTTTTGCAACCCCATGGACTGTAGCCTGCCAGACTCCTCTGTCCATGGGATTTTCCAGGCAAGAATACTGGAATGGGTTGCCATGCCCTCCACCAGGGGATCTCCCCGACTCAGATGTAGAACCCACGTCTCCTGCTTGGCAGGCAGATTCTTCATCACTGAACCACCTGGGAACCCCTCATGGCTGGCATAGCACTCCGTTATGTGGGAAGTAGACAGTTTAGTTTACTGCTTGACCCTTGGACTGTTTCCAGCCTTTCCCTACTTGCCTTTCAATGCTGCCATGAGTGACTTGGATATTAGTCATTTCATTCTTCAAACCCCTTCGTAAAAAGAAGGGTGTATGAAATCTCTGAGGAGGATGAGGAAGCTGCTGACTGCCCAGTGCCCCAGCTCCTGAGAAAGGGGTGATCCCGGCTGAAGCCCCCTCCTGCCTATTGCAGGTTATGTTCACGGAGGAGGATGTGAAGTTTTACCTGGCCGAGCTGGCTTTGGGCCTGGATCACCTGCACAGTCTAGGCATCATTTACAGAGACCTGAAGCCTGAGAAGTGAGTGAAGGCCCAGCTCTGCCCAGCTCCCTAGGGTGTGCAGAGGCAGGTCCCAGGGGCCTCTTATAGAACAGAGCCAGTCTGAGAGGGGTGGGTGTGACTCCCCCTGAGAAAGTCCTCCTTTCTTGGGTTGCCCCGAGAACGGGTGGGTGCAGCAGAGTGGTGGTAGCAGCAGGCTCACCTGGGGGGCCGCCTCATCACTAGTGCTGCCATCACCAAGCAGCAGGTACCTCTGTGCCTGGGGGTTGCCTACCTTTTTTGCTAATCCAGTGTGACATCTTGAGATGCCACCATTAAAGGTCCTTCCTTGACATGACCCTCTGTAGAATTTTCCTTAACATGTAAATATCCTCAAGTGGTAACTCAGGAGCCAGGAGCAGGTGGTTACGTGGAGTGAGATGTGGCTTTCAAGTCAGGCAGAAAGTGAAAAGTGAAAGTGTTAAGTCACTCAGTCATGTCCAGCTCTTTGCAACCAGTTGGACTGTAGAGCACCAGATTCTTCTGTCCGTGGAATTCTCCAGGCAAGATCACTGGAGTGGGTAGCCATTCCTTTCTCCAGGGGATATTCCTGACCCAGGGATTGAACCTGGGTCTCCTGCATTGTAGGCAGATTCTTTACCATCTGAGCCACCAGGGAAGCCCAGAGTCAGGCAGACCCAAATTCAAATCTTATCTCTGCCAGCTCCTAGCTCTCTGACCGAGGGAGTTATTTAACCTCCCTGGGCCTTAACTTCCCATTAAAATAAGGCCATGAAAGTACCTACCTTACACAGTTGTTTCAAAAATTAGCGGAAAGGTAGGCAACACACCTGTATGGCACCACCTGTACCTGCTCCACCCACCCATTCACCAGCCGGACCTGGGTGGATCAGCTTCTCTGGGCTGGGCCCAACCCCTACAGCCCTGTGGTGTCACCTGACCCCACCAAAGGCCCACAGCCCCCTCTCTCCATTGCAGCATCCTTCTGGATGAGGAAGGCCACATCAAACTCACTGGTGAGTGGAGGGCACCTGCCCCTCCGGTTTCAGGGGAGGGCAGGATGGGCTCTAGATGGACCTGGGCCGAGTGCTAGGGTATCCACTTGTCCTGAGAGGCTGTGCCAGGCACTTAGAAGTGGTCAAAAGTCTAGGCCTGGGCATGACCTGGGTTTGAATCCCAGGTCCCCACTGTGTAATGCTGAGCAGACCATCTCACTCCCCTGGGCCTCAGCTTCCTCCTGAGTACCAGGGCGATGATGCCCTCAGGCCTCTGAGCAGGGGGGATGGGTGTGCAGGGGTGGCTGCAAGGAAGGCAGGGGGTCCTGAAGGTGTGTCCGCTTGCCCTCCTTGCCACAGACTTTGGTTTGAGCAAGGAGGCCATTGACCATGAGAAGAAGGCCTATTCCTTCTGCGGGACGGTGGAGTACATGGCCCCCGAGGTCGTCAACCGCCAGGGCCATACCCACAGTGCAGACTGGTGGTCCTATGGGGTGTTGATGGTGAGTGCCCAGGCAGGGGTAAAGCTTCCAGCATCCAGCCCAGGCATTGGGCCTCAGTTTCCCCATGGGGCAAGGGAGGGTGGTTGCTGGTCTCTAAGGCTCTTCTCTTGTCCTCTCATAGCTAAGCTGGCCTCACACTCCTCCGAGCTGCAGTTTCCTTCCTTGGAAGGATTCCAGGCTTGGCTCCACCTGGGGTGCCCCCGGCCCCATAATGGGCTTCTTCCCAACCTCAGGCCCCTAGTTCTGCTCCTCGTGGTCTGATTGACGGAGAGGGGAGGGACACATACAGTTCTTGATCTGGGTGGACCTCCTGGGCGTGGGGCTGAGTGGCTGGCCCCGGTGGGAGGAGGTGGGGGGCCTGGGGGGGCGGGACCAGAGCCTGAACAGACCCTTGTTCCCTGCAGTTTGAGATGTTGACGGGCTCCCTGCCCTTCCAGGGGAAGGACCGGAAGGAGACCATGACACTGATTCTGAAGTAAGCTCCAGCCTCTCTCTGACACCTCTGGGTGTCTCCTCTTCTTGGCCTCATTTGGGGGCCAGAGTAACACCCCAACACCTACCCTCAGATTCTCCAAGAACGAGACCCTCCGCTGGTTCGAGTGCTGTGCTTTTTCTAGGGCTCCCTTTTCACTCACAGGGGCCTGTGGGTGGAGAATCCTGAGTCTCTGGGAGGGAAGTTAGTGGACGGCTTGTCTGGACTGAGCTGGAAATGAGACCTGGACAGAGGTGGGAGGTGAGACGGGGCCTCCGGGGCGGGGCTCAACCCTGATGAGACCCGGGGGCCATTGCAGGGCGAAGCTAGGCATGCCCCAGTTTCTAAGCACGGAAGCCCAGAGCCTCCTGCGGGCCCTGTTCAAGCGGAATCCTGCCAACCGGCTCGGTAAGTGGCCCCAGCTCAGGGGAGGGGAATGGGTACAGCTGCAGCCTAGGCCACGGGGCCACATCTGGGGCTGAAAGGGGCCGTTGTCCTTTGTGTGGGCAGACAATGCCGGCGGCCACCCTGCCTTCTGGCCCCATGTGTGGAGTGGGGGGCGGTGGCGGGGGGTGACCTGTGTCTGGGGGAAAGCAGGAACTGAGTCATCTCCACTCCGCCTGGGGATGAGGACAGAGGCCGGCACGGCTCCTCCGCCGAGGCTGCTGGCTCAGGAGATGGGGCATGAGTTCAGGTGCCAGGGGTTCAGGACCCCATGACACTGGCATGCGGTGGTCCCTCCACAGATACTGTGGTTGAATGAGTGCTGTTTGTGAGCAGAGTGACCCAAAGCAGTTGATGTCTCCCCCCGGAGCCCGAGGTCTTTTTCTCCACGGGGGACGGTGGTCTCGAGCTTCGTGGATTAAATGAAGTCACATGAACGTGCCTGTAGTAGCTGCTCAGTGTGTGTTGGTTCCTTGGCTCCCAGGTTCACCTGGACCTTGACCAGCTTCGTAAGGTCCCATCCAGGTGTCTGGGCTTGAATGGAGGAAGAGCCTGTCTGGTGGCTGACAAGGGCGATGGGCTAAGAGCATCAGAGATGAGGCCTAAGTTGGTGCAGGGTCAGGAGGTGGGGACCCCCTGCAGATCTCAGGACAGGCTTGGCTTGTCCTGACTTTGGCTTTGGACAAGTTGTCTAGCCTCTCTTCTCTGGACCTTCCTTCTCCCATCAATACCTGGGAGCCTGATCATCAAGAGGCTCCAGAAAGTGGAAAATGCTGAGTGGTCTGTAGGCCTCAGGGTGATGGCTAGATGGACTTGGGGTGGCATGAGCCCAGCCTCTGGTCCCAGACCCCAGTGAGGCGCAGCTGCTCGGAGGACAGGCTGGATGTCTGGGGGTCGGAATGTCCTGGGACAGACCCCTCATCTGGGCTCTTTCAGGCTCCGGCCCTGACGGGGCAGAGGAAATCAAGCGGCATGTCTTCTACTCTACCATTGACTGGAATGTGAGTGAGTCTGTCCACCCTGGGGCCCCAGGGAGGCCTTCGGCTGTGGTGGGAGGGGGCTTCTGCTGACTCGAGCCTCTGATGTGAAGCAGAGGTGACAGCGTGGCCTTGGGGACACGGGCTGGCCTCCCGAGGGCGAGCAGTTATGCCCTGTCTGCATAGCCTGTGATCCGTCCAGGCCATTAACTCCTCCTTCTGCATGGGGCTACCGGCGGGCTGTGGGGGTGCCAAGGTAACCAGGGCACCCACCCCACCTTGCAGAAGCTGTACCGGCGTGAGATCAAGCCACCCTTCAAGCCGGCCGTGGCGCAACCTGATGACACCTTCTACTTTGACACTGAGTTCACGTCCCGCACGCCCAAGGGTGCGTCCCTCGTCTGACTTTGTCCTGGGCTTTCTCCTCCCTAGGAGGGAAGTGAGGAGTCAGGGGCCTCTTTGGGCACCGGGGCCCTGAGGGCTGAGGCAGGCCCAGGTGTGTGGGCAGACAGGCGGGGAGTCTCTGACTGTTTGTCCCCATCTCATTCTGCCTGGCTGTCCCACTCCAGGGCTCTATGGGCCTCTTTGTGCCTGGGCAAGGGGGTGGGAGTGAGTGGGTGAGTGGGCCACAATAGAAAAGTCAGGACCCTTGGCCCCGGGCACCTTCAGCCCACTGGAAAGACAAGACACATCAGGCTCCCACTCACGTCACGGGTGAAGAATCTGACCTGGCAAACATGCGAGGTGGGGACGGTCCAGCAGAGCAGGGGTGACAGTGCCCAGAGGTCAGGGGCAAGTGTGGGAATCGGCTTTGGCTGCGCTGACAACTGGGCTTTGGTGACGCATCTGGAACATGGACTTAGCCTTAGACCCACTCAGTCCATGGAATTACAGATAGAAGCCAAGGAGGGGGCTTCTGGGAGGGAACTTGGTAAATCCTAACGTTTTGGCCACATATTGGGGAAGAGTGTCCTGAAAATCCTCCTAGAGGGACAGGTTTTAACAGAGGGGGTGCATTTCTCACTGTGGCTTGTACATCTCTGATGTCGGGGAACTTGTCACTTCTCTGAGCAGCCTGTCCCATTTTTATTTATCTGACAAGTATGTACCAGATCCCTATTAGTGTGCCAGCCATGCAGGAATTGATGGTGAACAAGACAGACCCAGGCCCTGCCTTCATACGGCTCAGGCTGTAGTGGAAGAGAGACACAAAGTCAGCTCTGGGCAGCTTGGCAAGTGCATCTTAACAGGGGCAACGGGCTGGAGGAGCAGCGTGAGGCCAGGTTTCTCAGAGGACAGTGTGTGAGCTGAGACTCAAAGGATGGACAAGGAATGGTTGTCTAGTTAGCAGCAACAGCACATGTGATGGCTTAGAGTCTCCTCTAAGGATCTGAGAAGCTGGGTGTGGCTGAGCTGTGGAGTGGGGTGAGAGGAGGCTAAGATCACAAGCACCTCATTGCCTGGGCTATCCCAAGGGCAGAGGAAGGGTACAGACAGGGCACAGACTTGTGATTGAAACTGTCTCTCTGGCTGCTGCATAGAAGATGGATCTGAAGGGGCAGACCGGACACAAGGAGGCCTCCAGGAAGGGATAAAGTGCCTTGGCCTGGGCGGGTGGTGGATGCGAGGGTTTTGCTGTTTCTTGTATGACAGGGCTGGTCTGGTCTGAACACACATGGGCAGATGGGCTAAAGCCGGGGATGAGAGGTCCTACCCAGGCTCCCATCCCGGCCAGCTTTCTGGGCTACCTTGGGTCAAGGGTCCCTCCTCTCGTTCACATCCCCCTGCTACCTCTGCAGACTCCCCAGGCATCCCCCCCAGCGCCGGTGCCCATCAGCTGTTCCGCGGCTTCAGCTTCGTGGCCACCGGCCTAATGGAGGACGACGGCAAGCCTCGGGCCACACAGGCGCCCCTGCACGCAGTGGTACAGGTGAGGGGCGGGAGAAACTTCTCAGCTGTCCTTTTCTTGGAAGCCACAAGGCAGAACAGCTGAGAACACAGACACTGAACTTGGATAGACTTGGGTTCAAACCCTGCTGCCACTGGGGAGCCCACAGCGCCTCAACCTCCTTGAGCCTCAGTTTCACCATTTGTAAAACCGGGAAGGCAGTGTGGTTATGTTTCTTTATATATATATATGGTGGTTTAGTCGCTAAGTCGTGTCCGACTCTTGCAACCCCATGGACTGTAGCCCGCCAGGCTCCTTTGCCCATGGGATTCTCCAGGCAAGAATACTGGAGTGGGTTGCCATTTTCTTTTCCAGGGGATCTTCCTGACCCAGGAAACAAACCCGGGTCTCTTTCTTGCATTGCAGGCAGATTCTTTACCAACTGAGCTATGAGGGAAGCCATATATACGTATATATGTATATATATATGTATATATGTATATATATATATAATTTGAAACTTTAAAATATTCTGAAATTTGAATTTTTCAAGAGTCACCATCTGCTTTCCTTTCACACACGTTTGGTCCTAATAAGCCCTGTGTGTGTGTGTGTTCAGTTGCTCAGTCCTGTCTGACTCTCTGAGACCCCATGGACTGTAGCCTGCCAGGCTGCTCTGTCCATGGACTCTTCCAGACAAGAATACTGGAGTAGGTAGCCATTCCCTTCTCCAGGTTATGAGTTTCTTGACACAGAGCCAGAATGTTGTAGGGCTAGGGCATACCCAGGTTGCTGGTGCTGGGCAGTGGCTGGCCCTGACAGGGATGGGGGGCACTCGGGTCTCTTCCCACTGTCTCCCACTTGCCTACTCTCCCAACTGTGTGGGAAATTTAGAGTTGAGAGGCAAGAATGAAGACTTTGGAGCTCACTGCCTGGGTCAGAGCTTCCAGGGTCAGGGAGTGTGGATCCTGGTACCTCAGTTTCCTCATCTGTAAATGGGGGTGATGATAGAACCTTTCCCCAAAGGTTGTTTCAAGGATTATGTGAGTTACTGTGTGTAAAGTTAGGGTGACTGTGTGATTTATTATCCAACTGGGATATCTTGGTCCCAGACAAGTGTTAAACCACACTGGATGTGAGGGCAGCAGACGTGAACCAGGGCCTTGTGTGGGCTGTGTGGTCACCTGGTGAAAAGGGCTCAGAATAGTACCTGCTACACACTCAGCATCACAGAAGCATTTGATACAGTTAATGTTTCAGAGCCTCAAGACATCCCACAAGGTGGGCTGTGTCACCCAGAAAAGGGAAACAACCCGCCAAAGACCACAGTAAGTGGTAGAGCTGGGACCTGGCTTAGGGGTCCTGTGCCCCCTCAGGCCTGCCTGGGTTCTCGGAGCCTCCAACTGCTCCCTATGTGTGTTACGGCTCCTTACCTGCCTGCTCCGGCACCCACTGACCACTGCAACCAGGCACCTGGGAGCCAGCAAGCGTGCCCAGCGTATAGTGCAGAAAACAGGCCCAGAGAGGGGCAGATTCTTGCCCAAGGTCTTCTACCCCAGGCCTCCAGCCTCCTACTGTTCAGTCACTAAGTCGTGTCCGACTCTTTATGACCCCATGGACTGCAGCACGCCAGGCTTCCTTCTTGACCAGTGCCACGTCCATGGGCCCAAGGCCTGGGGTTCTGGGAGTTGACTCTCCATCCTAGAGCACATAATC
Source organism: Okapia johnstoni (assembly GCA_024291935.2). Classification (NCBI taxonomy): domain Eukaryota; kingdom Metazoa; phylum Chordata; class Mammalia; order Artiodactyla; family Giraffidae; genus Okapia; species Okapia johnstoni. The sequence goes on along the minus strand of JAGTYA010000024.1, from coordinate 8,264,500 downwards.
AGTCCTGCCTCTTGGTCTCCTGCAGCAACTACACGGGAAGAACCTGGTTTTTAGCGATGGCTACGTGGTAAAAGAGACGATTGGTGTGGGCTCCTACTCTGAGTGCAAGCGCTGTGTCCACAAAGCCACCAATATGGAATATGCTGTCAAGGTGGGCCTCATGACCTTATCTGGGCCAAGGCCACTCGGCTGGGGTGGAGGTGGTGGGTGATGTAGCCCTGGCCCTCTGGTCGGGGAGGGGTGGTGCTGGAAGCTCTGTGGATGGGTGAAAGGCATGCAGCTGAGACTCCACACCCTGCAGCATGGGGCTGTGTGGCAGGGAGGGACTCTGGAGTTAATACCCCAACCCCACCACGTGCACCCCCTTTCCTCAGGTCATTGACAAGAGCAAGCGAGACCCCTCGGAAGAGATTGAAATTCTTCTGCGGTATGGGCAGCACCCCAACATCATCACTCTGAAAGATGTGAGTGGGGGTCCTTGAGGGTGGGGTGGGGACACGGGCCCTCGACTCTCGGACTGGTCTGGGGGCTGCCATTCATTTGACTTCTGACCCTCCCCTGCTCACGGATGGGAGGTCCCCTGAGGTGCCTCTAGTCTGGCTCCACCAGTTGCCCTCCCTGGGTGATGCTGGCATTCTCTGAGAGCATTCTTGCCCTCAGGACAGAGCCAGCATCCTGTCCAGGGGCCCAGGTGAAAGCCCTGCCAGGGTGATGAGACGCAGAGCAGAACACAGGCCCAAGACTCAGGTCTTTCCTCCCTGGCCCGGTGAGCTGGTGGCCGAGGAGCCCAGGCCTGGCATCGAGGGGAGGGGCCTGATGGTGAGGTCTCTGGCAGGTGTACGATGACGGCAAGCATGTGTACCTGGTAACAGAGCTGATGCGGGGAGGGGAGCTGCTGGATAAGATCCTGCGGCAGAAATTCTTCTCGGAGCGTGAGGCCAGCTTCGTCCTGCACACCATCAGCAAGACCGTGGAGTATCTGCACTCCCAGGGGGTAAGTCTTGAGTAGGGGGTCACCAAGTGGGCCCCGGGGGGTGCAGCCTGGAGTCTTACCATCAGCAGAGCGCATGGACCATGACTGGCCCAGACAGTGGCAGTCTTCCCCCAGAGGGGAAGACTCGAGATGGGTGAGTGGGCAAGTGGAGGGATGTAAGGAAGGAAAGGAGGGACAGATAAGGCCACATTGTGAAAAGGAACATTTATTCAGGACCTAGGCAGGCATCATGCTGAGTTTCTTCTTGCATTATCTCAACTGATTTCCACAACAACTCTACTGGGTAGATGCTGTTCTCGGCCTCATTTTTTATTATGGAAGCTGAGGCTCAGAGATGTGAGCTCACTTGCCCAAGGTCACACAGCCTGGGAGGAAGGGAGCCAGAGTGTTTGACTGAGAAATTTGGGTGGGGAGCTACAGATGCAGAGGGGTTTTGAGTTGGAAGCAGCAAGAGCACTGTGGGAGCTTCAGGGCTTCAGGGAGGAATCTGGCTGTGGGTTCAGCTGTCAGGACAAGAGGAAGTGGGTGTAGGAGGAAATGCTGCTGGAAATACAGGCTAATTTCTTTACAATATTGTGGTTTTTGCTGTACATCAACATGAATCAGCCACAGGTGCACATGTGTCCCCCCATCCTGAACCCCCCTCCCAACCTCCCTCCACACCGCATTCCTCGGGGTTGTCCCAGACCACTGGCTTTGAGTGCCCTGCTTCATGCATCGAACTTGTACTGGTCATCTATTTTACATATGGTAATATACATGTTTCAATGCTATGCTCTCAAATCATCCCACCCTCGCCTTCTCCCAGAGTCCAGAAGTCTGTTCTTTACATCTGTGTCTCTTTCGCTGCCTTTCATGTAGGATTGTCGTTACCATCTTTCTAAATTCCATATGTATGCGTTAATATACTGTATTGGTGTTTCTCTTTCTGACTTACTTCACTCTGTATAATAGGCTCCACTTACATCCACCTTATTAGAACTGACTCAAATGTCAGAAATGTCTTTCTGCGACTGGTTTATTGGATTCACAATCTCTGCCTTTCACAATGTAAGGTTCATACTTTTCATTCACTTATCATACCCCTTAAGCCTCTTATAAAACTGAGATAAAATTTGCCTACAGTAGATCTTAAGTGTACAAGTTGATGAGTTTCGTTAAATGTGTACATTCATGTCACCTCCATGGTAAAACCTCCCTTTCGGATGCCACTGACTTGTTGAAGGGAGCAGTTCTGTGAAATGTCCCACATTATTTACCTATTTATTTGGCCACACTGCAGAACGTATGGGATCTTAGTTTCCCAACCAGGGACTGAATCCATAACCCTTGCATTGGCAGCACAGTCTTAACCACTGGACCACCAGGGAAGTCCCAGTCCCTCATTATGAATGTGTTTGCTTCCTTGTGGGATCATTTTAATTGTTTCTCTATTGCTTATATTTCCTGTAAACTGCAAGGTGCTCCAAAGTCAATTAGATTTCGCTTCAACTTCTTTTTGGGAGCAAGGAGTCAAAAATCACTCTGTGGGAGGTGCAGTGAACTTCACACAGCATCATGTCTGGGAGCCAGTGTCTCATTACCCCCGTTAGTCATCACAGTCTGGGGATGGCTGAACAGGTGTCAGGCTGTGGGTGGATGTGAAGTGTATCATGGAGATCCTCACCAACCTTTCATGCAATGGTTTCAGCCTTTCGGGACATTTCCCTGAATCAATCATTTCATTAGAATTTGCAAAAATAACAATGTGTGATTCTGTCTAACTTACTAGGGGGATTCTTTTGTGAAAAAAAACTTTACTTCATCACCAGAGGTCCAATTTGGTTACTGCATGGTCGTGTTTGAAGTGGTTTTGTGTTTTGAAATGACCAGTTGAAACAGACTGATATGGAAATATGTCAGGTCAGACAGTACATGGGCTTCCTTTTCCTGTTTTGTTCTCAGGTGAGTACTAGCTAGCATTACCCAAAGAAGGTTTAGAAGACAGAGCTGAAGTGGTGAGTTTCCAGCAGGCCACCTAAATCTCAGAGCAGGGACGGCTGTACCTCAGAGCTTGTAGGATATTAGTTCCCCAACAAGGGATTGAACCTGCACCCTCAGCAGTGAAAGCTCCGAGTCCTGACCACTGGGCCACCAGGGAATTAACCAGGGAAGGGCTTTTCTAGAGTGGGAGCTGCTTCCAAAAGTAGTGAGCCTCTCTATGAGGGGTAGGTGAGCTCCAAGTAGAGACATTCACTCTGTAGAAGTGTCATGGGAGAGTATTATTTCTTGCCCAAAGGACATCTTTGGGATTTTGGAACCTATGGGCCCTAAAGTTTCTCCAGGCCAGAATACTGGAGTGGGTAGCCTTTCCCTTCTCCAGGGGATCTTCCCAACCCAGGGATCGAACCCAGGTCTCCCGCATTGTAGGCAGATTCTTTACCAGCTGCCTCTAAAGTTTCTGGCCCTTTCCAAATACTAGCGGAAGATGATGAGGAAATCAGAAGCTCTCATAGAGGTTTTTGGAGGGAGATTCTCAAGCTGTTTACACTTTGACATCTGTGGTCCAGGAGCTGGGAATCTCATAACAGCTGAGGAATGAAAAGGGGGTGACCAGTTCTGGGCCCTCCTATTTGTTTTAATGTTATCTTCATATTGAAATATCACATAAACAGATCATCATGTACAGTTCAATAAGTCTTCAAAAGTGAATACACCCACGTAACCAGCACCCAGAGCAGACAGGGCTGTGCCTCTCAGCTTAGTTCCCTGACCAGGAATTGAACCCATACCCTCAGCAATGAAAACTGGGAGTCCTAACCACTGGACCACCAGGGAACTCCTCAGGGAAGGGCTTTCCAGAGTGGGAGCTGAAGGATTTCTAGTCCTCCCAACCCCCTCGAGCCCCTTCCACTCTCTCTCCTCAAAGATAAACCATTCTAAGCTGACTTCTAATTTTATATAAATGTACTCTTTCATATCTGACTTCAGCCCCTCAGCACTCTCTGAGATTCGCCAGTGATGCTGTGTGAATGCGGTTCCCTCAGTCTCATTGCTCTGTGGTTTCGACTGTGTGAACAGACCACAGTTTAATTATCTTTTCTACCGTTAATATACATGGGTTGTTACTAGTTTACTTACTTATTTTTTGAAAGAAGGTATTCAAGAACGAAGGAGTTGATAGTGATGGTCCCTTCGGCATATTGCTTCACAAAGCTGATAAAGTCAGATTTTGATGATATTCAGGATTCTTCTCTTTTGGCTGCTCTGGGTCTTGGTTGCAGCATGTGGGGTCTTTAGTTTTGGCTTGTGTGATCTAATTCCCTGACAAAAGACTGAACTCGGGCCCCCTGCATTGGCAGCTTGGAGTCTTAGCCACTGGACCACCAGGGAAGTCTCTGTTACCGGTTTTCTGACTATGACAAGTTACGCTGCCGTGATATTCTTGCACTGGTCTCTCGTGAACACTTGTCCACTATAACCTGGGTGTAAACGTAACAGTGCAATTGCTGGGTCATAGTGCAAGATCTATTCATCTTTAGTAGATGTTGCCAGGTTTCTAAAGTTGTTTTACATGTTTATATTCTCCAGAAGCGTGTGAGAGTTCTGTTACTTGCCAACACTTGGCATTTTCCATCTTTCTAATTATAGGCACTCCGAGAGATGAGGAGTGGTGTCCCATAGTGGTTTTAATTTACATTTTGTGGATGACTGGTGAAGTTGAGCACCTCTTCCGCAGTTTGTTGCCATTTGGACAGCCTCTTTCATGGAAAGTTGGTTCAAGTCTTTTGTCCATTAAATGAAATTGGGTTGTCTGCTTTTTTTCATCTTATTTTGCAAGAGTTCTTTGTTTAATATGTGGAGCCCTTTCAAGTCTCTAGCTTCCCTCAGGGCCCCAGGGTGCCGAGGACAGCCTGTCTGAGAACTCAGTAGTGCTTCACACTTTGACTTCTCTGTTTAGCCAGACGACTTACGTAGAAGAACTTCACCCTTTATCTGTGTGTGTGTGTGGCTGGTCTCAGCTGCCCTAATGCACATCCCCCGATGATGCCGGTGATGAAAGAGCACTTTGCTGCCACTGGCACCGCAGAGCACTTTCCAAGGCCAGACAGATTCTAAGTACTTTACACATCCACTCAATTGTTTCAACAAACCTATGAAGAAGGTGTGAGTATTAGTTCACCCATTTTATAGGTGAAGAAACTGAGGCTCTGGGAGCTTAAGGAAAAGTCTCATAGCTAAACTGGCTTCAGCGTCTGTGCCCCTTCCTTGCGTATGATTGGCTGCTGCTTTGGACACCATCTGTGCCCTTATTTTCCTGCCCTTGTCCTCTCATTTTTAAGAGCTTCTTAACAAGCACTCGCTGTATCTTGATGCACGGTGGTGGGGTTCAGCCCCAGGAAGTGCTGGGGTTACTATGGCAGCAGCTGTCCTTTTCCAGGCCCTGTGCTACATACTTCTGGTACCTAACTCATATGCTCCTTCCTGTAATGCTGGGGGCCAAGCACTCTTATCAGCCCCGTTTTACAGGTGACAAAACCAAAGGCTGGAGAGGTTGAGTGACACATCACGATCACACAGCTGCTGCCGGTAGAGCCAGGATTCACACTGTAGCCCGTCTGCCTCCTGACTGAAATCACAACTTCACTAGAGCCACAGCCTGTGACTCAGTGGCTGCGTTTGGCCTGCGCAACGCAGGGGTTTTTTCTTGGTTTGGTAATTTGGCTGCTTTTGAAACCTGGGCCCGAGTTGCTGCGTAGTAATTGTCATCTGGAGTGAGCAGCAGCTGCCTCTGGAGCCTTTGGCCTGGCTCCACAGGGACTGTGCAGGGATCCTCTCATAAAGCCAACTAACTGGCGAGATACGGCCAATCTAACATGCAAGGTCTCTGTGTGTTTCGGAGGTGCGATTCATTCATTCACAGCACAGAGTTCCCGTAGCGCTTGCTGTGTGCGAACCCTATGCTCGGTTCTGGGGGTGAGCAGGCATTCCATAGAGAGAGATGGCTGTTCGTGGTTGAAGGAGCCCCCTCTGGCCTGAGCTTCAGGTGCTGGAGGGATGTGGTGGACAATGAGGCTAGAACAGACAGCTGGGCTCTCCACACCAGAATGGGGACTTCGGGCTTTATCCCAAAGTGGTAGGGAGCCAATGAAGGTTTTTCACAGCTCTCAGGGAGGTACCATGAGCTCATGGGAGAAGGAAGGTGAAAATGAGTTTAGTCTGGGATTGTTGGGCTTGAGGGGCTAGGGGACATTCAGTGGTTGCCATCTGGTAAGCAGCTGTGTGATCCTGGACTCAGAAAAGTTCCGGGTTAGTGTCAGAGATCTGAGAGTTGTCAATAATTAGCTGAGAGTTAGTGACTCTGAATGGAACCATGCAGAGGGAGAGGGTGTGGATGAAAAGTAAATGAAATGGGTCAGCCTCCTCAGGTCACACACGAGCACATGGGACCAGGGGAGAGTCATGTGCTTAAGGCCTCAGCAGTGTCGTTTGTCCATTTCTTCAGCAGGTATTTATTGAATACCTACTATGTGCTGCGTAGTGATTGTCAGCTGGAGTGACTGTTCTTAATGCTGGGATGCAGCAGTGAACAAAACACTCCTGGAGCTTACATCCCAGTGGGTGGGTTCAGAAGACAATGAAGTAAATATCAAATGGTGGTAAATGCTGTGGATAAAGATAAAGCAGGGTAGGAGACTAAGGAGTACTGTTCTGTGGTTGCTATTTTATATGGAATGGTCTAGGGAAGGCCTTACTGGTAAGGTGACATTTGAGCTGAAACCTGAAAGAAATAAGAGAATGAGCCAGGCAGATGCCTAAGGGAAGAGTATTCCAGAAAGCGGGAATAGCACGTGCAAAGGCCCTGGGGCAGGAGTGTGCTTAGCACGTTGAAGGAAGAGCAAAGAGGCTGGTGTGGCCAAAGCCAGCTGAGCAAGGAAAGGATTCCTAGAGGACCAGAGAGTGCCAGCGATGTGGGTGAGGGGTAGTGGAGAGAGGAGGTGAGGCCACCAGGCCATTGTCAAGGCTTTTCTTCTTAGGAGTGGAACACTTGGAGGTGACATGATCTGACTTACATTTAACAGGATTACTCTGGCTGCTCTGTTTAGAACAGGCCATAGAGGATGAAGCAGAAGCAGGGAGACTGGTTAGGAGGTTGTTGCCATAATCCAGGGGAGGGATCATAATGGCTGGGATCCTCATGCTGCCAGTAGAGAGGCTGAAAAGTGCCTGGGCTCTGGATATTTTTAAAAAAATATTTATTTATTTGGCTGTACTAGGTCTTAGTTACAGCACTCCAGATCTTTAGCTATGGCGTGTGGGATCTTGTTCCCTGACCAGGGATCAAACCTGGGCCCCCTGCATTGAGAGCACAGAGTCTTAACCACTGGACCACTATCCAGGGAAGTCTCTGGGTATATTTTAATGGTAGAGCCAGCAGTGTTTGCTGATGGATTGATCAAGGAATATGAGAAAAAAAGAGGAATTAAGAATGACTCTTTAAGATTTTGACCCATGCAATGGGAAGGATGGAGTTGCCATTAGGTCACATGTGTGGTCCCCCGCTTCCCAGGTGGTGCTAGTAGTAAAGAATCCACCTGCCAATGCAGAAGACATAAGGAGACATGGGTTTGATCCCTGAGTTGGGAAGATCCCTTGGAGGATGGCATGGCACCCACTCCAGTATTCATGCCTAGAAAGTCCAATGGACAGAGGAGTCTGGTGGGCTACAGTCCATAGGTTCTCAAAGAGTCAGACACGACTCAAGCGACTTAGCATGCATGCACGTACACACATGTGTGGCAGGCAGATTTGAGGAGTTCGCTGTGGACAGTGAAGTTAGAGCTGCCAAGTGGCTCAGTGGTAAAGAACCCGCCTCCCAATGCAGGAGACATGCAGGAGACACAGAGACTTGGGTTTGATCTCTGAGTCAGAAAGACCTCCTGGGGTAGGAAATGGTAACCCACTCCAGTATTCTTGCCTGGAAAATTCCATGGACAGAGGAACCTGATGGGCTACAGTCCATGGGGTTGCAAAGTCAGACACAACTGAGCACGGGCACGCACACAGACATTGACCTAGAGGGTTCAAGTCGATGATCCCAGCAGCACCAAGGCCCCTTGGCAGCCTCTTCCCCCCCTTTCAGATTCTGGGTCCTTCTGCCCCCTCTCTGGGCCCATCTTCTGACTCTCCCATCCCTGGCAGTGGACCTGGGCCCCTGGCGGCCTGCCCGCATGGAGAACTGACCCGGACCCTCTGCCCCCAGGTTGTACACAGGGACCTCAAGCCCAGCAACATCCTGTACGTGGACGAGTCTGGGAACCCCGAGTGCCTGCGCATCTGTGACTTTGGCTTTGCCAAGCAGCTGCGGGCTGAGAACGGGCTCCTCATGACACCGTGCTACACCGCCAACTTCGTGGCACCCGAGGTGAGTGGCCCGGCCTCCTCGGCTACAAGAGTCTGGCACGGATGCCTTGTGTCCCTTCCAGAGGCCCCACGCTGTCCAGGACTCCGGTCTGTGTGGCCTTGGTCCAGGTACCAAGGGAGGGTCAGCCCACGCCTGGGACCCTTGTCCTGCTCTTTGGGGAGTAGCAGGCAGGCATACGCCCCTCAGACCGACCACCCTCCCCTGCCTGCCTTCCTGCCAGGTCCTGAAGCGCCAGGGCTATGATGAAGGCTGTGACATTTGGAGCCTGGGCGTTCTGCTGTACACCATGCTGGCAGGGTGAGTGCCCCTCTGGCCTGCACCCCATCTGCCCTCTGCCCCTTCCTCCAGCCCTAGTGTACAGGCTGGGGTGGTGCTCGTCTGATGGGAGAAGACTCAGCCCTGCCTTAAGAAGGGCTGGAGACGGGAATGTGGTGCTGCCTTTGGGAGCTCCACCTTGGGAAGGAGGTGCCACCTTTGGGGGCACCCACTCCGCACCCACTCCGAAGGGGGAGACACAGTCCCCCCTCGCCACCCCAGCCGCCAGGATGGAGGCCAGAGGCTATACCCACACCAGGTGTACTTTCCTCCAGATACACTCCATTTGCCAATGGACCCAGTGACACACCAGAGGAAATCCTGACCCGGATCGGCAGTGGCAAGTTCACCCTCAGCGGGGGCAACTGGAACACGGTCTCAGACACGGCCAAGGTGAGTCCGTAAGGCCTGGGCCCTGCTCACCGAGAGCGGAGGCGGGGTCCCACCCCGGGGCTTCGGCATTTCATGGACAGGTGACCAGCAGCCTCATTTCTCCAAGTGGAATATCCCACAAACCCCTGTTGCTGTATTTCTGCAAGTGGGAGATTCCTAGGCAGACTCCCGCCGCCCCCCTCCCCCGCCCTCTATCTTGTGTCTTGTTTGGACAACTTGGGGATCGTTCACTGGCCCTTCCTGTGTTCTGGGCCCTGAAGGGGGACAGAGGGCTGCTTCGTCACGGCCCCTGCCTCATGGGGACTTCGTGTGAGGGGAGAGACAGGCTTGCACACAAGGGGACAGAGGCAGGTCCTCCTGGTCAAAAGTCTAGGCAGTGGAGGCCCAAGCAGAGCTACGGGCCACCAGGCAGACAGGCCTCAGAGGAGGGAACGTTTGCGCTTTCAGTACTAAACAACGGGTCCCAGTGGTGGGAACCTCTGTCAGCCACTGGGTTGAGTCCTTAGTGAACAGTACCCCCTCGCATTGACCTTATGAGTCGGGTACTTTTGTCATCCTGTTTCTCAGAGGGGAAGCTGAGGCCCAGAGAGTCAAAGTAACTTGCCCCGGATATGCAGTCGATGAGCAGCAGAGTCAGGTTTTGATCCTTCGCAGCCCCAGCCTTCGGTTCTTCCCACCTTCCTGCATGGCTTCTAGATGGTGAAAGAGAAAAGAAAGGGCCTTCCAGGAAGAAATCCCCAAAAAGGGCATGTGCCACTTGAGGAGCCCCTAGAGCGGTGTGGAGAATGGATTGCAGGGGCTGCTTGCAAGGGTCCAGGCGGGAGATTGCAGGAAACGGCTGCCTTAGCCATTCCCCATCAGCCAGGCCCAGCACTCTGCTCCCCTGCTAGCCTCTCTCACCAACCCCCTTGCCTGCTCTTCCCCAGGACCTGGTGTCCAAGATGCTGCACGTGGACCCCCACCAGCGCCTCACAGCCAAGCAGGTCCTGCAGCACCCATGGATCACCCAGAAAGACAAGCTTCCGCAGAGCCAGCTGTCACACCAGGACCTGCAGCTTGTGAAGGTACCGCCACCCCAGGCTGCCGGGCCTCAGGGGCCCAAGCCAGGGTTCCGGGGGCAAGGACTCGGGATGGCAGAGCCAGGAGATGCCACGTGCGTCTCTCCCCAGGGAGCCCCCGTCTGACTTGCCGGGGTGTCGACCGTGCACTCATGGCCCCCAGTCCTTTGGGGGAGCACAGCTCCTGCCCTCTGAAGCTTCTAGTCTGAGGGATGAGGCAGGACTGATGACCATGAAGAACCACCAAGATTAACAGGGATCAGCAGGGGGCCGGGCGGGCTATAGAACCCTGGGAGGGGCTGGCTTGGCCCTGGAGCGCATGTACCTCCCACCTTCGTGAACTGAGTCCCCCTTCTCTCCCAGGGAGCCATGGCAGCTACCTACTCAGCGCTCAACAGCTCCAAGCCCACCCCTCAGCTGAAGCCCATCGAGTCGTCTATCCTGGCCCAGCGGCGGGTGAGGAAGCTGCCGTCCACCACCCTGTGAGGGGCCCAAGCATCCAGGCCGCGGGGCGGTGCTAGCTGGATGGAGGCAGCATGCTTCCCAGAGGGAGCAGGCCTGAATCCCAGGGCCAGAGGGAGCGGAGCCCCGAGGGGCCCAGGAAGCAGCCAGCCCGGATCACCCCAGGGAGGGTGTGAGAAGTGCCTTCTCCTTCCCCAGGACGGACTCTTCTCGGCTCAGGCTCTGCTGGTGGAAATAGATTCACTGTACAAACTCTTTATCTGTTTTTAAGGACAAAATGGCATCAACCACCATGGATTTTTACAAGATCCATTTGCCTTTCTGGGAGCAGAAGTAGCCAGTGGAGCCCCAGGAGGGCGCTGAGTCACACAAGGGCGCTCTGTGACTGAGACCCCTTAGAGCAGCTTTAGGATTCCCTCAGGGGGACACCCACGATTGGCCGTCTGTAGCCATCTGCACCCACCTCCGAGGCAGTCCGGCGTCCCCTCCCAGAGCCTTTGGCTGTTTAGCAGGACTTGCTCTATCCCGGTTGGCTCCTCTTCTGTTCTGTTGTGCTGGCGGGGGTGGGGGGGCGGGGTCTGGAACCACTTTCTGCTAGAGGAGAGGACCAAGGCCCTGTGGCTCCCAGCTCCAGGCACCAGCATCCACCCCTGGGTCCCCTGCAGTCAGGTCGAGCAGCCCCTGAAGGATCATCGAGAAAGCACTTTCTGGCTGACTTCTGTTGGAGTCCGCCACAGGACAGAGCTCACGAGAGGCCTATGGGGCGGGCCGAGAGGGGCAGGAGCTTTTTTCATTCCTTCCTCAGCTGGTAACTCAGGGTTCATCTGTCCACGGCCTTTCTAATAAACTTACAGTTGAATTGAAGCAGGCTCGCCTCCGCTTGTCATCCCTGGATTTGCCCGCCCTCTGCTGTTGGGTGTTGAGGGCTTTGGTCTGACAAGTACTGGGCCCGGGCCAGTTAGCCCACTGCTTGGAGCTCAGTTGGGGAGCAGTGGGAGTCCCACTGGTTCTCCCCATTTCTGTCACGGATTCCATTATGGTATTGATAATAGTAATGGGATTATTAGCCACTTGTGACCAAGTGCCAGGCACTGTGCCTGAGCCTTACATGTACTTCTCATTTGATCTTTTTTTTAATTTATTTTAATTTTTGGCTGTGCTGGGTCTTCACTGCTGCGCTCAGGCTTTCTCTAGCTGCAGCAATAGGGGGTGGGGGCTACTCTCTATTTGCGGTGCACAAGCTTCTCATTGCAGGGGCTTCTCTTGTTGCAGAGCATGGGCTCTAGGCATGCAGGCTTCAGTAATTGTTGTATGTGGGCTCAATTTGGTGACCTTTGACCTCGAGAGCACAGGCTAAGTAGTTGTGGGGCACAGGCTTAGTTGCTCTGAGGCATGTGGAATCTTCCCAGAGCAGGGATCGAACCTGTGTCCCCTGCATTGGCAGGCGGATTCTTAACCACTGGACCTCTAGAGAAGTCCTTCTCATTTAATCTTAACTCTGTGAGGAAGATGCTATCATGTTATTATCCCTGTTTAATAGATGGGGAAACTGAGGCTTGGGGTGGAGGGATTGACATTTCCTCACACGATAAATTTTCTCTGGGTACCTGTTCTGGCCCTGTTCCAGATGCTGGTGAATCAAGTAGAAAACAAGGTCATTGTTTTCCTAGACTTACTTCCTAGTGGAGAAACAGACAGTTAAACAAAGGTCAGCTACTGGTGAAACATACGGAGTGAAATTGGGGTGAGAGATAAGGTGATCAGGGAAGGCCTCTCAGGGGAGGTGACCGAGAAGCTGAGATCTGAATGACGAGAAGGGCCCAGCCAGGACCAGGAGACAGAGGGCAGAGTCAGAACAAAGGCCCCAAGGAGGAAATAGGCCGTGCTCAGGGACTGGAGAGAAGCCAACGACACTGTGGTGTCAGGGCCAGGGGTTTGCCTGGGATGAGGTTCAGAAGGAAGGCGGAGGCCAGACATGCTGGGTGTTATAGGCTAGGGTAAGGAGTTAGGATTCAATTCTAGATGAGATGCAAGCTCCTGAAGGAATTTCATGAAGCAGGAAAGTGACGCGATTTGATTTATATTTTAGAAAAATCACTCTAACGAACGTGTAGAGAATGGATAGGGCGAGAAGGGGGCGAGGGCAGGCAGGAAGCAAGGTGACCAGTGGCTTCTGTAGTGGCTCACACAGCGAGGAGGTCACCGGACTAGGGCGGTGGGAGTGGAGAGCAGAGGGAGTCAACAGGGTCCAGATAAGCTCTGGAGGTAAAGTAGACAGCACTTGCTGTCAGTTTGGATGTAGAGACTGAGAGAAGAAGGATATCCGTGGATAGTTTCTAGGTTTTTGGCTTGAGTTCTTGAGTCCTGAGGGAGACGTTGGGCAGGGGTAGGTTTCAGAACCCTGTTGTTGTTTAGTCGCTACACTGTGTCCGACTCTTTTGTGACCCCAAGGATAGTAGCCCGCCAGGCTCCTCTGTCCATGGGATTTCCCAGGCAAGAATACTGGAGTGGGTTGCCATTTCCTTCTCCAGGAGATCTTCCCAGATCAGGGATCCTGCAGTGGCAGACAGATTCTTTACCACTGAGCCACCAGGTAAGCCCTTGAGAAATCTAGGAGATGCCTTATAAATATCCAAACAGAGGTGTCAACAAAGAGTTATAATTAGAAGTGGCAGTTTGGGAGAGAGGTCTGGATTGGCAGTCTAAACGTGGGAGCCATCAGTTTGGAGAAAGTTTGTAGAGCCAGGAGGTTGGACTTTCAAAATGTGGTCCCTGGACCAGCAGTATCAGCATCGCCTGGGAACTTGTTAGAAATGTAGAAACTCAGGGCCATCCCCAGAACTGCTCAATCAGAATCTACATTCTAATGAGCTCTACATGTGATTTGTGTGCACATTAAAGTTTGAGAAGTGCTATTGAAGGGACTGCTCATTCCAAACACCCTTTTCCAACACAAGAGACAACTCTACACATGGACATCACCTAATGGTCAATACTGAAATCAGACTGATTCTATTTTTTGCAGCCAAGGATAGAGAAGCTCTATACAGTCAGCAAAAACAAGGCTTGGAGCTGACTGTGGCTCAGATCATCAGCTCCTTATTGCAAAATTCAGGCTTAAATTGAAGAAAACCATTAGACCATTCAAGCATGACCTAAATCAAATCCCTTACGATTTATGCAGTGGAGGTAACGAATAGATCCAAGGGATCAGATCTAGTAGACAGATTGTCTGAAGAACTATAGGTGGAAGTGCATAACATCGTACAGGAGGCAGTGACCAAAACCATCCCCAGGTAAAAGAAATGCAAGAAGTAGTTGTCTGAGGAGGTTTTACAAATAGCTGAGAAAAGAAGAGAAGTGAAAGGCAAGGAAGAAAGGAAGATATAACCAATTGAATTGCAGAATTCCAGAGAATAGCAAGGAAAGAAAGGAAGGTCTTCTTAAATGAACAATGCAAAAAATAGAGGAAAACAACAGAAGGGGAAAATTGGGGATATCAAGGGAATATTTTGTTCAAGGATGGGCACCATAAAGGACAGACATGGTAAGGACCTAACAGAAGCAGAAGAGATTAAGAAAAGGTGGCAAGAATACACAGAAGAACTACACAAAAAAGGTCTTAATGACCCGAATAACCACAATGGGGTGGTCGCTCACCTAGAGCCAGACATCCTGAAATGCCTTAGAAAGCATTACTACAAACAGAGTTAGTGGAGGTGATGGAATTCCAGCTGAGCTATTCAAAATCCTGAAGGATGATGGTGCTAATGTGTTGCACCCAATATGTCAACAAACTTGGAAAACTCAGCGATGGCCAAAGGACTGGAAAAGGTCAGTTTTCATTCCAATCCCAAAGAGGGGCAATACCAAAAAATGTTTAAACTATCATACAATCGCACTCATTTCACATACTAGTAAGGTCATGCTCAAAATCCTTCAAGGTAGGCTTCAACAGTACGTGAGCCAAGGACTTCCAGATGTACAAGCTGGGTTTAGAAAAGGCAGAGGAATCAGATCAAATTGCCAACTTTCATTGGATCATAGAGAAAGTAAGGGAATTCCAGGAAAACATTTACTTCTGCCTCATTGACTACTCTAAAGCCTTTGTGTGGAGCACAGCAAACTGTGGAAAATTCTTAAAGAGATAGGAATACCAGATCATCTTACCTGTCTCCTGAGAAGCCTATATACAGGTCAGGAAGCAACAGTTAGAACCAGACACAGAACAATGGACTGGTTCAAAATTGGGAAAGGAGTATGACGAGGCTATGTATTGTCACCCTGATTATTTAACTTCTGTGCAAGTATACCATGTGAAATGCCAGGCTGGATAAATCACAAGCCGGAATCAAGATTTCTGGGAGAAATATCAACAGCCTCTGATATGCAGATGATACCACTCTAATGGCAGAAGGTGGAGAGGAACTAAAGAGCCTCTTGATGAGGGTAAAGGAGGAGAGTGAAAAGGCTGGCTTAAAACTCAATGTTCAAAAAACTAAGATCATGGCATCTGGTCCCATCATTTCATGGCAAACAGATGGGGGAAAAGTGGAAGCGGTGACAGATTTTTTTTTCTTGGGCTCCAAAATCACTACAGTGACTGCAGCCATGAAATTAAGATGCTTCCTCCTTGGAAGGAAAGCTATGATAAACCTAGACAGCATATTAAAAAGCAGAGACATCACTTTCTGACAAAGGTCCATATAGTCAAAGCTATGGTTTTTCCAGTCATCATGTACAGATGTGAGAGTTGGACCATAAAGAAGGCTGAGCACCAAAGAATTGATGTTTTCGAACTATGGTGTTGGAGAAGACTCTTGAGAGTCCTTTGGACTGCAAGGAGATCAAACCAGTCCATCCTAAAGGAAATCAGTCCTGAATATTTATTGGAAGGACTGATGCTGAAGCTGGAACTCCAAGACTTTCACCACCTGATTGGAAGAGGGACTCATTGGAAAAGACCCTGATGCTGAGAAAGACTGAGGGCAAGAGTGAGGGATGACAGAGGATGAGATGGTTGGATAGCATCACCGGCTCAATGAACATGAATTTGAACAAACTCGAGGAGATAGTGAAGGACAGGAAAGCCTGGCATGCTGCAGTACATGGAGTCACAAAGAATCAGACACAATTTAGCAACTGAACAATAATAACAGTTGTAGGGGCTGAGAGCAGAGAAGGGGATTGATGGAGAACGAGCACATACTTGCATTTAGAGAAGATGACCTGTAGGAGGGAGAGCCAGCAAAAGAAAGATGATAACAGGGAATGGGGACCTGCCAGTCAGGCACAATCCAAAGCTTTACGAACCAGAGGCTTTTGCTTCTGTTGTTTCTCAACCTCCTCACTTTATAGATAAGAAAGCAAGGACCCAAGAGATGAGTAAGTCTTATTATGATAGAAGGAGATTCTGACACTAGCAGTACAATTTCTGAGCTGACCTTGGCTTGCAGTTTCTGAGCTAGCAGTCTCCCTACAGGAGCAGGGAAAGCTGCATTGGAACCCCAAAGGCTGAGGAGCTCTTGTGAACACCCACTCACACACGTAGTCCTGAGCCCTTGACTGGGGTGTGTTCCATTTCTCTGTGCAATGAAAGCAACATTTCCTGTCCCACCCATCACCCGAGGTCGTCCACCCTGGATGCCATCATCCTTGCTGGAATCCTGAGGCTCATCCCTGACCCCTTCCCCCACTTCCTACATCCAATCTGCCTTCTGGTCCCAACAATATTGTTCCCTAAATACTTTAGGGATCCATCCCCTTCTCTCCCTTCTCCCCATCTGCCTCTTTTTTGTGCTTATTTGTTTTTGTTTTTAATATTTATTATTTATATATTGGCTGCATTGGGTCTTAGCTGCAGCACGTGGAATCTTTGTTGTGGCTCACAGGCTTCGCTCTGGTTGCAGCATGTGGGTTTAGTCGCCCTGCAGCATGTAGGATCTTAGCTCCCTAACCACGGGCCAAACCAGCCCCTCCACCCCACCCATTGGAAGGCAGATTCTCAACCACTGGACTACCAGGGAGGTCCCCAATCTTGTTTTTATGTTGTTGTTGTTCTTTGCCGCTGCCTACTACCTCCCTTCGGTCTTTTGTGTCCCCAGCATCCTCCATTTAGAATCACAAATCTGACCCAGCGTCTGCCCTGGAGTGGCTCCCTGCTGTCCACAGAGAGAGCCCAGACAGTCAGTCCTAGTCTGCCAGTCAGTGTCCTGTGTGACCTGGTCCCTGCTGAGCCCCAGCATCAGCTCTCATAACTTGTCCCCAGATTGCTCACAAGACCTGAACTTGCCAGGCTCCTGCCTCCACTGGATTCTGCCCGGCTAACTTCTACTCATCCTTTAGGAAAATTCAAATGACATCTCCAGGAAGCCAGCTAGGACATCCCAGACAGGGTTTGGCAGTTCTCCTTTGGGATCCCCAAACACTGTATATTATACAGCTTTGGAACTAGCTGATGATGTTTTTTCTCCCTACCCAGTCTGTGAACTCGAAGGTATGGGCTGTGTTTCGTTCATTTCTGTGTCCCAAGCACCTAGCTCCAGGCCTGACACACAATATTTTAGTCCTCAGCTAGCATTTGTTGCAATGAGTGAATGAGAGAGAACATAGGAATAGTGGGCTTGGAGGTGCAAGGGGAAGCATAGAAACTTCACCCACAGAGTTGCAGGAGCCTGGAAAGGCAGCTAAGGAGGAGGAAAGGAAGCTGATGCTCTAAGGCACCAAGCACTGAGTGTCTTGCCCCAGGCACCAGAGGGAAGATTCAAGAACCAAGAAGTGGCGATGGGTAGAGTGGGAGTCCACAACTGCTTTCTCAGCAGCTAAACCCCGACACTCATATACTTCACCTCTCTGAGCCTCAGGTTCCTCACTTGGTAAATGGGAATCACAATCTGGGCTCATCTCACAGCTTAACCTAAAGATCAAATGAGCAAGTGAGTTTGCTCACTTGGAAGGTAAAAAGCGTAACTTGCACAGTTAAGCCTGTTCTAACTTTTACAAGCTTAGCCCAGACCCCCACCCCCTGCCCTCAGGAACTCAATGGATTTCAGAAGCACACTTCTCAGTCATCAGCATCTTAGCCAGGAATTTTCCTCTGAGTGCTGACTCCCTGGGCAAAATCCATTTATAGAAATAACCCGACTTGAAGAATCGAACTGTCAGTTCAGATGTTCCCAAGTTCCAGAGTCACTTTTCCCATTAAGGCTCAAATAACAGTGCCTGAGCTCCCATCCTCTAGGATGCCCATTCCATGAAACATCCCTGTGCGCCTATTAAACAGATACTCATTCTGTGGAAGCGCTGGATGCCAGGTGTTTTCCAGGCTTTATTTCAGTTGATCCTCATGTGAAGGAGATTGTTTTTTTTCCTGGCTATGCCACATGGCTTGCAGGATCTTAGTTCCCCAACTAGGGATCGAACCCATGCTCCCTGCAGTGGAAGCACAGAGGTCTAACCACTGGACCACTGGGGAGATATGATTAATTCCATTCCAAGCATGGGAAAGTTGAGGCTAGGAGATTAAGTGATTTGCCCAAGGATACAGCTAAGTGAAAGAGCAGAACTCAAACTGAGGTCTGTGTGGATCTGAAACTTTGCTTTTAACAAGATACTGTCCCACCTCTCTGCTTCCAAGAAGCCCAAAATCTACTTACCATGTTCCACAGAGCTGTCTGGTTATCACTCTTCCCCTCAGCCAGCCATGTGGTCATAAAGGTGCCTATAGTACTGGGGTCTGGTCTCAGTTAGAAGATGTCGTTAGAAAGTTGTATTTCCCAGCTGGCAAAGGGCAGAAAACAACCTAGGGAATTTGGGGAGTTTCCTATGGACAGTCTCGGAAGGTAGTGAGTTCCCCATAGCCTGGGCTAAGGCAGAGAACTAATGAGACTTGTCAAAGCCTTCGAGAAGATTCCTGTTGCCAGGTGGGGACTTATTTAAAAGATTTTACACATCCCCTTTGAGTCAGAGACGCCAGTTCTCAATTGTTGGCACAGGCATCAAAGTCCCTAATTGTTTCTTGTATTTCACCCACTTACATTTTATGTTTTTCATGGTTATTTCTGGGACAGTCACCCTCAGAGAAAAGGCTGGTTTCCCCTAAATGTTAAGCATCCAAACATTTTGTACTTTGAGTAACATATGGATTTAATCCTTGATCTGGCCATTCATTAATTGGTGATGATAGTAGGCAGGATTAAGTTCCTGCTTTATACTGGGCACCCCTAATACTTAAACCAAGTAATACGGTAGGTGTTGCGAGAGGGCATCAGAGGGCAGACACACTGAAACTATAATCACAGAAAACTAGCTAATCTGATCACACGGACCACAACCTTGTCTATCTCAATGAAACTAAGCCATTCCGTGTGGGGCCACCCAAGACGGATGGGTCATGGTGGAGATGTCAGACAGAATGTGGTCCACTGGAGAAGGGCATGGCAAATCACTTCAGTATTCTTGCCTTGAGAATCCCATGAACAGTATGAAAAGGCAAAAAGATAGGACACTGAAAGATGAACTCCCCAGGTCAGTAGGTGCCCAATATGCTACTGGAGATCAGTGGAGAAATAACTCCAGAAAGAATGATGGGATGGAGCCAAAGCAAAAACAATACCCAGTTGTGGATGTGACTGGTGATAGAAGCAAAGTCCAATGCTGTAAAGAGCAATATTGCATAGGAACCTGGAATGTTAGGTCCATGAATCAAGGCAAATTGGAAGTGGTCAAACAGGAGATGGCAAGAGTGAACGTCGACCTTCTAGGAATCAGCGAACTAAGATGGACTGGAATGGGTGAATTTAAATCAGATGACCATTATATCTACTACTGTGGGCAGGAATCCCTTAGAAGAAATGGAGTAGCCATCATGGTCAACAAAACAGTCTGAAATGCAGTACTTGGATGCAATCTCAAAAATGATAGAATGATCTCTGTTCGTTTCCAAGGCAAACCATTCAATATCACGGTAATCCAAGTCTATGCCCCGACCAGTAATGCTGAAGAAGCTGAACTTGAACGGTTCTATGAAGACATACAAGACCTTTTAGAACTAACACCCAAAAAAGATGTCCTTTTCATTATAGGGGACTGGAACGCAAAAGTAGGAAGTCAGGAAACACCTGGCGTAACAGGCAAATTTGGCCTTGGAGTACAGAATGAAGCAGGGCAAAGGCTAGTAGAGTTTTGCCAAGAGAACGCACTGGTCATAGCAAACACCCTCTTCCAACAACACAAGAGAAGACTCTACACATGGACATCACCAGAAGGTCAACACCGAAATCAGATTGATTATATTCTTTGCAGCCAAAGATGGAGAAGCTCTATACAGTCAGCAAAAACAAGACCGGGAGCAGACTGTGGCTCAGATCATGAACTCGTTATTGCCAAATTCAGACTTAAATTGAAGAAAGTAGGGAAAACCACTAGTCCATTCAGGTATGACCTAAATCAAATCCCTTATGATTATACAGTGGAAGTGACAAATAGATTTAAGGGACTAGATCTGATAGACAGAGTGCCTGATGAACTATGGACAGAGGTTCGTGACATTGTACAGGAGACAGGGATCAAGACCATCCCCATGGAAAAGAAATGCAAAAAAGCAAAATGGCTGTCTGAGGAGGCCTTACAAATAGCTGGGAAGAGAAGAGAAGCGAAAAGCAAAGGAGAAAAGGAAAGATATTCCCATCTGAATGCAGAATTCCAAAGAATAGCAAGGAGAGATAAGAAAGCCTTCCTCAGCAATCAATGCGAAGAAATAGAGGAAAACAACAGAATGGGAAAGACTAGAGATCTTTTCAAGAAAATTAGAGATCCCAAGGGAACATTTCATGCAAAGATGGGCTCGATAAAGGACAGAAATGGTATGGACCTAACAGAAGCAGAAGATATGTAGAAGAGGTGGCAAGAATACACAGAAGAACTG
The DNA here is from genome assembly GCA_024291935.2 of Okapia johnstoni. Classification (NCBI taxonomy): domain Eukaryota; kingdom Metazoa; phylum Chordata; class Mammalia; order Artiodactyla; family Giraffidae; genus Okapia; species Okapia johnstoni. The sequence goes on along the minus strand of JAGTYA010000024.1, from coordinate 8,243,948 downwards.
TACAAAAAACATCTTCATGACCCAGACAATCATGATGGTGTGATCACTCACCTAGAGCCAGACATCCTGGAAAGTGAAGTCAAGAGGGCCTTAGAAAGCATCATTATGAACAAAGCTAGTGGAGGTGATGGAATTCCAGTTGAGCTATTTCAAATCCTCAAAGATGATGCTGTGAAAGTGCTGCACTTGATATGCCAGCAAATCTGGAAAACTCAGCAGTGGCCACAGGACTGGAAAAGGTCCGTTTTCATTCCAATCGCAAAGAAAGGCAATGCCAAAGAATGCTCAAACTACCGCACAATTGCCCTCATCTCACATGCTAGTAAAGTAATGCTCAAAATTCTCCAAAGCCAGGCTTCAGCAATACATGAACCATGAACTTCCAGATGTTCAAGCTGGTTTTAGAAAAGTCAGAGGAACCAGAGATCAAATTGCCAACATCCGCTGGATCATCAAAAAAGCAAGAGAGTTCCAGAAAAACATCTATTTCTGCTTTATTGACTATGCCAAAGCCTTTGACTGTGTGGATCACAATAAACTGTGGAAATTCTGAAACAGATGGGAATACCAGACCATCTGACCTGTCTCCTGAGAAACCTGTATGCAGGTCAGGAAGCAACAGTTAGAACTGGACATGGAACAACAGACTGGTTCCAAATCGGAAAAGGAGTACATCAAGGCTGTATATTGTCACCCTGCTTATTTAACAACTTATATGCAGAGTACATCATGAGAAACGCTGGCCTGGAAGAAACAAGCTGGAATCAAGATTGCCGGGAGAAATATCAATAACCTCAGATATGCAGATGACACCACCCTTATAGCAGAAAGTGAAGAGGAACTAAAGAGCCTCTTGATGAAAGTGAAAGAGGAGAGTGAAAAAGTTGGCTTAAAGCTCAACGTTCAGAAAACTAAGATCATGACATCTGCTCTCATCACTTCATGGGAAGTAGATGTGGAAACAGTGTCAGACTTTATTTTTGGGAGCTCCAAAATCAATGCTGACAGTGATTGCAGCCATGAAATTAAAAGACACTTACTCCTTGGAAGGAAGGTTATGACCAACCTAGATAGCATATTTAAAAGCAGAGACATTACTTTGCCAACAGAGGTCTGTCTAGTCAAGGCTATGGTTTTTCCAGTGGTAATGTATAGATGTGAGAGTTGGACTGTGAAGAAAGCTGAGCGCCGAAGAATTCATGCTTTTGAACTGTGGTGTTGGAGAAGACTCTTGAGAGTCCCTCGGACTGCAAGGAGATCCAACCAGTCCATCCTAAAGGAGATCAGTCCTGGGTGTTCATTGGAAGGACTGATGTTGAAGCTGAAACTCCAATACTTTGGCCACCTCATGCGAAGAGTTGACTCATTGGAAAAGACCCTAATGCTGGGAAGGATTGGGGGCAGGAGGAGAAGGGGACGACAGAGGATGAGATGGTTGGATGGCATCACTGACTCGATGGACATGGGTTTGGGTTAACTCCGGGAGTTGGTGATGGACAAGGAGGCCTGGCATGCTGCGATTCATGGGGTCACAAAGAGTCGGACACAACTGAGCGACTGAACAGAACTGAACTGAATACTCAAAGCAATCTCATGAGGTGGGTATGATCATTTCCATATTATAACAAGGAAACTGAAGCTAAGAGAGGAAACATGCCCACCAGTCACCAGCAAGGAAGTTGACTGAGCCAGGTTTTGAGCCCAGGTCTATTTGGCCCTGGGCTTCCCTGGTGGTTCAGCAGTAAAGAATCCGCCTGCAATGCAGGAGCCTCAGGAGACACTGGATCAATCCCTGGGTTGGGAAGTTCCCCTGAAGGAGGTCATGGCAACCAACTCCAGTATTTGTCTGGAGAATCCCATAGACAGAAGAACCCAGCGGGCTACAGCCCAGGGGGTCACAAAGAGTTGTACACGACTGAAGCAACTAAGCAAGCACACATGCTATTTGGCCCCAAAGCTCATTCTAGGCCGCTTTGCTGTACAGCCTACATTTCATCCCCCACTGACTTGTAAAATTTCACAGTTAAAAGGGCTCTAAAGGCCTCAACCCAGTCTCCACCCACGACAGGAATCTCCAACAGATGGTTCTCCCGTTTCTACACAGATACTGCCAGCGATTACGGACACCCCCCACCACATCACAAGGCAGTCCCCCGCACGGCAGGAAGGTTCCTCTGCTTTGAACTGGGGTCTTCTGCGTAGCTTCCATTTCTTGAGGGGGTTTCCACTAACTCCAAGGACTCGAGGGAGAAATGACTCAGCAGTAACAGGAGGGAAATCTAAAGAACACCCCCATCCCCATCCTGAGGGAAGCAGCTGCAACCACAGGCAAAGGTTGTGCTGTCAAAAGACACAGATGTGGAGGTGAGCAGGAGGGCCCTGTGAGCCATGCCCTCCCCAGGGCTGTGCAGTGGACCCTCTGGCCCAACTCATCCCTGAAGGCAGCTGGTGGTGGTGGGAACAGCTGGATCTGCAGTCACACCCCAGCCCCCAGGCTGACCTGCTGTTTGACCTTGGGCGAGTCATTTCACTGCTCTGAGGTTTCCCCAACAGTCAAACGGAGCTGATGTGAGTGTCAAAGGAGAGAGTGTGTCTACAGAGTCTCTCGGTTACAAGCAAATGTCAAACAAAATGTAGGAAGAAACCCGGAGTCTGGGGTTAAGCACGGACTCCAGCCAGAGCTGTTCTGGTTTTGTTTGTCATGGCAGTCTGAGCGCGGGTTAGAGAAGAATTTCCAGACACAGAGCGTTTTAGAAGGGAGTGAGTTTATTAAGAGCAGGGAGCAGAGATAATGAGGGCGCGGTGAGCACCGTGGGTTGACTTCCTGACAGGCCAGCGAGAGTCTATTGAGACGCTGTTAGAACAGCGGGTTGACTCAAGGGAGAGCTGACGCTTTTCGTGGGTTAATAGCCAATTTTTATAGCCTCAAGACAAAGAAAATTCCTGCTGGAAGGTTGGCATTGTGAAGTGAAAATCGCTCAGTCATGTCTGACTCTTTGCGACCCCGTGGACTGTAGCCCACTAGGATCCTCTGTCCATGGGCATTCTCCAGGCAAGAATACCGGAGTGGGTAGCTGTTCCCTTCTCCAGGGTATCTTCCCGACCCAGGGATCTAACCCAGGTCTCCCACATTGCAGGCAGATTCTTTACCGTCTGAGGTACCAGGGAAGTTAGGTGACTAGTTAGGGCACTATAGGATGAGCACTGAGGTGGGCATTTTTGCCTAATATGAGGTCAGCTGAAACTCCAATACTTTGGCCACCTGATGTAAAGAACTGACTCATTGGAAAAGATCCTGATGCTGGGAAAGATTAAAGGCAGGAGGAGAAGGGGACAACAGAGGATGAGATGGTTGAATGGACATGAGTTTGAGAAAGGTTCAGGAGTTAGTGAAGGACAGGGAAGCCTGGCATGCTGCAGTCCATAGGGTCGCAAAGAGCCGGACTTGACTGAGCGACTGGACTGAACTAAACTGGGGTCAGGAAGCCTGCTGGTGATAATCAGGGGGGCTTTTGGCAGCGGTTACAAAGGGGCTCAATCAATTCCCAAGATGACCTTGTTTCTAGACCCCGCCTCTGTAGCCTTGGTGTGAGGCCTTGCTCAGTAGCCTTGGGGCAGGACTCCACATTGTTTACTTTTTTTCCTGAAGTATAAGCATTTCTGGTTAGAATCCAATGTTGACCACTTGTCTGTGTGACCTTGGGCAGGTCATTTAGCCTTTCTGCCTCAATTTCCCCTTCTTTAAAATGAGAATTAATAGTACTGTCTACTCTGGTAAAGATAAAACTAAGCACTGCCTCAGAAGCATATGGCACAGGGCCTGGCACATAGGAAATGCTTAACACGTGTTGTTAACACTACTACCCACTCTCTCCTCCCAGAGCACAGACTCCTCTGTCTCTGCCTCTCTGTCTCTCTCTCTCCAGAGCAGAGATACCAGTCAACTCGTCTGAACATCTTTGTCCCACGAGAAGAAGGAACCCTCTCAAAAGGACTGTCTCTGTCTTTTCCTCTTCTACCTCAGAGCCTCTCTCTGAGTTATAACTCATGTGTATGACTCAATCTGAAACTTCTTTTTATAAGTAATTTCCTCTGTTTCTCTTCTCTTCTTCCGTGCCACACCCACTCCTCAGGCTGTGGGCTAAATTGAGAAATCGAGGGGCAAATGACACATGTTTGACTGGAGCCTGAGGTCTGCACCTGGGCTGGGCCTGGCGTCACTCACCCATTGCCGAATCTTCTTACCAGAGGACTGGGTCAGGACAGTCATTCCTGTTGTTATTACCAGCATTCCAGGTTCCAGACCCTTTGTGTGAGCATCAGGGAGCAACTGAAGGGGACTGAATATTCTCACCTGGAGGAGTGAGTAGAGGGTTAGAATCAGAAAGCATGAGAGTGAAGTCAGATCTCAACATCGGCCATGACAGGCTGTTCGATCTTGGGCAGGTCACTTGACCTCTCTGAATTTCGTTTTCCTCATTTGCAAACCATCCTCAGAGGGTCAGAAGAGTGAAGGCTCTAGCAGAGATTAGGTGCAGAAAAAATGGTAGCTATGTTTCAAGAATGCTTGATAGAACATTCAGAGCTGAAAGAGACCCTCCAGAACCAGGAATCTTAACTTGAGGTCCATGGGCTTCCCAAAAATGAGGAAATGGTATGTAAAAGGGTGTATGCTTGTGTAGTTTTCTGGGGGAAAAGGTTCAGGGTTTTTGTCAGATTCTCAGAGGGGTTTGTGATCCCCTAAAATTGTGTCCAGGGGAGCAGATGTTAGACTTTTACTTGACAAGTATGTGGAACAGTCTTCTCGTCCCAGCACTGAACAGTAGTTCATTTAGCAGACATGCGCTGAGAATGCAAAGACCAAAGCTCCTTGCCTATCTGGAGCATTGGGCATCAGGGTGGATAAGTGATTTAGCCAAGGTACAGACATCTGAGAATGGAAGGAAGCCTACTGTTGGGATTGGAACCCCAAATCTCTGACTGCAAAGCTGGCCACATTTGTATCAGGATAGGGGCCCACCCTGGCCTGTGACTTGCCTAAGTTCCCTCTGGTTAGCCAAGACTAGCAGGATCAGCATTGCATAAGAAAAGCCCGGGGGGACTTCCCTGGTGGTCTAGTGGTTAAGAATCCACCTTCCAATGCAGGAGATGCAGGTTTGATCCCCTTCAGGGCAACTAAGCCCATATGCCTTGCCCCAACAACTAAGCCTGTGGGCTCTAGAGCCCATGCTCTACAACAAGAAAAGCTGGAGCACCACATGCAGCCAAAAAAAAAAAAATAATAATAATATAGTAATAAAAAGTTGGGAATCCTCTGGCAGCCCAGTGGTTATATACCTTCACTTCTGGGGCCCAGGTTCCTTTCCTGGTCAGAGAACTAAGATCCCACAAGTCACACAGTGCATCCAAAAGAGAAAAACAAAGGCCTTGGGGTCACAGTGAGGGAGCTGAGGAGTGGATACAACTTCTGGGGGTGCTGACAAACTGCCAGCAGGTGGGCAAATCCTTGACTATGACCAGCCCCATTCTATTCTGAGATTTTTTGTCTCCATAAATTAGTGTTGCAGAGTGTACTCTTTCATGCCTGACTTCCTTTGTTCAACATAATATCAATGAAGATTCGTCTGTGTTGTCTGTGTCAGGAGTTCATTTCATTTTGTCCCTGAACAGCATTCCATGGACTGAATGTGCCACAATTCGCTGGTTTTGGCTCAAATGGAGCTCTGTGCGGACATACATTTTTATTTCTCACATGCCTGACTCAGCTAGCAACTAGTATGAAATTTCCACTTGCTTCATACCCTTGCCAATCTTTGGTATTATTAATCTTTTTAACTTTAGTCATTCTAGTGGGTGTGAATTGGTTTCCCTTTGTGGTTTTAATTTGCATTTCTCTAATGACTACTGATGCTGAACATCTTTTCATGTATTTGCTGGTTATTCCTACATATTCTTTTGTCTGTTCAAAACTTTTGCTTTATTTAAAAAATTGGGGAGACTTCCTGACCCTGGTGGTCCAGTAGCTAAGACTCTGTGCTCCTAATGCAGGGGGCCTGGGTTGGATCTCTGGTTAGGGAACTAGATCTCACATGCCGAAACTAAGAGTTCCCAGGCCTGGCACAGCCAAACAAATATTTTAAAAAGACAGCAAATATGAGTACAATGTAAGATAGATTTATCTTCTTAATGTTATATGTACAGAAAAAACCGAAATGGTGGACAAGAAAATATTAACAATCATTCTTCTTCGTGCTTTTAAAATACTTGACAAGCTTTTTAAGATGAAGCTATGGATTTAAAAAAAAAGTCACAAACTCATGCACAAAAAATATATGCGTGCCTGTGTGTTATCAAAACCCAATCCTGCCCCAAGCACATGTCCTAAGAACCAAACCAGTGTGGAGATACAGAAGTAGCTGTGGTACCCTTGACCATAGCCCTGCAGAGCCACCTTTCTGCCTTCTGGATATCAAGGAGAGTCTTAACTACTCCCCAGGGTCTCAGGGACACCACGGGAAAAAGGAATGATTTACTGATTCCCAGAGCTGAAACTGAGAAAGCCTAAATAGGGACGGGCAAGTGTTTTGATTGCCTGAAAAGCAACATGCTTAGACAGATGAAATTTATTTATTACACGATACATCGCAGTGATGTTGGCATCGGCTCATTTGTCAGTCAACAAACATTTCCTGGGCACCTACCCAACATCTAATTTTTGGAGGAAAAAATGATGACTTTGGTTTGGTGTTTGTTAAAAGGTAATCACTCTTCTTTCCTCCCATTTACCACATGCTCAGCACTTAACCGGGGGCTTAAAATGCTTGTTGTTGGTGGTGTTCAGTGGCTAAGTCTTGTCTGACTCTTTGTGACCCAATGGACTGCAGCACGCCAGGCCTCCCTGTCCTTCACTATCTCCCATAGTTTGTTCAAATTCATGTCCATTGTATCGATGATACCATCCAACCATCTCGTCCTCTGTTGCCCCCTTCTCCTCCTGCCCTCAATCTTTCCCAGAATCAGGGTCTTTTCCAACGAGTCGGCTCTTCAAGTCAGGTTAGCTCATTTAATTATCAAAAACCACATCAAAGAGATATTTCACACATGAAAAAATGGAATGTCAGAGAACTTAAACAACTGAAATATCAAAGAACTTAAATCCTTTAATCAGTAGTTCATGTGTATTGAGTGCTTATGGGTGCTACCCACTGTACTAAGTGCTTTATAAGAATTATTGCCTTTACTTACTTACCTTTGATTATACTCATTTTACTTAAGAGTATAAGGTTAAATTATTTTGATGTTAAATTACCTACCCAAGGTCATCCTGTTAGAAAGTGGTAAAGCTGGTATCAGTACTGGACTTGGCATTGGTAGACTTTGTTCCGATTTTGTTTTTACCATGTGATTTTAGGCAAGACACTGAACAGCTCAGTTTAGCTTTTCCTTAAGTTTTTTGGAGTTTTGGGGGGTTTTTTGGAGGGGCATGCAGCATCAGATTACCCTGTGACAAGGGATCAGACCTGTGCCTCTTCTCTGGGGACATGGAGTCTTAACTGCTGAGTCACCAGGGAAGTCCTTGCTTAAGGTTTTCAATGAGGATTGTTTTAAAGTCACAAATGGGCTTTGTACACTTTTAAGGCACTTTAAACCTTGTATTAGTATTTAATCAAAAACCATTATTGGGATTTCCCCGGTGGCCCAGTGGTTAAGAGTCTGCTTGCCAATGGAGGGGACACAGGTTCAATCCCTGGTCCGGGAAGATTCCACATGCTGTGGGTCAACTGTATTTACCCAAGAGAAATAAAAACATATGTCCACACAAAGCTCCTACATGAATATTCATATGAGCCAAAATGGGGGAAAATGTCCATCAACAGATGAACGGGTTAAACGAATTGTGGTACATTCAGTCCGTGGAACGCTGTTCAGGGACAAAACGAAATGAACTCCACATGCTGTGGAGCCTGGGCACCATGATTACTGAGCCTGTGCTCTAGTTTCTAAGAGCTGCAACTGCTGAAGCCTGCATACGTTGGAGCTCATGCTCTGCAAGAAGAGGGGCCACTGCAACAGGAGACCGCAACTATGGAGCAGCCCTGAGAGTGGCCCCCACTAGAGAAAGCCTGAACACGGCAACACTCAGTGCAGCCAAGAACTTAACAACAAATTACTGATCACAGCCTATACTGGGAAGCACTGGGAGGGTGAATCAATGAACAATTTGTTTGCTCTTTAGTGGTTTACAGAAAGATGATCAGATATAAATAAAAATAAGGAACACAAGTCCAAGGGATCCCATTCTTATGACTAAACTGGGCTCTAGAATCAAACAGACCCAGGCTTGAAAACTTGGCTCCACCACACACCATCTGTATGACTTTGGGCAAAATATCCAACCTTTCTGAACCTCAGTGTTTTTCTCTATCATCTTCTGTATAATATACCTACTTTACACAAGTGTTTCGGAGGACTGAGTTAAGTAAAGTGCCCGGCACCATGTTTGGCACTAAAGCAGACATTCAACCAGTGGTAGTTATTTTATTTATGTGCTGTGGGCAAGGTCCCTTTGGTCTGTGTCCCCTCTGACTCTCTGTTTCCTCTCCTTCCTGGGCACACAGCTAGACTACACTAACCATGTTCCCTTCCTAACAGGTGCGCCCATGTGACAGGGTTCTAGCCAATGGGATGTGAGCAGACATTATCTGTTCACAAAATCCTCCCATCAAGACCCCCTCATCTCTTCCTCCTTTCTGTGGCTTGACAAACATAGTCACTTTGGGCTTTATTTGGTGAAGAGGGCAGAGCCATGAGATGGAAAGAGCTTGGGTTAATGAATCACTGTTTAGAAGAAGGTCACATGTCAACCAGGGACACCTGTTCTGGACTTCACATTAGCCAAAAATATATTGTTCGTGGGTTTGTTTCTTACCCCAGCAAGTACTACCCTAAAGGATCAACAAAGGGTCCATTCTCATCATCCACAGCCTCCAAGTCTCCCAGGATCTGTCTTTTTGGACTGAGAAACTCACACAGGGTCGTACCCCTCACTCCACACCTCTTCATACTCTGCACCCCAACTCAGTAAACACAGTTATGAAATGATGGAAGAGCTCATGATTGAATTCTGCATTCAGTGCGTTGGAGAGTTTCCCTGACCTAGGACCCCTGGAATTATATGAATATGATCTCAACCTAACAAATTAAGGCTCCAGTGAAAGATAACATTTTGGGGTTGGCAGGTTTCCAGAGGAGAGCACTCTGAATGGGATGGCAGGGTACCTTGTAAACATATTGCCATGAAACCTACCTGCTCCCCTGGAATTAAACTCTCTTGCTCACAAATGTCACTATGGCTGTCTTTTCAGGTTTCCATCAAGTCCTGCCTCCTCCAGAAAAACATTCTTAATCATTTGAGCCCCATAGCTTGCTCTTGGCTCTTTTTATTTTCGTTGCTGGCAACACTCACTTGACTATTGTTTTTTCTTCTTTTTTCTTACTCTTCCTTTACTCTTTTCAAGTAACTCTTTGAGGCAGAGAAAAATGATAGAATGAAATTGGAGAAAAAGTGTCTCAAGGAGAAATCATAAAAACACTGAAGCCGACTTATGGTCCCAATCCTGTTATTTACCAGCTGTGTGACCTTGGGTAAGCCACCTCCTTCTCTGGACTTCAGATTTCTCATCTGTAATATGAGGGACTAAAACCCAACCAACTGTTCTGTTTGTTCAAAACCACTAAATCTCCCTTTGTGTTATTTTTTTTTCACTAATCCTGTCTCTAAAATCAAATCACATTAGCTGATGGGAACAGTGGGAAGAGACTGAGATTTGACATCAGTCAGATCTAGACTGGTCCGTCAGCTATGTGACCTTAGGTAAATGATTTTCCGTTTCTGAGCCTGAGTGATGCTTCTTCTTCCTCACCTTCTCTTTCCTCTTCCCCTCCCTCCTACTACTTTTGTCTCCTTCTAATCCTCTTTATTTTTAAAATCAAAGTGAAAAAGTGAAAGAAATGTCATGTTATAATTTTCACTCAATAAAATACATCCACTGAAAGTATACAGTTGGATGAGTTTTGACAAATATATATACTTATGCAAAAACTCCCCAATCAAGATACAGAACATTTACATTAGCCCCCTAAATTCTCTCATACTCTTTTGCTATTAACCTCTCTACCCCCAGAAAATCACTGATTCTATTTCCAGTTTTGCCTTAAAATTTCGTGTAAAGAGGGTAATATATGATGTGCTGATATACTCTTTTTTGTCTAGCTTCCTTCATCAGCATGATGTTTTCAAGATTCATCCATAATTGCATATTTCAATAGTTCATTCTTTTTTATTGCCAAGTGGTATTCCATTCTATTATTATACCACAATCCATTTATTCATTTACCTATTCAAAGACATGTGGGTTACTTGCAATTTGGGGCTCTTATGAATAGAGCTGCTATAAACATTCATATACAAGACTTTTTAAAGGATTAGGTATTTTCAAGTTTAAAAAAAATTATTTATTTGGCTGCAGCAGGTCTTAGTTGCAGCGTGCAGGTTCTTCGATCTTTATTGAGGCATGCAGGATCTTTTTTTTTTTTTTAAGTTCTGTCATGCAGGCTCCTTAGTTGTGGCATGAGAGATCTCGTTCCCTGACCAAGGATGGAACGTGGGCCCCCTGCATTGGTAGCATGGAGTCTTAGCCACTGGACCACCAGAGAAGCCCCAAGACATTTTGTAGACACACGTTTTTACTTATCTAGAAGTAGAATTGCTGGGTCATAAGTTAAGCATATGTTCAACTTTATAAGAAACTATCAACTGTTCTCCAAAATGAACAGTTTGAACCACTTTACAATCCCATCAGCTGCATATGAGGGTTCTGGTTGCTCAGCAACATCACTGACAGTTGGTGTTATGCCTGTTTAAATTACAGCTTTTCTGGTGGAAGCACACAGATATCTCATTGTGATTTAATCTGCATTTCCCCTGATGCCTAATGATGTTGAGCATCTCCTCATGTGCTTGTTCATTGTTCGTATATCTTCCTTGGCAAAGGGTCTGAACAAATCTTTGGCTTCTTTTTCCCTGAGTTTTCTTATTATTGAATTGATAGGTTTTTTACATATTCTGGATACAGTTTCCTTGTCAGAAATATACATAAAAAGTATTTTCCCCTAGTCTGCAAGTTGCATTTTTAATTTTTTAAGGTTGTCTTTAGAAGGGCAGAAGATTTTTTTGTCAATTAGGTCCAATGTAAAGTTTTTCTCTGATGGTTAATTTTCTTTCTTAACTCTAAGAAAGGTTTTTCTTTCTTTTTTTTTAAGTGACTTTAAAAGTTTTTTTTACTTATTTATTTGGTTGTGCCAGGTCTTAGTTGCGGCACACGGGATCTTCGATCTTCCTTGCAGCATGCAAGGATCTTTAGTTGGGGCATGTGGATCTAGTTCCCTGACCAAGGATAGAACCTAGGTTCCCTGCATTGGGAGCATGGAGTCTTAGCCACTGGACCAACAGAGAAGCTCCTAAGAAAGCTTTTTCTATCCCAAGTTCTCAAAGATTTTCTTCTACTTTCTTGCAAAGTTTTAGCTTTTATGATTAGGTTTATGACCCACTTCAAATTAATTTTTTTGTACGGTATGAGAGAAGAGTTGAAATTTATTTTTTACTTATGGATGTTTCTGCACCATTTTTTGAAAGATTGACTATCCTTTTTCAGCACTTTTCTTGATACATGTGGCTCTGTCCCTTAACTCTCTATTCTATTGATCTATATGTCTTAACATAATACAACACTGTTTTATTACTATAGCTTTATACTATACTTTATAGTATCGTATACTTTATACTATAGCTTTATAGTATTTAAAGTAAATCTTAATATTGTAGTTAAAAGTACCCCTCTCCTGGGACTTCCCTGGTGGGTCAGTGGTTAAGACTGTGTAGTTTCAATGCAGGGAGCTCAGATTTGATCCCTGGTCAGAGAACTAAGGTCTCACAAGCTGTGCCACAAAGCCAAAGAAGTCCCCCTCTCCTGAATATTTTTGTGTTTTCTCTTCCTTGATTTTGTGCAGTTTCACTATAATGTGACTCTTCTTTTTTTAATGTCGACTCAAGAACAGAATTACTGGGACATAGGCTAAAGCCAGAATTCACTTGACTGTGTACTGGCAAATCGTTCTCCAGAATGGCTGCATTGGCACTTGAATCTCTATATCCCCTCATTCTGGCTAACAGTTAATTCCCCAGCTTTATAATTTTTACCAGTCTAATGTTACAACCTGACATCTCCATGTTGTTTTTATTTTCTAAATATTTTTTTGCTGTTTTTAAAAACAGCTCTATTGAAATAAAACTGACATACCATAGACTATACAGTGTAAATTGGATGTTTTGACATCTGTATACACCTGTGAATCCATCTTCACAAAGAGGTGATGAATCTGTCTTTCACTCCAAACCTTCCTTGTGCCCTTTTTGAGTCTGAACTTTTTTATCTGCAAAATGCAGCTCCGGAATGAGAAAATATGATGTAAGCTTAATTTGTGGACTGGCATATATAGTGGGAAGTGGGGAAATAGAGCTAGTACTACTGCAACTATACAGCTGGGCAATTAGGTGACAAGATAGGCCCTGAAGCTACACTGCCTGGGTTCAAAGCCATTTCTGTTATTTGCTTCCTTGGACAGATTTTTCAGTGCCTCTATGAATTAACTTCTCCATCTGCAAAATGGGAATAATAGTGTGGCACCTACCTCAAAGGATTAAAAGAGTTAATATGTGTGGAAAAAAATGTTTCCTGTCATAAGTAAAAAAACAATTTTAGTTAGACTTTTTGAAATTTTGAAAATATTCATTAGACCTTCTCTGACATATGGGGGTTTGGAACTCTAGCTTTGTAACCTCTGAACTAAAGTGGCCTTTCAATGTCTGACAACTCCTGCAAATGTGGTCCTATAAGTCTATGATTTATCTAAGTGATAATAGTAATTCTAGGAGTCACCACAAGAGGGACTAGGAATTAACTTCTGTGGACTGTGAGAACAGCTCAATAACACTTTTTATCTACTCTGATGCTAAGGAAAGTTTGAGGACAGGAGGAGAAGGGGGCGATGAGGATGAGATGGTTGGATGGCATCACTAACTCAACGGACATGAGTTTGAGCAAATTCCAGGAGATAGTGAAGGACAGGGAAGCCTGGCGTGCTGCAGTCCATGGGGTCACAAAGAATCAGACATGACTTAGCAACTGAACAACCACAATCTACCTACTTGGAAATATTGATACAACATTGATATCTGATGAACAAGCTCCTTCTTAGTACACACAGGGCTTCTGTAAGTGGCTCATTGCTAGTGTTTTGTCCATCCTGAGTCTCTACACTGTAATGTACATGTGACCAAAAGGACTTATACACAGCCTTTTGGAAAATAACATGTTTAATATTAAATAGCAGTTTTAATAACAACAACAGTAACCAACATTTATTGAATGCACACTTTGTGTCAGTTCTAAGTGTTTTTCATTAACCTATCAAGTAAGGTGGGCATTCTTATTATCTTATTTCCCCATTTTAAAGATGATAAATTGAGGCCCAGAGAGTTAGGAAACTTGCAAAAGATCACAAGTTATTAAAATGATATATAGTTATTCTAGGAGCATCCTGTAGGAGAGAAAAGAGCGAGCCCATTTTGATGAAGCGCTTTTGGTCTCTTACCTGCTCTTACTATTTATCTGACATTACTAAAAGTTATACAAACTGGCAAATGAATCCACCAGATGTGCAAATAAACGTCCAAAATAAAAGATTTCCCACTAAACTCAGTCAGCCTATGATGCCGTCTTCACAAAGAGAAAAACATTGAATTGAGAGTCACAAGTGGCATCAAGACTTAGTGACATGTCTTTGGAGTAAAAATAACTAGGTTCAACTTCTGACTCTTCCGATGGCTGTGACCTTGGATAAATTACCTTGGCTCTCTAAGCCTGTTTATTCAGGTGTTAAAAAAAAATTATATACGTCATTCACAGAGAGTTGGTGAGGTATAAACTAGCTTTTGTAAGAGCACATAACAGGTTCTGACATATAGTAGGAACTAAGGAAATGCTCTGTCCATAGTTCGTCAGGCACTCTGTCTATCAGATCTAGTCCCTTAAATCTATTTCTCACTTCTACTGTATCATCATAAGGGATTTGATCTAGGTCATACCTGAATGGACTAGTGGTTTTCCCTACTTTCTTCAATTTAAGTCTGAATTTGGCAATAACGAGTTCATGATCTGAGCCACAGTCTGCTCCCAGTCTTGTTTTTGCTGACTGTAAAGAGCTTCTCCATCTTTGGCTGCAAAGAATATAATCAATCTGATTTTGGTGTTGACCATCTGGGGATGTCCACGTGTAGAGTCTTCTCTTGTGTTGTTGGAAGAGGGTGTTTGCTATGACCAGTGCGTTCTCTTGGCAAAACTCTACTAGCCTTTGCCCTGCTTCATTCTGTACTCCAAGGCCAAATTTGCCTGTTACGCCAGGTGTTTCTTGACTTCCTACTTTTGCATTCCAGTCCCCTATAATGAAAAGGACATCTTTTTTGGGTGTTAGTTCTAGAAAGTCTTGTAGGTCTTCATAGAACCGTTCAAGTTCAGCCTCTTCGGCATTACTGGTCGGGGCATAGACTTGGATTACCGTGATATTGAATGGTTTGCCTTGGAAACGAACAGAGATCATTCTATCATTTTTGAGATTGCATCCAAGTACTGCATTTCAGACTGTTTTGTTGACCATGATGGCTACTCCATTTCTTCTAAGGGATTCTTGCCCACAGTAGTAGACATAATGGTCATCTGATTTAAATTCACCCATTCCAGTCCATCTTAGTTCGCTGATACCTAGAATGTCGACGTTCACTCTTGCCATCTCCTGTTTGACCACTTCCAATTTGCCTTGATTCATGGACCTAACATTCCAGGTTCCTATGCAATATTGCTCTTTACAGCATCAGACTTTGCGTCTATCACCAGTCACCTCCACAGCTGGGTATCGTTTTTGCTTTGGCTCCATCCCATCATACTCTCTGGAGTTATTTCTCCACTGATCTCCATCAGCATGCTTTCTGTAGTTATTTCTCCACTGATCTCCAGTAGCATACTGGGCACGTACTGGGGAGTTCATCTTTCAGTGTCCTATCATTTTGCCTTTTCATACTGTTCATGGGGTTCTCAAGGCAAGAATACTGAAGTGGTTTGCCATGCCCTTCTCCAGTGGACCACATTCTGTCAGACCTCTCCACCATGACCCATCCGTCTTGGGTGGCCCCACACGGAATGGCTTAGTTTCATTGAGATAGACAAGGCTGTCGTCCGTGTAATCAGATTAGCTAGTTTTCTGTAATATTATTTTCAGTGTGTCTGCCCTCTGATGCCTTCTCGCAACACTTACCGTCTTACTTGGGTTTCTCTTACCTTGGACGTGGGCTATTTCTTCATGGCTGCTTCAGCAAAGTGCAGCCGTTGCTCCTTACCTTGGACGAGGGGTATCTACTCACAACAGCACCTCCTGACCTTGAATGTGGAGTAACTCCTCTCGGCCCTCCTGTGCCCACACAGCCCCTGCTCCTTGGGCCTTGGGCCAGTAGAAGTGACAAATAGATTTAAGGGACTATATCTGATAGACAGAGTGCCTGATGAACTATGGACAGAGGTTCATGACATTGTACAGCAGACAGGGATCAAGACCATCCCCATGGAAAAGAAATGCAAAAAAGCAAAATGGCTGTCTGAGGAGGCCTTACAGATAGCTGGGAAGAGAAGAGAAGCGAAAAGCAAAGGAGAAAAGGAAAGATATTCCCATCTGAATGCAGAGTTCCAAAGAATATCGAGGAGAGATAAGAAAGCCTTCCTCAGCGATCAGTGCAAAGAAATAGAGGAAAACAACAGATTGGGAAAGACTAGAGATCTCTTCAAGAAAATTAGAGATACCAAAGGAGCATTTCACGCAAAGATGGGCTCGATAAAGGACAGAAATGGTATGGACCTAACAGAAGCAGAAGATATGTAGAAGAGGTGGCAAGAATACACAGAAGAACTGTACAAAAAAGATCTTCACGACCCAGATAATCACGATGGTGTGATCACTCACCTAGAGCCAGACATCCTGGAATGTGAAGTCAAGTGGGCCTTAGAAAGCATCACTACAAACAAAGCTAGTGGAGGTGATGGAATTCCAGTTGAGCTACTTCAAATCCTCAAAGGTGATGCTGTGAAAGTGCTGCACTCAATATGCCAGTAAATTTGGAAAACTCAGTGGTGGCCACAGAACCTGAAAAGGTCCGTTTTCATTCCAATCCCAAAGAAAGGCAATGCCAACGAATGCTCAAACTACTGCACAATTGCCCTCATCTCACATGCTAGTAAAGTAATGCTCAAAATTCTCCAAAGCCAGGCTTCAGCAATACGTGAACCGTGAACTTCCAGATGTTCAAGCTGGTTTTAGAAAAGGCAGAGGAACCAGAGATCAAATTGCCAATATCCGCTGGATCATCGAAAAAGCAAGAGAGTTCCAGAAAAACATCTATTTCTGCTTTATTGACTATGCCAAAGCCTTTGACTGTGTGGATCACAATCAACTGTGGAAAATCCTGAAAGAGATGGGAATACCAGACCATCTGACCTGTCTCTTGAGAAACTTGTATGCAGGTCAGGAAGCAACAGTTAGAACTGGACATGGAACAACAGACTGGTTCCAAATAGGAAAAGGAGTACGTCAAGGCTGTATATTGTCACCCTGCTTATTTAACTTATATGCAGAGTACATCATGAGAAACGCTGGGCTGGAAGAAACACAAGCTGGAATCAAGATTGCTGGGAGAAATATCAATAACCTCAGATATGCAGATGACACCACCCTTATGGCAGAAAGTGAAGAATAACTAAAGAGCCTCTTGATGAAAGTGAAAGTGGAGAGTGAAAAAGTTGGCTTAAAGCTCAACGTTCAGAAAACTAAGATCATGGCATCTGGTCCCATCATTTCATGGGAAATAGATGGGGAAACAGTGGAAACAGTGTCAGACTTTATTTTTTTGGGCTCCAAAATCACTGCTGATGGTGATTGCAGCCATGAAATTAAAAGATGCTTACTCCTTGGAAGGAAGGTTATGACCAACCTAGATAGCATATTTAAAAGCAGAGACATTACTTTGCCAACAAAAGTCCGTCTAGTCAAGGCTATGGTTTTTCCATTGGTCATGTATGGATGTGAGTGTTGGATGGTGAAGAAAGCTGAGTGCCGCAGAATTGATGCTTTTGAACTGTGGTGTTGGAGAAGACTCTTGAGAGTCCCTTGGAGTGCAAGGAGATCCAACCAATCCATCCTAAAAAGAGATCAATCCTGGGTGTTCATTGGAAGGACTGATGTTGAAGCTGAAACTCCAATACTTTGGCCACCTCATGCGAAGAGTTGACTCATTGGAAAAGACCCTAATGCTGGGTAGGATTGGGGGCAGGAGAAGAAGGGGACGACAGAGGATGAGATGGTTGGATGGCATAACCAACTCGATGGACATCGGTTTGGGTAGACTCCGGGAGTGGGTGATGGACAGGGAGGCCTGGCGTGCTGCGATTCATGGGGTCGCAAAGAGTTGGACACGACTGAGAGACTGAACTTAACTGAACTGAAGGAAATGCTTAGTTGGATGGTTTGGGAACCTTAGAAGCAGAGTCTGAGACAACGATCCTAGATAGGAGGTTAATTGAGGAAGTCCTCCAAGAAGCCAGAAAGGGCAAAGCGGAAGCAGGGCAAAGAAGAGAAAGAAGTCAAGCAAAAATGAGGTTCCAGGCAGTCCCATAAAGGGTAGCTTAATCCCTTAGGGAACTCAGGAGTATAAATTCTACTGGAGACAATCAACTGAGTTTGCAAATTCCCACCTCCCGTTGGTCATTTGCTAGAGGCCAGGGAAGAGAGAGGACTTCCCAGGTGGTGCTAGTGGTAAAGAACCCGCCTGCCAGTTCCGGAAACAAAAGAGACACGTGTTCCATCCCTGGGTCAGGAGGAGCCCCTGGAGTAGGAAATGGCAACCCTCTCTAGTATTCTTGCCTGGAGAATCCCATGGACGGAGGAGCCTGATGGGCTACAGTCCATAGGGTCACAGAGTCTGATTCAACTGAGGTGACTTAACACAATCGCACGCACAGGGAAGAGGAAAGAATCAAAGCCATTCTAGTAGCCTGAGGACCATCCTCCTTGGAAGAGCCGCAGGTACTAGTTATTGGAAACAAAAGCAAACAGCACCTAAAAGAGGTGGGGAGAAACTGGTAAAAGATCTGAGAGGATTTGGGGGGAGCTAAAATAGTATCTGCTACAGGGTTTGAATTTTTTTTCCTTCCTTTTAGAAAACCTGGGTTCAAGTCCTTGCTTTGCCACTTATGAGAATCAAATGCAACATTATAATGAAAACCTTCTGGAAATTTAAATGTTAGATGTGGGAATTCCCTGGTGACCGAGTGGTTAGTATTCTGAGCTTTCACTGCCATGGCACAGGTACAATCCCTGGTCGGGGAACCAAGATCCCGCAAGCCAAGTGGTACGGCCAAAATGAATAAATAAACAAAATGTTCTAGATGAATTCCTTCTTCAGCAAGCATTTATAGAACGTCTAGTATAAGTAAGACACGGTACTAGGAGCTGGGATATACACCTTTTTAAATTTTTCATTTTGTTTATTTATCTATTTTGGCTGCACTGGGTCTTTGTTGCTGCTCGAGGGCTTTTTCTGTTGCAGTGAGCAGGGGCTACTCTAGTTGCAGTGCGTGGGCTTCTCACTGTAGTGGCTTCTCTTGTGGAATACAAGCTCTGGGGCACAGGTTTCAGTAGGGAATCCTCCCAGACCAGGGATCAAAACTGCGTCCTCTGCATTGGCAGGCGGATTCTCAAACACTGGACCACCAGGGAAGTCCAGGATCTACCCCCTGATGCAAGATTCATAAACAAGGAGCTTTAAATCCAGGGAGGGAGTCAGATAAGGAAATAGAAAATTACCTGACTATGTAATAAGTGATGTTATTATAGTATGGTGGGGAGGGGAGCCACTGGTACAAAGGAGGCTGTGGGCACTTCTGTCAAAGGGCCAGGTGTCAGGAAAGGTGTCAAGAGGAGCTGATGCCTAAACTGAATCCCAAAAGATGGGGAGGAGTTGTCAGGCAGATAGTGAGAAAAGGCATCCCTGGCAGTGGGAACAGCATGAGCAAAATCACAAAGGGGTAAAATAGCGTGGAGTTTGAGCTTAATTCCATAAGGCAGTGGGAGCCTTTGAACGATTCTGAGCTGGAGAATGGCTTCATCAACCTTCCTTTTTTTTTTCTCTCTTTTCTTTTAACCATGCCATGCAGCATTCGGAATCTTAGTTCCCTGACCAGGGATTGAACCCATGTCCCCTATAATGGAAGTGCAGAGTCTTAACCACTGGATTGCCAGGGAAATCCCAACCTTGCCTTTTAGAATAATCACTCTGGCTGGCAGTAGTGTAAGGAATACCACAAGGGAGGAGAGACTACACAAGATGGTCAGATGGGAGACAATTAGAGTGGCCAAAGAGCTTAACGAACATTGCCATTTATTTATTTATTTTTGGCTCCTCTGGGTCTTTGCTGCTGCCTGCGGCTTTCTCTAGTTTCAGCGAGCAAGGGCTGCTCTCTACTTGTGTGGGCTTGTCATTGCGGTGGCTTCTCCTGTTGTAGAGCACAAGCTCTGGGCCTTGGGCTTCAGTAATTCTATACCAAGCTCACTGGTGCGAGACCTTGCATCAAGGCCACGGAAGTGGAGCCCAGAACCAAGGTCACCTCTGGAACTGACTGGGCCCCATTGTAACCGTTGCCAAAAGCCCCCTGATCTTTACCAGCCAGCTTCCCGACCCTATGAATAGTGAAAGTGTTAGTCGCTCAGTCGTGTCTGACTCTTTGCAACCCCACAGACTATAGCCCACTAGGCTCCTCTGTCCACGGGATTCTCCAGGCAAGAATGCTGGAGTGGGTTGCCATGCCCTCCTCCAGGGAACCTTCCCCACCCAGGGATTGAACCCAGGTCTCCTGCATGACAGGCAGATACTTTACCATCTGAGCCACCACCAGAGTATTCTGACCCCATATTAGGCAAAAATGCCCACCCTGGGTGTACTCACCCTGTAGTGCCCTAACCAATCACCTAGTGCCACCCTTCCAGCAGGAATTTTCTTTGTCTCGAGGCTATACAAATTGGCTACTAGCCTACGAAAGCGTCGGCTCTCCCTTGACCCCACCCACTCTTCTAACAGCATCCCGTGGACTCTCCTGGTTTGTCAGGAGGTCAGCCCGCTGCGCTTGCAGCCTCTATCTCTGCTCTTTGTCCTTAATAAACTCACTTCTCTCTGAAATACTCTGTGTCTGGAAATACTTTTCCCACCTGTCCTCAGACTGCCACGACAGTTGTGTTGTGTGGGCTCTAGAACAAGGGTCCAGTAGTCGTGGTGCTGGGACTTAGCTGCCCTACGGCATGTGGGATCTTCTGGGACTGGGGATCGAACCCGTGTCCCCTGCATAGGCAGGGGAATTCTTAACCACTAGAACAACAGGGAAGTCCTTAATCTGCTCTTTTAATCTGTTTTATTTTTATGTTGCATTTTAAGCAGACCATCATGTCACAAAATTTTCATGGAAATAATTACAATAGCTTCAGAATAATCCACCAAGTAGATGATCTTAACCATTTGCTAGTTGGTGGACTTTTGAGCTGCTTCTGTAATTTTTTTTCAATATAAAATGATCATTATGATAAACATCTTTGCACACATGGCCTTTTCTGAATTTCAGATTCATCCTTTAGAAGAGGTTTCTAGGAGTGAAGTGATTAGGTCAAGGTAAAGAAGGTTCTACAACTATAAACAATAGTGCCAGTTGTCCTCCCATTTCTGGGGTATTCCATCAGCTGTTTGCTCTACCTCACAACAGTAACAGAGAGCTGCTGCTGCTGCTGCTAAGTCGCTTCAGTCGTGTCTGACTCTGTGCGACCCCATAGACGGCAGCCCACCAGGCTCCGCCGTCCCTGGGATTCTCCAGGCAAGAACACCGGAGTGGGTTGCCATTTCCTTCTCCAATGCAGGAAAGTGAAAAGTGAAAGTGAAGTCGATAACAGAGAGCGATAGTCTTAAAAAGAAGGAAGATTTTTAACTTTACTGAAACCCTTTATCAGCTGAGGAACATTTTAGCTCGTCCAACCTGTTTCTCTGCTGTTGTTTCTCTTTCGAACAGCAGATGGCAGGATAATCCCACAACAGGTGGTCATGACAATTTAATTGCACGAAGAAAATTGCTTCTTTTCCCATATGTATTTCTTTCCAGAGATAAACAGCATGTAGGGCATCTGCCTCTTTATTAGAAGTAAGATATGTAAGAAGGTGGGTTTCAGCAAGGAATATAAGGTAGTCAACGTAAATTCTGAGCCTTAGGTTATTATACTCTGTGCAAAAACAAATATTTCAGAAAGAAGCAAATGGAGGTTGAAAGCCAATTGTTAAAATTCCACATATTCTAGATTTCCCCAGTTAATAATCATAAAAAGTTTATAGCCAGAAAGTCACAGAGGCCCTTCTGTTGTAATTGTTAGAGCTTAGAGTCAGTGGGAACACCCTTCTCACCCAGGGGATTTTAAAAGCCAATCCCACCCCCTCCCCACAACCCTTTCCCCTAGCACTCATTTCCCATCCCTTCACAAAATTGCCAGGGTAATTGACTCTTAGATGAGATGAGTTTGACTTTCTACCCTGATTTTGTAACAGAAGTTCTTTTGGTGAGGTTCTTTGTTTGAAAATGCACAATAAAAATGGCTTTAGAATGACTTCAGAGGACTCTTTCTTTTTCTGGTGCCAACAACAGATTCCAAAGCAGCTATTATTCGAGGTGGGTGATAGGATCCCTTGAGACTGTTTAAGTATCAGTTTTCAAAGTGCTTAGGAACCTGAAATGTCCTGTATGGTATATTTGCAGGTGCATAATTGGCCAAGTGCTCCAGGGGTTATAAAGACTGCCTTCCTGTAGTTGGAATAGACAGATTTAGCCTCTTACTGAAATTGAAGGCTGCAATGGCGATAACAAATCTGATTCTAACTCTCCCATGTCACTGCTGCCCAAAGGTGCCTTTGTCTCCCAGGAGAAAGAGGTTGGAGGTAAGTGAATGGCCCTTCACCAGAGCCGTGTAGAAAACACTGCGGAGAAAAACTTTTGTCCTGAGAGAGTACGTTTAGGGCTATTGCCTGTGAAGCAAACTTGCTTTGTTTACAGCCAACCTGCCTGAATGCAAATACTGTGAGGTGACTGGAACTGTGGAGAAGCAAACTGCTTTAAAAGCAGGCTTTCAGTGGGAAACTTTAAGCATACAATGGCTTTTGGTTTTGTTTTAGACACAATTCTCCAACCTGGCTTTTTTATTGCACTAACCGAAATAAATTTGGATAAACTTAAAGGGTCGCCTTGATGTCAGGAGAAAATGGACATTGTCTCTCCTGCACTCATTTGAATGGTCGTACATAATCCTAGCTAACATCCAGATAAGAATATACCTCCTTCCATATAAGGCTTTTCTGGAACAGAATATCACCAAGAGTGTTCACTTTAGGGCTTGATGGTTCCAGTCTGTCTTACCAAAACTTCTAAAGAGAGAGTTTGCCCGCTCTTTCACTCTTCCACTGCAGTTAATACTTATGTGTACTTAGTGGTGTTCTGAACTCCTTTTATTCCTCAAGGCTCCTGGCATTTGATGAGACCTGTGCAGCAGGAGCTTTCATCATACCAAATCCAGGGTGGTGTTTAGTGGAGAAGGGGCCAGGAAAGGGGGTGGGGGAGAAGCCCGTGCTTTTTACTAAATCACTGGGAAACCAGTGGGCTCTTTTTAAGATTAAATATCTTTAAATATCAGGATCTCTGGTTATGAAGGCATGGGTGAAACTGCTTCTCTCAGACAAACCTGAGGTGGAGGATGTAGGTGTCACATTCAAATCAGAGAGGTGCCTCTCAACAGGAAAGATTTAATCAGCTCTCCTTCCCAGGATCAGCTGCCAGATTTGAACATTTACTTGTCTGTGTTCCAGGCAGGAGACACTGCTAATTATGGGAGCAATTCCCATGGATACAGAGAAGAATTGTCTGAGCTGAGGAGTCAAAGCTCAGATCAAGATGGGGCTAAGAGGAAAAAACACCCCCAACATTCTCAGGGAAATTCCAGAGTTGTCAAGGGACATGCCTCCTCGGCAGGAATGCCCCAATATCTGGCATTTGATGATTTGGAAACATCCTTTCCCTCACTTTCCTAACTCATGTGTTAAGAATCCCTTTGTTTGAGAAATGGAATTTAAAAAGTGGCTTCTTTCATTCAAACATTATATGATAAAGTTATCTGGGGGAAAAAAAAAAAAAAACCTGGGCTCCACCAAGAGTGATTTTCATAAATGACCATACCTGAAAAGAGGCAGACTTGACCATCAGGGCAGCCAAAATGGCACAAGCATTTGGAATCTGTTGCCTTATCCTTGCCAAAGACACCACCGGATCCTTTCTGCTGTATGTAAAGTAAGCTGTGGCAAAACTTACCTATCTTGTGGTACAAAACCTAGACTCACAAGTGAGCTGAATTTATATTCTGCCCCTCTTCTTTCTCCATTATGCAGAGCACCTGCTCCTTGTCCCTCCCCCACTCCTCCAGCTGTCTGTCTGTCTCATTTGTGTCAATTAAGGATTCAATACTGCTTGATTTAATTGAATGACTTTCCCTGTGTAGAATCCCAACCACAGATAGGGACCAACTATCACTCCCATTGCCCAGAATAAAAATCTCAAAAAAGCCAAAGGCATGTAAGTGTGTCTTAGAAAAGAGTAACATATGTGTAATATACATGTTAAATAAATATGTCATATAATATTTCAAAAAAGAAACAAAGAAAAGAGGAAGGTACTCACTAAGCTTTGCAGTGAACCAGAGAAGGCAATAAGGGTGAGACTGGGCTCCTGGACATACCCAGTTATATCACTGGTAGCCTGCCAACCGGTAGTCAGCACTGCATAAACCAAGATCATTTGACCCACTCAATTTACTTAAAGCTTTCAGAAGTTGAGTTTTTTTTAAGTTGTGCTGGGTCTTCGTTGCTGTGCTCGAGCTTCCTCTAGTTGAGGTGAGCAGGGGCTCCTCCTGTTGCAGAGCCCTGGCTCTAGGCTCACTAGTTTGGTAGTTGTGGTGCCCGGGCTTAGTTGCCCAGAGGAATGTGGAATCTTCCTGGACTAGAGATCGAATCTGTGTCTCCTATACTGGCGGGTGGATTCTTTACCACAGAGCCACCAGGGAAATCCAAAAGCTGCTCTTAAGGCTTTGAAACCAAAGAATCAACTGGAAGAAATAAACTTCTGCATGACTTCCTAGTTTACAAAGTGCTTTCCCATCCTCAGAAGAATGAGTCTGTCTTTCTGTTCATTCAGTCATTGATCAAATAGGCTCTGTTCTTTAGTCATCTGCCTCTATTCATTGAGCCAGGCAGTGTTCTAGGAGCTGAAATCTATGTTCTAAGAACAGAGAATAAAATCCCTGTCCTCATGGAACTTATATTTTGAAGGACGGGGGGAAGCAAACAAGAAATAAGTAAACCTACAGTCTACCTCACGGTGCTCAGGGTTATGGAGAATCAGACAGTAGGGTTAAGGGAGATGAGGCTTATTGTTTGGGTAGAGTTATCCATTTTACAAAGGGTGATCTTTATCATAAAGGGCTCCCTGAGCTAAGATATAAAAAAAATGGAGGACACTTTACAAACATTAGAGGAGAATTCCTGGCAGAAGGAACAGCAAATGTAAAGGTCTTGAGACAAGAGTTTCCTTGTTGAAGGAGACTAGTGTAGCTGAATAGAGTGAGCTAGAGAGAGATTTAGGAGCTAGGCCAAGGAAGCGGGAGAGCAGGGGGCAGAATTGTAGGGCCTTGGAAGTTATTAAAGACTTTTATTTGAGTGACATGGGAAGTCACTGGAGGAATGATTTATGTTTTATGATATGACTTATGTTTTAGAAGGTTTATTATGGCTGCTAT
Organism: Okapia johnstoni; assembly: GCA_024291935.2. Classification (NCBI taxonomy): domain Eukaryota; kingdom Metazoa; phylum Chordata; class Mammalia; order Artiodactyla; family Giraffidae; genus Okapia; species Okapia johnstoni. The sequence goes on along the minus strand of JAGTYA010000024.1, from coordinate 8,218,868 downwards.
GCAGAAAAAAAGAAGTTAGGAGAGCAAGGGCAGAAGCAGAGAGAACAGTTCGGAGGCAATTGAAGGAATCTAGGCGCAAAATAATGGTGTCTCAGATCAGGATAGCAACACAGAGATGCTGACAAGTCGTTAGATTTTAGAGGTAAATGTCAGGATTTGCTGATGGCTAGCTATAACAGGGCAGGGGTATATGAGAAATAGAGAGGAGTCAAAGATACTGTGGATATTTGGCCTGAGTAACTGTTAGATAATCTGGTGGGATGAACAGAGAGACCTTGAATCATAGATGAGACTAAATTTCAAATCACGGCTTTGGGCTAATATCGATATAATCTTGGGCAAGTCACTGAATCTCTCTGAGCATCAGTTTCTTATTCAGTAAGAAAGTGATAATGATATGATACCTCACTCACAGGTCTATTAGGGCTTCCCCAGTGGTTCAGTGGCAAAGAATCCACCTGCAATTCAGGAGACACAGGAGATACCAGTTTGATCCCTGGGTTGGGAAGATCCCCTGGAGAAGGAAATGGCAACACAGTCCAGTATTTTTGCTGGAAAATCCCATGGTCAGAGGATCCTGGCAGGCTACAGCCCAAGGTTCACAAAGAGTTAGATACAACTGAAGAAACTTAGCGCCCATGCGCACGCACGTGCGCGCGCGTGCGCGCGCACACACACACACACACACACACACACACACACACACACACAGACAAGTCTATGGTGAGAACTGAATGCGATGTTAAAATGCTGAGAAGAGTACATGGTACAGAGATACTTCATAAATGCCAGTTGAATTTGGGAGCAAATAATGTCTTTTGAAATATTATCGATCTGGGGTCTTCTCAATTCTCTCTTCATTAACTTATCATCCTCCATGGGCTCCACTATATTTAGAATAAAAAAAATCTTTCCAAAACCAAGAAGATCCATCATATCTGGCCTCAACTACCTGTCCAACCCACCTGGCCACATTGACTTTCTGTTCAGCTGCTAAGAAAACTTAACAATTTTCTAGTTTCAGAACTATCACACACTCTTCTCTCTGCCTGCAATGGCCCTCACCCAGGTGGCTGGTGCCTTCTCATCCTGCAAGAAACTTACCTTCTTCAGAGTGACTTTTCCTGACCATCACCTTCATTATTCTTTCTTTCAGTGTTTGTTCTGGGAATTCCTTGGTGGTCCAGTGATTAGGACTCAGTGCTTTCACTGCTGGGGCCCTGGTTCAATCCCTGGTTGGGAAACTAAGACCCCCACTTGGTGAGGGCCCCCGCAAAAAAGGGGGGTTGTCCTTTACCTTCAGAAAAGTTAATCACAATTTATAATTCTCGTCACCTAATTATTGTCTGTCTCTTCTTCTAGACTGTATGTTCCATGAAAGAAGGCACCACCAAGTATATTACACAATTCCTGGCATAATCTTGGCTCATAGTAGGCTCTCAACAAATGTTTGCTGAAAAGCTGAGTGACAGAAGATTCTCACTGGTATTCTGCTGCTGTTCTTTAAAAAATAAAAAGTCTCATTTTTTTCTGCCTTTTGCATAGTTCTCAAAGCAATGGCAACCCACTCCAGTCCTCATGCCTGGAAAATCCCATGGATGGAGGAGCCTGGTGGGCTGCAGTCCATGGGGTCGCTAAGAGTCGGACACAACTGAGCGACTTCACTTTCACTTTTCACTTTCATGCCTTGGAGAAGGAAATGGCAACCCACTCCAGTGTTCTTGCCTGGAGACTCCCAGGGACGGCGGAGCCTGGTGGGCGGCCGTCTCTGGGGTCGCACAGAGTCGGACACGACTGAAGCAACTTAGCAGCAGCAGCAGCTATTGCATTTCATTGGCAAGTGGGAACACTTTACTTCATTGAATCAGAAAAGCCCTTGAAAACAAAATAAAGAGAAAAAAGAAAGAAAAGCCCTTGTCTTTTCTTTTGTGTACACTACGCTGGGCTTAACATTTATGTATAGTACTAACACTGATTTGTTTTTTTTTCTGTGCTCACTTCTCAAGATTATACTTGTCTTTAGAGGTAAATGACAAAAGAATAGACCTAAAAAAAAAGAGGGGGGGAGAAAAAAAAATAGACCTAAGTTTCAGATCATCTAAGAATCCTCACTTTTATCCATCCAAAGTACTTGAATAGGCAAAGAGTGGGGAGGGAATTCCAAGGAAGGAATCCCAAGGAAGGGGAACTGTCAGCAAGAGCATGTAGCATGCTGTTTGGAAGAAAATTAGGAAACATGCATAGTTTCTGTCTCTAGATTTTGGTAATTAGGGTAGGAATGTCAAAGATCAGATTGACTATCTAAGGTTGAATGAGCTGGAAATATTGCCTCCTTACCTATTTTCTAAAAGAATTTGTGTAAGATTGATCTTACTTCTTCCTAAAATGTTTGATAGAATTTTCCAGTGAAACCGTCTGGGTCTAGAACTTTCTTTAAGAAATATATTTGTTAACAAATTTGATTTCTTTAAGAGATATAGGGCAATTCGCATTTTCTACTTCATCTTGTGTCAATTTTAGTAAGTTGTGTTATAGATAATATCTTGAATGCTAAACTAATCTTATTTTCTTGAAATGAACTGTATTTTGGAGTCACTAAAGCTTTTTATGCAAAAGAGTAAAATTTGGGAAGTAAAAGTTTGGGAAAAAAGTCAGAGAAAGGGGAGAAACTGACAGTAGACTTTTACAGAAATGTGAGAAATAAATGACAAGGGCCCTGATTGGGTGGTTTTGGAAATCAGGGGAAAGAACCAAATTCCAGTAATATAACCACTACTTTATCTATCTCTTTTTGCCTGAACTAGGGTATTGATAAATTTTAGTACTTAATGGAACATTGTGCTGCTTCTAGCATCCACTCTGCCCTAGGTGGAAAGCATTCCTTGTACCAGAGCCCAGTGTAGAAAGGTATAATGTTTCTGCTGTGATTTAGACTTCCAGCCTCTAAGACTTAGGCCTTAGGACTGGTGCCAGCTGTCTGTCCTTTGGGTTTTAAGTTTAACTTCACAACTAGCTTTTCCAATATACTGTTGTTATTTCTCTTTTTTATATGACAGGTGTGGTTTCACAGGGCATTTAGAGGTTGCTTAAATTCTATAAGTAAGTACTATGCTGTAGCTGTTTTCCTAATTTGGGAACTGAAATGGCAGCTATGATAGAGGGAAGAAACATGGGATTTAGAGTCGAAAGACCTGAGTTTTAACACTGGCTCAACCATTTATTGACTGTGGGACCTATGACAAGGCACCTAATTTCTCTGGACCTTAGCATCCTTATGTGTATACTGAACATAATGCCAGTTTTGCACATATCATAATTTGTTTTGAGAACCAAATGAGGAACTATTTTTCATCTTTTAAAAACAAGCAATCCATTTAATTTCAATGTCTAATTGTTTACGTGAACAATGTTTTTTTAAGTAATTAATTAATATAAATGGGATCTCTCAGCTGAAAATTACAAGAAACTTTATTTTGGGTTTGTTTGGTTTTAGGATGGTCTTCCATGCCTTTAGGTGACTACGGTAGTACTGTTAAGCTTTCGGGAATTTTTTGTTTTGTTTTGCTTTCAATAGAAAATCTTCAACTAAGCCTTAGAAGACTTTACAGTTGAGGACTGAATAACTTTCAAGGGGGAAGTTATTGTGCATTTAGCAAAGGCATTAGTGTTTGATTAGAATTTGCAAGACCTAACTCTTAACCTATAACCTGAGAGGTATTAAACCAGTTATTGGGAATTTTCTTTTTGCAAATATCTACATGGCTTGCTTCCTCACTTCCTTTAGGTCTTTACTCCAGTGATACCCTCTCAGAATTTCCTTGTCCATTCGGTTTAAAATTTAACATTTCCCCCAACTCTTCTCATTTCCATTCTCTGCTTATTCTCCATGGCATTCATCATTTAACGTATAACATGATTATTTATTTAGCTTATATGTTGCCCTCACAAACCCTGTTCATGAATGTGAGCAAACTCCAGGAGATAGTGGAGGACAGAGGAGCCTGGCATGCTGCAGGCCATGGAGTCGTAAAGAGTGAGACAACTTGGCGATTGAACAACAACCTCCATAAATTTTATCTGTTCATTGTTGTATCTCTAGAATATAGGACAGTCCTTGGGACATAATAGGCACCCAATAAATATTTGTTGGATGAATAAAAGAAGACTTCAAGGGTTTTCTCTTTTGAATTTAATAGTGTAAGTATGTGAAAAATCCAGAAGATGCTGTTTTGACAAAACAGTAATGGGACTCTGACTCAGATGCTTCTTCTAACACCATCCACAGCAGACCAACATGTCCACATTTAAACCGTTTTCAGCTCTAGGAACAACGATTGTAAACTTCTCTAGTCACTGTTTACTTTATTGAAAATTGTAGAATTCAGGAAGAAGCAGAGGGGCGCCCAGGGGGTCATCTTCTAAGAAAATGCTCACCCAAATCTTGGGCTCTGGCAGTTTGCCTGTCGAGTAAGTTTAGGAATCATTAAGATAATCTTCTCCTCTTCCAGAGGACTCCCTCTGAAACACTAGTACCCCAGGAGGAGATCACAGCTTAATCCTTTATCATTTAACACTTGAGTTTGATTTAGGATATGGAGTGAGGAATGAGGAGGAAGGTACATTTTACCAATTTTGCAGTTGTGCCTGGAGTTTTTTTCACATACCAAAGTCCCCTTGCCCCTAAATATTACTTCTCAGACAAATACTATAGATTGTAACTGACTGAACAGAATGGGAAATGAAGATGGGAATGTTTCTAATCAGCTACAATTCCATCTATTCAATCAACCCAATCTCTGTAATTGTAACTACAAAGAGATCATAAGGTGGAGAGATTTGAATTCCAAACGTACCAAACTGAAGCCAGCAAAGGTAAACCAGATTCTCTGCCTCCAAATCTGTGCCCTGAGGTATACATTTGGCAGTGGGTGTGCCCATCAATTAGGTCACCATGTGATATAAATAACTACATATATTGTAGTTTATACCCAGATGTTCATAGTCAAGTTGAGTGACTACTGTGTCATGTGCTGTGAGCAGTGATCTCTAACTACTGTCAAGGGCTGACTATACCTGAAGCACTTGCAAACATACAGACTCCCGGGTCTCATTGGAGACCTAACAAAACAGAAACTCGGGGAAGGTACAACTTGATAATTTGTGTTTGTAAATAAGCACTGATGATTATCATGGATGGCCATGTTGGGATACCAAGGAAGTATATGATATGGGCCCTGGCTTTTGGAACTTTACAGTTTACTTGGAAAATTAGAACTGAGATAAGAAATAAGTGAATGTGGTTTCATCAGAGTGGTCAACATGTGGTACTTTATATAAATGTTACCAGTGTGAAGACAGAGGGGAGAAGTTAATGGTGTGGAAGATTGAATGGAGGAAGTAAAACCTTGGTGGGCCTTGAGGTTTGGATAGGATTTAAATAAAGGGGAGAGGAGCATGTAGGAGAAATATCAGTAGGGAATTGAACAAAGGTTCAAAGGCAGGAACATAGCAGTGTGTCTTCAGAACACTGAGGCTGGCCAAGTTAGGAAATGCACTTTGATGAAGAGTTAGAAATAGGGATTGATCGGGAGGTGAGACCAGAGTCTAGAAGATCTTGGATGTCAGGCAGAAGACTTTAACTTCCCTGAGATGGAAAAACTGGTAGTAAAAATCAAACCACCAGCTGAGCAAAATCCACTCTGAGTGTCAGAAAGGGAATGGGTTCTGGTGAATAGTCCCCCTCTGCCTCTTAATTCTAAGATTCTTTCCAGCAAGGGCAAGCTTTCAGAGGAATCTAGGAAGAAACTTGTGTCTTTTATCTCACCCAACTCTCTAATAGAAATCTTTTCAATCTCTGACATAAATTTGCCTCTTCCTTTTGAAATCAGCCAGAAAGTTCCCAGGGAACCTGAAAGCTGCTTCACAATTTAAAGCAATCCTTACCTCTAACGCTAGAAACCCATCTGGGTCTGTCTGTAACCCTAAATTCTGAACACATATTGGTTTGGAAATTCCCTATAACTCAGGAAGCATTTTACCTACCCCGAGTATGAATGTTTTGCTCCCAGTTCTCCTGGTGAGAGGAGGTGTGAACTGTGATCCTATAGAAAACCATTGTGAAGACAGGAGGGCACAGGAGGTATGGTATGTACCTAAGAAGGTAAGCTTTCTTCTCCCTTTGTGTTTCTTTTTTTTTTTTAATTTATTTATTTTAGTTGGTGGCTAATTACTTTACAATATTGTAGTAGTTTTTGCCATACATTGGCATGAATCAGCCATGGGTCCACACGTGCTCCCCATCGTGAACCCCCCCCACACACACCCTCCCTTTGTGTTTCTTTGCTCACTACTGAAACAGAAGTTTCAGAAGGCAAGCCAGAGAGCCAAGCTCCCGGGTGATTGAGGATTTTCTGGTTTCAAATTAAACAGAAAACTAAATTAGCAAATTAATTGTTGGATGTGTTTTCCTGGGCCCTTCATCAGCTGCTGCAGGACCAGTAGCCAATCAAAGAAGAATTTTGGCTGCCCTGGAGAGGGAGCAGGGTCCAGAATCAGGTTCTGCTAGCTACCAAGTGTCAGACATGTTAATTTTAAATTACTTTTATACAGCTTGGTGTCAAAATGATTAAAGCATGAAGAGAAAAACAGAACCAAAGGAGAGAGAAGGAAATCATTTACCTTGCATTTGAAGCAAGGACACTGAAATTCCATTCCAGCTGACTTTCGCCTGTAAGTTACACAAGTTGTAAGTTTTATGCCCTTTAGTGACCACCTAAAATGGGACGGTTATGCAGTGGTCATGGCTCTTCATTCCCTTTGTATAATATCACTATCTCTACATGGCAGAATCTATATCACATATACTAATATGGTCACACTTTTTTCCCTGCTTCCCCAATAAAATTTATTCTGTTAATATATTAGGCACTCTGTGTCAGGCATTGTCCTAACTATATTTTACATGTAATTTATTATATAACCCTCAACAACAATGCCATGAGGTGGATGTTATTATTTCCACTCTACAGATGAGAAAACTAAGGCTTAGAAAAGTAAAGTCATTTGCTCTAGTTGCTCATCGAGCAGAGGCAGAGCTGGGTTTCTAGTTCTGTGAAGTTGCTCAGTCCTGTCCAACTCTTTGCGACCCCATGGACTGTAGCCTGCCAGGCTTCTCTGTCCATGGGATTTTCCAGGCAAGAATACTAGAGTGTGTTGCCATTTCCTTCTCCAGGGGATCTTCCCGACCCAGGGATCGAACCTGGGTCTCCCGCTTTGTGGGTAGATGCTTTTACCATCTGAGCCACCAGGGAAGCCTTTTTTAGTCCTAGTTTTGCCTATTCCACAGCAGTCTTGTCTCCTTTCCATTTTCCCTTTTTGGTAGGAGGAAAACAAATCTAAGTAAGTCTGACTGCTAAGACAGCTTCACTGTCCCTTTTAACAGTCATGTATGTTTTTTATTTGTTTGAAAATGTAGTTGAGATCAGCCTTATTCTCCATGAAATAGCCGCATCTTTACCACACTACTTTCTTGGGGTAAGCATATAACCAGCTCACTAGCGGGCTTGTCTTTGTTTCTGTCTCCAGCTTTCCCAGTCAGTTTCATGGGCTTCATGACACATTTTGCTTAAAATGAGCTGTCTCATCTGAATCTTGCATGTGAAATTTAAGGTTGACCTAGCTGCTACTGTTTTTCAACCATCAACACAAAGCTGTACTGCTTGATTTCTCTCGGTCTGCCAGATTTTATTAATTTTACTTTATCGACCCTTCCTACAGTCACCCCACATTATCTTACTGTGTTGTTTGCCTCTGGAATTGCAGTGTAATGCTACAATTCCATTTTTAAGATCCTCAGTTCAGTCTCTCAGTCGTGTCCTACTCTTTGTAACCCTATGAACCGCAGCACGCCAGGCCTCCCTGTCCATCACCAACTCCCTGAGTCCACCCAAACCCATGTACATCGAGTCGGTGATGCCACCCAGCCATCTCATCCTCTGTTGTCCCCTTCTCCTCCTGCCCTCAATCTTTCCCAGCATCAGGGTCTTTTCCAATGAGTCAGCTCTTCGCATCAGCTGGCCGAAGTATTGGAGTTTCAGCTTCAACATCAGTCCTTCCAATGAACACCCAGGATTGATCTCCTTTAGGATGGACTGGTTGGATCTCCTTGCAGTCCAAGGGACTCTCAAGAGTCTTCTCCAACACCACAGTTCAAAAGCATCAATTCTTTGGCGCTCAGCTTTCTTCACTGTCCAACTCTCACATCCATACATGACCACTGGAAAAACCATAGCCTTGACTAGATGGACCTTTGTTGGCAAAGTAATATCTCTGCTTTTAAATATGCTATCTAGGTTGGCCACAACCTTCCTTCCAAGGAGTAAGCGTCTTTTAATTTCATGGCTGCAATCACCATCTGCAGTGATTTTGGAGCCCAGAAAAATAAAGTCAGCCACTGTTTCCACTGTTTCCCCATCTATCTGCCATGAAGTGATGGGACCGGATGCCATGATCTTCGATTTCTGAATGTTGAGTTTTAAGCCAACTTTTTCACTCTCCACTTTCACTTTCATCAAGAGGCTCTTTAGTTCTTATTCACTTTCTGCCATAAGGGTGGTGTCATCTGCATATCTGAGGTTATTGATATTTCTCCCGGCAATCTTGATTCCAGCTTGTGCTTCCTCCAGCCCAGCGTTTCTCATGATGTCCTCTGCATATAAGTTAAATAAGCAGGGTGACAATATACAGCCTTGACGTACTCCTTTTCCTATTTGGAACCAGTCTGTTGTTCCATGTCCAGTTCTAGCTGTTGCTTCCTGACCTGCATACAGGTTTCTCAAGAAGCAGGTCAGGTGGTCTGGTATTCCCACCTCTTTCAGAATTTTCCACAGTTTATTGTGATCCACACAGTCAAAGGCTTTGGCATAGTCAATAAAGCAGAAATAGATGTTTTTCTGGAACTCTCTTGCTTTTTCGATGATCCAGCGGATATTGGCAATTTGATCTCTGGTTCCTCTGCCTTTTCTAAAACCAGCTTGAACATCTGGAAGTTCACGGTTCACGTATTGCTGAAGCCTGGCTTGGAGAATTTTAAGCATTACTTTACTAGTGTGTGAGATGAGTGCAATTGTGCGGTAGTTTGAGCATTCTTTGGCATTGCCTTTCTTTGGGATTGTAATGAAAACTGACCTTTTCCAGTCCTGTGGCCACTGCTGAGTTTTCCAGATTTGCTGGCATATTGAGTGCAGCACTTTCACAGCATCTTCTTTTAGGATTTGAAACAGCTCAACAGGAACTCCATCACCTCCACTAACTTTGTTCGTAGTGATGCTTCCTAAGGCCCACTTGACTTCACTTTCCAGGATGTCTGGCTCTAGGTGAGTGATCACACCATCGTGATTGTCTGGATTGTAAAGAACTTTTTTGTACAATTCTTCTGTGTATTCTTGCCACCTCTTCTACATATCTTCTGCTTCTGTTAGATCCCTACCATTTCTGTCCTTTATTGAGCCCATCTTTGCATGAAATATTCCCTTGTTATCTCTAATTTTCTTGAAAAGATCTCTAGTCTTTCCCATTCTGTTGTTTTCCTTTATTTCTTCGCATTGATCGCTGAGGAAGGCTTTCTTATCTCTCCTTGCTATTCTTTGGAACTCTACATTCAGATGGGTTTATCTTTCCTTTTCTCCTTTGCTTTTCGCTTCCCATCATTTCACAGCTATTTGTAAGGCCTCCTCAGACAGCCATTTTGTTTTTTTGTATTTCTTTTTCTTGGGGATGTTCTTGATCCCTGTCTCCTGTATCCTGGTGGTGTAGAATTCACCATCCTACTCCCTGGATGTTACTAAATAAGTTTTAGTTGCACCGAGATCTCCTAAAGGTGCCAACTGATACTCAAGACATCATTCAGGATAGTATTGATAATGCTAAAGAAGTGACCTATAAACACAGGGCTTAAATAGTTGCCCACTGATAAAGTTAGAAACTCTGACTCTTAGAATTTCAGGGATGTTATTATCAGCTGACTTTTACTGAGTGCTTTCACATCACTATGTGCTAAGTGTTTTTCAACAAACTAGTGAAGTATGTAATATTGTTTTCCCCCTTTTTTACAGTGACCAGGTGAATGGCAGCAAGGATGAAAGGCACCTCAATATTATATGGTCCAGCCACTACATATATTTTGAATACTTCTAGTGATGGATGTGAAGCTTGTTACATTCCAAGACAATCTATTTCATATTTGCATGATTTCTTCCATATTCTGAGCTACAGTGTGTGTCTCTGAAACTCCTAAATCATCAGTTTTAGAATCTTAGAGCCTCCCAGGACAAGTCTTAATTCTTTTTTTCACACAATAGCTCTTCAGGTATTTCAAGATGGCTCTGCCATCACTTATGAATTCTTCAACTCTTCCTCCTAAGCCTGGATTTCAAGTCTCCTCACCATCTTGGTTGGTTGCTCTCTTTATTACATCCCTCTAAAAGTGAACACGTTACCTAGATGAGGTCTAACATAGAATGAAGTGGAGCTCTTTCTCGCCTCGTTCCAGATGCTGTATTTCTATTAATCCAGCCTAAAATTGTATTTAATTCATCTGAAGCCCCACATGGTGAAAAAACCCAACCTGATTCCCCACCACCCCTCTTTGTTATGTACTTGATTTTCACGTTTATGCTCCTTTTCTAGTTCTCTTGTAACACGTGCACACGATTCAATTCTTTTCTGCATGACCTTGATCCTCATTCTTTGCTCTGTCAGACTGATCTCTCTCTGTGAACGTATGTTACATTTATTTTCTCTCAGCTTCCATCACCTTATGTCTTCCCACTTCATCTCCTGGTTTCTACCTATTTCAACATCAGAGAGTCCAAATCACTTTTAACCATCTTGCTTCTTTCTGAATCTGGTGAGGTTGGATGTGTCTGTCCTGGTTAACATTTACAATGCATATGCTGACAGTTTGAGGCTAGCTTCCAAGAGAGTAATCTGATTTGGAAATGCTTTTTCCTAAGCAGATCTCAACAGATTTCACTTTACTGGAGTTCCAGAAGAAAAAGCATAGCCCTAGACTTGGTCATATAGGGGACATCCTGAAAACAAAAGATGGTGAATTAATGAAAGATGACTCTTCATTTTATGGACAGTTAAACTGACAACCAGCTTGGGTGATGAGAAGCACAATGGGTTTAAAACCTAGTTCTGTAGGTTCCAGCCTGGGTTATGTTGTGCCAGTTACTTAACTTCTTCTTTGTCTCAATTTCCTCATCTGTAAAATAGTAGCAACAATTATATCCACTTCTCATAGGCCTGCAGTGAGGAGTTAATTCATATGAAGAGCTTAGAACAGTGACTATCTCACACATAGTAAAGGACAAATATTATTATTCCTGGAAAATAATTTAAAGGTAGAACAGAAAAGAGATTATTCCTCCTAGGAACTTAGGTTTTCTGCCTACATCTTTACAAACCTTAATTCACTGAGCCTTAGTATTGAGGTTTTGGCTTTATAAGGAAGCAGACACTCAGAAGGAAGCTCAAGAGTCATTTGTGAATGAATGCCCTTCAATCTCGGGCTGGGGAGAAGCAGGGTAAAATTGTTATTTAAGAGAGAGTAAAGGCTAGAAGGATTATAATCTATCAGGCAGGAGATCTGGCATGCTCTCTTCCTTTTTTCCCCATCGAAAGAAACCAACCAACCCACTTTCAAAAATGAGTAAATGCAGTTCCCAGTAGGGGCTGTGGAGCTACAGATCTTACCAAAGAATTAAATGGTCTACAGTGGTCAACTTTTTGTGTTTTTAAAATCTCTGGATTAAAAAAAATGAAAACATGACTTCCTGGCCACCCCTCCCCCACCAACTCCCCTTTTTAGTCTTGGTCATATAGCAGTTCAGCACAAAAGTCTACAAAAAGTCAAAGGTTCCACAGAAAGTTACGTTTGGTCATGTTGTATGGTCTACAGTGTAGACTACACTAACAGAAGAAATTAGTGTAGGTTGTGTCAAATCATGTTAAAATACAACATTAAATAAATGCAAAGAACCCAGAACAAAGAAAGTGATTAAGCTGGTTTAACTGCATTCAACCCACTATGCTAAATCCCCGTAGGGGGCTCTAGTTAAACAACAAATTTAGTTTCTTGGCCTAAATCCTTTTCTTCAAAGAAGAAATTTTTCTTGTGAGTAACTCTGATAAATTTGTTTTCATCTTCTTCATTTCTTAGTCTCTAGGGAAGCTAGGGTGAAAAGAATCTATCTGATTGGGTTGCATTTTTGGAAGAGATGTACTGTGAAGAATGGAATAGAAGGCGATGGGTTACACAGCTAAAGAGGCGTTAGAGGAACTGAGGCATGGGTGAAGTGTGATTGTTCAGCCCCAGAAAAAGGCCAGCTAGTGACACCCGGGATAGGATTTTATCAGGCAGTGAATCAAATAAGGCTGCGAGGGAGATAATAAGATGTAATTATAGCAGTGCTGTTAGTGCCTGTTCATGGGGTCTGGCAGCAATTTGGTTGAACACCCCTCATTTTGAGAAATTTGTAATTTGGCAGTAAGAATTCTTGCCTTAAAATTTGGCACAAACCTTCACAGTTTAATATTGCAAAATCTGGGAAATGTTGAAATGTGGCTGCTATTCTAATTGAACTTTTTCAGGCTTTTTCGAATTGGTTTTTTTCCTGTTGGATTCAGAAACAAACGCCTCTCTTTTAAAAAGTTCACTAAGGTTTTTTTAAACCACAAACTCATGTACGGTTACAAGCAGATGTACTGCTGTAATAAATTCTCATGACTTAAATCTTTGTGTACATACTGAGGGAAAAAAGCTTTCACTTGAAAAACCCGAGTTCCTTCTGTTGGTAGCCCTTTAAAAATTCCCCACAATCAGTATTTTGTTTAATTTCCTTTGAGTCAGAGCGGTGCAACGTGGTGTTGCTCTTGGTTTTATGAACCGACTGCTTCCCCGAAGCTTATTCCCCGTTGTTTTAAAGTAGAAGGGAGGTCACCGGGCTGTAGTGAAATGTGGCCAACTCCGCCTGGGACCAAGCTGGCCCAACGGGCTTCTTTAAAGTAACTGGAAGTTTTCTGACAGGAAACCGGTCAGATCTTATAAGCGTCGGCTCGAGTTCCCACGGCCCCGGCAGCTGCGGGTCCCCCGACGCCCCTCTCGGGGCCGGGCAGGAGCGCGGGGTGCGGGGCGCTGTGGGCGGCAGGGGGCAGCAGCGGGAACCCGTTGTTCTCCAGGCAGGGGGTGGGGCGGGAAGCTGCCCCCCCCACTCCGTTTCCGTGCCCCGCGCTCTCCCCTCCCCCTCTCGAGCCTTGCCCTGCCTTGCCTTCCCTATCCGCGGGGAGGAGGGCGGGGGTGCGGAGCCCTCCCCCGAGACTGGGGGCGTGTGCGTCCCCTCCGCTCCCCTCCCCCCGGCCGGGCTCTCCTGGCTCCCCGAGGCGGGAGTTTCCAGGAAGAGCTCAGAGCGCGGTCGCACCACCGAGCGCACGGAGACGTCAAGTAGTCCCTGAGAGCGACCCGATTCAGAGAATTCTAGCTGCCAGAGGCTGTCGGGAGTTGGAACTCCGAAAAGACTGGAAACAGCTCTCTGGCCAGGGGAGCTCTGGGAAAGAGGTCCGAGGTCCCACTTTCCATTCCCGGAGAAATATGTGTAGTGGAGGCGGAACGAGTTCCGGCGGAGGGCTCGGACGCGCCGGGTGGAGTGAAGCGCCGCGCGGTCGAAGCGCTCAGAGTTAAAGTGGGCGGGAAAACCTGGAGCGGACTCTCCCTGACACGCCTAGGACCTCCCTCCCCACTCCTCGTGGGGGAGGGGAACGAAAAAAGAAGAGACAGAAACGTGTTCCTTTTCTCTGCTTCCTAAATCCCTAGTGAAGAAACAAGTGGCGACTCGCCACTTCGAGAAATGCGCGGCAGGACCTTCAGGTCCCGGCGGGGAGAGATCGTCTGGCTCCTCCTCCAGTAACGTCCGCACCGTCGGCGATGGGCGCGCGGTCAGAAACCCAGGCCTGCGACCTGGAGGAGCTAGGCGCGCGCATGCGTGCGGTGGGCGCGCGCTTCCCGCCCCTTTCCTGAGCGCGTTCGCTTCCCTCCCTCCCCCCACGTTCCTCGGCCGCCACCTCAGAGGTTCCCCCGCACCCAGCCCTCTCTTTTCGGGGGAGGTGGCCCATCTTGCCCATCGACTGACTAACCCCTTCACCCCAGCTTCGCCCCGCCTCCCCTGAGCTTCGGTACGAACTCCGCAGCTAGGGCTCAGCTTTCACATTCCCGCCTCCGCCTTCTATCTCCCCTCCCAACCCTTAAGCACTTCCTGCAAACTACCCAGTTCTCGCTCCTTTCGGTGCCGCCTCCTCCCAGCCCTAACTGGATGGCTGCTTTCACGTTGGTGGGGCTCTGGGTAGCACCTTGTATTCCTCCTGCAGGCGATGGCTGCTCCATTTTACAGATGAGGAAGTTAAAGTCCAGAGCACCGACGAGCTGGACTCGAAAGGCTCCTTGTTGTTCAGTCGCTAAGTCGTGTACGACTTTGCGACCCGGTGGCCCGTAGCACGTCAGGCTGCCAAGTCGTTTACTATCTTCGGAATTTTCTCAAACTCTTGTCTTTTGAGTGGGTGATGCTCTCTAACTACCTGACAAAACATGGTCCGGAGGAGGAGGGAATGGCAAACCATTCCAGTATTCTTGCCAGGAGACTCCCATGTACAGTATGAAAAGGCTCCTTTTGAGTTGTCCCCCAAAGCAAACACCGTAACTGGCTTTGGAAAGAGTAACCCTTGACTTGCTACAATTTAAGCAACCTTGGAAAGCCAGTCCCAGTCTTTTGGCACCCTCAATCCTTCAGGCCAAACCACCGAGCCCAGTTGGCAAACACCATAGAAACAGTTTATCCCAAATCAACTATGTAGCGATCACTAAATTAGAAAAAGAGCAAATTGGTGTTTTTAGAGGTTATGTATAGGCTATTTATTCAATGTGAAGTCGTTTTTAAACGCACTGTGTAATATTTTCTCTTAGATTTTGTAATTCTCTTATTCCTTCCCCAATTTGAGATAATGTTTTTGGTTTTAAAAACATTTTGACATAATTTGTCTCCCAGTAACAACAACACAACAAACTTTTCCTTTTTGTTAGTATCAGTGTTAATCGCACAGTCATGTCCGACTGTTTGCAACCCCCTGGACTGTAGCCCACCAGGCTCCTCTAGTTCATGGGATTCTCCAGGCAAGAATACTGGAGTGCGTTCCCACTTCCTCCGCCAGGGGATCTTCCGCACCCAGGGACCGAACCTGGGTCTCTTGTATTGCAGGCAGTGTTTACCTTCTTAGACACCACAGAAGTGCTTTGTTAGTATGGTTGATTATTATTCCTAAATTCCACACCTCAGTCCCTAAAGCCAATTCTTCCCTGGGCTTCGGCTCCAGTTAAAAGTTATCTCCAGTCGGTGAGAGGTTTGCAAGAGACGTCATAGAGAATCTTGAGGCACTGCATCTCTAAACTTTTTGTGTATCACAAACTTTAAAACTGTAAGTGGGAATTAAAGGAAAAGATTTGTATGATTTTATGTATATCAAGAGATTCATTATTTCAGATTCAAATGTTTTGAGATTCTCATTCCAAGCATTGTAAATATGGGTCTGTTTTGTTTTGTTATTTTATTTATTGGCTATGCTGGGTCTTCCTTGCTGGGGGCTTTCTCTAGTTGCTGCGTGCAGGAGCTACTCTTTGTTGAGGTATGTAGGCTTCTCATTGTGGTGGCTTCTCTTGTTTCAGAGCACAGTCTTGAGGCGCTTGGGCTTCAGTAGTTGCAGCACACGGGCTCAGTAGTTGTGGTGCATGAGCTAAGTTGCTCTGTGGTGTGTGGGATCTTCTTGGACTGGGGATGGAATACGTGTACCCTGCATTGGCCCCCTGCATTGGCAGGCAGATTCTTATCCACTATGCCACCAGGAAAGTCACTGGTGGGACTTTATTTTAAATGACTGTCTTATCACTATTTCCTTCTATTGCAAGTATTTCTAA
Organism: Okapia johnstoni; assembly: GCA_024291935.2. NCBI lineage: Eukaryota > Metazoa > Chordata > Mammalia > Artiodactyla > Giraffidae > Okapia > Okapia johnstoni. The sequence goes on along the minus strand of JAGTYA010000024.1, from coordinate 8,202,847 downwards.
ATTATTTATTGGACTGATGTCTTCTAAGCATAATGATGGTCTGAAGAACCAGTCCAGATTATTTCAGGGCAGTTTTTTAAGTTGACTGAATGTTGCATGATAAACTTTCTGAACACTTGTTCAATAAATAAATGTTTTCTATGTGCAAAGCACTATATTAGGTCTTTTGTGAGATATAAAGTTGGACAAGCTAGGGAGGGGTATTCTTCAGAAGCAGTCTAAGTGGAGATAAAATTCTCTACATAGGCTCAAATCAGTAAAAATTCGTTGTTATTTCTAGATTGATTATTTTTTTTATCACTTAAGTTATATTGATTTGAAGTTTCCAAAAAATTTCCCCCATGTTCATTTGCAGTTCTCAGGTTCTGGAGAGCCAAGAAGCATCTGAATAGAAAAGATGAGGAGTGGGCAGTGATTTAATGGAAATATGAATAACAACAAGTTCAATATTGAAAAATGAGATTATAGGAATGGCAGGAAAGAAAAATGTAAGTGTAAGGATATCCAGGGCTTCAGATTTTAAATTGTGAAGAAAGATAGGAAGGCCTTAGGAAGTATGTGCTGTTTAACTTTGCATGAGTGTTCATAAATGTACCTTTTGTTTTAGGAAGGATGAAACAGTTTTGTATTTAAGCACATGACTACCGACACAGATTTGGTGAAGATTTTTTTTTTTCTTCTGGCCTCACTATGCAGCATGTAGGATCTTAGTTCCCCAACCAAGGATCGAACCATGCTCCCGCAGTGGAAGCACAGAGTCCTAACCACTGAACCACAAGGGAATTCTCTGATGGGGAGTTTTAAGGAATACCAGTGGTAGAGAAGAAAAATCTAGTTTGCAGTGGAATTCAAACTTCCTATAGCACGAGGAGGGGAGAATTCTTTGATTTAAGTTAGACAGAGTCAAAACTTTTACCTACCCCACCCCCAAAGAAAATCAATTACAGTTGAGATTAAACATATAACTTAAATCTAAATACTTTTAGCTCAATTAAGGATGCATTGCATTTGAACTTTATTATTCAAATTTACATTTCTACAGTGATTTTATAAGCTTTAGCTTCATTCTGCTACTCTGAATGTTTCTGCTGGGCTCCTGCTTCCAGTTACTGCAACTTTGCAGTTACATCCTGGTTTGCGGACTGATGCCTCTCATGGGGGTGGTGCTATATTATGGTGTAACTAGGTTTTCAGCTCGATTCTATTCTACTTCTAATAGATTCAGAAGTTAAATTGTAAGAACCTCAAGAACATAGTCTTTCTTGAGTAAAATGAAGAAATTACATGTGAAAATGTATCACTTTGCATTAAATCTGGGGATAATTTTCTGAACTCTCGTACGTACTGGAGGAGGGCATGGCAACCCACTCCAGCATTCTTGCCTGGAGAATCCCATGGACAGAGGAGCCTGGTGGGCTACAGTCCATAGGGTCGCAAAGAGTCGGACACGACTGAAGCAACTTAGCATGCGTGCATGCGCGCACACACACACACACACGTGCAACTGTGCCCCATAGACATTAGAGTCAGACAGCTGTGGTTTGTTCTAATTGAACTGGGAGATCAGTGGCACCATCTGATTTCCTAAGGGAAAATCACGTTGTAGACTAAAACCTATAGAAAAATTGACACAGTCATCAGCATTATCATAATGGAATTCAGGTTTTGCTTTTCCGTTTATTGTCAACCTCTGGGTCATATAGCATAAATAGATCCTTCCTTGCATCCAAGTTGGTCTTACATCCAAGTTGGAAGTCATAAGGCTTCCATTTCTTTAGTCGTTTTATGAGCCATAGTTTGAATAGATGCCTAGTGAATCTTTTTATCATCAAGCTTTCTAAAGATGATTTTTCTGGTCACTGCCTCTGACTCTGTTCTTTTTGGGATCCTGGGGAAGTCATTCCTCTTATTTGGGCTTACAGTTTCTCTATCTAGAATCTTGCTGAACCCATGACCAGCCCCAGGTCATTCTACAGTGGGTCATTTCTTTGCCTCAGTGCTGCAGAGCTCTGGACTTTTAAAGTAATTTCTTCTTTTACTTCAAATCCAAGTCATTTAGCTTTTATACATTGATGAGAGAACTTTTACATTGAAGGATTGAAAATTTGGGCTTCAAAAATGATGTTATGTTAAGGCAAGGCCTTAGAGAGGTTAGCGGAACAAAGAGACTATTCCAAGGATTCTTAACTTGGCATCCAGGATAGAATGCATTGGGTCCTGAATGTGGATTGGGGAAAATCACATCTTTATTTTCACTAATTCGTAATTGAAATTTAATGTTTCTTTTTAGTCTGAATGAAACAAAACCACAGCAGTATTAGCAGTACTGTACTTGTGACAGTCACTGATAGAAATCATAGGTAATTTCATAACAACACTGCGATTGTTGCAGACATGCTGATACAGTTTGTGTTCATTACTAGGAGATCTTGTTATTTAATGTGTTAATAAAGAAATACATTAATTACTGTATCATACATTTTTAAAATTTGGGGGACTTCTCTTGTGGTCTAATGGTTAAGACTTCAGACTCCCAATGGAGGGGACATGGGTTTGATCCCTGGTTGGGGAATTAAGATCCCACAAGCTACCAAAAACATTTTGATAATTACTTCAGTATGATAGGTTTCCTCTGTAAACCAATGTACTATCCTCTATAGTTATTTTATGCATTTAAAAGCATTATTCTGAGAAAGGATCTACAGGTTTTTCCACACTGCTAAAGGAGTTATTGGTACAATGAAAGATTAAGAACTCCTGCTTTAATCAAAAATAAATACTGTTAGTAGTGGGGTTTTTTGTTGTTGTTTCTTTTTTTTTTTTTTTTAATAATATTCATTCTTTATTCTCCTGTATGTTATTGTTTGTCTATCAGTGTGCCTGATTCCTTATATGTCTGATTTTGCGATCACATGGGCTATACAGGAATTCTCCAGGCCAGAATACTGGAGTGAGTAGCCTTTCTACAGGGGATCTTCCCAACCCAGGGATGGAACCCAGGTCCCCCACACTGCAGGTGGTTTCTTTACCCGCTGAGCCACAAGAGAAGCCCTTGTTGTTGTTTTTTTTAACTTATTTGTTTTTTAATTGAAGGATAATTGCTTTACAGAGTTTGGTTGGTTTCTGCCAAACATCAAATAGTGGGTTTTAAACCATCGAATAAAATAAGAATCCATGAGTCCACTCTGATATAAATAAGTAAATGAATCATTACATAAATGTAGAAAAAGTGAAACTTTTTCTTACAGTAGTTTGACAACGAATAAATATGAATGCTAAAACCAGTGAGTGAAAATTTGTTGAGTAGCAGGATATTTACAAGGCAAAGTATCTTTCCATAAATTATTTAATAGTTACAAAGAAAGTGGAGAGACCTCATTAACACCACGTTAACCAAGTCATCAAACCTACATCACTGATATTGGAACAAATTGACTGCATGTACCTCTTAATAAGAAGCACTGAGGACACAATATCACTTCAGTGGTAATCCTGCCAAAATGCACAAACTGAAACTAATCATGAGGAAATGTCAGACAAACCCAAATTGAGGGCCATTTTACAAAATAACTGGCCTGTACTCTTCAAAAATGTCAAGGTCAGGAAACAAAAAGAAAGGCTGAGGAACTGATCCAGATTAAAAGAGACAAAAGAGACATGACAACTAAATGCAGTGTATGACCCTTAGATTTAATCCCAAACCCAGAAAAAAAAAAAAAAATATATATATATATATAGCTCTATATAATGTTTTTAGGACAATTGAAAAAATTGTCCATGGACTGTAAATTAGATAATAGTATTGTATCAGCATTAAATGTTCTCATTTTTATACACACACACTGGTTACATAAGAGAATAACTTTGTTCTTAATAAATAACACACTGATGTATTTAGGGGTAAAAGTATATATTTCTAAGTCTTAAATGGTTTAGGGAAAAATACATATATTTATAAGTCTATACATAAAGAGAGAATAATACAGTAAGTGGAAAAAATAGAAATAATTTTAAAATTTGGATAAAAGACTTAGGGGAGTTCCTTCTACTATACTTGAAATTTTTCTGCAAGTTTGAAATTACATTGCTTTATAACAATTGTCCCACTCTCACTTTGACGAGGTGAAAATTGAGATTTTGAAAGAAGACTGCTCAAGGTCTGAGTTAGGGCCAAAACTCAGATATCCAGATGTCAGTCCTCTTTTTACACCAGCTGAATTGTTTGGTATTTGTGTTTGGATGACAAAGGTTGAACCACCCCTTTTTTACTTCTCTTTTTAGTTTCTTGGTTCCTTAGAGCTAGTTCCTTCTACTAGAGAACCAGAGTAACATAACTAAATGCTTCTTTCGGTTCCTTCATGATTAGGCAAGGATCAATCTGAAGTTTCTGAGCTGGGATGTCTCTCCCTTCGTAGGTTTAATGTCTTTCTTATTGCCAACCATTTTCTGTACATGGTAGGCTTCTTTTATGTGGTATTATTTGAATCCCCCTCCTCCATAGAGTGATGGTGTTTTATTGTTTAAACTTCTTTCCATAGGCCACTCCATTTCAAGGTCTCTTTAATATTGATGGTGGTGGTTTAGTTGCTAAGCTGTGTCTGACTCTTGCAACCCTGTAGACTGTAGTCCACCAGGCTTCTCTGTCCTTGGGCTTTTCCAGGCAAGAATACTGAAGTGGGTTGCCATTTCCTTCTCCAAGGGATATTCCCGACTCAAGGAACCCAAGTCTCCTGCATTGCAGGTGGATTCTTTACCAACTGAGCCACCAGGGAAGCCCTCTTTAAATCATGTGTTTTCATTTCTGTTGTTTTAAGACTCACTTTCCTTAATTGGTGGAGGATCAAGACATAATATGCTGAAAAAAGGGGAATATAGCATTCAGAATTATAAAATACAGAGATTAATCTAACAACAATTATGGACGATGGGGACCATTTACTAGTCTTACTAGTTATTGAGTAAATCAGCTTTATCAAAAAATTAAGAAACCAGATCTATCATTTTCCATGTGAATCAGTGTAAATCAGCTCTTTGTCATCAGTTTGGGGATGCCTTGTCTCCAAGTGAGATAATGGAAAATATTAATTAACAATTAAATGTCAATAATTTTATATGGCTCAACCTGATGGCAAGTGTATTATTAAGGGAGTCATGTGTTTTCCCTTCTCTTAGGGAACTGGTAGAAAAATGGAGATAGTTCATGTGGTATCTGCTCTTGAATCTTTAACTTCTCACTTTTCCTACCTTGGCTGTCCCTCTGTCCTGCCACTCTCTGCTAGTCTTCAAGTTCCTCCAGATTTCCATTTTGGCTTATATTAGTTTCTGCCACCTGGGATCCATCCAGTAGTTCACAGAGTTGAAATATCAGAGGCAGTTGGTTCAGTCTCCTTATACTTGAGATGAGGAAACAGAGCTAATATCATAAAGCTGATATCTCAGAAGTATGGCAGGAATGCTATATCCTGACTCCCAAGACAGTGGTCTTTCTATCTCAATATCCATGCTCTACCATGTTCTACCTTATATTTTCTACAGCCCAATTTTTGGACGTGAGCCTATCTGTCAATCTCTCCCTCAGTTTCTTCTCCCCTTATCTTTTTCTTAGCCTTCAATTCTTGTCAGTCACCTGGCTCTTCTTTATTTCCTCGTTTTTGCCTTTTTATCATTCAAGAGAAACTTTAGCTTGTGCATTCTACCTTTCTCTTTACATTTTTGCCATTGATGAATGGTGAAAAAATAATTGTATTTTCTTGATTTTTACCTTCTGGAGTGATACCATGGGGAGTAGCTGGGACAGTTTTAAGATAATGAAAGATATCCTTGTGTATTTGTGTGTCTAATGTGTATTATGTTATACTTATGAAATATTTTGAAAGTAATTTAAGAAAAACTGTGGTTGATAATACCTGTCTTTACAATAAAAATTACCATAGCCCAATGAGAACAATCAAAAGGACTTAGAATATTATTTTTTTTTAAATGAATGTGTGATGTTTTGTTAAGTTTCACGGAGTAGAATTTGAATTGCCTTTTGACTCTGCTGAAAATATACCCTATCTTTATTCCTAAAATATTGAATTCTTTATTTGAAAAGACCTTTGGGAATCATGTTCAAGGGAACAGAGTAAAATATCAAGAAAAAAATTATTTAGCATGAGGGAAGTAGAAGACTTTAGGGTAAGAATAAGACTGGGTGCTAAGAATATTGTAGCAATTTTTAAAGAGCAGAGCAGACTCAATTGCTTTCTTATAATTCTTGTATTTTTAAGACAGTTCAGCTAGAGACTCAGCCAATTAGTAGAAAAACTTGAGAGTGAATGTTTGGTATGTGAATCTGGTACCTTAAGGAGTATCTCAGGTTTTCTGTACCTTTAAAGACTTAGTTGTGGATAAGAAGTATGCTGTGATCACCTTATTTAGCCAGCATCTGCATCTTACAGCCCAGCAATTTGGTTTTGTGTGCTTTACCTACTTTGGGACAAATTGGCCTTCTGTTGGTAGGTGTGGGCTTCCCTTGTGGCTCAGCTGGTAAAAGATTCGCCTGCAATGTGGGAGACCTGGGTTTGATCCCTGGGTTGGGAAGAGTCCCTCGAGAAGGGAATGGCTACCCAATTCAGTATTCTGGCTTGGAGAATTCCATGGACTATCTATGGGGTCACAAAGAGTCAGACATGACTGAGTGACTTTCACTTTCATTTTTCATCGATAGGTATGCCTTATGTGGGATACTGTTTCATCCTGAAGACTGGATAAGCACTGACTGATGGAGGTAAGACCTCAATGGAAGCTTTACTCTCTTTTTTAAAAAACATTTTTATTTGTTTATTAGTTTTTGGCTGTGCTGGGTCTTTGTTGCTGTGAGGGCTTCTCATTGCAGTGGCTTCTCTTGTTGTGGAGCATGGGCTCTAGGACGCATGGGCTTCAGTAGTTGCAGCACCCAGCTTCAGTAGTTGTGGCTCCTGGGCTCTAGACAGTATAAGGTCAATAGTTGTGGTTCATAAGCTTAGTTGCTCCACAGCATGTGGGATCTTCCTGGACCAGGGATTGAACCAGAGGCTCCTGCATTGGCAGGCAGATTCTTTATCACTGAGCCACCAGGGAAGCCCTGGAAGCTTTACTCTTAAAGAGAGAGGTGGGTATTTATATTTTCTTCCTTCTGCCTTGTAGCTTTTCTAGAAATGATCTTTGGGTTTCTTTTATTAGTTAATCTCCTACTCCCACCCCCAACCCATCTTTTTATGTGTAAAATAAGTCTTTGTTGAAAGCAATTTATGTCAAAGTTGTACAGTTTTCTTTGGAAAATAAAGATGGATATGTATCAGTGGTCTCTTTTCCTTTCATCGTCCTGTTACTTATAAGTTTGGAAAAACATAGAAGAGAAAGACCTCTTCATCTGGAGCTAAGGGAGTTACCATTGATAATTGTGAGTGAGTTTTAGAGACTTAATGATTCTGTCTTAATAAAGTAACAACTCTAATTCTCTTATTTAATCCCTACGAACTTGCAGAGTTTTCTCCAACTATCAATTATTCATATTGGATAGCCAGAACTGAAAAAAATGTAGATTTATTTCAGGGTGTATTCACAATTATATAGTGAAGCTGAATGTGACACACATATTACCAAGTTTCTTATCAAATATAAAAAAATCACTTTATCAAATATAAATCACTTTATCAAATATATTTTCAAATATAAAAGAATCATGCTTATTACTCATGCCTCTGTTCTGCAAGTATTTCCTATAAATACAGTGGCCAATACATTAAAAAGATTTCTCACTTTGGCCTTTTTTTATTAATAATAATTTTTTTTAGAAAGGTTAAAGTGAGAAATTTTTTCTTTTATTTGTTGAATTTGCTCCAGGACTCCAGAAAAAAGAGTGTTACTGATAAACTTTAAAGTGACTCACCACGGACTACCCTTTCAGATTTCTTCTGGACTGAAGAGCTTAGTTGATGAGCTTGACTTAATACCTACATCCATTCTACCTTGGTCAGTACTTATCAATCTCTTAAAATGTGTTTCAAATGCTCTTCTCTTCATAAAAATGTCCTAATAAGATGGCCAAGATGCTCTTGTTCTTCTCTTCTAGTCATCCATTAACACAAAAAACGTATCCCAAGCCAGCCGATTGCTTGAGATATTAGTGTGTTCCGGGTGAAATACGTTTAATAAACACTGTATATTATATCCCTTTCTTGGAGATGATTCATGTTATGCATAATTATGAATGAATATTAAAGTCTCTGAGAACATCTTCAGTAAAAGAAATCTGCTTAATTTTGTTTAGCCCATTGTACTCAATAAATACTTTATGAATTGCAAGTTGTAATTCAAGTGTTAACTTTTCACATGAAGGCTTTCATGACTCCCACAGGCAGCAGCCAGTGTATCTACCACTGAATTCACATAGCTTGAAGTTATACTATAAAAGTGCTGTAAAAATTTAGTTTCTGTTACTACTATGATATAATCTTTGGATTGTTAGTTTAAAGCTCATTCAAACTTAATTAAGGGAATTTACTAGTTATCAACTAATAAATCAAAGTTTGGTCCTCAGTGTTGAGGCTCAGTGATGTTACTAAAGACCTAGCTTCTTTCCATTTCTTCTTCTAAAATATTTGGTTTTCTAAAGTTTCCTCTTTCATAATCTCAGTATGGACGCAGCAGTTTCTAAGAAGGCTGCATGTGCTTCCTTCACCTCTAGTGGGAAGAGGACATCTCTCAAGGAAGCTCCTTCAGAATAACAAGGAGGAAGCATCTTTCCCAGAAGCCCCAGCAAAGGTTTTTCATATCTCATTGGCCTGAATCAAGATCACTTGCCCATCACTGAACTGATCAATGTCCATGGAGATAGCATGTGCTATGCTTAAGCCAAATAGGGTCTATCCTGGTTTTGAGTGTGAAACTTCCTGTAGTGATTTTACATAAGAGAATATGGACACTCTTTCTAAGGTGAAGGAGGAGTAAGTGCTGGGCAGTCAAAGCCAGTAAAAATCCATTACATGATGCTTAACACATTCCATTACTTTTCTATTAAGTTATACCTAATTAGTACATTAATCATTCTGTATTAACTTTGTTCACACAAAAACTTGTACAGAAATGTTTATAGTATCAATATTTATAATAGCCAAAAATTAGAAAAAACCCAAGTGTTTGTTAGCTAATGAATGGATCAACAAATGTGGTATATCCATTCAATGGGATGATATTCAGAAATAAAAAAGAGTGAAGCACCAGTACTTGCTACAACATGGATAAAACTTGAAAACATTATGCTAAGTTTAAGAAGCCAATCACAAAAGGCAACATAGTGTATGATTCCATTTATATGAAATGTCTAGAATAAGCAGAACCATAGGGACAGAGTAGATTAATGCTCACCAGAGACTAGAGGAAGGGGGGAAAAGGGAAATGGTTGCTAATAGATACAAGATTTCCTTTGGGGATGATGACAATGTTCTGGAATTAAATAGTGGTAATGCTTGAACAACTTTGTGAATATATTCAAAAGCACCAAATTACACAGTTTACATTTAAACTGTAAATTTTTATGGTATGTGAATTATATCAATTAAAAATATGTTTTCATATATACCTTGAAGTTAGGAGCTCATTTTCCTATTTGTATTTTCAATGACCACCCACTACCAACCCCGGTGTCTTACACATAGCAGGTACTCAAAAAATATTTGAATCGTCATTCAGTCACTTAGTTGCATCTGACTCCTTGTGACCCCATAGACTGCAGCACACCAGACTTCCCTGTTCTTTACCATCTCCCGGAGCTTGTTCAAACTCATGTCCATTGAATTGGTGATGCCATCCAACCATCTCATCCTCTGGCTTCCCCTTCTCCTACCTTCAAATTTTCCCAGCATTAGGGTCTTTTGCAATGAGTTGGCTGTTCGCATCGGATGGCCACAGTATTGGAGTTTCAGCTTCAGCATCAGTCCTTCCTATAAATATTCAAGGTTGATTTCCTTTAGGGATTTACTGGTTTGGTTTCTTTGGGGTCCGAGGGACCCTCAAGAGTCTTCTCCAACACCACAGTTCAAAAGCATCAATTCTTCAGTACTCAACCTTCTTTATGGTCCAACTCTCACATCCATACATAACTACTAGAAAAACCATAACTTTGACTATACAGACCTTTGTCAGCAAAGTGATGTCTGTGCTTTTTAATATGCTGTCTAGGTTTGTCATAGTTTTTCTTCCAAGGAGCAAGTGTCTTTTAATCACCATCCACAGTGATTTTGGAGCCCAAGAAAATAAAATCTGTCACTGTTTCTGTTGTTTCCCCATCTATATACCATGAAGTGATGGGACTAGATGCCATGATCCTAGTTTTTAGAATGTTGAGTTTTAAGCCAGCTTTTTCACTCTCCTCTTTCATCTTCATCAAGATGCTCTTTAGCTCCTTTTCACTTTCTGCCATAAGGGTGGTGTTATTTGCATATCTGAGATTATTGCTATTTCTCCTGGCAATCTAGATTCTGGCTTGTGATTCATCCAGCCTGGCATTTCACATGATGTACTCTGCATATAAGTTAAATAAGCAGGGTGACAACATACAGCCTTGATGTTCTCCTTTCCCAGTTTGGAACTAGTCCATTGTTCCATATCCGGTTCCAACTGTTGCTTCTAGACCTGCATACAGTTTTCTCAGGAGGCAGGTAAGGTGGTCTGGTATTCCCATCTCTTTAAGAATTTTCCAGTTTGTTGTGATTCACACAATAAAAGGCTTTAGGGTAGTCAATGAGGCAGAAGTAGATGTTTTTCTGGAATTCTCTTGCTTTTCTATGATCCAGTGGATGTTGGCAATTTGATCTCTGGTTCCTCTGCCTTTTCTAAATTCAGCTTGTACATATGGAAGTTCTCGGTTCATGTACTGTTGAAGCCTAGCTTGGAGGATTTTGAGCATTACCTTGCTAGCATGTGAGATGAGTGCAGTTGTGCAGTAGTTTGAACATTCTTTGGCATTTCCCTTCTTTGGGATTGGAATGAAAACTAAATTTGAGGTTTTGATTGAGTGGAAAACTAAATTGAAATAACTGATTATATTTTTATCTTTAGGCTCCAGAAAGTTGCTTAGTTCTCTCCTTAAATTAGCAATGTAGTTAGCATGAGTGCAGATCAACATCCTCACAATGAACAAGTATATTGTATTCAAAGATTATTCTTCACTTTTGTTGCTTTACTTTGTTACTTGTCACCTTTAACAGATACTTTTTGATTAAATACCATTACAGAATTGAGCTGGTTAGTCCATGTTCTCTTCACTTCCACAGTATTTATTTTCCTGATTTACTTGTAAAAATTGCTTTCATTAACTTTCAGCTTTGAGAGCAAAGAGTTTAACTGGGCCACTGAATTTGTTTTGTCTGAATACTGCTTATAATATTTATATTATTTTAAAAAACTATTACCTTGAGTTTGTTTCCTCCTCCAGAGGGCTTTAATCATATTAGCACCATTCAAGTTAATCACGGAGAAGGCAATGGCAACCCACTCCTGTACTCTTGCCTGGAAAACCCCATGGACAGAGGAGCCTGGTGGGCTGGAGTCGGACACGACGGAGAGACTTCACTTTCACTTTTCACTTTCATTGAAGAAGGAAATGGCAACCCACTCCAGTGTTCTTGCCTGGAGAATCCCAGGGATGGCAGAGCCTGGTAGGCTGCCGTCTGTGGGGTCACACAGAGTGGGACACGACTGAAGTGACTTAGCAGCAGCAGCAGCAGCAGCAAGTTAATCATCTTTATACTTGACTCCATAAAGGTGGAATGTGGAGGAACCCATATATACAGGTGGAATTATTTCTTCAGATCATGAATCTGAAGACAGGGAATATCACAAACAAATTTATTACCAAGGTTCTTTCTGGCTTTACTTAAACTGGCTACTCTACCTTTTCTGTCTCATCCCAGTTTATGTGATATATGGAGCCTGTTTATCTCTGCCATTTAGAAGCATTAGTTTTCATAGCCCTTCCGTCCTGAGGGTTGGGTGGGAGATATTAGCCAGCAGATTTTGCTGGTTTTGAAGTAAGATTTCTAAGAAGCGTTCAAATAACTGTCCTTCTACCCGTGAATACTGCTTTTAACAACTGACATCCTCATGGCCAGTAAATGCCTCTTTTTTTCCTTATTTAGCTAGAGAAGTACACTTTTATCATTTTCTCCAAATTTTTTTTTTTTTTTTTTTTACAAATTTCAATTCTGTATAAAAAATGGAAAGAATAGTACAACATCCATGCCTTCATTCAAATTTATGAATTGATAACATTAATATTTTGTCTTATTTGCTAAGTTGTATATATATGCATATATCTTAAAAATATATACATCCATACCTTAAAAAATATTATTTTATGATCCTTTCAGATGTAAGTTGCACATTGTAGACATCATGGCATTTTCTTAATTTTATTTTATTTCTTAAGTTTATTTACTTGGCTGTGTCACATCCTAGCTGTGGCTCATAGCTCGCAGGCTCAGTAGCTGTGGTGCACAGGTTTAGTTGCCGCACAACATCTGGGATCTTAGTTTCTAGACTAAGGAGCACACCTGCAATCCCCTGCATTGGAAGGCAGATTTTTAACCACCGAACCACCAGGAAATTCTGGAGCTTTTAATTTCTTTAGTTCCCTTTATTCTAGAACAATTCCCCACCTTTTTTTTTTCTTTATGACATTGCCATTGTAAGGTCTCAATTTGGATTAATCAGATTATTTCTTTATGATTAAAGTTAAAGATTTTCAGCAGAAGTATTATATAAGTAGCCAGTGTTCTTTAAGAATCAGTGTGCTCAAGACATGATCAGCACTTGCTCCATCCTTGTTTTCCTTCCTAACTCTTCTTCCGTAGCCATTTGTTCATTCACAAGCATTTACTGAAACAGCCTGGTCTATTCCATCTTTTCTTTAGTCCTTCCCCAACTTAATTTTTTTTCCTCCTGTATACAGAAGTAAAATTATTGGGTTGGAGAAAGCTAGATTCTTGAACATAATAGACTGAAAATTTCCATGCAGACCTTAGGAAATTATATTAAAGCCATCATTTCACTAATGATTCTGAGGCCTGGAAGCCCCAACTATTGAAATGTAGTCTTTCAAAAGATCAAAGAAGTGGCTCAAGTTATCAGTACCTATGGGATACCAGAAGTTTCACACTGTTATTAAATAAGGATATTTTTTTGGGGGGGAAACCTAGTTAATCTACTTGGTGATCCATTTTTTGGGTAAAATTTTATCATTTTTATTTTGTTTCTTCTTTGGTTTTGGGCTACAGATGCTTTTCTAAACACAGTAGATGTCTTCTCATTAGAGTTGAAGCAGCTTTTAATGATTTTTTTTTTCTTGCATCCTTCCTGCTCTGTATAATTGGTCATACTTCAACCTGTCTTTTTATTCCTCCTCAAAGAGCTACTATTAGTGTTCTGTTTTCTTCCTACTCTCTTCTTTTTGAGGAATATGGTTGAACGATGCTTTCTGTTTCCTTGATGAAGGTGGAGGTGATTGGCGCTTGATAGCCTGTTTGCCCTCCCTATCCTCCTTGTCTTTCTCAAAAATAGCTTCAAAAGATGGGTCCTTAGTTCTCAAAACATTTTGCCATTTCTCCCTTGGAGTGAAATTGGTTGCATTGGTTGATACGGGAATCCCTGAGGAATGCTCTGAATTTGTTAGTAATTGCTTTGATTCCTCATTCTCCGATTTTCATAGAAGACATAGAAGCCAAAGACACATAAGTGAAAAAATAATTCCTATCTTGAAGGATAAAATAATTGCCCTGAAAAGGTTTTGCACACAACAAAGAGCATACAGATGAAGGGATGTCTGTCTTTGCATTTTTGTTTATTTTTTTGTTTGCTTGTTTTTGAGATGAGGCAACAATTTATTGTTCAATCACTAAGACTCTGTGATCCCATGAATTATAGCACACCAGCCTTCCTGGTCCTTCACTATCTCCCTCAGTTTTCTCAAACTCTTGTCCTTTGAGTCCGTGATGCCATCCAACCATCTCATCCTCTGTTGCCCCCTTCTCCTCCTGCCCTCAATCTTTCCCAGGATCAGGATCTTTTCCAATGAGTCAGTTCTTCGCATCAGGTAGCCAAAGTATTGGAGCTTCAGTTTCAGCATATTCCAACGAATATTCAGGGTTGATTTCCTTTAGGATTAACTGGTTTGATCTCCTTGCTGTCCAAGGGACTGTCAAGATACTTGAAAAGAAATGGCAGTTTGTTCACTAGAATAGAAGGGGATGAAATCCTGACTAAGGGATAGCATATGAAGAAGCACAGGAATATAACGTAAAAGCGTATATTTAGAGAACAGTAAGTAATCCTCTTTGGAGGAAAATATCATCATCATTGGCCTCAAGCTATTTATATACATTTTTTTATTGGCTGCGTAGCATGTGGAGTCTTAATTCCCCTGTGCTATTCTGTGCTGTGCTTAGTTGCTCAGTTGTGTCCGACTCTTTGTGATTCCCATAGACTGTACCCCACCAGGCTCTTCTGTCCATGGGGATTCTCCAGGCAAGAGTGCTGGAATGGGTTGCCATGCCCTCCTCCAGGGGATCTTCTCAACCCTGGAATTGAACTCAGGTGTCCCAAGTTGCAGGTGGATTCTCTACCATCTGAGCCGCCAGGGAAGCCCCTTAATTCCCCTGAAGTGAAGTGAAGTGAAAGTCACTCAGTCGTGTCCAACTCTTTGTGACCCTGTGGACTATACAGCCCATGGAATTCTCTAGGCCAGGATACTGGAGTGGGTTGCCATTTCCTTCTCCAGGGGATCTTCCCAGCCGAGGGATCGAACCCAGGTCTCTCACATTGCAGGCAGATTCTTTACCAGCTGAGCCACAAGGGAAGCCCCTTAATTCCCCTACCAGGGGTTAAATCTGTGCCCCTGGCTCATGACCCCTACAGTAGAAGCATGGCATAGAGTCCTAACCACGGAATCACCAGGAAATTCCCAATTTTTTTTTTTCAAATACAGTGGCCAGCACAAAGATAACCAGGCACATGAGGAGAAAAGATACTATGAGGAAGGAGAGAAATAATAGATAATAGAAACAGACCCGAAGGAACTCTGATGTTACAATGAGTGGACAGAGACTATAAAACAACTCTGTTTACTATGTTCCAGGAGATAAAAGTTATACTTGAACAATTGGGCAGAGAACTAGAAACTATAAAAAGTGACATTAGCAGATTTGTAAATGAACAAAGTAGAAACTCTAGACTGAGACATGGTGAGCACTGAAATTTGTAAAATCAGAGAGATTCAAGTCTGGTTACCTTGTTGGTCCTGTAAGTCCAAGAAGATATACAGAGCGAAAGAGAGAAGAGAAAGCATGTGACCTCAGGGAAACAAAGATGCATGGAGAGAAAGCTACCTGACTATTTTCCAGTTTGGCCTCTTCTCACTACAACTGATGCCATAATAAGTATCTTTGTACACATACTGGCATTTTTATGTACTGGCATTTTTATTTCTATTAAAAAGATCCCATATACCGCGTTAAAAGGATATATTACATTTTAAAAGATATTGCCACACTACTTTCCCAAATAGTCATAGTGCTTGTTATTTCCCCCAGCAATGTATGAGAGTTCTCATCTCCCCATATTCTTTCCAGTACTGAATGTTATCAATGTTTTGATATATTACCAATCTGAGGAGTTAAAAATAGTATGTTAAAAGTCTATTTTTTTGTTTTTATAGATTTTTGTTTTTTGCTTCACCATGCAGCCTGTGAGATCTTAGTTTTATGGACTTCCAGGGAAGTCCATAAACATGACCAATGGAATAGAATAGAGTCCAGAAATAAATCTTTGCATAGATGTTCAAAAGGTTTTCAATAAAGATGTCAAGACCTTGCAATGGAGAAAGTAGTCTTTTCAACAAATAGTTTTGGGGAAACTGGATACCCTTGTGCAATAGACTCTTACCTAATAACATATACAAAAATTAACTCAAAATGGATCAAAGACCTAAATGAAAGAACTAAAACTATACAACTCTCAGGAGAAAAAAGCAGAGGAAAAATTTCATGTCACTGGATTTGGCAACAATATCTTGGATATGATGAGAAAAGGGAGAAAAGGGAACTCTCTTATGCTGTTAATGGGAATGTAAATTGATATAGCCACTATGGAGAATGGTATGGAGATTTCTTTAAAAACTAAGAATAAAGCTGCTATATGACCCAGCAACCCACTACTGGGCATATAGCCTGAGAAAACCACAATTCTAAAAGACACGTGTACCCCAGTGTTCATTGCAGCACTATTTACAAGAGCCAGGACATGGAAGCCACCTAGATGTCCACAGACAGATGAATGGGTAAAGAAGTCGTGGTACATATATACAATGGAATATTACTCAGTCATTAAAAGGAATGCATCTGAGTCAGTTCTAGTGAGGTGGATGAACCTAGAGCCTGTTATACAGAGTGAAGTAAGTCAGAAAGAAAGAAACAAATATTGTATATTAATACACATATGGAATCTAGAAAGATGGTGCTGATGAACCTATTTGTAGGGCAGCAGTAGAGACACAGACAGATAGAACAGACTTGTAGACACAGCAGGGGAAGGAAAGGATGGGACAAATTGAGAAAGTAGCATTGAAACATACACATGACCAAATATAAAATAGATAGCCAGTGGGAATTTGTTGTATGACACAGGGAGCTGCTCAGTGTGGTCAAAATAATAATCATAATAATTTTTTAAAAATAAAATAAATCTATTTTGTTTTTCTCTGACTACAAGTAAAGTTGACCATCTTCTGTTTTTTTTTGTTGCTGTTTTGTTTTTTTAACATTTGCATTTCATCTTTAATAAACTGCCTGTTCTTATTCTTTGCCCAGTTTTTTCCTGTTTATCATTTTGTTATTAATTCATAGGAGTTATTTTTACATTAATAATATTAGCCTTCTGTCTAGCGGGATTTTCCTTCCATTTTATTTAGTTTGTGGTGTCTTTTGGTATTCAAAAACCTCACAAAATAGTACCATGGCCCCACTACCATTATAAGATGAATTTAGTATGGTGGGGCTTCCCTCATAGCTCAGTTGGTAAAGAATCTGCCTGCAATGCAAGAGATCTGGGTTTGATTCCTGGGTCAGAAAGATCCCCTGGAGAAGTAAATGGCAACCCACTCCAGTATTCTCGCCTAGAGAATCCCTATGAACAGAGGAGCCTGGCGGGCTACAGTCCACGGGATGGCAAGAGTCAGACACGACTTAGCAGCTAACCCACCACCACCACAGTGTGGTGGGAGGTAGGGAAAGCAGCCCATAGAAAATGTGATGCTGGCTGGAAAACTTAATGGGTGTCTACTGTATGAAATGTTACAAAGATATGGCCTTTCTAGCAAACAACTGCAAGGAAATGACAGAAGGCACTGGATATGGGTGTTGTTATTTACCTGAGTCATGGTTTACATGTCACCATCCACCATAATTTCCTCTAATCATTTATTTATTCAGCAAACATTTATTAAGCAACTATAATGTATCAAGCTCTGTATTATAACAGAATACAAAAATAACTAAGATGTGGGTCCTACTTTTGAGAGGCTTATGCTGTATTTGGGGAGGTAGAAATGTTAAATTACCAGTAGTGGCAAAAAGATGAGCATCACACTAGAAAGAGGATGATGCCTCAGGCTAAGAAGCTGTAGACTTAAGAAGGGAATGAAAGACTTCCCTGGTAGTCCAGTGGTTAAGAATCTGCCTTGCAGTGCAGGCGATATGGGTTCAGTCCCTGGTCTGGGAAGATCCCACATGCTGTGGGGCAAAGCCTGTGCACCACAACTAGACAGTCTATGTGGCCAACAAAAGATCCCACATGACTCAAAGGAGATCCCTTGTGCCAAAAAAAAAAAAAAAAGTGAGCATATCTGTGTTACGTTCTAAAGGTAAAGCTGAAAGAACTTATTGATCATTGGATATAGGTATCAGGAAAAGAGGGATCAGAGATGATCCTAGGTTTGGGGCTTGAATAATTGTGAATAATATCCAGAAGAGTCTTCATATGTGTGTGTGTGTGTGTGTGTGTGTGTATATATATATATAATGTTTGGCTGCCTGGGGTATTTGTTGCTGTGTGCAGTCTTTCTCCAGTTGTCGAGAGTGGGGGCCACTCTCTAGTTGGGGTGCCTCTATGGCACATGGGCTTAGTTGCCCCGTGGCATGTGGAAGCATCCAGACCAGGGACTGAGCCAGTATCCCCTGCATTGCAAGGCAGATTCTTAACCACTGGACCACCAGGGAAGCCCCCAGAAGAGTCTTTTACTGAGTTGGAGGAGACTGAAGTAGATAGAGGTTTTAGGGAAAAGTCAAGAGTTCTTTTCTTTGGCCATGCCAGGAACTTGAAGATGGAACCTGGCCCAGCAGTGAAAGCCCCAACTCCTAACCACTGGACCAGTAGCGAAGTCCCAAGAGTTCTATTTTAGATATGTTAAATCTGAGATGTCTGCTAGACATCCAGTGAATTTTCAAGTGTATATTTAATATATGAGTCTGGAAGGTCGGGGAGACAGGCAAGACTGGATTATAAATCAAGCGGTCAATGGCAGTGTTTAAAGCTATCAGACTGGATAGGATCACTTAGGGCAGAGTGTGGGTATAGTAGAAAAGAGCCAAAGAGAGAACCAATCTTTAGAAATTACATAGAGGAAGAGGAGGATCCAACCAAGATGACTGAGGAGTGGCCATGGAGGCAAGAAGAAAACTAAGAGAATGAAGTGTCCCAGAAGTCAAGAAAAGAAATTACTTCAAGCAGGGAGTAATCAACAGTGTTGAACAGTGTTGAGAGGCTAAGATGAAGATAGAGATGGAGGTTATAATGACCTGAACAAGGCAACTTCAGTAGAGTGGTGGGGATAAAACCTAGGTTTGAATGGATTAGAGAGAGAAAAAAAATGAGAAAGTAAAGATAGCAAATAGACAAACCCTTTGAGTGGTTCTGTAAAGAATTAGGATGATAGCTGGGAGGGGAGGTAGGTCAGGGAAAACTTTGAAAAAAACTTTTTCAAAAAATAGAAACAACTTTTGAATAGGTTGCATTAGGTACAAAATTATAAAGATACAAAAGGGTAAACAGTGAAAAGTCTCACTCCGACACCTTTCCCCCAGTCACAGTGTTTCCCTTCCTCATTCCAACGTTTCCATTCTCTTTTGAATCCTTCTGGAGATATTCTGTGTTTGTACAAGCAAATATATATATATTCTTCCACTTTCCCTCCCTTTAAACAAATTCACAAATGGTAGCTCATTCTACACACAGTTTCTGTCTCTCGCTTTTCTATTTCTCAACATATCTTGGAGATTGTTCCATTTAGGTGTACAAAAAGGTCTTCCACTTATTTTGCTTGTGGTTGTATTGTGTTGTTATACCATAATTTATTTATTCAATCCCCTAGTGATTCCTGTTGATGAATATTTAGATTGCTTTCAATCTTTTGCTATTACAAAACTGCAGTGAACAATTTTATATATAAATCTTTTCACATGTGCGGCAATATATCTATAGGGTAAAATTATTTAGACAAATTGTTGAGTCAAAGGATAAGTACATTTGTGAGTTTGATAGATATGGTTCCAAAATACTTCAATATAATTTGTACCAATACCTCTACCACCAGCAATGATAAGAGTATTTGTTTCCCTATATCATGTTACTAATTTTTTTATGTTTGCCAATCTAGTTAATGAAACAAGGTTTCTTAGTGTATTTTAAATTTTCATTTATTTCTTTTAAATGAGGTTGAATATAGTCTCAAAAGTTTAAAAGCTATTTGTATTTCTTTTTCCTTGAATTGTCTCTTCTTATCCTTTTTATCTTTTTTCATCTTTCTAAAGGATTATTGGTCTTATTAGTTTGTCGGAGCTCTTAA
Organism: Okapia johnstoni; assembly: GCA_024291935.2. Classification (NCBI taxonomy): domain Eukaryota; kingdom Metazoa; phylum Chordata; class Mammalia; order Artiodactyla; family Giraffidae; genus Okapia; species Okapia johnstoni. Next base: position 8,182,932 of record JAGTYA010000024.1, on the reverse strand, counting down.
TATATTAGGCGCATTAGCCTTCTCTTTGTGATATGAATTGCAAATATGTCTTTTCAATTTGTTTATGTTGATTTTTCTCTGAAGAAATTTTTTTTTATGCAGTTGAATTTTTCTGAGTTTTGTGTCATACTTCGAAAACCATCCCCACCCCCAAAGTTTTTGTTTGTTTTAATTTCTCAGGAGAGTTTTTTAAGTATGGGGAAGGAGATACTAGAGCGTGTTCACACGATTTCAATAGGAAGGTAGAAATTGATAATGCAGGAGAGATTAAGGAAAATTTCAGGAGCAAAGTCTATAACTAGGCTAGAGGAAATGTGAAACAAAGCCTAAATGGGACAATTGGTCTTTAATAAGAACAGGACACTCCTGAGAATATAGGTGCTGATGCAGATATAGGTTGGTGGATTTGGTGGTGAGAGGATGAGAAAGTTCTTATCTGGTTGCCATATTTTCCCAGTGGTATAAAGGCAAATTTATTAGCTAGGTGCAGAGCAGAAAAGGATGTTAGGGCTTGAGGGCAGTTGAATATTTAGAAGATTCAAACGCCTTATTGGATTAGATGTTCTAGTTCATGTTCATTTTCCCCACCTTGGAACAAAAGATAATTTATTTAAAATTTTTGTTGGTATAATGATTCAATCTGATGGAATGACTTTGTTTTCCTTTGAAACCTTTATGTTTGGAGTATGCTTCATATAATTACATTAGTATAATTAACTTGGCACCAATGTGTTATGCATGGGTTTCTAGCAGTGTGGGCTTGTCTTCAAGAGGTGTTTGGGCTCACTCTTTGGACAACAACTGAAAACTCTTCACAAATAATTCATGTTCTATACTTACCACACAGCTGCTAAAAGCTTAACAACTTGGGCTTGAGTTATTTGCCTTGTTTTGTTCACTTGGCATATGTCCCTAAAGAGATAATTTGATTGAGTTGATTTGCCATTACTCAGTACTGAGTTATGCGTTTTTGTTTTTAGTTCTACCTCTGTTTATTGGAGAAGAAAATGGCAACCCACTCCAATATTCTTGCCTGGAGAATCCCAGGGATGGAGGAGCCTGGTGGGCTGCCATCTATGGGGTCACAGAGTTGGACACGACTGAAGTGACTTAGCAGCAGCACCTCTGTTTATTGCTATCAACCCATCTCCCTCCACCCAGCTCAGGCTTGCATGCTCAGTCATGTGACCCCAGAGACTGCAGCCCACTAGGGTCTTCTGTCCATGGGATTTCCCAAGCAAGAATACTGGAGTGGGTTGCCATTCCCTTCTCCAGTGAATTCTGCTTTTGAACGCTAAGCCACTGCTACTGCCTCAGTGGCAGTTGACTAGCCTGTATATAGCTGCCTTCGACTTGTGTCTTGGTCTCTGGTTAATCAGTTGTGATAGCAGAGTATATTTCATTCAAAACAGATTGTATGAGTCATATTACTTGAGCAGGAAAGAACAGTTTGGACCATTTTGCCTAGAAAGGGTCCAAGTACCTGGCAAACCCAAATGGCTGCATGAACTCCTTCAGTTCAGTTCAGTCGCTCAGTCGTGTCTGACGCGTTGTGACCCCATGAATTGCAGCACGCCAGGCCTCCCTGTCCATCACAAACTCCCGGAGTTTACCCAAACCCATGTCCATCGAGTCAGTGATGCCATCCAACCATCTCATCCTCTGTCGTCCCCTTCTCCTCCTGCCCCCAATCCTTCCCAGCATCAGGGTCTTTTCCAATGAGTCAACTCTTTGCATGAGGTGGCCAAAGTATTGGAGTTTCAGCTTCAACATCAGTCCTTCCAATGAACACCCAGGACTGATCTCCTTTAGGATGGATTGATTGGATCTCCTTGCAGTCCAAGGGACCCTCAAGAGTCTTCTCCAACACCACAGTTCAAAAGCATCAATTCTGTGGCACTCAGCTTTCTTCACCATCCAACTCTCACATCCATACATGACCACTGGAAAAACCATAGCCTTGACTAGACGGACTTTTGTTGGCAAAGTAATGTCTCTGCTTTTAAATATGCTATCTAGGTTGGCCATAACCTTCCTTCCAAGGAGTAAGCATCTTTTAATTTCATGGCTGCAATCACCATCAGCAGTGATTTTGGAGCCCAAAAAAATAAAGTCTGACACTGTTTCCACTGTTTCCCCATCTATTTCCCATGAAGTGATGGGACAAGATGCCATGATCTTAGTTAGTTTCTGAACTCCTTCAGCCCTCCCAATAAATTGTTCAGATCCTTTGTTTCAGTGATTAATTCTACAAGGAATCTAACTTCAGCAAATAATCCTTAGAAGGCAGTACAGCAAAGTGGTTAAGAGTCAGATAAACTTAGAATTGGATCCCAAACAGTGATGAGTAAGTATCTCCTAGAGTTTTATTTCTGTGGCTCTCGTCATCACTATGCAATTAAAAAATGAAAGAACCTGGGACTAGCCCAGTGAGTAAGAGTCTGCCTGCCAATGCAGGCGACATGGCTTCAGTCTCTGGTTTGGGAAGATTCCAAATCTCTCGGAACGACTAAGCCCGTGTGCTACAACTATTGAACCCGAGCTCTACAGTCAGCAAACCACAACTACTGAAGCCTACATACCCTAGGGCCCGTGCTCCACGATGAGAGAAGTCACCACAGTGAGAAGCCCGAGCACTGCAACTAGAGAGTAGCCCCTGCCCTCTGCAACTAGAGAAAAGCCTGAATGCAGCAACAAAGACCTAGCAGAGGCAAAAATAAATAAATAAATAATTTAAAAAACAAGCAGAAAACCCAAAAAACCCTACCACATCCCCATGGGGATATAATTCACATACCATGAAATTCACTCATTTAAAGCGTAAAATTTAATTATTTTAACATATTCACAGACTTGTGCAACAAGAAGCACTTTTGAAATATTTTCATCTTCCACAAAAGAACCTCCAGTCCATTAATCACTCCCATCCAATAAAACCCTGCACAAGCACTAATCTTTTTGTCTTTATGGACTTGTGTATTCTGGACTTTTCATATAGGGGAATTATGCTACGTGATCTTTTTTGACTGGATTCTCTCATTTAACACAACGTTTTGAAGTTCATCCAAGTTGTAGCATACACCAGTACTTGAGTCCTTTGAATTGCTCAATTATAATTCCATTGCTTGAATATACCACTTTCACTGATCCCCTTATCAGTTAATGAACATTTGAATTGTTTCCACTTTTTGGTTATTATGAATAATGCTGCTATGAACATTCATGTGCATCTCTTTTCATATAAGTATTTGTGTGGATATATATTTTTATTTCTCTCGGATATATCTTTGGAAGTGAAATTGCTAAGACATAGGGTAATCCTATGTTTGGCTTTTTGAAGAATTGCCAAACTGTTTTCCAAAATTCTGGACCGTTTTGTATTCCCACCTGCAGTGTATGAGGGTTCCAATTTCTTCAAACCTCACCAACACTTGTAAATATTTGTCTTTTATATTGTAGGCATCTTAGCGGGTGTGAAGTGGTATCTCATTGCGGTTTTGATTTGCATCTCTCTAATGGCTAATGATTCTTGAGCACCTTTTTATGTTTTTTTAAAGAAATTTTATTTTTGTTTTTTAAAATTTATTTATTTCTTAATTGAAGAATAATTGCTTTACAGAATTTTGCTGTTTTCTGTCAACCCTCAACATGAATCAGCCATAGGTAATTTTATTTTGTTTTATTTTATAAATTTACTTATCTACTGGCTGCACGGCACAGCATGTGGGATCTTAGTTCCTTAACCAGGAATCAAACCAACGTCCCCTGCATTGAAAGTGCAGAGCTTTAACCACTGAGCCATCAGGGAAATTCCACCTTTTTATGTTTTTACTGACCACTTACATGTCTTCCTGGGAGAAAGTCTATTCAAGTCCTTTGTCCATTTGGGGAAAAAATGGGCTTTTTTTTTTTTTTTTTTTTTTACTGTTGAGTTATAAAACTTTAAAAAATATATATTCTGGATGAAAATCTCTTATCAGATTTGTAAAAATTTTTCTCCCATACGGTAGGTTGTCTTTTTGTTTTCTTGATGGTATCATTTGCCGCTAAAGGTTTTTAATTGTGATACAGTCCAATTTATCTGTTTTTTTTTTCTTTTGTTGTTTATCTTCTCAATATTTTGAATCTTCTCCTCTCAGTCTCTCTTGAACCTACTCCAAAACCAGGCTTTTGCCCTTACCACTCCGCCAAAATTGCTCTTGGTCAGGTCACCTATGACCTCCATGTTGTTAAGCCAACAGTCAAGACTCAACCTTCATTCTTTATGACAAAGATCTTACCTCCTCCTTCTTGAAATATCTATGTTTTATCCACTAGACTTCCAGGTCACTACACTCTCTTGGTTTTCTCCTACCACACTCACTGACTGCTCCTTTCAGTCTAGGATTCAGACCTTGGCTTCTCTGTTTTTACTCTATTGGTGATTTCATCCAGCCTGATGGCTTCAAATATTATCTATATGCTGACAACTCCTTGACTGGTATCTCCGTCCCAAACTCTCTGCCTAAAACATTCTTCCTCCAGGGAGCTCAGTTCGTTGCTCTGTGATGACCTAGAGGGATCATCTGGTGGGGGAGAAGGTGGGAGGGAGGCTCAAGCGGGAAGGGATATATGTACACATATAGATGATTCACTTTGGTGTACAACAGAAACTAACACAACATTGTGAAGCAATTATGTGCTATGCTGTGCTTAGTTGCTTCAGTCCGGTTCTTTGCAATCCTATGGACTGTAGCCCACCAGGCTCCTCTGTCCATGGAATTCTCCAGGCAAGAATATTGGAGTGGGTTGCCATGCCTTCCTTCAGGAGATCTTCCCAACCCAAGGATCGAACTCGGTCTCCCCCATTGCAGGCAGATTCTTTACTGTCTGAGCCACCAGAGAGGTCCAAGAATACTTGAGTGGGTAGCTATCCCTTCTCCAGGGGTCTTCCTGACCCAGGAATTGAACCTGCATTGCAGGTGGACTCTTTACCAGCTGAGCTACCAGGGAAGCCCGCAGCAATTATACTCCAATTTAAAAACAAAACATTCTTTCCCCAGATATACACATTACTGATAACCTGCTATGGACTGAATTGTGTTGTCCCCCCCAACCCGTATTTATACATTGAAGCCCCAACCCCCAGTATGCTATTTAGAGATAGGGCCTTAATGAAGGTAATTAAGGTTGAATGAGGTCATAAAGGGGGACCCTGATATAACAAAGTTAATGTCCATATGAGAAGAGATACCTGAGAGCCACCTCCCTTCCCCTCTCTCTCCCTCCCTCTCTGTTTCCTTGTGCACACAGAACAAGAAGGCTGCCTTCCACAGGCCAGGAAGAGCTCTCCTCAGAACTGGACCTTGCTAACTCCCTGATCTCTGATTTCCAGCCTCCAGAACACGAGAAAAATGAATGTCTATTGTTTAAGCCACCCAAACTATGGTGTTTTGTTATGGCAACCTGAATTGATTAACACACACCACTTTCTCCAGGTTTTTGCTCAGATGTTGCTTTCTCACTGAGGCATTTCCTCACCATCCTGTTTAAAGTTGCAATCCCACCTAACCCCAGCATTATCTTTCCCTCTTTTCTGCTTTATTTTTCTCCAGTGAATCATTCGGCATATTATACCTATAATTATTTTTTATTGTCTAGCTCCCATCACTAAAATGTCAGTTTTTAACAGTAGAGACGTTTGTCCATTTTGTTCACTTCTGTTTCCTTAATACCGAAACTCAGTTCAGTTCAGTCGCTCAGTCGTGTCCAACTCTTTGCGACCCCATGAATCGCAGCATGCCAGACCTCCCTGTCCATCACCAACTCCCGGAGTCTACCCAAACCCATGTCCATCGAGTCAGTGATGCCATCCAACCATCTCATCCTCTGTCGTCCCCTTCTCCTCCCACCCCCAATCCTACCCAGCATTAGGGTCTTTTCCAATGAGTCAACTCTTTGCATAAGGTGGCCAAAGTATTGGAGTTTCAGCTTCAACATCAGACCTTCCAGTGAACACCCAGGATTGATCTCTTTTAGGATGAATTGATTGGATGTCCTTGCAGTCCAAGGGACTCTCAAGAGTCTTCTCCAACACCACAGTTCAAAAGCATCAATTCTACGGCGCTCAGCTTTCTTCACCGTCCAACTCTCACATCCATACATGACCACTGGAAAAACCATAGCCTTGACTAGATGGACTTTTGTTGGCAAAGTAATGTCTCTGCTTTTAAATATGCTATCTAGGTTGGCCATAACCTTCCTTCCAAGGAGTAAGTGTCTTTTAATTTCATGGCTGCAATCACCATCAGCAGTGATTCTGGAGCCCCCCAAAATAAAGTCTGACACTGTTTCCACTGTTTCCCCATCTATTTCCCATGAAGTGATGGGACCAGATGCCATGATCTTAGTTTTCTGAACGTTGAGCTTTAAGCCAACTTTTTCACTCTCCTCTTTCACCTTCATCAAGAGGCTCTTTAGTTCTTCTTCACTTTCTGCCATAAGGGTGGTGTCATCCGCATATCTGAGGTTATTGATATTTCTCCCAGCAATCTTGATTCCAGCTTGTGTTTCTTCCAGCCCAGAGTTTCTCATGATGTACTCTGCATATAAGTTAAATAAGCAGGGTGACAATATACAGCCTTGACGTACTCCTTTTCCGATTTGGAACTGTTGTTCCATGTCCAGTTCTAACTGTTGCTTCCTGACCTGCATACAGGTTTCTCAAGAGACAGGTCAGATGGTCTGGTATTCCCATCTCTTTCAGAATTTTCCACAGTTCACTGTGATCCACACAGTCAAAGGCTTTGGCATAGTCAATAAAGCAGAAATAGATGTTTTTCTGGAACTCTCTTGCTTTTTCGATGATCCAGCGGATATTGGCAATTTGATCTCTGGTTCCTCTGCCTTTTCTAAAACCAGCTTGAACATCTGGAAGTTCACGGTTCACATATTGCTGAAGCCTGGCTTGGAGAATTTTGAGCATTACTTTACTAGCATGTGAGATGAGGGCAATTGTGCGGTAGTTTGAGCATTCTTTGGCATTGCCTTTCTTTGGGATTGGAATGAAAACTGACCTTTTCCAGTCCTGTGGCCACTGCTGAGTTTTCCAGATTTGCTGGCATATTGAGTGCAGCACTTTCACAGCATCACCTTTGAGGATTTGAAATAGCTCAACTGGAATTCCATCACCTCCACTAACTTTGTTCGTAGTGATGCTTTCTAAGGCCCACTTGACTTCACATTCCAGGATGTCTGGCTCTAGGTGAGTGATCACACCATCATGATTATCTGGGTCATGAAGATCTTTTTTGTACAATTCTTCTGTGTATTCTTGCCACCTCTTCTACATATCTTCTGCTTCTGTTAGGTCCATACCATTTCTGTTCTTTATCGAGCCTATCTTTGCATGAAATGTTCCTTTGGTATCTCCAATTTTCTTGAAGAGATCTCTAGTCTTTCCCAATCTGTTGTTTTCCTCTATTTCTTTGCACTGATCGCTGAGGAAGGCTTTCTTATCTCTCCTTGCTATTCTTTGGAACTCTGCATTCAGATGGGCATATCTTTCCTTTTCTCCTTTGCTTTTCGCTTCTCTTCTCTTCCCAGCTATCTGTAAGGCCTCCTCAGACAGCCATTTTGCTTTTTTGCATTTCTTTTCCATGGGGATGGTCTTGATCCCTGTCTCCTGTACAATGTCACGAACCTCTGTCCATAGTTCATCAGGCACTCTGTCTATCAGGTCTAGTCCCTTAAATCTATTTGTCACTTCCACTGTATACTCATAAGGGATTTGATCTAGGTCATACCTGAATGAACTAGTGGTTTTCCCTACTTTCTTCAATTTAAGTCTGAATTTGGCAATAACGAGTTCATGATCTGAGCCACAGTCTGCTCCCGGTCTTGTTTTTGCTGACTGTATAGAGCTTCTCCATCTTTGGTTGCAAAGAATATAATCAATCTGATTTCGGTGTTGACCATCTGGTGATGTCCACGTGTAGAGTCTTCTCTTGTGTTGTTGGAATAGGGTGTTTGCTATTACCAGTGCGTTCTCTTGGCAAAACTCTATTAGTCTTTGGCCTGCTTCATTCTGTATTCCAAGGCCAAACTTGCCTGTTACCCCAGGTGTTTCTTGACTTCCTACTTTTGCATTCCAGTCCCCTATAATGAAAAGGACATCTTTTTTGGGTGTTAGTTCTCGAAGGTCTTGTAGGTCTTCATAGAACCGTTCAACTTCAGCTTCTTCGGCGTTACTGGTCGGGGCATAGACTTGGAATACCGAAAATAGGGCCAGGCAAATCATAGGCTTTTAAAAAATAAATGAATGTTAAAAAAAGATACATGTCAAGACACTTAAAAAAAGTGAAATAAAATCTTTTCTATCCCCCAAATTAATATGTAATAAAATAAGTAGCTGATGAATGACCAAGGAGGGGAAATATGAATGAATGATTGCCATCATAGTTTGAGACTATATAATGAAATTCAGTATATTATATAGGAATAACATCAAATTGGCTACTTCTGTGAAAATTAGCATTCAAGCCTTCATGGTTATGTCTTTGGAACTGTTAATTAACAGCTTCATCAGTTAACAAAATTTCTTCCCTTGTGACCACTGCAAGCCACAGTTGGAGCTGAGATGGTCTTTACACCAACACCGTATAAACATAGCCCTGTCCTAGAATATTTCACTTTTATGTTTCATTAAACACCAAGTGTACATTGGTGGCTCTTCTGACTTTGTTGGGAGATCCTCTTCAAAGCTCTGTGATCCATTGCTGGCATTACTGTGCCCTCCTGTTTTTTACTAAATATCCAAATGAAAACGTTTGAATATGGGAGTACCAGCTTCAGTGTTATCTTTTTTTTTCTTTTAATCAAGATATCTGTGTTTCATGTTGGTCATTATACTTTGGCAATATAAGATAGATTTGTTTTTGCTATTGCTTTATGGCAATTCTTTGTATATGGGATGAGAAGGTCATCAACAGTTAGAAAGACCACCAGTGAAAGCCATGACCTCATTATTTTGATGATGGAACTCTGCATGGATGCATTAGTATGAATAAGTTATACTAGTAGTCATTGCAGTAGTAACTGTAAGTAACAGAAGAAAAGTAACTGATTCAACTCTCAGTCATTCCTAAATCAACGGATACTCCAGCTAACTTTCATTAGAGTGTACACTTATTACATAATTTGTATAAGCAGTTTCGGTTGCAGTCAGATAGATCATGTTTAATACCGTCTAGTATAACATGGTACTTTATTTATATTTTTAAGTTAATTTTTATTGGAGCATAGTGGTTTTACAATGTTGCATTAGTTTCTGTTGTACAGCAAGGTGAATCAGCAATATGTATCTCCTTCTTTTGGATTATATAACATATATCTCCTCTTTTTTAGATTTCCTCCCCATTTAGGTCATTATAGAGCATCAACTAGAGTTCCCTGTGCTATACAGTAAGTTCGCATTAGTTATCTATTTTATACATAATAGTGTACATATTTCAACCCCATTCTCCTAAATCATGCTAGCCCCTCCCCCACTCTATAGCTTTACATTCATTCTCTACATCTGTGTCTCTACTTCTGCTTTGCAAAAAAGTTCATCTATATCATTTTTCTATATTCCACATATAAGTGACATTATACAGTATTTAACATGATACTTTAGATGTACTGTTTTCACTGAGAATGACTTTAACAGTTCTATTGTAAATTTCCACAGTAACATAAAATAAAAATTTGTTTAAAAAGTATCTGCTGACTTGTTGACATCATAATAATAGTATTTGCACCCATAGCCCTGTAAGTATTAAATAAATACTATACAGTTTCAGGTATTTTGCTCTGGGTTTTACTATTCTATGTATCATGTATCACCCAACTCCTCTGTTATCACTTGGACTTTCTAATGTTTTGAGTGACAGTCTCTCTCAAGGGGGCCCTTAAGTATTTATTTATTTATGGCTGCACTGGGTCTTCATTGCTGTGCACGAGTTTTCTCTAGTTGCAGTGAGGGCTACTCTTTGTTGTGGCGTGTGGGCCTATCATTGCAGTGGCTTCTGTTGCAGAGCACAAACTTTAGAGCTCCCAGGCTTTGGTAGTTGTGAATGGAGTCTTCCCGGACCAGGGATCAAACTGGTGTCCTCTGCTTTGGCATGCGGATTCTGAACTACTGGACCACCAGGGAAGACCTAAGGGAGCCCTTCTAATTATAGAATCTGTACCTAGCATTCTTGGATTTGCTGGTTCAGTATGAACATGAATTGATTAGTCTATGGATCTACTTGTCTCATGGAATGTATATTTACTGTGTTCTCCATCTGCCAAATTGGAGCAGCATTTGGACCAGAAGATGCTACTATCCTTCCTCTTGTTTATTGTCTTTCTGAGTAGAACCTCTTGTTTAAATTTGGTTTGGTCAATGGGCATTATTAGAAGGGTTTTTTTTTTTTAATTCAGTATAACTGATGATTCCACAACAAAGAAAGCAATCCTCCAAACTGCAGAGAATGAGATGGCATACCTTCAAGTCTTGAAAAGTAAGTATCATGAGAAGTCCATCTTTAGTCATTCCTCAGACTGATCACTTCTCTTACTTTGTCACTCACTAGAGAAGAAGGCAATGGCAACCCACTCCAGTACTTTTGCCTGGAAAATCCCATGGACGGAGGAGCCTGGTGGGCTGCAGTCCATGGGGTCGCTAAAAGTTGGATACGACTGAGCGACTTCACTTTCACTTTTCACTTTCATGCATTGGAGAAGGAAATGGCAACCCACTCCAGTGTTCTTGCCTGGAGAATCCCAGGGACGGCGGAGCCTGGTAGGCTGCCGTCTATGGGGTCGCACAGAGTCGGACACTACTGATGTGACTTAGCAGTAGCAGCATTTACTGAACACCTTTGTGGTGGCTACTTGCAAATGCTGGAATGCCGAGTCAATAAGCTAAGATCCTTGCCCTCATGGAGCTCACAGAGTGCCAACTATTACTATGTGTGATAATGCTATAATAGAGGCACATATATGTTTTAATATTATGTGAAAAATGATTTAGGGAATGATATCACTATAATATTTTTAGAGATATAAAATTTGGGGAACAAATCATTCTTGGGTTTAGGATTCTTCATTTTGTTTGTTATTAGATATTTACTAAAACATATTTTAATGCCTCTCGAATGCTAGGAGTTGTCCTTGAAGAAAAATTAGATGTGGTCTCTGCCTCCACTGAAGGAGATACACAGACATTAAACAAATAGAGAATTAGTTATTTTCAAAATTAAGAAGAGAAGTTCAAAGTGTCTCGCAAAACTATAGGGAATTTAGATAGAAGGAAAGCCACTAAGTCTATTGTATGTTATCTATTGCTATATAACAAATAATTTCCAAAATTAAAAACCTCAGACAAAAATTAACATTTATTATTCCACAGAATTTATATGAGTGAGGAGTTCAGGAGTGTCTGAGTAGTGTGGCTCTGAGACTGTCATGAGTTTATAGTCAACATGTCAGTCAGAACTGCTGTCATCTGAGACCTAACTGAGGCGAAAAGAGCCAATTCCAAGATGGCTCATTCAGCTGGTTGTTGGCAGGAGGCCTCAGTTCTTTGCCTCATGGACTACTTTATAGAGTTGCTTGTCTCCAAGACATAGCCATTAGTTTTCTTCTGGGAAGAGTGATCCAAGAGAGAGTAATGCAGAAGCCACAAGTCTCTTATGACTTGCCTCAGAAATCCTGTACCTTTATTTCCACACTATCCTACTGGTTCCAGAGGTCATCCCTGTCAGCATGGGAGGGGGCATGACTACCAGGAGGTAAGACTATTAAAGACCATCTTGGAGGTTGACTGCCACATGTATGAATCTCCAAATGCAAGCTTGCTGAAATCAGACTTTGAGAAGAACCCAATGTAACCATTTTATAAACAGCCTCTGTTCGTTTTACTCAAGTAAGGTCATATTCAACTGCATATCAGTAGAGGATTGGCATGATCCTGCTCCCTACCTTCCCTGGTGGTTCATACAGTAAAGATTCTGCTTGCAATTCGGGAGACCCAGGTTTGATCCCTGGGTGGGGAAGATCCCCTGGAGAAGGAAATGGCAACCCACTCCAGTATTCTTGCCTAGGAAACCCCATGGTCAGAGGACCCTGGTGGGCTACAGTCCATGGGTTCGCAAAGAGTTGGACATGACTAAGCGACTAACACACACCTCTTCCTTCCTTTCTTCCCCACTATCTTCCAGAAATGTTCATAGAGTACCTACAATCACTAGAAGCTCAGTTTTGCGCAGGTCAGAAAGATGTAAAGATAGAATGTTTACTCTCAAGGTCCTCAAGTTCTAGTGGAGGTAAACTCACAGTACAAATGAGATAATGGAAGCATGAACAATTAGGTTGAAAAATTAATATCTGAGTCAGGACTTCCCTGGTTCAATCCCTGGTCAAGAAACTATATCCATCATGCCACAACTAAGACCTGATGCAGCCAAATAAAAAAATAAATGTTAAAAGAATATATATCTAAGTAGAATAAGGGTCAACACACCATGGGCTTAATTTAGTCTATTACCTATTTTTGTAAGTAAAATTTTGTTGCAATACAACCCGTCCCATTTGTCCATTGTTTATGGTTGCTTTTGTACTGCAATAGTAGAGTTGTTTCATTGGGACAGAGAACTTATATAGCACTCTCTTTGCCCTTGGCCTGTAAAACCTAAAATATTTACTATCTGATTCTTTATAGAAAATATTTGCCAACCCTAGGTTAGAGAAATTAGAGGCTGCTTCCTAAGGAGGTGATATTTGAGATGAGGCTTGGGGAAGCCACAGGAGTCCTTCTGCTGAAGGGAGCAGCATGAAATAAGTTATGAAGGGATATTTCCTAATACACTGGAGAGGAGTCTTTATTAGAGCAAGACCACACTAGGTTAACCTCCGGCTCAATCACTGCAGCTTACGACTACAGGAACGGAAGGAGCGAGACACTGACAGGAAAACACAAGGCACAACACTCAGTGGCGCCCTCGCTCACAGCCTCACATGCTCCTCCTCCCTCATATAAAGGCGTGAAGCAAAACTTTTCACGGTGAATTGTAGGCCTCTGTTAACTTTCAGTTAAACTGAGTTTTGATCACACTGAGTTTTGGCCCCAACTTAGATGGAATAGAAGGGTCTGAAGAAAGGAGAACCCCTAGAATCCCAATCCTATGGATCACAATGAAGATGAGATGTTTCACATCTCCTAGGTAGAAAGACAGTAGGTATGTAGAAGGCAAAGTAACAGACAAAACTATACATCTGAAAATCTGAAGGCAAAAAAAGTCATGGGCCTTCCCTCGTGGTCCAGTAGTTAAGAATCCTCCTGCCAATGAGGAAACAGGAGTTTGATCCCTGGTCAGTTTGATCCCTAAGATCCCAACATGCTGCGGAGCAACTAAGCCCATGAGCCACAACTTGGCCTGCACGCCCTAGAGTCTGTGCTCCACAAGAAGAGAGTCATCGCCATGAGAAACCCTCACACCGCAACTAGAGAGTAGCCCCTATTGCCACAACTAGAGAAAACGTGACAAAGATATAAATATATCTAGATATGAATATATAAACAACTCATTAAAGCAGAAACAGAAAGTGGAAGAAAGACCAAGAATTAATTGAGACACACTAGAATTGGTGTTTATCACAATTAGAGGGAAAAAAGGAAGAAAAGATAAAGAATTAAACACTTTAAAAGTTGCTGTAAATATTAAATAAGAACTCAGAAAAGCAAGTTCTCACTGTTATTCATTCATTAGAGGGCTATGCCACTGCCTGACAAAGCTTGTAAGTGGCTCCTATGATTCAAATCATCCCAGGCCATCACAGAAGACCTTGTCACTTTTAAGGAAGGTTGACCCCTCTGTATATCTTTCAATAACAGCTGTTTTAGAAAATTGCCAAAGATTTCCTCTTACTGAACTATGCCTGTGCTCATTCTCACCAAAGTCTCATTGCTATACTATCTTAATTCAACATTTGCCTTTGCACTCTGGATGGGGTGTTCATATCCCTTGTTGTTGTTCAGTTGCTCAGTCACGTCCGACTCCTTGTGACTCTATGGATTGCAGCACGCCAGGCTTTCCTGTCCTTATCCATCTCCCAGAGTTTGCTCAAATTCATGTCCGCTAAGTCAGGATGTTCATATCCCTGATTGCCTAGTATTTGGCCATTTGGCTTTCATCAGATGGCTTTAGATCTGCTCTTATGGAACCCAATCCTAGCCTTTAAGCCAGTTGGCCTTTGGCCCTAGCTGGGCTAGTCCAAGGCACTCCTGACCCCTCCTTCAGAGGGGATTCTAGCAACTGGGAAGAACCATTTCCACTTTATCTTCTAATGATAACTGCCAATTACAAACACAGCTGGTTTGTTACATTTATTACCAGTACGTCCATGGGCAAGTTGGTCTCAATTACACTGCTGAAAACATGCTGCACATTCTTTTATTACCTCTCAGCAATAGTAGAAGGAAGACGATTTGACTTAATAGAAAGCATGCAGACTTTGAGAGTAGCTTTCTAGGTCTGGGTACCAGAGAGAGGGAGATGGGTGGAGGTAGGGAGATGGGCACCCCCAGTCTTTAAGACTCCTCATTTATCCAGGGGCACTCAGACTCCCTCACCCTCTTCTCCCTCAGCATACAGGACTTGAAGGGTCCCTTACCCACTCCAGTCTGACGTCTGCCATTCCAGAGCAAGCTGGACCAGATATGCCTGTGAGTGAGTTCTGACCATGCAACTGAGGTGATATCCTTAAGAGAGGGCAAAGCAACAATAGGAGGGGAACCCGACTCTGACTGACCAGGGACAGCAAAGCTGCCTGCTGTTCAGCATCTTACAGATTGCTATTTGAGAAATAAACTTCTGTTTTCTATTTTTTAAAAAGAAAAAAGAACATAGACTCTTGATTTAAGGTGGAATTTGAATATTAGCTCTTACATTTAATATTCCTGTGAACTGATTAAATCCCTTTAATGTCTATTAGCTTCATAAGTGTAAAGAAAGATTGTTATATACTTCACAGCACTGTTCTAAGTATAGGAAAGAAACTAGGTACACCTGGCATATAGTGGACAATCAACTTTAAATAATAGCTGTTACATTTCTAAAATTGAATACATTGGTTTTAAGTTAAAATGACAACTTGGGCCTTTTTCCTATCACACACACACACACACACACACACACACACACACACACACACACACACACACACATCCAAAACCAAAACTGTGTTTAGAGCATTCCCTGTGATCTATAAGAAGATCAGGTTTCTAAGTTACCGAGGTTTTCTTTATGCCCATATTGGAGGGACTAACAGTTTGAAATCAGGAGGAACTGAAAAGAAAAGAAAGAAAGGAGAACTTTTGATGGGAAAAAGCATATCTGGCTGAATTGTGTTAGCAGAAAAGTACTAAGGTAATTCAGTTTTCAACGAAGGTAATTTATCCAACAATTTAGGGCATCTGTAGGGAAACTGAGGATACTAGAGCTAGTAAAAAGGAACATCGAACTGTCTTTAAAAAGCCAGTACAGGGACTCTCCTGGTGGTCCAGTGGTTAAGACTTTGCCTTCCAATGCAGGGAGTGCCTGGTTTGATCCCTGGTCGGGGAGCTAAGATCCCACATGCCTTGTGGCCAAAAAACCAAAAACATAAAACAGAAACAATATTGTAACAAATTCAATAAAGATTTTAAAAAAAATATCTCCATGATTTAAAAAAAAAAAAAAAGCCAATACAACTCACTTCCAGGAAAAACTCAGATTAACCTATTTGCTCCTACTTTACACACATTGCTAATAAACATAGTTATCTGGTTTCCTAGGACACAGATTAGGAAGAAGACTGCCAAAGCCAGGCGCCTAGGAAGTAGCAAGAGGTACTATCTAACAGTTTAACAAAGGAAGGGGGAGAAGCCAGAAAGAAAATTATTAGAAGTACATCAAAGAACACAAAGACACATCAGCCTTGGGTCATTTGGGGTAGAGCAAAGAGCCTGGCATGTTTTAATATTTCCCAAGATGGCTCAGTGGTAAAGAATCCACCTGCCAATACAGAAGAAGTAAGAGATGTGGGTTTGACCACTGTGCGAGAAGGAAATGGTAAACCACTCCAGTATTCTTGCCTGGAGAATTCCACCCAGAGGAGCCTGGTGGGCTACAGTCCATGAGGTTGCAAAGAGTCGGACACGACTGAGCACAGTAGCACAAGATGCATATACTTTGCACTCTGCTTCTTAATGCTAATGGTGACCATGAGAAGAGCTTGGAGTGTATTTGCTGTGTGTTTCAAGAAAGCAAGCATCTGTTTTATTTAAAATAATATTTTATTAAAGGCAGATTTTTTTTTTAAAGATTGCATTATTTTGGTTTTATTATTTTTAATCTGAATATCACCTTCTTCACAGGTTGCTCCACCATGTCCTGGGGGACATTCACAAATGTTAGGCTTAATACGTTTTCCATGTTTTTTGCAGTCAGGATGACATACAGCTCTAAAAAATAAACCTTGTGGCTTAGAAATATTAATTATCAATTAAATTCATTATGCAAACTAATAAGAGGTATATTTACCAGTTTAGCAGTTAGAACCAGTGTGCTGCTAAGTCACTTCAGTCGTGTCCGACTCTGTGTGACCCCATAGACGGCAGCCCACCAGACTCCGCTGTCCCTGGGATTCTCCAGGCAAGAATACTGGAGTGGGTTGCCATTTGCTTCTCCTAAAGGCAGATTTTTTAACATTTTGTACTTAAAAGGATTCATTTAGTTAATTAATTAAAGTTATTTAGAAAACTAATTCAGAATTTTCACATTCTGCAAAGGTGTTAGATAAATGAAGCTTTTCTAAATTGTAACAGCAGGGCTTCCCTAGTGGCTCAGTGGTAAAGATTCTGCCTGCCAATCCAGGAGACACAGGTTTGATCCCTCATCTGGGAAGATTCTACACGCCTTGGAGACCAAGCCCATACACCACAACTACTGAACCTGTTCTCTTCGGAGCCCGAGAGCCACAACTACGGAGCCCACAAGCCGCAACTACTGAAGCTCGTGTGCCCTAGAGCCCGTGCTCTGCAACAAGAGAAGCCACCACAAGGAGAAGCCCACTCATCACCCTAGACTAGCTGTGCCCACCACAGCTAGAGAAAAACCTGTGCAGCAATGAAGACCCAGCACAGCCAAAAAGAAATAAATAAAAAAAATTTTCTTAACTGTTAAAAAAATAAATTGTAATAGCAAAGTCAGAGTAAATACACATCTGTTTACATTGACAGGTCTTCTAAATCTGTCTTTAGATCTGGTTGGTTGCTTTGACCCTCCCCTGCCCCCCAAGCAAAAGAGAATAAATAATGCATTCCTCTACAAGCTGACTAACAGTAAAAGTGTAACAAGTTCCCATTGGTATGCCCAGCCCTGTAGAAGAGAAAGAGTAGAAAATAGGAAAGTTATGAGACACCAAGTTCTGAGTTCCCAAGGATTAAAGGATGATCATACAAACCAACCCACAATGTAAACTATTTGTACTGCTAAGTAACATGAATCTATACAAATTAGCAAAAATTATATACAAGAACAATTTCTAAGCCTAATGTGGTTTAGTCGCTAAGCTGTGTCCGACTCTTGCGACCCCATGGACTGTAGCCCACCAGACTCCTGTCTTCATGGGATGTTCCAGACAAGAATACTGGAGTGGTTGCCATTTCCTTCTCCAGAGGATCTTCCCAATCCAGGAATCAAACCTGAGTCTCCTGCATTGCAGGCAATTTCTTTACCGACTGAGCCACCAGGGAAGCCCTCTAAACCTAATACATATAAGCTATTGCTTAAGAACTCAGTAATATTATGAAGTCCATTAGTGCTCTGTTCTCACACTATGAGATTCCTCTGTGGCTCTTAGGGTTGTTATTCAAGGGTCAAAGTAAGTTGAAAACAGAAGGTTCTGAAAGGCTACCAGCCAGGAACTCATGAGTATATCTGCTTTTCTTCCTTGCTGTCCAAGACTGCAGGGTCTTTCTTTCCTGCTTCACTCAGGAAGAGCAGAGCTCTTCAAGACACAGTGGGGGAATCACCCAAGCACGTGGCAGGTCGGTCAGGGCTGCAGTCTGTTACATATCCTCCCTTCCATCCACTCCAGGGCAAAACCCCGTGAGAGCTGGTACCTTGTGCGCCTTGCATGCAGCACAGGGTTGGCATGTAGTAATATCCAAGCATTTCTTGAATGAACATGATAGAGCGGCAAAGAGAGCTCGAGGTGCCTGAAGCTTTCTTTTGGAAAGCTTTTCCCAGGAATAAGGGCATGACCTGGGGACATATATGCTATTCAGGGAGTACTAAGCAATGTACAACAATCTGTAATGGAACTATATGCCCCCAAATGAACTCAGACAAGTTTCCAAATCCAGGAATAGGCATCTAGGGAAAATGCTTTTGTTATCATGCTAATTTTTCTTTGGGACTGATCATTTACGTTTCATAACAAAAATTTGGCTTTGGACAGCTTCATTCATTAAAGAAGAACATCTTGATTTTGGAGAACAGAAAACCGTTTCCTTGTTTTGCTGTTCAGTAGGGCAGAATGTTTAGACTGGCTGTCTTTTTTATAGAAGTAACTTAGCATACCCAAATGTCTACGTACACAACTGTTATGCTGCTGGAAGTGACACGAGAAAACAATCCAGGTAGAAATGAACAGGAAAAGATGTTTAGGTTCCCTATTCTGTGAAGAGTAACTTAGGGAAATGAAAGTGAACTGAGGAGAGGAAGAGAAATGGGAGCTGAAGAAACAGCCAAGAATCAGGAAGAGAGATTGCAAAACATGCCCCCTTTAGCCCAAAGTGTATCTGCATTTGCTTCTTTCTCTGGCTTCTGGCTATTTGGAGGTGCCAGGCATGCACAGCCACACAGCACACCCTCGACCTCTCCTGGTCACACTCTGTCATGAGTCACACCCTTGAGTGCTGAGCAAAGAGCTGGCCTCTCAGGGAGGAAGACAGTGCCTGACCCAGTGTCCACGACTTCAAGGAATGGGCATAAGGTGGCAGCACTGGTAGTGCCTGCAGGTGCTGTGGAGAGAAACTTGGTCTAGGGCCAACTGTACTTGAGCTGCTAAGTCCCAGGGAAAAGATGGAAAAGGGGAACTCTGTAAAAGGCCTCCTTAGTAGGGTAGTTAGTGATGGAAAGAAAAAGCCTTCTTCTGGGGAGCGGTGGTACTCAGGATCTCCCCTGGAAGGAAAGGGGGAGGAGGTCACATTGCTTGACACCCGCACATCTGTTGAAAGAACAACTGCCACTTAAGAGGAAGGAGCAAGACAGATTGATGAATAACATGGATGGACCTTGAAAACATGGGAAGAGAAACAAGCCAATCACGAAAGGCCTATATTGTACAATTTCACCTGCATGAAATGTCCAACATAGACAAATCTATAGAGAAGGTAGATTAGTGGTTAACTAGGACCTGAGGCTGGGGACAAAGAGAATGGTGCTGGTGGTTTAGTCACTAAGTCGTGTCTGAATCTTGTAACCCCATGGACTGTAGCCCGCCAGGCTCCTCTGTCCATGGGATTTCCCAGGCAAGAATACTGGAGTAGGTTGCCATTTCCTTCTCCAGGGGATCTTTCCAACCCAGGGGTCCATTCTGGGTCTCCTGCATTGCAGGTGGTCTCTGGTATTGCAGGCGGACAAAGAGGGGGTGACCGCTAAAGGGTATGGGATTTCTTCTTAGGGTGATGAAATGTTCTAAAATTGATTGTGGTGATGGTTGTGCAACTCTGAATAAGCTAAAAACCATTGAATCATGCACTTCAATGGATGAACTGTAATGAAACCTCAATAACGCTGTTACTAAAAAAAAAAAAAAAAAAATTAGTTAAAAACCAGAGAGGAAATCTGAGTGCATTCTTAACCATTCTCTCCCTTCCTGGTCTTTGAATACGGAAGACACCAGTAGAGATGAGAGAAATTCCTTTACCTGGAATCCCCCATCTCTAAGTCAGTGCCTCTTAAACTTCAATTTGCATACAAATCACGTGGGGATCTTGTCAAAATGCAGATTC
The DNA here is from genome assembly GCA_024291935.2 of Okapia johnstoni. NCBI lineage: Eukaryota > Metazoa > Chordata > Mammalia > Artiodactyla > Giraffidae > Okapia > Okapia johnstoni. The sequence continues at coordinate 8,162,864 of JAGTYA010000024.1, read as the reverse complement.
TGTTTCAGAAGGTCTGAAGTGGAGCCCAAGACTGTGTATTTCTAAAGAAGCTCCTAGGTATCCAAAAGGGGCTGGCTTGGAATCACACTTTAAATTGTTGTTGTTGTTTAGTCACTAAGGCCTTCTTAAGGACTCAGTCCTTCTTAAGTCACCATTTCCTTTTCCAGGGCATCTTCCCAACCCAGGGATCAATCCCCATCTCCTGCTGGCAGGCGGATTCTTTACCGCTGAGCCACCAGGGAAGCCCCACACTTTGAATAGAGAGACTCTAAGAGAATTAATGAAACTATATTTACTCTTTGATTGGGATCAGTATTATGTCTGCTCTGTATGAAGTTAAAATGCCAAGTTAATTTTTTATTTTGACCTTATTTTTACTTGTTAGAGGCAAAGTATGTATATGATGCTTCTAACAACAGTTAATATAGGTATGTTGAATGAATGTATATTACTAACATTATGGGGTTTATTATCTTTTTCTTTATGGGCTTCCCTGGTGGCTCAGTGGTAAAGAACCGGCTTGCCAATGCAGGAGACACAGGGGAGACATGGATTTGATCACTGGGTCAGGAAGATACCCTGGAGAAGGAAATGGCAACCCACTCCAATATTCTCGCCTGGGAAATCCCATGGACAGAGGAGCCTGGCGGGCTACATACAGTCCATGGAGTTGCAAAGAGTTGGACACAACTTAGCCAGTGAGCACAAGCATGATCCGTTTTTCATTCATAAGTTCAGGATTTGGAATTTGTAAGAGAGCTGGGTTTGAATCCTGGGTCTGTCATTTAACAGTGTCATGGTCTTGGACTATCTGTGTTTCAGTTTCTTTGTTTATAGAATGGAAATACTAATACCTATCTCAGCGGATTTTTGTGAGTCCCTCTTGAGATAACCACTATTATTGTCATCAAATCTGTGTGAGGTGAGAGAGCTACCCTACTTTCCTTTTCACATCTGCACACTCTGTATTTTCTTTTAAATCTCCTAAATCTTGAAATTTTAGTTGTATGGGAGATGCTTCTTTAAGATTATTTTTCTTTATCTGCTTGAAGAAGGTGTTGTTTAGAACTCTAGTAAAATCCCTATGGAAAATGATTTTTAATACATAGATGTGTGTTTTCTTTTTCGTATGGGGAGATGATTGGTTCTGATATTAAGAGATTCAAAGTAAAAGTTCAGGATATTTAATTCAATAAGGAATTTTGGTCTCCCCAATTCTCAAGTGCAAAGCTGAAATAATTCAACCACAATGGCTTTTGTTTTTGCTGAAAGGAATTTTCAAGCTGAGTTACTCAATTTCACTTTAGGGCTTCTGTTGTTTTTGTTTCCCTTTTCCTTTACAGGTACGTCAGGCAACTTCTTCTAATGCCTGGTCCTCAGGGAAGCCTACCGAGAGAGGCAATTTGGAAAACCCTGTTTTAGAGCAGAGCAGCTCCTTAGTAGCTCCCTATGGAAGAGGGATTCCTGCTGCAAGTGACATGACATCACAGGCACACAACTTGGGCTAGAGTGAGGACTGCTGCTTCCCCCTCCTACAGGGCTCTGATCTGGGAGGTCCATGGACTACAGTATTAGGTGAGCGCACCCGAGGGCCTTGTTCTCCCATGTTAAACTTGGGCTACTATCTGAATGTTAGTAGTAGGAGGCTGCCCAGTGTATTTGCTTCCTTTTGTTTTTATATTCTTTTGACTTTTAGGCTGACTCTATCTCCTTCATTTTCCTGGTGTTTGGAAGAATATGTAGAAGATACTAATTTTCACTGGGAAGTTCCTGGTATGCAGCATTAGTGAAATTCACTTCTTAGTGATAAATCATTCTTGTTTTTTTTTTTTTTTTTTTGTAAATTTAGCCTCTTGCCAACACCTTCTATCACTGTGTACTCAGCATTACCTATATGAAGACCTAAGCAGTATGGAGACTTAAAAATATGTTTCCTTCTCTGTTTTTTCAATTATAGAAGACTCTAATGGTGTCAGCTGGTAAATGTTTAGAGTTTAAGGTAAACATCACTCTAACTTTTGTAAATACTGTAATAGAAAACTGGTTTTGGAGATGTCAAAAACAAATTAAAAATTTTGTTTTATGGAGAATTATGTTGAAGACATAGTTTCAAATTTGAAGAAGGAAACAAGGGGTTATGCCTCTTCTTCTGTTAACTATTCTGCTTTATGTCATTGTTGCATGAGGGGCTCAGAAAGGCTGAACTAGAAACACCAGCCCCCTGGAAGGGACAGTCACGTGTTCATGGAGTGAGGAAGTGCTAGCTGCTGGCTGGGGATTTCCCAGGTCACTAATTTTGAAAAACCCCCTAAACATTGATCTTAATGACCAAATTCTTCTCTTCAATAGCAAGGATCAAAAGGTTGGAAGTCTGCATCCTGTTTCCTCATCTAGCACCAGGGTTCTGGGGAAGAGCTACCCTGCAGTGGACTCTAAGTAGACTTGTTCTTTCCTTTCTCATCTGGCCAATTAAGGACATTATTTGGTTTGGTGCATCTTAGCCATTCATTTTGGTGGACAGTTGTTTCTCTTGTTAAAGGCCAAAGACCATTCTAAACCCAGAGTCAGCCAAATAGGTAAAACAAATATCTCATAATTCCACATACCTGCCTTAGGAGGACTGGACTATCTATACAGGCATCACAGGCATAAGCACTGTGACATACAGGAGCCTGAGCTCTGAGTGTAGCCAGTGTGGCATAGATTGCGCCTTGTGGACATTTTTGTGCCATTTAGTCCAAGTACAATTACCCATTGTGAGAGCCTATGTGACACTGAAACAAAAAGACAGAAGGAGAGGAGGAGCAGGAGGAGAGAAATTATCTTAATTCTCTTCTCCTCTGGGGGAAAAATGACTAAAATATAACCTGAGTGTAAGAGCATTAGTAATATTAATATCTTTGATAATTAGGCCAGTGATCTCAGAGTACTTTTAAAATCCACTATTTTCTTTGTACTCACCAGAGTCTCTTTAAGTTCCCATAGAATGGGAATTGCCATGTCGTAAGTTTTTCCCTGTTTCTCTTTATTCATCAACGTTCTTGCAAAATGAGGGATTTTTCTCTGAGTGTTAGAAACTCATAAATTTAGAAGGAAAAAGGTATATACTGTTTTAGAGGTATATAATATCTTTCCTGTTAGAGATCATCCTACACTGTATTTATGGGATGTACAAAAGTAGTGTATATTACAGTGTTGTACATCACAGCAGGGTAACTGTCAGGGAACCTTCCACTTACTGTAAACTGAATGAGAGGATTGATTGGCATCCAAAATCAAAAAGTGGAAACTTCCAGACTGGTTTCAAAGCATCACAGTGAAAAGACAGTCATTTGACTCATGGAAAACCTGTGCTCTGATGCTTCAGAGCATACACAGTCCACATGATCAGATTTTGTGAGTCTGAAATCTTGATCATTGCTGTCTATAAATGGATACAGCCCTTTGGAAATCTGACTTAGAATGAAAGTCTGGACCTTTATCTCCAATGATGAGATACTTTCAAACTGTAGGTAGGCTCTTTGCCTTGAATATCAGGTAGTTTGTTCTCCTTTAACTTTTTGTCTTCCCTTTCCACCTCCAATCACTCCTAAGAATTACACTTCTAAGAGAGTTTTTGTTGTCTTTGTAGTACCTCATTCCTGTAAATTCCTTCTTATCCATGTTTTTGTTCTGTTTCAAGTAGTTTGGGAAATGGCAGTGTAGAATGTGTTTGATACAACCCTAGTCCTGATCAGAATTTGTGTATAAATATGTTTATACAGGGAAAGACTAGGTTAGATAGTACAGTGTATACAATGGTGAAGCATTTACTAAATTAATTAATATCCAATTAGCAGATCACTCACAGGCAGTTAAAAAGTGATATCAGTGAACAGTTATGGCTCAACATAATTGCTTCTGTTTGCTATTACATTTAGTCCTAGCACCATTGCTACGGCAGGGCTCTCCTCTGAATTTTATTGTGCGACTTTAGAAACGTCTACTGCCAATGGTAGCATAAATAAATATTCTAGGAGACAGTTAAAGCAAGGAACAAGTTACTTAGTGTAGTTTGTAAATATGGTTTTATACTGATATTATTGGCAATAGTCATAATATTAATTTCTAGTTGAAAAAATAAAATGCTTACAGGAATTTGGAGCCTAAATAGAAGGCCCATTTGGGTGGAAATTGGGTCAGAACAGCATATGCAACTCAAGGATTACTGAAGAAGGGCAAGCGCATAGAGTGAGGTTGCTTCATCATGAAAGGTGAATATTCAATGTGTAGACTGTGTGCCCTTGGTGAAGTTTATAAAATGGTTTCTACCTAAACTCTCTGTAATAGTTACCACTTGTGCTCATAATGGATTACTAAAAATTTCAGTAGCCAATCAGGTTGTAACTTCCTCAGCTCTAAGCTTCTTCCTAGAAAATATCTTTTTTTAAAAAATAATTTTATTTGTTTACTTATTTATTTTTGGTTGTGCTGGGTCTTCATTACTGCACATGGACTTTCTCTAGTTGTGGCAAGCAAGGGCTACTCTTGTTGCGGTGCACAGGCTTCTCATCTCAGTGGCTTTTCTTGTGGCTGAGCACAGGCTCCAGGCCCAGTGGCTTCAGTAGTTGCAGACATGGGCTCAGTAATTGCGGTACATGGGCTCAGTTGTTCTGTGGCCTGTGGAATATTCACAGACCTGCATTGGCAGGTGGATTCTTATCTACTGTACCACTAGGGAAGTCCTAGAGAATATCTTAGGAAGGTTATGTAGTATCTCAGTTCTCCTATGTTTTCATCTTGAAAACACTGGCTGCTAGTCATAAAAAACCAGAGTACAGACGAGTTGACTAGAATCCTTCTCTTCTAGTTACTTTGGACTTCCAACTTTAGCTGGGCTAAAGCAGAACAACATCAGTCATGAACTCCAAGTTTTGTAGAACAGACTGCCATATTTTTAGGTAACTGTGATTGCCTGGGAAAAAAATACTTAAATGAGCTCTTGGACTTCGTTCTGAGGTCAAAAGTGAGCTCACATTAAAAAAAATGGGTATTTTATATCATGATCTTGGTGTTTGGGGCAAAAATTGTAATGTTGTGTGATATAATATATTCTTTTGTTTGAACGTAGTTTGTGGATGGACTCTATTAAACAAAATACATTGTGGTGGAGAGGAACGTGCGTGAGTGTATGTGTGTGTGTGTGTTTCAGTTTTTAAATGGCCTTTTGGGTAGGCTTGATGCAGTGTGTTAGGTTGTTTTACCTTTGTCTCCTGTTCTCTCTACAGCAAGACTGGAAGAACAGAAACACACTTAGACCCCGGGCCTCCAGGATTCTCTTCGGAGGGTAAGCCAATTGGAACCAACCTACTGGTCTCCACCCCCAGCCCCTCTGTAGCTTTGTTTCAATGTTGTTAAATTTCAGGGCAGAAAGTGATAATTTGGAAAAGTGCCAAAACTGACTGTAATTTTTCCTGGCAGCTTTCCCTTGGTGTCACTGGTAAGTTCTGCATTTCACTGGAGTACCACACCACTACTACTACAATACCCCACAGCAGACTCTCTCAATTGGTCCACTTTCATCTTCGGAAGAAGCCATTTTTCAGTAGGGATAGATGGATTTACACTCTCTTAAAGCTAGTCGGAATGCTTTCCCTTAAGAGCCATTCACTTCCTGCCTTATGCCTTGTAAGTTCCTTTGGCTTTTCCTTGATGCTTACATAAAAAGCCTGGGATGATCATGCTGGAGTATTCTCTTGAGGTGGCTGAGTTGCACACTTGCTGCTTTAGCCTCCCTTCGTGTTTCACAGCACTGTATGCCCTGCCTCCTTCCATTTTGCCAGTGCTCACTGGGTTTTTCCTTTACTTTCCACCTCTCTTCTACAGATTTGTGTTGGAGCAAAAGGCTCCATTCCAGATCCATTCCAGAGTTGCTATGAGAAACTTCCCCACTCTTGACTTTTTTTTCTCCTATCTCAGTAAAATGGCAGTGTAAGAAAGCTCTGTGCAATCAGGGTTGAAATAAATACCCACCTAGAATATTTGATTTTCTTTCTGATATTCTTCTCCACTCTCAACTTTCAAAAATTTCCCTTACAATCATTTTACGTGTGTGAAATGATCTAGACTGGTTTTTAAAGAATAAAGCAGAACAAAAGCAGCCTGTATTGGTTTAATATGGGAAGTCAAAGACAACAGACTTTTCCTGTTCCTGAGCAATACCTTCAGTATTAAAACTGGTGACCTTATCTTTCTTTGGTAGTGTTGTGAGTGTGTTGTTAGTGCTTAGTTCTGCAAATCTAAAAACAGCTTGTGTAATAAGTGCTAAATACAAAATTGTCCTGTGTCTTCTGATGGACTATAAAGTGGCTTTCAAACTTCTTTGTAAGTAGGTTTTTCATATATGCACTGTTTCTGTGTCAGTTGGTGAATACAAACCTTCAAGGAGGCTCAGCACAAATGCCCAAATTCCCAATATGCTCAGTGGTTTTATAAAACTCCAGTCTGCAATGGTTTGTCTTAAAATATTATTAATACTTTTACACTATCTTTTGCAAAAGAATCATCAGTAAGCTCACCAATGAGACAGATGGATAAGGAGAATGTATATATTAGAGTGTGAGACAATTGGTACCTTTCTTTTCATGTTAGATTGACTCTGACTCCTTGCTTTGTTTGAAATCTACCACAATCCAGATCAGCTTGGACCTTTATTTTATCTTATTTTACATTTCAGCTCTGGGGTAGGTGATGGTAAGGCTAATTCTTTTTTATAGTGTTACAAAAAAAGCAAGTTGATTTATACCTAAGGTTTTTTTTTTTTTTTTTTTGCAGGGCTCCTCTTCTGGTGAAAAAAAAAGACTCATTCAGAAATTAACATTTCTCCAAATGTGTACTTTCTTATTGTGAAAGATAAATTCCTTCAAGTTGTTTATTTTAAAACTTTAAAACGAATGGCAAAAGGATCGAGACAAGCAGTTGTTGAGCCACCACTATGCTTGATCCCTCTGGACTTGCTCCTTTGGAATTCTAGGTGCTGGGCAAGAGCAATTTTACCAGGGTCTGTTGAGAGCGCCACTCGGACTCCGTTCCACTTTTCTCCGTGGCGATCCAGTTCGTATCTTACAGCTCCCGCCTGGAAGCCGGCAATATAATGAATTGCCTTGACTCGTGCTTCAATCCACTTTCCTCGCTTAATATGCAGCCCAAAGTTTTGCAGCTCGCTGTCAGATGGTAGTGCTAGACTTTCACACTGCTCCCAAAGCCTCCGCTGGGGCTGTTTCAGAACACGGAGTTACAAACTTTAAGAAAGACAGCTCCAGACGGAAATCCACGCCAGGCTTTGAGCTCTGCTTCTGGCTTCCGTCAACTGACATAGTTGCCCTTTTGCTCAAACTCGCAGCTCCAGTTCTCACTCGGGAGAGCTCTGCTGGGTGTCTGCTTGTTTCGCGGCCGCGGAGACGCGTGTAGGGCCACCACGCGGCGCTCCACCCGATTTCCCCGCGTCTTAGTTCAGAACCTAGGGAAACCCTCACTTGGGTCCCTGGACTTAAACGGTTTCCTTCAAAAAAAAAAAAAAAGTGGGGAAAAGAGAGAGCCGGGCCCGATCTTTTGTTTATTGAATTTTGTATTTCGGACATTTAGGGGAAGCAAATAGCCAGAAAGGAAAGGCTGTCCACCTTGCAAACGTTTCCATCTCTTAGCAAACCCTCCAGGCCTGGGTTCCACATTTTGCAGTTGACTGCGTGGATTTTAATAGGTTGCTCCCTTACTCTCAGGCCCAATCCATGCACACCGTGCAGCCAGATTAAATGAGAGCACATCCTCTGCCATTTTCAGTCGGTTTGTCCTGGCAGCCCTGCCCCCTTTCCCTGGCTGCGGCAGCCGCGGGAGTTAATGTCGCGCGCAGAAAACTCCGCCTGATCCTCCGGGGCGGAGATCCAGTCCACGTTTGCCAAGTGCCGTGCGGTCGGGGACGGCGATAAGAACTCTCTCGTGAGGGAGCGAGCGAGACTTTAGTCCGGTTTCCATGTCAACGATTCAGTCCATATTTGCCATCAGGCTGTTGGTGGCACTGGAGCTTTCGTGCGGGTAGCGCTGTCCTAGTCCTAGTTCTCCAATCTGCGCCGGGATTCCTGAGCTGCCAGGGTGTGGGGTTAAAAGGCAGGGACCGTGGGGGAGAAAACTCCACCAACCGGAGGACCCACAGTCCCAAACCCGGGTCTCGGAGCTCGGGCCAGCCACGTGCCCAGCTCCTCCCCTCCCCCCCCTTTCCCCGCTGCCTTTGCCCCTAGGGAAAGCTGATGGGCCAGTTTCTAAGAAAGTTCCTGTCCACTCGGCTGTCCCTGGGACAGTGATGTGGGCTCTAGAGGTAGCCGTGGAAAAGGATCCTAAAGGATTTGGGGAAAAAAAAAAAAGGTGGGAAAGGAGAAATCCTACATTATCTCCTCCAACCCAAGTGGATAGATTTTTGTGCACTTTATTGCTAGATAAAGATGGTGGCTGTTTTCAAAACAGCGTGCCCACTTGTCAGAATGGGATTTTGGCACTTTCCAAATTTCACAGCCATTGAAGAAGGGGGATGAGGGCTTCCTCTGGAGACAAATTCATTCTGGCTTCCAGATTTTTCACTGGGCTCCAGGTTTCTCATTACACTCCAGCTCTGAGGGAAATGGCAGGGTAATTGCATGTAAAAAATTCATTTGTGTGCAGGACTCAGGACTGTTTGCCAGCTCAGAGGCAGTTGATTAAATAGCCAAGCTCCATTTATGAGGCAGCCTATAATTTGGTTTCTAGGACCTGATGCACCAGGAGAGTTGTTGCCCCTGAGGACTGTGAATGAAAGGAGGGCACTGGTCCATTCCAGTCAGTCAGGTCCTGGTAGGCTGGTTTGGTTCTTGGCTTGAGGGGAAGAAAACACCACTCTTAAGAGTCACAAGAAGTTTGTGCCTTTTTAGTGTAAGATGATCTTAGGTTTTCTGGGGGTTAAGAATGAGTTCAGGTTTGGGGAATTATTCAGGGACCAGTAAGTGGCACAGCCAAAAAACTCCAGGGGCCTGCGGAATCTGGAAATTCTAAGGTAATGGTTCTGTGGCCATGAAGTGTCTATTTACAACATTTAAGGGGGGATGAAGCCCTGGTGTCTAATGACTAGCTGACCTAGCATCTCTCAAGGCAGCCTTGGGCTTGGTGAGGAGCTGGTATCCCCTCTGGCCCGTGTAGCCTGTCATCTCAGAGCATTCTAAGTCAGTCAGAGGAGGGTAAGACTGCTGCTGAGATGTAGTGGAGCCTGTGAATCTAGAATTTTCTGTGTGTATCTCCAGTTCACTCAGCATCTCTTAGAATGTAACAGTAAACTTTGATGATTCCTTACAATGAAGGACAGAAAAACAAATTTAGGTTGCATCTGTTTTCTGAGTGAGGTGTTAGACTGCACCTTTTCTCTCTTTTTAAGGAGAAAATGGTTCCCTCTATTTGATCATCCCTCTTTGGCAGTGGTTCCTTTGAACACTCAGGTTCCACCAGTCCCTGGAGTCTCTTCTATGGTCTGTTACAGTCTTACAGGTACTGTCTTTGGAGACTGGGGCCCTTGGTCATTGTGGGCAAAGGTGGGGCTTGTGTCTTCCTATGAGAAGGCTGTCATATGTCCCCAAAATATGTTCAAGGGTGACCATTTTATATCAGTTGAGATGACCAGCTTTGATCTCAAACCCATTCTGATGTTCTGATCCCACTGTTGTATATGGCACCACTTAACCACTTTTCTTTTTATTACTATTATTTCTAATGCTAAGTAGACAGGGGCAGCACTGGGGACACTACTACTTTTTAAAGTCACCCTACACTGCCCTCGTCTTTGTAAGTGATAGGCTAAGTGACAGGCCCGTCCCCTACGCTGTCTTACGACTCTGTAAAATGGGGATAATGGACTTCATGCCCCTTATAAGTGATAGGCCAGTCCCCTACGCTGTCTTATGATTCAGTAAAATGGGGATCAGGGACTTCATGCCCCCAGGGCCTGTGAAGACCGGCTAATGAGGGCAGAGAGAGTGAGAAAACGGAAAGTCTGAAACAATGATCTGTCATTCCACGCAGCTTGCAAAGAGGATAAAACGTAAAGCTCAGCTGGGTCTTTGGAGCAGGTCTACAAAAGGCTTTGAAGAAGGAAAAGTGCCGCGGAGATGCTAAGTAGCAGCCAAGAGTCCAGGCCCACTGCCAGTGGGGGTCAGGCCTGGGCCGAGGCGGCCGCGGTCTCGGGCTCAGGCCAATTTTACAGCCGCGAGTAAAGTTCACGCTGCCCGCGGCGCGGAGAGGACCGACCTGGATAGGGAGGCCAAGAGGGAGGCGGCGCGCAGGCTCCAGAGAGGCGCGAGCTCCGGGCCGGGTTTTTCCCCGAAGCCTTCGGCGGCGGCGCTGCCGAGCGAGAGCAGCAGAGCGCCTGCCGCCGCCGCGGCTGGTTCTCTCCCCTCCTCCTTTGTGAGGGGAAGGGAGCGAGTCCGTTCCACGGCCTGCGCCCCGCTCCGCGCTCCGTTCCGGGTTTGCCAGGCGGCCGCGACGGCGCTGGGTAAAATGGCAGTGCTGAGCCTCGTGTCGGAGTGAGGGGGACTCGGAGGAGAGTGGAGCGCTCTAGCCGCTCAGTCCGGCCGCCCCCCCGCTCGCCAGCCCGCCGCCGCGCAGCAGCCTCGGCCCGGCGCCGCGGCCGGGGAGGGGGAGGCAGGGCGCCCGGCCCGGCCCACGCTCCGACTCTGCCTGCCGGCGCCCGGGCTGCTGCCGCGCGCCCTCCAGCCCGCCCGTCCCGGGTCCCCCCTCCCCCCGCTCCCTCCCTCCCTCCCTCCCTCCCCCCCCCCCCTCCCCCTCGCCTCCCTCCCTCCCCTCCCTCCCTCCCCTCCTTTCTCCGGCAGCAGAAAGCGGAGAGTCACAGCGGGGCCAGGCCCTGGGGAGCGGAGCCTCCACCGCCCCCCTCATTCCCAGGCAAGGGCTGGGGGGGGGAATGAGCCGGGAGAGCCGGGTCCCGAGCTTACAGAGCCGGGAGCAGCTGAGCCGCCGGCGCCTCGGCCGCCGCCGCCGCCTCCTCCTCCTCCGCCGCCGCCGCCAGCCCGGAGCCTGAGCCGGCGGGGGCGGGGGGGGAGAGGAGCGAGCGAGCGAGCGAGCGAGCGCAGCGCAAAAGCAGCGGAGCCCCGCGAGGCCCGCCCGGGCGGGTGGGGAGGGAAGCCCGGGGGGACTCGGCCCCGGGGCGGGGGGGGTGGGGTGGGAGGGGGGTGAGAGAAGACGAAGACAGGGCCGGGTCTCTCCGCGGACGAGACAGCGGGGATCATGGCCGCGCAGGTCGCCCCCGCCGCCGCCAGCAGCCTGGGCAACCCGCCGCCGCCGCCCTCGGAGCTGAAGAAGAAAGCGGAGCAGCAGCAGCAGCAGCAGCGGGAGGAGGCGGGGGGCGAGGCAGCGGCGGCGGTCGCGGCGGAGCGCGGGGAAATGAAGGCAGCCGCCGGGCAGGAAAGCGAGGGCCCCGCCGTGGGGCCGCCGCAGCCACTGGGAAAGGAGCTGCAGGACGGGGCCGAGAGCAATGGGGGTGGCGGCGGCGGCGGAGCCGGCGGGCCCGGCGCGGAGCCGGACCTGAAGAACTCGAACGGGAACGCGGGCCCTAGGCCCGCCCTGAACAATAACCTCACGGAGCCGCCCGGCGGCGGTGGCGGCGGCAGCAGCGACGGGGTGGGGGCGCCTCCTCACTCAGCCGCGGCCGCCTTGCCGCCCCCAGCCTACGGCTTCGGGCAACCCTACGGCCGGAGCCCGTCTGCCGTCGCCGCCGCCGCGGCCGCCGTCTTCCACCAACAACATGGCGGACAACAAAGCCCTGGCCTGGCAGCGCTTGCAGAGCGGCGGCGGCGGCGGGGGCCTGGAGCCCTACGCGGGGCCCCAGCAGAACTCGCACGACCACGGCTTCCCCAACCACCAGTACAACTCCTACTACCCCAACCGCAGCGCCTACCCCCCGCCCCCCCAGGCCTACGCGCTGAGCTCCCCGAGAGGTGGCACTCCGGGCTCCGCGCGCGGCGGCGGCGGCGGCGGCGGCCGCCGGCTCCAAGCCGCCTCCCTCCTCCAGCGCCTCCGCCTCCTCGTCGTCTTCGTCCTTCGCTCAGCAGCGCTTCGGGGCCATGGGGGGAGGCGGCCCCTCAGCGGCCGCAGGGGGAAACCCCCCAGCCCACCGCCACCCCCACCCTCAACCAACTGCTCACGTCGCCCAGCTCGGCCCGGGGCTACCAGGGCTACCCCGGGGGCGACTACGGCGGCGGGCCCCAGGACGGGGGCGCCGGCAAGGGCCCGGCGGACATGGCCTCGCAGTGCTGGGGGGCTGCTGCTGCGGCGGCGGCGGCGGCTGCGGCCGCCTCGGGAGGGGCCCAACAAAGGAGCCACCACGCGCCCATGAGCCCTGGGAGCAGCGGCGGCGGGGGGCAGCCGCTCGCCCGGACCCCGCAGGTAACACGGCTGAGTGGGGTGGGGGGGCTGGGGCGAGTGTGTGTGAGGGGGGTCCTGGGAGTGGGTGGCGGCGGGGAGCGGGCCACGGCCGTGGGCTACCCCCAGTCTGGGGCCCCCACTGCTGGGGAGCTGCCATTGTCTCGCTCTTTCTCTCTTAAAATGGCTGCCCGTCTGCCTTCCTCTCTTTCTCTCCTTCAGCCTTTGTGTGGGGCTTTCCCTGAGGTGTCTGCTCCTCTCCTCCTCCTCCCCTAGTCCCTTCCAGCTCCGGGGGGTCTTCAGAGGGGTGCGGAGCCGGGTGTGCGGGAAAAGGGCCCGGCCCGGGGTGAGGGGGTGTTGGGGGGTCAGGTTAGGGGTGTAGGCAGCGTTCGGAGGTCGGGAGTTGAGTGAACAGTTCTTTGCTCACCTGCCGCTCCTCTCTGCCCTCCCTACCTTCCTTTAGGCCGGTCCCCATCTGTGCTTTCAAGGAGGGGGCCCCTCGGGCTCGGGGGGACCTCGAGGGAGGGCAGGGGCCTGCTTGGGAGCAGCTAGAGGCCGGCTTCGGTTCACCCTGGGCGGCCCGGGTCGTCTCCTGTCTTAGTCTCCGTCGGCCCAGTGGCCTGGGTTTCTCCCTGGAAGTGCTGGTAAACAGCTGAGTGATTGGAGTAGTAAGTGCAGATTGCTTTGGTTTGGGATTTGAATTATGGAGGTAAAATCCTTCTGTCAAAGCCAGGAGACAGTTGGTCTTAGGTTGACATCCTATCTGTGATCTGATTGGCTCCCCATCTCCTGCTCTTGGCCATTTATAATTGCCTCTGATGTAATGGTACAACAATCCTGATGAGCTCATAAACTTTTACACTCTGCTTTTCTGCCAGTGATAACCCAAACCATCGCTGCCACTATCTGCCTTTTATTCCAGAGCTGAAATTGGCTGTGACCTTGAGGAGGGAGGTTTAAGCAGCAATACTGTATCAGCAGGAGCAGAGCCCCAGACAGGCTGCCCTTGTTACATTGTGCCCGGAACAAAAGAGGAGGCAGTGGCATTTTGCTTGTACCTTGGATTTATTTTGCTTGTTATGTTTTATGCAGCCTGAAATAGATTCTGTGTTGTCCGAACAGTAGCTGCGTTTTTCTCTACAATGGGTTTGCTGTTTGTTTTGGTTTTGTGACTTTCCTGATGGTATAAATGACTTCTTTGATGGCTCTGAAGATGCGTTTGTCTTGAGTAATTTTGACCCTATTTGCTTTGCAGAATTGAAATTATTTTACTGAGCTTTTTATTGAGTGACAAATGTGGGATCTTTATCAGAGGGGGTAAGAGAAAACTTTGAGAACTGGAGGCTTTCTGAAAGAGAATTTCACATTTAAGTGTTCTAAGGAAGGCTGGCGTCATTCTTTGTTTACATGTTGAATCTTGTTAACACTTTCTTTTGTTAATTAAACTTCGGGAGAGCAGCTTAATTTAAAGGGAAGGACATCTTTCATGATCTTGAGGGACTGTTTCTTAAAGGCTTGGTTTGGTGAAATTTATCATTTGTTCCTGAAATATCAAAAAACCCAGTTTTCTATTTTGTCATCATTTTACAGCTTTGAAATACAGGTCAGTTTTTTTCTCTGCATTTTAAGTTCCATTTATTTCTGTCTTCCAAGATAATAAAAATATGACCTACAATGATACTGAAGATTTGCTTAGAAATTACAACTTTTAGGTATGTTTCTGTGCATTCTGCTTTATTTTGCTCTTCTTCCTTCGTCATCATGTTCTGTCTTCAATGCTTTGGTTTGTTCACGTTTTATTCACTTAGGCGGCCTGATTATATACATATATTCCCTCCCCATTCTAGAACTGCTTTTCCGCTCTTACTTGGAGCTGGGATTTTTTGAAGTAGTTGTATCAGATAGCAGGTTTAGAGGTCTGTGCCTTGACTCTATGTCTTCCATGATGTCCTATATCTGGGCAAGAAATAGGGGTATTTTAAATTGGATTCCTAGTGTCTGGAGGATAAATTTTGTTTTAGGACATTCTCTTGTCTATGGGGCATTCTTTAGTTTATATCTCTTTCCCCTCATTCCCCCTTTATTTGTGACGGAGGGGGAAAGGGGGCTGAGAAATTTACCATTTTTAAGCCATTGGAGGAAAAATTTGGGGTAGGTCGCGGCTCATTTAAAAACAAAAATTAATTTGAATTCTTTAAGTTTGGGGATATTCAGGCAAATCTTTTTTTTTTTTAATTAACATTTACTGTATAGCATTTAATGCTTTTCAGTCATTAAACAAATATTTGAGCATTCTCTGTGTGCCTGGTACTATGTTCTGTGCTGGGTAAAAGGTGGGAAAGTATATACAGTCCTTGTTTAGAAGCTTGTCTGTGCTGCCTTTGGGCAAATTTTCTGATCCCCTTTTTACATTACCAGGCTTCGCACTTCACACAACATAGATTCCTGTTGGATTTCAGTTCATTTGCCTGTTCCCCCCGAGACCCACAGCCATGGGCTGGAGAGCATTCACTCTCAGGAGAGACAGTGCAACTTCTAGTTTTGTCGGTTGCTTCAGATATGTCATCTAGATGAAGGCTGTAGGTGGATAGATTTCGTACTGAATTCCTTTTTGCTACTTAAGGATAAATTTCTTGTCAGACCATGATGGCCTATTCTTAACATTCTTAAATAATAAGATGTTGCTCTGTTCTTTTGTTTCCCTCAGTCTTGAATTAACAGTTTTTTGTAGATACTTGATTAACACATCTAAGATAGTAATGCTCTCCTTTGACTCTGCCTTTATGAAAGAAAGATTAGGTAAGTGTGTGTACTGTGGCTATGTCTTTTTCACAGGAGCTGGAAAGATCTCAGCAAACAAACTTTTCCTTTATGCCCTTCCATAAGTAAAATTGTATCTCAAAGAGTTGTATCCTGCTAGTAATGAAATACTTTCAGTCACCTATGTTACTGAACCTCACTTAAAGCTTTTTATTTAGGATGCTTTTAGCTATAGTACCTTGAGAGTAGTACCAGCTCATCAAAGTAAAAAATCCGGTAGAATATGTAGTCCGGGATCAAAGTGAATTTGATTGTAGAAGCTTGGCTGTTAGTTCCTGCTATCGAAGTATCAAATGATACTTCCGACTCCTGGGAAACAAACACAGGAATCCTAGGCTTATTATGGGAATGCCTACTGGCAGAAATTCTGGGCTGGCTGAAACACAGGACTCTTGGAGTTCTCTCAAGTAGGAGGGATCAGGATCAGACGGCAGTTAGTTGTGAGGGCTTCATGTGTCTCTGTTCTCCATGAGAGAACTGGGGGTAATGGAGTTGGGTTGATGGTGAGAGAAGAGAGAAAGCCGTCAGGACCAAGGCTGGCTTCTTTGTATTGGGCCCTGTGGGGATTTTTTAAGGTTCCTTCCTTTGTGTGTGACACAGAGTTACCATGACAAGTGGCACCTGCTGTAACAAGATGTCCTGGATTACATTAAACATTCATATGTTAGATTGACTTCTGTAGAGTATGATGTCTCTAGTAGGCCTTTTACAAAGTTAGTGAACCTTTTTTAAAATGTGGAAATCAGCTAACAAAGTAACGGCCAGGGGCTTTTTCCATCCCCATCCCTCAAAAGGTTGTATTGATTGGCTACAAATCCCAAAATTCTAGAAGGATCTGAAGCATGCAGATATGGTATTCAGAATAAATTGGCACTGAACAGTTCTTTTCTGCCAGTGAGCTGGAGTGATACGTCAATCTCCGATATGGAGTCCTAAATTCCCTTTGCTTTTATCTCTTGAGTTTTTCCCTAGTTAGATTGGTCATTATCATTACTGTTGTACATCGAGTTGCGTGTGGCACAGTAGTGAGGGGTGACCAGCAGAGGACTCGGGAAGAGGAGCTTTGGCTCCATATGCAGCCCTGGATTAAGCTGTGTGACTTTGGGCAGGGCATTTGCCTTCTCTGTTTCATTTTCTCTTCATCGAACTGCATGACCTTCTCTGATGCTATGTATCTGTCTGTGCTTCCATACCTGGCTTGTTAGGAGGGCAGCCTCTTCCTGTACCTTTTTTGATAGGAATCCTGAGACCATCTTTCTTCCCCTGGGCTCAAGGAACTCGAGGCTGTTTTCTCTTGAGGATTTACACGATCAAGCTCTGAATCGTTGGGTACCACTGTGTCTGTGGCCCTTCGCAGAAAAGGCCCTACCAGACTCCTTTGCTTTGAGACTGTTAATCTGTTTGTCATTAGTCATTCCACCTGGCTTGTGGTATTAAAACACTAAGTAGTAATTGAAAAAATTAGGCAGACTTCATTAAAGGAAGACTTGAAAAATAGTTCCTTCACAATCTCCATAGAGGATTTCGGAGGTAGATTAGGAGTGGGGTGAGAAGTGGATGTTCATAAATTGAATGTTAACACCATTTCTTTTCCAGGGTAGGATAGGAAGGTGGGGAGAGGTAGCATTAAGCTCTCCAGCTTCTTCTGGTGTTTGGGCAGGTCTAGGTCTGGTTTGGGCAGTTGGTTGTAATCTGAGTGCCTGAACTTGCCCTGTAAGTTTTTGCTGAGAGAGGAGTAAAAGTTCCTGAGACTGGAACAGGAACAGGAAAAGCTTAAGTGTCTCAGGGTCAGCTTCGTAGGTGTGTTGCTTTTTCTCATGCCCCTGCTTTCGTCGTTGTTGCCGCCGTTGTTTTTGAACGATGTGGTGTGGTTTGCAGTTGGTCCTGGAAATGCTGTTCTTTCAGGTTTTCTCCAGAGCCCCTGAATTTCCAGTCTTTCTCCTCTTGGTTTAGTAGTTAAAAAGTGTAATTTAGACATCTTAGAGGGGTGCTGGAAGGAAGCTTCCCTTTATGAATGAGGGAAAGGTGTTTGATAATTCTCTGCTTGACACAGCAGCTTCTTCTCTCTGAAGGAACCGAATGTTTCAGAGCTTTGAGTAAATACTTGCTGAGCTGTCAATATGTACCCAGGAGGTTTCTGTAGTAAGATGTAAACGGCTCTATAGAATGTTTGACAGGAAAATTAATAAACAGTTTTCAAGTAAAGATAATGCTAGTTTCTTTTCACGTGGTGGAATAAAATAACATTGAAGAAAAAGACCTGGGGATAGGGAAGAGAGAGTAATGTGGGGGGTGGGGGTGGAGGTGAGGGCAGGGAGCCTGGAGATAGGAGATGATCTAAAAGAATTTGAAGTGAAAAGATGATGCCATGGAAGAGAAGCCTCCCTTGTCCTGGCTCCGTGCTAAGTTCAGGACACGTGGAGCCCTGTTTAAAATCGATTGCAGTTTCAGAGTGAAAATAAACAGAAGTTTGGAAAGAAGGACCTAAGTTTCAGTCAGTGAATTCAGTGTGCTTCTAAAGCTCGGTTTATGAGACTGAGTTTTAAATTTAAAGCCTTATTCTTTCAGAAAGGTTTTGTAGTTTTGTGAAATGTTTTTAGGGTTGGGGTTTGCATTTTTAGAATACTATAAAGAGAAAAGATACTACAACTTCAGTGTTGTCTGTCCCAAGCCTCTGTTGTGCTTTGGCTCTTAGGATTATAAGCCCACTCCAAGGGCCAGGTTTATGTATGTAGTTTTTACTGGACTCCTGTGCATCGCTTATTTATGTATGAAAATTAATGCCCCAGGTTTCGGTACAGTGTTTGGGGACTCACCAAATCCTGCCTGAAGGGTTATATGGGGAGATTCAATTTTTGTTTTTAAAATTGCCGGTTTAGGATTAAACACGTTTCTGGGTTCTTTTAGTGAAACATTATTTTTATGGAGGAGAAAGTATTTTAGAATTGTTTGAACTGTCTTCTGATCGTACTCTCCCTTGGTGGTCTTGTAAGATGACTGGATTTACTTTCTCAAAGTCCCTTATCAAACATAAGCCACTAACTCTGATACCAGTTTTCTTCGCAAGAAGTGTTTTTTAGACCAGATTCCTGGAAGTGCCTTTTTGACTCAGCATAGTATTGATAATAGGGAGTATGAATGTAATTATGGCTCTGACCATAATTTTTAGTTAGGTTCAGCTCACTTACCAAAGACTATCAGCTTGTTTTAAAACAAGATACAAAAACTTGGGTTGACTCTGACATTGGTTATCCAGGCCTTTCCCAGTATGGTGGTAGGGAGGGTATTAGAACTTCAGGTTCTAGAAATCATGAAAGCATGATTTCTAGCTCAAGGAGGTCTGGAGTTTCAGATGAGAGTGGGAAGTAGGTCTGTGTGAACATACCTACTAGATACTAGGGAGAGACTTGAAAGATAGAGCCAATATCTGCTTCAGAGGAATTTAGTTTTCTTGGGAAGCATGCTTATGTGCACACATTTGGAAAACTTGCAGAGCAAGGTTTTATAAATGGATATAGACCAAACTAAGTGTATGGCCTGAAGGAATCTGGGAATAAGGAGCGATCAGATTTGGGCAGGGTAAACCTGGGACAACTTTTCAAAGGCAGTGATTTGTGAAGTTAAATGTCCAAAAAGGGGAAAGTTAAATTATTAATTTGCTTTTTCATAGTGCTACTCTTGAGTTTCATGAGCTTTACAGAATCCAAATTACACATCCATCCCCAGACCTGTAGTTGTCTCGTTCTGGTGACTTTGGGAATTTGGACTGTAACCAATTCCATGAAAGAGAGTGGTTTCAGGGTCTTAGTGGTTCCTGTGGTTACGTGGGGCCTTTAGTACAACCTGCCAAGTTCTTGGCCAGTTCAGGGCCTCTTTTGTAGTAATTTTGGGTTTGGAAGGTTGTGTCACCTTCAGAGTTGTGTGCCCCGGACACTTCAATGTCAGTGGTTCAACTTTGGTTAGAGAGCCTGAGTTTTTCTTTTCTGGCAGAGTTAATTGACCTTTCTTAAAACGGGAGCCGCAAGGTACCTGTCCGGATCTTAGACTGCTGCTGTTTTTGAAGATTTGGGAGCCGTGCTCAAGCTGAGTTGCTTGGATCAGACCTTATATTGGGGGTTGTTGGGCGGGTAAACCTGCACATACGCAGTTTGCCCATCTGTTCACAGAAATGGCCTTTAATATTGTTTTTGACTAGGTTGGCTGTGGCCAAGAAGCTCCTAAATGCTACAAACACATGCTTATTCCTTATAGGAGCCTCTTTAATGTAGTAATTTTGGTTTCTCTTTACCTGCTGCCATGTGTGATTGGATCACAAGCAATTTTTGGCACTTCTCAAAGGGCTCTAAGTAGATGCTTAACAGCTAAAGGTGCATGGAGGGTCCAGTGCCAGGTTACTACAGGGCTTCCACCTGGAGGAGGAGGGTGGGTTATGCTGTTCCCTTGTAAAGGTGTATGGAGTCTTGAATACAGATTCTAGTTTGGAAATACCTCTTTCACCACCTTTTCCTGGCCGTTCTGGTGTTTTGCAAAAGTGAGTTTCCAGCAACTTGCAATTGGGCACAGCGGTTCAGCAGCAAGTTTGTAGGGGCTGAGATGAACTCCTCAGTCAATCTAGGTTTTAGAAGAATCCAAGTTAGGGTGAATGTTGACTTAACTGTCATGAGTATTCTTCCCTGAACTCATTCTTCCCCCTGTTTAAATGGATGGCATTAGTTTTTATTGAATTTGAAGGGACATCTGAGTGAACTTTTGTTTATTTTTGTTAGTCATTTGTGCATACTAGAAGATGGTCTTGGGACAGGCTGAATCTTTATTTCCCAGTGGCGTCTGCATTTTCTAAGGGTGGACTGCAGTGGGAAGAAGTCTGATGCCAAGAATGCATTCCAACATGCAGTAGAGTAGGAAATTTGATCCCTGAAATGTTGACTTAGTATTGGTTATGGTACATATTAGAAATCACTCAGTAATCCAGGACAGATTTTTGTCGCCCTCCAGGAAGTTAATGTTGATAGGAAATGATAAGGGGCTTTTGGGCACTGGGCTATGTGCTCTTCAGGCCCAGAGTTGCTGCTTGAATATGAAGAGGAAATGTGCCATGTGCTTTTTTTTTTTCACTCCTTTTTTGCATTTGGGCTTCCTTATGGCTTCATTGCTTCTGGGTTCCCAAGTCTGCAGTGTTAGATATTAGACTTCCTCTTCCCTTGGCACTGGCGCATTCATGATTTTTTTGTGGCTCATCACCAGCAGCCAAGAATTTTGTATGCGCTTCCCTCTTAAACTTGTTAGCTTTCAGCTTGCTTGTTTATAGACATCTCTGTTAAAAGGAACTCCCCCTTCAAGATCTAGCACCAGCATGACAGCAGCAGGGGAGATTAGGGACTGGTGTGATATCAGTCATTTGAAAACCCATTTGCTGTGTGCTTAGTGTTTTTTATTTTGCCTCCTGTTTTCCTTGAGGTCACAACTTGTATGAGTGCATCTGGATCCAGCTGTTTATTCTCAACTGACTGGTGCTTGGTGTACTTTGACTTTAAGAAGAGTGTGAGTTCAGCCACGTGGTAGAGGATTAAAGGCTACATCGTGCTGGGTGCTTCCTTTTAGAGGAAACAGATATGTCTTTGGGCTCTTCTTGCCCAGTGATTTACCCTCTCTCTTGGGTAGACCTTATTACTGCTTTCTGCTGTTCTTAAAGAAGTCACCTGAGCAGAAATGCTGGAAATAGGTTACTGTTTGTTACTACATCTTCTCTGCTGAATACAGATGGCATTCTCTCTTGCATTTTGGACAAGATTCTGTTCTGGCCACAAAGTGATGGAGTTTCATGAGCATTAGCCTGCCTTTTGTTTCTAGACTTCTGACTTTTTTACTTGTTTAGGAATCTGGGCTGCCAAAGATGTTATAAAAGATATGGGGATCAGTTCTATAGGTATGCGTCCACAACTTTGTCCTGGGCCAGGGATAGGCCAGGAACCTCACTGAGTTCCCTGTTTTCAACTGATGGCATGTCGGAGGTGACTATTAATGACAATTACTGTGTATTTGAGTACTTCCTATGTGCCAAGTGGTACGCTTGTGTCTCTCCATGAATTTCTTCATTTAATCTACAAAACCCCGAGAGGCGGATTCTAGTGTTAACTTCTCCCACTTTACAGACAAGAAAGTAGAGTAAGAATGAGAAATTTGCCCTAGGGCAAAAAAACTAGTAAAAGGTAGAAGTCAGATTTGAATCTAGGTTTGTCTGATTCTCCAGAGCTATGTAACATTATAAAATACTAAGTTTGCTTATCCAAAATAAATTATTCAAGCACTGGAGCTTGTTGGGACATTATTTTTGCAATAGTCTAGAACTCTTAAATGAGGTGAAAGACTGAAAAGCCTTTAGTTAAGCTGACATTATGCCAAGATTTCTGTCCCATCCATCTCTTCCATGTAGATTTTTATTTAGGTTTCTGGTGAGTGGCTGTATGATGCCAGTGGTAAGCATTGGCAGCATTTGGTCCTGAGGCCCTGTTCTCTGACAGTGGGGGTAAAGGTAGGATTCAGGTTCAACGATAGAACCCTTCACTTTGATCTAAGTGAACATAACTTGCATTATGAAAATATTTGCCAAGTGATTTTACTTTCTAGAACTTGGAGCACTCACTGGAGAGATGAGGGTTTTTGTCTTAATTTTCCACTTCAAGAGAGTGAACACATAAAGGTTAAGTGCCTTACACAGTTTACGTTAGAGTCAGTTCTGAAATTGAGGTTTTAAAGTTCCATTAGGCTGTGTGACTTTACACAAGTCACTTAACTTCTCTGAATCTGTATCCTAAATTGTGTAAGGAGGAAAACTACCTGCCTTGCAACTGTAGTCAATGTTAAATAGCATATATCAAAGTATTATTTTTTATCAATTGAAATTGGAACACAACTCCTAGTTGGTAGAGACCTCTGCTTGAGAAGGGGATAGAATTGAGAGCTTAAACACAGCACTGGTCTTTGCTGAATTAAAAGCTGTCCCATAGTATTTAGCTACATCTGAGTTGTATTAATGCTAAAACAACAAAACCCCAACAAATTTTGTTAAGCATCTGTTCTAGTTTGAGAGGTACATTAGTGCAGTGGTTCTCAGTGTCATCCCTAACCATCGTCATCACCTAGCACTACCTGGGTCCTGTTTAGAAGTACAAAGACTCATCCAGACCTGCTGAATCTGAAGTGGTGGCAGTGTGTTTCATTGAGACCTCCAGGCCACTGTAGTGCACACTCAAGCTTGAGACCTGGATTTATGCTCATCTGGGCTACAGAGTATATCTGAATTACCTGAGGGGCTTCTTCCAAATTGTACCAAAGGCTAAAATGTTTCAGATGTATCTGCCCCTCACATTATGTTCAAAGTGTGTTATTAGTTAGAGAAAAGTTTAAAAGTGCTTGGTGTTGGGGAAGAAGAAAAGAAATAACTTTTTTTTTAAGAAAATACTTTTGATATACATAGTATATTTTCTACTATGCAATAATGACAAACTCTATAGGACCTGGGGACTCCCTGCCTTCCATTTCTATCTCTTCTAGCTCTTTGGTGGCATAGCATGAGGATAATCTGAACCTGTGGTCTGGTTGTGTGATGAAGGTGGAAAAGCTCATTTTAGGATGGTGACCTATGGTGGTCTCCAAGTATAACCAGTTAAGAAAACTGCCCCAAAACTGATTCTTGAAAATGCTGCTCAGAGGCTAGTATGGGAGCTGTGGTATCCTTTCAGCTTGTTGATGGCCAGCTGATCTGAGAACCTGGTGGTCTCTGAGTGGGTCACTCTTAATAACGTCCCTCTATCTCTCATCCCCTCCCCATTGCCCCAGTAGCCATGTTGAGTTTTGTTGTTTTTCCTTTCCTTGTGTCACTTGTTGTAAAGTCCTAGTAAATAAACCCTCTGAGAAGACTCCTGACAAGTTACTCCTTCTCGGAAGTGGATGAGGTCTCTTTGAGTAATGGACATTTGAGCCAAGACCTTTCCCTCGTATGTCTTAAGAAGGATTGTGCTTGGCACAGAAATGGAGGTGACAGAAATGGTCAGATAGTAAACATTAATAATGGAAAGACCAAGCAGAGAACCAGTATTCTAGTTCATGTGGGCTTTCTGAAAACCCTATGTGGTTTCTGAATCCTTCCCATTAAAAATAAGTTTCCTGTACCAGACTGCTTTTCCCTGCTGCCTGAGTAGGGAAACTGAGATCGCTGTGACCCGGCTGTGATGAAGGCAGAGGCTTCCAGGAGGCAGTATGTTGATAGTTTGATCTGTGATTTGATATTTGTGTGTACAGATGAATACTCTGCTAGGGAGTCATGTGCTCCGTGTGTGTTTCTCTGTTCTAGACTCACTATATCATCCCCTCTGCTGTTTAGCTTTATTTTCTCTCTGTTCTTGCTTTCTTGCTTTTTCATGCTCTCCTTTGGTGTCTAACTCTGTTAGTAGAATGCAGAGCTCATGGAGGCATCAGCAACTTTAACACACCAGAGCTGGTAAAACGTCTTAAAAGAACTGGAGAGGCAATTTATACCACTTTAAGGTCAACATCGTTTCAGTGAAGATTCCTGGTATCTGCTCACCTCTGTTGGAATGTCCTGGCTAACTAGAGGCAGGACGTGCCTTTGTCTAATTAACTAATAAACCAGAGTTCCCTAGGTGATCTCTGCCTCTTCCCCTTTCCCACTTTATTTCCTTTGGTCTCGAGATTGTTTCTGAGCCCTCCTTAGTCTGTTCTAGGGGTTCTGTTGGTCTAGGACAGATTTGTAACATTCTTGTTTTTCTTTCTAGTCTGTGATTTCAATCTTCTGCTTTCCCAATGCAGCTTTGAATTGGCTTCTTTAAAACCCCTACATAAAACCTCAAGTGACCAATATGTGGTCTCATTATGGTATTTTGGGTTAAAATAAAATGAGATTGAGATAGCTGTCTTCACCCACCCAGACACATTTACCAAAGGGAAATTCTGTGTGCCTTGAATAAGACAATCTCAAAAGAGTCTGTGAGCCAAAACAGCCTTGGGGGTGGGTGGGGGTATGGATAAATATTAGCTAGATTTCCATAGCTTAGCATGCCAAGTATCCATCCCAATTTGATTATACTGGCTAGAGATAGCAAGAAAGACAGCTGCTATCTTTGGTCTGTTCTCATGTATTTCTGGTATAAATGATGAAGCTAGGCTCTTCTGTACACATTTGTGTGGACAGTGGTGTAGAGGAGGTTGATACCCAGGTGCTTTTGGAGCTCTGAAGAGAGAGAATTGGAGAATCTATAGGAAGGACTCTGTGGCTTTTCATTTGGGGAACTAATGACCTTAAAAAAGCCTGATTTGGAAGCATCTCAGAGGATGAGATGGCTGGATGGCATCACCAATGCAATGGACATGAACTTGGGTAAACTTCAGGAGATGGTGAGGGACAGGGAGGCCTGGCGTGCTGCAGTCCATGGGGTTGCAAAGAGTCGGAAACGACTGGGCGACTGAACAATGGCATAATCTTAGTAAGGTTGGCTGTTCCCTCAGCCATTCTTAAACTTATTTTATTGTACCTGTTATAGTCACAGTGGACTTAGGCGGACCAAGGGAAAGGCTGGCATTTTTGGAGAGTGGTCCAAGGCAGCCCTAGGAATTAATGAAATAGTGATATGGCTGCCTTTTCTCAGTATCTTTATCAAAAATATGGTACTTGGTTGGATTGATGACAGTCAAAGCATGATGACAAACAGAATCCCCTACTGCATGTAAGTCACGTTCCTACAGCTAAGTGATGTATCACAGATACCCTTTTTAGTAAAGAAGGAAAAACTGGCAGAATGTAAAACTGCACTCAGAGAAGTTTAGGATCTTTTTATATGACCCATGGCAGATCAGTCCAACTTTGGAGATAAAAGGGATGGGGGATAGGGAGCGGGGAAGAGAACTATTTAAAAGAGAAGGCAAGGAGGCCTTAAAGTTTATTGGTTAAGAGCAGTTTTTGCGTTTTTTCTTTGTTTTTGAGCAGTTACCCGCAGAGCAATTTAATACATGGAAAAAAGGGTAGTATTTGAGAAAACAGGTCAAAAGAACTAGGCATGATTC
This sequence comes from Okapia johnstoni, assembly GCA_024291935.2. Taxonomy (NCBI): domain Eukaryota; kingdom Metazoa; phylum Chordata; class Mammalia; order Artiodactyla; family Giraffidae; genus Okapia; species Okapia johnstoni. Next base: position 8,137,538 of record JAGTYA010000024.1, on the reverse strand, counting down.
AGAAATGTTGTCCTTACTGAAAAGTTGATAGGTACTCTCTTGGGTAAAGCTCCGTCTGTAAGGTTATGTGACCCTTGTCTCTCCAGGTATCCCTTAAGTGTACCGTATCAGTTCATGGAATGACAAATAGGTAGGGAAGAAAATGTCTTAAAAAACTGCCCCTCTTGTTTGAGCTCGTGGTCCATCCACACTAAGGTCCTTTCCTGAGTAGAAGCACCAAAGGATGCTTGCAGGAGGAAATACCTTTTTTCTAATGTCAACCCATAACACTTAGTGTGGGTAGCAAGATCTGTGCATTAAGTTTTTAATTATTAGGCATGTACTGGGGATACAGTATACCAATCTGTCTTCCTTGTATATCATCAAGATTTCTTTGGTTTTGATCATGCTTCATTTCTCAAGAATTTTCAGGATAAGAACTTTTTTTTAACTCATTTAATTGTCCAGTCCTGTTCCTGAAATATTGTCTAATTTAAAGCATACAATAGTTGGGACTTGCCAATGTAAGAAGTCTTGTGGCAAAACTTTTTTTGAAAAACCTGTCTATCTGCCATTCGGCAATTGCTTACAGTAATACAGCAAATATTTGATGAGCTTCTACAGTGTATCAGGCACCAGGATTCTAATGCCGTGGAGTACTTTCTAGCAGGGAAAGATGTATATATATAAGTAACCACAAATAACTATATAATTGTGATTAACACACTGGGAAAGTACCACCTTCAATAAATTATCTTCCAACTATTTCATAAAGTAAATATTTAATTTATGAGTATTTTGGCTAGTGCGTGACTTTGTACTTGGGATGGGTACCAGTCAGTTCTGATTCCCTTTCCCTCCACTGCTCCTGAGTCAAGTGTTACAGGAAATTTTCCGTCTCAGATTTGGCTTGTAATGGGCTAGAGTCCATTGTTTCTGAGAGGCTCTTCTTTGTGTGGCGATGCATTGCAGGACATTTGGCATCCTGCTCCCCAGGTAACAAATGCCAGTAACACTACAGAACCGCTGTGATAACCAAAAAGGCACTTTCATACATTTTGTTTCCAAACTCTTCTCAGGAGCTTGTATTGTCCTGGTTGAAACCTGTTGGACTTTGCTGTCAGGATTCTTGGAAGGAGCTATTGAGCAAATTCCTTTGGAAGAACACACTGAAAGTAGGTGGAGCTTGAGAATTGGACTGGTCACCCCTTTTGGTGTCTGGCTTGTGTGCTTTTGTTTTTTAAGTAGGTATTTTGAAATCACTTTCAGCTCCATTCTGCTTTTTCTCCTGTTGAGGGTGTAGAGAGGGAAGTAATTTGTTAACTTCTTGTTGACCACTTTGGGTTTCTTGTCTTGAGTGTGTGGGACCGGACCTTAACTCTTCTGGTTTCTAAGCTTTATTGCTAGAAATTTGGGATTTGTGTAGGATGATATTAGCTAACATTTTAAGTTCCGAAGGATACAGCAATCATTTAAGCACAGACACATGCTTTGTATTCTAGCCTTGTAGCTTATATATTCTAGTCTAGGGTATAGACATTAAACAAGATAAATAAGTAAACTTTAGCACATAGTATGCTTAGTGATATGTGCTCAGGAGCAAAGTTAATCAGGAGTCAGCTGCGAGAAATGTGCTGGATTGAAATTTTAAATAGGTGCACCAGGGGAGGTCAGTTTGAAGTGATAGTTTACTTGAGAGAGCTGTGCTAATACCTGAAGGAGAAAGAGTATTCCAAGGGGAGAGATCAGTGGGTACAAAGACTCTGAGGCCAGAGCATGTCCAGCTGGTTTAAAGAACAGTGTCATGTGTTGCTTGGTTTTAACGTGTTAACTTTTTTCATTCAACTCTGAGGGTGCTACTGCTGTCATCTCTATTCTGTTGATGTAGAAACGGAAGGACAGAGAAGTTGGAGGCAGAGCTCTTAGGACTGACCATGTTTAGCCAAAGCATTTCCTCTCGCCCATGAACGCTGGTAGGAATTGCCAGGACCTACAGAATCCCACTTTCTCTTTCACAGTCTGCTTTCTTTTCCTCTTAAATTGGGTAAGTGTGTTTTACAAACAGGTGTCTTATGTTCCTTCCCAGAGCTTATGTTCTACTCTAGGGTATAGACAGTGAACAAGATAAGTAAGTAAAGCTTATAGTAATTGTTAGTAATAGGTGCTTAGGTGGACAAGACAATCAGGGATTGAGTATAAGAATTTGGGGAAATCTTAGCTTTGAGAGTGCTGCTTACTTGGGAATCTGAGTTCCAGTCCTGGTTTTGCTCTATTGGCCAGGCACTGCCCTCTTCAGACCATTGTTTGGCTAAGGAAAGCAAACGTGCATCTGAGTTCTCCAGTCGCTCTGTGCTAGAGATGGGAGGAGATTTGGAGGGAGGCCATGGAGCCCAAATGCTCCCAGACTGGACCTGAGAATCGCCTGAGGAGATTCCTGGCCCCATCTCAGAGCTGCTGATTCAGAATCTGGAGGGCAGGATTCTAGTATGTAGCTGAGGAGGTTAAGGTACAACCTGGTTAGTACCTGCCCCTCTGTCCCCAGTTGGTCAGAGAGCTGGGAGGGAAACCCAGTCGTTCTCTCAGTCCGGTGTACTCTTCTCACCACGTTGTACTGCTGCCTTACTCTTGAGATTAAAAAGTTGTAAAGAAGGGGATGTTTAATTTTATCAAATGGCATTTCATTCTTGTTTAGTTATTGTCTTGGGGCCTTGTGTGCCTGCATGCTCAGTCGTGTCTGACTCTTTGTGACCCTAAGGATTGTAGCCCATCAGGCTCTTCTGTCCATGGGATTTTCCAGGCAAGGACACTGGAGTGGGTTGCCATTTCCTCCTCCCGGGGATCTTCCCAACCCAACCCAACCCAGGGATCAGACTCATAACTCCTGTGTCTCCTGCATTGGAGGTGGATTCTTTACCACTGAGCCGTCGGGGAAGTCTTGTCTTGGGCTCACTATTTATATATTTTATCCCTATGTTTTAATAGTACCTTTCTCAAGAAGGTGTGTGTCTTTCTTAGAGGCTTTTGTAATTCATTGGAAATTGGGAGAACTTTGTTTGCTAAGTTTGGTCTTTCAAAAAAGTGATCATCATTTTTGGAAGACCACTTCTCTGTGAAAAGTGGCTAATGAAAGTGTTCTGAATGAGAAGGACTTTATCATTTGTTGGGGAACTTATTACTTTGATGCTCTAGCCTCTTTATTTGAAGGCCCTTTCAGGAACCAACGAAGAAATAAAGATATATCAGCCACCTGGTTGTGGTTTTTCTGTCATATGCCTCTTTTGGATGGACAGCTGTGAGGTGGTTATTACAGTTGGCTCTCATAATCTGAAGATTCATTGACTTTCCCCCTCTGGTCTCTTTCTTCTGACTTTAGTGAGTTCTCCCCCCCCCTCCCCCCCCCATCTTCTGGTTTGGAAGGATGGAGCACAACAGCGTAAACACCTCTGAGCCTAGACAAGCCAGGCCTCCTGTCTTGTTCTCTGTCCCTTTCTCGAGACAGTGTGGGTTGGAAGGTCCTGAGTCTGTTGTCTGGTTGCAGCCCCTCCTAGGGGTTCCGTGAGGTTGATGCTTCAGGCGATGTCTTTGAAATGAGCTCTTAAGGCTGCAAAGAGGAAAGTACTCTGATCTTCAGGAATCACTTCGGTAAACAGAATGGGGGTAGGTAGAACTTTTCACTGACTTTGGATTTTTTATTTATATTCAGTGTGGACACATACAGAACTTTGAAAGAATTTTTTTAAAAAAACTGTCTCTTTGGAGTGGTAGTTGTAAACTAGTGGTTGGTAATTCCTCTCTCACCACAGGCATATGACCAGTTTGTTGAGAACTTGAATGAACTAGAACTAAAATGAAAGAATTTTCGGTCTCGTGTGAAGTAGAAAAATGGGGTGTGATTCTCAGGTTATGAATGATAAGACATATAGGCTGAGTGGGTTGATTTCCTGGGTCAGGTATGGGTTTGATGAGAGATTTTTATTATCAATTTAGATTCAGGAAATCATCAGTGAATGCCTCTCGTGAGACCAGATAGGAAGTAAAGAATCTCTTGCTGCCCTGGGTCACATTATCGGTGAGGAAATGACTGCTTGACTGCAAGACAAAACGAAAAGGAAGGAATCTCCTTATTGTCCGAGGCAGGATCTGGGACGGAACTAAATAAGCAGGTTTCTGGGCAGTTTCTCCATGATTGGGGTTGGGCTCCTAGATCAGTCTTCAGAGCCTTGGAGTGTGCTGGAGGAGTGAGAAAAGACAGGAGGAGGACACAGACATCTGTGTGGCTGAGGAGGGGAGCACAACGAGAATGATTTAAGCTGGTCAACTCGTGTGTCTCCGGGTGCAAAGGTTGGTTCTGTTTATGGAAGTCTGCTCTGTCCTTCCTTAGATCTGAGTGGGGCCACGTGGAGCTTGCGGGGAAGCTGAGAGACCTTAACTTTTTCTACTTGTCCCTGCCTGGAATGCTCCTCAGTAGGGGAGGTTCCCATACGGGAACTGGATCAACAGCTGCCGCCTGTCCCTATAATCACAGGAAGCCGAGGCCGGGTGCCTTTGTATGGGAGCTCCGCAGCCAGACAATAGTTTGTGCTGGCGGGGCCATGTGGCGCGTCACGTGACCTGGGGCTGTTTTCTGCCGGGGTCCTTTACCCATCTGTTCTCTCGGCTCTTTCTGGGTTATCAGGCGCCAGTCCAAGTCCTCCCAGGCAGCCAGCTTCATGGCCAGAGATTACGAGCACTAACCTTCCTGGCAGGGGCGGTATGGCTTCGCGTTTATGCAGATTAGCCATGTGTTTCTCACTTCAAGGCGTTCCACAGGAAAAGCCTTTTCCTGTGTTTGGCTCTCAGTGGGCGGTTCCCAGCTTACTGTACTGGGACTCAGCAAGCAGCAGGCGTGCACGAGAGGGATCACAGTACACTGGCCCCCTCCCATTCCACCTCCAGTGCTACGTCACCACAACACAACCGCTCGCGCTCTCATACTGTTGGTGTCATTCATTCGGTGCCAAGAAGTCAAGACTTCTGCTTGCTGATGGGCGCATTTGTGGCAGCCCCCGGCCCATCCCTCTCTGATCATGTTCTTGCTGGTCCTTGGGTACCAAATCTGGCTCCTTTGGTTTGCTGCCTGGTCACTTCCTTTCTGCATCTTTGGATTGGGACTGAAATCTGGAGCTTTTCTCAGTGGAACTTTTATTTCAAGAAAATTTAAGAAGTTTCTCTTTCCTGTTGCCCCTGCCATGTGGTGTGGTGAGTTTTGATGAATTGTATATCTTTCACTTGGTAGTTGGATCCTTGGTCCTGCCCTCTCTGCTCCCTTCTGAATCAGTCGTGATCACAAGTTGGAGAATTTGGAAGTCAAGTGTGTTATATCTCAGCAACCCCTTAGGTTGTTACCGCTTCGAAGTTGTAAGGGATTCCATTAGCCCTCTGATCTGGTGGGGCTTTTAATTCCATTTGCTTAGAGCAGGGGGACTCTATGCAAGTGGTGAGTCTGTAAGTTGTTTGTTCTGAATATATTCAAAGGGTCCAGCCTGCCAGGCATCCTTTTCCTTTTGATGCCCCTAAACAGCATCTTTTGATGCATTTCATTTGGCAGGCAGTTTGTAACACGTCCAGTGATCTGGAAAGAGATAAGTGGTGAATGGAGATGGGGGTTTTCTTATGGCTCTTTTCCTCTGTTTTATTTTTATTTTTATGAATGCAGGAGAGTATATAGCAGGGGGCCCCCTGACTTCCCTGATCAAGGGGGCAGCATTTTCCTCTCAATTATGTGTCTTTGTGGCAGAGCCTTTGCTTTTGAAGTGTAATCACAGTAATCTACCCCCGTGGTTTCCCATTGAAAGGATTTCCTCTCCGTCTCTCCCAGAGTGGAACCTCTGGCTCTTTGGTATTTCCCATCCTCTGCCTCTTCCTGGGTGCCTGCAGACTGCTGATACTGGTTTTTCTGTCTTGCATGTAGTAGGGATTTTTTTCTGGTCTGCAATTGCTACTTTCCAATAAAACTGATTGGTGAAGATTTAAGGCCCCCTTCTCTGTTACAAAAGATGAAGATGACATTTCATCTGTAACTGCAAGTCACAAATCTTTCACAATGGTTTTAAATGTCAGAATTGTGAGTTCAGTCCCTGCCCACCTCCCCTCCTAATATGAGCAGATGTTTAACTTTCACATGAGACCAGAGTAATCTGATTGAACTGAATACATTTTAGTTTGCTAAGCTGCATATTCTGTTGAAGGGAGGGGGTCAGAAATCTCATGTCCAGGAAAGGGAAATGTCTTCATTTCATTTAAGAGTAAGAATTTCTTTAACTTGCATTTATTTTTAGTCTGCAAGGAATTTCTTAATGGAAGAATCTTTGAACCCTTTATTAACTAGCCCCTACATTAGTAGCCGTCCTTAATTGGGAGTGCAGTCCCCCTGATGTGAGAGAGGAAAAAAGAAGTTGTCTTTAGCCTTTTTGTTTTTTAAGCAGTGTGTTTGTGGACGCCTGTGTGGTTTGATGACCTCTCTGGTTATAGGGTAGCACCCACCATTCTCCTCAGAAATGTGCTCATTCTTCTTTGACTGCTTGTTCTACCCTCCCCTCTGCTTTCTCAGTCCCATCCCCATTTTCTTCTGCCCTCGGAGCTGTAGTCTGGTTTAGGGTTTAGCAGTGCCCCTGGTCCTTGGACTCGATGGTTTAATCTAGGCTTTCCACCCGTGGTATCCTCTACCACTTCCCTAAAGTGAGACAGCCTGGCACATTGAAGTTCCTGAACCCTAGTTCTGCAGATGTGGTCTCTTGGGGGGGACTTTGAAGATAAAATACCTCGTCTCTGACTTCCAGGAACTTAGCCTTGAGAGGTGCAGTCGGTTAGCTGGACAACTAACTGCTCAACCTGTGCTTCTGACTGATTTTACAGCAGAACCTTTAGAAATGCGAAAGAGCCGAATGTGCTAAAGAATTGGAAGAATTGGAAAGTGGCTTCATGTTGAAGGGTTGAGTTTCTGCTGGTGGAAGCCATTGTGGGCAGGAGGCTGGAGCAGGGTACAATTGCATGGAGCTGAACAGTGGAAAGTTTGGCATGAGGCTGAAAAATGTGAAGAACCGGAGCACACTGTGGCGGACTTTAGAGCCAGGCAGAAGCACTATTTATCATTATTGATAATAGCTACTATTCATTGGGTGTTTTAAGTACCAGGCACTGTGTGAAATGTGTTATGTGCATTTTAGATAAAGAACGGATGTGTTCAGGGTCAGACAGTGATAGAGTTAGGATTTGAACTCAAGTCTATTGATTTACTATGTTCTTTGCTCTTTCCATTTGATACTGGACATGATGCAGTAGGTAGGAAGTTTGGAGCTGTTGTTGAGCAGGGAGAGGTGCAAATGATTTGTGAGTGTTGTTCTAGAGCTGTGCAGTCCAATATGATAGCCACCAGCCTACATGTGGTTGTTTGAATTTAATTAAAGTAAATAAAAATAATTCAGTTCCTCAGTCACTCTACGCACATTTGAAGTACTTAATAGTTATATAACACAGAAAATTTTATTGGGCGTGTTTCTCTAGATCACTGGTTCTCAGCTAGTAATATACATTAGAACTGGGGAAATTCCTGGCGGTCCAGTGATGAGGACGTGGCGCTTTCACTGCTGTGGCCTGGGTCCAATCCCTGGTTAAGGAACTAAGACTAAGGTCACTCAAGCTACGCATCTCAGCGTGCATGTGCAGTCCAATATGCACACACTGGAATCATCCAGGGATCTTAGGGGATTTGAGGGGAGGGAGCCCAAGGCTTTCTGGACCCATTAAGTTGAAATCTCTAGGGAGAGGCCCAGGCATTTGTGAAGCTTCACAGAAAACTCTGATCTGTAGCCCTGGTTAATAGCTGCTGCTCTAGAAGCTCCATAGTAACCCTGGTAGTGACTGCCCCTTGTGTGTTGGGGAGGCTAGACTGACAGAGATACCCAGAGTGGACTGGTCTCTGTTCAGCAAATGTAGTCTCTTCACCTGGGGGCCACATGGAAAGCAGCTGCAGTCTAGGATAAAATGAGAATCTCCTTGTCATCTGCAGCATGATGTGGCTGGTGGCTCTGCAACCAGGGTGTACCTAGTTAAGTGCTTGGAGACACTCCCTCCTCACCTTCTCACCACCAGTAGATATGGGTGGGTGTCTTGGGGAGGGGAGAGTGTGCCGGGGCTCTGTTCTATGCAGCTCCAGTAAGGTAAAGTTAGGTCAGAAAATGAATGAGTTGATTGATTGTGTTGCACTGTAAAGAGCTGAAAGTTATGTTGTAGCCAATACCTATGAATTGAACTCTCATTATTGGTACCTCTGTGTCTTGCTCTTTAGAGAGATGTAAGTTCTACCCGCCTTGCCACCCTCGAGGAGGTGAACTTTTCAGTTGAGTTGTACAGTGCTCTTAAGTAAATTCATGGTCACAATTCCCTCAACAACTGTAACTTAGATATGGTACCCATTTGGAAGAAAGCATAAATTTAAGTGCTTGTGCCATAGTACAAATGGGCTACTGATATGCAAGGAAATAAGATTTCACCATTTAAAGAATAAAAACAGCTAGATGCTTGTATATTTAAATTCCCAACCACAGTGTTGAAGCATCAGTTTTGGTATTACTGAACAAGATCATGACAGAGTATAGAGACACCAACCCCTCCCAACTAAAGAGCCTATGTTCTTGTTTTCTGTACTATAGAGTCCATGTATTCATTGCTCCACACCTGGCCTGTTTCTTGGGTCTCAAGTAGTACCATGGTTATAAAATAGAATATAGCTTACAAGATGCTTTCATGAACGGGTGGTGTTTCTCTTTTACATATGATAAAATCCAGTTCTGAAGAAGGTTAAATGACTTCTCCAAGGGTTACTGGGTATATACCATTACTTTTTCATAGTAACTGTTTTCCTCTGTGGTATACAGACTTGTATGCCTAGGTTGTGTTCATATTGGCCAGAGGCCATCAAAGCTTCAGGTTAATGAAATGCTCTTTATTTTGTAGCCATCCAGTCCAATGGATCAGATGGGCAAGATGAGACCTCAGCCATATGGCGGGACTAACCCATACTCGCAACAACAGGGACCTCCATCAGGACCGCAGCAAGGACATGGGTACCCAGGGCAGCCATATGGGTCCCAGACCCCACAGCGGTACCCGATGACCATGCAGGGCCGAGCGCAGAGTACCATGGGCGGCCTCTCTTATGCACAGCAGGTAGATGGTGACTCCAATGACCTTAATCCTTGTTGCTGTCCAAGATCTAGTCTTGAGCTGTAGGATCAGAATGTGTCTTTGGCTTCTAAACCCCTTGAAAGGAACATAGGCCAGCTGACTCAATTTCAGTGTGCTACTTACAAGGCCGAGGTTGTGGTCATCATAGCATGTATACTTGAAGGAAAACTGCTCCCCAGCCACTGGCTATACATAGCTGTCTTCTTTGACCTGGCTGGCCTGCTTGTATCCACTGAGTGGTTATCTCTGAAGGAGGTAGAAAGAAAGAAAAAGGCAGTGGCTGAACACCAATCCACTGCTACCAAGAAAAACCACTCATACCATGTGTCCTAGGGAGAGAAGTGTTAGTTGCTCAGTCACGTCCGACTCTTTGCAACCCCATGGACTGTAGCCCACCAGGCTCCTCTGTCCATGGAATTCTCCAGGCAAGAATACTAGAATGGGTTGCCATTTCTTCCTCCAGGGGCTTTTCCTGACCCAGGGATCAAACCCAGGTCTCCTGCACTGCAAGCAGATTCTTTACCATCTGAGCCATCAGGGAAGCCCGAGGAGAGAAGAGGCCTTTTGTATTTCTCAAGGCCTTCAACATATAGCTGTCTGGCTTACAGTGAATACGTAGAAGGGACTGGGAGTAGCAGGAAAAGGGAAGATTGAACAGTAAAGGTGCTAATGGTGCTATTACAAAGGTTAAGATTTTACTCATCTCCTTTTGTCTGACCATCTGCACCATCATCTTTTTATTGCCATTTTTTTTGTTTTGACAGCATTTTCTATCATTTATATGTGAATGATACTCATATTGAAAATGGTGTGAGGAATAGAATATTAAACCTAACTTTGCTTCAAGACTGTGAAGCAAAATGTGCCCTTAAATATAATTGCCTTTCCCCGTGCCCCCCCTCCCGAAAAAATGGAGGAGATTTGGGGTGAATATTATTGGTCTTTTTTCTTTCCTAGTTGGCCAAATGTATCCCTCGTGCCTAGAATAGTGCCTGGTACAAGTAAGCAAGTAGGCTCTCGGATACTCCATTAGTAAAGACAAAGTGAAAAAGAGAACCAGAGTAGTTTAGTCATTGGCATACCATCTAGACTACTAAACCCTAGGTTTTCAGTTTACTGAGCCAGTCTGCTAGTGACTCTTCATTGTGGCTAGGATACAGATTCCTAGCGCTTATAAAAACAGTCTAGGCCATGATAAAAAAGGGTAGTCTCATTGGTGAAGACAGCTCTTCTTGAACTCTTGTAAGTTGCCCAGATTTTTATTAAATAGTGTAAATTTTCCGTCTATGAATGTCATGCATCTGGAAACAAACCAACCGAGTAACCCAGCTTGGCTGCCCCTTCTGGCTCAGTTGAACAGGGTTGGTAGAAAAACCCTGGGCCTTCCAAGTGTGAGGCTTGGCTTGCCTGCTTTCTGTACCCATCTTCAGGGCATAGCTTCTGACAGAATACCTCACATTTCTTCATTCAGAAGTGTCAGTGCTAAAAGTATCCTTTCCTTTTACAGATTCCTCCTTATGGACAGCAAGGCCCCAGCGGGTATGGTCAGCAGGGCCAGACTCCATATTACAACCAGCAAAGTCCTCACCCCCAGCAACAGCAGCCACCCTACTCCCAGCAGCCACCATCCCAGACCCCCCATGCCCAACCTTCGTATCAGCAGCAGCCTCAGTCTCAGCCACCGCAGCTCCAGTCCTCACAGCCTCCGTACTCCCAGCAGCCATCCCAGCCTCCCCATCAGCCGTCCCCGACTCCATACCCTTCCCAGCAGTCCAGCACCCAGCAGCACCCCCAGAGCCAGCCCCCCTACTCACAGCCGCAGGCACAGTCTCCTTACCAGCAGCAGCAACCTCAGCAGCCAGCATCCTCGACGCTTTCCCAGCAGGCTGCGTACCCTCAGCCCCAGCCTCAGCAGTCACAGCAAACTGCCTACTCCCAGCAGCGCTTCCCTCCACCGCAGGTAAGATGCGCCCTCCCTCCACGTGACTGCAGACTTTGGGGGTTGGTGTCATGAGAACTTTGCCACACGAATTGGTTCTCTAACTGAACTAGCTGCATAAAAAGTTGTAGCTCTCTTTACTAATAGGGCAGTGGAAAGTTGATTAGACAGACGAGAAAAAAAGATAATGGACTAGTTTTTTTTTTTTTTTTTTTTTTAAACTGAGCATTCCGAACTCGAGCATCCAAGTGAGTTTGGTCTTTTTAAAAACAGTCACCTTGGGAGACTGTACTGTACTTCCATCTAACTGCCATTCTGTTCTGCTATTGCTCAAAATATTTTGGACCCCTTCATTTGAAATTGCTATCAGGGCTGACATAACATTCTTTAGAATATTCTTAGTGGTGAAAGTGAAAGTCGCTCAGTCGTGTCCAACTCTTTGTGATCCCATGGACTGTAGCCTGCCAGGCTTCTGTGTCCATGGGATTCTCCAGGCAAGAATACTGGAGTAGGTAGCCATTCCCTTCTCCAGGAGGTCTTCCCAATCCAGAGATTGAACCCGGGTCTCCCGCATTGCAGGCAGATTCTTCACCGACTAAGCCACCAGGGAAGCCCGTTCTCAGTTGTAGCAAATCCTTTTATTTTTTTTGAGAGTGTATTTTGGGAAATAGCTAAAATTCATTTGTAGCCATGTCTATGAACAAGATGGTGATAAAGTCTGAAAATAACAATTTGGGTTTTATTCTCTAAAGAGCAAAAAGAGGAGTAATGACTGAATGATGACAAGTCCACTAAAGATTTTGTGCATTGGTGGCATTGTTGGAGTTTCATCCCAGGCCAGTGCCTTTAAAGGAAGCAGTACTCATTTTAATGCAGAGGTTCTAGTATGAGTTTTTTGTTAGTGTTTTGAAATCAGTGGGTCTTTTTCCTTGATGGATACAATTTGTAGTTAGCTGGATTTGAGCCTTTATCCCCAAAGAACAGTTTTCTGTTGGTGATGATAAATGGTCAGCAGTGCCATCAGAGAGTCTTATGTCCACTGTTGACATTCTTAAGAGCCACAGTTTGTATCTTTCTGCCTTTGGATAGTATTGTGTGTGAGTGGTCAGTCTCTCACACCCAGTTTCCCCCTGTGTGATAGAGTCCCATAGCCCTTTTCACCGTGAAGCACGCTGACCTGGTTTATCAATAACCAGGCTCTCACAGCTTTTGTTTTTCTTGTTTTAGGAGTTATCTCAAGATTCATTTGGGTCTCAGGCATCCTCAGCCCCCTCAATGACCTCCAGTAAGGGAGGGCAAGAAGATATGAACCTGAGTCTTCAGTCAAGACCTTCAAGCTTGCCTGTGAGTATTTCTGCCACCCTCTAAAAGCTGATGGAGGCAGAGAGAAAAGCAAGGAAGACCAGTTTCTGATGGATGTTTTCGTGGTATTGAGCTAAATGAATGATGAACTATTCCTTAAATTCAGGCTCAGAATTCTGAATAGGAATTTGTGGACTGACTTCTTAGAACGTCTATTTTGGTCGCCTGCCCAGGGAAGAATATATTTGTGATCTCTGTTCAGAGATCTAAACATTGGTTAAATGTTTTGTTTGTTTGTTTGTTTGTTTTAAATCTTGGGCTCTTAGGCACAGACACAACTGAGGGACAGAGAAGATGGAAATGATAGAAGCACTGTCTGCTCTCCATCAAAGCTGAGAAAAAGCTCAGTGTTTTTTGCTTTTTTCTATATCTTGCTTTTGAAGGCTAAATTTTTAGGTATTTGTCTTAGCTTTTAGCTAGGAGGTAGAATCTGGAGTGTGTTCAGCATGGATTGTCACATTTGAGCATAGAGGAGTGAAAGCAGATTTTCTAGTTGTTTTATGTGAGTAGGTGCTTTTGTCTAGTAGAATTTTTGGTGCCATGTGCTTGATGCAGTGTTTATAGAATGGACGGACAGTATCCTGAAAAAGACAGTATGGTCTGCTGATGAAGAGCTTGGGCTCTAGAGCCCTGAATCTGCTTTTTGACTCTGCCACTACCTGTAGCCTTGAGCAAGTCACTTAATCTGTCCATGCCTTAGCTTTTGCATCTGTAAAGTGAAACTAAAAGTACCCACTTCATAGAGAGGTTAATATTAAATTAGTATAAAGAGAGTGTTGGTGCTTATAGGTGCTCCGTAAACATCGGCTCTAATCATTGATCATCTTCAAGGAACTATACTTGATACTCAAAGGCAGGTAACACCGACTGTTGAATAGTAGACTGGCTTTGGGAGCATTTACCCTTGGTCTTAGTTCTGTCACTGTGTGTCGGCCAGTCCCTCAGGCTGGGCACAGGAATAAAATGGACTGTCCTGAAACCTTGTAAGAAGATTGTAGATAGCAAACCTTTCCTTACAAATCTGGCTTCAGTTAGGAAATGGAAATTCAGCCGCAGGTAAGAATAAGATTCTTTTGAAATTTTGATTCTACTTGGATTTTAAGGTTGTCTCTTCCATTATTCTGACTTGGAAGAAAATGGTTTTCTGGATCTTTAAGGTAGGAGATGGGAACTCACTTTATCATGAAGGCCCCATGGCTTCCCCTGAAGATCTCTAAGCTATAACCTTAGTAGGACAAGGTCTGTGGAGTCCCTCAGCACCTGTAATTCAGCGTCCCAGGCCAGGATGAATCGCCGTTGTCAGCTAGGACTTCTGAGACTGTTGACTTTCAACTGAGGGGTTGGGGGAGGAAGTGTCTGAATAAGGCAATCACTCTTGTTCCCTTCTCATTAATGTCTGTTGCAATCCTGTTCTGCATCTTGAACTTCTCTGGAATGTGCTTTTTAACCTGATTCAGTCAGAACTGTGTAACCACTCCCTCATCACCTCTCATCTGTGGCTAAATCCGCATGAGGGGTACTACTGTAGCAAGAACCCAAATCGGTAGATTTCGGCCTGTGCTGTAAGTTGCGCCTTATCAGAAAGTTTCTGCTTGTTTCTGGTGACATTTTGGTTGAACTGCATTTGGTAGTTTTTAGTCCTGAGAAACCTAGCAATACAAACACACTGTCTGTTAAGGGTTGAGAGCCTTATACTGTTGAATCCAAGAGCTTGATTTGACCTACTGCAGTGAAGACACCAGTAGCCTCTTGGACCCAGTTGTTCCTGGGTAGCCCATCACAGGGAGCATTCCCAAGTTCAGACTTCCGCCCTGGGTTCATCCAAATAGGTCATTTGTTCTGCAGTAGTAGAAGCTCCATGTGGGAGGTGAACTGGCCGGGTTATTGGCATCTTGTTTGTTGAATTGCTTTTTATCCCTCTGCTACTTAGACAAAGAAACAAAAGGTGGTTTATTCTTTGAAGTTTATTCTGGTTTGATGCCAGATTTGCCTAGCCAGGCTGGGGAAATAGTCACATCTGAAGAAAGAAGAAGGCGGGATTCCCTGCAAGAAGCCTGCTCCTTTCTGAAGCAGCTGTGTTAAGGGAGTCCTAGGTTCACCAGTGTATCCCTCCACTCAGCACGTGTTTGTGTTTGGCTCCAGAGCAGATGCTCTGCTGACTGGAGGGCAGCCCCTTCAGTTTTTCACATCCCTCTTTCCACTCAGGCACCCTTCCAGCTTAGCCCTAAAGACATTATGATTGTGACTCTTGATTTAAAGACTCAGAGAAGGCAATGGCACCCCACTCCAGTACTCTTGCCTGGAAAATCCCATGGACAGAGGAGGCTGGTAGGCTGTAGTCCATGGGGTCGCGAAGAGTCAGACACAACTGAGCGACTTCATGTTCACTTTTCACTTTCATACATTGGAGAAGGAAATGGCAACCCACTCCAGTGTTCTTGCCTGGAGAATCCCAGGGACGGGGGAGCCTGGTGGGCTGCCATCTATGGGGTCGCACAGAGTCGGACACGACTGAAGCGACTTAGCAGCAGCAGCAGCAGCACCATGGCTTCTGATCCTGATTATTACAAAAATTAGATTTTGAGGAGTTTTTGCTCAACTTTTAATGCTAAACCAATTAGTTACTGTTATCCTGATTATGTTATTCCTCTATTTTAAAACCTCTCAATTATTTTTGATTAATTTAAGAATAAAATCCAAAATCCTTAATATTACCAAGGCTATCCTCGCCTCCTCACCTCTTTCTGATTTAGTAAGTCTGGAGTGAGACCTGAGAATTTTCATTTCTAGCAAATTCTTGATGCTGCTGATGCTGCTAGACCAGGAATGGCACTCTGAGAACTTTCATATGCGTGCTTAGTCACTCAGTCATGTCCGACACTTGGTGACCCCCGTGGACTGTAGCCCGCCAGGATCCTCTGTCCATGGGGATTCTCCAAGCAAGAATACTGGAGTGGGTTGCCTTGCCCTTCTCTAAGGGATCTTCCCAACCCAGGGATCGAACCCAGGTCTCCTGCATTGCAGGCAGATTCTTTACTGTCTGAGCCATCAGGGAAGCCCCTGAGAACCTCTACTTCATCCTTTTCTGCTTTCTGCCTTCTCTCAGTTTCTGTAGGGCCCTATGCCTTTTCTGCTTCCAGCTCTTGCGCACAGTCTTCCCTTTGCCTAAGGTACTTTTCCTTCTGACTTTTTCTGTTTATATTTCAGACTACATCTTCAGAATCATTTCCTCAGAAAACCCTTTAAGCTTCAAAATTCAGCTTAAATAATTTCCATGTTGCCTTCACTGACTAAAGGCAGTTTTCATTTTTACTTTTTTAAAAGCCTGTAATATTTAAGATGTATGAAAAAGTATAAAGAATAATTGGTGCCTGAGCACTCATCTTTAGGAACCAAACCTTGCTGCCACAGGTAAAAGCACCTTATATAATCCATTGGGATCACTTCCCCATCCTTGTGCCCAGAGAAGCATTATCCTGGATCTGAGGGGATTTTGGTCCATGTTGCTAGAGCATTTTGCTAATACCTCTGGGTTGTTGGGTCTTTTCCACTCGATAGAAAGCTCCTGGAGGGCAGGCATTGTCTTAACGACCTCTGTACCCTAAACCATGTCTCATTATACCCAAGACCAGTGGTTCTCTACCTTGCCTGCATGTTAGAATTAACTGGGGAGCAAATGATCTTTAAAACCAATGGCCAGGGTTCACAGAATTCTGATTTGTTTGGTACGGGGTAAGGCTTGGGCTTTGGTATGCTAGAAGCTATGCTGGGTGCTTCTGGTTTACAGCCCTGGTAGAGATCCTCTCTAGTCCAAACTATGTCAGGTTCCTTTACTACAATAGACCGTCTTAGCACCCATGCTTCTTGTCAGTGCTCATCTCAAGGGTAATTTCTGTTACTTATTTCAAGCTCACTGAGGGTCAGACTTGCTCTGTCTTGCTCATTGCTGTCATAGTGCTTGTCATATAGTAGGTTCCAACTCATTGAATAGGTACACCTGAGCAGATTCATTGCTCATCCAAAAAGTGTATGTATGGCTGACAGGGTGCAACTTAACCATGTTACCAAATTGTTGTTTTCACTGCTAGTGCAAGACAGTTATTACAGACTGTTATGGGACCGCCCAAACTTCATTTTAGAGGATGAATTAATTTATTTGTGCTTCCTGACAGTGGCCTCAGGAAGAAGTGGGGTTAGGATTTGTCATTATCTTGTAAAATAGTCTCACTTCACCTTATGTTAAGAATGTTCTTGGGACTTCTTTGCTGTATAGTCCAGTGGTCAAGAATCCACACTTCCATTGCAGGGGGCACAGGTTCAGTCCCTGGTGAGGGAAACTAAGATCCCACGTGCTGCACAGTGCTGTACCCCCCCTACCCCCCCCCCCCCACACCAAAAAAAAAAAAAAGTTCTTGTAAGGGGTAGGTGAGCAGATCTCGTGGTGTTTCATTAAGTCTTTAGTTTTCTTTATTTAGGGGCAAAATCTGTAAGGGACTCATCTGAAAATTGGTTTCTGACTTTTGATTATAGTCATTTCTGAGAATGACTTGAAATAGTTGCATCCTGAAAAGCTTCTATTTAAGTGATTCATTCAAGTGTATGTGGTTTCCTTAAGAGTAATGATGGCTTCCCGGGTTTTTCTTACTGAGGCACATTTGTAAATTTACATGTTAGTGTTGCAAGTGTACCTGGAACAGAGTTTCCATTCAGTGGTGCAAAATGGATATAGGATTAAAAGCTTTGATCTGGGGAAGTTAGCTATATCACTGCTTCTCAAACTTAGGCATGCATTAGGAATCATCTGGAGATTAATTAAAACACAGATTACTGACATCCACCCAGAGAGATTCTGATTCAGTAGTTGTCGGGTAGAACCCAAGAATTTGCATTTCTAACAAGCTCTCAGGTGGTGCTGTAGTTCTTAAGGCCATACTTAAATAGCAGTGAGCTTTGGTAGTCCTTTGAAAAGGGAAGAAAAAACTACTGGACTGGGAAGCCACAATGGCAACTTGAGTAATAGTGGTGACTTACGCTGTAGTTTGACTCTTGATGATCTGGAGGGAAGCCTGGGTTGAAAATGGGTGAAGGAAGAGAGACCTGGGAGAGACAGACAGCCTGCCGCTGGGACCCCTGCAGTTTATTCCTGGGTTAGGGCAGCCCTTGCGATGCCAGCTCCACCCTGGGAACTCTTCGCTCTCTGGCACTCATCACTGGATCCCTTGTCCTTCCTCATTGGCTTTCTGCCGGGCTCCCATTACCTCTCACCCTGTGTTTGTTTGCTACAGAGTCCTGAGCTGTTTCTTTTCCTTCCAAGTCCATCCTCAACATAATAACCAGGGTGATCATCTTAAAAAAATCAAACTTTGCAAGTTACACTACCTCTGACTACTTGATTCCTATAGGTCTAAGCCCAAGTGTGACATACAGATTCCTTTGTGATCTAGAGGATTGAGGATATTTCGAAAAGAAAAGTAGGTAAACTCCCTGTCTCTGGAGTAAATTCTGGCACCCCGTTTGCTCTGGTTGTTGTATAGAAGGCCTAGACGCATCAGCAAGGGTTGAACTTTGATGACTTCTGAGGTAACCTGAACTCTTAAGTGGGTGATTCTGACTATGGTATGGTTGTAACCCTCAGGGATCCTCCTCTATTTCATTGGTAAAATAGAAGAATGTGTGCCTGAATGTTACGATGAGTGCTATCAGGGTTTGGTGAAGTCAGTGATCCATTTATGTCTAAAGAGTAGAGTGGGAGGGAGATTCATGGTTAATTCATGTTGATGTATGAAAGAAACCAATATTGAAAGGTAATCATCAATCAATTAAAAATAAACGTAAAAAAATAAAGTCGTAGAGGGGAGACATCATGACAGAAGTTTAATTAGAATGAACTAGATACGGATGTCTTCCGGGGGTGAAAGGAAAAGTGCTGGGCTGAGGCTCAGTGGGGGTGGGGTGCAGTGTGGATGACTTCTGGGGGGCTGGTCAGGATCAGGCTTCCTGAGGTGGGCAGGAACAGGAAGGGAAAGCAAGATTACAGGGGCTGGAGCCCTGGTAGGATAAGTAAGCCACTTGGATCTGATCTCATAGGCCTGCAGATACGTAATTAGGGCAATAACATGATGAAGCTAATGTTTTACAAAGATGATCCACTGGTGTGTAGTATGGTTTAAAAATGGGGTAGTCTGCAAGCAAGGGGATAAGTTAAACTATTGAAGTAATTCTAGCGTTCAGTGGGGTTCTGCCCCTCAGCCTCATTTACATAGCTCCCTAGTCTTAGTTGTGAGGTGTTCAGGAAAGAATCTGTAGAACTGGGAATAAGTGTATTCTACTGGCTGGAAAATTTAACAATCTTGATATACCAGGTTTGGGGAGGGTGGGGCTCTCATTGACAGAAATAGATGGTTAATAGGAAAACTCACCTTTGAGAAGTTAAGTTCCATACAGTGAGATGTCTAAAAACTAATGCTTCATTACTAGTTGGAATTTAGGAGGCTGAAACTCAGGTGAGAGCTGAGTCTGGATAGAGTTTGAGAGTTGTCTGCATAGTGGTTAATAGTTAAACCTCCCAGGCCATGCAGCATGGAGCGAGGAGTCAGATGGACCACTGGACTGTGCTTGGGGTCACTGAGTAGAAGTGCCCAGCACATAACTGGAAAGGTTGAAGGGGGCCCAGGGTTGGGTTATATTTCTGGAAGCCAAGGAAAGGGACAAAGATGGTCTGCATCTAATGTATTTTCAAGGAATGTAAAGTTGAACTTGTCATGAAGCAGTTTATTGGGATCCTTCTAAGGTTGGGTGAGGCCCTGATTTCTGAGGCTGGAGGGAAGGAAATGAGTAAGGGAACGGTGTAAAGGTGAAGAGGACTCTTGAAAGGCATGTTAGGAGGAGTCAGCTGAGTCGGCCTGAACTCAGCTTCATCTCAAGACCCATATGTTATAAAGCAGATAGGGTACAAAATGGTGAAGTTGCCACCAGAGTGTTCAGTTCAGTCACTCAGTCATGTCTGACTCTTTGCGACCCCATGGACTGCAGCACACCAGGCTTCCCTGTCCATCACCAACTCCCGGAGCTTGCTCAAACTCATGTCCATTGGGTCGGTGATGCCATCCAACCATCTCATCTTGTCGCCCCCTTCTCTTGCCTTCAGTATTTCCCAGCATGAGGGTCTTTTCCAGTGAGTCATTTCTTCGCATCAGGTGGCCAAAGGATTGGAGCTACAGCATCTGTCCTTCCAATGAATATTCAGGATTGATTTCCTTTAGGATTGACTGGTTTGATCTCCTCGCAGTCCAAGGGACTCTGAAGAGTTTTCTCCAACACCACAGTTCAAAGTGAAGAGGAATTAAAGAGCCTCTTGATGAAAGAGGAGAGTGAAATTGCTGGCTTAAAACTCAACATTCAGAAAACTAAGATCATGGCATCTGGTCCCATCGCTTCATGGCAAATTGATGGGGAAACAATGGAAACAGTGAGAGACTTTATTTTGGGGGGCTCCAAAATCACTGCAGATGGTGACTGCAGCCATGAAATTAAAAGATGCTTGCTCCTTGGAAGAAAAGCTATGACCAACCTAGATAGCATATTAAAAAGCAGAGATATTACTTTACTGACGAAGGTCTATATAGTCACAGCTATGGCTTTTCCAGTAGTCATGTATGGATGTGAGAGTTGGACCATGAAGAAAGCTGAGCGCTGAAGAATTGATGCTTTTGAGCTGTGGTGTTGGAGAAGACTCTTGAGAGTCCCTTGGACAGCCAGAGTGTTAGGAAGATATAAACAGGCATATCCTCTGGGAGTTAACAAGAGAAGGGAATCAAGGGCGCTGGGTTAGCTTAAAAAGGGA
This sequence comes from Okapia johnstoni, assembly GCA_024291935.2. Classification (NCBI taxonomy): domain Eukaryota; kingdom Metazoa; phylum Chordata; class Mammalia; order Artiodactyla; family Giraffidae; genus Okapia; species Okapia johnstoni. The sequence continues at coordinate 8,117,190 of JAGTYA010000024.1, read as the reverse complement.
CATTATATCCTTGACTGAAAAAGTCTTATTAGGCTGCTATTGAAGATCCAGACCATACTTGCTCTGGTTGGACAGGAGTGAAAGTTGTTGATGCCAGGAGTGAGGTGAATAGAAATAGGATTTTTAATGTCTGTTAAATTATCGAAAGATATTCTTTTATAGCTTGAGTTTCCAAGCCCTCCTTTACATTTCTACTTAACAACAGAGTACCTATTCACACTCAAGCTTTACTACTGTGACGTTCTCAAATCTTGAGAGCTTGGGTTATAGTGATCTGGAAAGAGAAAATGGAAAGGAACTCTTACAGAATCTGAATCTTAAAGGGCAGGTGTGAGGCCAGGAAAGAATCTTCAGCCATAGTGAGTCCTCCTGGAAGGACAGGAATTGAAGTTTAATAATCACTTCTATTTTACATAGGAAACTAAGGGTTGGAGTTAGAATTTGAATCCAGTTTTCTCTGACACTTCAGATGAAATAGTTCCTTTAGCATCCCACCCAGCAGAGGAAAGGCATGGACAATCTGACTGTCTCTTAATATTTAGCTGAAAGCCTCAACCCTTTGTCATTTTTCATTTACTGGATTTGTCCTAAAAGGAGGAGTATAAATGGATATCCATTTCCCTTTCTTCCCCCAGACCTCCCTGTGATGGAAGCACAGATGAGTTGTGAAGTGAAGGGACAGGGAGGGAGTGGGAGAGGGAAGATGGTTAAATCTATAGGTCAGGCCTGCCGGAGGAGCTCACCAAGCAGGGCATCAGCTCCAACAATGAAAAGTTGACGAGAATGGTTCTTTGGTTCCCTTGTGTTGTATGGGAGCAAGCCCTGTTCTGTGCCTTTTTTCTTAAACAGTGTCCTGATTAATGGTGAAACTTTAATCAGTCAGATCATGGTTGCTGAGGAAAATGCGGTCCATTATCAAGCAGCACAGATATTACCTGGGAGCTAGCGAGAAATGAAGATTCTTGGGCCCTACACCAGCTTTACTGAATCCAACACTATTAACAAGGTCTTCAGGTGATTTGTGTGTCTTATGCTTCTGGAGCAAGGAAGAGTTAGACCCTGAAAGCCGAGCAAAATTTGCAAATGAAATATCTTGCCAGAGACTGTGTGTGTGTGTGTGCACGTGCGCGCTTACGCGTGCACGCTTGGGCATGCATGCGTGCACACACATGCAAGCATGCTCAATCTTGTCTTTTTGTGACCCCATGGACTGTAGCCCACCAGTCTCCTCTAATAAATGTTACCATGTCTAGTAAACTAGTTGTTTTGTGTGTGCTCTGGGAGCCCTGGCTCCATGTACCTACAGCCCAGAACCTATTCTGGGGCCATCCACAGCTCCCAGCATGCCACTGCAACCTCACCTCTGGCCACTCAGGGGTGCCTTTAAGCTCCTCACCACTCCTGGTCTTCATAGCGCCATTGTCCTTTTGCTTAAGGTGTGTGTGTCATCTCTGTTCCTCCTCCCCCTACCAGTTTTTTTTTTTTTTTTTTTTAAATACCCAACAAAGTTCTACTTTGGCTTCAAAACCTAGCTGTGAAATACCTTCTCTGGGACTTCTTCCCATTTTCTTCCTGTTGGTGTAGCATTATGTTGGTACTTCTGCTTGAGCACTCAGACCTGTGTCTAATACCTGTGTTAGGCAAATCTTAGTAAACCTTTGTTGACTAGCCCCTTGGTTCTTGCTGCCTACTTGAGCTTGGGGACCTGCTTTTCGTTGTCTAGGTTTATTGGTGAGGGGTAGGAGAGGTGACAGAAATTCTCTAAAGGCTTAATAAACTGGAATGTTTGAAGGATTTAAGTTTTACACTATGTTTTGTTACATTTCATGGTAAAAGGAGGCAGGACCAACAGTTTTGCCTAGGTTTTTGTTGGCTTATTTTTTAAGAGATAACAGAATGTTGCTAGCAATTTTGGTACCCAGAGAAGCTGAGCCATTCTGAGGTTGGTGACCTGTTTTCTTTGTATCTGACTGCGTATCTGTGCTTGGTCCCCTTGAATTGTAACCCAGGTGCTCTTACAAAGTCTCAAAAAGGAAATCCCCACCCCCTCTCACATCTGCCCAGAGTGCTCAGGGCAGCATGTGCCCTGTGCGGGTAGCCATCCCTCCTCTAGAGCGCCGGTGCTCTGGCAGGACTAGCCAATCTGCTTCTCCACCTTAGTCACGCTGCTTCGGCCCTGATACTGCCTGGTGCCTGCGGGAGCCGGTGCTGCTTGCAACAGATTACTGTATGCTTGTTCCTGGGCCCGTTTCCTGTTTCTATTCTAGTTGCTGGTGGCTCAGCTCTGCTTCCTGCCTGTGTCTCACACAGATTCCTCTTGCTGGAACCTTTTGTTTTCTTCAGAAAACTTCATTCTGAAAACTAACTGAAACTGAGCCTTACCTCTAATGTGATGGCTCCTGGGCTTAGTTAGCATTACAGAGGACTGGTGGGAAATACCCCATCCCACTGAGCATGCCACTTGGATTCAACCTTGTTTTTTCAGTTTGTCCCCACTCCTGCTACAGGAAGCTGGTGGTTTATTACTTCAACCAGAAATTGGTATAAGAAGATAAACTAGGATCTTGTATGGGCCAAACGTGTCTTTGGTCATTAGCTGTACAGGGCTGTGCCCTGGTTCTTTACCCCCTGGATTATATAAACATATTTCCTGCTTCTGAGGAAGACAGTTGGTGCCCTCTCTAGCCCAAGCCCAGAGAATACTTATTTGGGGTTGGGCAGGTAATGCTACCCTCAGCAGAGTAAAAGCTTGCAGAGAATATAGGGATGGAAAGGAAAGCATGTGCTGACTCAAGCTTCCATCTTCTGCGAGCCATTCAACTCCCCCCAGAGCTTAGAGTGGGAGGGAGAAAGTGCAGGAAGATGGTAAAAAGGGAAGGAGTGAAGGAAGTTGTCCTGGACAAATGTATTTTAAAGTTCTAGACTTCCCCATCTTGCCCATTTTTCCTCAGAAGACTCTAACTTAGGGAATATGCTTAGTGAATTTCTTTCTTTCTTCTTCACAACTACTCTCTTGGTGTCGTCTGACGAAATTGTGTCAGATAGAGTGGTTTCTACACTGAACCTAGGCCATACTAAACCCTAGGTAGTTTAATAGAGAAGGATTTAATATAGCAAATAGGGCTTGAAGATTGGTGGAAGGGTTGAGGGAGCATGCCTCTAGGCTTGTCCTCCAGGAATAGAGATCTAGAGCTAGATTTGACCCACCAAGGGAACTTCTGCTTGTGAGCCACTATCAGCTTGAGTGCTCTAACTCTGCTATCCAGGGATCGGTAAGGTAGAATCAAGCAGCGGCAGCTGCAGCCACCAGAATTAGCACCCAGTTAACTGGAAGATGAAACCAAAACGCTCCTGTAGAAACCAGTGAAGGAGACAGAAGTATGGTCACTGCCATACTTTGATCTAATCTTGAGTCTGATTCTAATTAGCAGAACCTGAATTATATCCAAAAGCATCTGCAGAGGGATTCTGGGAAATGTAGTTTTTAGCTTTTTAACCTCTGCAATCAGGAAAAGAGTAGAGTGGAAGCATCATGAGCTACTCCACAGAATATTCACCACAGTAACACAAACACCACCACCACCACCCCACCCCACACTTTACATATACGAGAACCTAAGGCCCGGAAAGGGTAAAGGACTTGCCCAAGGTCATTCAGTAACTGAGAACATGGGGTTCCCTGACTTCTAGCCCATTGCTTTTACTACTAGGACCAACTCCTATAAAGGATCTGCAAAAACTCCTTTAAGAGAAGGAAGAATGCCGTATTAAAAAGACAGACTTTGTCTTCCATATTTTCTTCTCTTTGGAGAAAGGGAAGGAGGTGGGATGGAGAGATATGAGATTGAGACTTCTAGGCAAAGCTAATGATACTATTGCTTCTGGATTTGGGTCTGCTCCCCAGGAAGATGTAGGAAGCATTTATTCTGGAAGGAAGAAACCGCAAAAGCTAGAATTTCTTGAATTTTCCAAGTCAACATATGGATGAACTCAGTTGCCTAGGTGATAGTGGCTTTCCTCCATCTTTATCTCCTCTTCCTCTTATCTCCTGTTGGTGCTTTTACAACCTTCTGCAAAGCTGTCTGGGAGACGACCTCAGTGAGGTACCTGCCCTGGTTCTGCCGTTGTCCTCCTTCAAGAAGACCAACCAAAATCTGAAAGCTAACCTCTAGGTGTGGGACAGCCAAGCTGTGTCTTATCTTTCTGGGGAGGAGGGTGAGAAGCAGCAGAGCGTGAGCGGGTGTCTTGGGCTTTTTGAACAAAGTTCGCCTAGGAGTGCTATCTTTACAGAAACCACTAGGGCCCCCCTGCAGCAGAGTGAGAATCTAGGCCCAGAGGGGAGGGCGCATAGGTGTGGAGCTATGTTAACATACCAGATAAATCAAGCATAGAATCAGCTCTGTTGTCTTTTTCTCGTATTTCTAAGATATTTGGTGTTCTACCTGAAAGTTGTGATGAAACTGGTATGTGATCTAGTGCTGTCCCTCTGGGGGCCACTGCTTGATCTCTGTTCCATCTACTTCTGTGGCCAGAACCTATTCCTCCTCCACACCTGGCTGTCAACATGGAATTGTCTGGTATTGTGACATAATCTCTGATTGCCCTGAGGCGAAGCTCACCCCCAAGCTGTTAGCTTGCTTCCCATTTGACTTTTCCCAAGGGAGCTAAGAAGCCTTGCCTTGTTGAAGGTGGGAACTGGGCGTTGAAGGCTTAGGCCGACAGCAAATCTGTCCCTTCCTGAAGGCCAGCTTTGATGTGGGAAGAATATTGAATGTTGTTCACTGAGGTGAGAGAAGGTAATTTCCTGATAGTTGGGGGAAAGGTAGGAGAGAAATCGAGTTCCTAATAGATTCAGAGCATCTGTATTCAGAGGAACTGTTATCAAGAATATTTGTCGTTCCCTCCTCCCCCTCTTTTGTCTTTTACCTCTAGGACTTGACTATGTCTTTCCCTGTATATAGAGTTGGGGTTTTTGGTTTTAAAAGCCTTCAGGGTTGATGGCTGTCTTTTCTGGTTTAAGATTCTATCCATTTCCCACTCTCAGATTTGTTTGTTCCACTCCCTCCGTCCAAATCTTTGGATTTTATCTAGATCTGTAGGTCATGGTAGGGAAGACCACTGGCAGATACACATTTAGAGCTTTAAATATCAAACCAAGGAGGCCATTCAGCCCCCCGACCTTGGTCTGTGCGGTGTTCAGCACAGTGCCAGCCCCCCCGCCCCACTGGTACAGATCACATCCTCCTTGCTTTCTGGTTGCTGTGTTTCTGAGGAGCAGCCAAATGAGGTGAAAGTTGAAGGCAGTACCTGTCCCCTTACACTTCTCAGACCCAGAATTCTACTATGTTTTCTGTGTTATTTTCCTCTCCGCCTTTTCCTAGTCTCCTTGCTCAAGTTCAAGGATCCAAGCTGATGACCATGAAGGAACATAGTCTGTGTGGTTGGCCTTCCTGATGGAATGCAGGACTTGGAGAAAGTAGGGAGTTCTTCACTTCTTTGCCTTCTCTAGCTTTACAGTGCTCTTTTCCTGCTGGGATTAGAATAGCCCTTTTCCATAAATATGTACCGGTCTTGACTGCTCTAACTCAGACCCAGCTCTGCCCTAGTTTCATTTTTTTTTTTTTTTTTTTTTTCAAATTTGAGTCTTAGCTAGTGACCCTTAGAACACGCTGTACATTTTTGGCCAAGAGGTGGTTTTTGACTAGAGAAGACATTCTCTATCCTGGCCTAAATGAGAAACCCTGGTAGAGGGAAGGGTGTGTGTCAGAAGACTGGTCAGGTAGTAACATGGGTATCCTACAGACCTGGTGGGGTCTGTGACAAACCGGAAAGCAAGGTTTCAATCGATCAGCGCTCTCGGGGAGTTCCAGGATCTGTTGTTTTCACAAGTTGGGAACCTGGATTTTTTTATGTAGAACGTCTGAATCTTTAGAAAGGCCTCTGTGGGAATGTTGGGCGGTGGATTAAAAGGCTCTCTGGGGTCTGTGGGTTGGCCCACGCAGCGTCTTGTGGGTTGCCCATGCAGCTTTGGTTCCCTTGAACTGGTGTTTATAATTTTTCTAGGGGTGGGGGTGTGTGTGGGGAGCACCATCTATGTGTCGCCAACTTGCATTGTGTTTGGTGTTTGTTTTATTGGTTTGGGGAGGGGCCAGTGCAGGGAGATGTTGAGCAGAAGCTCTCAATGTGATTCAGCCTCCAGCTGAGCAGATCTGTGGGAGCAGAGTATCGACCCCTGGAAAATCAATGGCTGCTGCAGTGGCCAAGCTGCCGTTTGAAGGGGTGCCCACTGTAGGAATGCCAGCAGCCCGGCACTCTTTCTTCTCCCCCCTTTTCAACCTCAGCAGCGCCCTCAACCTTCACTCAAAGGGCCAGACCTACCTCAGGAGATTCTGCTGAGGTGGATTAAGACAGCAGGTTCTTATATTTTTGTAATTAGATGGAAATTTCTCCAGTGACACAGAGCCCCACTTCCCAACAGCCTCCTCTCCAGACGTTCCTCCTTGCAGTGCAATTCTGTCAAGAGTTCTTCCCAGGTGGCCGAGATACTTTCAGCGTCACACTTCTCAGTTTTAGTCAGGAAAGGCAGTTTCCTTGATGACAACACCCAAGAATCCCTCCTTCAACTGGAGGTCTAGAGTGAAAGTGTGGTGTTGGGGTGAGGGAAGGACTGTTAAAGAAGAGAGAGACTAATAGAGATTGGATCTAAAGAGGATGCTTTTGAGTAAAATTATCAAGCATTTTATCTTTCGTGGGCCTGGCATTAATAGTAGCACTGGAGGATCTCGTCCCACGGGCCAGTGAGGAAAGGGGCAGATTCAGCACAGTGCCACCAGTCCTGAACTTTGGGTCTGGAGGATCTTGGAGGATCTCTGGGCTTTGTTTGCGGAGGGAGAGGGGATCAGGGAAGTTATACTGTGGTTGTGGAGGCTTTGCCCCCACGAAGCTGTTCTCATCTTTGAAGTTCCCAAGGCAGAAAACAATTTTAGTCTATAGTCGCTGCACTGATAGTGCGACTTCACACAACTGGTCTTCCCACTCAGTTCTCTCTGATGGCTGGGAAATGGGCCACCCGGTGCTGTTAAGGAGCGGTCTGTCACCCTGTTGTTGGAGCACGGCTGTGGGCAGGGGGTTGAAGCTTGCTTGGCTCATGCCCCTGGAAAGGAGCTTTCCCATGTTGTAGTTTGGGGCTCCTCAGCAAGACCCAGTTGTCCTGCAGTTTGGAAGGGTGGCTACAGGGCCAGGTGAGGAAGAAAGTGTGAGGGTTTGAAATTATCCAAGATGAGGCCACCTGGAGGCCAGGAATGTGTTGACTTCTCTCTCTGAGCCCCAACCCTTGTGCCTGATAGTAGGATTAGGGCACAGGAACACAGGCAGAGATCATATACCTACCTTCATGGGACTTCTGCTTGTGTCCCCAGATTCGAAGTCATTTTCTCCCCGCCTCCATCCATTAAGTACCGTTCTAAGGACCCAGAGGTGAGGAAAAGTACTGTACCCTTTAGTTTAGAAAAAGTAGCTTAAATTAAGAAAGTTATAGGTGAAAGGGCTGACTTGAAATAACCATGAAAGAAAGTTTGCTAAGCTAGGGGAGAGAGGGACACATAGCATGGTAGACTTGTGGAGCTGAATTATCTAGTTTTGCTGTTTCCTTCTGCAGAAGAACTGAGTGATGCCTAGTGAGGTTAGCCTCTTCAAGTCGTGTCACTAACCACCCAGCATGTCTGGAGACAGGCTGTTGCCTCCCCTTGTGTGGAGCATGGAGCCTAGCCTTTGATGGTGGCAAGCTTCCACCTTATGGTGGGAAGAGTGCAGGCTTTGGAGTCAGCAAAATGGATTTAAAGCCAGTTCTCCTGTTTAATAGTTTTCTGTCCTTGGGCAAGTCATTTAACTTCTGAGCTTCTTGCTTCTTTGCTAAAATGGGCATGATCCCTACCTCAGAAGATGATGTGAGAATGAAGTGTGGGACAGCCATGTACCCTTGGGTTGAACACCTGATAGTCATGTTTCATGTCAATTCTGAGTCCCTTCAAGAGGAAGATATGAAGGATCTTGCTTTACTCCTCTTCCTAACATTCTTTGAATTTGGAGCTTTAGTCCTCCAGAGCTTTCTTTATGAAATTCAACATGTATATGTATGGGATTTCCTCTTGGAGGTGGGTGGGCCCTGAGAAGTGTCCTGGAGACAAAAAGAGTCTGACCTCTCTCCACTGTGCATTCCCCACCAGGCAGCCAGAAGATACCGAGAAGAAATCATTCATTGTCCACAGAGTAATAACCTGTAGAAAAAGGGAAGAGGGAGTTTGGTGAGGGGTTTTTTTGAAACTTGAGGTGGGGGGTTAAGAAATAAGAGTTCTCTGAGCTTTTCCCAGAGCGGTTTCTGCTTTTCCACAGAGTGAATGTAGTCCAGGCAGGACATGGTGCATGGTCCCAAACTGTAGGATAGTGCCAGTCTCCTTGTCTTTTCTTTCTTCTTCCTTGAAGTGTGAAAGTCACTCAGTCGTGTCCGACTCTTTGTGACCCCATGGGCTATACAGTCCATGGAATTCTCCAGGCCAGAATACTGGAGTGGGTAGCCCTTCCCTTCTCCAGGGGATCTTCCCAACCCAGGGTTTGAACCCTGATCTCCCGCATTGCAGGCAGATTCTTTACCAGTTGAGCCACAAGGGAAGCTTGCTCCTTCCTTAGTGCCTACTTAAACCCTGACTGGGGAGTAAGAGGCAGCCTCTTCTGTGTGTTGATTCGTTCCTGGCATTTCAGCCAGCAACGCTCTCTAGGGAGGGTTGGCATTTAATCTCTTGGACGAAGACCACTCATTGGAACAACAGAGCAGCAGTCATGTAGCTCTGGCGTCCCTTCTAGTCTGGGTGGGTCAGATCACCCATCTTTCCATTTAGCAAAGACTGAGGGAAAGAAAGAAAATGACTGTACTGAATATTTGGGGCAGGGGAGGTGTTTGATAGAGGTAGTCTCTTCTTCCTCTGATCAAATAAATGTTGCTTTAAAGAAAGAAGGCTTTATGAAAAATCAGGCCTCCTCAAAACTTATTTGCCTTAAGTCATTCCTAAGTAATTCAGTTTGTCTTTTCCTTGAAGTTTGTCAAAACTATTACATCCTTTCCTACCACCTGCCTTTCATCAAAGGTTAAGTTTCCCAGCCTCTTCTGTGTTCTTTAGGATTTCCTCCCATTCTCCAGCCTGGGAGCAGCCTCCCACCATGGCCATGGCTCCGTTAGGCTAGGCTGACAGAGTGCTAGTGCAGATTTGGTCTCTTCAGTCTGTGCATTAGGACTTTTTTTAATCCGGGACTTGTCATTTAAGTGAGTATGGCTGAGTTGCGAAGTTCCTACCACATACACACACACACACCATGCTTGCACACACACACATTTACTACAAGTGTGTGTGTAGGATTTACCTGGGGTGGATGGTTTCCCTGCCAGTAGTCGGCACAGCTTGGCAAAAGCTCTTCACAAGTGAAAGAAGATGAGAACTCCATCTGGGGGGTTAACAAAAGCCCCATTTCTCAAGGATTCAGCCAAATTTCTGGGAAAACCCTGAACTGAACATCACCACGAAACTTCCGTATTGATGTTGTTTAATCTGCTCAGCAAAAGGAACTAATGTCATCCTTGTGAGTCTCCGTTGGGAGATTGTTTAACCCTCTTCTGTAACCCTGATCTGGTATCTTTCTGCTTGAAAATGTACTCAGTCAGGCAGCCAATTCATGTTAGAACTCGCAGCTCTTCCTGCGAGAGCGCTAGCAAACCCCCGCCCCACACCCCTGATGAGGTATGGACTGTGTGACTTCGGGCAAGGTTTTGTTGTGGTGTGAAGAGAAGGTGTTAGCTGCTGAGTTCTGTTTGTCAGCAGAGCCTGACAAACCCATGCTGGCACTTGCTGGGGCTGGGCAACCAATCACAGCTGGAACGCTTATCGTCATGGGATCCCTGTGGGCTTCCTCTATCAGGTCACATCCCAAAATAACACTGGGCAGTATTTCAAGTGAAGAGACGAAGGCGTTCGGGGCTGTAGCCAGCCTGGAGTGTGAGGTTCTGTGTGAGATGGTTGGACCTGCTCCAGCGCTTTTGATCTGCATGGTAGATGAGCAGTAAAATGCATGGAACACGTTGGAAACACGTGAGGAAATTCTCCCTGGCCCTGCTGCTTCCTTGGAACTGGCAGGGCACTGAGTGGGTTGCTCCTCACCTCCTGTCTCTCAGCAGGATTGTGCTCGGAGGAAAGCAGAGCTGGGAAAAGAGATCTCTGCACTTACAGGGCGTTGCTGTAGTTCTTTCAGCAGTCCTCCTGGAAGGCACCTGTTGGGTGGACTTGGGAGAACTGAGAACCAGAGTCCTGAAACGCTAAAAAGGTGGCCCCACCAGAAAGAGTGAACAGGGACTTGGAATGTTTGGACTTTGTGTGCTAAGTGTTGTAGAAAGTCGAACTCGTTAGGCACATTGAAGTCTGACTCAGCAACCAGACATCCGGCTTTTTGTGGAACAAAAGACCTGAAAAACTGGCTTTTTGTAGGGTAGAAAGCAGAGGTGTGTCCTGTACAATAAAAGGACATGGTGTTTAGAGCAGTGTCCGTGTAGATGGAGCTAGGAGACCTCTTCTGGAGTCGTCCGCCTTTACCTCTCCCTCTCATTTCCCAATAAAAACTTTTCCTGTGATTAGCTGCTGGGACTGATGGGTGTGTCTTACATCTTATACTGCCGCGTGTTGTTGTCTCTTATTCCAGGGTACTGCTGCTGGTATTGCATTTTCCATATGGCCCTGACCATGTGGTGCCAGTAGAGTTTCTTGCAAATGCCCCAGGGTCATCACAGACTCAGATTTGTCCAGTCATCTCGTCGTTGAAGTGATAGAACTGAAGCCTAACTTGTTGCTAGCTTGCCCAAGGTCACAACTGATAAGTACCAAGAGCTTTAGTCTCCTAACTCAAGGTTGTGATGCTTTTTCCTCAGTCTTTATGGTATCACAGCATAATGGAGAGAGAACACAGGCTTTGGGGTTCAGCAGATCTGGGTTCAAAGTCTTAATTTCTGTCACTTACTTGGTGGGTGGCTTGGGCATAACCTAGTCTCTCTGAGCATCAGCTTACTCCTCTTCAACATGTTAGTGGTAGTAGCACCTACTTCTGAGAATTGTGGAAAATTAAGGAACTCCATGGTGGTGGTGCTGGTGGTTTAGTCGCTAAGTCGTGTCCAACTCTTGGCGACCCCACGGACTGTAGCCCACCAGGCTCCTCTGTCCATGGAATTCTCCAGGCAAGAATACTGGAGTGGGCGGCCGTTTCCTTCTCCAGGGGATCTTCCCGACCCAGGGGTCGAACCCGGGTTTCCTGCATTGCAGGCAGATTCTTTACCACCTGAGCTAATGTGGCTCATATGGTAAAGAATCTGCCTGCAGTACAGGAGACCCGGGTTCGACCCCTGGGTCGGAAAGATCCCCTGGTGAAGGAAACGGCCGCCCACTCCAGTATTCTTGCCTGGAGAATTCCATGGACAGAGGAGCCTGGAGTTGGAGCCAGACATGACTGAGCAACTAACATTTCCACTGCCATAAAATGTTTTGATGCATCATAGATGCTCAAATGATCGTTAGTATTAATATAAATGCTCAGTTCTTTCCTGTGCTAACATTCTATTCTTTTTTTTTTAAATTTGTTTATTTTGGTTGCACGTGGGCTTTCTCTAGTTGTGGTGTGCGGGCTTCTCACTGCAGTGACTTCTCTTGCTGCAGAGCATGGGCTCTAGAGCATGGGCTCAGTAGTTGTGGCGCATGGGCTTAGTTGCTCCACAGCATGTGGAATCTTCCCAGACCAGGGATCAAACCCATGTCCCCTGCATCAGCAGGTGGATTCTTATCCCTACACCACCAGGGAAATCCAACATTGTGATTCTTAAAAAAAATTTTTTTTAATCAACCCCTCCCCTGACCAGTTGCCATCTGATGAAAAGGATAGTTTTGAGGGACTGGCTTCATACCAATCAAATGAGAGAGATAAGATTAATGCTGATTCTTTCCCTACTGTTATTCTCTGCCCAGGCATTCCAGTCCACGTGGGCTGCTGTTGACAAGTGGTTTATTTAGTACTTTTTCTCCAGAGGAGCCTCAGGGCACTTTACCAAAACTGACAGCTCTCCTCAGAGTGCTTCTGTGAAGGAAGCCGCCACGTTGCCACCACAGGCGTCTAGGCCCCTGGGATCCCTCAGCTGGACTAGGACTTTCGCCTGTGTGTCTCTGGAGAGCCTGGTTTACAACACTCTGTAACTGAAGGAGCATTTGCAGGCTTTACTCTGACCTTGTAGCAGTGGTTGGTGAGCTGGTAGTGTTTTTTCCTTATATTTTTTTTTTACTGTCATTTTTTTTTTTTTAATTTTAGTTGGGGGCTAATTACTTTACAATATTGTAGTAGTTTTTGCCATACATTGACACGAATCAGCCATGGGTTCACATGTGCTCCCCCTCCCGAACCCTCCTCCCACCTCCCTCCCCATCTTTTATTTTTTTTTTATTGAGATACAATTGACTTACAACATAATATTAGTTTCAAGTGTATAACATAATGATTCAGTATATGCATATATTGCAAAATGAGTACTGCAATGAGTCTAGTTAACATCATCTATAAAGTTTACAGGGGCTTTCCTGATGGCTCAGATGGTGAAGAATCTGCCTGTAGTGCGGGAGACCCAGGTTTGATCCATGGGTTGGGAAGATCCTCTAGAGAAGGGAATGGCTACTCATTCCAGTATTCTTGCCTGGAAAATTCCATGGACCGAAGAGCCTGAAGAGCTGTAGTCCGTGGATCACAAAGAGTCAGACACGACTGAGTGACTAACATAGAGTTGCAGAATTTTTCTTCTTGTGATGAGAACTTTTGAAAGATGTCAGATATACAGTTTTATTAACTCTAGTCACCATGCTGTACATCACACCCCCTTGGCTTATTTATTTTATAACTGGAAGTTTGTACTGTTGACTCCCTTCCCATTTCTCCTTCCCCCTCTGGCAGCCAACCAATGTGAGCTGGCTTTGTTTTGTTTTAGATTCCACGTGGTAAGTAATATCATATGGTACTTATCTTTCTCTGACTTATTTCACTTAGCCTAATGCCCCCAAGGTCCATCCATGTTGTCACAGATGGCAAGATTTCATTCTTTTTTATGACTGAATATTGCTGTGTGTGTATACACACCACGTTTTCTTTATTCATTCATCTTTCAATTGGGTTAGGTTGCTTTCATGCTTTGGCTATTGGAAATAATGTTGCAGTGAACATGGTGGGATATGTATCTTTTCAAGTTACTGCTTTGGTTTACTTAGGATAAATATCCAGAAGTGAAACAGCTGGATCACTTGGTAGTTTTTTTTTTTTCCCCCCCCATTTTTTGAGGAACCTCCATACTGTTTTCTGTAGGGGCTGTACCAGGTTATATTCCCACCAACAGTGCATAAGGGTTCCCTTTTTTCCACATCCTTGCCAATATGGGTTTCTTTCTACTTTTTGTCAATAACCGTCCTAATAGACGTTAGGCTCATTATGGTTTTGAATTGCATTTCCCTGATAATTAGTGATGTTGAACATCGTATATTTTTTTTCCCCTCCTCAGTTCCTCAGAAGGTCTCCAAAGATATACACCAAATGGAATAGGGGTGCCTCTATTGAAAGCAACCAAAAGAGAGCAGAGGGGGACTTTGAGTTTATTTGTACTATCTGAGCTATTTTTACCATGAAAATGTTCGTGTTTTACTTGTTTAATTAAAGACAGAAATGTTTAAAACAATTTTTCAAGGCCATTTGAAGAGTTCTTGCCTTATGGCTGGACCATTGATTCTTGTTCCTTTCCAAAATACGCTAATTTCTTTTTCCTCTAAGCAAGTAGCTCTTATTACTAGAAGCTGGTGGTTTGGTAAGGAATGGAGACAGTAGGAAGGAGATGCGAGGGAAGCTCCTGGTCCCTAAAACAGAGCACTGGGCTGTGGTTTCTGTTATAGACCAGGGCTTAACAAGTGGCTTTCGAGGCCTTTTCTGGATGACACAGTTGGCTTCTCTTGTCATCTTGCTGCCACTTTGGGTTTACCCTTCTTGGTTCAGAAGCCAGGTGTCCTGGGACAGCTTAGCCCTCAACGTGGAAGGAATCCTCTGTTGGGATGAACCCAAGGCTCTTTAGAACTCCAGGTGCTTTAGTCCTTTGAAAAGAAAGAGGCCCTTTGGTGGGCTTCTTGAGTTCTCTTCCATGCTGGGACTTATTCTAATTGTATTTTTAAATCATGCTATGGTGTACTGGGTCTGCTTCTTACAGGAAAGCTAGCATTTTCTGAAATCTCAGCTAACCCTGAGAGCTGAACACAGACACAAATGTACACCTGACTGCCTGCCTTGCCTTCAAGGCAAGCTTTGTTCCCATAAAACTCAGCAGAAATACTCCCAACCTAGTGAAGTAACCAACTGATTTGCAAAAGGTCCAACCAACCTGGACACTTAGGGAGAGCTTAAGAGGTACTCTTTGATCTCCAGTGTTATTGTCTGACTCTAGGGTCAGAATCCCCTCGAACTCATCTTTCCAAGGTGAGCTTGTTGTGGGAATAGGAATAGACTCAAATCAGGCCATTTTGGATTTTTTTCCTCTTTAGATGTGTCTCTTTAAGAGAACTCGAAGACCATTAGAGTCTTAGGGTTTTCCCAGACCTGAGCCTGTTCCCAAAGCTTTCATCCTTTCTTCAAGGTATAGTTAGTTCCCAGCTTGAAGTTAATGTATGATGTTGAGCCTGTGGTGTTGCCAGAGAGTGAAATTGGGGCTGGGGTGGGGTGGGGATGCATTTCCTGGGGTGAATATCTTCCTTTTTTCTTTTTTGGCTGGGCCACATGGCATGCAGGATCTTGGTTCCCTGACCAGGGATCAGACCCATGCCCCCTTCAGTGGAAGTGTGGAATCTTAACCACTGAACTGCTGGGGAAGTCCTTCTTTTTTTTTTTTCTTTCTTTTTCCGATTATTTTTTCATATTGAGGTCCTAGTTGCTAACCTTGGGGTTTACTGACGTAGTGTGAACTTTTTTTTAAGAGTGAACTCTTTACAGTTTAATTCAAGACACAATCCCTAAGCACAGCCCCCAAATAAACACCCAAGTTTTCATTGAAACATAAAACTAAAAAAAAAAAAAACCTTGGTTTGTTCAGTTGGCAAACATTTGTTCATCCCTGTTATTGGCCAGGTGTTAGGAATGTAGTCCCAGGCCTTCTTGGCAGTTAAGGAATTGTCTGTGTAATATATCCCTTTCTTACCTCCTACCCCTTATGTTTTAAAGTATGGCAACTTGGAGTGAGTTCTTGGTAAATGTAGGTTATAATAATCTGATGCAGAGGGGATCTGTGAATGTTGCCCAAACTTGTTAACATTTTCTTATAGCTCCTGGTGCCATGCTGGCAGTGTTGTGAGTTTCCCCATTGGAAGAGAACTAAAGGCTCACTGAAAGAGCTGCTCTCTTACAACTAATGTAGAAGTTGGGGCTGGGAAAGAAGATGAAAGTACTCAATCTGCTTCTGGTAGATAGAACAGGGGTCAGCAAACAATAGCTTGTGGGCTAGATACTTGTTTTTATAAATAATATTTTATTAGAGCACAATCACATCCATTTATTTATGAATTGTCTGGGACTACTTTTACACTCTGATGGCCCAAGTTGAACAGTTGTGACACAGACTCTATGGGCTGCAGAGTCTAAACTATTTTCTATCTAGCCCTTAATAGAGAGTTTGCTGTATGTAAGCTCTAGTATCATGAGTATATAAATGTGTGCCGTGTATTTACTTTGGGCTGTTTAAGGAAAATGTTAATCATGTAGTAGGATTGTTGAACAAAGAATCTTTCTGCCTCAAAATTGCTAATCCATATCCTTGTGTATATGTTCCAGGATCTGTCTGGTTCAATAGATGATCTCCCTATGGGGACAGAAGGAGCTCTGAGCCCTGGAGTGAGCACATCAGGGATTTCCAGCAGCCAAGGGGAGCAGAGTAATCCAGCTCAGTCTCCTTTCTCTCCCCATACCTCCCCTCACCTGCCTGGCATCCGAGGCCCCTCCCCATCCCCAGTTGGCTCTCCTGCCAGTGTTGCTCAGTCTCGCTCAGGACCACTCTCGCCTGCTGCAGTGCCAGGTACCTTCAAATGCTGACCTTTGGGGAAAGGGAAAGAGGACTGCTGTGCCCCCACACACACCCCCCATCCCCCCACCCCGGCATGATATTAGGGAGTCCCAGCCTTCCACTGGCTGAGAGATTCTCTTCAGCATTTGAAGAAAGGAGATGGGAGCCCCTTTGCTGGATCCTCCGGTGTATGTGATCCTGGGAGGTTCTTGGCCTTCCCAGAAGCCATTTCCACTTTGCACTTAACCTGCTGACTAGGATTTCCAGGTTTAGCCATGACTGGCTTACTTCTCTCTCTGGAGCAGGCAACCAGATGCCACCTCGGCCACCCAGTGGCCAGTCGGACAGCATCATGCATCCTTCTATGAACCAATCAAGCATTGCCCAAGATCGAGGTGAGAGCCTGGGCTTCAAGGGGGAGAGGTGGAGGGCAGAGGCAGACCTTTGATTGATTATCTCTGCAACAGCTTTTGGAGAACTCTATGACCGTGAAGCTTAAGACAATCTCAGCAGCAGGTTGTGAAGTTAGGATGGGCTTGGCCATCTTGGTGGCTCCAGAATTTCGTTCCCCCACAGCCAGTTTTTGTTGGTCATGTGTTTTGATGGGTTGTGCCTAATTTGGTCAGCAAATACTAAATACTCAGCATCAAATCTTTACCCTTTAAATCCTACAGCGTTTTTCAGGGATTTGGGGCAGGGGTCATTGCCTTTTTTTTTTTTTCTCCAAACCTCCATTTAGTAGAAACCGTTGGCATGCCCTGGGTTAATGACTATGTCACTTTTGAGGGTGCCTAAAAGAGCACATAATTCTGCAGCAGATAAGAGACTTCATGTAAGTATTTGCTAAAGAAAATGTAGATGGTGAAGTCCTAGGATAAGGGAGAGCATTCGTTCCCATGGTACTGAGGTAATAACTATGTGGACACTACCCACAAATAGGTTACATGCAGAGGAACCCCCAGATGCCCCAGTACAGTTCCCCCCAGCCCGGGTCAGCCTTATCTCCACGTCAGCCTTCCGGAGGACAGATGCACACAGGCATGGGCTCCTACCAGCAGAACTCCATGGGGAGCTATGGTCCCCAGGGGAGTCAGTACGGCCCACAGGGTGAGTATACTACCCAGGTAGGAGTACATGGGGGTAAGACTAGAAAAGAGTTCCTTGTTTGATATGCTGCTGTCTGGGTTATAGGAGTAGAAATACGTTTGCCTTAAATCCACCAAGGCCATGCCTTAAAGTAGAGCAGGACTGCCATCATCAGAAAGTCCTTGAATCTCTCTGAGCCTCTGTTTCATCTGTAAAATGGGGATAAGGTATTTAACCCAAGACAGAGCACAGACACTTAGTAAGTGGTAATTATTGGTTATTAATTTTTATTTTTTAGTAAATTAGTCCCAATAGAATAGATCTTTGCTCAAAATCAGCCCGAGCTGGATCTCAAGCTGAATTTCTTACACAGAGCCTGGAAGATGAATGTGTAGAAAGGGGAAAATTCCAGGAGTTGAAGGACCTGGCTAGCAGCATAGCCAGGCTTGCTCTGTGCTATGCTGTCTTTAAGATGAGGGGCAGCTGAGGCCTGGCTTTATACGCTCCTGCCACACCCTCCTTACTTTTTTTTTAATGGACTATGAGGTTTTGTTGCTGTTTTTTTAAAGAGACCATGAAATTGGTCTCTTTCCAGACCAAATATTGAATGATTCCCATTGTTTATGTCTTTAGAATTTTAGAGTTGAGCATTATTAGTGAGTTGCTAGTGAGTCACTAACCAAGTCTCTGCATCTTCTCTCCTTCCCCTCCCAGGAGGCTACCCCAGGCAGCCAAACTATAATGCCTTGCCCAATGCTAACTACCCCAGTGCAGGCATGGCTGGAAGCATGAACCCTATGGGTGCTGGAGGTCAGATGCATGGGCAGCCTGGCATCCCACCTTATGGCACACTCCCTCCAGGGAGGATGAGTCACGCCTCCATGGGCAACCGGCCTTATGGCCCTAACATGGCCAATATGCCACCTCAGGTTGGGTCAGGGATGTGTCCCCCTCCCGGGGGCATGAACCGGAAAACTCAAGAAACTGCTGTCGCCATGCATGTTGCTGCCAACTCTATCCAGAACAGGTAAGGCCCAGGAAGTGAAGAGGGAGGGTAGCAGTGCAAGGAAAGCATTTCATCTAATTGTGAAGCGAGCATTTAATCTAATTACAGAGTTGTTTAGGTCATTGAAATACTTCTGGACCTAAACCGTGTTATCTTGGTAAATAGGTATTTTATATTGAGAGCTCTTTAAAAAACTAGGTTTCTTTACAGTGAAAAATACAACAGAAGCACTGACTTATAAGCATCTTAGATTGGTATCATATATTGTATGTAAAGAAATTTATAAAGTATACGTTACTTTGCTTAGTAAAATAGGTCTTCAGAGTTTATTTCTTCTGCCAATCCAGCTTCTTGATTTCCAAAAATATTTTTAATGATGCACATGATTTGGGTCTGTGGTGTGGGAAATGGAGGATGGTGAGGTTGTGGTTTGCCATTTCTCTTAATCTTCTGTGTGGTCCTTTGTATTTGACTCTGGTGCAAAAGTGCAGAAGGCTTGTGTGATTTGGTTTATGACTTCAACATTCATCTCTTCCTTGGCCACTGGCTTCAGTGACTATGATGCTACTGTTTCTGAAGGCTTAGTCTGTGTACCCCATTGTTGATGCTGAGAGTTCTTAAAGTGACTCTTAACTGGGATGTTGGTGAACAAAGGTAGAATAGGGTAACTGAATAAAGAGAGGTGGATGAGGTGGTACGTTAGGATGATGGAAACACAGTTTGCAGTAGGCCCATCAAGAAAGAATACAAAGGAGTGTTCCCTGGTGGCTTAGTGGTTGGGATTCCGGCTTTCACTACCATGGCCCAAGTTTAATACTTGGTCAGGGGACTGCGATCCCACAAGCTGTGCAGTGTGGCCAAAAAATAAATAAAACTAAGTTTTTTGGTTTTTTTTTTTTTTTTTTTTTTTTTTTTTTTTTGAGGTGTAGTTAAAAATACACAGCCCCTCCAGGTGCTATGCTGTGAGTTTGGCTGGGGTGACATGACAGCGTAATAAAACTGAGCATTTAATCTAGGCCTTTTGCCATAGTGAGGGCTCTTAAATGGAAACACAGCTTGACTTTGGAGATGCCTTAAAGGGAGGCAGTATTTAAGAAACACAGTAAGACTCCATTCTTTAAGGAGTGCATCCTTTAAAATTGAGTGATGATTTCCTTTTAGGAGCTTAAACCCTCGTAGAACTTTCTGTGGGTGGTAGAAAATAAGAATATCTGTGTGTATGGTTGTAGTTTGGGGGACCCATAAGACTTTCCCTTGTAAGCCTAACTAGATGATCTTGGCTCACACAGCCCTGTTTATCTCAAGTCCTAATTGGAAAGCTTAGTGTCTCTAGCTCTTGTCTCTCACACTTTGCATCTTCTTCCTTAGGCCACCTGGCTACCCCAATATGAATCAAGGGGGCATAATGGGAACTGGACCTCCCTATGGACAGGGGATTAACAGTATGGCTGGCATGATCAACCCTCAGGGACCTCCATATCCCATGGGTGGAACCATGGCCAACAATTCAGCAGGTAAGTCATAGGCATTGCTCACCCCAGGGATTTCTTCCAGAACGGTCTCCTTGTCACAAACCCATCGGACTTTTCTCTTCTTTTGTAGGGATGGCAGCCAGCCCAGAGATGATGGGTCTTGGGGATGTCAAGTTAACTCCAGCCTCCAAAATGAACAACAAGGCAGATGGGACACCCAAGACGGAATCGAAATCCAAGGTAATGGCTTATATCTTAACTCCTCAACTTTCCGTCCCATCCTTTCAGTGATAGGAAGGAAAAAGAAGAGAGGGTGATTAGATTCCAGCCTTTTATATGACACCGACTAGATAATCTTGGGAAAGGGTGCTGTTACCTCTTCTTAACCATGAAGGGTCCCAGGATAATCGTTCATTGAATTAGGTTTGAGTTAGCCCAAGGGGTCCTAATGTAAATAACACAGTGTTCTCATGGCTGTCTGATATGGAGGAAATGCCAGACCAGCAGAGTAGAATTCTCTACACTGTACTCTCAGAAACTGTGACCCCTGTCCTTATGCACTGATAGATGACGTATGTCATGGGCGACTGGTTGTTGTCTTCCTGGACCTTACTCAGAACAGCAGGAATGGTTGGTGCCCTGTGTTCTATAAAGGGGGAGAAGAGGCAGGCGGGGTTTGGGTCCTTGGCCTCTCAGGTTGGTCCTGGGTGTGCTCTCTGTTGGGCTGTGTGGCATTCTGGGGACCTGCTCAGTATTTGAGTCATTTAAAATATTTCTGCCCTTCGTCATACCTCATTTTCCCTACCTTATAACATAGGGGAAATAACAATCAGAGCTGCCACCTCTTGTGGACGTTCACCTCTGGCTTCCAGACCCTTTTAGTCATCCTCATGTCTTGGATAGTCATCCAGAGCCATTCAGGCAGAACCCTTCCTTTCTTGAGAGGAGGAGAAGTTCCTTTTCATTTTAGTTATTGTCTCAAGGTCATATTTTGAGTTTCTTGAGTTCTCTGAAACGTCTGTAAAAGCGTGTCCAGGCTCCTGGGTAGTGGTGTGGGTGTAGTAGTGACATTGATGTCAGGTGGACAAGGGTTTGACTCTCAGTCCTGCTACCGAAACACTAGGAGATCTCAGGCATGGCCTCCTTGTGCCTGCTGCCTTACCTTTTAAGAGAAGGATAATTTGTAATACCTAATGTGTAAAGGCCTCTGGCACAGCACTCAATACGTAATGTATAGACAGGGTTAGCTTGCTTTCTTTACAGGAAGGTCTGGCTCCCTTTTGGTTTTTGTGAAGGCAGGGCAGATGTTAGTGACCACCCTAGAATAAGAAGCTTTACTACTGCCCTAATCAAGGGGCTTCTGAGACCCCTAGCATAGGCTTTGAATCTGACCAGTTCCTATGAATCTTGACCTGCCCCTTCCAGAAATCCAGTTCTTCTACTACAACCAATGAGAAGATCACCAAGTTGTATGAGCTGGGTGGTGAGCCTGAGAGGAAGATGTGGGTGGACCGTTATCTGGCCTTCACGGAGGAGAAGGCCATGGGCATGACAAATCTGCCTGCTGTGGGTAGGAAACCTCTGGACCTGTACCGCCTCTATGTGTCTGTGAAGGAAATTGGTGGATTGACTCAGGTGAGTGCCTGGCACTTGGCTTCCCCTGTGGTTTCAACAAGCCTTTCTGTAGGTACTCAGTGGCCTCACTGGTGCCATGCCTCCCACAGGCACATCACCCTTCCCTGCTCTCTGAGTCACATACTGACAGGCCAGGGAGCTCAGGCCTTCCAGAAGACAAGGCCACAGGAGGAGACTGAGATCTCCATGGGTAGCGTGAAGTGTTAGCGTTAACTTACATGTGCCCAGAGTCCCCCTGAGTTGCAAAAACAGGGCAAGTCTATGAGCATTCTGATTCCATGGCAGGCAGTTTGGAGTATGAGACAAGGGCAAGATTTAGAGAGGGGTCTGGTTTTGAATTCTTTCTTAGCCACTTACAACCTAAGTGACCTTATTCAAGGTGTATAACCACTCTGAGCCTTCATTTTTCTTATTTGTCATGTAGGGACAGTGTGTATCCTGCTAGACTGTTGAAGGTTAGGGATAATCAGACAAAACAAATCAGAAATCTTGGAGCAAGATTTCTGCCACGTAAATTGGTCTGCAGGATGGTACAAGGGAAGCCAGAATAGTCACTGATCCTTTCATTCTAGAAAGCTTCCCAGTGGAGATGGGACTCCAGGAGCTATTAAGTAGAAATAGTTTATGAAGGAAGAAGTAGGTGGGAAATTGTGTTTAGTTACTCTGTATGGGAGACTTAAATGAATGCATCTCCACTGGAAACCCGAAGTGAATACCACCCTGAGCCTTGCGCCTGCCCTGATAGCGTAAATCTTTATTTTATACTCAGCCCAGGAGTCAAACAGGTGAGGCAACACCGGCAGACAGCCCATCGTGCCTTGCAAACTTTCTTCCTATGTATGTTCTGTAGTCATCATACCAGGAGCTTGCTATTGGATCTGAATGTGCAGCTGAGCTCAGGGAGATGCATAGTGGGAAGGGGTGAACTCCAAATCTTCTAAATCAGAAGAGGAAAACAGCTGTCACCAGCAGAAGAGAAAATGATTGGAATGAGGCCAACCAACAGTCAGTTATGAATTCCTTCTCCCTCAGGCTTTATTCCCCTCCCTCACAAAAGGAAAACAAAATAAAACAAGACACGTGCACACTACCACATAACCAGCGTGGGAAGCAGAGCCCCAGCAGGCTTCTGAGGTGACCCCGGGTTCACTGCTGCCATTCTCCCTGGTGTTGAGTTCTCATAGTCAGGGCACTCCTACCTGTAGAGAAAAGGGGCATTGGGTTAGGTTTGGCATACTTTTTGATTGCATGGGCTTCTGGATTCACTGGACCTAAAATGAGGTATAGAGGGAATCCCAAAGCCCGGGGGTTTGTCTTCCAGTTTGCAAAAGGTTGCCAGCCTTTTAGATGCTGTGATGTGATTGAACTTTAAAGACAGTTCAGAGAAGATAGAGTGCTGTTATGAGTTAGTTTGTGAAGGCTCCAAGAAGGCAAAAGATGAGTCCTGAGCTCTTCTGAAGGATTAATAGGGTCTGGGTCAAGGGAGGAGCTGTTCCAGTTGACTGGCCCTGATGGCATGAAGATGGGAAAGGGTCTGGAATATACCCTACCAATGCCACCTCCAGCCTTCCAAGTCCCAGCTCAGACATTGCGTGCTCTAGGAAGTGTTCCTGGTCATCTCCCCTCCATCTAGACTGTTCCTTTCTTTGCTTCCTTATCACTCTTGTCTCTGGTGTCACAGGTACCAGATCAGCAGGTATCAAAACATTTTGAACTCCCTATGGATTGGGACTAGAAAGTCGGTGTTTGTAGTCCTTGAGAGACAGGCTTATCACATGGTGGACGAATAAACATAAGAATACCTCAAGGGGAATTCTCTGGTGGTCCAGTGGTTAGACGCTGCCACTGCAGGGGACATGGGATTGTGCCCTGGTCGGGGAACTAAGATCCTGCATGTTGTATAGCACAGCCAAAAAACAATTACGTGAGGAAGGAATCCTGCCTGGCTAAAGCAGACAGACTAATTGTAGGGATGGGAGACAGTGTGTTCTGAAGCCGAGGAAAGGAAGCAGAGCTCTAGACTGGTCTCTGGGAAGGTAAAAAAAAAAGTCATGGGGCTTGAAGCATCTCCTGGACAGTCAGGGCAGTGACTGCTGAGGGGAAGGGGCTTGTAGTCATACGTCACTGAGATGCGGGAGCAGGACACAAGAATGTCAAATTTGCAAGAAGCCCCACACTGAGAGGAAAAAAAAATCAGATATGAAAACCCCCAGTTTGACAAAGTCAGTCAAGCAGGGTGGTTGTTGATATTGCCACACATCTCCATTGTATAAAATGTTAGTTTTTATCAGTGCATGTAAAATATGATTTGGATCTGATGGTGCTTTGCACATCATTTTTCAGCAGTACACTTGTGTAATGCAAAGCACATACCTTCTGAATTCTGATCTCTCTGACTAATAGTGATGTAAAGTTCGCCCTATTTTGAATAAGCGCTGTCTGACAGTTGCAATGATCTGTGGATAAAACCTGCTGAGGGTAGAGGGAAGCCATGGATTTAATGCTGGCTGTGTACTATGCACCAAGCAACGTTAACTTCTGTGGTTAACTGAGAACTGTGGTTTCACAAGATGAGTACCTGGTCGGTCGCCTGATGGGGTTTGGGGTACGTGGGCAGGAAGGCCAGATGGGAGATGCACCCCGACTCTTCTGGTTGGTTGTACAGGTCAACAAGAACAAGAAGTGGCGGGAACTTGCGACCAACCTCAATGTCGGCACCTCAAGCAGTGCTGCCAGCTCCTTGAAAAAGCAGTACATCCAGTGTCTCTATGCCTTCGAGTGCAAGATCGAACGGGGAGAAGACCCTCCCCCAGACATCTTTGCAGCTGCTGATTCCAAGAAGTCCCAGCCCAAGATCCAGCCTCCCTCACCTGGTAAGGATGGGGTGAGCAGCCTCACCGAGGCTCACCCTGCAGGGGTAGCATTCCAGGGCCCAGGCTCCTCATTCACCAGTGGCCACCACCAGGGATGTGTGCTCTGTCCTGTCCTACCACAGGGCATAACAGGTTGGCAGACTAAAGAGCGGGCAGTGGCGACTCCCTTGGGAAGTAGTTCGCAGCAACCCTTAAGTTTAAATTTTCATTGTGCACCTGGCGCCTTGCCAAATGTTTGTAAACTAATGAGTGGGAGGGACACTGAACAAGTCGGGAAATCTGACAAATGGCAGTGAGGCAGGCCATCTGGGAGCCTTGGCCCACTGATGTCAGTGCCTTAGAATGCAGCTCAGACTAGAGCCCTGAATTCCCCAGGGAGCTGAGATGGCAGTGAATGGGAAGGAGGGGGTGGGGCAGGAATATGAATGGAGTGCTCTGCTGGGAGCGCCTCTGCCCACCCTCCTTTCTGAGAGGAGGATGGGGCCTGGACAGGCATGGTGAGGGAGGAAGGCCAGGGCTCCTAGAAGGTGGGTGTGAACACATGTGCCCTGGGGTTGACCTCCGAGGCTGTAAGCAGTGCCTGAGATGACTCATCAGCTGGGGAGGCCCAAGCCGCGGGGTATCTGCTGCTGAGAATGGTAACTAATGGAAGCATTAATTACTGGTACTTGTGTGCTCATCAGCTTCGGGGAACATTCGAACTGCTGGTGACATTGGGTTAGATGCTTGAGAATAGGAGTTCCTAGGTTCCTACAGTGCTCTGCAGGTTTGGGGTAAGAAGGAACCTCGCCACCCAGCTTTCCAGGGCCTCTTACTGGGAACTTGTGTACCAGCATTACAAGGTATGATAGGTTAGACAGGGTCCTTGGGGAAGTAAAGAAAAGGAGTCAGGAATCTTGACAGAGACTCACGTCATCACCATCATGCTAATGGTCTCCAAACGTGAACAGCAGCGAGAACAGCAGCGAGAAGCGACGGAGCCCTCAAATTCCCTTCTTTATTACTGGCCTTGCAGATGCGCTGCTGAGAAGGGTGATTTAGGTTTTAAAGAACCCTAGTTTTAGCCTTCTTAGTGTCCCTCTTCAAAGAGATTCTAGGGCATTTGTGTGTTTCTGTGAGTTTTCCTGCTCATCCTGTATCACTGTCCACAGCGGGATCAGGGTCGATGCAGGGGCCACAGACACCTCAGTCAACCAGCAGCTCCATGGCAGAAGGAGGAGACCTGAAGCCACCAACTCCAGCATCCACACCACACAGCCAGATCCCCCCCTTGCCAGGCATGAGGTAAGGCCAGGAGCAGCAGCGCCAGGCAGCCTGGGGGGTCCTGGACAGAGTGCATGAGCTCCTGTGTAGCCCAGGGTGTGTCCCTGCTCTGTCCAACCAGTGACTCCCATGTGCCTTGCATTATTGGAGGAATTGCTTTATTTAGGGTCTAATTGGCTCCCTTCACTCTTGAGTAGGAGCAATTCAGTCGGGATCCAGGATGCCTTTCCTGATGGAAGTGACCCCACATTCCAGAAGCGGAATTCCATGACTCCAAACCCTGGGTACCAGCCCAGTATGAATACCTCTGACATGATGGGGCGCATGTCCTACGAGCCAAATAAGGATCCTTACGGCAGCATGAGGAAAGGTAACCGACTGCTGTTGGCCTTCTGTCGTTGAGGACAGGGCCAGGGCATGGGGGCGTTTCTTGAGTGGTTTAAGGTTCTTGTTGCTCATCACGCCATCCCCTTCATCCTCCTTTTTTGTCGTCTTCTGCCTGGGCTCACGCATCATCCTTTACAAGTACATGTTCTTTGCTGGTTGGGGCCTTTCTAGATCTCTGTTTCAAACCGGTCAGGAAAACAGTTGGAACAAACCTGAGCTCTGAAGCAGGTCTGGGTCTTTGGGGCAGGCAAGGCAGAGGTTGCTTGGGCCGTTGACCCACCAGTTTCCTCACTGCCTTCCCTTTTGCTCTCAGCTCCGGGGAGCGATCCCTTCATGTCCTCAGGTCAGGGCCCCAACGGCGGGATGGGGGACCCCTACAGTCGAGCTGCCGGCCCTGGGCTGGGAAATGTGGCAATGGGACCGCGACAGCACTATCCCTATGGAGGTCCTTATGACAGAGTGAGGTAAGCACGTCCCTGCACCCGCGCCCCGTCCCACCCCAACACCCCATAGCTATCATGGACTCAACCTGCTCTTCCGATTTTGTTTAGGACAGAGCCTGGCATAGGACCTGAGGGAAACATGGGCACTGGGGCCCCACAGCCGAATCTCATGCCTTCCAACCCAGACTCGGGGATGTATTCTCCCAGCCGTTACCCGCCGCAGCAGCAGCAGCAGCAGCAACGGTGAGTAAAGCTTGGTTGCTGCACTGCTGTGACTCAGGCTTCCCCACTCCCACCCTGATCGTCCTCTTCTCTCCTGCCCGCAGACATGATTCCTATGGCAATCAGTTCTCCGCTCAAGGCACCCCTTCCGGCAGCCCCTTCCCCAGCCAGCAGACCACAATGTATCAGCAACAGCAGCAGGTGAGGAGGGCAATGGGTGGGCTGAGCCACAGGTTCCCCCCCAAGAGCCAGTTAGCAGGCTGAGTTAAGAAGTCCCTTCAGATTCCTTGGTGTTCTTCTCCCACCCCAACAGCCAGTTTTGTGACAAGCCAAGCCTTCAGTCTCTTCTTCCCTGTTTGGAGTCCAGGCCCATCTCCAGTGCTCCACAAGGGTTAGGGTGTTTTGTATTTTGATTTTTGAACCTTTCTGCATTTTTCTGCTTAGAGCAAGGGAGAGCCAGAGGGGGTAGAGAATGATTCTTGCTTTCAGAAGGAGCTGCAAAAGATAACTCGTAAAGGTGACTCCTTTGTTCCCGTGGAGTCTGTGTCCCCTCTCCTAGAGGGGCAGAAGTAAGCCCAGCACGTATCTGGTGTCGCATCTTGGCAGCTGTGGTCTTGCGTCCCTGAGTGCAGAGGGTTAACTTTCTCTCTGCTTCTGTCCTCGTCTTAGAATTACAAGCGGCCGATGGATGGCACCTACGGCCCTCCTGCCAAGCGGCATGAAGGGGAGATGTACAGCGTGCCGTACAGCGCAGGGCAGGGGCAGCCCCAGCAGCAGCAGCTGCCCCCAGCCCAGCCCCCGCCTGCCAACCAGCAGCAAGCTGCTCAGCCTCCCCCTCAGCAGGACGTGTACAACCAGTATGGCAATGCCTATCCTGCCACTGCCGCCGCTGCTACTGAGCGCCGACCAGCAGGCGGCCCCCAGAACCAGTTTCCATTCCAGTTTGGCCGGGACCGCGTCTCAGCACCCCCTGGCTCCAATGCCCAGCAGAACATGCCACCACAGATGATGGGCGGCCCCATACAGGCATCGGCTGAGGTTGCCCAGCAAGGCACCATGTGGCAGGGGCGCAATGACATGACCTACAACTATGCCAACAGGCAGAGCACGGGCTCTGCCCCGCAAGGCCCCGCCTATCATGGCGTGAACCGAACAGATGAGATGCTGCACACGGATCAGAGGGCCAACCACGAAGGCCCGTGGCCTTCCCATGGCACACGCCAGCCCCCCTATGGTCCTTCTGCCCCCGTACCCCCCATGACAAGGCCCCCTCCAGCCAACTACCAGCCCCCACCAAGCATGCAGAATCACATTCCTCAGGTATCCAGCCCCGCTCCCCTGCCCCGGCCAATGGAGAACCGCACCTCTCCAAGCAAGTCTCCATTCCTGCACTCTGGGATGAAGATGCAGAAAGCAGGGCCCCCAGTACCTGCCTCGCACATAGCACCTGCTCCTGTGCAGCCCCCTATGATTCGGCGGGACATCACCTTCCCACCTGGCTCTGTTGAAGCCACACAGCCTGTGTTGAAGCAGAGGAGGCGGCTCACAATGAAAGACATTGGTAAGGAGACCTCCTTGATTGGGTGGCTTAATCTGCCTCTTTACATCTGGTTCAGTATTGTCTCTCCATCCTGATGTTCTGGATGAGTTAAAAATCTGGTCCAATGTTGACTAAAATAGAGCCAAAGAACTTTGAGTAAGGAAGAAATCAGCCGATGTCAGGCTTTACTAAAGGAATTGCCACACAGTGATGTGCTAAGTGAGCCTAGAAGCCATGAGGGGCAGATGTGTGTCCTCTCCCAGATGGGAAGTGCCTCTCACCATGTGTTGTCTTCAGAGTAGCCTGACTAATGAGCCAGCTCTGGGGTGGGGGGCCTCCTGCCAACCTGGGCGTGGTGGATGGACGACGTGGAGGTTTATTTCAGGAACCCCGGAGGCATGGCGGGTAATGATGTCCCTCAAGTCTGGGCTGCTGGCAGAGAGCACGTGGGCATTAGACACCATTAACATCCTGCTGTACGATGACAACAGCATCATGACTTTCAACCTCAGTCAGGTGAGTCTAGGTGCTGGGGGAAGACCGGGAGGGCCTGGGATCTTCTTAAAGTAGATGGTGCTAAGTGACCAGGGAATTACGCCCTCCCTGGCCAACACGGTCTCCTTTATTTCATTTCCTCTTTTGATACCTTCTGTGCCAATACTTTGCACTGGCCGTGAGCCTGATAATTTGTGTTGGTCGATCAGGACTGACTTCAGAGGGAATTTGGGAGAAACTTCTTGGTATTGGTAAGAAGGGCAGGTTCTGCTGATGTCAATGAGGACACCATATTTTCTAGACTGAAAAGAATCTGGGGTCTCTATCCGTGAACCTGGGGCTCTGTCCATGAGCAGACCAGTTTATTTTCCCTTTCTTTCTTCACCCACTCTGAATAGATGAAGTCTTTGACAACCATTTTTCCTAAGATGTAGAATGAAAAGGGTGAAGGAAGTATACATTGCGGGGCAGCGGGGAAGGTTAACAGAGAGGTGGCTTTCCAAAATCCAAACCTTCTCTCCACAGACATGTAGCTGGAGTTTTCTCAGCTAGGAAAAGGTTCTGCTGCAGCATCCTACTCTTTCTTTTGGTCCTCAGTACCTCCCAGCCCATCTATCAAGGAACTGTCCAGCGGGGCAGTGTTGTTATAGCTCCACTTACCGGGCCCTCACTTTGTGCTAGGTCCTTCATGTTTTCTTTTGTGTCATCCTCCCTGTAGCCATTGGAGCAAATGTGGCCACTTAGAGATGAGTAAATAGGCTCAGAGACTTATTTTTGCCCAGGTTCACACAGCTGTTAGCAGCCTTTCTGAATCCAAAGCCTGCTTCCCATGAGAAAGAAAGGAACAAATGTTGATTGAGCAATTTCCATAAGCCAGGCACTTGACACATTCCATTTAGACCTCAGAACAACTCTATGAAATTTAGGAATTTGCATCATTTTCAGTGGAAAGATAGGAAAGCTACAGCTCAGAATTTTAAATCACAAAGATAGTTCCTGGAAAAGCCAGAATTCAAACCTGGATCCTTTTTGAAGTCTAAAGCCTTATTTTTCCCTTTCGGTTATACTCGTCAGCCAGAGATTAATCTGAGTGGATTAATGTTTTCTGTTAGGGGTAGGAAATAGCCTGTATAGGATCTAAGCTGGAAAGTTGTACCAGCTTGGAGCAGTGTTTGAGAGCATAAGCCTCATCCCATGTACTGTGTTACGTCTTGCACAGAGGTCCAGCCTCCTGGAAAGTTGGGGAGCTTGGGCAAAAGAGTAGATGAACATCTGTCCAGCCTGCCTTGTGTTGGAAGGTATCATCCCCGCATGCCTAGCCTTGGGCTCCACTTGCAGTGGAATGTAGAGTGTCCTCCTAGAGGGACAATGGCAGTGACCCAACGCATAGGAAACTGGGCCTGGTGAAGAAAAGCAGAAATTGGTTGAGAAAGGTGAGGTGGAGAGGTGGGTGGCCCTGGTAGGTCAGATGCAGAGTTGCTGGTCAGCATGTCCATCTGCAGAGGCAGGCTTCTCTGAAGATTGGGCTGAAGGAAGAACTTTGTGCTAGGCAGAGGAGAATTTAAACGACTTGCTTTGTGAACAGCCTTTGGGAAAGGAGAACCCTGACTCTCCCAGTGATACAGATGTCTGATCTGGAAGGGAAGAGGGGAGGTTAGGTAGAAGACCTTGGCAGGCTTCTCAAGTCAACGATTCTCTTAGCCACTTTTCTCCTTTAATTTAGTTCCTGTTCTGTCTCTTTTAGCTCCCAGGGTTGCTCGAACTCCTTGTGGAATATTTCCGACGTTGCCTGATTGAGATCTTTGGCATTTTAAAGGAGTATGAGGTGGGTGACCCAGGACAGAGAACACTATTGGACCCTGGGAGATTCAGCAAAGCGTCTAGTCCAGCCCCTGTGGAGGGGGAGGAGGAGGAAGACCTTCTAGGTCCCAAACTAGAGGAGGAAGAAGAGGAGGAAGTAATTGAAAATGATGAGGAGATGGCCTTTTCGGGCAAGGACAAAGCAGCCTCAGAGAATAATGAGGAGAAACTGATTAGTAAGTTTGACAAGCTTCCAGTAAAGATCGTGCAGAAGAATGACCCGTTTGTGGTGGACTGCTCAGATAAGCTTGGGCGCGTGCAGGAGTTTGACAGCGGCCTGCTGCACTGGCGGATTGGTGGGGGCGACACCACTGAGCACATCCAGACCCACTTTGAGAGCAAGACAGGGCTGCTGCCTTCCCGGCCTCATGTACCCTGCCCACCAGTCCCTCGGAAGTATGTCACAGCAGTAGAGGGCACACCAGGGACAGCAGAGCAGGAGGGCCCCCCGCCTGACGGCCCTCCAGAAAAGCGGATCACGGCCACTATGGATGACATGTTGTCCACGAGGTCTAGCACACTGACCGAGGAGGGAGCTAAGAGTGTAGAGGCCACCAAGGAAAGCAGCAAGTTTCCATTCGGCATCAGCCCAGCGCAGAGCCATCGGAACATCAAGATCCTAGAGGATGAACCCCACAGTAAAGATGAGACCCCACTGTGTACCCTTCTGGACTGGCAGGATTCCCTTGCCAAACGCTGCATCTGTGTCTCCAACACCATCCGAAGCCTGTCGTTTGTGCCAGGCAACGACTTTGAGATGTCCAAACACCCGGGGCTGCTGCTGATCCTGGGCAAGCTGATCCTCCTGCACCACAAGCACCCAGAGCGGAAGCAGGCGCCACTAACTTATGAGAAGGAGGAGGAGCAGGACCAAGGGGTGAGCTGCAACAAAGTGGAGTGGTGGTGGGACTGCTTGGAGATGCTTCGGGAAAACACCTTGGTCACGCTCGCCAACATCTCGGGGCAGTTGGACCTCTCCCCGTACCCCGAGAGCATTTGCCTGCCTGTCCTGGACGGACTCCTACACTGGGCAGTCTGCCCTTCAGCTGAAGCCCAGGACCCCTTCTCCACCCTGGGCCCCAATGCCGTCCTCTCCCCCCAGAGACTGGTCTTGGAAACCCTCAGCAAACTCAGCATCCAGGACAACAATGTGGACCTGATCCTGGCCACGCCCCCCTTCAGCCGCCTGGAGAAGTTGTATAGCACCATGGTGCGCTTCCTCAGTGACCGAAAGAACCCAGTGTGCCGGGAGATGGCTGTAGTACTGCTGGCCAACCTGGCACAGGGCGACAGCCTGGCAGCCCGTGCCATCGCAGTGCAGAAGGGCAGCATCGGCAACCTCCTGGGCTTCCTGGAGGACAGCCTTGCTGCCACACAGTTCCAGCAGAGCCAGGCCAGCCTGCTCCACATGCAGAACCCGCCCTTTGAGCCAACTAGTGTGGACATGATGCGACGGGCTGCCCGTGCGCTGCTGGCCCTGGCCAAGGTGGACGAGAACCACTCGGAGTTCACGCTGTATGAGTCACGGCTGTTGGACATCTCGGTATCACCGTTGATGAACTCGTTGGTTTCACAAGTCATTTGTGATGTACTGTTTTTGATTGGCCAGTCATGACAGCCGTGGGACACCTCCCTCCCCGTGTGTGTGTGCGTGTGTGGAGAACTTAGAAACTGACTGTTGCCCTTTATTTATGCAAAACCACCTCAGAATCCAGTTCACCCTGTGCTGTCCAGCTTCTCCCCGGGAAAAGAAGTCTCTCCTCTTTCCTCTTTCCTCCCCCTTCTCACCCCTTCTTCACCCTCGCCTTTCTCTTCCCTGTCCTCACTTTGCCCCCCTCAGGACCCTGCCCTATTTGAAAAGACAAAGCTCTGCCCACATAGAGGACTTTTCATTGTAACCAAAGTTACTGTCGTTCACAGTGAGTTTGGGGAAAACAAAGTAAAAATGGCTTTCCCGGTCCTTGCATCAGGGGACGCCGCATTTCATAACTGTTTTTAATGGTTAAAAAAAAAAAAAAGGAAAAAAAAGTACAAAAAAAACCCCTGAAGGACAAAAAAGGTGACTGCTGAACTGTGTGTGGTTTATTGTTGTACATTCACAATCTTGCAGGAACCGAGAAGCTCGCAGTTGTGGACAGACCCTGTTCACTGGAGAGGCCTGTGCAGTAGAGTGTAGACCCTTTCATGTACTGTACTGTACACCTGATACTGTAAACATACTGTAATAATAATGTCTCACACGGAAACAAGAGAAAACGCTGGGTCAGCAGCAAGCTGTAGTTTTTAAAAATGTTTTTAGTTAAACGTTGAGGAGAAAAAAAAAAAAAGGCTTTTCCCCCAAAGTATCATGTGTGAACCTACAACACCCTGACCTCTTTCTCTCCTCCTTGATTGTATGAATAACCCTGAGATCACCTCTTAGAACTGGTTTTAACCTTTAGCTGCAGCGGCTGCGCTGCCACGTGTGTATATATATGACGTTGTACATTGCACATACCCTCGGAGCCCCACAGTTTGGTCCCCCTCCCAGGTGCCCCTTTATAGTTGACGAGTTAACGAGTTGGTGACCTGCGCAAAGCGAGACACAGCTATTTAATCTCTTGCCAGACGTCGCCCTCCTCGGTGCGATGCTGTACAGGTCTCTGTAAAAAGTCCTTGCTGTCTCAGCAGCCAATCAACTTATAGTTTATTTTTTTCTGGGTTTTTGTTTTTGTTTTTGTTTTCTCTCTAATCGAGGTGTGAAAAAGTTCTAGGTTCAGTTGAAGTTCCTGATGAAGAAACACAATTGAGATTTTTTCAGTGATAAAATCTGCATATTTGTATTTCAAACAATGTAGCTAAAACTTGATGTAAATTCCTCCTTTTTTCCTTTTTTGGCTTAATGAATATCATTTATTCAGTATGAAATCTTTATACTATATGTTCCACGTGTTAAGAATAAATGTACATTAAATCTTGGTAAGACGTTTGTGAGGCTTTTTATTTTCAAACTGTTTAAAATCTTGACCTTTTGGGGGCTTGGGGGAACTCATCCTGTTCTTGCAAATCTCCCTTGGTATGTATGCTCTCTCCCTAAACGGTGACATCCTGGCCCCTGTCATTTCTGTACCGTATTCCACTTGACCTTCCACAGTGTAAGTCTGAATTTAAGAAAGCTCTGTAGCCCACTAGGCTGCTCTGTCTACGGGATTTCCCAGGCAAGAATACTAGAGTGGGTTGCCATTTCCTTTTCCAGTGGATCTTCCCAACCTGGGGAATCAAACCTACATCTCCTGCATTGGCAGGTGGATTCGTTACCACTGAGCCACCAGAGAAACCCAAAAATCTTATTAGCCTCTTGAAATAAAGTGGGTTTAAGTAGCCAAAGAAAGTAATGATAACTCCAGAAAGAGAAACCTTTTGGAAATGGTTTGCAAAGAGAGTATCTGTTTTTTGGTTTTTTTTCCCGAAATATTTCCCCAGACCAGCTCTCTCCCGTGATTCCAGGTTAGAGCATTCAGCTGTCTTCTTGACATCTCTGCTTGGAAGTTCAGTCTGAACATGCCTAAAAAGCCCTGTCTTCCCCTAGAAGCCTCAGGAAAGGGCAACTCCATCGCTTGGCCAAAGACATGCTTGACTCCTTTCATGTCCACATCCAGTCTGTTGGTACTCTTCAAATAATAATCCTCAGCCCAGCTACTATCTGTAGTTCAAGAAACCATGGTGTCTTTCTTAAACTTTTAAAATATCCTCCAAACTGGCCTCCCTGCCTCTGCTTTGCCTGGTGTTTGAACCTATTCTCAACATAGCAACCAGAATGCTCCCATTAAAATCTAAGATCAAAATCCTTCAGTGCTTCAGCCTTACTCTGAATAAAAGTCCAGATCCTTATAATGACCTACATGGCTGGCC
Source organism: Okapia johnstoni (assembly GCA_024291935.2). Classification (NCBI taxonomy): domain Eukaryota; kingdom Metazoa; phylum Chordata; class Mammalia; order Artiodactyla; family Giraffidae; genus Okapia; species Okapia johnstoni. The sequence goes on along the minus strand of JAGTYA010000024.1, from coordinate 8,082,867 downwards.
CTCAATTATCTATCTTGCTGTTACCTTTTTGGTTTCCTCTTCTCTCTTCCCCATTGCACATTCCACTATACAGAGCTGTTTCCACCTCGGGACCTTTGCACTTACTGTTCCCTCTGTCTAGAATACTGTTTTGCCAGATAGCTGCATAGCTAAAGTCCTCATCTCTTTTGGGTCTTTGCTCAAATATCTTCTCAGTGAGTCTTTCCCTGGCTACCTTATTTTAAATAGTAATTTGGGACTTCCTTGGTGTTCAGTGGTTAAGACTCTGCTTCCACTGCAAGGGGTATGGGTTTCCATCCCTGGTTGGGGAAGTTCCACATGCCACGCAATATGATCAAAAAAAGAAAAAAGCAACCTGTTCCCCTGCCTCATTTCTCTGCTCTGCTGGACTTTTCTTTATAGCACTTGTTATCATCAGACTTATTGTATATTGGACTTACCTATTGTCTTCCACTTTAATTAATGTAAGTTCTCTGAGAACAGGGAGTTTTATTTGGTTCATTGCTATATTCTTGTCCTACAGAACAGCCTGACACATTGTAGCCAATTACTAAGTAGTTGTTGAATGAAATGGTAGATGTTGGTCAGACCTAGTTACTTTTCTAAGGTTAATGTTGCAATATATAGCTTCTCTCTTCATCAACTTCCTTAGGGACACAATGGAGAAACCAAAAGCAGTAACAGAAAATGCTATTATCATGGACATTTAAAGTGAAACTTGAAACAACAGCTTTCCATTGAGTACCTACTTGTGTACCAGACATAGTACAGCAAATAATTCCCCAACAGTTCTGTGCCTGTGAGGGAAGTATTCTGGCTCCCATTTACAGTTGAGAAAAGGAGCTTCTTTGAGCTCACACACAAAGGCCCATGACTCCAAGGCCCATGTTCTTAATACACATACTCCACCTCCTTCCTGGGTTGGAGGACAACCTGGAGTAACTGGATCTAGTTTCGGAGCACAGCAGGCAATATTTGGTTTTTGTTGTGTTTAGCATGAGGTAAAACTGTTCCATTGATTTCAATCAAGTGTTTGTCAAACTAAGTGTGGTTGTTAATATTTGGGTCAGGGACAGGAGTGAATAATTTCTATATTTCTCCATTGAGAGAGGGGGAAATAGAGACAATTGGCTAATGTTTGTCAACTAAGCTGCCTTCCTAGAACTCTCGAAAAAACTAAATGGCAAACTTTTCATATCTATATTTTGGCAAGTAATACTGCTAATGGATATTTTTGCTCTGGGCCTCTGAAACTCCAGTTTCCAGTCAAGAAAGTGCATTTCTGGGCTGTGTGTGGAACATTACCTAGGAGTTTGGTTTCCTGGGTTCCTTTCATCTGCTCTCCTGCAATGCAGGAGGAGCCTAGCTAGCCTGGTCTCCAGTTTCTGACTGGAGTTACCACACGCAGAAAGAACTGCTGGCCACTGAGCTGTGAGTAATTTGCTTTGGAGAAGTAAATAGAACCTAGCCAGTGGAGAACCCAGGGGTGTGGCCAGTAGTTCTTTTCCCAGGCTCCTCCCTCCCCACCCCCCAAATGACCTTAACCTTCTTTCATAACTGGATAGCAGCCAAGTCCAGCCTAAACAATACTCTCAACCTCATTGGCTCTTTCGCCCTGCAGCCACTACCACCCCCAAGTGGCTAAGGCCCTTCCCACTAGGCCTCTCTAGGGGGTCAAGGCTTTCTAACTACTGAAAGGCAAACACCAAAGAAAGGGTGAAAAATATCTAGTATCCATGGCCTCTTTTAGAGGATCAGCATTTGACTCCTGAAATTGAGAGGAGGGTGGGGTCTTTGTCGCAGGGTGGAAGGGCATCCTCAAGTGATACATATGGCAAGGCCAAAAAGGATGCTTCTGGTGGTGCTACCCCTAGTTTCAAGATTGATTTTAGCGTCACCCAGCATCCTTGAAAATTGCCAGTGAATGCCCACAAAAAGAATCCACATGAAAAGAAGTAGTATAAAGTTCTGGTAAAGCACATCTGCCTGTCATCACAGGCATTAGCACTGCCTACTAACAGTTGGCAGATCAGAGGCCAGTGTGGTCACTTTTGTCCCATAATGGCATGCCCTGAAAACCAAGATCAGCATCAGCTACTCCATCCTTCCCATAAGATTGTGTGATCAATCACTCTGTCTTGTCCGACTCTTGTGAAGGAAGTTTAGTAGTTCTCGTGGAGCACTCGCTTCCTTGGAGCAACCTGACAACTTACTTCTCTCTAGCTATGTTGCTTTGCTCTGCCATCACATTTGGAGATGGCCTTGGCCGTCTCTCAGTAATTTTGTCTCTAGACACTCCATGGTCCTAATCCTATGGAAACTACCAAACTTCCTTCACATCGTCAATGGGAAAATCACTTGCTCCCCTTTTTGTTCAGGGAGTTGTAACAGCCCAACTTTATCAAGCAATTTGTGCCAAGCACTATAAAATCCTTGTAATAAATGATACCATCATGGATTATGATGTCTAGCTTCTTTGTGAATTCTATCTTTTATCATTAAAAATAATTCACCTTTGTTTCATTTAAAGATTAATTTAAAAAGGATACTATCATCTCCATGAGGACAAGGACTGTGTCTTGTTCAGTGTTATGTTCTCATCCTCATTACATAGTAGTCCTATTTTGTTGAGTAAATCAAAAGGTAAAATTGGAATTTAATGATGGAAATAGTAGGTAGGGGCTGTTAAGACTTGGTGTGCCTTATGTAGAATTTTCAATATAGCCCATAAAGACCCATAGTTGAGTGAAAAAAGGAAGAGAGGGAAAGAGGTAAACCGGAGAAAGATTTAAAATAGTGTGGGGTGGTTAAAAAAAAAAGCCAGGGAGGTTTTTAATTCAAATCCCACCTTTGTCTGCCACTAGCTGTGTAACTTCAGAACTGGTCACTTTCACCTGAGTCTCACTTTCCTCATCCATAAAGTGCAGGTTAAACAAACGGATTTATTCACTAGATCCTTACTGAGTACACAAAATATGCAAGGTACTAAGTGCTGCAAACACCTTGGTGAACAAGGCCCCCTCCCCCCATAGCACTTACATTCCATATGAGGAAAACAAGACAGTGAAACCAATACTTAATTCATGGACAGGACAACCAGGTGATCATAAATGCCATAAAGACAGCAGAATTAGGGTGGTGGGAAGTACAGGGTGGTGATTGTGGTGGGGTAGACAGAGAAAGCTTCTCCAAGGAGGCGGCATTTCAGCCGAGACCTGAAGTGGGTTGGCCAAAGGGTAGTCAGTCGGCAGTGAAGCATTTCAAGCAGGGGAAACAGCAAGAGCAGAGCCAGGCAAGTTCAAGAAAGAGAAATGCTGTAACTCTCTTACATTCTACGATTCTAGAAACAGTGGTGCACTGCTTACATTGTTAATTTAGTCAGAGATTTGTATTATGAAACCGTTTCTTGGTGGCGTGGCATATTTACTTCTTTAGGGAAGTGGCTGAGTGGTGTAGGATCTTTTGGGAACCCTGGGGTAAGTCTCTTTCTCCCTGGCTCTCCCACAGCGCTGGCCGCTCAGCTGGCTCCCTGTGTGGATGCAGGCTCCATTTTAGCAGCAGACTCTAAAAGGAGACTAGAGAGAGCTGCCTCCTCCACTCCTTACTCACAGCCCTGGAGGCCCAGAACCCCTCCCATCCCACCTAGTCTTCCTCCATTCTGACAAGCCAGAGCTTTGTGAGCACAAGATTCAGCCTCCTTGTTTTCCAGTCGGAGCAGGAGCCAGAAAATGAAACAGGAAACAGAGCGGAAGAGGAGGGGGGTGGGTAGTAGAGAAGGAAAGGAAGGAGAAATTGCAAGAAAGTAGAGCTGAAGATCTGGACAAAGTTCTACCTCTAAAGGGTGACAGTTGAGCTTTTAAAAAAACATTCTGAATTGTCACAATAGACGCCTGTCCTTTCCACAAGTAGATTTTTGAGATTGGTGTGTGAACAGAGGGAATCTTAAGAATGCATGTCTTTTTCCCTTGTGAATTCACAAAGGAAGGATAGTTCATTTCTCGGTTTTGTCCTTGCAGACACAGTACTACTGCTTGGAGCCTCAAAGACTTCTAGAGATTCAAGCCACAACCTTAGGCCCCAGTCACGAGTGTAACCCACAACTTTGCCGACTCACTCACATGCCTCTGGAGCAGAGAACAAGGGTGTGTCACTGAGAAACCTAGGGTTCTAAGCTCCATTTTTCCCCTTCTCCAACATTCCACGACTAAAACGTGCATTGATCCACCTTACACACAACAAATACCTGAGGGCAGTATAGGTCTCAGGGCCTGAAACGAGCTATTAAGAATCCAAGGATACAGTCCCTTGCCCCCACAGAACTGCTGTGGGCTGCCTCTCTTTGCCAGAAGAGATAGCAACCACCTCTTTTGTTCCCACCCACAGGAGTAGCTGTGGCGGAAGATAAACCCCTCCCTCAGCCAGGGCTGTGGCCAGAGGCTAACCCAGACCCTAGCTTCGTTTGGAGGGCAGATAACTGAAACCACAAAGGGCTCTGGAATCCTGAGAAACGAGAAATCCACCAACGGAGAAGGATTTATTATCTATTTCCTTTAAGGAGGGTGCAAAGTTGTTCTAACAGTTTCCGTTACAGGGGTACCAACTGGCTGCTCCTCCCTAACAGACGGTTTTGTTGAGTTAGCTTCTTTTTTCTTCTTTTTTGGCCCCACTTCCTACGAGAGAAACGGCTTCAGTGAAGGAGAAAGGAGTCGTGGGGCGGCGTTCTCTTAAGTTTCCTTCACCACCTTCATTAGCCACCTGACTTGGGGCTGAAGACTGAAGCAGGACAGAAGGTCCCTAGTAGCCGGAGGAGGGGAAAGTTCGGGGGAACCCCCACTTTCTTCACACCCAAGACGCAGGGTGCCGCTGCTGGCCACAGAAACCCCAAGAAGGCTTTTCTTTCTGCTCAAACTACAGCTATTGTGTGCCAGGCCCTGTGCTAAGCTGTTTTTGCCTGACGGCAGGAAAATGCGGCTCTGGCTTCCGTGAATGGGCCGCAGGGCAGCCCCCAACTCCGAGGGCCTCGGCCCTCAAGGGAACTTATGGATGTTTGAGGGGTGGTTCGAACTGGGCCAAGAGCACCGATGCTGAGACAGCAGCCCTGGTGGACTAACTGAAGGCAGGGGGAAGGGGCTAGCGGAGCGAGGACTCCTCAGGTGTCACCAAGGCTGGAAGGGGCCAAGGCAGACGGGCGCTGAGTCGCGGGGCTATGCCGTCCCCGCCCCGCTCTCCCGGAATCAACATGGCCGCTGCGGAGGGGGGCGGGGCAGCTCCGACTCCCGGCAGGAGCGGGGCGGGGCCGCCATCCGCGGAGCTGGTGCGCAGGCGTGCCCGCTCGGAACCCCGGATGGAGGAGCTAAGGTTCGGGCCCCGCCTGGGAGGTTGAGACCAGCCGGCGCTGGGGACTCGGCGCCAGCTTCGGAGCTTTGGAGTTTTGAGTAGGGGGAGGGAAGCCGTCAAACGGAGGCCGAGGGAAGTGAGGCGGAGGCCGCCGAGAAGCGAGGAGCCCCGCCTCCTCCGCCATAGCGGCCTCCCAGTGCTGCCTCTTCCTTTACAGCCTCCCGCCCTCCCCTGCCTTCCGGTCGTAGGCCGGGCCGGGCGTCGCCGGCCCCCTCCGGAGTAACCCGTGAGCCGTGGCCCTTTGGGGAGAGGAGATGCCCAATCTCTGCTTGGGACTGTTGTCGAAAAGGAAACGGCTGGAACGGGCTTCGGACCCGGGTGGGCGGGCAGAAGACGGCCCCTGAAGCCGGCGGCCAGCAAGGCCTCTGGTCCCGAGGACCCTGGGTCCGAACAACACCCCTCGCCCCCGAGGATGTTACTCTTACCCAGAGAGTCCAGGGCTCCGATTCAACAGGTTTTCCTGTCTGCTCAGATGGGACCCTCCCTGCCCTAAGCATACAAGAGCATGCGCTGTCATCTGACAAGTACTGAGCTTGGGGTTGGGAGATCCTGGCTCTGAAAGAGCGCATCCGCTTTGGCAGGAGTGAGGGCTGGTGGAAAGACTGATGTTTCAGACAGAAAAAAAAAAAAAAAGACATTCTCCTTAAATATATCCTTGGGTGTATCACTTGACCCTAGTGAGCCTCAGTTTCCACATCTGTAAAATGGCGATGGTAATTACACAGGGTCAAATGAGCTCTGGTGTAAAAACTCTGGAGAGTTTTTATTACTCACTTCTCTGGGGCATATTTATCTCAAGGGAAAAGAGAGGAAAACTAGTTGCTCTGTAAGTGTCCTGCCAGTTCAGAGTCTGCTTTCCTAAAGAGGTTGTTGGGAAGTGAGGGCCGCAATTAGCTGAGAGGGAGAGCTCACTGGCTTTATTCTTATTTTCACTTGGTTTGCCTGCAAACTAAGTGTAGGCTACACGTCTTCTGTGGTCGCTGGGTCTAGAGCTTGAGTCTGGAGAGACGAAAGGAAGAATGGAAGCCTGGTGAAGAGGCAGAGGTGGGTTATGTGCTTTTCTGTTCCCGACTCCTGTGCATGTGGGTGGGAAGTGAAGGAACGGAAAAAGTGAATTCATCCTAGGATAAAGAACCGGCGGCCGTGTAAGGTTGGCTGTTCTTGTTTCTGCGATTCCTCTCGATTCAGCGAGTCAGATATTGGCAATGTTGGGCAGATTCACAAACTACCGCTGTTCTCTGGGGATTTCGAAAGCTTGCCTTTGAACTGAATTTTGACGAGCAAACCGGTGTGGCGTTGCTGGCCCCTCCCTTCCTCCGGTCCTCCCGGTGATGGAGTAATCAACAGGCGCCCCCTTGTGCTGAAGAAAGGGAACTGTTGCTTCTGGCCAGTTTTCTGGAGAAATTGTATTTTCCTGTGGCTTCTGTGACTTTGGGAGAGGCAATGGCACCCCACTCCAGTACTCTTGCCTGGAAAATCCCATGGATGGAGGAGGCTGGTAGGCTGCAGTCCATGGGGTCGCTAAGAGTCGGACACGACTGAGCTTCTTCACTTTCACTTTTCACTTGCATGCATTGGAGAAGGCAATGGCAACCCACTCCGGTGTTCTTGCCTGGAGAATCCCAGGGATGGGGGAGCCTGCTGGGCTGCCATCTATGGGGTCGCACAGAGTCGGACACGACTGAGGTGACTTAGCAGTAGCAGTCTGTAACTTTGTCGTTCTGCTCTCAACGTGAGATATGGTGGGAGGAGTACTTGGAGCAGAGATTTTATATCCAGAGCCAGTGAACTGGTGAAGCCATATCCAGTTCCTGCCACTTCCACCAAATCAGAACACAGGTTTAATGTGCCTGTGTGTAATGCGAGGCCCTGGAAGGATAGTTGGGAGCAAGATAGACAAAGCCCCTGCTCTCATAAACAACTTAAATAAGCAATAGCTATAAAGACGACAAGGGAGAGGGTAATGAGAGCATATCACATAGTCTAGTGAGGGTCACAGAATTCCAGAAACAAGTGATCCTTAAAGGTTTGATTGGTGTTAAGAAAGGAAAGTCTTCCAGCCCTCCCTCTTAATTTCTCAGTTTAAGTACAATCTTTTTCCTTTAGGTTTAGTTCTTCACCCCAAGTTGATGAGCTGCCTCTGATGCTCCTGCCCTCCCTTCTGATTTCTGACTGGTTCTGTAAGAGCCGTCTCTACTTCTGTGAACCCAAGGAATTGTGTTTAAAAAAAAAAGAAAGAAAGCCGTAAAATGCATTCCTTCCTTCAAAATGGCTTTGCAGTTGTTTATACGTTGCCGCCATTCCAATGAAGAGATGGGAAATAACAGTTTCTCCATCTGTAGTAGTCGACTTTGTCGTCCCTCTCAGTTTGTTTTAGCAATATGAGCTGGCTGAAGTCCTGCTGAGTGGTGGTTTTCTCTTCCTTCTCCACTTAATTTAGCAGACCAACTGAGCACACATCAGAGAGCTTGACTGGAGTGTGTAGTCGTTATGGTCTTCCAGTTCCGTTCAGTGCCCCACTTTTGAGACTCTGGTTTGGGACCTAGTTTATTATTCTGGGCAAGAGGGAAAGGGCACACACCAAATAATAGCAACCGCAGTGTAGATTTGGTAGTACTCTTTTCACACTTCAGTCCATTTCACCATCATGACAATTTCATGAGACAGACAAAAGAATCCAGTCTCACTTATACCTAGAGAACTGAGGCTGAGAAGAACAAAATGAAAACTTGTGAATGAGAAAGTCAGGACTTGAACCCAGGCCTTTAGTTCCCACACAGGGGCTCTCAACAGGCTTTTAAAGGTTTTCTGTGAGCATAGCTTTCCAGCTTCCTGCCTAGGGGAAGTGTGGAACTTCCCCTACAAGAATACCGTGCTTCAGAGTGACGGGAGGCAGTCCCATCTGCCTTTAAGATGCTTTTTCTTCATCTAGGAGGTTAGGTGGTTAAGTTTGCCATAGTAATGCTGAGGCAGGAGGGTGTTTCTATGAAGAATGCTTTCAAGAATTTACTTTCTGCCCATGTGTGACATTTCCTCCTTGGGTTTTGGCGTTTAGAAGCCTGAGGGAGCTCAGCCCTGGCAGCAGGCCCCTGAGTTCCTGGTGGTGAGAGGATGTGGCCCCTGGACCCATCCCGGAAAGAGGTCCTGAGGTTTGCAATCAGCTGCCGTGTCCTGACTCTGGTGCTGCAGGTCAGTCTCTGATCTTTTGTCCCAAACATGTCATTGCCACATGACTGAGCTAGATACTAAGAATAGGCCTCATCTTTCGGTTTCCCAGATGTGTCCCTCCACGTGGTTAGAACTATAGAGACCTAGACCACATAGCTGAAAAGTGGACAGGACTCTTAGAAATGATCTATTAATCTCTTATTTTACACATGAAATGGCTGAGGCCCAGAAAGGTTCAATGGCTTCCTTAAAGTCACCAGACAAGTTTGAAAAGGGCCAGAATCATACCCCAGGTTTCCTTATCCCTGGGCTAGTGATCTTTCCACCAGACCATGATATTCTGTAACCTGATGCCTTTAGGGTATGACAGCTCAAAGCATTACCCTGGGTCCCCAACCAGAAGGCCGACCACGGTATCAGTCAGTTGAGTGGGAGAGAGGGGGCACTGTCCTGAGACCATCTGTGTTTATCTGTTTAGTCATCAGTGTCTTCTACTCTTCCCCTAGCTGTGTCCCCTTCCTGTCTCACCCACACACAACCTCCAGTGCATTTTGCAACTCCCTTTCCCTTCCAAGGCTGCCCTTGATACGTATTTTAACCCTATTTCAGGTATGTATGAACTGTATATGGTGCCTAGCACAGTACCCAGTGGTTGTAGGTCCACAGTATGTATTATTGTTGAATGTACGTCAGCAGCCAAGGGGTGTTCTGTCAACATATTCTGTGTGCCTTTCATCACAAGCACATTCTCTCTGAGGCTTATAGCTGGTTCCTTTGTGGAAAACTCCTTTCCGCTCTCCTCCCCAACTATATGTGGCATAACAGCCTCTGCTAGGTCCCAGATTTAGTTAAAAGGGTCTTCAGCTTGGTGCCTAGGACTGTTCCCCGTGACCATCAGTCCTGTCCCACTTGTCACTGTTCAAAGTGGTCTAGTAAAGAAATTGACCAAAAAAGGAAAGAGCCTTAAAAATAAGGTTGTACTCCTGTGGCCAGGCTTGGGAAAACTGACTTGATGCCTTTGAACCAACATCAGCTGAGTGATTGGCAGAACTAAGGAAGCAGTGCTGTGACTGGATGGCACCTGGGATAGGGTACCAGGAAGCGGGGGTTCTAATTCAGGTGGTGATTTGGAAACAAGCATGTTTCCTCTTTTTGTTCACTCAGCCACCAAATTTCATTAAGTTCCTACTCTGTTCAAAGAACTGCTAGGTGGGAGTATAAAAAGTCACGATCTCTTTTCCCTTAAGTAGCTGACAATCTAATGGGGAAAAAAAACATTTAATAATAATGCTATTTCATTGTCCTCCCCTTCCCCACTGGGAGCTTTAAAGCTCCTGCCATCAGGTTATATCCCCAGTTACCCCTCATTGTTGCTGTCATCTCTGCTAGTGACAGCTCATTCTTCCTCATTCCTTGAAGGTTTTAGCTCCTAATTCACTGTTGCTCTTTCCAGCATTACTGTGTATTTCTTGGTGGTTTCAATATTAATAAAGCTGATACATCTAACCACTATCTCCTATCTTTCCAGTTCACTCCCTCAGGACTTATCCATTGATTCTAGCTCTGTTTCCCTGTCCCTCACTCACCTCGTAGCTTCAGCTCCCCTTCTTATCCAGCTTAGAGTCCATGGTCCACCATGCAAACATGTACAACTCACTTGCTCCCTTCTTCCTGTCTTAATCACAAGACAAAAGCCCAACGTTGATTAAATTCAGTTCCATGCGTACTCTGCGCTGGCATCTGCTCAGAGAAAAGCATACAACTCTATTAACTAGTCTCCTTATTCAATACCATTAACCCAAGTGAGTCCTTAGTGCTGCCTGGCAATCTTAGTGTATTTCCCTGTCCAGTCCTTCACCTATTCTCTAAATTTTTCTGCCTGTTAGAATCACCTGGGAGAGCTAAAAGCAACCTAAATGCCCAGGCTCTACCCCATACTGGTTAAATCATTAATGTTGTAGAACAGAGGAGAAACCCAGGCATCTTGTATTTGAAACTCCAGTGCACAGGCTATTTTGAGAGCTAGGGTCAGAAATGACTTACTTTACACATTTTTCTTACTTCCTCAAGTCTCTAGCACCTTTTCCCTAGCTTGTTTTCCTGAATGAAAATTCAGAAAAATAGAAGCAATAAGAAGCAACCTTCTGAATACTTCCTCCACAGCCATCCACAAACCTACATCTGCACCTCTGTGCCTTCACTGCTGAAGGTGGGGTGAACTGTCTGTCTTCGCTAAACTAAGGTCATCTCCACTTTCATAGCAGATTCCATCCCCTTTTGCTTGCTGCATCAATTCTTCCCTTTCTCACTCACGTACACAGTGGTTTCCGTTCTGCTCGTTTATTCCCATTGGCAAACAAATACCTCCCACTTTAAAAAAAGATTTCTCTTGACCCCACAATGTCATGCACCTACCACCTCACCTCTGCTCCCCTTTACAGCAAAAATCCTCCAAATAGTTGTCTATATCTACTGTTTCCCTTTTCCCTTTCTCTGTTGAACCCAGTCCAGGCAGTCTTCTCTCTCCTCCACTTCAGTGAAATAGCTCTTGTCATAGTCACTGGTGACCTTCACTGGATTGCTAAATCCAGTGGTCAGTTTCAGTTCCCATCTTACTTGACCTGTCAACCACATTTAACAGAGCCGATCACTCCTTTGCTTCGCTTGGTTCTATGACACTGTGCTCTCCTGTTTCCTCCCTACCTCACTGACCCTTCCTGCTTTACCTTTATTGCTGGATCCTCACTCTGTTTGGGCCTCAAAATGTTGACATGTCCAGAACCCAGTCCTCAGAGCTCTTCTTTTCTGTATCTGCACTTCTTCCCTGGGTGATCTCATTCAGTCTCACACCTTTTAATACTATCCATGCACTTATGACTTCCGAATTTATATCTCCACCCATGATGGTTCTGCTCACCCTCAAGATCCATATATCTCACTGCCTCATTGACCTCTGCACTGAAACATCCACTTCAAAGTGAATTCGTGATTCTTCCCCAACATGTCTTTTCTTCCTCATTTTATTGAATGTTCCTCCACTTGCTCAACCAAAGTACTAGTTCTTCTTCATCCCGCAGGCCCTCTTCAATGCCGTCATCCCGGACCATCGGGCAGAAGCCTTCTCTCCTCCTCGCCTCGCCCCCTCTGGCTCTGTGGACCAACTTGTGGAAGGTCTTCTGGGTGGCCTGTCTCACTGGGACGCTGAACACTTCCTGTTCATTGCCGAGCACGGCTACCTGTATGAGCACAACTTTGCCTTCTTCCCTGGTTTCCCCCTGGTCCTGTGGGTGGGGACTGAATTGCTGAGACCCCTGTGGGGGTTGCTGAACCTGCGGAGCTGCCTGCTCGTCTCAGTAGCTCTGCTCAATTCCCTGTTTTCCGCACTGGCTGCCCTTGCACTGCACGACCTGGGCTGTCTGGTTTTGCACTGTCCCCGCCAGGCCTTCTATGGGGCGCTGCTCTTCTGCCTCAGCCCTGCCAGTGTCTTCCTGACTGCTGGTTACTCAGAAGCTTTATTTGCTCTCCTGACATTCAGCGCCATGGGGCAGCTGGAAAGGGGCCAAAGCTGGACTAGTGGACTCTTCTTTGCCCTTGCCACTGGTGTACGCGCCAATGGGCTAGTCAACATTGGCTTCCTCGTACATTCTCAGTGCCAAGGCTTTTTCTCATCTCTCATGGTACCGAATGCTCTGAGACAGCTCTTGAAGCTGATGGGCTCTGTGTTCCTGTCAGTGTTCACACTTGGCCTTCCCTTTGCCCTCTTTCAGTATTATGCCTATACCCAGTTCTGTCTACCAGGCTCAGCGCACCCCATTCCTCAGCCCTTGCTGCAATTAGCTGTAGACAAGGGCTACCGAACTGCAGAGGGAAACAAGCCGCCTTGGTGCTCCTGGGAACTTCCCCTAATATACAGCTATATCCAGGATGTCTATTGGAATGTTGGCTTTTTGAGATACTATGAACTCAAGCAGGTGCCCAATTTTCTATTGGCTGCACCGATGGCTATATTGGTTGCCTGGGCAACTTGGACATACGTGACCACCCACCCTTGGCTCTTCCTTACACTTGGGATGCAAAGGAGCAAGAACAAGAAGACCCTAGAGAAGCCTGAACCTGGATTCCTCAGTCCTCGGGTGTTTGTGTATCTGGTCCACGCTGCAGCACTGCTGCTGTTTGGCAGTGTATGCATGCACGTTCAGGTGAGGTGGACTCCTGGCTGGGAAAAGGTGTGAACACAGGCCAAACGCATTGGTCAGGAAAAGGCAAGAGAGCTAACTTCTTCCATTTGAGTGACCTGTACCTAATTTATTCATTCAACTACTATTTGGGGGTGATTTTGTTGTGAGTTCCTGCGTCAGACCACTGAGGATAGAACATGAATAAGATAAGATTGCTGCCCCAGTGGGTCTTGTGGTCAAAGTGGAGAGGCAGACATTTAACAGGTAAAAGGTAAAACTACAGTATAGTGGAATGGAAGAGGAGATCCTTTTGAGATGAAGTATTGTGGAAGCACAGAGGAAACAGTAGCCAGCTGTCCAAGGAGGTGAGGAGGGCATCATATGTAGGCTGGGTCCTAAAGAGTAAGAAGGAATTCTGTTTAAGAAGCAGAGGATGAGCACTCTGGCAGATGGAAGGGCATGGGTGAAGACACGAGAGTCCTGAAAGGACCTGATCTGACTGAGTTATAGGGATGAGCACAGAGGATGTCTCTGGGACCTTCCTCTAACATACAGCTGTACCTGGCATGTCTCCCTGAATGCCGACTTTCTGAGGTACTCTGAGCTCTGGCAGGGGCTCTATTTTCAGAGGGGACATCTTGTGCGGTATTCAGTCAGTGGTGAGGATGAAGAGAGATGGAAAGAGTTTGATTGTACATCTGATTGTTTTTGTTCCTGGTTGTGGCCTCAGGTCAGCATGACCCCAGGGGAGTCTTTTGGTCTCCATACTGGTCACTCCTCAGCAGTTTCTGCCTCTTGGAGGTGCACGTTGGCTGTCTTTAAAGTTCTCCAAGCTATATGAATAAGAGGCACGGGGGAAATAGAAAGTAGCATTCTGTGTTTGTAGCCGGATTAGCTACTGGAGTGAATGCCAGCAAAGCTTAAGAGTTTCCAGAGATGAGGGAGGCCATTTGGAGACCTGGCTCTGGACTCCCCTAGAGGGGCCATGTTGAACCACACGATCCCCTGCCCCTTTCCTTCTGCTTTACCATCCCCAGGGCATGAGAGAACCACTTCAGGTTCCCAAAGCCCCAGGGGCAGCCTAGAGCTTAATATTTATTTATTTATTTGGCCGCATCAGGTGTTAGTTGCAGCAATCGGGATCTTTAGCTGTGGCATGTGGGATCTAGTTCCCTGACCAGGGATCGAACCCAGGCCCCCTACATTGGAAGCACTGAGTCTTAACCACTGGACCACTAGGGAGGTCCCAGCCTAGAGTTTAGAGTCCTGGTCCTGGGCTAAAAGTGGACCCCATGGAGTTTTTAGTATTGATTGGCCTATTATTGTGGTAATTAGTCTGTAGCTATGTTTATTTGTAACTTTACAGTCACCTGGCTGGTGTTTCACACAGCTTTATAAGGCAGAGCCTAAGCTCTGCTGAATGAATATCTTTTCCAGTGTAATACATTCCTAGTCTGGGAGCTATAGTTTACCCAGCAGCAGGGAAGTCCCAGGCTTATCTAATTTGAGGTAGTGACATTCCAATAAATGTGTGGATTTTCCCCCTCTTGTGATTCCAGGTTCTCACCAGGTTTTTATGCTCCTCCACTCCTATTGTGTACTGGTTTTCAGCTCACTTGCTTCTGGATCAAGAACCGCTGCTGAGATCCCTAGAGACTGTGCCTGGGAAGCCTCCTGCAGGGGACCCCCTACCAGGACAAAAGGTCCCCAGAAACTCTATCATGGGACTTTTGTACAACTGGAAGACGTGTTCTCTGGTCACACGATGCATTCTAGGCTACTTCATGACTTACTGGCTCTTGGGACTACTCCTCCATTGCAACTGGCTGCCTTGGACATAACCTGGAGACTTAGGGGACTGGCCTGAAGCAGACGTAACCAGCGTCTGAAAGTACAAATACACACTGGGGCTGCCTATGCTCCCTGGAATCCTTACTCTGTCCATTAGAACCTCTCTCTATCTGAAGGTTGGTTAGGAATGGAAGAAGTGAAAGCCTCTAGAGAGCCCTTTCTGGTCCTTGCTGTGGCAAATTTTAGAGTAGTAACTGTTTTCTCTATAAATGAAGAAATCTTATTCTGGATCTATGTTGTCAGTCAACCTTAGCAGAGATAGTCTTAAACTTACCACCTACCCACATGTAAATTTAAATATAAATTTCATCAAAGGCTCTAGCTGACAAGCTGGTCATAGTCCACACAGTGATGATGGAAGCCTGAACAGTGTAGCAGCAATAGTAAGTAAAATGGGACTCTCTTTTCTAAATGGGACGTTGTTTCTGATGAGTTTTTTCATGATTTGTTCACTTATTTATATGAAAAATCTTACAAAGATGTGCAAATGAAACAATTTTTGTTTGCATCTGTAATGAATTACGTTTTTATTTTTATTACTATGTTGCCTTGCAGGACCCTAGTTCCCCAACCGGGGATTAAACCTGGGCCGCTGCAGTGAAAGCACTAAACTGGACTCCCAGGGAATTCCTATAAATTATCTTTCAAAAAAAATAATACAGGACTTCCCTGGTGGTACAGTGGTTAAGAATTCGCCTGCCAGTGTAGGTAGGGAGACACAGGTTCGATCCCTGGTCCGGGAAGATTCCCACGTGCCGTGGGTCAGCTGAGCCCGTGACCCACAACTGCTGAGCCCACGTGCAGCAACTCCTGAAGGCCGTGTGCAGCCTGAGCAGCCACCGCCCACCGCAGTGAGAAGCCTGTGCACCGCCATGAAAAGTAGCCCCCGCTCACTGCAACTAGAGCAAGCCCACATACAGCAACGAAGACCCAGTACAGCCAAAAATAATTAAAAAAATAAAGATTTTAAAAATAACACAAATTAAGGGCTGAGACCCTGCCACATGCTCTGCATCAAGTTATTTGAGGGGGAAAGTCACGGTAGGAAGAACATTGCATGCGGAGGCAGAAGGCCTAGACTCTAGACCTCTCAGTAAAACCCCACTTGCCAGCTGTGTGACCTTGGACGAGTTCCCTGAGCCTTAGTTACCTCTTCTGAAACTAAGAGGAAATTGTATTAGCCTACTGGAAAAAATAACCCAGTTCTGCTGTTTTCAGCCCTTCGAAGAAACTCTCTCTCTCCTCAGGTGCAACTCTGAGGAGTCACTTGAGTGATCTTTCCTTTGAATGAGGGAAAGCACTGACACTGGCAGCTAAGGCTCCCTGCGTGTGCTAGTGAACCTGCCCGAGGCAGCTAAACGTTCAGCTTGGTGAGCGGTGACTGGTTTTCCTGCCTCCCGAGTGCCTGTGCTTGCTTGATTAGTAGACAAGGATCAGAGGAACCATCACAGCAGCAGGAATTGATAAATTGTAGGTAAGTCCAGGGTTGAATGAAATGGTATCTTCTGGCCCCCGTTTGGTTGTGGGCCTCTCTGTATAATTGTAGTAAAAACCTTCATCCCTGCTGAGCTACTTTTTCTCATTCTTTGAGCCAGGTAAGAGGTTCTGCATCATCACCACTCATTCCCCATTTGAACCAAAAATTTCAGCAAGCAGAAACTTCAGAAGAGATGGATAAGCAGCTTCTGGAGAGCCCTGAGAATTAGAATTATGACACGCTCCCTCTGACCATGACTGAAAGCTCAGCTTGCCAGCTGAAGGGACGCTCCTGGCTGAGCCCCAGCACCCTCTGTTGGAGCTCCTAGTTAGCCTGGCCAATAAGCATTTCCCATCCATCGCCCCAGCTTTAGCACAGCTGAGAGAATTTGGTCCAGAGTCAAGTGCTTCTGAAAATGTACACACAGATCGGGACAGCCCTCTTGCCTTCTGCCAAGACACCCGAGTGCCCTTCTTGGCAAAAGATGATCACCCCTGCCCTAGTGTCCCTCCAGTTGGCAGAAACTGCTCCCTCCCTCCTCAGCAACAGCTGCAAGTCTGGGGCCTTCCACCCTGTGTGCAGAAAGAGTTGAGGTCCTGAGTCAGCTCTTCATTGCAGAGGTGGGAGTACTAGGTTGTTTGCCCTCATGGATGCACCTCGCTGCCTCTTTTGGCAGGTAATCAGAACCGATTATTCCCCTATTGGAAGAGGTGACTCAGACTCCACAGGTTAGGGGGTGATTTCACTGCTCTGGCAGCCTCAGCTTAACCTTCACACTGGATCTCATCACCCTGGAAACAAATGATTTCAAGGACCAGAAACCCTTATAAATTGGAACCTCTCCTTCTCAACTAATGTCAAGGAATTAAGTCACTCTGGTATTTTGCAAAGACGATTCTAGGAGATAACTGAGAACCCCAGCTAGGTGGACACACCTGGTGTGACCTGGAGACGGACACCGTTTTCTCCCTGACCTTGGAGGGATCTAGTTGCTGTTCTCTAAGGATCTAAGGCATGGGCTGATTTTATGGCCAGCAGCTGTCTTTTTACTATCCTATTAACAGTCTTTAATAGTCTGGGAGAGGGACATGAAGGGCCCAAGGCAGGAAGCTTCCTGTTTACCCTGAGGTCTAACAATGCTGCAGCTGGGCTGGGCGTCTACAATTTCAGAGAAAAGTCATTTCCTTCTGAGACCCAGATAAACAGAAACCAGACCCTTCATGTACCTAGAAGTAGATGCTTTTTTGTTCTTTAATGAAGGTGGGAGGAGAAGGAGTGTTTGACATGTCTTTACCAGCCTCCCTGGAAAAAAAAAATGACTTTTCTTGAACCGATCCTCTCACCTTCTTCTAAAAAATGTCGTGTGTGCAGGCTCATGGGATTTGAAACTGATTCTTTGAGCAGTTGTTTAGTAATGTCTATTTTAGGGGAATAAAGACTGGCATGCCTCTTGTCCTCAAATAGCTGTTTGATAGAGCTTCTAGCAGAAACACAGGATCATTAAGGGAAAAACTGTAAATTATGGGGAATGAAGAAACACTTAAAACTTCTTGCTCTGTATTTCTCTACTTGAACTTATTTATGATGAGGATGAATTTTACTTAGGAAAAGGTAAGTGTGGTACAGAGTCGGTGGTGGTGGTTTAATCACTAAATCATGCCTGATTGTTGAGACTCCATGGACTGTAGCATGACAGGCTCTTCTGTCCATGGGATTTTCCAGGCAAGAATATTGAAGTGGGTAGCCATTCCCTTCTCCAGGGGGTCTTCCCGACCCAGGGATCGAATCCGTGTCTCCTGCATTGCAGGCAGATTCTTTACTGCTGAGCCACCAGGGAAGACCCCATGTTACAGAGTTAGTACACTGTAAACTCACACGAGATGGAGATTCCTCCCAGCTTGAAATGCTTGAAAAGGCTTCACAAGGGATAGACTTTGAAGGACAGCACGATTTGAAAGTTAAGGCCAGAGAGTGAGTATAAGAAGCAGGAAACGGAACAGAACACTCAGTTTGAGTGGAACTTAGAGGTGTGTTACTGTTGAGATCTAAGCCTTGAAATCATCCCCAAGCCCAGCTCCACCATGTACTAGCTGTGTAAAGGTGACCGAAGTACTGAATCTCTAGGCCTCTGTTTACTCATCTGTAAAATGTGGATAACACGACCTACCTCATAGATATGAATAATAACATTGTCTATCTCATAGGATTGTTGTGCAAATTAAATGAAAAGGACTAACAGGAATAGCTGCATTTTGGACATGTGGAGTTTACAGTGCCATCAGCACATTCATATGCCAGGAAAGGTGGAACTGGAGACAGAGGGGTCAGGGAGCCATCCACACTGACATGCTAATTACAGCAGCCATGATATTGGATGGGACATCTCTAAAATGGGGGTGGTATCACTCACCATACAGAGTAGTTATGAAGATTCAGCGAAATACCTGATAAAGCACTAGCAGAGCACCTAGCACATAGGAAGAACTAATGAATGGTAGCTATTTGTTATTGTCACTATCATCATCGTCATCGTCATTGTCACTGAAAGACCAGGAACAAATAATATCAGGTGGAAAAGAGAGTTTCAAGAAGAAAGAAATGGGGACTTCCCTGGAGGTCCAGTTAAGACTTGTTTGATCACTGGTCAGGGAAGTAAGATTCCACATGCTGTGTGCACGGCCAGAAAGAAAAGAAGAGAGAAATGGTTACCAGGATCATATGCTGTTAAGGAAAGGATGAGAAAAGCTATTGAATTTAGGGATTAGGGATATTAATCAGGGTAGGTTAACTGTGGTAACAACTCCCCAAACTTGGTGGTTAATAATAAAAGATTTTTCTTGCTCACATCATAGTCTAGTAGAGATTTGAGGAGGGATGCCTGCTCCACCAGGTCATTTGGGACTCAGGCTTCTTCCATTTCATGACCCTGCCGTCCTTCAGATAGATGCTCAGAGTCCTCCGCTTGCAGAGAGGTTTTCAAGGGCCAGAGCTGGGAGAGTTGTACGTCACTTGCGCTGTCGTTCCATTGACTGGAACTCAGTCATATGGCCACATCTAACTCCCAAGGGAAGTTGGGAAGTAGAGTTGCCAGATAGAATACAGGATGCTCAGTTAAATTTGAATTTCAGGTAAATGACATATATTTTTTTCAGTATAATTATGTTCCAAATACTGCAAGATACATGTAAGAAGTTCTTCATTGTTTATCTGAAATTCAAATTTAATTGGATATCCTGTATTTTTATTTGCTAAATTGGCAACCCTAGTGGGAAGTGAAGTCTGGCTGTGAGTTTAGGACAAAGAGAACACAGATATTTGTGTGTCACCGTATGCCTCAGTCTGCGTTTCTGAATCAGATGCCTGTTTCTGCCCTTCCCACAGAGAGAACAGTTACCCCTCCCAAGGAAGTTACTTCCAAATCCCATCTAGTTACTCTATTCAGCTCCAGGCCACTCAGCCAGCTTCCAACATGGTTCCTTAAGGTGATTAACACCCAAAAAAGATGTCCTTTTCATTATAGGGGACTGGAATGCTAAAGTAGGAAGTCAGAAAACACCTGGCGTAACAGGCAAATTTGGCCTTGGAATACAGAATGAAGCAGGGCAAAGGCTAATAGAGTTTTGCCAAGAGAACGCACTGGTCATAGCAAACACCCTCTTCCAACAACACAAGAGAAGACTGTACACATGGACATCACCAAATGGTCAACACTGAAATCAGATTGATTATATCCTTTGCAGCCAAAGATGGAGAAGCTCTATACAATCAGCAAAAACAAGACCGGGAACACACTGTGGTTCAGATCATGAACTCCTTATTGCCAAATTTAGACTTAAATTGAAGAAAGTAGGGAAAACCACTAGACCATTCAGGTATGACTTAAATCAAATCCCTTATGATTATACGGTGGAAGTAACAAATACATTTAAGGGACTAGATCGGATAGAGTGCCTGATGAATTATGGACGGAGGTTCGTGACATTGTACAGGAGACAGGGATCAAGACCATCCTCATGGAAAAGAAATGCAAAAAAGCAAAATGGCTGTCTGAGGAGGCCTTACAAATAGCTGGGAAAAGAAGAGAAGCGAAAAGCAAAGGAGAAAAGGAAAGATAAACCCATCTGAATGCAGAGTTCCAAAGAATAGCAAGGAGAGATAAGAAAGCCTTCCTCAGCGATCAATGCAAAGAAATAGAGGAAAACAACAGATTGGGAAAGACTAGAGATCTCTTCAAGAAAATTAGAGATCCCAAGGGAACATTTCATGCAAAGATGGGCTCGATAAAGGACAGAAATGGTATGGACCTAACAGAAGCAGAAGATATGTAGAAGAGGTGGCAACAATACACAGAAGAACTGCACAAAAAAGATCTTCATGACCCAGACAATCACGATGGTGTGATCACTCACCTAGAGCCAGACATCCTGGAATGTGAAGTCAAGTGGGCCTTAGGAAGCATCACTACAAATAAAGCTAGTGGAGGTGATGGAATTCCAGTTCAGCTATTTCAAATCCTGAAAGATGATGCTGTGAAAGTGCTGCACTCAGTATGCCAGCAAATTTGGAAAACTCAGCAGTGGCCACAGGACTGGAAAAGGTCAGTTTTCATTCCAATCCCAAAGAAAGGCAATGCCAAAGAATGCTCAAACTACCGCACAATTGCACTTATCTCACACGCTAGTAAAGTAATGCTCAAAATCCTCCAAGCCAGGCTTCAGCAATATGTGAACCGTGAACTTCCAGATGTTCAAGCTGGTTTTAGAAAAGGCAGAGGAACCAGAGATCAAATTGCCAACATCTGCTGGATCATCGAAAAAGCAAGAGAGTTCCAGAAAAACATCTATTTCTGCTTCATTGACTATGCCAAAGCTTTTGACTGTGTGGATCACAATAAACTGTGGAAAATTCTGAAAGAGATGGGAATACCAGACCACCTGACCTGCCTCTTGAGAAACCTGTATGCGGGTCAGGAAGCAACAGTTCGAATTGGACATGGAACAACAGACTGGTTCCAAATCGGAAAAGGAGTACGTCAAGGCTGTATATTGTCACCCTGTTTATTTAACTTATATGCAGAGTACATCATGAGAAATGCTGGGCTGGAGGAAGCACAAGCTGGAATCAAGATTGCCGGGAGAAATATCAGTAACCTCAGACATGCAGATGACACTACCCTTATGGCAGAAAGTGAAGAAGAACTAAAAAGGCTCTTGATGAAAGAGAGGAAAGTGAAAAACTTGGCTTAAGGCTCAACATTCAGAAAACTAAGATCATGGCATCTGGTCCCATCACTTCATGGGAAATAGATGGGGAAACAGTGGAAACAGTGTCAGACTTAATTTTTGGGGGCTCCAAAATCACTGCAGATGGTGATTGCAGCCATAAAATTAAAAGACGCTTACTCCTTGGAAGGAAAGTTATGACCAACCTAGACAGCATATTAAAAAGCAGAGACATTACTCTGCCAACAAAGGTCCATCTAGTCAAGGCTATGGTTTTTCCAGTGGTCATGTATGGACGGGAGAGTTGGACTCTAAAGAAAGCTGAGCGCTGAAGAACTGATGCTTTTGAACTGTGGTGTTGGAGAAGACTCTTGAGAGTCCTTTGGACTGCAAGGAGATCCAACCAGTCCATTTTAAAGGAGATCAGTCCTGGGTGTTCATTGGAAGGACTGATGTTGAAGCTGAAACTCCAATACTGTGGCCACCTCATTCGAAGAGTTGACTCTTGGAAAACACCCTAATGCTGGGAAGGATTGCGGGCAGGAGGAGAAGGGGATGACAGAGGAGGAGATGGCTGGATGGCATCACCCACTCAGTGGACATGGCTTTGGGTAAACTCCGGGAGTTGGTGATGGACAGGGAGGCCTGGCGTGCTGCGATTCATGGGGTCACAAAGAGTCGGACCTGACTGAGTGACTGGACTGAACTGAACTGAACTGAATGTGATTATGAACTAAAAAACCAAGTTATCCATGGGAAAAGATTCTTAAAAAGAGTGAAAATATGTATAACCAATTCAGTTTGCTGTGCACCTGAAATTAACACTGTAGAGTAAATCAACTATGTTGTTGTTGTTCAGTCACTAAGTCTGGTTCAACTCTTTGCACGCCCATGGACTGTAGCCCACCAGGCTCCTCTGTCCATGGAATTTCCCAGCAAGAATACTGGAGTTGGTTGCCAATTCCTTCTCAAGGGGATCTGCCAAACCCAGGGATCAAACCCACATCTGCTTGGCAGGCAGATTCTTTACCACTAAACCATCTGGGAAGCCCAAAATCGACTATACTCCAAAAAAAAAAGTATACCCATATACACGCATAAGAAAAAGTTTGGTGGAATTCTCTTGTGAATCCATCTGCTCCTTTGTTGGGAGTTTTTATCCATACCCTACAAGAAAATATACAATGATAGAGCAAGAATAGGGTAACTTCAGTGTAAGCTCCTATTCAGAAAAGGAGAGAATGGAAGATGTAAAACTGTCACTTCCAAAGCAGTTCTGAATCTCTAATGGTCAGACTTGCTGTAGGAAGGACTCCTTTGTTCATTGTTCTCCACTGTTCTCACAGCTCCTGGCTGTGCCCTCTGGCTTGTTTATCCTTCCTGACCACACAGGAGATGGGCTTTGGGAAGTATGACCTCCTTGGTGAATGTTCAGCTTATGCCCACTTCCTGCTGGTACAAGCATGGAGGGCCTAAAAGTTACTTTAAATTTTGGCCAGCCGAAAGCCTATGTATCTGTGTGGGGAGGGGATAAGATATACATAACATAAAGTTCATCATTTTAACCATTTTTAAGTATAAATATCAGTGGCATTAAGTATATTGACATTATCGTGCAACCATCACCACTTCAAGGTTCATCCATATTATAGAATGTGTGAAAATTTCCTTTCTTATATAGAATAGATAAACAACAAGTTCCTACTGTATAGCACAGGGAACTATATTCATATGCTAGGATAAACCATAATGAAAATGAATATAAAAAAGAATGTATAGGGAGTTCCCTGGTGGTCTAGTAGTTAGGATTCCAGGCTTTCATTGCCATGATCCAGGTTCAGTTGTTAGTCTTGGAACTGAGATCCTACAAGCTCTGCAGTGCTTCCAAAAAAAGAAAAAAAAAAGAGTGTATATATGTGTATAACTGAGTCACTTTGCTGTGCAGTAGAAATTAACATTGAAAATCAATTATGCTTCAATAAAAAATAAATTTAAAAATACTTCCATTCTTTTTAAGGCTGAATAACATTCCATTGTATGTATGTTGTTATTGTTCAGTTGCTCAGTCATGTCTGACTCTTTGCAACCCCACGGACTACATACAGCACACCAGGCTTCCCTGTCCTTCACCAAATCCCAGAGTTCGCTGAAACTCATGTCTATTGAATCAGTGATGCCATCCAACCATCTCTTCCTCTGTCGTCCCCTTCTCTTACTGCCTTCAATCTTTCCCAGCATAAGGGTCTTTTCCTGTGAGTCAGTTCTTCGAATCAGGTGGCCAAAGTATTGGAGCTTCAGCTACAGCATCAGTCCTGCCAATATTCAGGACTGATTTCCTTTAGGATGGACTGGTTGGATCTCCCTGCAGTCTAAGGGACTCTCAAGAGCCTTCCCCAACACCACAGTTCAAAAGCATCAATTCTTTGGTGCTCAGCTTTCTTTATGGTCCAACTCTCACATCCATACATGACTACTGGAAATACCATAGCTGTGACTAGACGGACCTTTGTTGACAAAGAAATGTCTCTGGTTTTTAATATGTTGTCTAGGTTGGTCATAGCTTTTCTTCCAAGGAGCAAGTGTCTTAATTTCATGGCTGCAGTCACCATCTGCAGTGATTTTGGGGCCCAAGAAAATAAATTCTGTCACTGTTTCCATTGTTTCCCCCTCTATTTGCCATGAAGTGATGGAAATGGGTGCCATGATTTTAGTTGTTTGAATGCTGAGCTTTAACCCAGCTTTTTCACTGTCCTTTTTCACTTTCATCAAGAGGCTCTTTAGTTCCTCTTTACTTTCTGCCATAAGGGTGGTGTCATCTGCATATCTGAGGTTATTGATATTTCTCCCGGCAATCTTGATTCCAGCTTGTGCTTCCTCCAGCCCAGTGTTTCTCATGATGTACTCTCCATGTAAGTTAAATAAGCAGGGTGACAATATACAGCCTTGACGTACTCCTTTTCCGATTTGGAACCAGTCTGTTGTTCCATGTCCAGTTCGAACTGTTGCTTCCTGACCCGCATACAGGTTTCTCAAGAGGCAGGTCAGGTGGTCTGGTATTCCCATCTCTTTCAGAATTTTCCACAGTTTATTGTGATCCACACAGTCAAAGGCTTTGGCATAGTCAATAAAGCAGAAATAGATGTTTTTCTGGAACTCTCTTGCTTTTTCGATGATCCAGCGGATATTGGCAATTTGATCTCTGGTTCCTCTGCCTTTTCTAAAACCAGCTTGAACATCTGGAAGTTCACGGTTCACGTATGGTTGAAGCCTGGCTTGGAGAATTTTGAGCATTACTTTACTAGCGTGTGAGATGAGTGCACTTGTGCGGTAGTTTAAGCATTCTTTGGCATTGCCTTTCTGTGGGATTGGAATGAAAATGGACCTTTTCCAGTCCTGTGGCCACTGCTGAGTTTTCCAAATTTGCTGGCATATTGAGTGCAGCACTTTCACAGCATTATCTTTCAGGATTTGAAATAGCTGAACTGGAATTCCATCACCTCCACTAGCTTTGTTTGTAGTGATGTTTCCTAAGGCCCACTTGACTTCACATTCCAGGATGTCTGGCTCTAGGTGACTGATTACACCATCGTGGTTGTCTGGGTCATGTTCCCAGATACCTCTAATTTTCTTGAAGAGATCTCTAGTCTTTCCCATTCTATTGTTTTTCTCTATTTCTTTGCATTGTTCACTTTCTTATCTCTTCTTGCTGTTCTTTGGAACTGTGCATTCAGATGGGTGTATCTTTCCTTTTCTTTTCAGAGTATGAGATGGCAAAAAGCTATGCCAATGAAACATTATTGTATGTATACAGCACAGTTTATCTATTTGTCGGTTGATGGATATACTTGGATAGCGCCACCTTTTGGCTATTTCAAATAATGCTACTAATGAACATGTGAAAGTGAAAGTCTCTTAGTCTTGTTCAATTCTTTGCAACCCCATGGACTACACAGTCCATGAAATTCTCCAGGCCAGAATATTGGAGTACATAGCTGTTCCCTTCTCTAGGGGATCTTCCCAATCCAGGGATCAAACCCAGGTTTCCCACACTGCAGGTGGATTCTTTACCAGCTGAGCCACCAGGGAAGCCCAGGAGTACTGGAGTGGCTAGCCTACTGCTTCTCCAGTGGATCTTCCTGACCCAGGAATTGGTCCAGGATCTCCTGCATTGCAGGCAGATTCTTTACCAGCTGAGCTATCAGGGAAGCCATATGAACATTACAGTTGCCTGTTTTCAGTTCTTTGGGGTATATACTGAGAAGTACATAGTGCTGGATCATATGTTAATTCTGTGCTGTTGTTGTTTTAGGAACTGCTATACTGTTTTTCTGGGCTTCCCTGGTGGCTCAGATGGTAAAAACGTCTGCCTACAATGCGGGAGACCCGGGTTCAATCCCTGGGTTGGGAAGATCTCCTGGAGAAGGAAATGGCAACCCACTCCAGTATTCTTGCCTGGAAAATCCTATGGACGGAGGAGCCTGGAAGGCTATGGTCCATGGGGTCGCAAAGAGTCGGACACAACTGAGCAACTTCACTTTCACTTTCATACTGTTTTTCATAGCAGTTGCACCATTTTGTATTCCCACTAGCAATGCACAAGGATCCAGATTTCTCCACATCCTCACCAACACTTATTTTCCTTTTAGTCCCTTCTTCTATTTTTTTTTTTTTAATACTAGTCATCCTAGTGGGTGTGAAGTGGTATCTCACTGTGGTTTTGATTTGCATTTCCCTAATGACTAGTGATGTTGAGCATCTTTTTATGTGCTTATTGACCATTTGTATACTTTTGGGAAAGTGTCTACTCAGATCCTTTGCCCATTTTTTATAATTTTATTTTTGTATTTTTGACTGTCTTGGGTCTTCGTTGCTCTACAGGCTTCTCTCAAGTTGCAGGGAGCAGGCTACTCTCTAGTTGCAGTGCACAGACTTCTCATTGCTGTGGCTTCTCTTGTTGCAGAGCACAGGCTCTAGGGGCATGGGCTTCTGTAGTTATGGCTCCTGGGCTCTAGAGCCCAGGCTGTTTGTGTGGTGCACAGCCTTAGTTGCTCTGTGGCATGTGGGATCTTCCTGGATCAGGGATTGAACCCATGTCTCCTGCACTGGCATGCAAATTCCTTACCACTGATTCACCAAGGAAGCCCTGCTCATTTTTAAATTGGGTTGTTTCTTTGTTGTTGAATTGTTGAAGTTCTTTATATATTTTGGATATTAATCAGATATGTAATTAACAGATTTTTTTCCCCCATTTCATGTGTTGCCTTTTCACTCTATTGATAGTGCCCTTCAGTGCACAAAATTTTTAGTTTTGATGAAGTCCAATTTAATTATTTTTCTCTTGTTGCCTATGCTTTTTGTATCATATGCAGAAAAATCATCACCAAATCCAGTGTCATGAAGATTTTGCCTTATTTTTTCTTCTAAGAGTTTTATAGTTTCAGCTTTTATGTTTAGGTCTTTTATCCATTTTAGGTTAAATTTTGTATGTGATATAAGGTAAAGTTCTTACTTTCTTATACATGTGAATATCCAGTTTTCCCAGCATTATTTATTGAAAAGACTGTGCTTTCCCCATTGAAAGGTCTTAAAATCCTTATTAGAATCATTTGACTATATATGCAAGGGTTCCTAAGCTCTCTAATCTATTCCATTGGTCTATATGTCTGTCTTTATGCTGGTACCACACTGTTTTGATTACTGTAGCTTTGTAGTAAGTTTTGAAATCAGAAAGTGTGAGACCTCCAACTTTACTCTTCTTGTTCAGAATTGTTTTGGCTATTCAGGGTCCTTTGAGATTTCATATTATATTTAAGCTGTCAAAGTTTGTTTTTTGTTTTTTTTTTCAAGTTGGGCTCATAGTTTCTTTGACAATACCATTACCTCAAACTATTTTTGGTGTATAAGTCAGAATTCTCCAGAGGAATATAACCAATAGGATTATGTGTGTATGTGTATCTATACCTATCTATCTATTTATCTGTCTATAGAGAGATTTTAATGAATTGGCTCATATGATTGTGGAAGCTCGCAAGTCCACAGTCTGCTGGGTAGGCCAGCAGCTGGAGACCCAACAGAACAGTTGATGTAATTCAAGTCTGAAGGCAGTCTACTGGCAGAATTCCTTCTTTCTCAGGCAAAGTCAGTCTTTTTTCTGTTAAGGCTTTCAACTGATTAGATGAGACCCACTTAACTTATGGACGGAGAAGGCAATGGCACCCCACTCCAGTCCTCTTGCCTGGAAAATCCCATGGACAGAGGAGCCTGGACGATTGCAGTCCATGGGGTCACTAAGAGTCGGACATGACTGAGCAACTTCACTTTCACTTTTCACTGTCATGCATTGGAGAAGGAAATGGCAACCCACTCCAGTGTTCTTGCCTGGAGAATCCCAGGGACGGGGGAGCCTGGTGGGCTGCCATCTATGGGGTCACACAGAGTCGGACACGACTGAGGTGGCGTAGCAGCAGTAGCAGTAACTTATGGAGGATAATCTGCTTTACTCAAGTTTTCTGACTTTAATGTTACACTCACCTGAAAAGTACCTTCACAGAAATACCCAGAATATTTGACCAAATATCTGTATACTGTGGCCTAGCCAAGCTGACACAAAATTAACACAACAGATTTCTGCTCTATTTGCTTCTAGATCCATGTGACACAACCACACTCCAGTTCTTTTCTAGATAGAATTTTCAAGCTGATATATTTATCTCCTTCTTATCCCCTTGCCTCACTTCCAAAGTCATGATGGCTACATTGAGGTCATCTGAAATAATAAGTGGGAAGGCCACAGTCTTCACCTGATATTTGCCTTAGAGATGACCACAGCTTTCAACTCATGTTGTCTGAGAACTTCTCCAATCTTATACAATTTCTAGTCCAGAAACAGTCACTTTTACTGACCCTGAGAGGACCATCGTTTTTGGACTTCCTCTGCTTGAAAAATCAACTAATCCTCACCTTGATTCTAATACTTTATAAAGGTACCTGTGCTGGTTATTAAGTTATTGTTTCAGCTCCAAATCCACCCTTCTACTTTCTACTATGAGATACTGGAGCTGGGACTGCAAATCACGTTGCTATTGTCGGCCGGCTTTATGTTTGATTAGGGGCCACTAGAGGGAGATAGTGAAGTCAGAGGAGGAAGAAAGGACTGCTTTCTTCAGTTTGCTTCCTGTTCCTGTGAGATCATCCTAACTATGCTCCTTCACCCCAGCAGCAGCAGTGCCATCCTGTAGCAGCAGCTGAATCCACATTGCAGTTTTTTCCAAAAATTGCAGACCCAGCTTCATGGTGTACCATTCAGAGACACCAGCACCATCTGTGTAGCACCTCTTTCTCAGAAGTGTTGGTCCCTCCTCCAAGTTCAGAGGTACCAGCCACCAACACTAGACTTAGAGGTCTGAGTTTCAGCTCTGAAGGAACCCTCTTCTAAGTTTCCAAGTTTTAGTAATTCCAAATTCTTCCTTTTGTTCTCCTAGTCCTAGGAGTTTAGATCCTTCCTGCTGTTGCTGCCTCCATAGTATCTGTTTTCTTGTCACCCTTTCAGATAACTAATAACAATGTTATACCTAGAATAACCATTCTGTTTATTACATTTTCTCCAGTGACTTGTGTGGTTTCTTTCTCATTGGCAGGACCCCGAGGGATACAGAAATTGGTGCTAGGAGGGGTCCCAGGGAATTGACCCAAAAGATGGGATTAGGGAACTGTTTTGGTTGTGTCATTGGGTTTGAATGTGTTGAGCTTCTTGCCAATGAGAAATGTGATGCTGCTAATTCATGGCATGCTGTGGAAACATGATTAATCAAATTATCACCTGTGGTAACTTGTGATGAGTGCTAACTAAAGCAAGTGCCTTGGGGGCCCACGTGGTTGTTGTACCTGACGGTTATGGCTTTGATGATGACTATAGGGACTGTAGTGATGATGACCACAGAAGGAATTCTGAGAGCATCAGAGTCCTTGCAGAAAGAAAATGACAAGCTGGGGCCTTTAAACTCTCAGCTCAAATCATGGTCAGAGAGTCACAGAGCTTCCATGATAGCCCATAAAATATCACTTATTTCTTGTAGTCACCAGACTTATTTGCTACAAATAGAACAAAAATATAGTGCGTGTTGTCGAATGTTATCAGTTGAATTCAGTCTTACTAAGCCTTTCCTGTGACTGAGAAGGAATGGGACCTTGAAGCTTTGAATGGACACATCTGGTTTGACACTCTTCTAGGTTCTCAGAATCTTCTCCATTCCGCCAGCAGATGGGAAGAAGAGCAGCGATCAGTACTTGCGAGTTTTATGGGACAGCCTATCACTTCTGGTTTCCCTGGTGGTTCAGTGGTAAAGAATCCATCTGTCAATGCAGGAGACACAGGTTTGATCCCTGGGTTGGGAAGATCCTCTAGAGAAGGAAATGGCAACCCACTCCAGTGTCCTCATCTGGGAAATCCCATGGACAGAGGAGCCTGGTGAGTTACAATCCAGGGATCGCAAAAGAGTCGGACACGACTGAGCGACTAAACAACAACTGTCACTTCCACTCACATTCCATTAGCCAGGATTCAGTATCTCTCTGTAACAGAGGCTGGGAACTGTGGGTATTGATGAGAATGGTTAGTTTATACTACACTAAATGGGTCACTAGTGACCCACTGAAGATAGAATTCTTAGGGAGTAACATAGAAGCCAAGCTGCAAAAAGCTAAGAAATTATTAAGTGACAAGAAAGTAGTAGCTACTCTTACTAAAGAAGTAATAGCTACTCTTGTTTGATAAGAGTAACTAATGAAAGACAAGAATGGCAGAAAGCAAAGAGGAACTGAAGAGCCTCTTGATGAGGGTGAAAGAGGAGAGTGAAAAAGCTGGCTTAAAACTCAACATTCAAAAGACTAAGATCATGGTATCTGGTCCCGTCACTTCATAGCAAATTTTATTTTCTCGGACTCCAAAATCACTGGGGACAGTGACTGCAGCCATGAAATTAAAAGAAGAAAGCTATGACAAACTTGCTCCCTGGAAGAAAAACTATGACAAACCTAAACATCATGTTAAAAAGCAGAAACATCACCTTGCCGACAAAGATCCATATAGTCAAAGCTACGGTTTTTCCAGTAGTCATGCGCGGATGTGAGAGTTGGATCACAAAGAAAGCTGAGCACCAAAGAATTGATGCTTTGGAACTGTGATGCTGGAGAAGACTCTTGAGAGTCCCTTGGACTGCAAGGAGATCAAACCAGTCAATCCTAAAGGAAATCAGTCCTCAATATTCAATATTCATTGGAAAGACTGATGCTGTAGTGGAAGCTCCAATACTTTGGCCACCTGAGGCAAAGAGCTGACTCATTGGAAAAGACCCTGATGTTGGGAAAGATTGAGGGCAGGAGGAAAAGGGGGAGACAGAGGATGAGATGGTTGGATGGCATCACCAGCTCAATGGACATGAGTTTGAGCAAACTCTGGGAGATAGTGAAGGACAGGGAAGCCTGGCGTGCTGCAGTCCATGGAGTAGCAAAGATTCTGATGCGACTGAGCTACTGAAAAACAACAAATGAGGGGGAAAAAGATAAATCTGAAGCTAGTAAGGAGGTAGCCAAACATAGAAAGTTGTTTCTGTGGTTGGTTTTTTAGTTTAGTTTTGCTTTTTAATTGATAGAGAACTGCGCATGCATTTATAGTCTTGATGAACAGGAAGAGAGATTCATGGAGGGTTGGCCATGGACAGAATGAAGCCTGCATCTTTAAGATGAGAGGAAAGGATAGAAACAAGTAGAGAAATGTGAGGTAGACAGGAGGGTAGCTGATAATCAAACAGGATTGTTTTGGTTTCTATAAAGTGACAAGGAGCCAGAATTAGGGTTGCAAGAAGATCCAGTTGAGGTGGGACAGGAATCTGTCCTTGAACCTGTAAGTCCAGCTTTGTTCCACAGCCAAGGAGCAAGAGGGGAGGCTCATCAAATCCAGAATCTTTGGCACCAAGGGCATGGTTCAGTGGCTTTTGGCATTGGCTCCTTAAGGGCGCTGTTGTTGCAATTACCCCTCTGTGTCGTGTATTCTGACTTCCTTTCTCTTATCCTAGTCTCCAGGTCTCTCTTTTCCCTATACTTTTCCTTAGGTTTTCCAGTAATCCCAGTGTGGTGGACAGACCCGAAGGTGAGCCTCAGTGATCACCTCCTAGTATTCACGCTTTTGTGTGATTCTCTCACCTTCGAGTGGGACCTGTGACTTGCTTCTCCCCTGTAGCACCCGGTGAAGGCGTCGGGCTGTTACTCCGGTTGCATATGGAAGCTGTGTTATACAGAACTCTGCGTTAGCAGCCTGGAGCTAGAGACTCTCCTTGTGAGCCTGAGGAAGTAAGCAGCCATGTTGGAGAGGCCCACGACACAAGGAACTGGGGTGACCTCAAGGCACTGACTGCAGATGGCCTCTGGAACCTCAGAGAGGCCTCCAGGTTACAGTCAGACCGTCACAAGAAAAAAGTTCTGCCCACAAAGTCTGAGTGGGTTTCCAGGTGTTTTCTTCCCCAGTTGAGTTCCCAGACGAGCATGCAGCCTTGCTGACACCTTGTCTGCAGCCTTCTGAGACTAAGCAGGGGACTCAGCTAAGCTGTCCTGGGCCCCTGACCTGGAACCTGTGAGATATAAGATGTGTTGTTTTAAGCCGCTACATGTGTGGTAATTTGTTACACAGCAACAGAAAACGAATACACCCTGAACTCTTGAAAAACACTGGGGCCCTGTGGCATCCACCCCCCATCAGATGATAGGAAACCTGGGTCTGGGTCCAGATTGCAGAGCTGGGTGAAGGGGGCAGAGAGGGTGTGCCGCACAGACTCCTTGGGCACTTTGAAGTTCACGACAGTAATTAACAGGCCGCTGGCTTTCCAAGCAGATTGTGTCCCAAGCCCACCTCTGTCGGCCCCGGAGATGCCTGTCTGATAAGTCTTCAGAGATGGGCGGTGAAGCCTGCCCCTGGAAATCCAGATTGCCAGAAGTAGATCACCTCTCAAATCTCGGCGCTCGGCCGGGTGCCCGGCACCCAGGGTACGCCCAACAAATGGTCTGACTGCAAAAGAGCAGAAAGAGTCCTGGAGCGCGCCTCCGCGGCCCGGTCCTCGTGCGGCAGCGATCGGGCCGGCGGGGGATGGGGTCGGGGCCCTGCGGCGGGTCAGGACCCGGCCGCCGCGCGGCCGGAGCGCCATCCCGGGCCCAGGCGGAGGGGGCGCTGCGGCGGGAGGCCGCGCGGGGCGGGGCGGGGCGGGCCGGCCGTGGGGCCGCCCCCTGCGAGCGAGCGCCGCGCGCGCCGCCGCCGCCGCCGCCGCCGCCGCTACCACCTCCTCCGCTCGGCCCCGGTCCCCGTGCGGCCCGGCCGGCCCGCGGGGCGCGGAGCCGAGGTTCGCGCCCGGCCGCATGAAGGACTGCGAGTACCAGCAGATCAGCCCCGGGGCCGCCCCGCCGCCGGCCTCCCCCGGGGCGCGCCGCCCCGGCCCCGCCGCGCCCCCCGGCCCGGGCCCCGGGGCCCCCGCCGCCCGCCGCCGCACCGCGCTGGAGCAGCAGCGGCAGCGGGAGCGGGAGCCTCGGCCGCCGCCCGCGGCGCAAGTGGGAGGTGTTCCCGGGCCGCAATCGCTTCTACTGCGGCGGCCGCCTCATGCTGGCCGGCCACGGCGGCGTCTTCGCACTCACGCTGCTGCTCATCCTCAGCACCACAGTCCTCTTCTTCGTCTTCGAGTGAGTTCCGCGGCCCCCCCTACCCTCCCCGTCCCCGCCCCCGGAGGCGCCCCGTCCCCTCCGATCCCCGTTGCCCCCTGCCGCTCACTCCACCCTCCGCAGCCCTTGATGGACACTCCAGCTCCTCTGGTCGCCTGCCGGGCACCCCGTCCTCTTCCACCTCCCCAACGCTCCACCCTTTGCAGCACCTGCCAGGCACCCTCCTTTCCCGGCCCCTCCTTGGCCGGCACCTTCCCTGTGCCTCTCAGAGTCCGCCCCCAGGCCTCTCTGGTCTCCTTGCTTATCTCCCATCTGTCCTTCCTGGTCCCCTCCAACCCTCTCAGACTCGGCATCTCCCCCTGGCCCATGTGGATCATCGTCTAAGCTGGTCCCCTCCGTCCTTGCCAGCCTCTTCATCCCAGCCCCTCCCTTAGTACCCCCTCCTTCCCTGGCACTCTGCCTTTGCCAGCTTCTGGCCAGGAACACTGCCCTTCCCCGTGTCCCTCCAGGACGCCCATCCTTTCTGCCTTCTCAGAAGCTGCCCCAGGCCTCTGCAGCTCTTATCCTATCCTCTGGACTGTCTCTTGCCACCAGCTTCTTTCTGACCCCTCCAGGCATCTTATCTCTGTATCCCTTCCAGACAACTTCTGAATGTCTTCCTTGGCCTCTGGCTATATGCTCTCACCTCCAGTTTCCCTAGCCATCTTCCCTATTTCCTCCAGGGTCCCTCTCAGGTCCCCTGGTCATCTCTACTCTCAGACCTGACCCCCTCACTTTCCCCTCAGTGGTTCTCTCCCTAGACCCTCAGCTATCTTTGGGCCTCTCAGACCTCCTCTTTCCCCTTCAGCACCTTCCTCAGTTTTTCCAGAGCTTTCTGATCTTCCCTCTGCCTCCTCTGGTCCCCCCAGACATCTCCCAGGCCCCTGCCCCCACCTCCTGACTTCCTGGCTTTCTTTCCCTCCCCAGCGCTACAGAGCACCTTCTGGCTGGTTCCATGGCAGGAACAGCTGCAGCGCCTTGCTATTTTTCAAGAGTCCGAAGTATTTCCGTGTGACAGGTCATATTTGCCTCCGTGGGCGTTTGGCTTCTTCATGTCCCCAGTGACCCAGGACTGGCCCACACAGATTCTCCGTTTTAGGGATGGAGGAAGGGACTTGTGTCCCTTTACCATGTCACATCTTTGTATCAGAAGTTTTCCACTGTACCGTTGATCTCCAGCTTGAGCCGCCTGCTCCCTGATTTCCTTGCATGCACACACACGCTGCGTGAGTCCCACCTCTCCCTCCTCTGCTGTCCATCCTTCTTTGTGTTCTTACTCAGTTACCCAGGTGATCAGGAACGCCATCTCTGCAGTCCGCAGAGCGGGTTCCAATCTCAGCTCCACCAGGCACTGAGTGACTTCGGGGCGTCACTTTGCTTCTCAGACCCCAGTTTCTGTATCTATAAAGCGGGATTTATGACATTACCCACCCCCTCAGGGTGTCACGAGGATGACATGGATCCAGGCACGTAAGCTTTTAGCTGGTAATAAGCATTTAGTGCTGGCTGCTGCTATTACTTGTCATCACCAGAAAACCCTTCCCAAGGGCCATGGTCAGGCTGCCACAAAGACACGGGCCCCTAGGTACCCTTTCCAGCTGCCAGGTCCTGTTTCTGCAACCTTGGGCTTCCCCTTGAAGCAAGGTGAGGACTTTTCTACAAAATAGTTTCTCCCTTTCAGCTTGCCTTTCTGACTCAGGGTGGATTAAAAAGTTCTGGAATGATGAGCAGGCAGAAGCTTTGCGAAGCTCCCCCAGCCCCCAGCACGGCCCCTGGACTGAGTTTCAGATTCACCTCCTTGGGCCGGCCCATGTGCTTCTTTTGAAAGTGCCTTTTCCAGCCTCCCTCGGGCTCCACCAGGTCCTCCCAGCCAGGGCCGTAGCTGAGGCAGAAGGAAGTGGTGCTTGCTCAGGCTGCCCGCTGTGACCCTGTAGTGTAGGATTTGGTCCGTTCAGAAGCAGGACTTCCTCTGGGCTGAGGGGATGTCTTCACGGGTGCCAGGCTTGTCCCCAGAGAGGGAGTGGTAGCGAGGACTTCTGGGTTCCAGGAGGGCTGGTAGAGCATCTCCTCTTTGTCTCTGCTCCTCCTCACCTGGGCTGGTGGTGTTGGCAAGAGGGTTTGGGTTCAGGCCAAGGGCTCACCTGGGCCTGGACTGGGGTGGGGGCTCAGTGGGGGCCCCGTGTAGGGGCAATAGAAAATGCATGTATTTGTTGAATGAAACGGACAGAGTATTTGCTGGGAGCCTGGAGACCCCTGTCCTGCTATTGCTTGGCTGGGTGACTTGGGATCTGCCCATGGGCTTTGGGGTCCTCCCTCAGTAAAACCAGGGGGCCAGGACTTGGTGTCTCTGAGGGCTCTGCAAGTCTCAGACTTCAGGTCTTCTCCATCTCCCAAGAAGTCTAGTTGTACAAGAACTGTTTTGAGTTGTCACGTGGGTGACACGGAGGGCCCAGCTCTGTTTGAGGCTCAGACCTGGGGACCACTGACGTGTTTGGAGCAGCACGTGGCCCCCTTGGAGCCCTTGGTTTTGGCAGTCTCTGCTCCTCAAGGGAAGGGCCTCTCTGGAGGCCAGAACCTCCGACAGTGGAGGCTCCAGAAACAGTGTGTTGATACCCACAGGTTTGTTCCTGCTGCTTCGCCAGCTCCTGGAACCTGGGCTGACTTGGGCCTCCCAGTGGCCAGTCATCCCCAGACAGTAGTTTCTCAGCCCGCCAGGGGCCACTCTGGCTCTGGGAGGGAAGGCCATGTAGAATGGTGGTTAATAGTATGGGTGGGCCTCAGCATTAGACCCTTCTGTCCACTACAGACAGTGCGCGGGCTGTTGGAGCTCACCAGGGTCAGGGGGCATGATAGAACCGAGGGGGGTTGCCAGTCTTCGGGTGACAATGGCAGTGGCTGGACCAGTCTCTTCCCTCAGCCCCGCTTTACCTGGCGAACCCGACTCATTCAGGTTCTAGCTCAGGCTTTCTCTCCTCCAGCCAGTAACTGTTCTGCTACTTCCCCCTTCCCCATTATAACACGCAAAGTCCTGTGTGGCAATTCTTTGTTTTCCCCACTAGACTAAGCCTCATTGAAGGAGCAGGGGGACTCTCATCTTACTCACAAGCAGCCATAATCCCTGCTGCTTGTTAAAGGTATTGCCTTTAAGACTGAAATTGTTGTGTTAGTCACTCAGTCGTGTCTGACTCTTTGCGACCCCATGGATTTGTAGCCCACCAGGCTCCTCTGTCCATGGGATTTCCCAGGCAAGAATACTGGAGTGGGTTGCCATTTCCTTCTCCAGGGGATCTTCCCAACCCAGGGATTGAACCCCAGTCTCTCACATTGCAGGTGGATTCTTTACCACCTGAGCCACCAGGGAAGACTGAAAAGACCTCAGTAAACACATGTGGAGTGACCGAATAAATGAGTGAATGTTGTCATGGATGAGTCATCTCAAGTGACCATCCAGTTCAGTGGTGGCGGCTGCCTGAAGCTCTGTGTTTAGAAGGATTCTGAGGTTGCAGCCAAGTGCAGGGGTTGAGTGCTAGGACCTATTGGTCACGTCTGCCAGGCGCTCAGGGAGAAAGTGCAAGGATCAATTAGTGATGTCTGCTCTAGGCACAGAAGGGAAGGGTGTAAGGACGTAAAGGCAGGGCATGTGGCTGCACTCACCCAGGGGCCGTACCTCTGCATCTGTTCAGGACCATGGTGGTGTTTGCTGGGATGACAGCGCCTGCCTGGTGCTGCAACCCTGTGCCCCAGGCAGCCCCTGGGGTATCTGCTCACATCTCTTTCCCTCTCTTTTTCCAGCTGTCCTTTTTTGGCCCGCCACCTGACCCTCGCCATCCCCATCATTGCTGCCATCCTGTTTTTCTTCGTCATGAGCTGCCTGCTGCAGACAAGTTTCACTGACCCCGGAATCCTGCCCCGGGCCACCGTCTGTGAGGCAGCCGCACTGGAGAAACAGATCGGTGAGGCTCCTGCTCCAGCTGTGGCTGTGTCTGTAAACTGCGCCTTCCTTGATTTGAGAGGAGGCCTGATTTTCTCTTCCCACAGTGTGCTAGGCACTGGGGGTCCAGGGGTGAGCAGGGCCAGCTGGAGCTGATGCTAGAGTGCAAGAAGCAGAGGATAAGCAAGTGAGCAGATAAGCAAGAAATACCTGCACGGGAGGGCTGGTGTTGACAGCCAGACAGTCCTGAGACTTACAGGAGGCCAGGCTCTGTGTTCACTTCTTTATATGCGTGATCTTATTTAATCCCCCGGTAATCCCATGAGACAGGTACTGTTGTTATTCTCCTTTTACTGATTAATTACCTTGGGTCTCTCTGAAGTTAAGTAAATGGTCACAAGTCACACAGTAAGTGGAAGAGCCCGAATAGGACCCTAGGCACTCCAACCAGAGCCCCTGCTCTTAAAAATTCATACTCATTTATTCATTCACTCCTCAAACATTTACTAAGCCCCTACTATGTGCACCTTTTCTAGATACAGTAGCAAACAAATCTGATGATAATCCCTGTCTTCTTGGAGCTGACATTCCAGTGGGAGGAGAAAGACAGTTAACAAATATCTAGGCTGTGACACAGAGAAGAAGGAAGCTCGGGGAGGCAGGGCTAGAGCTGGGGGAGGGTGTACAATTATAAATAGGGGGGTGGAAGGCCTTGTGAAGGAGCTGATATCCGAGCAAAGACACAAAGACCCGCAGAGATGAGGGGTTGAGCCGTCTCCACTGTCTGGGGAGAGCTCGCTGGGGTGGGGAGTGGGCTGGTCTAGATGAAGAGGTCAGGCCGGCCCTCGGGAGGAGGTGGCACTTGAGATGAGCCAGTCACGGGTGGCCTGGACACAGTAAAAGCAAAAGCTGGGAGCAGCGAGCAGACTGGCGTGTTTGAGGGGCGGCAGGAAGGCCAGTGTGGCCACAGAGGACCTGTGCTGCCAGCACCCAGGTGGCCGTTGGCCTCCCAGAGCCACTGTACAAGTTGCCGCCCCAGGTGGCTGGGCACCACTGCCAGGGCCTTAATCTCAGCCTGCTCCACCCTGGCTCCTTCCTGCTGAGCAGTGGTGTGGATGGTTGCACACCTCGGGGGTTTCCGGTCTGTGGTTGGCTCCTTCCCCTAACAGGGTGACTCTCAGACAGACTTTTGAATAAATGCCCAGCTGCCTCTGAAGAGCCCTGGCAGCCTGCGAGGGGCAGAGCCCTGCGGCATCCATCCTGGAAGTCGCTCCACTGATGCTCTGGAGCGGCTCAGGAGGGTGGGGGTTGGGGGGTTAGGGGGGCATGCTTGCCCACACCTGTCCGATCTTTGTCCCCTTCCACTGCCCTGGCCTGTCCTCAGCCACACCCTCGGTTGCCTTCTTGCTCAGCCTGCATCCAGCTTCCTTCCTTCCTTCTCTCACCCCTGGGCCGCTTGCCACTCAGCCTCCCAGCTTCTGCCGTTCCCGTGTCCCAGGTCTGACCCGGCAGCTGGTTGCGGGCAGCGCAGTTTCTCCTTCCTTCAGGTCCGGGCTAATGAGGCCGGATTAATGTCCGACTCAGCCTGGGCCACAGAGGTCTGGCTGCCTGACATCCTCCGTTCTCCCCGTGAGCTCTTTGGGTCGTACTGACTGGAATAATCCCCGGGTTCGGGGAGGGCCTGACTGTGCTGAGCGCATCCATCCTTTATTCCCACAGATCCACGCAGCTATGAGGCTGGCTGGGCTGCTGTGGAAGCTAAGGCAGGGATCCCAGGGCCCTGGAGCCTTGACTCCCAAACCCTATGTTTTCTCCTCTGGGATGGTGGCCGGGACACATCCTGGTCTTCCACGGGCACGTGCTGTTTGTTCTTAGGTCTCAGTTCAAGTGTCTGGCAAGCCTGTGTGACCCCAGTTGGGCCATACCTTTGTAGTACCTTCCTAGAGCGCCTCGTCCTTGCAGCTTGGCCCTGGGTCGTTACAGAATCGTCAGGCAGGCCCAGCAATCTTTCCTGGGTGGTGAGTGTGTTGTTCACCTTGTCTGCACGTGGGGGCTGAATGCAGCAGCCTCTGTGAGGCCCTCCTTGCTTCCCTCAGTGGCTGGTGGAAAGACGGTTGGATTGTCTCCCAATCAGATGTCATCGGTTTGGTCATTCTTGTGTCAATTCTGTATACTGACTCCTGACTGCCGGGAGAGGAGGCATGGAGGTGGGGGTGGGGGTTGGGGAGCGAAGCTGATGTGAACCCTCCCTCTGGGGGTCTCCAGGCTCGCTCAGTCCCCGAGGGAAAGCCCATCTGGCTGCCACAGGTGAGATCAGGCTTTGAAGGAGGATAGAAGGAACCAGGAGTGTCTTGTGCTGAGAGGTTTCAGGGAGGCTTCCTGGAGAGGTGCCCTGAGCCAAACCCTGCAGTGTGAGTGGACTTCAAGCACAGGAAGGTGTGTGAGGGGAGCCCCCCATGTAAATGGGGCCCAAGGAGAGGACAGTGGGACAAAGGGGCGGGTGTGGACGCTGAGCAGGCAGTGTTGGCCGGACACAGGGGTGCTTCAGAGAATTTGGAGCATGGGGTGGAAACAGTCTTGTGGGCCCCTGAGTGTCAGGGTTGAAAATATCCCTTTGGGAACAGTTCCCAAGCCTGGAAGGTGGCATCTTTGGGGCCTTTGAATTCTGAACTTGAGCTGGAGGCTTCTCAAGGTGAAACCTATTTTCTTAAAAAGGACTAACATCACTGAGCCTTTTTAAAAAATGTTTATTTACTTTTAATCGATTGATGATTGCCTTACAACATGGGTTTGATTTCTGTCATACATCAACATGAATTAACCACGAGTGTACCTATCTCCCCTCCCTCTGGAGTCTCCCTTCCACCCATTCCCACCCCTCTAGGTTATTACAGAGACCAGTTTGAGTTCCCTGAGTCATATAGCAAATTCCCACTGGCTGTCTCTTTAGCAGTGGTGGTGGAGAGGGTGGTTGTGGCAGCAGCTCCCAGAGCTGTGGAGAGACCACCAGGTCTTGGCCCGCGCTGTCCCTGAGCCTTTTCGAGAAGGTTGAGGACTGACTCTGAGGCGGGTGATGTTGTCTATATAAACATGAGCTGGTCACTGGGGCCCTGCACCCATGCAGACAGTGTGACCTTCTCGCTCTGGCGCTGTAGACAGCAATTCCAGCCCCACAGGATCTGGTTCGAGGGCTCCCACCCTCTAAGGACTGTCTGGGATGGGGTGGCCAGCACCTCACAGTTTGCCCAGGACGGTCCCTGTTTTAGCGGTGGAAGTCTGGGGAAACCCCAGAGGCTCAGGCAGATGGGGCTGGTTAACCACCCTGGTCTGAGCCCGTGAGTTGACAGCTGGTGAGGCCAGCATCTGGACCACCTGCAGGCTCTGGGCAGGTGGAGAAGAGGCAGGAGGCAACAGCATCGCCCCTGAAAGCCCCCGGTCTGATGAGAGGTCATGGAAACACCCGGATCCGGGTGACAGACACTCCCCTCGCCACAGTTACAGCTCACACAACATAAACAAGCTACCTCTCCCTCCGCCACCACACGGCAGGTCACAAACCACATCCTGTCTGTCTCCAGGATGTCTCCCATGGGGTCCTTCTGAAGCCCACTGCCCCCGAGGAAGACATAGCTTATTGTCCACCCAGATTGGCTCAGTGCTCCACCGACCACTCTCCCTTCAGTCACAGTCTCCTCTCCAAGATCCACATTAGACCCGGCCCCCTGCTCCCCGCTCAGAACGTGGGCACCTCCCCAGTGCCCTCAGCCCCATTTCCTGAAGATTGTCCATTGACGTACAACCTGAGTGGTTTTTGCCCTTTTGGCATCTCACCTTGGTACCCTCCTTTCTTTAGAGTTTTCCTGTAAATGGCTTGCTTTTAAATGTATTTTTCCACGGGAAAATGTGTATCACCCCTGTTAGCAGAAGCCACTTGCTCCAAGTAGAAGATAATCATAAGGACAAAAGCGTAACAGTGTTACAGAATTCTTGGTGGTTACAGTTGCCTGTGGAAAGCAGTTACTTTGAGGCCTGTGAGGGTCAGGCCTGTGAGCTGAGACCTTGCCCTGGATGGAGTCAAGGCGTGAAAGAGAATTGAAAGTGGGAATGCCTTTTCTCATCATGTGATTCAGTGCCGCTTAGTGTCATGACCAGAAAACACACCGCCTCCCACCTTCCTGGAAGCTCGCCTCCTGAGGCGCACTGGCCTTCAGAATCAAGGCGGGCCCCGGGCCACCCTTCCCTCCTCACCTCCTTCCACTCCCTCGCTCCCCAGCCACACCGCACACTCATGCCTTGACTCTCGGGGTCCCCTCTGCCGCTGTGCTCTGCCCCCCACCCCTTGAGCCTGAGGTCTCAGTCTTTCCTATTCTCCCATCCAGTGCAGCTTCTTCATTCCTTCTTGCTTTCTTTCCTTTCAAATGTTTATTTTTTCATTTATTTGTGTATCTGCGTCGGGTCTAGGTTGCGGCACGCAGGATCTCTGTTGCCTCTATTGGGATCTTTTCACTGAGGCTTGCGAGCTCATAGTTGCAACGAGCTCAGTTCCCCACCCAGGGATCGAACCTGCATCCCCTGCATTGCAAGGTGGATTCTCAGCCACTGGACCAGGGAAGTCCCTCTCATTGCTTTCTTGAATGCTGCCTCTTGCCCCCCGCCCCACGTATTCCACTCCGTCTTCTCATGGTGTTGAGTGCAGACACTGGTAACAGCGTTGATTGACCATCTCTGGGTTACATCTTTCCATCTCTCATTGGCATCATCATCTGAGAAGATCGATACTGCCATCACCCAGCGAGGAGGTTGAGCAATTTCTTCCAAATCACAGTCTAACAAGGGGCCAGGCCAG
Organism: Okapia johnstoni; assembly: GCA_024291935.2. Classification (NCBI taxonomy): domain Eukaryota; kingdom Metazoa; phylum Chordata; class Mammalia; order Artiodactyla; family Giraffidae; genus Okapia; species Okapia johnstoni. The sequence goes on along the minus strand of JAGTYA010000024.1, from coordinate 8,041,058 downwards.
GTTTCACAATCAGGTCACACTGGTCCCAGAGTCACTGCACTTGACTCAGTGCCTCCCGCGCTGACTCTGTAATTATCCACCTCTCCTGCTCACTCTGCCCCCAGGCCGAGCTCTTCGTGTATCCCCAGGCCTGCCAGGAAGCCTGCCTGTGGCAGGGGCTCCCTAAACCTCTAGCAGGAACAGAACTGGTCAGGCGGAGATTACAATGACCCCGGTGCTCAGAGCCTGGCTGCCCTGGCTGACGTTAAGCCTGGGAGCTGGGCACCCACAGCTGTTTCCTCTGCAGGTGGGGCAACAGGAGGGCAGCGATGGGGCCCAGCAGGGTGGGTAGAGGTGCTCGGTCTCCCCTCACTAACACCTCCTCAGTAGCTCATGGCCAGCCCCAGGGGCCTCCCCACCAGCCACGGGGCTTCAGTCTCAGCCCCAGCCATTCAGGCTCACCCTGCAGTTGGGGTTGGGGTGAAGAGACCCAGCACAGGCCCCCTGGTCAAGAGAAAGGCGTGGGAGATTCATTTCCTTCTTCTACCCATTTAGCAAGAAGGAGCCTCCCACTCATTACCACGTCCGGGGGAGCTTTAGTTTCCCATCTTGGGGTGCCTTTTACTTCTTGGGGAAGAGCCTGCATCAGACAGAGCCCTGGAGGAGATCTTAGATTCCTGCAGGGCAGGGATAGCCTCTCTCATTACTGCTTCTTCATTCATTTCTTCAACAACTGTTTGCACTGAGTAACAAAGCAACCACATTTGACTCACCTCTGCGTACTTAGCCCTATTTCCCTTACCCGCCACCCTGGGCCTTGTACAGTAACTTGACATCATAGAGGCTTGTGTCTGGAAGAAGGGACAAATGAATGCCTTGGAGGACAGGAGTTCTAACTTCAGCTCCACCTTGTACTGTTGGAGTGAAGTTGATAAAACTCGGGCACACGTCCCCACCCAGGGTGTTTGGGTACAAGTGAAACAGGGAATGTCCATGCACTTTGAAAATGGTTTTCCTCTGCTGCAAGTGAAGAGGCTTGAGCCTTGTGGGCGGTGTGGTTAGTGGCCTTGGCTCTGGGCACTAACAAGCTACCACTGGTGATGGGTGCCAGGAGGAATGGGTTGAAGAGGGTTCTGAGGCCGAGTCCAGGGATGCTATTGGTCAGCAGTGTCTGGCCTGAGAAAAAACAAACAGTTGCTTGTCTTTCCCTACCCCACGTGGGGCTCAGCCATGTAGCAGCATGCCCACAAGGCTGCCTCTGCCCCGTCCAGGGCCCTGCAGTTGGTGACCTTACTTGTGTCTGGGTGGCACCCTTGTACCAGAGTGGCCCTTTTTCCTCTTCTCCACCTTCAGCTCCCAGCAGCCTGAAGACGCTGGGTGCACAGAGCCTCACTTCCTCTTTCTCAGAGTTCTAGAGAAGAGGTGGCCTGGCTGCTGGAGGCCAGAGCAGACTGGCAGGAGTTCTCTTCCTGCCCTGGGGAGAGGCGTGGGCACCCCTCTGCCCTGGGAGAGCCTCTGGGAATCCAGTGAGGGGTCCAGTAACTTTTCTCTTGGTCCCTGAAGAGGGTCTGTGGCTGTTTTTCACTCACAGCTGGGTTGTGTTGTCCAGTCTCTTCATAAATCAGTTGCTTGGAATATAGTGTTCTATAGAAACAATACCAGTAATAGTAATGGCTAGTATTTATTAAGCTCTTGCCAGCTGCTGGACACTTTGCTAAACCCACTTGATGAATTCTCGCCTGATCCTCCTAACAGCACTAGGAGGTGGATTCGATTATGTCCCATTTTCTTTTTCAGCAGATGAGGGCCCAAAGAAATTAAGTGACTTGATACACGTCACACAGCTAGTAAGTGATTGGACCAAGATTCATACCCACATGCCTCTCTGGCTCCAAAGCCTGTATCCAAGTCTGGGAAACACCAGTGAGCAGGGGCAGGCGCTGGGACATAGGCCCTGAGGAACAGGATTAGGGGTTGGGTTTGCAGCAACATCAGCAGCTTTGGGAAGAGCTAGGGAGTTCTGTAGCCTACGTGTCACAGCCTGAGCTGCTTGAAAGGACTGAGGCTTCTGTGGACCCAGTGCTGTTCCCAGGGCTGCCCTCCCAGCCTTTCACTCAGCCCTCATCATGGCTCTGTGAGAGTGAGGCAGTCTTGTCTCCATTTTATGGATGAGGAAACTGAGACTCAGAGAGGTGAAAGAACTTCCTAAAGTAGCAAGTGACTAGCAAAACCAAGATTCAAACCCAACATTTCAGACTCCAGATCCTGTGCCTTGCTTGTTATTGTTCAGTCGCTCAGTTGTGTCTATCTCTTTGCGATCCCATGGACTGCAGCATGCCAGGCTTCCCTGACCTTCATCATCTCTTGTAGTTTGCTCAAATTTATATCCATTGAATCAGTGATGCCATCCAACCATCTCATCTTCTGTTGTCCCCTTCTCCTGCCTTCAGTCTTTCCCAGCATCAGGGTCTTTTCCAAATAGTCAGCTCTTCGCATCAGCTGGCCAAAGTATTGGAGCTTCGGCATCAGTCCTTCCAATATTCAGCATTGATTTCCTTTAGGGTTGACTGGTTGGATCTCCTTGCAGTCCAAGGAACTCTGAAGAGTCTTCTCCAACACCACAGTTCAAAAGCATCAGTTCTTCGGTGCTCAGCCTTCATTATGGTCCAACTCTCACATCCATACACAACTACTGGCAAAATCATAGCTTTGACTAGATGGGCCTTTGTTGGCAAAGGAATGTCTCTGCTTTTTAATACATTGTCTAGGTTTGTCATAGCTTTTCTTCCAAGGACCAAGTGTCTTTTAATTTCATGGCTGCAGTCACCGTCCACAGTGATTTTGGAGCCCAAGAAAATAAAGTTTATCACTGTTTCCATTGTTTCCCCATCTATATGCCATGAAGTGATGGGACCAGATGCCATGATCTTCGTTTTTTGAATGTTGAGTTTTAAACCAGCTTTTTCATTCTCCTCTTTCACTTTCATCAAGAGCCTGTTCAGTTCCTCTTTGCTTTCTGCCATCAGGGTAGTGTCATCTGCGTATCTGAGGTTATTGATATTTCTCCCAGCAATCTTGATTCCAGCTTGTGCTTCATCCAGCCTGGCATTTTGCATGATGTACTCTGCATAGAAGTTAAATAAATAGGATGACAATATACAGCCTTGACGCACTCCATTCCCAATTTTGAACCAGTCTGTTGTTCCATGTCTGGTTCTAACTGTTGAACTGTTGAACTGTTCTAACTGTTCTAACTGTTGTTTCTTGACCTGCACACAGATTTCTCAGGAGGCAGGTCAGGTGGTCCGGTATTCCCATCTCTTTAAGAATTTTCTACAGTTTGTTGTCCACACAGTCAGAAGCTTTCATATAGTTAGTGAAGCAGAAGTAGGTGTTTTTCTGAAATTCTCTTGCTTCTTCTGTGATCCAATGGATGTTGGCAATTTGATCTCTGGTTCCTCTGCCTTTTCTAAATCCAGCTTGAACATCTGGAAGTTCTCAGTTCACATACTGTTGAAGCCTGGCTTGGAGGATTTTGTTCATGACCTTGCTAGCATGTGAGATGAGTGCTGTTGTGTGGTAGTTTGAACATTCTTGCCTCCCCTCATGAAAAGAGCTTGTTATAAGTACTCACCAGGGCTTCCCAGGTGGCGCAGTGGTAAAGAATCTGCCTGCCAATGCAGGAGACGCGGGTTCGAGCCCTGGGTCGGGAAGATCCCCTGGAGTAGGAAATGGCAACCCACTCCAGCATTCTTGCCTGGAGAATCCCCATGGACAGAGGAGCCTGGTGGGCTACAGTCCACGGGGTCGCAAAGTGTTGGACAGGACTGAGTGACTGAGCATAAGTACTCACCGAGTGCCAGTTCCTTTACTTGTACTATTTCTGATCCTTCCCACTCTTCAAGGTAGTCATCTGTCAACCTGCTTTGACAGATGCAGGTTCACAGAGATTAAGCAGCTTCCCAGAGGGCACCAGCTCCTACGTGGGCGGGTCAGGGTGTAACCTCCTGGCCCGCCTGTGTCTCTCCCCCTTGCCTGCTGCCTCACAGGTCATAGGCCCCAGGACTGCCTGTTGGTCCCACTGTCTCTGCTCTCAAGTGACATAGTGTCCAGTTGGGAAGACAGTGTACACACACAGCAGTCCTGTCACAACTCAGCACAGAGTCGAGAGCATGTTCTGTGCTGTGTGAGAGGCTCCTGTGGTCAGAGAGGCTGCTGTTGAGGCCCGGTGAGTCGTGGTTAGCAGAGAGAAGGGAGGCCCGGCTGGGGCACGGGGGCAGGAAGCCAGGGCAGAGTGGCGGGAGCAAAGCTGGAAACGGAGGTTGAACCCAACTGTGGAGGGCCCTGATGTCAGGATGAGAAGTTTGCCTTTATCCTGTTTTTTTTAGGGGAGGCCAGTGAAGGGCTTCTGAGCTGGGAAGTGACTTGAAAGGGGTTATTTAGGGGAATGTGATGGTGTGTGCAGGGCAGGTTAAAGGGCAGCGGGACTGGGAGCAGGAGTCTTTTGGGGCTGCTGTTCGGTAATACAGGCCTGGGCTGGGGTGGGGGTTGGGAGTGGAGAGGGATGGGTGGTGAAGAAAGAACCTGACCAGGTCTAGTGACTGGCCAGGCTCAGATGAAGGAGAAGGAAGGTCTGCCCGGGGAACTCCAAACTGGGTTCCCCTGGCTCAGTCACTTACTGGCTGTGTGACCTCAGACAAATCCCCTAACCTCTCTGGGCCTCTTTTCTCATCTGTAAGCTGAAGGAGTGAAAGCAGCGGCAGCGGCTATCTGCTGGGGGCCAGGGACTGTGTTACATGCTCTTCAAGGTACCTTTCAGCTCTTGGATTGTGCCATCAGGAGAAATAAGGAACCAGGCAGGGAAGAATAACACTCATTGTGACACTTGCAAATTTACAAAAAGACCTCAAGCCCAAACTTCGGGAACTTGGATTCACATCCTGTTTCTACCACTGTGTGGCCTTAGGCAAGTCACTAGCCTCACTGGAAAAGCTCCTAAACCGCAACCTGGAGATTAAGAGATAACTTCACCTCCTGAGATGTTGAAGGGGAGAATATATGCAAAGTGCTCAGCATACAGTAGCACTCAGTGACCTGTTCTCATTCCCTTATTTCTCTCAGTAGTTCTATGAGCTGATAATAACAGTGCACACACATTTTTTTTTTATGCATTTTTATTTGGCTGGATGGGGTCTTAGTTGCAGTATATGGGATCTTTGTTCTATCATGTGCGATCTTTCATTGTGGTGCATGGACTCTCTAGTTGGTGGTGCGCAGGCTTAGTTGCTCTGTGGCATGTGGGATCTAGTTCCCCAACCAGGGGTGAACCTGTGTCCCCTGCATTGCAGGGTGGATTCTTAACCACTGGACCACCAAGGATGTCCCCCAGTGTACACTTCTTAAGCATTTGCTTTGTGCCTTTTCACGTGCATTAAATCATTTAATCCTCACAATAGCCCTATAGGGTAAGTACCCTTAATCCCTTTCAGTGATCAAGGAAACAGAGGCAGAGAGGTTAAATGATCTGCCTTGTCACACATCTCGCAAATGGCATCATCAGAAGAAACCCAGCTAGTAAGAGGTGAAGCTAGGATTCACGTCTCATTCTGCCTGTTATTCTCATTTTACAGATGAGAAAACTGAGGCTCAGAAAAATTCATTTGACTGCAACCTCACACACAGCCTGTGGCAAAACTGAGTTTCAGAGTATGTCTGTTAGCCTCAACCCCCCTGCCTTGACCATACTGCCATTACTAAGGAAGAGATGTTTAGATGCTTAGTTCCGCTTTAAACATGCCACAGTTGAGGTGGTGGAGAGACAGCCTAGCAAAAGTCTCTTTGGTAGCTAAGAAATTGAGACACGAGTCTGCTTCACTGATACATGCCAAGTGCCTAGAATAGTGCCTGGCACATGGTAAGCTCTCAGTAAGCAGTCACTGGGAGCAAGTGGCCAAAGTAGAGATGGTATTGGGGAGTCAATCCTGTGGAAGTGATGGCTGGAAACATAGCCAAGGGCTGGGGACCCCAGGTGCCCCTGTGACTCGGAATTCCATCTGGGGAGGAGCCTCTGCTCTGGGGAACGCTGGTCCTCTTGGCCTGGGGTACCAAGAGGCTCCCTGCGTAGCTCTGTGGGTTTTGGTCTTGGTTCAGCACCCTGTTCTGCCAGCAGACCCACCATGTGACTTTGGACAAGTTACTTTCTGTTTTCTGTTTTCTTTTTCCTTTTTCTTAGGCTTTTACTGAAGTATAACGGGCTTGCCAAAAGTGTACAGCTCATAAGTGTTCTGTTTGTTGAGGGTTCACAATTGGAACACACGCATGTAATTAGCACACCCAGACCAAGAAACGGTGGTGGAGCCCCCCTTGCTCCCCTTTCCAATCTCTGTCACCCCTCCCCCCGCTAGGATATCCATGATCCTGACTTTTAACACCATAGATGACTTTTACCTGTTTGTGAACACTTTGTGCACTTACGCATTTGTGAGATACATCCATACTGTTGTGTATAACTAAGGATCCTTCATTCTCACTGCTGTATAGAATGCCACTGTATGAATGCACGACAATTTTTTTTCTCCATTCTACTATTGATGGGAGTTTGGGTTGTTCCAGATTTTGGCTACTTTGAGAATTATTGCTAAGAACAGTCTTGCACTTGGCTCTGGTGCACATCAACTCATGTGCATTTCTGCTGGGAAGACACCTCTGAGTGGGACTGCTGGGCTGCACATGCTGAGCTTTGGTGGTTAGTGCAGCACTGTTGAGATCTGGAGTTGCTGTACATTTTTGCCAACACTTGATATATATATATATATATATATATATATATATATATATATTTTTTTTTTTTTTTTTTTTTATCATGTTCGCCATTCTGGTGCATATGTACTGGTAGCATATTGTGGTTTTAATTTGCATTTCCCTGATGACTAATGAGTATGAGCACTTTTTCATGTGTCTATTAGCCATTTAACAGCTTCTTTTATGAAATGCCTGTTTGAAACTTTTGTCCGTGTTCAGATTCAGTTGTCTGATTTTCTTCTTACTGACTCGTAGGACTTCTTTATAGACTCTGGATACACATCCTTTGTCCTTTGTCAGATAAACATACTGCACATATCTTCTACTACCCTGAAGGTCATATTTTCATTCTCAATAATCTCTTTAGATGGACAGGAGTTCTTAATTGTGATAAAATGCTGTTTATCAAATTGTTCTTTTATGATCAGTTCCTTTGTGTCTTATTTAAGAAATCTTTTGTCTACTCCAGAGTCATGAAGTTGTTCTGTTTTTCTTTTTCTTGTTTTTTTAATCCAAAACGTTTTATACTGAGCACTGTAGTCCATCTGGAATTGAGTTTGTATTTAGTGGGAGGCAGGGTTACAGTAATATGTGTGCTCAGTCGCGTCCAACTCTTTGTGACCCCGTGGACTGTAGCCTGCTAGGCTCCTCTGCCCATGGAATCTTCCGGGCAAGAATACTGGAGTGGGTAGCCATTCCCTTCTTCAGGGGACTTTCCTGATCCAGGGATCAAACCTGCGTCTCCCACATTGCAGGCAGGTTCTTTACTACTGCGCCTCCTGGGAAGCCCTTCTAACAGTTACATTTTCCCCGCATTTGTGTATCCAGTGGATCCAGCATTGTTTTATCAGGAAGAAACCATCTTCCTCCTTGGCCCTGTTGCCTTTGTCCTGAATCACATGATCATGTACATGTTAGGCCTGTTTCTGGAGTCTGTTGTGTTCCACTGGTCAGCATTTCTACCCTTGTACCCACACCAGGCTGTCTTAAGTACTAAGGCTTTTTCATAAGTGTTAATGTCTTGCTGTATAAGACCTCTAGCTTTGTTCTTCAGGAGTGCCTTGGCTATTCTTGGCCCTTTGATTTCTATATGAATTTTAGAATGAGTTTTTTAATTTCCACACATACACACAAAAACCCCAACTTGGATTATGTTGAATCTAAAAATTAATTTGGAGAGAATAAATTGTTTTCTAATATTGAATCTGCCAGTCCATAAATATCATATATCTCTGCATTTCTTTTCCTCTTAAAATTTTTATTATAAAAAATTTCAAACGTTCAGAAAAGTGGGAAGAATCAGTATAACAAATTGTATAAATTCACCATCTAGATTAAATAGTTGTTACTAGTGTGTCATATGTGTCACACAAACATAAATGTCATATTAAACCATTTCATAGTAAATTAGACACATAGTAAAATATACACTTACCCCATAAATCCTTCAACATGTATCTCCAGGGTTTAAGGATAGCCTCCTCTGTAATGACAATTCCATTAACCGATCTAGGACAATTAATGGTTCCCAGATTTTTAATCTGTAGTCATTTGTTCCCCCTTGCTCTCCAAATTTCTTTTGTTGCTGTTTTGTCTTGTTTTTTAATAATTTTATTTATTTATTTTTTGGCTGTGCTGGGTCTTCATCGCTGCACAGGCTTTTCTCTAGTTTCAGAGAGCAGGGGTTTCTCTTGTTGCTGAGCACAAGCCCTCGGGCCCACAGACTTCAGTGACGGCTCCCAGGCTCTAGAGCACAGGCTCAGTAGTTGTGGCTCACGGGCTTTGTTGCTCCAAGGCATGTGGGATCTCCCTGGATCAGGGATCGAACTTGTGTCTCCTACACTGGCAGGCATATTCTTTACCACTGAGCCACCAGGGAAGCCCCCTGTTTTGTTTTGTTTTTGAAAACAGGATCCATTCTAGGATCAAGCATTGCACTGGTTTCTATCTTTTAAATCTTTTTAAAGATAGAAACATCTCCCTTCTGCTTTTGTAAGCGACACTGAATTAAAGTAGAGTTGAAATACAGTGTGACATTGACGTTTGTCAGAGAGCAGGGCAGTGGGCTTGTAGACATCACACATTCTGCATCTGATTGTTTCCTCATAGCTTTGCTCTCCCTGTGTCCTCTGTCCCTCCTGGAAACCAGAACTTAGATCTAGGCTTGTTTGAAAGAAAGTGAAAGTGTTAGTTGCTCAGTCACCTCCGACTCTTTGTGACCCCATGGATTGTAGCCTGCCAGGCGCCTCGGTCCGTGGGATTCTCCAGGCAAGAATACTGGAGTGGGTTGCCATTCCCTTCTCCAGGGGATCTTCCCAACCCAGGGATCGAACCCAGATCTCCTGCATTGCAGGTGGATTCTTTACAGTCCCTGGTGGGTCAGACTATAAGGTTGCAAATAAAGCTCACTAAGATGTTTAGATGCAGATTAAGCTCACTCAGCCTTCCCAGGTCTCCCTCCCTGAAAGCCCTCTCTGAAGTGGTATGTGAGCAGGTGTGTGAAGCTTCTCCCCGCGCTTGGCACGTAGCAAGTCTCGGTGGGTGGTCACAGCTCTTGATGCCCTTGGCAGCCATCTTGCCCTAATGTTTGTCCCCCCAAAGCAGCTTCCCTGAAGCTTCTCTCATCCTGGTCGGGCAGTGCTGGTTTCCCCCTCCCCCGGACGGGGCTTGGCCGTCCCCCATCTGTCTCTCCTCCCCTTCTCAGACAACACAGGCAGTTCCACTTACCGGCCACCTCCTCGGACCCGGGAGGTGATGATCAACGGGCAGGTGGTGAAGCTGAAGTACTGCTTCACTTGCAAGATGTTTCGGCCACCCCGGACCTCACACTGCAGTGTCTGCGACAACTGTGTGGGTAAGTGGGAGGCAGCGCAGGGGCGCGTGGGCAGTCCTGAGAGGGATGGAGCCCTGGAGACCAGGAGTCGTTTGTGGGAGGTGGGAGCGTCTGGGCAGGAAGTCTGGTTCCCTCAGATTTGTTCCGACTGAGGAGGGGCTGCGGGGAGGGGTGCTGAATGTGACCATTGGTATCATGGCTTCAGCCCGGGATGGGTGGGTTCCTCCCCCAGCTCTGAAGTGGACATACAGACGCCCTGAACCCTCCTCCCAGCCCTTGGCCTGGTCCTCATCAGATCCAGGGTCCAGAGTCTGGAGCATGACATTCTAGATATGTGGCCCAGGGCCAGCTCTGCTGAAAGTCCCAGGGTTTGGACTGACAAGAATCTGGGAACCGAGGAGTTCATGCCAGTGAGGTGGAAAGGGCGTAGCTGGGATTGGAAGCTAAGCTCCTGACCCACAACTGCCATGGTTGTTGGGGAGCCAGAGGCTGTCTCGTCCCCTCTCGCTGTTCTCTGGAGGCCCAGCAGCTCAGACAGGGACCCAGGGTGCGCCTCTGGGAGGGTGTTGTAAGGAAGAGGCTATGCGAGAGGACCCAGGCGAGCTGAGCCATGGTGACTGTGCACGGTCCCCAGGGCAATGAGCTCATGACGCTAGCTCAGCACTCCCTGAGCAGGGGAGCCGTGGGGAGCACCTGGACGGCAGGCTGTGAAAGTGGGTGACTCAGTGGGTGTCGTTCCTCCCTGAGAATCTGCCCCACCCACCCTCTGTGAAGGGCGCTGGCCTGGTACCCACATTCCCACAGGGGACTTTCCTCACCTGCCTGGGCGTGACCCCTCCCTCCCCTGCAACACAGTGCTGGTGTGAGCTCAGCCCTCTGACTAGGCCTCCAATGCTGGTTCTGCACAAATTACCTAGCGGGCCCGCCCCTCCCTGGTCCTCTATTCTAGAGCTAGGGAACAGGGGTCATTGGTTGTTACCAAGGGGCCAGGATCATAGGCACCAAGTCCTTTCTGTGACTCTTCTTCATACCAGACTCTGCCAGGCCCTGGGGTTCAGCCCAGGCCCTCTCATGGAGCTCACAGTAGAGCAGGGGTTACAGTTTGTGCTATTGTGCTCAGTCATGTCTGACTCCTTGTGACCCCATAATCTGTAGCCCACTAGGCTTCTCTGTCCATGGAATTTTCCAGGCAAGAATACTGTGGGTTGCCAGTTCCTACTCCGGGGGATCTTCCTGACCCAGAGATCAAACCCGCGTCCCTTGCATTGGCAGGCGATTCTTTACCACTACGCCACTTGGGAAGGGGTTACAAGCCAACCTGCTAATTCTAAATAAACATATAAACCCATGTAGGCAAAGTGCTGCAAAGGACAAGTGCCAGGGCAATGGGGCAAGTAACAGGGGCCTCACCCTCCTCTGAGGTTGAAGGAGACTTTCTCAAGGAGGTGGCCTTGCAGCCAAGACACAGAGGACTCGGCGGGTGAAGGACCAGAGGCCAGGAGTGTCGAGGAACTGAGAGTCGCATGTGGACAGAGCGAGGGGGTGGGGTCACCCAGCTGTGACGAGAGGCCTCTAAACACCCGGCGCTGACCTGCCTCCCTGGCCCTTCCAGAACGGTTTGACCATCACTGCCCCTGGGTGGGCAACTGTGTGGGGAAACGGAACTACCGCTTCTTCTATGCATTCATTCTCTCCCTCTCATTCCTGACGGCCTTCATCTTCGCCTGTGTGGTCACCCACCTGACGCTGCGTGAGTTAGGGGTGACGGTTGGGGTGGGGCAGGGCCGAGTGGGAGGGCCAGGGGACAAGCTCAGCCAGCTCACGGGGCCGTAGTCACTGTCGCTTGAGCCGTGCCCTCTCCTGTCTCTTCCTCCCCAGGCTCTCAGGGAAGCAACTTCCTCTCCACTCTGAAGGAGACACCAGCGAGATATCCTTTTGTCAGCAAGGGGGAGCCCTAGTGGGACCCGAGGCCCCTTCCCTGAGGCGGGTCCCCACACCACGTCCTGTAAACAGAGGGCAATGGGATAGAGCTGATGTTTGTCCTCTGGAATCCAGCGTGCCAGCTGCTGCTGTTCACCCCCAGGCTAGAGCCCATTCTGAATGGGCTGTTGTGGGGCCGGAATTGCTAAGAACTCCCAGGAGCACAGCCCTGTCCTCCCTAAGACACCCAGCTTTCTGGACTGTGCTGTGTCCGTGACTCTGGTGTTTGGAATCCTCAGTTCTCTCTTCTGTCCATTACCCTGGGCTTGTCCTGCCCTCGGGGGGCTCCTGAACCCTCCTTGTGGCCCAGGAGGGGATCTGCTGATACTATAGATGGTTACAAATTTACCTCCCTTCTGGGGGAGTAGCTGCACAGAGGGATGGGTGAGAGGGGCTGGTGAGAGAGGCTCCCAGCCCCGGTCCCTGTGTGGGTCCTTGACTGCGCCGCTCACCGTGCTGGAGTTGGTGATCTGCTTCTTCTCCATCTGGTCCATCCTGGGCCTCTCAGGGTTTCACACTTACCTCGTCGCCTCCAACCTGACAACTAATGAAGACGTGAGTAAAGGCCAGAGCAGCACCTCATCCCTGGGCCGGGTCCTGGGATGAGGGCAGGGCTGAGGTAGCCTGGGGCAGCCACAGTGCAGCCCTGACCCCCTAACTTCTGGGTAAATGTGGGCAGAGATGCGAGGCAGGCCGGCATCTCCTTTCAGGGCTCAGGGGGACCCTGGGCAGGCCCCCGAGGTTGCTTTCTCCCTAACCCCACCAGAGCAGCACTGACCCCATTGCTGTCCTTACATTTGGATGGCTCATTACCATTTCCAGAGTTCTTTCAGTTTCCATCATCTCTTTGGGTCCTTTTGCCTCTGAGGCAGAAGGAACAGAGACGCTTTTTCTTCATTTGATGGCTGAGTGACTTGCCCCAGGTCACCAGCTGGAAAGGGAGAGAGCCACGGTTGCACTCGGAAGCTCAGGCCCACCATGCTGTCCTTGTAGACAGCAGCGATTCCACTGTTCTCAGGGAGTCCTGGGGCTCTCTGAGGCATCCTTAGTGAGGGAGGTGGTGAAGACAGAAGCGTGAAGCTCCATCAGCCTCCCCACTCCACCTGCTGCCTTGTAGATCTCTACCAACAAACCTTGTCTGTTAGAGCGCCCATTATGTGCTGAGCCCTGGGCCAGACCTGACCCCTCCCCTCCCATCCTTCCAAACAACAAAAAAGCAAATGGGAGCATCTGTCCCAGGGCCAGCACCTAATATTGCTCAGAGGCCCGCGGACCAACGAAAATACGTTCCTTGACCTCAGCCTGTCATTTGGAGAAAGGAACTTAACAGGCATGACAGGGTATCACATGCTGGGTGATTGGTACAGAGCAGAAATGACATTAGCCAGCTTCTCCCAAGGTGATTTCCTGGGGGCTGTTTCTTCAGGATATCACTAGGGGTTAAGCAAAAAAGGGTGTCATGGCCAGATACATTTGGAAAACTCGACGGTAAAGTCAAGCCGGTCTCCTTCACTGCTGATCTCCTCAGTGCCTTTGATAACCAGCTCCATGGAGCTAGAGAGGGGCAAAATTTCATCTCATGCTCCAACAAGGTTGCTTGAGTTCCCTGTTTTTCAAGTGAGAACTGAGATTCAGAAATGGTGCTCTGTCCGGGGTCATGAGCAAGTCTGTGGGAGAACCAGAGTTCACAGCCAGGTCAGCCTGAGCCCTGGGCCCTTGCACTAGCCTCCTTCCTGGGTGGCTGGCAAGAGAAGGAAGGATGCACCCCGAAAGCTTCCCCTGGAGGCTTCTCTTTGGCTCTGCTCTGACTTCTTCTTGGTCAGAGCCTCCTCTTCTGGGTGCCCCCCAACACCCGGTAGTCCCCCACATTCTCATGGAAGGACTAAAGCGTAAAGGCACATTCCCTCCAATAGGCTAGCCAGAATTGGTTTCAGAATTTGCGGGTCTTCCCCAGCCTCTAGAACAAGGGAAATGAAGGGAGGTTCCTGACCCAGAGCTCTTTCCTGCTTGTAGATCAAAGGCTCGTGGTCCAACAAGAGGGGCGGTGAGGCCTCTGTCAACCCCTACAGCCATAAAAGTGTTATCACCAACTGCTGTGCTGTGCTCTGTGGCCCCCTACCTCCCAGGTAAACCAGGGGGTGGGTGCGTGGGGGAGGTCACAGGGCCTGGCCTGGCCAGTGTGGGGGGCGGGGCCGGGGTGGGGGGTAGCTCCGTGAGTCTCCTCCTCTCGAAGTAGTTCTGTAATCACTGACCTGCCCACACCAAAGATGCCCTCCGTCCACCACCATCCCCTGTATACTTTCAGGGCCCTTGTCACAGAAAGGAATTCTGTAGAATTGTAATTTGTAATCCTGTGTGCTCATTGTAGAAAAAACTAAGTACAAAATATTAGAAAGAGTATTAGATATCACATGTAATCGTACTCTCCAGGGATAACCACAATGAATGTTTCGTCTATCTTGAGGGACTCTGCTGTCCGGTGCTGATGGCTGGACTGGGTGGAGCCTCGTCTCCCTCCTGGTGGCTCAGCTCTGCGGGGAAACGCCCCATCGGTCTGGACACCAGGGGGCGCCATATGTCCAGATCGCGAGTTCAATTGGATACCGTGGGGGCGGGGTGGGGGCGGGGTGAGATTTCTTCACACCTTCCCCACCTGCTCCTGCCGATATCCGATATGCCTGTCACCCATCCTGCCCCTGGGGGAAGGACAGTAGGGATTGCAGGATCTCCCAATGCCCTTTAGTCCTTGCTCTTCTCACCTGCAGCTTGGGAGCCCGACAGAAAGCCAGACAGTTTGAATTAATGGTAGATAAATTCTGTGGCCCAAAGCCAGCTGTCCAGAGTACAGAGAGGGCCGTTTCAGAAAGGAAGGGTCTTGAGCCGCCAACTTGAGCAACCTTTCTCGGGCTGGGTCTTGCCTCGTCTGGGAGATGGACCCAGCTGTCCAGTCCCGGCTTGGAGCTGTGGTGTCAGCCAGGGCCCTCACGTGTCCCCCTGCCTTGTCTTTTGGAAGCCTGATTGACCGGAGGGGATTTGTGCAGTCCGACACCGTGTTGCCCTCGCCCATCAGAAGCGACGAGCCAGCCTGCGGAGCCAAGCCCGATGCCAGCATGGTAGGAAGCCACCCATGAACCGGGCTCAGTACTTGCCACCTGCTGGCCTGTCTGCCCCTCTGCACTCACCTGCCACCCTCCACACCTGCCAGGACCTCCTCCCCATTCCACCCGAAGGGAAGCAGAGCTGCCCAAGACTGCTTGAGTCTTTTCGTATTTATTTCCCACCCTGCGTGGCTTTCCCCACACTGTGCCATGGCTGTACCCTCTGCTCCCCAGACCATGTTCACACGGCTGGGGGCCCTAAATTCCCCCATCTGGTCAGTGGCAGGAGTGACAGGAGAAAGAGGCCAGGGCCCCTGAGGCCGCCCAGTGGACCACGCCAAGCCTCTGGCCAGCCGTGCCCTGTGTGAGTGAGGCTGAGGACTGAGTGTGACACCTCCCGTGTAGGGGAGCTGCTGGGCCCTGCTGAGCCGGGGTCCGAGGTGGGTGAAGCCGGACCAAGGAGAAGTCGGCTCTGGACAGCAGGCTGTCAGAGAGGATGCCTCTTGGGGCTGCTTGGGCATCTGGGCCCCTTCCTTCCTTCTGGGATAGCCATCGTTCTTTCTTCCGTTTTTGTTTTTGTATGGAGTCGGCCAGTAGACTAGAGCTGGGGCTCCGAGTAGAGAGGGCACGGTTGGGGGTGGGGGGTAGCAGCCTGCATCAGAGGAAGCCAAATCAGCCAGCCAGGCACCTGCGACCTCAGCTCCTGCATGATTCCTGGGCAGCACACTAGGAAGGGGGAGCCTCACCCCCCTCTGCCCACGGAGGGTTCTCCAAGGGCCCAGCCTGGCCCCCCCCACCCCACCTCTCTCCCAGGTCAGGTCTGGGGATGGGCAGGTTTTACTCAGGCTGGCAATACTTGAAATGGGTTTATTAATGCTGGGTATTTTGCACAATTTTATAGACCTCTTTTCTACATAGCATTTTTTTAAATGGAAGAAAAAAACAAGTCAGCCACATTGATATCTATGTAGTACCAGGTGAAGGGTTATCAGAAGGCACCTTGGTTTTAGTAAGTTTATTACAAAAGACCTTCTGGCTGTGAGTGAGCGAGTGTGTGTGTGTGCGCGTGTGTGTGCTCTTGTACAAATGTGGCTGGCTCCCACACCCCCCTGGGTTGCCTCACTCTCCGCCATCACCCTTGGGTGCCAGCCGGTGGTGGCAGCAGCAGGAGCAGCCTGAGCCGTGGGGACACGGAGTGCGTGCATTGGTCACAGGAGACCCCGGGGCTCCTGCTGCAGTCCGGCCCATCCTCCTTGCCCTCCTCCAAGGACCTCAAATGGGCTGGGACTCGGCCACCCAGCCCCCAGGTCAGGCTTCCAGCTGGGACCTGCCCAGACAGGCTGGGGCCTGGTCAGGTGGATGGGGTAATGGCTGTGGGGAGTGGCTGCCTCGCCACACCCCCTCCTCCGGGATCTGAGTATGGGACCCAGCTCCAGGGGCTAGAGCATGGCCAACTGAAGGCCTCCCTCCAGGAAGGACCAGGGTGGGCTGAAATGAGTGAAGGTTGGCCTAAATCTGGGCCAGAAACTTAGAGGATGGCCCTTCTCTCCTGGGAGCGATAGTTTCTTGTCAATAGATAGGAAACTGTCCCTCCATCCCCCTCCTTGGCCCTCTAAGAGGGCCAAAGCCCTTGGAAAAGGACATAGGAAGTCCCTGCACCTTGTCCTTCCTTGCTCCAGAGGCTGGTGGGTCACAGGCAGCTGAAAAGTGGCAGCCCCAGGAGTACCCTCTGGGAGAAACCGCTTGGCTGCAGCTTCAGGGCCCAGGGCCCTGCTGCAGTGGGAGTGAGCGGTGGGGAGGAAGCTGGCTAGAGAGGGGGCTCCTACCTGCCTTTTATTTAAGCCATTATTCTTTGTTCCTGCTTGTAATAAAATTTTTGTTTTTAAGAATTGATTTGCTTTGGTTTGGTTTTTGTTTGCTCTTTCTTTGCTGAGGCCCCAACTGGCAGCCCTCTATTCTTTCAGCCAAACTTGGTCTTTCCTCTTCCGTTTAGTTCTGTCGCTCAGCCGTGTCTGACTCTTTGCGACTCCATGGACTGTGTAGCATGCCAGGCCTCCCTGTCCATCACCAGCTCCCAAAGCTTACTCAAACTCATGTCCATCAAGTTGGTGATGCCTGGGGAGACAGAGGGCAGGCAGCCCAGTGATCCAGCTGAAGTTCTCTCCTGGCTGGAGTCTGTTTGCTGGAGGCTGAGCACAGGGGGCTGTAGCTAGGCCCCTGCAGGCAGGGAAGAAAAGGCCATCCTGTCCTCTCTCCATCCCTTCTACTTTCCCAGGCCCTGGGGGCTTGTGACCCCTAAGTTCTTCTTTCTTTTCTGTCTTTCCACTCTGACCTCCAGTGACTGCTTAGCTAAGAAAAAGTTTGTAAAGAAGTAGATTTCAGTTTGAGAGCCAGAGCCTCCCTGGCCCCCACCCCCGCCTGGGCAGCAGGGCCCCACCAGACAGCTCGTAACCCTGGCTCACCTCTCTGGTATCTCCTCCAGGAGGACACCTGTCAGGATTTTGCCATCTCCTGCACAGCCTGAGGGGAGCTAACAGGCCTCTTTGCAGAGGGTTAGCTGGTAAGACTGTATCTCCCCCGTCGGCCAGCAGCACTGCCCGCTCCCCTCACACACCATACCATCCTCATCGCATGCCTCGCCACCCCCACGGGGCCCATTCATCTGTCTGGTGTGTGGTGCAGTGTGTGTGCTGGTGGTGGTAGGGCCCTCAGGACTCCCCCCCCCCCCCCCCAGCAGAAGGGCCGGGGCGTGGGCGCAGGGCTAGGAGCCGGCCCCACCCTGGACGGAGGAAGTGGCTTCACACAGAGCAGCTCTCCAGCTGGAGCAGGAGGTGAAGGGCGAGGTCGGGAAAGGATGGCGCACCTGCCCTGAGGCGCTGGGGCCCTCGGTCACTAACTCTGTGTCCTGGCTTTCTGTCCTGCTGAGCTTTTTCTCTCACCTGCCCAGTTCCTCTCCTGCTTTGTTGCCTGCTGCCTGAGCCTCGGCCCTTCTGTGGGGAAGATGCAGATGCTGTGGCCGCCCCCCTTCCCTGCCGGCCTCCTCTCTCCTCCCCATCGCGCTAACCCTCTCTCTTCTCCTCCTTTGCTGTCCTGCCCGGGATCTCCAGTGTGTGCGGGGGCTTAAGGACCTCCTGAGGACCGCTGCTCTCTGCCTCTCCAGGAGCGGCCTGGGGGGAGCCAGGCCCCCGGCACCTCCACCTGCCTAACCCGTGGCCCGTCTGCCACCGTCTGTGCCTACAGGGTCTGCCCCCAAGCCTGCCCCACACATATTCTCTCTAGGGCCCCCTCCCAAAGGAGGCAGGGGTTGGCCTCTCTGCCCCCGCTCCCACTCCTCAGCCGGCCAGAGTGTAGAAGGCCAGAAAGCAGCTGTCAGCACAATGATGTCAGACTCTGCTGAAACTCGCCCTCCCCTCCTCCACCTTCCTTCCCCTTCCCCAGATCTGTCAGGAGTCAAGACTCTAAGAATCTTGCCTTACAGCCTGCCCACCCCCAGGATCAGGCAGAGCTCTAGTCTAGCCGAGCAGGTTTCTTTAGGAGCCATCTGGGGTGTTGATGACGCTGCTGAACAAGTTTGGTGACTGTTCTGAGCACAGCTGGTTTGACACTGTTCCCACGCCCCCCCCCCCACCGCCCCCCTGCCCAGCGGGTAGGACGCAAGGAGGACGCTGTCCCCTTTGCTTCAGGCACCGAGGGGCTGGGCTAGCTGGGCTAGCGCTGACAGTCCTGACCTCTTCAGAGGAACTGAAGGCAAGCAGGTGGGCCTAGGGAATCTGCTGAGCCCATGGCGGGACGGGGGTTGGTGGCTGCTTGTCTACTGTCCTGTACCTTTTTTAACCAAAATAAAGATCTCCCTCTTCTTGCCATACATTTGACTGTCTGGTACCACCTTTATTTGGGGTCCAAGGCTGGGGCCTGTGATGAATCTGCAGGAGAATATCTGGCTTATTCTCAATGCCGGCCTAGTCAGCTGGTCAGAGCCATTCTGGAGATTTTGAAAAAGAGGCACAACGAAGCCAGAGAGGACACAGGCATAGGGGCGAAGGTTGTCTTCACTCAGCCCCTCCAGAACTCCTGGTCTCAGTTCCAGACACCTTCAAGTCTTAGCTGACCTCTGAACTTGGAGAGGTCCCAGTTCAGGCCGGGGCAGCGGGTTTAACTCCAGTCTGGGGCTGTCACACCCTGAACTGAGCCCAGCCCAGGGTAACAATGGAAACTTGCCTTTCCCCAGCTGACACCCCACATCAGAATACACGCACAGGCCCATTCTCTCACCTAAACCTATGAAGAAGGTGATGATAGCCTTTTTAGGAATTGCCCAGGGTCTCGCACCTGATAAATACAAGATCTGCACCTGCCCCAAGTCTGCCCCAATCTCTGACCTTTCTGCACCACCCAAGGAATGAAGATGGCTGCTGTGGGAGGAGGGGATCTCAGAGAAGAAACCTTAATATTAGAGAATGTCATTCAGAGCCAGCAGGGGCTTAGTGATGATCTGTGTTGGTCTCCTTGAACTGATGGGGAAACTGAGGCCAAAAGGCAGGAAGGGACCTGCTCAAGGCCTTGTAATGGAGCTGGGATGCAGTTCCACACCCAGACCTCAATGCCATTCTCTTTCCAGTAATTCCACACTGTGTCCTAGACTGGAATGGCCGAGGAGATGTAGGGTGCTCTAAACAGCAGTGCCTGAGGAAAAAAGACTCAGATAGCTGAGTCATTTAAAAGTGATCTAATATCTCTCCCAAAGACAGCCAACTAGTGGAGTGAGCTCTTAGCTGAATAACTGAACTCTTGTTTATAACTAACCATGGGAGAAGGCACCATAGTTTCCTCTCTCTCTCTCTCTCTCTAGTTGCTAAGTCGTGTCTGACTCTTGCGACCCCATGTAGCCTGTCAGGCTTCTCTGTCCATGAGATTCTCCAGGCAAGAATACTGGACTGGGTTGCCATTTCCTTCTCCAGGGGATCTTCCTGACCCAGGGATTGAACCTAGGTCTCCTGCATTCTTGACTTACTGAGCCATAAGGGAAGCCCTTAGTTTCCTCTAAAGCATCTGCCTACAATGCAGGAGACCCAGGTTCAATCCCTGGGTCAGGAAGATCCCCTGGACAAGGAAATGGCAACCCACTCTAGTATTCTTGCTTGGAAAATCCCATGAATGGAGGAGCCTGGTAGGCTACAGTCCATGGGGTCGCAAAGACTCAGACACGACTGAGCAACTTCACTTTCACTTTCTTTCACTTTAGTTTCCTCTAGTTACCTGATTAATTTGATCATTCCAAGAGTGAAAAAAATTTCCTAGGAAGTTCTTTCTGAAGTCTAACCAATGTCCCTCCTGCTGCAATCAGAGCCCTGTCCCTGTTCTCAGTGGAGGTAGATAGCAACTGGTTGGTGCCTTCTCTATGCCACAACCCTTCAAAGCCTGTTATTACCAGTTAAGAAAGAGTGGTTGTCTGTGGGATGAGAGGCTTTGATCCTGCTGGTAGGAAGGATGCTGTGTGGGACGGTGGGGAGGTAGCAGGTGGGATGAGGAAAGCCCCTTTGGGCTGCAGACCCCACTCCTGCCCTGCTGACTCAGGCGGCTGACAGTGGAACTCCATGCCCTGTCAGGGCCTGCTGCCTCCTGCCTGCCTGGGCTCCTGGACTTGGGAAAGGGAGGCCTGGAGGCAAAGGGAGGTGCCTGAGACAGGAACTGAGTCAGGACTGACAGGCCAGAGCTGGCAGGAGGTGTTAGGTAGCCTGGCTCCCAAATTCACCCTGAGCTTCAGCAGGGGAGGGGAAGGAGAGATGAGGCTTCCTTTCCCCTGCCCAGCGCTGTGCTGAGGGCATGGAGCTTGTGGTGTGAACCACCACCAGGTCTCTGGCGTGAGTGGTAGGAAGTCTTCCTGCCTTGAGACAGAAACATCTGCAAAATTCCTAGGCCTACCAGGCCCTGCCCTCCAGGTTTCTAATGTTCTGGAATCTCCAGCTTTCCCCCAGGTCCTGGGAAAGCCTGGGCTGGATGACTAGTACCAAGGAAGGTCCTTGAGGGCCCAAGGCCTGTGGAGGCCAGAGGAATGTGTGAGCTGGAGAGGGCGGAGGTAGTCCTGAGTGAGTGCCTCTGACCATTCATTCATCGGCTCTCCAGTTGGGCAGGGTCTGGCCTTTGGTTGAGTGGTTTGGGGCCCTTCCTTATTTCATAGAAATCAGTTCCATATTAGTGCTTCGAGTGTGTATGTTTATAATAAAAAGGTTGGGTTTTTTCACATGATATTAATAGTCACCATCCACTCTACTAAGTGCTTTCCATCAACTCATTTAATCCTCACAACAAGCCCCACTTATATTTAGGAAAACTGAGGCTCACAGAGGCTAAGTCACTTACCCAAAGCCATAGAAGCTTGTAAGAACTGAACCCAGGCAGTCTGACTTCAAGATTGTAGGCTGTTCTGTCATAGAAAAATAATACACATTCACCACTGATAACCTGAAGATACTAGGAAAACCAAAGGAAAAAAAAAAACACTTAGAATCCTACTACCTAAAGATACACTGTAAATTGGTATTCTAGTATGTTTCTTTTTCATTATTTTCTGTGTCAGTGATCTGATTTAGGCAAAGCCTTCAGGATAGTAAGCCTAAAATCCTTTCTGCTTGCTTCCTTGGAAAATATGGCATCAGCTCAGACACATCCCTACTTTTCCTTCAAAGAGGCAGATCTCATCTCTGGGTCTCAGACTTCCGGCCTAAGCCTCCCTCCAGGAGGAGAGGGTGGGTGTTCAGACACCAAGAGGAACTGTGGAGGGACAGGCTTGTGAAATAGTCCTGGCTCAAGCATTAAACTGGCTGGATCCCAGAGAGAGGAGCCCCACCCCGAGCCCCGTCTGAGCTTTGGCTAGAGGTAGAGCAGACAAGCAGGAACCCACCCTCCTAGGTGCAGTGCCAACACCTTTAGGTGAAAATTTCAACTGACACGGAGACAAGGTCTCAGTGAACAGGGACAGAAGATTGGCAACAGAGAAGTCTCCATCGCTGAGGCTTCTGCCAGGGATCAGAAGTGGGGCTGTGGTCAGAGGGAAGGGGCAGGGAAGCTTCTGAGAGGCAGGCTCACTCAGCTGGGAGGGGGAGCGGGAGGCAGCACTCAGCTGGGATGCTGCCTCATAGAATGAAATGGCATGTGTCACAGCTGCCTCCATCTTCTCGGTCCTGTCTTTCTCCCCATTGCTAGCGTTTCCCCCCCTCCTGGTACCCAGCTGGGCAGGGCACCCAGGTGGCCTGCATCCCTGCCTCTGACAGAGGGCGGGGCTGATTTAGGCAGGAAAGTGGAACAGCCAGTGAGCTGGGTCCCCACCCTCTGTGCGCCCCACTGACACAATGGCTTAGATGGGGCAGGGGACCTGGTGTGGATGGCCAGAGGGTAAGTCCTCAGACAAGTGGCAACAGGCCACCAACTTGAAAGGGAAAATTGTGCTGTGATGGGGAAGGCATCCAAAAAACCTACTGGGTGACTAATTACAAAGGCTGGGCCAGAGCGTCAGAGGCTGCTCGTTAAATACCTCATTAAGTGGCACCCTGAAAGCTGCCACTTGTGCATTCTGGGAGCTCAGAGGGGACAGGACCCTGAGGAGGAGTGAGGGGTAGGGGGCAGAACCATTTCAGGCAGACTCCGGAAGAAGCCTGCATGTCACTTTTAAATAGTCTGGAGCTCACAAGTCAAAAGACTTGATGGGAGCAAAGCCACATTTAGTAGCTGTGTGACTGAGCAATTCTCATCTCTCTCTGAGCCTTAGTGTTCCCATCTCTACAGTGGGAGTAGTAGTCATAGACCTGCCCATTTCACATAGATATAGCAGGTTAGATTAAGTTAGATCATGGGTATGAAGTCGCTTGGGAAACTACTGCCCTACCTAAACAAAGAGTTATCTCACCTGAACCAACGGGGGAAACATACCTGGCAGGACTGGGAACCCCATCCTTCTGCACCTGGCTTTATGGGCTCTGCCTAGGCCCATAGCGGCCAGGTAGCTGAAGCCATCCTCAACCCCTGGAAGAACATGGTGAAGGAGGATCTGATTTGAGAAACTGGGACAGCTACCTACCGTAGGCCTGTAATAGAAGCCCTGAACCAGAGGAGGCAGCCTGGGGCCTGGAAAGGTGTCCGTGCAGGTGAGGCCAACGCCCAAATCTCTCCCGCTGACAGTCCGGATGACTCACCCCCGGCCCCCGCCCCTCTACCCCCCATCCCAGCCCTTTTACCTTTAAGGAAGAGCCGGAAAGGGTGTGGGGGCGAAGAGGAGAGGGAGGCAGGTCCAGGGCCCTAGCCCCGCCCTCTGCCCCTCCCACCCTTCTCTGGGCCTGGCCTTCCAGCCAAAAGGCCGGCAGAGAGCAGGAGAGGCACAGAACCCGGCCTTGGTTCCGAGGCAGCCAGTTAGCCCGCCGCCTGCCTGTCTGCCTGTCCCCAGAGCCATGGAGAGAGCCAGTCTGATCCAGAAGGCCAAGTTGGCTGAGCAGGCCGAACGCTATGAGGACATGGCAGCTTTCATGAAGAGCGCCGTGGAAAAGGGTGAGGAGCTATCCTGCGAAGAGCGCAACCTGCTCTCAGTGGCCTACAAGAACGTGGTGGGTGGCCAGCGGGCGGCGTGGAGGGTCCTGTCCAGTATCGAGCAAAAGAGCAACGAAGAAAGCTCGGAAGAGAAGGGCCCAGAGGTGCAAGAGTACCGGGAGAAGGTGGAGAGGGAGCTCCGAGGCGTGTGTGACACAGTGCTGGGCTTGCTGGACACCCACCTCATCAAGGAGGCCGGTGACGCCGAAAGTCGAGTCTTCTACCTGAAAATGAAGGGCGACTACTACCGCTACCTGGCCGAAGTGGCCACTGGCGACGACAAAAAGCGCATCATCGACTCAGCCCGGTCGGCCTACCAGGAGGCCATGGACATCAGCAAGAAGGAGATGCCGCCTACCAACCCTATCCGCCTGGGCCTGGCCCTGAACTTTTCCGTCTTCCACTATGAGATCGCCAACAGCCCTGAGGAGGCCATCTCGCTGGCCAAGACCACCTTCGACGAGGCCATGGCCGACCTGCACACCCTCAGCGAGGACTCCTACAAAGACAGCACCCTCATCATGCAGCTGTTGCGAGACAACCTGACGCTGTGGACGGCTGACAACGCCGGGGAAGAAGGGGGCGAGGCTCCCGAGGAGCCCCAGAGCTGAGCCGCACCCGCTGCATGCCCTGCCCTGCCCTGCCCGCTCCAGTCCCCCACTCCCGGCAGAGAGGACTTGTATGGGGTGGGAGGCCCTACCCTTCTCCCCAAACGCTCTGGCCCAGCTCAGAAAGGCTCCATAGAGAGGAACCAGCAGAGCCGAGGCACCCTGGAGCCAGAGGATTCCACGCTTCCTGCAGCTGTCAGGTGCTCCTGGCCACTGGTCATCTCATCCAGCCCTGCTCTCTGTCTCCACCCCCGCCCCCCGCCCCAGACCCCCCCTACCCCGAACCTGACCCCTTTCTCCCCACTCCAACCCCCTCCTGCCCCTGCTACCTATGGATCTTAGGAATTGAGGAGTGTCCCATCCTTGGAGCTGAAAACTGAACTGTATGGCAGAGGTTGGTGATGAAAGTGTGTGTGTGTGTGTGTGTGTGTGTGTGTGTGTGTGTGTGTGTGCAGCAACCAAGACCCAGGATGAGAGGGAAAGCATGTCTGCTGGGTGTGACCATGTTTCCTCTCAATAAAGTTGCCCTGTGGACACTCCGCCTGTCTTTTTCAGTTATTGCGGAAGGGCGGGACAGGGATTGGTGTGTGAGTTACAGAGACCCTGACCTCCATGGGGCTGGCTCAGTGACCCGCAGGAAAGACTCTGGAGCCAAGAGAGAGGCTGGGGATCCAGCTCTCTCCATCAGGGTCTGGTCTGGTCCCCTCAAACTGGTCCGATCCCGGGAGGGTCGGGTGAGCAGCGCAAAGGCGGCTTGGAGACTCCTCTGCCAGGAACGGGGGGTGGGAAGTTGAAGCGCTCGTCTGAGGGGACAGCCTCAGGTGTGAGGCCGGAGGGGTACGCTGCAGTGAGCGGCACTGAGCACCTCAGACCTGAAAGCTGGTAAGAGTCCCATCAGATCTGAGCGGAGGGAAGCATCACCAGGGGCCGGGTATGACGCCGCCATTAAAAGCTGAGGTCTCAGGAGAAGACCGCCTTCCAGCGTTCGGAGATGGGGACAAAATAAAACAGCCCGTTGACGAAGAGGCCCAATTTGACTGGGAAGGGCCGCCGGGAGCGGGTTCGGCCATGGCTGGCCAAGCCCACCGCCTCCGCGCCTCATCTCCCAGCAGCAACGCTCCTTGGCCTGCGGCCGCCTGGTGACGCCCCGCCTTCACAGCCTGAGGACAGAGGCGGGCCCGAGACTGATGTCATCCAATCACGGGAAGGAGCTGCTCAGGGTACCGCCCCCGGGGCCAGACTGACCAATAGGAGAAGGAGCGGCGGAACGCGCTAGGCGCGTCTTCCCACCGCCCGCCGGGCCCTGCAGGCGCCGGGACGCGCTGCCCGGAGAAGAGGCCCCCGCCACCTGCCGAGTGCCAGGGGCGGAGTTTTCCTGGTTTCACCCGGACGAGTTGCCACCCGCCCGACCCGAGAGCTCTACATCCTCAGAGCAGCGGGACGGGGTGGGGTCGTGCGGAAAAAGCAGTCCCCGCCCTCTGAGTCATCCGCTCAACCGGCGGTGCCTGGGCCTCGCCTGGCTGGCAATATGGGCTGGAAAACGGCCACCAAGATGTCTCCATCGCACTTTAGAGCCCAAGCAGCCCTGACCTAGTGGCCAGGAGGCTTGTATGTGACCCTCATTGGCTTTGCAACCTTGTGCTATGTGCTTAGTCGCTCAGTTGTGCCCGACTCTTTGTGACCCCATGGACTGCAGCCTGCCAGGCTCCTCTGGCCATGGGGATTCTCAGAGTGGGTTGCCATGCCCTCCTCCAGAGGATTTTCCCAACCCAGGGATGGAACCCAGGTCTCCTGCATTCGCAGGCGGATTCTCTACCGACTGAGCCACCAACCTTGGAAGAGTCATTAAACCCCCTGGGCCTCGGTTTCTCCTTCTGTATCATAAGGGGCTTGAACTAATGGCTTTTTAGTTTGACTCCAAATTTGCTTTGGCCAGAGTTCTTAACCATGCTTACCTTTTGTCCTCATTTGTGAAGTGAGGATTAAAAAATAGTACCTTCCTCTTAAAAGTTGCTGTGAAGTTTCAGAAAAATAAATGTCTGTAAAGTAGCCCATTATACATCTTTAATACCTGTTAGCTATTATTAATCCTTCCAGCATTGGTAGTCCAGGATTTATCTAGCATTACTGTGCCAAAAGCAGAATAATCAGGCCCAGTCCTGAGGAAGAGCTTTACTGCCAAAGCCAACCTGCCTGATCACTGGATCACCTGAGAATACTGGCCTGACATCAAGTGATCAGTCCTTCACCTGATAATATTGGGGGAACTGAGTCCAGCCTCATCAGGTTCCCGGGAGTCCAAGTCTGGTCACACATGGACTAAAAGGCTCTTATCAGAACTATTAATTCTTCAGGGGAAGCTGGCAGGACCACTCAGATGCTTTCTGGGTCCCTTGTCCTCTCTTTTCAGAAGGGTATTAGTGTTAAGGTTTCAAACCAGTCAAAGACTCTGGCAAAGGGCAGGTGATTTCCCCTTAGCTCTGGAAGTGACCTGGTTTCTCTTACCAGACAGGTCTGGTGACTTTCTCTTAATCAGGTAGGTCCTGGGAAAGCAAATTCTTTTCTCTCTGCATTTGACTTTTGCCTACTCCCTTTACACCACCCATGGTTGCCCTCTATGGGGAAAGAAACGAGCTACTCTGAGGTAGCGTGTTGGTGTTGACACATTTTAAAAGCAGATGCTATGGTTTGGAATATCACCAAATCAGACAGCTAGCTGTGAGCTGCCTTAGGCACCAGCTTCTGAATTGGGTCCCAGACCTTTCTATCTAAAGCTTTCTTAAGGCTACCCAGGGTGGGGCCTCAGTGAGCATTTCTGGTCATCTTTTCCTGGCCTAAATTTGACATTTAAAATTTTTCAGTTCTACACAACCCAACATTGTATATCAACTGTACTTCAATAAAATAAAAAAAAATATTTTTTCAGTCCTGCTGCTAATGGGTATGAAATTTCTCTTAGCACGCTTCTTGGATTTAAATAGTGGTGATGCAGTAGGAAATGGTAACCCATTCCACTATTCTTGCCTGGGAAATTCCACAGAGTAGTCTGGCGGGCTACAGTCCATGGGGTAGCAAGGAGTCTGAAAAGACTGAGTGACTGAGCATGCAACATGATCGTCACACAAATTTGTGAATATATGAAAAAAAAAAACCACTGAACTGTGAACTTTATAGTGAATTTGATGATCTGTGAATTATGCTCAATTAAAAAAAAATCAGTCCCAGAGGGAAAAGTCGGTAAGAATGCAAAGTTCCAATGGAAATTTCATGATGGCCATTCTTCTTTTCTCATTGTCCTCTCCACTTGAGCACTTTCTTCTAAACTTTTCCAAATTTCAAAGCCATCTTCAGGTCAAAAAATGACTAGCCACCATTCCTTTCCCTTTAAATACATACTGAGCTTTGGATATGCTACCCTAGTCTACCAACTCTTTTCACTTCTTAGGTATATTTATTCAGCCATGGTTTCATATCTATTTGGTTCTACCTCTAGCTTTGCAATTATGTCCTGGGTTTATTTTTTTAACTCCTCCCCAGAGAGCTCCCTTAAAATGGTAATATCGTCCCATTACTACTCGTTTTTTCCCACAGAGTCTCCAGCAAGGCTTTGTGTACAGGGAAGGAGCTCAAAACTTGGTTTTAAAACCATCCTTCCAGGGACTTCCCTGGTGGTCCAGTGGCTAAGACCCTGCACTGCCAGTGCAGGGGCCAGGGTTCAATGCCTGGTCAGGAAACTAGATCCCGTATGCCACAACTAAAAGTTCCCACATGCCACAATGAAGATCAAAGATTCTGTGTGCCCCCCCTACAAGCAGCCAAATAAATAAATATTAAAAAAAAAAAAACCAAAAAACAAAAAACCATCCTTCCAAATGCCTGAAAACCAGGTTAGCACCAGGTCCTCTATTGTGGAAATGGAAATACAACTAGTTCTGGGGTAAAGCAAGGCTGTCTAGACAGAGATTGGGCTCACCAAGAGTCAAGTAAACAAAGTCCTATCCTTTCTGCATTGCTGGATAATCCCCCAGGAAACAGAGGCCCAGGGCTTACAAAGATCTTCCTCTGCCAAGAATTTGCCTTGTATGGGGAAAATTTGCAACCTAAAATTCCTCGAGAAGGTATCTACTCTTCTCTCTCTTACATGTAGTTACTTCAGAGAGCAAAGTTCAAATTGGCTCTATCAATCCACAGGAGTAGGTGATGGGAAGCATGGCATAGGGGTTAAGGTACTTTATCAGGACTAAATAGGCACACTAGGAAGGCCAAGGCATTGGGGTCAGGCAGGCTACTGTGGCTCCTTCCAAAAAGGCAGAAAGGCAAGAGACTCACACACAAACTCACATACTGCCCAAGTGTCCAGTGCCCTTTTGGAAAAACCTAATTTCAGATGCTTGCACCAAGATTGCTCTTCTGACCAAAAGTCCCTATTCCTGTTTCTTCCTAGAGAACAGAATACAGTTGTAAGAGCACACAGTATGACTGCTATGTGCTAGGCAGTTTCATACCTTAATCCTCACATATTATCTCCTTTGTTTTGCTTATAAAGAGACTGAAGCTCAGAGCAGCTAAATAACCTAATAATCAAGGTTACACATGACTTATATGCTCGGGGAGTAGAACAGGTCCAACTCCAAGGCTCATGATTTTTAAACCACAACAGCTATTTTCAAACTTTGTTCGGAGGTTTCCCCAGAAGCTGCCACAGGGCAGGGGCCCAGTGGTCAGGGGTTCCCCAGTTTCCCCGCACTTTGGCTAAAATAGCCACGCATATGTCTTTTTTTGTATATTGGTAGTTTCATGAGTTAAAAATAAATTTGAAAAGAAACACCTTATGCTATTAGATTTGCTTATTTGGGATGACTTTGAAGAGCCCTCTCATCTCCCTCCTCTGTAACTGCTTTAGGGTTTTGGATGGGGAGAAAAGAGTTTCAACTTTGCTGTGTTCTAGTCCAGAGCATTTTACCAGTACTCATATTTTTCATCTCAATGGGGCTCCAAATCCACAGCCCATCCTCTCACAGTCCCTGTCTTAGGTCACTTGGAGCTGGGGCTCCTGGGGCTGTGTGAAGCTGGCCGGACACGAAGGACACAGTGGGTAGGAAGTGAGGTATATGGCTCTCTCCCACTCTCATCAAGACAGATGCCACTGACGTCTGTGTCATCTGGGACTCAGAGGGGACAGGAAGAAGAGGTGAGCAGCCCAGACCCGGCTGAGTAAAAGGTTCACCAACCAGGGGCAAGGGAAGAAAAAGGAGAGGAGAGCTACTCAGCTTGACAGGGAATTTCCCTCCAGGAGTCTGAGGTGCGGGGCCTCCCCGCTTCTTTCAAAACCAGGGTGGGCCTGAGCAGCGCTGGGAAGTCACTTACATCTCTGTCAGAAGCCTTGAGAATCTCTCAGACTCTGATGGGAGCCTCATCTTCCCACAGACCCTGATGGAGTCAGGCTTCCTGTTCTCAGCCAGTTGTGGGAGAGCGTTTTGCTACTTCAGCAGCAGCAGAGGGCGGACTGGTTGTGCTTCAGCTCTGTGGGCTTTAGGGTGTCATCCTCACTCCTCAGCCTATTTGTCCGTGCTGGAAGGCTTTCCAGTAAGCTGTGGTCTCAAAGTTTCCAAACACTATCTTCTGATTATTGGAGGTTCCCAATTCAGAGCCAGGAAATGCATGGGATAGCCCAATGTCAGTGGTTAGCAGAGATGACCAAGAAGGTTCCTTGGAAGATACTCAGCGATGGTTTCCTCCCTTCAGAAGTCATGATTGCCAGGTGAGGTCAGGGCTGAGAAGAGCATTTCCAGACAGGGCCTGTGAGATGTAAGGTGGCACTTTTCTAGGAGGCATTTCGGGAATATAAACACAGAACCTAGAAATGTTGGCAATTTTATTTCTAGGACTTGTGTATCATAAGTTAAAAGTCAGAGACTCAAAGATGTTAATCACAACATTATTTATAATAGCAAAAACTGGCAACAACTTAAAGGCTAACCATGGGAGTCTGTATAAACAATGTTTTAACCATACTATAGAGTATTATCATGTAAACATTAAAAAGGTTTTTCTAGTTTTCAACAAGGACCTTCTGTACAGCACAGGGAGCTCTGCTCAATATCACAGGCAGGCCTGGATGGGAGGGGAGTTTGGAGAAAAATAGATACATGTATGTGTATGGCTGAATCCCTCTGCTGTCCACCTGAAACTATCACATTGTTAATCAGTTATATTTTAATATAAAAGTTAAAAAAATTTAAAGATCTTTCTAGTTCTAATTACATGAAAAAATATTAACTGAAAAAAGGTTATAAAGCAATAACAATATATCCCACATATATAAATGCTATAGCTATCCCTCTGATGCATAGAAAAATAGACTGAAAGAAAAAACACAAAATATACTTATACATTTGAATAGAAAATTTATTATTTTCATTTTCCAAGTGTTTTCTTTTTCTATCAGGGGAAAAAAAGAAATCTTAAGGACAGCTGTCACTTGCTTCCAAATTGAGGGTAGTCTTTCTCTAGTGGTTTAGTCACTAAGTCGCCTCCGACTCTTGTAATCCCATGAACTGTAGTCTGCCAGGCTCCTCTGTCCATGGGATTCTCCAGGCAAGAATACGGGAGTGGGTTGCCATTTCCTTCTCCAGGGAATCTTCCCAACCCAGAAATTGAACCCAGGTCTCCCGCATTGCAGGCAGATTCTTTACCAACCGAGCTACAAGAGAAGCCCTAAAGTCAAAGTTGCTCAGTTGTGTCTGACTCTCTGAGAACCCATGGACTATACAGTCCATGGAATTCTCTAGGCCAGAATACTGGAGTGGGTAGCCTTTCCCTTCTCCAGGCGATCTTCCCAACCAAGGGATCGAACCCAGGTCTCCCGCATTGCAGGCGGATTTTTTACCAGCTGAGCCACAAGAGAAGCCGTCTTTCTCTGACCCTACCTATTTCACACTGAGCAGACCTCACCTGGAACCCAGATGCCTCTGCTTTTCTGCATTGTGCTGTCCACCCCAGTCGTAACAGGGGAATAGAAAATCATGTTGCTACCAGTGGGAAGTGGTCAGAGCTTCATTCACTGGAGGAGAAACACCCTTGTTGTCACACCAAGGCCTGAAAATAAAGCTTGGGAGTGTTTCCATCCTCCACTTGCTGATGCTGAGGGTGCTTGGATATGAGGCCATAAAGTTCTATGTGACGCTGTTCTTCCATCTGGTGTGCTTTGGTGGTGGCTGGGGCCTCTGGTTCAGGGTAAGCATCAAAACCCCTGACCACAGCTATTGGTACCAGCTTCAAACACACAGCACCCACCCTCACGCCTTAACTGATGAGGGATTTGTCCAAAAGCCTGGGCGTCATGATTCCCGGGCTCCAAGCCTCACAGGTGACTCACAGACAGCCCAGGCTGTGCCTCCTGGCCTCAGTTTCCCTGGCTTGCCTTGTTGATACTCCCCACCTACTGTGTATAGTGTTAATAGGGGTGAGGTGCTTTGAACTTCTCAGATGAAAGAGGTGGGGGAAGTAGCACCCAGTTATTATCCTGTATCCCGCCAGGCGTGGGAGTCAAGGTCGACTGCTTTCATACTGTTCCAGTCCGAAGAGCCTCCTTATAGCCCCTTCCTCTCTGCCTTCTGCTCTGATGGCCAAAATTAAGAAAGCAAAGCTTAGTCACCCCCATCTCAAGGCCACTTCAGAACAGTTTTCCTAAGTTGAATTCCCCACCTGTCCAAATCACCAGTCATCTACATTCCCCGATTTACAACTCAGGAATACTCTGCTGCTGCTAAGTTGCTTCAGTCGTGTCCGACTCTGTGCGACCCCACAGACGGCAGCCCACCAGGCTCCCCCGTCCCTGGGATTCTCCAGGCAAGAACACTGGAGTGGGTTGCCATTTCCTTCTCCAAGGAATACTCTACAGGTGTCTAAATTCTTTCTCCTGATTGGCTACAAATCCTGTGGGAGAAGGGGCCGTGACTTCACCACTAAGGATTCACCATTAAGAAGTCAACGGAGTGAGTGTGAGAGAGCCAGGCTGACCGAGGTTCAAACTCCTCAGTTTTCTGTTTCCTCACGTAAAGTGGGGCTTGGCACTATTCCCTATCGCATCTGTATCTCTATGCGTTCCTGGGAGAGTCATATCAGGACTTTCTGTGTGGAAGCTCTTTTGTGAAATGCGAAGCCTATCCCATGTGTTAACAGGCCTGAGTGTCTGCAAATAAGACTACTGGCACAACTGCCATCTGTCCCCTGCAGCCTCCAGGCTACAACTGAAAGAAAATTAAAAGAAGGAAAAAAAGAAAAAAGAAAAGAAAGCCTGGGGCGCCACCTACTGGTTGAAAGTAGGAATTGCACCCAACCAGCTGCAACAGCTAAGAAGCAAGTCCCAGTATTTCCAACCTGGAGTCATCTTCATTTTTGCCACAGCCCTCATGATACCATATTATCTACTAATATTTTTCTTTCAACAACTCATTTTGTATAAATAACTTAATTTTAAAATCAACTTTAATCATTACTATAAATGGAAAACTAACACTTGCCCCTCAAAAGAATAAAACTATGAAATAAATACAATGAAAATAAAACATTGTAAGATCTGCTAGGAAGTGGTGCTTGTGAAAGCTCAGGCTTGAGTTCACTGTTAGCGCTGAAGATGAACAAAGGAGCACAAGTGGAGACTGAGTCACCCCTCCAGCACGATCCTGGGCTTGGGGGCGATCTTGCCCTGAAATACCAAGAAACAGGCCTGTTCGGTGGAAAGGTGGCCTTCCCACGTTCCCACCTCCCTCGGCCAAGGTGGCGGAAGGAAAGTTTGGAAGCCACAAGAAGTAGAAAATAAGCTCTTGTATTGCAGCACATTCCATCACAGCCCGAGTGGGTGAGTGCTGAATGCCCAGTGGCAGCGCCCAGAGCTCACAAGGGTGTGACTGCTTGGCGACACGCCTGGCTTCAAGCCAGAAGTCCTCGGCAGGCCTGAGTATCCCCGCGCCCGTCTCCCAGCTCTGGCCCGGAGGGCTGCTCTTGGATCTGCAGTCGCTGAGCTGTCCAGCTAGTCACTGGGAGCCGCCAGTCTCCCCAGTGCTGCGTCATATGTCTCGTCCTCCAGAGCCCAGCGTGCTGCTACAGCTGCATGGCCTCCTGCTCCACTGACTGCTCTGAGGGCGCCAGGTACTTCTCCTGGAGGCCCAGGGTGCTGATGGGGGACTTGTCAAGGCTGACAGCACAGGCAAGGATGGGGAACTGGTCTGGGCAGGATCTGCTCTCTGTGATGCCTGCCTCCCATCTGTGTCTGGCAGGTTCCTCCCATCCTGTTCCCTTCCTCGTAATTGTAGCTTTAGGCCTCGGGGACCAACTGGTCTGAGAAGTCCCTTGAAGCATCTAGACCCACATGCTCCTCTTTGTGCCTCTTCCCCACACTGCTGAGCAGCAGAGAACTGGAGCGTGCCAACCCTCCGGCTCTGTGTTGTGGCACATGCTCTGGAGTCAGGCCCCTCAAACGTGGCACTGCCTTCAGTTCCCATCCCTGCTACCCACCTGACAAACCTGCCCTCTCCTCTTCCTTTTCTGGCCTCAGTGAGCACAACCACCCCAAAAAGTCAAAGTGTTAGTTGCTTAGTCAGGTCTGACAGGCTCCTCTGTCCGTGGAATTCTCCAGGCAAGAACACTGGAGTGGGTAGCCACGCCCCTCCAGGAGTCGGACCCACGCTCCTCCAGTAGTTGGAGGTTTTCCCCATCCAGCGATCAAACCTGCATTGCAGGTACATCCTTTGCCATCCAAGCCACCAGGGAAGCTCTACAACCACCCCTACCACCTGGGAGTCTAACTTCTGCTCCACCTCCTTCTATCCTACAACCACCTGGTCACCAGCTCTGGTTGTCTATCTCAATGTTTTCCCCAGCCACACCATTTTTTCTATTCTCACTGCTAACATTTCATCCGTTCTCAACTGGAGACTAAAAACACTCCTGCTCCCAATCACATCCCTTAAATGCATTTTCTGTACTTAGAGATGCTTTTCAAAAATGCACGTCTGATCGCATCATGCTCAGCTCATTGGTAGGATGCTGGTTCCCACCAGCAACCCACAGACCGAAGTCCCCACTCCTCCACTGCCCATCTCCCTTGATCACTGCATCTCCCCTTCTCTTTCACATTCAAGACACCAGGCAAACTGAAGCCCTTGTGTCTCTCCCAAGTGACCAGTGCCCTTTCATGGCTGAGCCTTTGTATTTGTTGCTCCTTCTGATCAATGTCCTCCCTTATCCTCAGGTACAAACAACCCTGAAGACGTCTAAGGGACCGGCCACCAGGGAGCCCACTGGTCAACAGGAAACCAGTCATCTGTAAGGGCAGACGTGGCCACTCCTCAGCCCCTGGCCTCCTGCTCTTGGCCATGGTGGAGGCTAGTGAGGAAGGATACGAGGAGAAGTGGAAGTCAGCTCCCACGGCAGCAGACATCATGGCCTCCAGGCTCCGCTGCTCCTGGACCCCAAAGCAGTAGCCGTTGGCTTTATCCACAGCCTGCAGCACCCGCTGGATACTCCCCTTGTCCTGAGCAGGGAGGAGAGAAACAGAGGGATGTGGAACTGAGGTTGTACCAAACCAACTGCAGTCTCCAAATATACCCCCTCCATCTTGTCTTGTGAAGCCTCTAGTCCATGCAGCTTCCTTGGCCTGGAATATATCTACAGTGTCCCCAGAGGCTCGGCTACACCACATCTTTCCTGACTACCAACTTACCCAAATTAGAACAGATAAGCTCCTCCATGCACACTCACCATCCCCTGGGTTTGTCCCCACCGTAGCTACGAGCCTATCACCTTACTATTAACTAGTTAGTAACTCCCCCACTGTACTGTGCACCGCTTGAGGTCAGGAACTTGTTTGCCGAGGCATCCCCAGTGCCTGGCATAGCACTTAGCTAACAGCAGGCACCCAGTAAATATGCATGTAACTTATTTGTTTCTTCATATAAAAGTGGTAAGGATGGTCCCTACATCCCATGATGGGAAAGAGATCAAAAGAGTACATGTAACAGTCCTCAGCGCACACACACACACAATGTCTAATACAGAAAGCCTTCAACAAGTTGTAACTGTACGACTAATATTATAGGGTTCACCTCACTTTAGAGGAGAAAAGTGTGGCATTAAACAGAAAAGACGAGTTATTTTAAGTCCACCCACAGCAGAAAGGACTCTATCACGCACCTTTGTCTCCCACGTTCCCTCTGCAGGGTACAAGGTGAGAGGCATAAGGATTGGGTACTACTTTGCAAAGTCAACAGATAGTTGTCCATCTGGAAAGAGCCTGAAAGACTTGTGCCTGGCCTTGGTTAAATCCCCTGCTGGGGACTTTCTGAACTCATCCATTTTCACACAGAGGAGATAACATATGTGAAGAGAACCCAGCAAAACAGGATAGGGTCAAAGTCTGGTCCACCCTCTTTACTGGAATCCTCCTCCCACTGGTCTCAAAACCAATGAGACTGAATGATAGCTGGGTCCAGGACAAAGACCACTGTTTGAGGCCTCAAAGCCTCCTATATCCTTGGTTTGGAAGTGCAGTCCCAGGAACTTCAGAGCCAATAGTCAAGGGAGGAGTCCTTCTAGTGCCTAGTACAAGCACACCTCGGAGATACCGTGGCTTGGGTTCTAGAGTATTCCAATAAAGCAAATTCCACGATCAAGTGAGTCACATGAATATTTCGGTTTCCCAGTGCATATAAAAGTCGTGTTTATGCTATACTGTAGTCTACTAAGTGTAAATAGCATTATGTCTAAAAAAAAATACATACCTTGATCAAAAAGTACTTCATTGCTAAAAAATGCTAACTATCATCTGAGCCTTCAGTGAGTCATAATCTTTTTGCCGGTTGAGGGTCTTCCTCCATGTTGAAGGCTGCTGACGGATCAGGGCGGTGGTGTCTGAAGGCTGGGATGGCTGCAGCAATTTCTTAAAATAAGGCAACACTTCAATGCTGTGAAGTATGCAACATCAACTGACTCTTCTTTTTATGAACCATTTCCCTGTAGCATGCAATGCTGTTTGACAGCATTTAGTAGCATGACAGTAGGACTTTTTTTTTTTTTTTTAATATTTTAATTTATTTATTTGGTTCTGCCAGGTCTTCATTGGGGCATGTGGGTTCTAGTTCCCTGATCAGGGATCAAACCCAGTTCCCCTTCATTGGGAGTGTGGTGTCTTACCCACTGGACCAGCATGGAAGTCCCAGTACAACTTCTTTCAAAATTGGAGTCAGTGCTCTGAAACCCTGCTGCTACTGTATCAACTGAGTTTATGTCATATTCTAAACCTTTTGTTGCCATTTCATCCTTCACAGTATCTTCACCAGTAGTTTCCATCTCAAGAAACCACTTGCTTTGCTCATCCCTGAGAAGGAACTCATCCATTCAAGTGTTTTCATGAGATTGAAGCATTCAGTCACAGCTTCAGGGTCTTCTAATTCTACTTCTCTTGCCATTTCTACCAATCTGCAAGTACTTCCTCCACAAAAGTTCTGAACCCCTCAGAGTCACCCACAAGGGCTGGAATCAACGTCTTCCAAACTCCTGTTAATGTTGATATTTTGACCTGTTCCCATGAATCACAGATGTTCTTAATGACATCTAGAATGGGGATCCTTTCCAGAAGATTTTCAATTTACTTTGCCCAGAACCAAGAGCGGAATCACCATCTATGGCCGCTATACCCTTCAGAAATGTATTTCTTAAACACTAAGACTTGAAAGTCAAAATGACTCCTTGATCCACGGGCTGCAGAATGGATGCTGTGTTGGCAGGCATAAAAATATCTCCATCACAGCCCTTGGGTAAATAGGTGTCTTGTTAATGAGCAGTAATATTATGAAAAGTACCTTTTTTTCTGAGTAGTAGGTCTCAATAGTGGGCTTAAAATATTTAGTAAAACATGTATACAGATGTGCTGTCACCCAGGCTTTGTTGTTCCATTTATAGAGCACAGACAAAGTAGATTTAACAGAATTCTTAAGGGCCCTAGGATTTTCAGGATGGTAAATGACCACTGGCTTCAACTTAAAGTCATGAGATGCAAGAATCAGCCTGTCCTTTGAAGCCAGGCACTGACTCCTCTCTAGCTACAAAGTCCTAGATAACATCTTCCAGCATAAGGCTGTTTTGTCAACACTGAGAATCTGATTAGTGATGCCACCTTCATTAATTATCTTAGCGAGATCTGGATAATTTGCTGCAGCTTCTCCTTAGCACTCGCTGCTTTACTTACACTTTCACATTACTGGGATGGCTTCCTTCCTTAAACCTCAGGAACCAACCTCTGCAAGTTTTGAACTTTTCTTCTGTAGCTTCCTCACCTCTCAGCCTTCAAAGAACTGGAAGGAATTAGGTAGGGCCTTGCTCTGGATTGGGCTTTGGCTTAAGGAAATGCTATGGCTGGTTTGATCTATTCAGACCACTAAAAGTCTCCATATCAGCTTTCTGATATGCTGAAAGCTTTCTGTTGTGCTTTCTTACACTCCTGTGTTCACTGAAGCAGCACTTCCGATTTCCTTCATGAATTTTTCCTTTGCATTCACAATGTGGCAAACCGCTTGGCACCAGAGGCCTAGCTTTCAGCCTTTCTTAGCTTTCTGACATGCCTTCCTCACTCATTTTAAGTATTTCTAGCTTTTAAAGTGAGAGACGTGAAGCTCTTCCTTTCACTTGAACACAGAAGCCAGTGTAGGGTTATTAACTGGCCTAATTTCCACATTGCTGTCTTTTAGGGAACAAGGGGGCCCAAGGAGAGGGAGCGAGATGGGGGAAGAGCCAGTCAGCGAAGCTGTCAAAATACACACGCCATCTGTGGACTAAGTTCACGGTCTTATACGGGTGTAGCTGATGGTGCCCCAAACGACTGTAGAGAGTAACATCAGAGATCACTGATCACAGATCATCATAACAAATATAATAATCATGAAAAAGCTTAAAATATTGTGAGAATCATCAAAGTGTG
Organism: Okapia johnstoni; assembly: GCA_024291935.2. Classification (NCBI taxonomy): domain Eukaryota; kingdom Metazoa; phylum Chordata; class Mammalia; order Artiodactyla; family Giraffidae; genus Okapia; species Okapia johnstoni. The sequence goes on along the minus strand of JAGTYA010000024.1, from coordinate 8,003,204 downwards.
ACATGGAGACATAAAGTGAGCAAATGCTGTTGGAACATACACTTGTTGAAAGCAGAGTTGCCACAAACCTGCAATTCATTAAAAAAAAAAAAAAAACACAGTAGCTGTGAAGTACAGTAAAGTGAAGGGCAAAAACCTGAGATGTCCTTAGGGACTTCTCTGCCAGTCCAGCAGTTAGCACTCTGAGCTTTCACTGTCCGAGGCCCAGGTTCAGTCCCTGGTTGGGGATTCTACAAGTTGCGCAGCATGTCCAAAAAAGAGAGAAAGGAAAAAAAAAGAAGTATGCTTGTACCTGGATAGTGAGAGGGATGAAGGAGACCAGGCTGTAGTCTTCAATGAGCTGCACCAGTTTCTCGTTGAGCTGCCGGTAGTGGCGGAAGAAAGGATCTGAAGCAAGATGGTCCAGCAGGTAGGAGAGGTCCAGGACCTCTGTGTAGTAGTCCAGGTTGAAGGCTAAGAAGAGAAGCTGGTTAGCACAGGGAACTCTATTCAATACCCTGTGATAAAGGTAAACCATAATGGAAAAGAACATGAAAAAGAATATATAATATGTATAACTGAATCCCTTTGTTAACACAACATTGTAAATCCACTATATTTCAATTAAAAAATTAAAAAGAGAAGAGAAACTGGTATTCAGGAGCAGCTGGCATCAGGCGAAAGACCTGAGAATGGGGAACATATTTTTTCTTTCTTCCTTTACCTTCATTCACTCACTCATTCATTCATTCACTCAACAAATATTTGTTGAGGCAGTGAAATGAACTTACTAAGAAGAAAACAACTGATTTCACTTGTTGGCTCTGCCATTGACTAGCTCTGTGGGCAGTTACCCACCTCATGAGGCTACTGTGAGGATTAAGCGCTATAAACCTCAGTGTCTGGTTCAGAGAAGTGCCTTATCAACGGTAGTAAGACTGAACATGTACCAATCACACTGCTTGGCCCCCGCCTCATGAGGTTCACAGCCAGGCAGTGCCCCTAGGCCCCGGCACACACACTCTAAGTCATCTATCTAGCAGGCTGGCCTCTTGGGAAAATGACTTTCCCTTTCTGGGTCAGTTCCTTCTTAGCATAAAGTGAGAAAATCAGAATAGATGACTCAGAGGGCCCTGAACTCAGTTCTAAGAATACAAACTTCCTCCTAAGAGAAGGAAAGTGGGCCTTCCCACCTTATCCATTTCTGCCTGGAAGACTCAGGCAGCTGGGAACTCAGCAGGTCTGTCCCAAAGTCAGTTGAGGGAATCCAGCTGTCAGGACCAACTGACTCACACCCTGAGCTCTGCTTTCTATATTCTTGCCAGCCCTGATTAGAAACTGACACCCCTGTGCCTGCCAGGAAGAAAATGTGGGCATTTCAACAAACTTCTTGGAAAAGAAATTTCCTGACAAACATACCTGACAGGTATGTTTCTCACTGAGAATGGAGAAACTGCAGCCAGGTACAGTAGTACTTAGATTTCCTCTCAGCTAACATGCTAGCTCAGTGACTGGCCTTGGGCTCTTCATGTAACTTCTCTGGGTCTCAACTGCCTGATCTGATGTGTACTTCAGTCTCTTGTGAGGATGACAGGTAAGAGTCAAAGCTAGAAATGCAGAGGACAAACATGTAGCCACCTGGAATGGAGGCTGTGAAGGGGGAGAGAGGCTTGGGAGGATACAGATCTGTACCTAAATAAAATGGGGTGTCTGGGCTTGCCAAGAGATGGACCAGGACTCTGGGCTGAGGTGACCCCTCCAAGGTGCTGACATCTCTCCATGTCCCGACTGGCACCCAGTCACCCTCCCTGGACAAGGCCCTGACACGTCACTCTTCCCACAACCTCCTTTCAGCTGTTCTTCTCTACATTCCTCTGTGGCTGAAGATGGTATTTATGGAACTGATGCTCCAGTCAGCAGAGCACTAATTTTGCAGGAGAAAAACGCTGCCTGTTAGAACCCTAGGCAACACCCCTGCCTCATGCCAGCCTGCTTCTCCCTCTGTTGTTCCCATCTTTATCCGTCCACTGGTTCAGTCAGAAACATGAGAGCCATTCTTAACTTCTCTATGTCCAATCCACCAGCAAATCCTATTTCTTGAGTTAAGTTTTGTGTCTATCTCCTTCTCTTCATTCCCACTAACCACCTCCTGGGTTGCTGCAAAAACTTTCGACAGGATCTGTTTTCATTCCTGCCTCTTTCAATTCACAAAGCAGCCAGAAGGGCCTTTTCAGTTCATGGTGTTCTCCTGCTTCATATTCATCAATGGCTTTCCTCTTTAGCCCCTGCCCACCCCTGTGACCTTGCTTCCTATCACTCTCTTAGCTACACTGGGCTCCCCCACTCCCCCACCCCCTTTCCCCTGACCACAAAAAGCTCTTTCCCTAAGGGCCTTTACCGTTAGTGGATTCCCTGTCTAGGACACTTCTGCCTTGACTGGCTCTTTTTATACTCAGCTCGAACGGTACAGTTTACACCTTCCTTCTCATTCACTCACTATCCATCATTTTCTTCTAATTCCTTCATAATACATATCACCATCTGTAGCTCTCTTGTCCCTAAAACCCAGAATAGTATCTGGCACAGAGGGGCACAAAATAAATGGGCAGGGGTCAGATCTGCCTGTGGCTACTATCACCAGGCCATGCACGGTCCCTGGAAGCAGCTTCCTTCAACAGAGATCTCTGCATCACTCCAGCCCAGCTGCTGCCCTGCGCTGCCAGAATGGGATCTCTTACCCAGCTTCCCATAGTGTTCAATGAGGTCCATCTTGGAGAGGAGGTTGACGTGGGGCAGCTCCACATGCAGCATGGTGGCCAGGGAAGTACACAGTACTGAAATGAACTTGGCAGGGTCTGTGCAATAGTGAGAATCCACCAGGTGAACAGCAGTCAGCTGGGAAGGGAGGAAGGGAAAGGCGTGAGAGTGGCCTGGGGAGGCAGGGAACATTAGGGCCTCTGTCCGTCCCATCAGATTGGGGACTTCTGAGGGCAAAGGGCAGGTCTTCCCATTAGTCTCCTCCTCCTTCTGTTTCATTCTAACAGCCACAGCTAACCCTTATCCCAGGAGAGGTGGAATATTTTTTCCTACAAGATGCCTTGCACTGAGCCTCCCAGTGGGCACTGCACCTGACTCCACCGTTTCACTTTCTTTTGCCCACCAAGTCACAACAACAATCATCGTGCCACTTCCCACTTAACCCCTTCTATACTCCCAATAATCCCAAATTGGGTAGTGACACATCCATTTTACAGATGAGAAAACTGAGGCTCAGAGGGATTAAACTGACTTGCCCAGGACCACATAGTGTGGAGTCAGTGGCAGAGCCAGAATTCGAACTCACACCTGTTTTACTTCAAAGCGTCTGGGCCCCTACCTCACCGAGGGACATGGGGGCGTGGCATCTGTCCTCCTCCCTGTCTCAGTTCTTCCAGCTGCAAAATAGGCCCGCCAGACCCCAGACGCACCCTGAGGTCCCACTGCGTCATCTGGGAGAAAATGCTCCGCAAGGCTCCGTGGTGCGTGCAGAGCTCCACTTGGCCAGGGCAGTCGAAAAGGAAGTAGTGGCCGCGCAGGGGGTCGAGCTTGGCACGCAGCCAGTCCAGGTTGGCCTCCAGGTACTCCATGCAGTAGAGCAGGCCGCCGTTGGGGCCCAGCTGCAGCGCGTCCATCACGTCGCCCAGCCCCACCAGCTCGCCCACGTCCACGGCGCACTCGTACGGCAGCCCCTCGTTGGCGGGGTCCAGGTTCACCACCGCCACGCGCCGGCCCAGGGCGCGCAGGAACTCGCTCATGCCCAGGCAGTATGTGGTCTTCCCCGAGCCCGGCGGGCCGATCACCGCTTGCCCAAACGCCGTGGCCGGAGCGGCTCCCGCCATGGGCGGCCAGCACACGGCCCCGTGCGGAGCAGGTAAGCGCGGCAGGGGAGGGAGGCGGGAGCCACACCGGAGACGAGCTCTGAGGGCGACGGGATCCCCCAACGTGCGCTTCGCCCCGGGCTGGCGGCGATGCCCGGGGGTCGCCTGAGGAAGAGGAGGAAACCCGCGCGCTGCGAGGGGGATCAGATGGCCAGGTACCGACGGGACCTGAACCCGACTTCCGGAAGACGTCCGGAAGCCCAGCCCGGAGAGGAAGTCCCGCCCTCACGGTGACGACACAGCTTGGCGCCGAGAGCCGTGGTGACGCTAGGGTGTGGGGCCGACTTGGGGGCCCTGCAGGGACCTTTCCGGGGGTTTCCCCACCTTACTCCTGGCCCAAATCCGAAAAGAAAGAGAAATTCGGTAGTTAACTTTTTTATTCTCCCGTTAGGTCGCAGACCCGGGACATCTGCGGCGGGTTGTCCGCTGCTCCGGCCCAGCCAGTGAAGCGTAGACCCTGGAGGGCCCGCCCGAAGACCGTCTCTTAGGAGCAGGAGCCCTCTCAGCTTCCGTGTCCTTAACCCCTCTCTTTCTGGGCTTCATGGTAACTTCCTCCCAGGAAGGTTTTGCTGATAACCTCAGTCAGTCCAGCTTTTCAAGGGGCTGGGGGAGGCAACAGAAGCAAGCCCCCAAAATAGGGACTAGGGTTAGGAGACCAAGGAGGAGTCATTAAGCCCTTTCATTAAAGGGGAGGATATTAACGGGGGCTTTTATGTAAAAATGTCCCTGAGGTAGACAACCAGAAGGCAAGTTCTGAACAAAGCACCCTGAACAACGTGGAGACTGCTGCTCCCAGAGTTCTTTCTGCCTTCAGTGGAAGATAAGGCTGCTCACAGGGCTGCCACTGCGCAGTTACAAGTGATCCTGATTAAGGGAGAGTCCTTGAACCTGTCACTCAGGCTCTGAGAGGCTGTTCAAGGCTCGGCTGGAACTCCTCACAAAAGCCATGTCTGTGCGAAACTTCATGCTGGTGGGTGGCTGGCGGCGGAGCAGCGACTCTCCTTGGTCCTGGGGTAGGGGCTCGTCATAGATGGTGGAGATGAGCCCCAAGCCAGTTCCACGGGGCCTCTTCGGTTGCCCAAATGGCTGGAGCTTCTCTCCATGGTACCTGAATAAAAAAACGGGCTCTCAGTGAGAGGGCTGCTCTCTTACCCCAGTAAAGGGGTTGAGAAAGAACAGGGTAATAGCTACTACATATCTTCAGTTCAGTTCACTTCAGTCGCTCAGTCCTGTCCGACTCTTTGCGACCCCATGGACTGCAGCATGCCAGGCTTCCTTGTCCATCACCAACATATCTGGTTTGTCCCAAAGACAGCATTGAAATCTCCTGCCCCCTCATCTTATCTACTGATGGTGCCAGCAACCAGGGACCTCACATACTGCTTTCATTTTAAATAGTACACAAAATTCAGAACAACTGTTACGACTTTGTGACTTACATCACTCCCTAACAGAAATCATCAAGTCCAAATTCCTCAGACTTGAGGGAATGACTTCCCCAGGAGATTAACCATCCTGTCGAGCTTGAGGACTCAGTCTTGAAAAGACTAGTGCCAGATCTACTTCTTCCTTCTAATTCTGCTTTGAAGTTCAATCCCTGGCAGGGGGGGTGTCTCGAGCACCCAACCCAGAACCAGAGGGAAGGGGGAACCAGGGTACAGCCGAAAGGCTCACTTGGGCTCCCAGGGAAGTCCCTCAGCCATACTCACCCCAATCCACGCTTGCATCGGGGGTGCTGGCCGTCATTATCCAGGGCGTTGGGCACGCCTGAGCACTGGCTGCCCAGGCCCTGGCCCTCAGCCCAGCCCTGCCGTTCCATCACCTTCCGCCCAATGCCCTGCAGAGGAAAGAGAGAAGACTCAAGACATGGGGCTCCTGTGGGGGCGGGGGGGGGGGGGAGTGGGGGTAAAGGAGGAGCAGAAAGGGGTCAGCGGGCTGGGCACAACGCTCACCTTGGTATGGCGCTCGAAGGTGCCCACCTGGTGTCTGATCACTGAGCCGGCCTCCTGGCCATCACGGAGCCTCCGTTCCAGACGCATTTGCACAGAGTCTCGGGCGTCTTTGTCTCCACCATCTGAGGAAGCAGAGCCCAGTTTGTGGAAGGGTCTCTCTCAGCAGAAGTAGGGAAAAATCAGGTTTCTAGGCCTTCCTCACAAGATTTCATTACTGTATTTCTCTCCCACTGGGAGCTCGCCAAGAATAAGAACCATGGCTGTCCCATCTTACAGATGAGGAAACACTGTGGTGCAGAAAAGTCACACAGCCAAAAGAGAGATGGAATTAGGACCCAGGTCTTCACCTCCCACTCTGTAAATCAACCTATGTCACTTTTTTTTTTTTGGCCACATTGCACAGCATGTTGGGATCTTAGTTCTTCAACCAGGTATTGAACCCAAGTCCCTGCATTGGAAACTTGGGAGTCTTAACCACTTGACCACCTGGGAGGTCTCAACCCTAGGTGATTCTTGACTCTAGGGTCTAAATTCTTAACCAGAGCCTGAACTCCTGACCCTCCCACTCTACTAGGGCCTGCCCATCAGAACGAGACCTCCCTGAGGGCTGTGCCCACATGTCCTTCCTCCACACAGAAAGGAAAGACTCTACCCACAACCAGCACTTAATGCACTCAACTAGTGATCTTTTAAGAGATTGGTGCCCTGTCTCAGACTCTGCTAAACAGGTCTGGTAAAGTGTCACTGCATGGCCAGGGCACTATCCCATCTCTGAGTACTGCAAGTCTGGGCCCAGTACCTGCGTCGTAGTACACACTCATGTCCACATCCCAGTCATCAGCTGTCTGTTCATCAAAGTCTGCAGAGAGAAAAGCATCAAGCAGAGTGAACCAAGGACTCTCAGTTCTATCAAGAGTTAAATCTAGACTTAGACACATATTCTAGAACTTGGGGCGTATATTCAAGTCTCTCCTCTGGGGGGGGGTCACTCAGAATTGGGAGGAGGGCATTTTCTCTCCAATCCCCTGACCCCTCACCCCTAGAAAGGATGGCTGGTCTCTCAAATACAACAATGTAAGCCTCTTTCCTAGCCCTCTAGTCAGGCTCACTGCCAGGGAACCCACCGTGTGGAGCAGAGCACCCTGGCAAATGCAGCAGGGACCAGTCCTGCCCTCGCCTGGTGCTAGCATTACCTCCTTCCTCCTCCTGCCAGAACTGGGCGTCGGTGTAGAACACCAGGCCGGAGCCGCCCTTCTCCCACTTGAGCTCGATCTCCTCTTCAAAGAGCCGCTCAGCGGTCCGCTCCTGCCCCGTCACATCCTCATGCAGCGCCTCGTGCCGCTCCCACTCCTCACCCCGGTCGTCGTCCTGGGAGAAGGTGGAGAGAGGAGACCTGCCTGTCCAGCTTCCTGACCTGAGGCCCACAAGGCAGGCAGCTCACTGCACAGGAGGTCCTAAGATGGGACCTCAGCTCCATTCCTCCCAATTTCTCGGAGAAGCAGCAAGTTTTTGGCCCCTGAGGCCTGACCTGACATCTCTCCATGCCCTGAGTGTTTCTCAACATACTTGGCCACTTCCCCTACTAGTCTTTTTTTTTTAACCTGCACCACACGGCATGTGGGGATCTTAGTTCCCTGACCAAGGACTGAACCTGTGTCCCCTGCATTGGAAGCACTTCCCGGGCGTCCAGTCTTAACCACTTGGAGACCTCCGGGAAGTCCCAAGCCTGACTCACTCTTATCACTGCACTTTTGGTCACGTCACTGTCCTGGCCTCTCTGCCCTGCTCTCCCACCACCACCTCTTCTGCACTTGGTTAAATCCTCAGGTGCTATAGCTCACATGAAGTCCCCCACACAGGCCCAGAGCACTCTCACTGGCCTGTGAACTTCTCAGTGCTAATCAATATACACTGTTTATGCCTTTCTACATTATGTCACAAAGAAAGAAGGGACAAGAACTAATACCTACCATCTACTGTGTCAGGCCCTTCACATACCTTAGCTCCTTTAATCACGCCAACAGCTCTTTGAATAAGTACCATTATTCCCATTCTACAGATGAGGAAACTTTGATTTAGTGAAGCAAAGCGATTTGCCCAAGAGGGTACATCATGAGAGGGGTGGCACCAGCCTGCAAACCCATTCCATACCATGTACCCTTTGCAGATGCTGGTTCTTCCTCTTCAGGGAGACTGAAGGCTCTCTGAGGGAAGGAAATAAGCCTTAGAGTGTCTCTGGAATCCTGTGCTATCCCCTGTGTTTACAGCTGCTTGGCTGGACTTGTGGAATGATAGAATGACTCCTGGCTTAAAATCCTGGGGGCACCCTGCCCCATTTAAACGCCAGGAGGTCTCAGGAATCACTGCTGCAGAGCAGGTGCTGGAGAAAAGGCAGAACAGTACCATACTAAGGATGTGGTCCAGATGTGTTAGTAATTCTGAGCAGGGAGCTTTGAAGACATAGATCAATTGCTTTTTACACAGGGTATGCATTAAAAAAAGTTTCCCAATAAATAACATAAAATCTCCTGATTTTATGGGTGAACAACCAAGTTTGGAGAAAGAGGTAGAAGAAATGTCTGTTTCACTGATGAGGTTAGACTGGAGGCTAGCGTTCAATCCACAGACTCAAGGTCAGAAAACAGAGGTGACTTCTCAACCACATAATGAAAGCACACAGAGGTTAGACAAGGAGCCAAGGGGACTGGGTTCACATCCTAGCTCTGCCTCTACTTCCTTAGATGATCGTATTTCTTGGTCAGTAGATTTCATCAATGAAAGAGACCCTCCTCACATTTCTTCTGAAGCAATGAAAAGAAGACGCCTTTGAGAATCTTTGGATAAAAGCTCTGGTCCCTTTTCCCAAAGAAACATATACCTGCACAAGCAAATGCAGTTTTATATTCAACGTCAGGAGTTCAAAGTCTTTAGAAACCTCCCGAGGACCCCAGGTTTAGAGCTCTCGGAATACACAAGAGTGGCACTAACAACGCACTGGCCTCTCTACGCTGCCAGCAAGGACAAGATGGCGCTCCGTACTCACATCATCGGAGTGTGACTCTTCTTCCTCTTCCCCTTTTTCCTCTGGCTCTTCACAGGAGTTGGCTGGTATGTCTGCCAAGCAGCTTCCCTGGGGTATTTCCTCACCCTCGGCTGTGTACACAAACTCTTCCTGCTCCACAGTCTCTGAGTCCTCGTAAGTGAAGGGCACATTGCCATAGCGCCGAGAGGAACCTGTCTTGGGGAACTGCAGCTGAAGCTGGGTGATGATCCGAGGGGGTAGGCGGCAGGCCCGGATCAATTCCAAAAAGACCCGCAGGGGAGTGCCCACATTCCCATTGGGCATCAGCACTGGTGGATTCAGCTCTGGCAGCTGCCTCAGGTCGGCCAGCGTGAAGGCTTCACTCTTAGCCTTGTGACTCTGCAGCTCCTTCCGGGTCTTGAAGGGAAAGGAGCCCAAACCTTGGAAAGCAGGGAGAAGAATGGCACTTGAAACCTGGAAGTCTCCAGCCACATGTGAGCCAGAAATTGGTCAAGGTTTAAACACTTTCGCTAATGCTGTTTCTCCCTTTCAAACTTTTCCAGAGTCCCTTCCTCTGTTCCCTGGCCAGAACCACCTAGTAATTTTATGCCATTTCTCATGACCTCGGTAAGCTCACAGGTTTCTTCCAGATCTGGTTCCTGATGACCTTTTGATTCTCAACTGCCACTAACCCTCATCCCATGCACACCCTCATATCATGTGTTTCAATCACATCAAACAATTTAATATGCCCTGAAAGTTTCATAGACTTCCACATCTCTGTATCTTTGTAAATACCATTTACTTTGAATACTATTCTTTCCCACAAACTCCTGCTTATAGTTCAAGATCCAGATGAAAAGCCACATTTCCTAACCCTTCTAGGAAATCGGTTTCTCCTCCTCCGTCATCTCACAGCAGTGGGAGATAAAGTGCACAGGCTTTGGAGCAAAATACCTGGTTAATAGTGTGACTGTCATCTTGTAACAGAACTTCTGTATCCTTCAGTTTCCTCACTTACAAAATGGGTAACAACAGCTCCTACCTTATAGGATTGTTGTCAGGAGTCAATAAGAAAATGAAAGGCTTAAAACAGTGCCTAATAAGGAAGTGTTCAGTAAATGTTAACAATTAGAATGGCATCTCTGTAACAATTATCTTTTTATAAATCTGTGTTCCTTTTTGGATTCTAAGCACAGCCTGTCCAACTGTTCTCTGCATACCAGCTACCGTCACACTTGGTCTATCAATACAGGCTACATTTGTTGAATGAATAGATCAGAGGGCCCTGCACTGTGTTCCCTGTTTTCATATCAAAGTGATTTCCCAAGACAATGGGAACTGTCCAGATAAAAAACCTAGTCTCTTCATTTGCATCTTGCCAGAGGAGCCTGGTGTGCTGCAATCCAGGGGATTGCAAAGAGCTGGACATGACTTAGAGACTGAACAACAATTGCATCTTGCTAAGAGAGGACGGGGGCGGGGGACAACAAAGAAACGGCAACAAAAACAATACTTGACTTCCTTTTCACCCCTCTATGTCAATGCAAAATCGAAAGGGTCTAGGAATAGACTCAATAAATTGGAAAGATCATCTGAATAGGCCTCTGTTTCCCCCTTCCCCCACGAGTCCTTCTACTGTGCGAGTTGAGCCTGAAACTTCGTCCAGAAATTATCTACTCTTGAAGAGCCCTAATGAGGGACCTAACTTATCCTCATCACTCCTCAGGAAAGGTGCCTCTGTTCCAGCGCCTGTAGGCCAAGTCTAATCTCTTTCCCGCGGGTACCTGATGCCTCAGCAGGTAACCGAAGTCTGCGGATGAAGCAGCGACCAGGTAACCAAGTCCCCTGAGAATCCAGCCACCGGCGGCCCGAGTACATGCGGAGAAACCTCTGGGCTTGAGCGGCCCCCCGTACAGAGACAACACAGCAGCAGGTGCGGGTCTGGGTGGGGTTAGAGTCCTGAGTGGAGAGAGCACCGGCATCGTTGAGTGAAGTCTGGGCAAGACCCTGGCGGATAGGAGTTGGGGTAGAGTCGGGAGCAGCCTGGGGAGGGGCCCGCTCAGGCCGATGCCGGTAATGGAAACACAGGAAGCCACAGTCGCGCTGTTCCCGGAACTGGCTAAAGTAGCTCCGAAGCTGGGCTGACCGCAACTCCGTGGGGATACCGCTCACGAATAGATAAACTGCCGCCTCCTCTTCTGCCTCGCTGGACACCGCCATCTTGGCTGTCACATGATCGTCTGGAACCAACTCTCGCGAGAACATCGCGAGCTGGCGGTAAGGCGTAGCAATATTGCGCATCCGGTGATGAGTCAGCGGGGGTTGTGACTATGGAACCAAGAGGTGGGAAGGTCCGAACGAAGTCGTTCTGTCTCTTTCCCACAGACAGGCAAGTGGTGATGGAAAAAAGTCACCTGAGAAGTGGTGTTACAGCGTTCTTTTACAAGGCTCTAGTGAGGATCAAATCAGAAGCCTGAGGGAGGAACAGTGTTTAATATTTCCCAAACCTAATTGTAATTCTTTATCAGTTTAGAGCGTTTTCAGTCGTTAATCCATTCATTCTTCCAAAACATATTGGTGAACGCCCACAAATCATTTAGAAAAAGAGAATCCGGGGCTTCCCTGGTGGCTCAGTTCCCTATTATTTTCATGGTAATGGGGAGCTGCGAATATGAGAGGGCTTTCTGTTCTTATTTTCATTATTCCTCTTTGTGCACGTTTCACATAAGTAGATGCTTAGAGAAAGCTGGTTGGTTGTTGGAGGCCTTGCTGCCTTTGGAAGGGATCAAGAAATGATCCCTCCCAGGGATCCTGCAATGCGGGAGACCTAGGTTCGATCCCTGGGTTGGGAAGATCCCTGGGAGAAGGGAATGGCTACCCACTCCAGTATTGGGCTGCCCTGGTGACTCAGATGGTAAAGAATCTGCCTGCAATGCAGGAGACTCAGGTTCGATCCCTGGGTCGGGAAGATCACCTGGAGGAGGGCATGGCAACCCACTCCAGTACTCTTGCCTAGAGAATCCATCCCATGGCCAGAGGAGCCTGGCGGGCTGCAATCCATAGGGCGGTACAGAGTTGGACACCACTGAAGCGACTAATCGGCAATCCAATTGAAAAGTGGGCCAAAGACCTTTCACAGAAGAGAAACATACCCAATTAACAATGAAAGATATTCAATCTCATTTCATCAGGGAGATATAATGAGACTGCTTAATAGCCAGCAAATTGGCAAACATTTTAAAATCCTCAAATCCTCTCTTAAATCCTGAAGATGTAGAGCAACTGGAGCTCCCTTACGCTGTTAAAAGTGCAAACTGGTACCACTGCTTTGGAAAACAATTTGGCATTACCCTGTAAAAGTGAAACTCCACATATCTTTTGACCGAGAAATTCCACTTCTAGTTATATGTTTTGTTTTTTAAAAATTATTTATTTATTTGGTTGCCCTGGGTCGTCATTGTCGTGTACAGTCTTTCTCCAGTTGTGGAGTGCGGGCTTCTCATCACAGTGGCTTCTCTTGTTGTGGAGCACAGGCTCTAGGTGCACGGGCTTCAGTAGTTGAGTTGCATACGCCCAGCTGCTCCAAAGCATATGGAATCTTCCCAGGCCAGGAATTAAACCTGTGTCCCCTGCTTTGGCGGGCAGATTCATTTCCCCTGTACCACCAGGGAGGTCCTCTAGTTATACATTTTAAAGAAATTCTTGCATATGTTTATCAGGAGATATACTGAAAATGTAGAACCTTGCTCAAGCCTTGTGATCCTGGAAGACAAGTGAAAGTTAAGAAATCCCCTCCACCCTTTTGTGTTCTGGAACCAACTTACTGCAAAGAGACCTTCCTTTTATGACTTAGATAAAACTCATGGGTGCCTCTTGTTTACCTATGCCAAGGCTGGATACAGACTCCAAATTTCAATTCTTTGCCTCATAAATTCTTAGATGAGCTGCTTTCCCCCACATATCGATAACAACAAAATGCTTGTTAACTAAAGTTTAGTTAAGCTTCTCTCCTTTCTCCAGGTCCATGAACTTTGCACAGTGTTCCTCTCCCCCAGCTTGAGCTGTGTGCAACTCCTCCTTAACAGCCCCCTTGGCCCCGAAGAATAGTCTGGATTCAGGGTAAAATATTCTCTGACCTATTGTCCTATATGCCATTCCTGGTCATCCCACTTCATCACACTAAGTTCTTTCTAGCCTTATTTCCTCCTCCCTATGAAAGAAAAACTCTTTGCCTGACCCTTGAGGCATGTGTGGATCTTATGGTTAGAGCTTCTCTTTGCAATAGCTTCCCTGTGTCTATTACAGTAGTTCTTTTCCTTCCTTGCAAAAACTGTTAAAATAAAATCTCTCTTTCCTTAGTCCAGGTTTCTTTTTATTTGACAGTATATATGAATTCATAGCTGCAGTGTTTGTAAGAGCAAAAGCTGGCATTTAGTACTAATAATTTCAGGTGTATGATTTTGAACGAAAAAAGTCAGAAAGCACAGGATATTTCACTTATATAAAATTCAAAAAGTACAAATCAAAAACATTTTTTAAGGATACACATGTAAGTATGCTTTAAGATCATGAAGAAAAGGGAGTTCCCTGGTGGCCTGGTGGGTTAGGATTCTGGGCTTTCACTGCCAGGGCCTGAGTTCCATCTGAGATGCTGCAAGCCACATGGCATGGCCAAAAATTCAATCCTTAGCTAGCTGTGTGGCTTTGGGCAAGTTACTTAACTTCTCTGAACCTAAATTTCCTCATCTACTGGACAGGAAAATTACTGCCTACCCTTGGAGGATTGTGGTGAGAATGTAATGTCATCATGTATATACAAGTACTCAGTAAATGCCTAGCATACAGTGGTGGTGGTGGTTTAGTCGCTAAATTGTGTCCTACTCTGGCAATAGCATGGATTGTAGCCCACCAGGCTCCTCTACCCTTGGGAGTTCCCAGACAAGAATAATGGATAGAGTAAGCCCTCCTTAAAAGTTATCTTTTATTTTCATGATAATGGGGAGCTGCGAATATAAGAGGGCTTTCTGTTCTTATTTTCACTATTCATCTTTGTACGCCTTTCACATAGTAGATGCTTAGGGAAAGCTGGCTGGTTGATGGAGGACTTGCTGCCTTTGGAAGCAATCAAGAAATGATCCCTCCCAGGGATCCTGCAATGCGGGAGACCTGGGTTTGATCCTTGGGTTGGGAAGATCCCCTGGAGGAGGCTATGGCAACCCACTCCAGTATTCTTGGGATTCCCTGGTAGCTCAGCTGGTAAAGAATCTGCCTGCAATGCAGGATACCCCGGTTTGATTCCTGGGTTGGGAAAATCCACTGAAGAAGGAATAGGCTACCCACACCAGTATTCTTGAGCTTCCCTGGTGGCTCAGCTGGTAAAGAATCCACCTGCAATGCGGGAGACCTGTGTTCGATCCCTGGGTTGGGAAGATCCCCTAGAGAAGGGAACAGGCTACCCACTCCAGTATTCTGACCTGGAAAATTCCTTGGACTGTATAGTCCATGGGGTCACAAAGAGTCAGATACGACTGAACAACTTTCACTTTCACTTTCTTAGAAAACTAGCATGATCTACTCAAGTTGAGCACTCATTGTGACTCCATAATTCCGAATCTTATTATATAGCACCAGTTCGGAGAAGGCAATGGCAACCAACTCCAGTACTCTTGCCTGGAAAATCCCATGGAAGGAGGAGCCTGGTAGGCTGCAGTCCATGGGGTCGCTAAGAGTTGGACACGACTGAGTGACTTCACTTTCACTTTTCACTTTCATGCATTGGAGAAGGAAATGGCAACCCGCTCCAGTGTTCTTGCCTGGAGAATCCCAGGGACGGGGGAGCCTGGTGGGCTGCCATCTATGGGGTCACACAGGGTTGGACACGACTGAAGCAACTTAGCAGCAGCAGCAGCAGTTCTGCAAACATCTGTGTACCAAAACACGTGTGCAAGAATAATGCTAGCAATATTATTTGATGGACCAAATGTTCCTCAGCAGTATAATGGATAAATAAATGGTAGTGTAATGGAATACTTTACAACAATGAAAATGAATAGGTTACTGCTACATAGAGCATAGAATGGCTCTCAGATATACTATCAAGTAAAAGAAGACAAACACAAAGGAGTACATGCTGTACAATTCCATTTATGTAAAATGTGGGTTTCCCTGGTGGCCCAGCGGTTAGGAATCCACCTTGCAGTGCAGGAAACGCCGGTTTGATCCCTGATCCAGGAAGATCCCACGTGCCTTGGGGCCACTACCCATGCACCACAACCACTGAGCCCGAGTGCCACAACTACTGAAGCCTACACACCCTAGAGGTGTGCTCTGCAACAAGAGAAGCTTCTGCAATAAGAAGCCTGAGCACCACAGCTAGAGGGTAGCCCCCACTTGCCGCAACTAGAGAAAGCCCATGCATAGCAACAAAGGCCCAGTGCAGCCAAAAATAGAAATGAGTAAATTGAAAAACATGTTTTTAAAGTTTAAGGCAAGCAATCTCATTTATCATGTTGGAAATCAGGGGTTAGTGACACCCTTTGGGCAGGAGGGAGAGAGAGTGATGGGAAGGGTTTCTGGGGCATTGCCAATGTTCTATTTCCTGCTCTGGATGGTGATTACAAGGTTGTATTCATTTCATGATAATTCACCAAGTTATACAGATCTGATTTGCATACTTTAATGTATATTACACAGAAAATATTTAGTTAAAACTGTCTTTTTTAAAAATCCAAAAATTGAAAAGTAAGTGTTATACAGCAAACAGCGTGTGCCTAAAGATGGTATGCTCTGGAAAAGTTGTTAGATGACCCAAGAAATTATGCACTTATGATCACACACAATTGTTATTTGTGGGATGAAATTCCCAAGACCTCGAATGGTGCTCAATGTGTAGTAGATTCTCAGTAAATCATCATTGATGGAATGAATATTCCTGGCACTAAACGGGGTTGTGCTGTTGAGTGTGGCTGAGGACTCTTTCCAGGGGAAATGGGCCACTTCCCTGGGGGAACAAGCAGGCCAGATGTCTCATCAAAAACTTAAACCCGAAAATAACCAAGACAGTACATTCACTCTCATTCTGCCTTACAGTGACGCGAGGAGAGGAAAGAGTCTGCCGTTATTTATTCTCCACTTGATTATCTCTGACTTTTAAAGATTCATGATAGCATAGTGTTTAAGGGCATAGGACCTATGGATTTCCCTGGTGGTGTAGTGGATAAGAAGCTGCATGCCAATGCAGGGAACATGGGTTCGATCCCTGGTCCAGGAAGATCCCTCATGCCTCAGAGCAGCTAACCCTGTGCATCACAACTACTGAAGCCTGCACGCTGTAGGGCCCACGAGCCACAACTAATGAGCCCCTGTGCTGCAACCACTGAAGCCCAAGCACCTAGAGCCCATGCTCCACAATGAGAGAAGCCACTGCAATGAGAAGCCCAGGCATCTCAGCTAGAGAGTAGCCCCCACACTCCACAACTAGAGAAAGCCCACGTGCAGGAACAAAGACCCAGCGCAACCAAAAATAATTAATCAATTTTTAAAAAAGGAGCACAGAACCTAAATCAAAACCATCTGAGTTCAAATCCTAACTCTACTACTATTAACCGTGTAACCCTGAGTAAGTTATCTAACTTCTCGGTGCTTCGGTTTCTCCATCTATGTAATGGAGATAATGATAGTACTTCCAGCATTGAGTTACAAGAATTCAATAACATAATCAATGTAACGTGTAGAGCATCGCTCTCCATAACTGTTTAATAGCTCCCCAGAATGACTTGCCAGGAATGGGGGGTTCCCTTTGTTAATTCCCTGATTCCCTGACACCTTAACCTTGTTGCCTCCACCAGTTTCACTGGGATGGCTTTTTTTCTGCTACCTTGTTCTGTGACATGCTCGCTTTTTACCTCTGCAGGATCCTCTGTTGCTCTTGGGTCTCCTGGGATCCAGTTGCCCCAGACCACTGGCAGTTAGTGGAACACTCTTGGGCTCTGACACCTCTGTGCCTTTGCACCTTTTGTTCCGTCTGTCTAGAATGTCCACCCCCTTGGCTTGCCTGGCAACCCCCTATTCAATCTCTTTAGGACATAGTGGTCATCACCTGGCTGAAGATTTTTCCCAAATCCAGACAGATTGGCGCAGTGGTTAAGAATCCACCTTCCAGGGCAGAAGACCCAAGAGACTCGAGTTCGATCCTTGGGTCGGGAAGATCCCCTGGGGTAGGAAATGACAACCTGATCCAATATTCTTCCCTGGAAAATTCCATGGATAGAGAATCCTGGCAGTCCATGGAGTTGCAAAGAGTCGGACATGACTGAGTGACTGAGCACTTACGCGCACATTTCTAAGCCCCTGCTGCCTGTTGGATGTCCCTCTATCACAGTTCAGATCACTCTGTTGCAATTACTCGTGTGTCTTTCTCTACTACAGACAGGATGTTCAGTGAAGGCAGGGACTGTATCTTATTTATTCTGTGCTCCTCAGCATCTAGCACAGGGTCTGGTACAAGTGGACGTAGAGAAAGTTGTTGAAAATGGCAGGAATGGATAGATGGATAGTGGGTGCTGGCTTTTTGCTGGCATCATAGGTTCTAGGTTATGTGACTGTTCCAAGGGCAGGGAGTGTCAGCACAGGGCACAGGACATGTCAGCAGCCCAACTGCTTAATAAGCAGTCAATGATTTGGCTAGTGAAGGTAGAAGTAATGATGATAATCAAATGGTACCTGAGGCTGACCCAGAGCCACAGCCATTCTCCTGCTTCCTAGTGAGTCATCCCTGGCTGGGCCTGAGGACAGGAATCAGGCTGAGAGACAGTAAACAGTGGCTGAGCTGGCTCTAGACAATCTGATCTTGGCCATGACTCACTCCAGCCTGTGCTGGTGTCTGGAGCCTGGCCTCCACAGTCACACAGTTCAAATCCCAGCACAGAGGGTGATCACTGAAGACCCTGAGTAAGTTTTAGACCCTGTCTAAGCCTGTTTCTTCCTCTACCCTCTCTGAGTGATGCGACACTATTCCTGCTGTTAAGATATTGATAGTGAAGACACAGTCCCCCACCTTCAGAAACCCTGCAGTCTCATGGAGAAAGCATTAATTACTGCCTTTATCAAACTGTATTATAATTTACTTCTTTAGTTTTGCTCAGTTTGTCTTTTATGTTCATCTAGAAGGCTTGGTTAGGGTACAGGGAGTGACTCAAGAGACACAGACAAGAAATAGATAAGAAGTGTGGCTCCCCAATCATGTGGAGGGTTAGGAAAGAAATTTGCAAAGAAATGAGGTAGGCTAATAAGGAAGGCTATTTGGATGATGGAAACGTTAGGTAAATTGAGGGAAATGGCTGGGGTGGATAGAGAAGAGTGCTTTCTAATGGCTGCTCAGGATTGGAGTAGTGGAGCGGGTGGGGCGGGGTGAGAGGCAGGAAGAACTCAGCCTGAGAGTTCAGAGAGGTGCCACAGTAAACTACTAGGGACACTTAGTGAAGGGATATAAAAGATAGGATGGCCCCAGACCCCTGAACCTGCTGGGATTGGCTTCTATGGGGAGACGAGGCCTCTCCTCTCTATTCATTAGCTGGGGCATGCAGCATCCTTAGTTGGGGCACTCGAACTCTTGGTTTCCCAACCAGGGAGTGAATCCATGCCCCCTGCAGTGAAGCACAGAATCTTAACCACTGGGAAACCAGGGAAGTCCCCCAAGGTATATGCTTGTGAAAGGGTTGCTTCATCCATCTTCCAGGTGAGATGAGCCCAAGGGGTGGGAGGGTGGCAGGGCTGGGAGGGGTGCCTGGGGCTGAGGTCTGGGTCTGGGGTTCTGGTGGAGGCGGGGAGGGTGGAGAGATGTAGGGCTTGCTCCTGGTCTCTCTAGAGGAAGTCTCTGTTTAAGGATTATGATTAGTCCTGGCTGGGAGTGGTTGTTGAGCAGGACATGGCCTTTCTGACGGTGAATGTTAGGGTCACCATGGGAAAAGGGAGTGACTGAGGCCCTGACGCTGGTCAGAGCAGTTTGGCCTGGACTTGTAGCCTCTGGGTAGACCTTGGAGGGGTGCGGACACAGGTCTCCCTATGCTGGGGGCCACTGCTCTTTTTACTGTGACCCATGGAAGATGGTGAGCACGCCCTGGTGTGCCCCATTCACTCGCAGAGTGGACGTAGGTGAGAACATCTGGCTTGGGAGCGTGTCTCCTTTCCCTGAACGTGTGTGCCATGTGTCACTGGGTGAGTGTATCTGGGCCGTGCGTTTCTGTGATGTGTGTGGGCTGATGGAAGGTCTGTTTTGTGGGTCAATGTAGGCAATGTCTGAGTTGTTCAACTTTGTGTGTGTGTGGGTCTGAGTTTCACATGTGTCTTCACTGTGGGGTCTTAGCTGTGAGTTCCGACCTCATTCCGGTGTCTGAGTGGTGAGCGGGTGATTGGGTAAGGGACAGGGGCACCCTTGCTGCTAGCACGGGGTGCCCATAATGGGTCCACGGCCTATTCAGTTGTGGTCTCTTTCCCTGGGGCCTTAGGGAGAGGTCTGAGTGATGACTCCTAGACCGTTGTCCCTGAGTGAATGACCTCTTGTGGAGTAATCATTAACTTGGTCCCCCGTGAGAAGAATCCAGACTGTGGTGGTGAGGGGGGTGGGACCTGGTCAGGACAGGCCTCATTGCTGGAGAGAGAAGGAGGCCAGAAAGGGGGGTCCTATAGGCATGTGTGTTGTTATCATCCCCTCCTGCCCATCCTGCAGGTCATTGACCCTGACCTGGGTGATGTTCAAAATATTTAACGAACAGTGAGGCACAGACATCGACCAATCAGAATAGACAAGCCATGCTCTAAATGGAGCAGCCCTGGAAGCCATGGCTGTGCCAAGTGGTGCCTCTCTAGGTGCTGGACAGGAGGATGGGTACCAGAAGAAGGGCGAACACTGAGGGGCGGTGGGAGGGAATGCAGGGTGCCTCCAGGCAGTGTCTGTGAACCAGCTGTCATGGAAATTTGTTTTGGACTTTTAACAGCCGGTGTGACAGCTAAACCTCTGTCTGCCTTGGCTTCCAAGCAGCCCCTAGGTCAGCCCTAACTGCCCTTGCCCCCTCCCATTAGGAGAAGAGGGGACCACTCACCTCTGTCTGCTGAAGGAATAGGGGAAGTTCAGTTCAGTCGCTCAGTCATGTCTGACTCTTTGCGACCCCATGGACTGCAGCACACCAGGCCTGCCTGTCCATCACCAACTCCCAGAGTTTACTCAAACTCATGTCCATTGAGTCGGTAATGCCATAGGGGAAGTGAATGATCCCAAATGGCAGAGATTCCCGTAAACTGTTTCAGTTTGGAAATGGGCTGCTTCGTTTTCCTTATTGGTGATTCTCACTGAGGTGAGAGGGAGGCCAGGGCAGGAGCAGAGGGAGGGATCAGCAGGGCATTTGAGGAACAGGGAGGGATACTCCTACCCCCTGATATAAAGGCAAGGATGTGGGGGGGGGGGGTCCTGAACTGATACTAACTCCTGGATCAGATCCATGTGAAACAAATCTCACCACCAGATATGAAATCACCATCCCACCCGGAAAAATCAAAACTTCAGTTTTCTGAGTTCTGGCTTCTGTGTCGCTTGTAGTTCCTTGCTCTTGGGCTCCCTCTGACAGGGGCAGGGGGACTCTGGAGATGAGCCAGTCCCTTCCATGTACAAATAACACTGTCAGGTTCCAAGGGTGTCATACCTTTTATTACAAAAAACAATAACTTAAGTCAGTTCTGTACAAAGTCAGTAGAACTCCTGGCCCAACGAGCAGCAGAAATTTCTACCCTGCCCCAGGAGGGGACAGGAGTCTTGGCACAGAGGCTCTGGAACCACCAAGGGCTGGCCAGACAGCTGGAGCACTGTGTCTAAACTGAGGAGGGTCAAGATGGGGTGTGGCTGAGTGAGAGCCCACCCGGCTGGGCTGGGGCCAGCTGCTCTGGGGAGAAGCCTCTGGGAGCAGTGGGTCACCCAGGAGACAGCCAGGCCGAATCAGTGCTGCCAGCCTCCACCCAGTCCCTGCTTGAGCTGGGGCAGGTCAGCTCAGCAAAAGCATGTCTTCAAGGAGGTCAGCGATGTCAACGTCTCCAATGACAGGGCGAAGGAAGAGATCTCCAAGCAGGCTGGGTGGAATGGACTTGAGGGTGGAGGCCATGAGGAGGACACGCGCCAGGCGGCTCTGGCCTGCTGGGCACCAAGGCTCCAGGACCTCCCACAGCGCCTGGTGCGCCTCCTGCTGCAGGTGCCCAATGAGGGAGGAGGCATGGAGACCTGGCACGTCTGCAGGCAGAGAAGGCAAAGGTGGCTGGTGAGTAGCCTACTCCAATACCACAGGGCAAGACTGGCCCAAGACCGAGGCCACCGGCTTGGTGCCTTTGAGGCCCCATCAGTGCCTCTTTCATTTGTTCATTTCTCACTCCATTTATCCATCCTTCCTGGAGAGGCAGGATAGAGCCGTGGGTAAGACCCTGGGTGGCCTGGCTTTGAATCCCACACTGTCACTTATTGGCTGTGTGCCCTTGGGCAAATTTACTCAATCTCTGTGCCTCGGGTTCCTCATCGGTAAAACTGGGATAAATAATAGTACCTATCGCCTAGGCTTGTTTTGAGGTTTAAATGAGCTAGTGTATGTAAAACCTTTAGAACAGGACCTAACATACAGTAAATGTAACGTGAGTGTTGGCTATTATTATAATGAACTACTCTGATCATGCATTCCATGGGGGCGTTTTGGTGAGGAATTCTCATCTAGGCGCCTTTCAGATTACAAAGAACGCTTCCTCTGTTTGTCGTTCTGGCTAAAGTTTACGAAGACTCCTCCCTCTTCCCCCCCGCCCGACCCCCATTTTCATTCCTCTTCTCTATGTGGTCTTTCTGAAACTGTAGTTTCATCTTCAGAACTTCTTCATGCAGTCTACTCGTGAAGGCGCAACTGAGGTATAGCTAGGTCTGCCCACCCTCCCCTCCTCTTCTCCTGCCCTAAGAGTCAGGGAAATTTCTTAGCAGAGCAGCAAGGACTAGATCCTGACATCAATAGACCTGAGTCCCCATTCTTTCTCTTCCTCTACCTGGCTGTGTGACTTTTCGCAAGTCACGGAGCCTCTCTGAGCTTGTTTTGCAAAATGGCTATTTGCAGATAATCAGGACCCAAAGGGATTTCAGTTGTTAAGCCCTTAGAATGTGTCTTTCTCTGGCTGGGCCCTGCCCCGCTCCAGCCTTGGCCCCCATCCAGGAGTGTCTGGGATCTCACCAGGGTTGAAGAGGACGGTCCCTTTCAGGTAGGCATATTCCTTGGGGCCCAGGTCCAGACTCCAGAAGGACTCCAGGCAGCACTGCAGCCACCGCACCTCAGCTAGCGAGGGCTGGGGCCGATCCGGCCGCTGGCTGCTGCCTGCCCCACTGCTGGGCTTCTCCAGCAGGATCTTCTTGAGTATGCTAGGCATCGGGACCTCAGCCACCTGGAAGGTCACCGTGTCTTGGGCCAACCCCAGCAGGAAGAGGGGTCCCCAGCAGCCCCGCAGCAGCTGCTGCCGATCCTGGGGGGGCAGCTGGCAGAAAGACGGCAGGTTCCTGAGGAAGGCCAGCATCTTGGCCAGAACATCCAAGGCCTCCCGGCAGGTTCGATGGGGTGTACACAGCTGGACAGGCCGGTGCTGCCTGCACAGGCAGCGGCCGCGGGCTGGGGCCACGGAGGGCCGGTCCCTGATGCTGGGGCTCAGAAGTGTATAAAGAATGGTTGGGCGGCCTGCAGCACCCTGGCACGGGCAGGACCCTGGCTGGCTGGAGCTCATGGCCGAGGATCTGCTCCTCCTTCCTGCTGGCTCTCCCACCCTCGGCTTGGTGCCGTGGGTGCTATTTATATCCCCAAATGGGGGAGGGAGTGGGGAACCGCCCAACAACCTTGACTCCAGAAGTCATGTTCATTGAAAAAAAAAAAAGAAACTCACACTGACCCTGGCAGGACCCAGGGGGAAGTGGTGGGGGAGGGAGCCTTGGGAGCTCCACGTGGCCCCGATATCACTTGAGTCAATGAAGCAGTGGGTGCAGGGCACAGGGCCGCCTGCCTGCCGGCCCCGCTGCCCTTTATCAGATGATTCAAGTGGATAAACAGGGTCATTAACCCAGGCTGTACCAGGGCACCAAGGCCTCAGGTGCACAATCAGCAGGTGGCCATGGCAGGTGGCCCTACTGGTGCCTACAGGACTCTCGTTCAGCAGGGGAGCCAGCCCCAGAGCCGGACGAGCCTTGAACACAAGGCCCAACCTGGAAGCGCCTTATCACTTGCTTGTTTGCCTAACCTTGAGGCCCTGCTCCTGTTGTCAGTAAGGAATAGGCTGCAGGGAAGGGAGCCAGGATCCTGGGGGGGCTGGGAAGACTTTGCCCGCCTGTGTGCAGTCTAGAAGGAGGTCCGCTTCCTCTGACCCCAAGTTCTGGGTGGTGGAGAGGCCTGCAAAAATAAGGTCCTTAAGAACTCTTTCTCCCCAGCCTGGATTCCTGGAGCTCTTGAAGGGCCCTTGTCTGCTGAGGAGCCCTGGCAGAATGATGATGAAATACTACTGTTTATTGAGGACCTACTATGCGCCAGGCCCTTTCTACTCTAATATTCATAGCTTCCTTCTGAGGCAAGATTCTTATTTTTTGAGACTCAAAGAGGTAAAGTGACTTGCCCAAGTTCACGCCACTAAAAAGAGACAGAGCCCAGATCAGTCTGACTCCAAAATCCTTGCTTGTTCCCCTGGACCCATGGGTCCAGTTGTGCAGCCAGAGCTGGTGACAACCTGTGCCCCCACCTCACTGTTGCAGATGTTGCCCACTTATGATCTGGGCAGAAACGTTGCTCTGCCGCCAGCTGCATGGCTCCTCTGTCTCCAGGCTGATGTCTCGGATGCTGGGGCCTGGCTGGTGAATGCTGGTGGCAAGGTCCTTGGCTGTGTCAGGTCTGTGGGCCTTGGCAAGCCCAGCCTGGCAAGCCTTCTGCTGACACAATGTTGGGTAACCATCACCACCCCCAACATCCTCTCCTGGCTCTCTCTCTTCCCAGTTGTATGACTGTGGGCTGAACCCCAAATCTCTGTGGGCCTCAGAAGCTTCACTCAGGACAGTGCCTGCTTGCAGGGCTGCTGTGAGGACAAAGTGAGGCCCTAGATGTCAAATTCCAAGCAGTTTCTGGCATAGTGGAGAAGGACTTTGCTCCCCACTTCCCCTGACTAAGGAACTAAGGCAAACAGTCCCCTCAGACAGGCACGCATCTTTCGTGCAATCGAAATCACATAATAATCTTTTTTTTTAAAGGCACAAGTAGATTTTGATAAATTATAATTAGGTTGATCACTAGACATAGGTGTAATGTGAAACTAAGGACATCAATTTTATGGCTACACATACATATAAAAAAAGCCATTCTAAGATGCTGGGCGAAACCCTAGCAATGTGTTCACATGGTCATACAATTGTGTAAAATTTGTGACAGTGGGCCTTTTGGCACTTTTTAATTCTTGCATTTATTAAGTTCATTTAATGCCCTTTTATTTTCCTCCAACTTCATAGCATCCCCTGGGTGGAGAGTCTAGAGTTAGATGGGCTAAACCCTGCTTCATCACTTAACTGAGCGACCTGGGCACATCACTTCATGCTTCTGCGCCTTGGCTTCCTTACCTTTAAAAGGGCAGTAAGAAAAGCCACTTGTGCATATTGGTTTTATGGGGACTGAAACTCATACAATTTTGTAGGGCCTTCTTTAAGAGTAGAAAGATCAGTTGTGAAAGTGAACATTTAATAAATGAAAAAACAAGTTAGTACAAATTATAAAGTAAAATAAGCTGACCAAAAATACGAACATCACAAACCCAGGAGAACACCAAAGTACTTTTACTGATGAAGTGCCTGGCAATAATTGCCAACATATTTTACGTGCACACTCATCTCTTCACATGTTAGTGATATTTATTTTGAAGCCAACACAAACACAGAAAAGTTACTAGGACTTCCCTGGTGGTCCAATGGTTAAGACTCTGCTTCCACTGCAGAAGGCGTGAGTTTGATCCCTGCCAAGGAACTAAGGTCCTGCCTGACACAAAAAGGTTGCAAGTATAGTACCGGGATCTTTTCTTACCTTGAATAATTTGGAAGTAAGTTGCCAACCTGAGCCCCAGCACCCCCAAATACTTTAGTGTGCAATTCCTACAAACAAGGACATTTTCCTATACTACATAACAGTCAACATAAGGAAACGGACATTGAATAAAGCCAGGAAATAACATCTAATTTTATTGAATAACATCAGGAAATTAATACCTAATCTCTAGTTTTCACCTTTAAGTTTCATCAAATGCTCCAGTGAAATCATTGTAATAAAAGGACTCAGTCCAGAATTGCACGTTGCAATTCTTCACCATGTCACTTCAGCCTCTTGTTGTTTAGTTGCTCAGTTGTGTCTGACTCTCTGCAACTCCATGGACTGTAGCCTGCCAGGCTCCTCTGTCCATGAGATTTCCAGGCAAGAATACTGGAGTGGATTGCCATTTTCTCCTCCAGGGGATCTTCCCGACCCAGGGATCAAAACTGCATCTCTTGCATTGCAGGTGGATTCTTGACTGCTGAGCCACCGGGGAAGACCCACTTCAGCCTCTGTTGGTCAGGGAACCTTATCCTCAGTCTGTCCTTGCCTTTCACAATCTTGACACTTTTGAAGAGTTGTTATTTTGTAGCATGGTTTTCAGTCGGGTTTTGTCTGTGGATTTCTTGTGATTAGTCTCAGGTTACCTATCCTACTAGGACTGCCCCTGGAAGTGATGCCGTGTTCTTGATACGCCCTGGTATATTAGGGAGGACCCATTTCCATTTGTCCCAGGGTTCACTTTGGTAGTTGATTAAGGGGATTTCTGCTAGACTTTGCCATGTACCTGTTACTCTTATCCCCTTTGTAATGAATCAGTATTTCTTGGGGAAGTACTTTGAAACTATGTAAACATTCCTCCTCATACATTGAATATGTATGTTTGTGTATATATACGTATGAATTCATGGTCTCTTACTTTATTCAATGGCTTGTTATCTGTTACTTTCATTATTTATCTTGATGCTCAGATTGTCACAGACTTGTCAATGGGCATCCCTTCCAGCTGGGATCTATGTCCTTTTGACATGCCTGGGACTTCCAGGCATGTTGGTAAAGAATTTGCCTGCAATGCAGGAGACCTGGGTTCAATCCCTGGGCCAGGAAGATCCCCTGGAGAAGGAAATGGCAACCCACTCCAGTACTCTTGCCTGAAGAATTCCATGGACAGTAGAGCCTGGCAGGCTACAGTCCATGGGGTCAAAACAGTTGGACACGACTTAGCAACTAAACCACCACCAACTACCATCACTCCATAAACATCTTTTGTTTTCTGGTATATGAAGATATCACTTTTCCAGCCCCTGGAGTCAACCAGTACTAAAGAAGCTCTGATTTACTATTTTAGTGGGGAAGAGTATTTAAAAACCATGATCTGGATGCCAGACTCTTATTTGGAAACCAAGATCTGGAGACTTCCCTGGTGGTCCAGTGGCTAGGATGCTGTGCTTTCTATGCAGGGGGCCTGTGTTCGATCCCTGGTCAGGGAACTAGATCCCACATGCCATAGCCCTAGGATCCTACAACTGCAATGAAGATCAAAGATCCCGAGTGCCACAACTAAGACCCAGCACAGCCAAAAAAATTAATTAAATAAAACAATAATTTAGAAACCAAGATCTGCTAATTGCTATTAGGGTGCCACTGCTCTCAGGCCCTCCTAGAGCTAGGGAATATTCAAGTGTGCATGCATCCACACACACACACAGTTATATTTACTTATACATACTGAAAAACATGTGAAAGTGAATGTCACTCAGTCATGTCTGACTCTTTGCGACCCCATGGACTGCAGCATGCCAGGCTTCCCTGTCCATCAACAACTCCTGGAGCTTGCTCAAACTCATGTCTATCAAGTCAGTGATGCCATCCAACCATCTTATCCTCTGTCGTCCCCTTCTCCTCCTGTCTTCAATCTTTCCCAGCATCAGGGTCTTTTCAAATGAGTCAGTTCTTCACATCAGGTGGCCAAAGTATTGGAGTTTCAGCTTCAGCATCAGTCCTTCCAATGAATATTCAGGACTGATGTCCTTTAGGATGGACTGGTTGGATCTCCTTGCAGTCCAGGGGACTCTCAAGAGCCTCCAACACCACAGTTCAAAAGCATCAATTCTTCAGCACTCAGCTTTCTTTATGGTCCAACTCTCACATCCATATATGACTACTGGAAAAACCATAGCCTTGACTAGATGGACCTTTGTTGGCAAAGTAATGTCTCTGTTTCTTAATATGCTGTCTAGGTTGATCATAGCTTTCCTTCCAAGGAGCAAGCGTCTTTTAATTTCATGGCTGCAATCACCATCTGCAGTGATTTTGGAGCCCCCCAAAATAAGTCTCTCACTGTTTCCATCATTTCCCCATCTATTTGCCATAAAGTGATGAGACCGGATGTCATGATCTTAGTTTTCGGAATGTTGAATTTTAAGCCAACTTTTTCACTCTCCTTTTTCACTTTCATCAAGAGGCTCTTTAGTTCTTCTTTGCTTTCTGCCATAAGGGTGGTGTCATCTGTGTATCTGAGGTTATTCATATTTCTCCTGCAATCTTGATTCCAGCTTGTGCTATATCCAGCCTGGCATTTTGCATGATGTACTCTGCATATAAGTTAAATAAGCAGGTGGCAATATACAGCCTTGATGTACTCCTTTCCTGATTTGGAACCAGTCTGTTGTTCCATGTCTGGTTCTGACTGTTGCTTCTTGACCTGCATACAGATTTCTCAGGAGACAGGTAAGGTGGTCTGTTATTCCCAACTCTTTAAGAATTTTCAAGTTTGTTGTGATCCACACAGTGAAAGGCTTTGGCATAGTTAATGAAGCAGAAGTAGATGTTTTCCTGGAACTTGCTTTTTTCTTGCTTTTTTTCTTTTTTTTTTCCTTGCTTTTTCAGTGATCCAACGGATGTTGGCAATTGGATTTCTGGTTCCTCTGGCTTTTCTAAATCTAGCTTGAACATCTGGAAGTTCTTGGTTCTGTTGAAGTCTGGCTTGGAGAAATTTCAGCATTACCTTGCTAGTGTGTGAGATGAGTGCAATTGTGCAGTAGTTTGAACATTCTTTGGCATTTCCCTTCTTTGGGATTGGAATGAAAACTGACCTTTTCCATTCCTGTGGCCACTGTTGAGTTTTCCAAATTTGTTGGCATATTGAGTGCAGCACTTTAACAGCATCATCTTTTAGGATTTGAAATAGCTCCAAACTGGTTCCAAACCAGGATGGACTACAAATTGACAAAAAAGGAAGTAAGGAGACCAGTGAGGAAGTTGGATATAGTAGATGTCAAGCAAGAGGATGCTGGTTTAGACTAGTGATAGCATCTGCTTCACACAGCAATGTGAGAAAGAGAATCAGGATGTATTTTGGAGGGAGAGCTAACAGGACTTACTAATGGATTAGATGAGGTCAGACTTTGACTGGTCTAAATGGGTGGATGAGTAAGTTTGGGCTTTTGCAAATCGGTGCTTGAAGGGGCCATTTAGCTTAATGGGGAAGACTTTGGGAAGAATTAGTTTGTGTGTGTTTGGGAGCATCAATGTTGGCCATATTGGTTTTTAAAAATAATAATTCTTGAAAATAATAATAATAGAGTATCTATTGAGAGTTCAGATTTCAAATTGTCTCATAAAGTTATAAAATTTCTTACTGTGTTAAAATACACATAAGATTACGTTTGCCATTTTAGCCATTTTTAAGTGTACAGTTTAGTGGCATTAAGTACATTTACACTGTTATGCAACCATTACCAGCATCCATCACTAGCCATGTGAGTTTTGAGATATCTGCTAATCAACCCAAATGCAGTCCAGGAGACTTGGGTTTAGTCCCTGTGTCAGGAAGATCCCCTGGAGAAGGAAATGGCAACCCACTCCAGTATTCTTGCCTGGGAAATCCCATGGAGGGAGGAGCCTGGCGGTCTACAGCCCATGGGGTTGCAAGAGTTGAACCCGATTTAGCAACTGAACAACAACAATAAGGGAGAAAAACCTGAAAAACCCAAGTGGGGTTGTCCAGGAGCTCAGGATTGATATGGTCCAGAGGCATCATGAGATCACCTACAGAGAGAGTATAGAGAGAGAAGAAAAGAAGGTAAGGACAGAGCCCCCAACATTTATAAATGTGGGTAGGTCAGGACACTGAGAAAGAGCGTTAGTAAGGTGGGAAGAAAAAGCAGATATGTCTGGTATATGGAAGCCCTATTAGTTTTCTAGGTCTGCTATAATAAGCTATTACAGACTGAGTGACTTAAACAACAGAAATTTTTTCTTATAATTCTGAAGGGTAGAAGTCCAAGATCAAGGTGTTGGCAGGTTTGCTTTCTCCTGAAGCTTCTCTCTTTGGCTTGCTGATAGATGCCTCATACAGCCTTTCCTCAGCTTGCTTAAGAGTCTCTGTGGTGTCTTCCTCTTCCAGTAAGGACACTAGTCATATTGGATTAGGGCCCCACCCTTATGAATTCCCTTAACCTTAATTACCTCTTTAAATAGCCCTATCTCTAAAAATAGTCACATTGGGAGTTAAAGTGTCAACATAAAAATTTGGGGAGGGGGCGGATAAAATTCTGTCCATAAGAGAAGCCTATGGAAAAAAAATTGCTTCCAGAAGGTGGAAGGGGTCAACTGTGTCAAATGCAGCTGAGAAGTTGAGTAAGATAATAGTGGTCTACTGGCTTTGGCAATAAGTAGGTCATTGTAACCTTGGTCAGAGTATTAAGAAAAGACTAATTAGGGTTTCCCTGGTGGCTCAGTGGTAAAGAAACCTCTTGCCAATGCAGAGAACATGGGTTCCATCCTCTGTCATCATCATGGTCCCAGAAGATCCCACATGCCATGAAGCAACTAAGTCTGGGCCCCCAGACTATTGAGCCTGTGCTCTAGAACCTGGCAACTGCAACTCTAGAGTGGGGAGACTGCAACTACTGAGCCCAAAGGTTACAACTACTGAAGCCCACACACTCTAGAGTCTGTGCTCTGCAACAAGGGAAGCCCATGCACCGCCACTAGAGAGTAGCCCCTGCTCTCCACAACTAGAGAAAAGCCCACTAAGCAAAGAAGATCTGGCACAGCCAAAATTAAATAAAATTATATATAAAAAAGAAAATCCTGGAGTAAATCAAGAAGACATGGAAAGTGATCAAGTGGAGAAACACGTATAGCAATCTTTTCAAGTTTTGGTGCGAAAAAGAATTGAAAATTGGGGTAGTAGGAAGAGAAAGTGGGGTCATACATTAGTACAAAAAGAAGTGGAGTTAAATGTAAATTGAAGGGGATAATTCAGAAGAAAGAAAATCGTGGTGCAGGAGATTTAGAAAAGAATAATAACAAGAGTAAAATCCTTGAAGAGACTAAGAAGATGAAATTCAATGAAAAAGTAAAGTGGTTGGCCTTTGATGACTGGGACCTGTCCCGCACATTAACAGAAGTGAGGTTGACTACATCACTCGTTACATAATTTGCGGGGACCAGTGCAAAACGACAATGTGGGCTCTCTTGTTGAAAAATTTCAGACTGCAGCAGAAGAGCATTAATCCAAGCACTGCTGCTGCTACTGCTAAGTCGCTTCAGTCGTGTCCGACTCTGTGCGACCCCATAGATGGCAGCCCACCAGGCTCCGCCGTTCCTGGGATTCTCCAGGCAAGAATACTGGAGTGGGTTGCCATTTCCTTCTCCAGTGCATGAAAGTAAAAAGTGAAAGTGAAGTCGCTCAGTCGTGTCCGACTCTTAGCGACCCCATGGGCTATAGCCTACCAGGCTCCTCCGTCCATGGGATTTTCCAGGCATGAGTACTGGAGTCCTTCTAAGTCCGGGGACCCTGCGACTGCACAATTTATATACAGCACATGATGATGACAGAGGTAGACTGCTCTCTGGGTGAGTCCATTCTCCTCTTTGGGCCTCAGTTGACCCATGGGAGGGTTAGAGGAGATAACTAAGAACATTTCCCACTTCACCCTTCTACAAGCTGGGAGGTCACGCCCAAGGCGTAGGAACAAAGTTTGTGCCTTTTTTTTTCAATTCCAACCATGCCGAATTTGTGCCCAGGCCTTTCTGGAAGAAAGAAATCACTGCAGATGGTGACTGCACCCATGAAATTAAAAGACGCTTACTCCTTGGAAGGAAAGTTATGACCAACCTAGACAGCATATTAAAAAGCAGAGACATTGCTTTACCAACAAAGGGCCGTCTAGTCAAGGCTATGGTTTTTCCAGTAGTCATGTATGGATGTGAGAGTTGGACCATAAAGAAAGCTGAGCGCAGAAGAACTGCTGCTTTTGAACTGTGGTGTTGAAGACTCTTGAGAGTCCCTTGGCCTGCAAGGAGATCCAACCAGTCCATCCTAAAGGAGATTAGTCCTGGGTGTTCATTGGAAGGACTAATGTTGAAGCTGAAACTCCAATACTTTGGCCACCTGATGCGAAGAGCTGACTCATTTGAAAAGACCCTGATGCTGGGAAAGATTGAGGGCGGGAGGAGAAGTGGACGACAGAGGATGAGATGGTTGGATGGCATCACCGACTCAATCAATGGACATGGGTTTGGGTAAACTCCGGCAGTTGGTGATAGACAGGGAGGCCTGGCGTGCTGCAGTTCATGGGATCGCAAAGAGTCGGACACGACTGAGCGACTGAACTGAACTGAACTTTCTGGAAGGCTCCAAAAAGCGTCTGGTGACCATAGCAACTCACACCAAACTCTGGGGCCTTCCGCTCCGCCCACCGCTTCACGAACGCGCTCTTTGATTGGCTCAGCAGGTCGACCAATGGCCGGCAAAGCGGGCTATATGCCGCGCGGTCAATGGCCGTAGGCTCGAAGCGGGGCGGGACGTGAGAGTGAGCGGGCGGGCTTGGGCCGTGCGGCGCCTGCGTATTTCCGGCTCCGCTGCGGAAGGCGGAGGATCGGAGCCATTGGACCGGGCGCCATCCGAAGGGTCGGGGAGCGCGGGACGCGAGTGCGGAGCTCGGATTTCGGAGCGTGGCTGGCGGCTGGCACGATGGGCGGAGAGCAGGAGGAGGATCGGTTCGACGGCATGTTGCTGGCCATGGCGCAGCAGCACGAGGGCGGCGTGCAGGAGGTAACGGCCCGCGCGGCGTTGGCTGGGCCCGGCCTACCTGGGGGAGGGCCCCAGCCACGCTCCCTCCGTCCTTCCCTGCCTTCGAGAAGCCGAGCTACACCCCTGGGCCTTGCGGGCTCTGGGTTTCCCCTCCACATTCTTACTGCACTCGAGCTTCCGGTCTGGCCTACTCGTACCAAGTCTTTCACTCGTACAGGCCTGGTCCCCCCGACACCGCTCAGTAGTTTCTGCCTTTGCAGCTCCGGCGTCGCTGCACCCGCCCCCTGAAAAGCCCCAGAGTTTTGGGATTTCTCCCCCCTCCCCCATGCTTTCGGCTCCGTTTCTCCTCTGGTGGCCGCACCCGAAGAGCATCCGTTGGGATGAACCTTTCTAAGCATTGCCACTTGCCTGTACGGAGACTTGGAGTGAGCAAAAGAATGTGAGAGTAGGAGGCGATATTAATACGTGGTGTTTGAATGGGGGAACGGGAGGCCTTATGGTCACGATTGTTTTACACCGCACCTACCAACTTGGGACCCTTCCACGTCTCCAAGCCTCATTTTCTTTATTTGAGACACAACTACTAATCCTTATTTCCTGAATTTGTAGGAGAGTAGTGTCTTGAAGGGAGGGACGGTGAGGAATTCTTAGTAACCAGGCTTGAACAGTCAGCAAGTATTTGTTCGAGTGATTGATGTGTGCAGGAACATAATTCCTTCATAGTTACCAGACCTAGTAATACAGAGTGGATGAAAGATAAGGACTAACTTAGAAGAGGTTCTGGAATTGGTGTTTTGAACCATGGAAAAGTTCAAAAAGTAGAAAAGCCTGTCAAGATCAGGCTTTTTATTAAAGACACTGAAGGAACTTGCCCAAGATCATCTAACAGGCTCCTGACCTGGAGGGGACTAGCATCCTTAGGCCAGTGTGTGCTTTCCACAGACCATTTCGGGTTCTGTGTCTCTCTGGGGATAAAAGTTTCGAGCTTTTCTTTCCCGTTTCTCATTCAGGTAGGTACCTGTGGTGACCACGGACTCCTAAGCCCTTTGAGGTCAGAAGAGGACTATTAATTTGCGGATGTGAAAGGCTCCGTCTCCCTACCCACCCCCCCAATTGTTGACACAACCGGATTTGGAGTGTATTCATTTTTGAGTGAACTGAAAAAAGTGTGTAGAAGCAGGAATTGAAACCATTGAGATAAAATCTAGCATCAGATTTAGAACCACTCTCTTGGGCAAATAAAAGGGCTTAGTTATAGATGCTAACCTTAGGTCACCACTAGATCGTTTGGTTCTTCAGAATGTTTACTGAGCATGTACTCTGAGTCAGGTCTGGTGCTGGGCACTGAGGATGTTGACAGAATCATGGTTTATGGTGCCTGCTTATGAGGACTTCACTCTCCCACAGAGGGTCTCTTGCTCTGGACCAGACACTGCTAGGGACCTCACCAAGGATCCTCACCTATATCCCTGGAAATAGGTCTTGCTGCTGTTTCTCTTTTCTGGAGTTAAGAAACTTTCCTAAGGTCACAGAGCTCATGTATATCAGTCTTGATACCCAAACTGATGCTCTTAAACCACTTGGCTACCCAGCCAGAATTAGTTGGTCTGAACCTTCTTTCAAGTGGCTTCATTTGTTCCCACTTCTAGCTCTGCCCTAGTAACTCAGCCAGTGCCACTCTGGATGGGTTTTTTACTATGTGGAGAGGAAAGGTGGGCCCCAGGTATTTCAAGCCCTAGATGCCCATATCCTCAGGCTGCCTCTAGCACCACAAAAAATGTGAAATATATATACACATGCACACAAGAAAATGGGAAATCTGGGACTTCCTGATGGTCCAGTGGTTGAGAATTGGCTTGCCAGTGCAGAGGACACGGGTTCGATCCCTTGTCTGGGAAGGCCCCACATTGTCGTGGAGCAGCTAAGCCTGTGTGCCACAACTGCTGAGTCCATGCCTAAAGTCCATGCTGTCCAAGAGAAGCCACTGCAGTGAGAAGCCTGTATACCACAATGAAGAGCAGGCCCTGCCCACCACAACTAGGAGAAAGCCTGTGGGTCACAACGAAGACCCTGTGCAGCCAAAAATAAATTAAAAAGAATGAGAAATCTGCCTTTCAAGTGATCTTGGTAAAGTTAGTTTAGGCTTCCTGGCAGAAATGACTAAGGCCGGGCCTGTGAGGAGGATGTTTCCTCAGTTGAGAGGCTCGGGGTGAAACAGTCTAGTCCCAGGTTCCCTCCTAGGCTAAGAGAGTTAGCTTCCATGCAGTTGAAGGGCTCCCAATATGGCATCGCTCCAGCTTCTGTCTTTGTCTCCTTTCAGCTGGTGAACACTTTCTTCAGCTTCCTTCGACGCAAAACAGACTTCTTTGTTGGAGGAGAAGAAGGCATGGCAGAAAAGGTGAGTGTTGGGGGCCAGTATCCTTTGGGCGGCTCTGTTTCTCCAGAAGAGCTTACCTGGCCTTCTTTGGCATACTTATAACTGTCAGCAGAAGTAAAATGCCAAGGGCAAAGAGTCGGGGAAGGGAAGCAAGCCATCATTTATTAAAGCCCCTCACCTTGCCAACTGCGTTACCTACCCTATTTCCCATGGTCCTTTAACCGTTTGAGGAGCAGGTGTTACTGTCCCCATTTACAAATGAGGAAATTGGTGTGAGTTATAGGAGAGCCAGGGTTGTCCAAATTCTTGAACTGAGTTATGGGAGAGCCAGGGTTGGATCCAGAGTCTCATGTAAAACTGCCTTCTGCCCCTTACACAACGCTTCTTGGTTCCTTTTCTCCATTGAGAAAAGTAAAAGCGTTAGTCTCTCAGTTATGTCCGACTCTTTGTGACCCCATGGACTGTAGCCCTCCAAGCTCCTCTGTCCATGAAATTCTCCAGGCGAGCATACCGGAGTGGGTAGCCATTCCCTTCTCCAGGGGATCTTCCCAACCCAGGGATTGAACCTGGGTTTCCTGCATTGCAGGCAGATTCTTTACCGTGTGAGCCACCAGGGAAGCCCAGGTTTTCTCTAATTACCTCATTGGGAGATGAGAGCAGGCAAATGTTAGAAATTGAGCTTAGAAGACAGAGGTATAGGAAAACTCAAAGCCAGCCAATCCTAGTCTTCTCAGATTCTCTGACCCAAAGTTCAGGAATGTGAGAATAGTGATGGTGGTTTTTTTTTTTTAATTGTCTATTTCCTATATGTGTGTGTATATATATATATTTTAGGTTCTTTTCCGTTATAGGTTATTATAAGAAATTGAATATAGTTCCCTGTGCTATACAGTAGGTCCTTGTTTTTTTTTTTTTTTTAATCTATTTTGTATATAGTAGTGTGTGTCACGGAGAAGGCAATGGCACCCCGCTCCAGTACTCTTGCCTGGAAAATCCCTTGGACAGCAGAGCCTGGTGGGCTGCAGTCCATGGGGTCGCTAAGAGTCGGACATGACTGAGCGACTTCACTTTGACTTTTCACTTTCATGCACTGGAGAAGGAAATGGCAACCCACTCCAGTGTTCTTGCCTGGAGAATCCCAGGGATGGGGGAGCCTGGTGGGCTGCCGTCTATGGGGTCGCACAGAGTCGGACACGACTGAAGCGACTTAGCAGCAGCAGCAGTGTGTATCTGTTAATCCCAAATCCCCAGTTTACCCCCCCACCTTGGTAACCATAAGTTTATTTTCTATGTTTGTGGATCTAGTTCTGTTTTGTAAATAAGTTCATTTGTATCATTTTTTTAGATTCCACATATAAGTGATATCATACGATATTTGTCTTTCTCTGACTTACTTTAGTTAGTATGATAATCTAGGTCCATCCGTGATGTTGCAAATGGTATTATTTTATTTTATTTTTTTAATGGCTGAGTAATATTCCTCTGTGTGTGTGTACACCACATCATCTTTATGCATTCATGTGTCATTGGACATGTAGATGTCCAATAGCTTTCATGTCTTAACTGTTGTAAGTAGAGCTGCTGTGAACATTGGAGTGTATGTATCTTTTCAAATTAGAATTTTTGTCTATTCTGAATATATGCCTAGGAGTGGGATTGCTGGATCATATGGTAACTCTTATTTTTAGTTTTTTAAGGAATCTCCATACTGTTCTCCATGGTGGCTGCACCAACTTACGCTTGCACCAACAGTGTAGGAGGGTTCCCTTTTCTCCACATCCTCTCCAGCATTTATTATTCGTAGATGTTTTGATGATAGCCATTCTGACTGCTGTGAGGTGATTCCTGAGGATTGTGCTTTGTGGTACAGGTTCTGAGACTTTGAATGTCTTCTGATTCCCTAGATTGTAATTATATTTTTGAAGATTGGTAAATAATGAAGAAGATGTCATTTCACTGACCTGTGAAAACTTGACAGTCGTTTTCAGTTAAACAGGAGACGTAGTAAACAAAAGGAGACATTTTTACAAACTGCTTCCTGCTGCCTCAGAGTTCTAACAAGCAGAGATGCTTGATAATGTGTCTTGGTCTGAGGCTACTCTGTTGTAAGAACATCGTCCTGGAGTAGGAGTCCTGGGTTCTTGGTCTAGCTGTGTGGCCTGGTTGATTTCCTACCAATTCTCTGGTCTTTTTAATCTTCACACCTGTCAAGCAGAAGAAGGTGGACTCACTGACCTTTAGGACCCTTTCTGGCTCAAATATGCTTTCTGTATTAGCACTAGCACCTCCTATTTTTCTGTGGGCCAGACTTCCATAAAATATCATAAAATATCAGCATTCATTCATTTAATTAGTATGTATTGAGCACTTAACGCTTTGCCTGTGTTAGTTACTGTAACAGAGCCATCGGGATAGCAGAGGTGAATACAGACATGGTCTTTGTTTTCGTGGATCTCTCTGTGTAGACCTTTTACTAAACTCTACTCCCCCCACCAAAAAAAAGACAGTGAGGAAGTGGTGGGTGTTTGGGTAGGAGTCCTAGGAGCATAAAATGGCAACTAACCTAGGTTGGGGGCTCAAGGAAGACGCTGAGGAAGAGGTGCCTGAGGTATGAAGGGTGAGTAAGGTAGCAGGCAGAAGAGAGAGAGATGAACAATATTGAGAAGTGGTGTCTCGGCCGTATCACAAGGGTGATGGTAGCTGTTCTGTGTTGGATGTCTGCTGGTTCCTCTGTTATGCTCCTTGCCTCTTTGTTCCCTTAGAGTGAGCTCTTTCCCAGGAGGTTGGTTGGACTTTCAGGCAGGCAGAAACCTGTCCAGCCTTCCCAGCTGGTCTCCAGTTGTAACACCAGTAACTCCTTTGTGTTGAGGACCTGCTGTGCACCGGGCTACCAGATAAGTCCTTTCCAACTGTATTGGTTGAGAGCATGTTCTCTGAAGCTAGGCAGATGTGGTTGAATTCTGGTGTGCCCCTCTCCCTGCTTGACAACTGTGGCTTTGGATGAATCACATTCTGAGCCTCATTCCCCCCTGCTGCCCCCGGAAGAGGGGATAATCTTTCACAAGGCTGTTGTGAGGATAAAAAATGTCGCTGGCACATGAGAGTACAAGTTCACAGTCCCTTTTTTGAACCTCTTGGGGCCAGATGTATTTTGGAATTTAGAGTTCTTTGGATTTTAAGGTTAAATATGCACTATATTGCCTCCTAAAATCCAAAAGAATTCTAAATCTCAAAACACGTCTGGCCCCAATAGGTTCAAAAAAGGGACTGTGAACTTGAATTCTTGGGCTTCCCTGGTGGCTCAGATGGTAAAGAATCTGCCTGCAATGCAGGAGACCCTGGGTTGGATCCCTGGGTCTGGAAGATCCCTCAGAGAAGGGAATCGCTACCCACTACCTCTAGTATTCTTGCCTGGAGAATTCCATGGACAGAGGAACTTGGCAGGTTACAGTCCATGGGGTTGCAAAGAGTCAAACACGACTGAGCGACTAACACTTTCACAGTTCGTATACTGTATATAATATACTCTACTCCAGTCCAGGGGTCAGGAGCAGCATAATGTAATGAAACATTGATATTTCTGCAGAGAAGTGTATATCCATATTTATGCCAAGATATGAAGACCGTAAATACCTTCATGCTTCAAACTTGGAGAAACACAAAAACACTTCAGTTTTTATAGATTTTGAGGCTAGGCATTATGGATTTGCATAAAGGCCATAATGATCAAATCAGTATGTTATTGACATAGGAAGAGACAAATAGACTAGTGAAACAGAGAACTCAGAAAAAGTCTAACTTTAAGATGTGTCCAGTAAGGTAATTCAGTTCATAGGCAAAGGATGATTTAATAAGTCATTCTGCTACAACTGGCTATTTGTAAAAGCACCAAAAGTGTAAGACCATTTGTTTTATTCATATGTGTGTGCTTACTAAGTCACTTCAGTTGTGTCTGACTGTTTGCGACCCTATGGACTGTAGCCTGCCAGGCTCCTCTGTCCATGGGATTTTCCAAGCACGAATACTGGAGTGGGTTGCCATGCCCTCCTCCAAGGGATCTTCCTGGCTCAGGGATCGAACCTGTGTGTCTTATGTCTCCTGTATTGCCAACTAGTGCCACCTGGGAAGCCTGTTGTACCCATATCTAAAAATAAATTGCAGATCAAGAAGAGCTTAGTAAGGAAAGCTAGGAAACTAGGTATAACCTTGTGTGGAAGAGACCTAGCAAGGATGGAAACCTGGAAGCTATAGAATAAAAGATAGCCGTTTGTTTCTTCAGATATAGAAACTGTGGCAGAAGAGACACAATGACAAATAGTCATTTGAACAACAATAGATCTGGAAAAAACGTGCAATGCAGAGGACAGATGAAATTTAGGAGCCGATTTAATATGCAGGAACTCTTGTAAGTTGACAAGAAAAGGATAAATGGAAAAATGGGCCATTCCATGAGGAGCATATGAAAAGATGCTTACATTCAGTAGTAATCAAGGAAATGTAGGTGAACTAAACAGTGAGATGGCCTTTTTGTCTGGTCAAACTGACAAAAATGTATTTTTTTAATTGCTTCTAGGGATGTGGGAAAAAAGGGTACTCTGCAGACATTGCTGGTAAAAGTGGATTATAGTTCTTTGTTATTATAAAAGAAGCTCAGTATCACTAGTCATTAGAGAAAGGCAAATAAAAACCACAGTGAGATGTCACCTCACACTCGCCAGGATGGATTCTGTCAGAACCCCCTGAAAACACTTAAGTGTTGGATAAGGTTGTGGAGAAATTGGGACTCTTGTGCACTATTAGTGGGAATTTAAAATAGTGCAGCTGCTGTGGAAAACAGTATGGCAGTGCCTCAGAAAATTTAAAAATAGAACTGCCATGTGATCCAGCAATCCCATTTGTCCCCTGAAATTGGAAGCAGGATCTTTTTTTTTTAAATTTTTGTCTGTGCTGAGGCTGAATTACTGCATGGACTTTCTCTAGTTGTGGCAAGTGGGGGCCTCTCTCTAGTTGAGGTGCATGGGCTGCTCGTGGCGGTGGCTTTTCTTGCAGCGGAGCGTGGTCTCTAGGGCGAACGGGCTTCCATAGTTGCAGCACATGGGCTCAGTAATTGCGGTTCTCAGGCTCTAGAGCTCAGGCTCAGTGGTTGTGGTGCCCGGGCTTAGTTGCTGTGCGGCATGTGGGATCTTCTTGGATCAGGGATCGAACCTGTGTCTGCTGCATTGGCAGGTGGGTTCTTTACCACTGAGCCACCAGGGAAGCCCTGAAAGCAGGATCTTGAAGAGAGATTTGCACACCCATAGCAGCACTGTTCATAAGAGCCAAAAACTGGAAGCAATCCAAGCATTCATTGACAGATGAAGCAACAAAATGTCATACATCCATGTGATATAAGATTATTCGGGCTTCCCTGATGGCTCAGCAGGTACAGAATCTGCCTGCAATGCAGGAGACACAGGAGATGCAGGTTCAATCCCTGGGTCAGGGAGATCCCCTGGAGGAGGAAGTGGCAATCCATTCCAGTGTTCTTGCCTGGAAAATTCCATGGACAGAGGAGCCTGGCAGGCTACAGTCCATGGAGTTGCAGAGTCAGACACGACTGAGCACACACATACATATATATTATTCAGCCTTCTAAAGGAAGACAGACAAGAGCACTTACTGAATTAGTCCATTTATATGAAGTTGTAGAACAGGAGTGTGACTTCTCCCTCAGACGTGTCCCCCCACTCCATGGTCAGGTCCAGGACCTCATGCCTTTGGGTTTAGCTTAAATATCTCTCAGGAGTCTTCCTTGGCCAGTCTGGTGGGACCCACTCTTTACTCTCCTGTCACCCAGGCTAGGTCAGAGAAAGCTGTGTTCAGGTATGCCCACCAAACACTCTGGGGCCTAGAACTGGCCCAGCCCTCCTCACCCCTTCCTCACTCTGCTGGGCTCTGGTTCCCAAAGACAAGTCCAGCGACAGAAGCTTGACTCTGACAGTCTGCCAGTTGGCACCCTGAGTAGGCTACAGTCTCACAGGGGTCTCTGTCTGGGCCTGGGCCCAGGTAAAGCCAGTGGGAAGAGGCTAGGAGGAGGGGTCAGAGGCTGCTGTGACTGGCCTTGACTCTGCCTGGTGGTTCAGCTCTGCCCTCATCTGCTTCCAGGAGCTGGGAAGGAACAGGACGCATGGGACATGATTCACTGGAGCTGGGAGAGGGCACAGCCCCGCTTCTGCCTCCCCTTGGCCACTGGTTAGCAGATGGCCTGAGTTCAAGGTCTCCCTGATTAGGGTGGAACAGCCTCTGCTGGTGTAATTGGGCCATGACCAACCCCTTCTGTTGACAGCACAGTGGCCTTCAGGTGGCTCATTTCTTTCTTACACACACCTCATTTTGTTAACCCATTTGGTTTTGGGGTGCCTTTGGTACCCTTTAACCTCGAAGAGTGTGGAGATGCTGTAATGTGGCATGAAGTTGGAGGTTTGAGGGTAACAGGAGGAATTGGTACCCAATGAATGAGAAGCCACAGGGCATCTGGCAGAGCCCTAGGCCTAGGAGCCCATGGCTGACTTCGGTGACCCTGAGCCCCACGTGGTTCCCCTCAACTCTTGCAGATCAATTTCCCTCCAGCTCTAGCTCAGAGATTCTTGAAAGACGGTTTGTTGACCACTGATGATGTGGTGGGTGCCCTGCGAGGCCTCCTCCAGGTGTGTGGCTTGACACGGAGTTTGGTTTCCTACATTGGGTAAATTTGTGAGCCTGGCAAAGGTGAAGAGGTGAAATTCAACAGACATTTGAGCTGGTCCTGGAGAATAAGAAGCTGTTTGCGAGGTGACGTGGGAATAGAGGCAAGGATGTTCTAGGCAAAGAACAGCTACGAAAGACTGCTTTTAGAAATAATACTATAGAAGCAACAGAGAGATGACCTCAGGGTTCCATAGGTAGAAGGAGTAGGCCAGGATCTCAGATGTAGGTATGACTCAAGTATGCATGAGAATTGGCCAGGAGGGCTTGTTAAGAGTACAAATTGCTAGGCCATACCCCTGGAATT
Organism: Okapia johnstoni; assembly: GCA_024291935.2. Taxonomy (NCBI): domain Eukaryota; kingdom Metazoa; phylum Chordata; class Mammalia; order Artiodactyla; family Giraffidae; genus Okapia; species Okapia johnstoni. The sequence continues at coordinate 7,961,770 of JAGTYA010000024.1, read as the reverse complement.
TCTGATTCAGTAGGCCTGGAGTAGGGCCTGAGGTTCAGCATTTCTAACAAATTCTGGGTAATGCTAAAAACTTCTGTGTATCGGGGACCACACTTCAGGAGCTTCTGGTGTAAAACATGAGGGGTAACCATTACTCCTGTTGTTATCTTCATAGCAGAGAAGGTGCTTCTCCACCAGCTGACCCTGGGTTAGCCTCAGCCAGGCAGGGGGTGTTGGGAAGCCAGTGGTTCATATGCGGTCGGTTTGTGGCTAGGACTGTGCCAATCTCTTGACAAGTGTCATATACAGCTCTTCATGACGGCTGATGAAACTGAGGCTTAGAGAGGTCAAAGTCGTTCCCTTGCCCAAGGCCACAGAGCCAGACCAGGTGGTAACAGTATTGGGCCACAGAGGGAGGCAGCTAGCACGAAGCAGGTTAGAAGCATCCTAGGAAGGTGTCATGGGAGAGGATAGATTTGAAATGGATAGCTTACAGGCTGGGGGGAGGAAGACGCTGGCATTTTCCCTCCAAAAAGCTCTTTCTGGCCTGAGAGCTGAGGAAAAGCTTCTCAGGGGCTGAGGCTGGAGTTCTGACAACTTCACTCAGCTGTGAAGGACTTTCAAAGCACTTCCCATTTGATCTGCCTGAAATTCCTGTGAGGTAGGGACTCATCCTCGCTGATTAGGACTCTGAAGCTCCCAGGGGATCTTCCCGACCCAGGGATCAAACCTGCATCTCCTGCATTGGCAGGCAGATTGTTTAACCACTGAGCCACCAGGGAAACCCATTAATACCATTAATAGGTTAAGTAATTTGCCAAAAATAGAATAGCTAGTGTGTGACAAAGCCTGGATTAGAATGCAGAGACATTACTTTGCCAACAAAGGTCCATCTAGTCAAGGCTGTGGTGTTTCCAGTGGTCATGTATGGATGTGAGAGTTGGACTGTGAAGAAAGCTGAGCGCAGAAGAATTGATGCTTTTGAACTGTGGTGTTGGAGAAGACTCTTGAGAGTCCCTTGGCCTGCAAGGAGGTCCAACCAGTCCATCCTAAAGGAGATCAGTCCTGGGTGTTCATTGGAAGGACCGATGTTGAAGCTGAAACTCCAATACTTTGGCCATCTCATGCGAAGAGTTACTCATTGGAAAAGACCCTAATGCTGGGAAGGATTGGGGGCAGGAGAAGGGGACAACAGAGGATGAGATGGCTGGATGGCATCACCGACTCGATGGACATGGGTTTGGGTAGACTTTAGGATCTGGTGATGGACAGGGAGGCCTGGCGTGCTGCGATTCATGGGGTGTCAAAGAGTCGGACACGACTGAGGACTGAACTGAACTGTCCAACTTCAGTGTTGGGTTTCAGTCCCTGGACTGCCTTTTTTTTTTTTCCAGTGATTGCTGTTTATTGAAGCAGATACTTTGCAGGTATTCTCATTACAACTCAATGAGATAGATGTGTATTAAATCCCATTTTAAAGATGTGGAAACTGAGGTTCTAAGTGCAGTGTCTTGCCCAGGCAGTCAGAAGTGGGACTGGCATCATGTCTTGGAACGTGTCTTCTCCTCTGATGCCTCATCGTCTTCTCTTCCTTCCTCAGCTTATCACACAGACCTTCAACCACCACAACCAGCTGGCACAGAAGGCCCGGCGGGAGAAGCGAGCTCGGCAGGAGACTGAGCGGCGGGAGAAGGCAGAGCGGGCAGCCAGGTTGGCCAAGGAGGCCAAGTCGGAGACCTCTGGGCCCCAGATCAAGGAACTGACTGATGAGGAGGCCGAGAGGCTACAGCTGGAAATTGACCAGGTAGGAGTGGGCCTCCCTCCCCTACCCCCTGACCCCCATGGACACTAGAAGTGGGGCCTCTCTTGCCAGCTGTTTTCCCCTTTGCCACAGAAAAAGGATGCCGAGAATCAGGAGGCCCAGCTCAAGAATGGCAGTCTTGGCTCACCAGGGAAGCAGGTGAGATGGACTGGAGGGGTTTGGGAACTTCTGGGGCTCTTCAGCCACTCCCTTTTTCTGGAAGGCCCACCCCCCATTCCCGTAGCTTTGGGAATCCTCCCCGTACTCCAGGATCCCACATTGGACCAAAGTGGGTTAAAAAAACCCCCTAAAGCTCACTGGCTTAATTTAAGCCTTGGCAGGGGAGCCAGGGAGCCAGAGATGGGCAGTGCTGCATGGACACCATGCGGGTAGGCTAGGGTCTGCGGTGGGTTTCTCTGACGTGCCTGGGGCATGTTCTCTCTCCCGCTCCCACATAATCCTTGGGCCACTCCTTCAGCTCTTCAGAGGTTCTGCTCTGAGGCTGGGTGCCCACCCTCCAGACAGAGAAGAAGGAAGCTGATCATTTGGCAGGCTGGTTTTCCTTTGGAACAACTCTGCTGGCAGCTACCTCCTGACCTGCTCTGGGCTGGGCTTCTTTCCTCAGTCCCTTGGCTGGGACTGCCAGCTGGGTCCCCAGGGTGCGTCTCTGACTACCACCACCCCCCAGCTGTCCCACGTTCTCCCCATCTGAGCTCCTCTCAGGCAGAGCCGGCAGAGAGCCAAACAGGTTTTACCTCTGACTCCCAGTGGGCCATGGATTGGGCAGGGACCAGGTCTTCTGTGTTGTCTGTGGCTGTATGTGCCGTGCCAGCCAGTGGGGTTCAGACTGGGTCTGTCAGGCAAGTAGCCGAGCACCCCAATTGTGAGCAGGAGGCCGAGGAGGACGAGGAGGAGGAGGATGAGAAGGACAAAGGGAAACTGAAGCCCAACCTCGGCAATGGGGCGGACCTGCCCAGTTACCGCTGGACCCAGACCCTGTCAGAGCTGGACGTGAGTGTGGGGGCTGGGGCGGCGGGGAAGGAGCCGGCCTGGGGCCCCTCCTAACTTCTCCTGCTCCGTGCAGCTGGCCGTGCCCTTCCGCGTGAACTTCCGGCTGAAGGGGAAGGACGTGGTGGTGGACATCCAGCGGAGGCATCTCCGGGTGGGGCTCAAGGGACAGCTGGCGATCGTGGATGGGGAGCTCTACAACGAGGTGAAGGTCGAGGAGAGCTCATGGCTCATCGAGGACGGCAAAGTGGTGACGGTGCATCTGGAGAAGGTGCGAAAGGCCCTGCCTCCTGGCCTATGTCCTGATTGGCTGTTCCTGAACTTGGGGGCCCTGCTGGGGGCCTGATGGGCCGTATTTTATTTCATCCCCACAATAAGACTTTTATAGTATGTCTGGCACATTTTAGAGTCAGAAAACGGGCAGCTCAAGATATCTGCCCAACTTTTGCCTCTAGGCGAGGGTGGAGTTAAGGATCAGAATTGTCTTTAGTACCAAAGCCTTTTCCTTTCCATTAGGTTTTTGTTGTTGTTCTACCAGTTTCTTGCTACCAACCCATCTCCCTCCACCCTCATGCACACATGCTCAGTCATGTAACCCCATGGACTGCAGCCTGCCAGGCTCCTCTGTCCATGGACTTTTCTAGGCAAGAATAAGGGAGTAGGTTGCCATTTCCTTCTCCAGGCCCATTAGGTTTTTTCCTAGTTTTTATTTTGGGTCTTTGTTGCCATGTGCGGGATCTTCCTTGTAGCATGTGGGATCTTTGGTTGCGGCACATGAAATCTAGTTCCCTGACCAGGGATCAAACCTGGGCCCCCTGCCTTGGGAGCTCGGAGTCTTAACCACTGGACCCACCAGGGAAGTCCCTCCATTAGGTTTGTATCGATACAAGCATTCAATTCAACAAATACTTGAACACCTACATGCCAGAGACTGTTCTAAGTGCTGGAGGGAGAACAGCGAACAAGACGTAGAAAACTGTGCCCCTCGGGAAGCCCGCGTTCTCCCCCTCCCCCTCTCAGAGAACTGGGATACAGACCCCAGTAAACGAACATGGTCTCTGTGAAGTGCCAGGGCCCAAGGAAAGTGTCCCATGGCACGTACTGCCTGGCCCGGCCTACCTGACCTGCCTTGGCTGCCTCTCACTCACCCGTCTGTGCCCTCCCCCTTGCATTTCCTCCCACCTGGAATGTCCTTCCCTGCTTTTTAACGTGGTTCATGCATGTCATTTAAGGCCCAGCCCATGTGTGTCGTCCTAACCTCTCCCTCCACCCTGGATGAGTATCTCCCTCTGTACTTTATTCTTTCCCTTATCATGCTGACTGTCTCCGTGTCTGTCTCCCCCAGCCACCTGGGAGGGCAGAGGTCTTGCCCATCTGCCCCTAGGTCCCAGTTCAGGCCTCACAGTTGCCTGATGCAGGATGTGGCTGGGAGAGAGTTTGGTTCTGAAAGAGCTGAGGGGTGGTCACCAGGGTCAAGAGCGAACCACCACCCATCCCCGGGTGGTCCTCCTCTTCCTCTCAGATCAACAAGATGGAGTGGTGGAGCCGCTTGGTATCCAGTGACCCCGAGATCAATACTAAGAAGATCAACCCTGAGAACTCCAAGGTGAGCCCAGGCTGGTTGGAGGACCTGCGGTCGGGAGGTGTGGGGCCTGGGTGGCCCCAGGGCTTCCCCCACCCTGTCACTTTCTGGCCCCCAGCTGTCAGACTTGGACAGTGAGACCCGTAGCATGGTGGAGAAGATGATGTACGACCAGAGACAGAAGTCCATGGGGCTGCCGACCTCGGATGAGCAGAAGAAACAGGAGATTCTGAAGAAGTGAGCGATGCAGAGATGAGGGTTTGGGGAGGTGTCTACGGCTGGGACCTGGGTGACAGCAACAAGTGTTTACTGAGCAGAAACAGGAGCTGCCCCGCCCCTTCCAGGATGAGTCAGCCAAGTTTATGGCTTTATAGCCTTGGCTTGCCTCCCCTAATCACTTACTGAGGTCATCTTGAGGGCAAGGCCACCGCAGGGTAGGAAAGGGTAATAGGCGGTCACCGTCACCAACAGAAAAAGCAGTGCCAGTGTTGGCACCTCAGCATCCAGCCTCGGGGAGACCTTGGGGCCCCCACTCCTGCCCGACATGGCACCATGTTGCTGAGAGTTCTAGACAGATTAGACCTCATGTTGGAGGCTGAAAGAGAGGGACAAATTTGGGGGAGACGGATGGCCTGTCTCACCTTCCTGCTTTGTTTCCGCAGGTTCATGGATCAGCATCCAGAGATGGACTTTTCCAAGGCCAGATTCAACTAGCCCCTGGGTTTGCTCCCCTGAACTCTCCAGGCTGAGCTCCCAGCCCCCCACTTTCCTCTCCCACCCTCCCTGGGACTGGTGGGCCGCAGGGCCAGGGCAGGCACGGGGCTGGCCGGCACACACAGGTCCCAGGCCATCATGGGAGAAGGGCTGGGGCCTTGGGGGGTCTTGGCCTGCTGTTACACATTAAAACCATTTACCTAGTTCCACTCCTGTCCTCTCTTCCTCAGGCCTCTTAGACCTGCTGCTGGGACCTGGGGGCTTGCTTACTCACCCAGGGTCTGCCATGTGATCTAGGGCAAGTCCTTGCCCCTTCCTGGGCTCAGTTTCTCATTACTTAGAGGATTCAGACAAGGCTTTTAGTCTGTGTGTGATTTTGAACAAAAGGGGTTACAGGCATCAAACATATGTCAGATGCTTCAAGGTGCCCATGACTCAGCAGCGTTTAAGACCAGCCTGACTTGATTCCGTTTTCAGCTCTGAGACAGTTTCCCACTGCACTGGGTCTGTCCTCCAGTCGTGGAGCAAGGGTTTCTAAAACTACACACTACTACCCAGAGGCAGAGAGCAGCAAAGGCTAGGGGCACCACCTAGGCTTCAGATGGGCTGGCTATGTGTGTGGTGGGGATCTGGCTGGGAAGGCAGGGGAAAGCTCATTGGAGCCTGTTGTGTCTTTGACCTGGACCCTTGCAGATTTTAGGGCTTCTCAGAGTGAGCCCCTGTGGCTGTGCTAGGGCTAGAGAGGTGTTCTCTTTTGCCCCAATCCAGCCACCAGAGCTGACCCTTGCCCCCCTTTGGCAGGAAGTACAGGTCACAGTGCAGAGTGCCATAGAGGTTATGGTAACAAGAAGAAAGGGTTCACTTGCCCAGCGTACTATGCCCTGTGAGCCACAGGTGACCCCTGAATTTTTGGGACACAGCATATCTGTCCTTTTGGCATCTCAGAATAGCTTGTTAAAGACTTAAGCTATGCAGTATTTGGCTTTGTCTGTTTATCAAACTTACAAACCCCTTTTTCTGGGAATGCCAGTAGTGGTTCCCAAGGCTGAGCTTAGATAATGGGGCTCAAAAAAAGCTTTGGCCCCAGAGGCCCATTTTCTAAGCTCTCAGATTGCTTCTTGGCAGGAAAGCTGTGACAAACCTAGACAGTGTATTAAGGAGCAAAGACAACAGTTTGCTGACAAAGGTCCATATAGTCAAGGCCATATTCTTTGCAGTAGTCATGTATGGATGTGAGAGTGGGACCGTAAAAAAGGCAGAGAGCCGAAGGATTGATAAGTTCAAACTCTGGTAGTAGAAATGACCCTTGAGAGTCCCTTGGGAAGCAAGGAGATCAAAACAGTCAAGGGAACTCAACCCTAAATATTCTCTGGAAAGGCTGATGCTGAAGCTGAAGCTCCAGTACTTCGGCCACCTGATGCAAACAGCTGACTCACTGGAAAAGACCCTGATGCTGGGAAAGATTGAAGGCAGGAGGAGAAGGGGACGACATGGATGGTGTCACCGATTCAATGGATACGAACTTGGGCAAACTGGGAGATGGTGAGGGACAGGGAGGCCTGTCGTGCTGCAGTCTGTGGGATTGCAAACAGCCGGACACAATTTAGTGACTGAACAAGGGCCAAGGCTAAGGTGTAAGGGCTGTAGCATGACTCCTCTGTCCAGTGATATCCCGGGGCTCCACTGCCCCATAGTCATTTTCTTCACCATTTTTTTTTTTTTTTTTTTTGGTGGCCACACTGTGGCACTGTGTGGGATCTCAGCTCTCCGATCAGGGGCCTAACCCATGCCCCTTGTAGCGAAAGTGAAAGTTGCTCCGTTGTGTCTCTTTGTGACCCCATGGACTGTAGTCCGCCAGGCTCCTCTGTCCATAGAATTCTTCAGGCAAGAAGACTGGAGTGGGTTGCCATTCCCTTCTCCAGGGGATCTTCCTGACTCAGGGATCGAACCCGGGTGTCCTGCTTTGCAGGCAGGTACAGCCACCAGGGAAGCAATGGAAGAGCAAAGTCCTAACAACTGGGCTGCCAGGGAATTCCTGGCCTGTGGTTATTTTCAATCACAGAGGGCCATGACCTGGATGGAACAGCAGAGCCTAAGGAGAGGGGCCAGTTCTATCACTGGTACTGAGCCTGTGGTAACGGCCACAGGGACCATCCTGTGTGTCCAACAGGAAACTGAATAGACAAGTAGTTTGTCTAGTCAACTTTCCAAAGGGTGCCCATGAGGACAGTTAAAAGGACTGTGGGGGTGGCTGCAGGTGAAGCGGTTGCAGAGAGGGATCGCAGACACCTAGCTTTATCAGGGCTTGGCTGGTGGGCCTTCTCTGGTCTCACTGAGGACAAACACACCACTGTGTGAGGAGTAGCAGGAGCCTTCTGAACCCTCATAGCTCAGTTGGTAAAGAATCCGCGTGCAGTGCAGAGACCCCGGTTTGATTCCTGGGTTGGGAAGATCCCCTGGAGAAGGAATAGACTGCCCACCGTAATGTTCTTGGGCTTCCCTTGTGGCTCAGCTAGTAAAGAATCCACCTGCAATGCGGGAGACCAGGGTTTGATCCCTGGGTTGGGAAGATCCCCTGGAGAAGGGAAAGGCTACCCACTCCAGTATTCTGGCCTGGAGAATTCCATTAACTATACAGTCCGTGGGGTCGCAAAGAGTCGGATACGCCTGAGCGACTTTCACTTTCACTTTTCTGAACCCAGCTGAGCTCTGATGTCCACACGGGATCTGGCTTCTAGGTCAGTTTGCCAGCTTGGGGGCAAAAGTGCCAAGAGGCCAGCTTCTGGGTACAGAGCCACAGTTACTAGTATGTGACCCACTCAATTCCTTAACACCCCTAAGCCCCAGCCCCTGTGAAAGAATGACCCCACCCTAGGACTGTTGGGAGAGCCGAGAAGACACCACTGATCCTCAGTGCTGTCAGCCCCAGGGAGAGATGGGCGGAGCCGCAGGTCTGAGGCGGGGGTGGGTGGGGGCTGACATGCACTTAGGGTTTGGGGAAACTGCAGGGATGGCCAGAAGCAGGCCCACCTGTGGGCAGTGAGTTGGGGCAAAAGGCCTGCCTAGACGGACCTCTCAACCATGACAGAAGCCACTTGGTAAATCCTTCTAAGGTACAGACACTGCACTTGTCTCGATCTCCTGGAACTCACCGTGATGAATCTGAGAGATGGGCCTTGCCGCTCTGAGTTTAGCCTTCTGACCTCAACCCCACAGCACTAAGCCAGGCTGGATGCTCTGCGTGGTCTGCTCCAGGCAGCAGTCAGGCAAAAGCGACAGAAAGGACAGCATCACAGCCAAAATGAGCAGACAGATATCTATTAACTCTGTACTATGGTCACGTTAGTATGTAGAACACCAGCCGAGAACCTAACTGCTCAACAGAACATAACATGGAATGGGCACTGCCCACAGAGTTCCAGACAGAGGTCCTGCCTGCCCTCAAACCCAATACATTTAAGACAAGCTTCTTTGAGCTGTTACCCCCTCTGCCCCCTGTCCTGGGGAGGGGGAGGACTGCATGATAGATTATGGGTTGTATGTTACAGGGGGAGCATATTATGGGGGTGGAGTCGGGATTCAATCCCAGAAGTCCCCTCCTCAGCTTTTGCTTTCCATGACCCAGGCCTCCTGAAGACTGGGCAGGAAGGAACAGGCCCAGGCAGGGGCCAGGTCAGCGGGGGACCCCGGGGGAACGTGGGCACCACAGCCCAGTGAAATGCATATGGCTCAGGAACCATTCAGCCAAGGCGGGAGGAGCCAGAGTGGTCGCTGCTTCTGGGCTCACGGCCTTGCCTCCCACACAGGGGCCTCTGGTCCTCCTCTTCATGCTGTAGACTGCACTTCTCTCAGATGGGGTGGCAGCACTGGGCCTGGCGAGGGTTAGCAGTACACATGGAGCAGGGGGGCCCCTGAAGAGTCTGTGTCGGTGCCCTGGAAGGATGAGTCGTGGCTGGCAGGGTATCCTGGGGGGGAAGGAAGGAGGAAACAGAGGCTCAGAGATGGGGAGGGGTTCATGCAAAACCCTCCGGTAGGGAACAACCTGCTGAGAAGAAACAGGGGGACTCGAGCCCGGATCAGTCTGATCCTGGCTGGGTGAGCCACTCAGCTTCTTTGCCTCTCTCAACCCCAGTCTTGCTCCCTGTAAAGGGGAATGACCCTGCTTCCAGGGGCTTGTGCAAGCCAAGAAGATAGTGGTAAAACCCACACAGGGTGCCTTTTCAGCACCAGTGGGTTCCCGCCTCCCCCGCCCTCCACTTTCCTCTCCAGTGACTGGGGTTCAGATTCAGAGGCTCTAGGCACCTGCCCACCTCCTGGCTCAGGGGCATCCCCCTGAATCTCTCCCAGCAGAATCTTTGAGCCAGCCTGCAGGAAGGGGATAGGGTAAGAAGCGGCTCGGGCCTCTCCTCCCTTTCTGAACCCATCCTCACCCACCCCAGGAGGAAGCTGGGAGAGGGGCAGGTTGGGGGCCGCGAGGGCTGTCCCCTCTCCTCTCCGCACTCCTCATCACGTCAGGACCAAACCTGGGGCTCCATAGGGTCTCAGCTTCCTGGCAATGGCATCTGCGGTCGTCTCCTGGGAGATCTGCACCGTGAGTTCTAGTGAGGCAACAGGAGGGGCAGTGGTCATTATCATGTCCTTTCAATCTCACTCCCCACGTCTTAGCCCTGGGCTGGCTTAGAGAAACATCGTGTGTGTGTGTGTGTGTGTGTGCGTGCGCACACTGGGTTAGAGAAACATCGTGTGTGCATGTGTAGAGAAATGTTTAAAAAGCGACACAGAGGGTGTCTGTATATCGTGTGTGTGTGTGCGTGTGTGTGTGCGTGTGTGTGTGTGTATGTAGAGAAATGATGTTTAAAAAGCAACACGGAGTGTGTGTGTGTATGTGTGCACACGTGTTGGGTTAGAGAAACATCGTGTGTGTGTGTGTGTATAGAGAAATGATGTTTAAAAAATGACACGGAGGGAGTGTGTGTGTGTCTGTCTGTCTGTCTGTGCAGTGGTGGATGGGGGGTTTGGTTAGGCCAGCACAGGTCAGAGGTCCAAATTCATATGGGTACCTGGGTCTTGTTAACCAGACTAGCTGGCTAGGCCTGGACGCCCCTCTGGCAGGTAGCAGCGGGGGACAGAAGGAGCCTGCGAGGGGACGCAGAGGACCAGAGAACCAGGAGGAGGAAAAGCTGGGACCAGCTGAGGGATGGATCCACAGCGGCCAAAGAGCCCGGTGTAACCCTCCCTGGCCAAAGCCTCCTCCACTCCGCCCCTCGGGCCGTGGCACCCCACCTACCATCCTGGCTGAGCCCTGAGCCCACCATGGTCTCGTGGCCGCTATCTGGGGCGGCCACAGCTGGGGCGGCCGCCCGGCTTGAGCGCCCCTCTGCCGTCTGTGGGCGGGCGCGGCTCTTGCGGGTACTGATGCGAATGATGCCGCGCACCAAGCGGCCCTCAGCGTCCTGCTCATCCAGGTGGTAGTCCTGGGTGATGCTGCTGATAAGGTCCGAGATCTTACTGGTCTTCTCCAGGAACACAGTGTCTGAGGTGCACTTGGCCAGCTCGTCGATCTGATGTACACTGAACAGCTCTGTCAGCTTCTTGAAGATGAGCACGTCAATCTCTCGGCTGGACATGGAGCCACTGCCTATCTCGGGCAGGTCCAGGTCCGACTCGTGGAAGGAGTAGTACTCCTCGGAGCCCCGGGGACTGCTGGCGAGGGTGCTGGGCAGGCTGTGCCGCATGGGTGGGGGTTCAGCCAGCGGCTCCTTGCAGCAGGAGTCCGCGTCGGGGGTGGGGGAGGTGGTGCTGCGGTAGGGGTACACCGGGATGCCTTTGAGCTTGACGTCGGGGTAGCTGAAGCTGCTCCCCATGGCCGACTTGAGCCGCTGGCCATCCCGCCGGCTGGGAGGCGCACGGTCAGGGCTGGGGGGCACGCCGTTGTGCTCCTTGACCCAGTTGGCTTCGGTGGCCCCTTCAGGGGAGTCCCCCGAGGACAAGCAGGGGCTGCAGCCCCGCGCACAGGCCCCACAGCGCTGGAGGCAGTCCCGGCAGCGGCGGAAGCAGAAGGCCGCCCGGCACCAGTCCCACACCCAGGGTCGCCAGAGCAGGCAGCAGGCAGGGGGCTCGGGAGTCTGCTCGGCAGAGCCAGAGATGAAGGTAAGGCTTTCGGGCCCGTCGCACCCGGGGTCCTTGGGGTCTGGCCTGCGGGTGCGGCGGCTCGATGGGGCCCGGGATGGTTCATCGTAGGTCTCCAGGCATAGTTCTGCTGGCCGCTCCCAGGGTCCCAAGCGTGGGGGCCCGGATGATGGGCGGGGGTGTCCGGGGCGGGGCATGGCTCACTGCATGGTCTGCTGTAGCCAGACGCCTATGAGGGAGAGGCCAGGAGGGAGACAGTGTCAGAGGTTGGGGCACGCGCCTGCGCTGAGACCTAAGGAGTTTCCGACTTCTGGCTTCTGGAGTCTATGATGTGGATGGGCCCAAGTATGCCCATGAACCCTGTCCCCTTGCTTCCCCAAAGAGGAAATTCTCTCTGTGCTCTAACCTATATATCAAAACCTTCTGCAATTTCACACCCATTGGGATGGCTACTATTAAAAACAGAAAATGACAAGCCCTGGAGGAGATATGGAGAGGGTGGAATCTTTGTACATTGCTGGTGGGAATAGAGAGTAGTACAGCTGCTCTGGAAAACAGTGTGGTGCTTCCTTGGAAAGTTAAATATAAAATTATCATATAATCCAGCTGGGTTACGCCCCAAAGGATGGAAAAACAGGCACTTAAACAGATATTTGTATACCAATGTTCTAGCAGCATTATTCACAATAGGCAGAGATGGAAACAACCCAAGTGTCCATTGATGGATGAATGAATAAAAAAAAAAAAAAAGGAAGCTGTATACACACAATGGAATATTATCCAGCCCTAAAAAGTAATGAAATTCTGATACATGCTGTAACAAGGAACAACTGCTTCAAAATTGAGAAAAGAGTATGACAAGGCTGTATATTGTCACCCTGCTTATTTAACTTGTATGCAGAGTGTGTGTGCTCAATCACTCAGTCGTGTCTGACTCTTTACCACCCCTGTAGCCTGCCAGGCTCCTCTGTCCATGGAATTTTTCCAGCAAGAGTACTGGAGTGGGTTGCCACTGCCTCCTCCAGGGGATATTCTTGACCCAGGGATTGAATCCATGTCTCCTGCATCTCCTGCATTAGCAGGTGGATTCTTTACCATTGCACCAGTAGAGTACATCATGCAAAATGCTGGGCTGGATGAATAACAAGCTGGAATCAAGATTGCTGGGAGAATTATCAACAAGCTCAGATATGCAGATGATACCACTCTAATGGCAGAAAGTGAAAAAGGACTGAAGAGCATCTTGATGAAGGTGAAAGAGGAGAATGAAAAAGCTGGTTTAAAACTCAACATTCAAAACACTAACATCATAGCATCCAATCCCATCACCTCATGGCAAATAGAAGGGGAAAAAGTGGAAGCAGTGACAGATTTCATTTTCTTGGACTCCAACAGCACCGTGGACAGTGACTGCGGCCATGAAATTAAAAGACACTTGCTCCTTGGAAGGAAGGCTATGATAAACCTAGACAGCATATTAAAAAGCAGAGACATCACTTTGCAGACAAAGGTCCGTATAGTCAAAGTTATGGTTTTTCCAGTAGTCATGTATGGATGTGAGAGTTGGACCATAAAGAAAGCTGGGCGCCAAAGAACTGATGCTTTCGAATTGTGTTGCTGGAGAAGACTCTTGAGATTCCCTTGGACTGCCAGGAGATCAAATCAGTTCAATTGCTCAGTCGTGTCCGATTCTTTGCGACCCCATGAATCGCAGCACGCCAGGCCTCCTTGTCCATCACCAACTCTCGGAGTTTACCCAAACCCATGTCCATCGAGTTAGTGATGCCATCCAACCATCTCATCCTCTGTTGTCCCCTTCTCCTCCTGCCCCCAATCCTTCCCAGCATTAGGGTCTTTTCCAATGAGTCAACTCTTTGCATGAGGTGGCCAAAGTATTGGAGTTTCAGCTTCAACATCAGTCCTTCCAATGAACACCCAGGACTGATCTCCTTTAGGATGGACTGGTTGGATCTCCTTGCAGTCCAAGGGACTCTCAAGAGTCTTCTCCAACACCACAGTTCAAAAGCATCAATTCTTCGGCGCTCAGCTTTCTTCATCGTCCAACTCTCACATCCATACATGACCACTGGAAAAACCATAGCCTTGACTAGACAGACCTTTGTTGGCAAAGCAGTGTCTCTGCTTTTCAATATGCTATCTAGGTTGGCCATAACCTTCCTTCCAAGGAGCAAGTGTCTTTTAATTTCATGGCTGCAATCACCATCTGCAGTGATTTTGGAGCCCCAAAAAATAAAGTCTGACACTGTTTCCACTGTTTCCCCATCTATTTCCCACGAAGTGATGGGACCAGATGCCGTGATCTTAGTTTTCTGAACGTTGAGCTTTAAGCCAGCTTTTTCACTCTCCTCTTTCACTTTCATCAAGAGGCTCTTTAGTTCTTCTTCACTTTCTGCCATAAGGGTGGTGTCATCTGCATATCTGAGGTTATTGATATTTCTCCCAGCAATCTTGATTCCAGCTTGTGCTTCATCCAGCCCAGCGTTTCTCATGATGTACTCTGCGTATAAGTTAAATAAGCAGGGTGACAATATACAGCCTTGACGTACTCCTTTTCCTATTTGGAACCAGTCTGTTGTTCCATGTCCAGTTCTAACTGTTGCTTCCTGACCTGCATACAGGTTTCTCAAGAGACAGGTCAGATGGTCTGGTATTCCCATCTCTTTCAGAATTTTCCACAGTTTATTGTGATCCACACAGTCAAAGGCTTTGGTATAGTCAATAAAGCAGAAATAGATGTTTTTCTGGAACTCTCTTGCTTTTTCGATGATCCAGTGGATGTTGGCAACTTGATCTCTGGTTCCTCTGCCTTTTCTAAAACCAGCTTGAACATCTGGAAGTTCATGGTTCACATATTGCTGAAGCCTGGCTTGGAGAATTTTGAGCATTACTTTACTAGCATGTGAGATGAGTGCAATTGTGTGGTAGTTTGAGCATTCTTTGGCATTGCCTTTCTTTGGGATTGGAATGAAAACTGACCTTTTCCAGTCCTGTGGCCACTGCTGAGTTTTCCAAATTTGCTGGCGTATCGAGTGCAGCACTTTCACAGCATCATCTTTCAGGATTTGAAATAGCTCAACTGGAATTCCATCACCTCCACTAGCTTTGTTCGTAGTGATGCTTTCTAAGGCCCACTTGACTTCACATTCCAGGATGTCTGGCTCTAGGTGAGTGATCACACCATCGTGATTGTCTGGGTCATGAAGATCTTTTTTGTACAGTTCTTCTGTGTATTTTTGCCACCTCTTCTTAATACCTTCTGCTTCTGTTAGGTCCATACCATTTCTGTCCTTTATCGAGCCCATCTTTGCATGAAATGTTCCCTTGGGATCTCTAATTTTCTTGAAGAGATCTCTAGTCTTTCCCAATCTGTTGTTTTCCTCTATTTCTTTGCATTGATCCCTGAGGAAGGCTTTCTTATCTCTCCTTGCTATTCTTTGGAACTCTGCATTCACATGGGAATATCTTTCCTTTTCTCCTTTGCTTTTTGCTTCTCTTCTTTTTCCAGCTATTTGTAAGGCCTCCTCAGACAGCCATTTTGCTTTTTTGCATATCTTTTCCATGGGGATTTTCTTGATCCCTGTCTTCTGTACAATATCACGAACCTCTGTCCATAGTTCATCAGGCACTCTATCAGATATAGTCCCTTAAATCTATTTGTCACTTCCACTGTATAATCATAAGGGATTTGATTTAGGTCATACCTGAATGGTCTAGTGGTTTTCCCTACTTTCTTCAATTTAAGTCTGAATTTGGCAATAAGGAGTTCATGATCTGAGCCACAAATCAGCCAGTCCTAGAGGATATCAGTCCTGAATATTCATTGGAAGGACTGATGCTGAAGCTGAAGCTCCAATATTTTGGCCACCTGATGCAAAGATCCAACTCACTGGAAAAGACCCTAATGCTGAGAAAGAATTAAGGCAAAAGGAGAAGGGGACTGCAGAAAGTTAGATGGTTAGATAGCATTACCAACTCAAAGGACATGGATCTAAGAAAACTCTGGGAGAGAGTGAAGGACAGGGGAGCCTGGAGTACTGCAGTCCTTGAGGTCACAAAGAGTCAGACATGACTTAGCAACTAAACAGCAAATAACATAGATGAGCCTTGAGACATTATGCTAGGTGAAATAAGCGTGACACAAAAGGACAAATATTTTATGGTCCCACTTATGTAAAATATCTAGAAAAGTAAAAAAGTATACTGGTAATTGCTGGAGGCAGGGGGAGAGTGAGAAGTTAGTACATAATGGGCAGAGTTTCAGTTTGGGAAAATGAAAACGTTCTGGAGGTGGACAGTAGCGATGGTTACACAACAATGTGAATGTATTTAATGTCACATACAGGCCTGTAACATCAAAACCACTTAAAAATTAAAATGGTATATTTTATGTTAGGCATATTTTACCACATTAAAAGAAAAAGCTCCTGGGATCTCACTTTTGGGGTAGTGGTCTCCCTGAGTTTCTTCCTACTGTTGGTAAGCCCACCAGCACAGAGCCTGAGGCTGCTCAACAAATGCCTTTCCATCTGACTTGCTACAGAACCTGATCCTCACCACCTTCCCTTTCTTCCCCTCCTCCTTCACATCAGACTTGGGAATCAACAGGTCCCCTGTCCATGCTTCAGTATGACTCAGACTGGCCCTCCTATCAACATTTGACATCAAGCGCTGTTTTGCTGCCTTTGATTAGACAAGAAAGCAAGCCTCAAAATGCATCTTCTTTTCCTTTTTGCCTTGGTTGCTAGCAAGCTCAGATTTCACCGAACCTGGCCCTGTGTTAGGCACAGTAGACCCAAACATGAATGAACTATAGATGCTATTCCTGTGATTCACATATGTTTTGTAGGGAAAACAGATGCTTAAAAGCTGGAACACATAGGATATATGCAGCATTATGGGAGAAAATAACTGCCTGTGGGAACATTACGTCGTGATATATTTGGGAAGGTCCCTGATCACATGGAGGACTTCCCTGGTGGCTCAGATGGTAAAGCGTCTGCCTACAATGTGGGAGACCCAGGTTCAATCCCTGGGTCGGGAAGATCTCCTGGAGAAGGAAATGGCAACCCACTCCAGTATTCTTGCCTGGAAAATCCCATGGACAGAGGAGCCTGGTAGGTTACAGTCCATGGGGTCGCAAATAGTTGGACACGACTGAGTGACTTCACGTTCTTTCTTTCTCTCTGATCACTTGGAAGGGTTTGCTGGGCAGTAACTATCCTTGGCTTAGATTTTCTGAGACATTAATCTTTTACTAGTGTGCTAGAACCGGTGATGTGACGGGAACCTGGGACTGAACATTAGGCTATCTGTATTCCAGTCCCAGTGCTGGCTTTAATAGGTGATGCGCTTTGGGCAGATCAATGCTACCTCCCTACACACAGCCACCATCATCTCTCACCCAGATATTATCAAGGCCCCCATTCTGGCCACCTCTATTCCCTTCTACTTACTGCAGCCAGTGACAATTTAAAAAGCAGCAACAATGACAACAAACACGAATCTGGAGGAACTAGGCAGACACTACTTTAATCAAGTGATCAAAGTTAACGTTATTAATAATGGGACAAACTGACAGGTTGTGTCTCCTGGTTTACGCGCTAAAAAGGATACATCATCGCTTACGGAATATTCCTGCCAAAAATGTATAACCTGAACGTAATCATGAAAAGACATCAGACAAGCCCAAATTAAGGAAGATGATAAGTAAATGGAAAGTGCGATCGTGGATTGAATACTGGATCAAGAGGAGAAACTGGATAATCAGTAAAATTTAAAACTAGACTGCATATTATTTAATATCATTATGTCAATGTTAAATCACCAATGTTAAATTCAGTGTGAAATAAGACAATGTTCTTATTCTTAGGCAGTGTACACTGAAGCATTTAGGGGTAAAGACGCATGGTGTCTGCAACCTAATCTCAAAGGGTTCCTCCCGAAAGAGAAGGTATGTGTAGACAGAGAAAGGGAGGGAATGTTAGCTGTGATGAATATGGATGAGGAGGATACAGGAGTTCTTTATTCCTGCCTCTTCCACCCATTCCCCCAGCTCCACTCACCGCTCCTTCTCCAAGGACTTTCCAGAACCTCAAGTCCCAGCATTCTGCTTGGCTCTGGGTCAGTTGAGTCGGCCTTGAACCCATTGTTTGAAGATAAGCCTCTATGACCCAAGGGGACAGGGACTGTGTCTGAGTCCTTTCTGCATCAGTGTCCAGAACAGGGTTGGTACACTAAGTACTTCAGGAGACTGATACATTCCGTCTGACCTCTGGGTAGAACCAGGACCATTAGGTGGAAAGAGAAAGGACTTAGGCTCCAGGCTGACTGGAGTGGGGGAAACAGCAGTCTGGTGAGAGTAAGGTGAAGTCCCCCTCCAAAGGTTCCCAAACTGAAACTGTAATAGGTGGCTTGAAAGTCCCTCACAGTCCAGAGAGGCAAGTGGTTAAAAACCTTTGCCTTGGTGTGAGCAATGCTAGGGGAGGTATGGATTTATTCATTCACTCAATTAATGAATATTTACTGAGAGCCTACTGTATGGCAGACACTTCTAAATTCTGTGGATGAAGTGGTAAAACAGACAAAATTTCCTAACCTCAGAAGTTTGATTCTAGTGAAAGAGTAGATTATTGATAGCTTACATTGTTCTCAACACTTAAATGTACTCAACCAGTTAATTCTCAGAACCCTATTTGTAGGTATTAGTGCTGTCATTATACCGAGGCAAAGAGAGGTTAAGTAAATTGTCAAAGCCACACATCTGTTTGAACGCAAGTGGCTGGCTTTGACTCACATGCTACCCCACCTATTATTTGAGAGGAAGGGGGCAGTCAAAGTGGTCAGCTGCCAACTCCATGGATGAACCGTGCCCAAGGAGTGCTTGCATAGGGAGAGCCTTGAGTCTTGGGCTTAGCCCTTGGATCAGGAGGGTAGGCATATCTACCCTGTTTGAACTACACTGAGCTATGGGGTACCCAGGATTTGTAAGAACAAGAGGTTACTATTCATGGTTTCAATGTTTGTCTTCTCCGCTACCTCCAAGGATTTAGGAGTTGTCAAAGCTAGTGGAGGTGATGGAATTCCAGCTTAGCTTATTTCAAATCCTAAAAGGTGATTGTGTTAAAGTGCTGCATTCAATATGTCAACAAATTTGGAAAACTCAGCAGTGGCCACAGGACTGGAAAAGATCAGTTTTCATTCCAATCCCAAAGAAGGGCAATGCCAAAGAATGTTCAAACATTTCACATGATAGCAAGGTAAAGCTCAAAATCCTTAGGCTAGGCTTCAACAATATATGAACTGAGAACTTACAGATGTATAAACTGGGCTTGGAAAAAGCAGAGGAACAAGAGATCAAATTGCCAACATCCACTGGATCATAGAAAAAGCAAGGGAATTCCAGAAAAACATCTACTTCTCCTTCATTGACTATGCTAAAGCCTTTGACTGTGTGGATCACAATAAACTGTGGAAAATTCTGAAAGAGATGGGAATACCAGACCACCTTACCTGCCTACTGAGAAATCTGTATGCAGGTCAAGAAACAGTTAGAACTGAACATGGAACAACAGACTGGTTCCAAATTGGGAAAGGAGATCATCAAGGCTGTATACTGTCACCCTGCTTTTTTAACTTAGATGCAGAGAACATTATGCAAAACGCTAGGCTGCATAAAGCTCAAGCTGGAATCAAGACTGCCAGGAGAAATGTCAATAATCTCAGATATGTAGATGACACCACCTTTATGGAAGAAAGCAAAGAGGAACTAAAGAGCCTCTTGATGAAGGTGAAAGAGGAGAGTGAAAAATTTGGTTTAAAACTCAACATTCTCCAGACCCAGGAATTCCCTGGCAGTCTAGTAGTTAAGACTTCACCTTCTAATACAGGGGGTGTGGGTCCGACCCCTGGTCAGAGAGCTAAGATCCCTCATGCCTCAAAAACCCAAACCATAAAACATAGACAATATTGTAACACATTCAATAAAGACAAAAAACTCCCTCAACATTAAAAAAATTAAGATCATGGCATTTGGTCCTATCACTTCATGGCAAGTAGATGGGGAAAAAAATGGAAACAGTGACAGACTCTATTTTCTTGGGCTCCAAAATCACTGTGGAGAGTGACTGCAACCATGAAATTAAAAGACGCTTGCTCCTTGGAAGGAAAGCTATGACAAACCTAGACAGCATATTAAAAAGCAGAGACAGCACTTTGTTAACAAAGGTCTGTATAGTCAAGGCTATGGTTTTTCCACTAGTCATGTATGGATGTGAGAGTTGGACCATAAAGAAGGCTGATCGCTGAATAATTGATGCTTTTGAATTATGGTGTTGGAGAAGACTCTTGAGAGTCCCATGGACAGCAAGATCAAACCAATCAATCCTAAAGGAAAACAACATTGAATATTCACTGGAATATTCACTGACTTCCCTGGTGGCTCAAATGGTAAAGCATCTGGCTACAATGTGGGAGACCAAGGTTCAATCCCTGGGTCAGGAAGATCTCCTGGAGAAGGAAATGGCAACCCACTCCAGTACTCTTGCTTGGAAAATCCCATGGAGGGAGGAACCTGGTAGGCTACAGTCCATGGGGTCGCAAAGAGTCGGACACGACTGAGCGACTTCACTTATTCACTGGAAGAACTGATGCTGAAACTGAAGCTCCAATACTTTGGCAATCTGATTCGAAGAGCTGGCTCATTGGAAAACACTTTGATGCTGGGAAAGATTGAGGGCAGGAGAAGAGGATGACAGAGGATGAGATGGTTGGATGGCATCGCCAACTCAATGGACATGAGTTTGAGCAAACTCCAGGAGATCATGAAGCACAGGGAAGCCTGGCATGATGCAGTCCATGGGATTGTAAAGGGTTGGCCATGACTGAGCGACTGAACACCACCACCACCATTCATTAAATTCATACAACAAATATTTACTGAGCACCTACCATGTGCCCAACACTGTGCTAAATGGGCCAGAAACAGGCTCCAGCTCAAGAGGACTTTTGCTTTATTTAGCTCTCATAATTGCCCTGTAAGCATTATATCTCCACTTTACAGATCAGGACTCTGAAGCTCAGAGAGGTGAAATGACTTGCCCAGAGACACCTAGGTGGGAGGGAATGGAGCTGGATTTGTACTGTGGTCTGTCGGACTCTAGAGCCCCTGTACTTTGTTCTACATCACACATCTAGAAGGGAGAGGGGGATAGGGGAAAGGGAGACAAGACCTGGGGTAAGGACAGTGCCTGGCTTCAGTTTCCCCCTTCTTTCTAGACCCTGAGCCCTCCTGAAGTCAATCTCAGGCCATTTCGTCCTGGCTATATCTCCCCCCTTGCTGCTTTTGTCCCCACCTCCAAAATCCTAGGAACACCAGCCTCTTGCTTCATCAGGGGCTCCTGCTGTGCCTGGGATAAGACTCCTGGCCTCAGTTTTCTCATCTTTAACAAGGGGAGAGAGGAATACCTTCAGGGGCCACCTTCAGGTTTAAATGAGATACTGCGTTCAGGGGCCTTAGAGCTTGTGCCTGGCACCTGGGAGGGGCTGGGTCTCTGGGCACCCCAAGGCACTGCAGGGATCCTCCTCGGGGTCAGAAGCCCCCAGACTCTGGCAGCCCTCCCCAAACTTCTAATTGGGGCTCTCCCACTCCCCCTTAGTCCCTGAGAACACACACATCGGCAGTCTGTCTCCGTTCCATCCCCTTCCTCCGAAGGTGACCAGGAGAGGCCCAGCCGCATCAGCTTTGTGTTCCATCCGCTGTGCCCAGCTGCGTCTGGCACACCCGACCAGTCGAGAGGGGCTCCCCAGCCCTGATCACCAAAACAGCCGTCGACTCGCGTGCCCGGACATCCGTGCACCCTTGATCTCCCGCCGCAAAGTCTCAGCCCCCCGACTCCCGCCCCCTCGGGCACCTAGTCCTGGGGGCAAGGGAGAACCAGATCCCGGCTCTGCCGCTCGGACTAGCACAGCCCCTACACCAGCGGTGCCCTCGGGGCAAGCACCACCCTCTCCGGCTGCAGGGGCCCTCCGCCCGCGGGAGGATCCAGCCTGTAGACACTGCCCCTCCGGGTGTGCACGGCCCCCTCTCCCCGCCCGCCCCCGCCTCCCCAACAAGCACGGCTCCCACCTCAAGCCAGTGCCACCCTAAGGGCGAACCCGGCCCCCTCACCCCCAGACTGCCCGCCCAGCCTAGGCGCCCGCTCAGGCCGCTCCCTGGCCGGGCCCGGCCCGCGCACCCCGGAAGTGGGAGGGTGGCCCCGGAGGAACCGGCCCCGGGACCCTCGCCCGCCCAGCCGTAGCCTCGGGAGGGGGTCTTCCCACACTGGTGCCGCCCTGATTCGCGCCCCCTCGGGCCCGCGCGGGGCTTACCTGTCCCGCCAGGTGAGCCGCCTCCAGCTCGGCCCCTCCCCCCGCCCCCCCTCGCTGCTCACCTGGGGCGCAGGTGAGCGTCTCGCGGGAGCGCTGCACGGGCCGCCGCTGGGGACACACTTCCTGCCTCCGCGAAGCGCCTCCGCCGCGCACCTGGGCCGAGGCCCCGCCCCGGGAGCTGGGCGGGCAAGTCGGCCGGGCTCTGGCGCTCGACCTGCGGACTCGGAGCGCAGCGCTCGGCCTAGTCCGGTTAAGTGAGGCCTGGCGGGCACGGTGGACAGACGCTGGGCCCAGTCTTCTTTTCTGTTAAATGGGCAGATGGTCCTAGCAGTCTCTAGCGCCTGCCAGGCCTTAAAGGCTCAGCCCAAAGAGCATGTCTCCAGAGACGCCTTCCTTTTGGCCTGCATGCTAACTCGCTTCAGTCGTGTCCAGCTCTGCAACCCAGTGTACTGTAGCCCGCCAGGCTCCTCTGTCCATGGGATTCTCCAGGCAAGAATACTGGAGTGGGTTGCCATGCCCACTTTCTCCAGGGGATCTTCCCAACCCAGGAATAGAACCTACATCTTTTACGTCTCCTGCATTGGCAGGCGTGTGCTTTACCTCTGGCCAACTGGGAAGCTTCCTCTTTTACAACTACACCAGTCTGGTTTTCTGTTATATAGAGCAGTTCTCTGTACTCCTTATCAAAATACTCTCTCCTGTCTCCTCCTTTAGCCTCTGACTAGGGTATAATTTGTTCCCCATTTGTTCCCCAAATGTCCTGGGTGCCCAGGGCAGGACTGGGCACATAGTAGATGCTCAGCAGATATTTGGGGCTTCCCTTGTGGCTCAGCTAGTAAAGAATCCGCCCTCAATGAGGGAGACCTGGGTTTGATCCCTGGGTTGGGGATCCCCTGGAGAAGGGAAAGGCTGCCCACTCCAGTATTCTGGCCTGGAGAATTCCATGGACAGTCCATGGGGTCGCACAGAGTTGGACATGACTGAGTGACTTACACTTTCAGCAGATATTCTCTGCTGAGTGAACCGCTGGGCTCTGATTTCTCCTTTTGTGCTGACGGGGCCTGGTTTGCCTGTTGTGATCA
Source organism: Okapia johnstoni (assembly GCA_024291935.2). Classification (NCBI taxonomy): domain Eukaryota; kingdom Metazoa; phylum Chordata; class Mammalia; order Artiodactyla; family Giraffidae; genus Okapia; species Okapia johnstoni. The sequence continues at coordinate 7,939,089 of JAGTYA010000024.1, read as the reverse complement.
GTTCACCTTCCTGTTCCAGGAAATCTGCAGAGGAAGACAAGGGCCTCTGCTCTGGGGCCTAGGAGCAGGGTAGAAGAGGAGACTGGGCTGTGCAGTCATGAAATATATCCCACATGAGCAGAAGTGGCCAAAATGGGCCATGATCACTGCATCCTACGGGGTCTCTGCAAGAAGCAATGTCACTGGGTGGCAGGTGTCAGGGGTAGGATTATTCCAGGTTCCTGCTCCTCTTAATACCAACTTCATAGCAACAATAGCAGCAGTGAACAAGTGACTTTTAGGGAGCATCTACAGAATCCATCTTAAACCCTTTACTTGCATAAATTATTATTTAATACTTTCACCTGAGAATAACACCTCAGGTGTTATCATTTTCATTTTACAGATGAGGAAACTGAGGCTTAGGAAGGGGAAATTATTTGCTCAGGCATTTGGCCCAAATCATGTGACTTTGAGCAAGACTTTCTTCTCCAAACCTCATCTGTGGAAATAATAGTACCTCTCTCCAACTGGGAGAATTTCAAAAGGTTACAGATGAGAAGAACTGACTCATTTGTAAAGACCCTGATGCTGGGAAAGATTGAAGGCAGGAGGAGAAGGGGACGACAGAGGATGAGATGGTTGGATGGCATCACCGACTCAATGGACATGAGTTTGAGTAAACTCTGGGAGTTGGTGATGGACAGGGAGGCCTGGCGTGCTGCAGTCCACGGGGTCGCAAAGAGTCAGACATGACTGAGCGACTGAACTGAACTGAACAGATGCAAAGTGAGATAAAGGATATGGGAAGAGATCACTGAAGTAGGATGGGTAAGTGGAATTCAGTACCACTGAGCCCCTTCCCCTCCAGGTATACCAAAAATACACAACTTCCTAATCCCAGATGGAGATACTGCCAGTTAGGAGAGAACCCTTTGTCTGCCCTCCTTGGATTGCCATGTCCTCCCCTTCCCCAGCCAGGGTGGGGCACTCCTTGGAAGCTAATTCCCATGGTGACTGGGGGGGTTTCTTTCCCTATCTCACCTCTCAGGGCACCATTGTTTCATTTTATAGGTGCCCTGCCATGTGCACAGAGTAGGTGCTCAATTTCCACCACAGACCCTTCATGACAGTCCTTCTCAGTACATCTTGTCCACATTCTCACCTGGGGTAAGTGGCCATTGTAACTTCATTTGGACCTCAGAAAGTGAGTCACATCATGTACAGTTGAACATCTGTGTACCATAAGACCCAGTAAGTGTATTTCTGGGATACAGCCACAAGAATTTCACATATATACCAAGAGACATGTATAAGAATGGTGGCAGAAACATTGTTGCAGGGGGCTATTCTGTAGTTGTGGTGCTCAGGCTTCTCATTGTGGTGGCTTCTATTGTTGCAGAGCACAGGCTCTAGAACTCTGTTGTGGTGCATGGGCTTAGTTGCTCCCTGGCATGTGGGATCTTCCTGGACCAAGGACTGAACTCATGTCCCCTGCATTGTAAGGTGGATTCTTAACCACTGGACCACAAGAGAAGCCCCTTTTGACCTAAAAAAAAATATATATATATATATATATATATATATATATATATATATATATCAAATTCTTAAGATTAAGCCCATGGACAGAGGAGCCTGGTAAGCTACAGTCCTTGGGGTGACAAAGAGTCGAACATGACTGAATACCTTTCACTTTAAGCCTAATTTATGTGTGGAAAAAAAATTTTTTTTTAAAGTAAGATAATCAGGAACACAGAATTCAGAATAATGATAACCTGGGGGTGAGGTAGTGGAGGGATCAGAAATGACAGGGACCCTGGAGAAGGAAATGGCAATCCACTCTATTATTGTTGCCTAGGAAATCCCATGGACAGAGGAGCCTGGTGGGCCACAGTCCATGGGGTTGCAAAGGAGTTGGACATGATCTAGCGATTAAACAACAACAATACTGCATATTGCTCATGTTTCTATACATGGTGAAATAAATATTTACTTGATTAAATAAAGTCTTGGAAAAAAAGAAGAAATGACAGGGAAATCTGTAAGCAGATTTCACTTTTAGTGGTGTTCTGATTCTTGGGTTGGACTCCAGGACTTTCATTTTTATCATAAATGAATGAGTACATGAAAAAATAGCAATTTATACTGTAACTAAATGATTAAGGTCACTGTTACTTGTCAGGTTTTCTTTCTTTTTTTAAAAACGATTTTTGACCACACTCCAAGTAGCACATGGGACCTTACTTCCTCAACCAGGGATCAAACCCATGCCTCCTGACTTGGAAGGCAGTCTTAACCACTGGACTGCCGGGGAAGTCCCTTGCCAAGATTTCCAGGTACCAAAAAATCTAAGAGTCTAGAATCTAGTTTAGTTTTCCCCCATTCGTTTATTCATTCAAAGATTAAGGTATAATTTACATACACTGAAATTTATCCTTTTTAGTGTACAGCTCTATGAATTTTGAAAAATACATACATCTGCATAACCACCACCACAATCAAAATTTAGATCAGTTTCATCACCACACACCCCCAAATTTCCCTAAACTTTTCTGCAAGCTGTTCCTCCCCCCATCTCAGCCCTTGGCAACCACTGATCTTTTTTCTGTCTCCATAGTTTTGCTTTCTCCAGAACATGTTTAGTAAATGTGCACTACAAAATTCTGATTCTGTAGTGCCTAAAACACTGTAGATTAATAAGTAGGAACATGATGGAAGCAGCTTAGAACTACTTTCTTTGCCTAGAAAGGGAAAAAACAGGGAGGGAAGGAAGGAAAATATAATCTCTGAACCTCTGGCCGCATTCTCTGATGTGTGAGGGGACCTTTCTCTGGAGCCCTTGTCTCTCACCAGCTGTGCAGCCCTGGAGAAGCCACTTCCCTTCTCCTCATCTGTAAAATGGAGATGATATTTCCTCCTCTAGTGTGTTTTGTGGAGTACTTTGCAAAAGGCACAAGTTAGCTGGTATTCTAATCATGTGTGTGTATGTGGTCAGTCATGTCCAACTCTTTGCAACCCTGTGGACTAAAGCCTGCCAGGCTCCTCTGTCCATGGAATTTTCCATTCCAGGAAAATTCTTACCTGGAATTTTCCAGGCAAGCAAGAATACTAGAGTGGGTTGCCATTTCCTCTTCCAGGGGATCTTCCTGACCCAGGGATCAAACCTGTGTCTCTTGCATCTCCTGCACTGGCAGGCAGATTCATTACCACTGCGCCACCTGGGAAGCATGGCTACACTGAAACCTCTCTCCTCCTCTGCCCTTCTCCCTCCCACACTCAAACCCACTGGGTCCTGTTCCCAAGGGCCCATTCCCCTGCCACAGTGCATACTGAAAAACTCTGTCAAAAACTGGTGACATTATAGATATTAATATATATCCCCCCAAAATTGAAACCAGGGGCTCAAATAGGTACTTATACGCCAGCATTCATTGCAGCACTATTCACGACAGCTGAACAATGGAAAACTCAAGTGTCTATCAACTGATGAGTGGATAAACAAAATATGGAATATACACACAGTGGGGTGTTACTAATTCATGAAAAGAATGAAATTTTTGTGATACATGCTACAGCATAGATAAACCTTGAAGACATCATGCTAAGTAAAACAAGCCAGACACAGAAAGACAAATATTGTGATTCCACTTACATTCAGAACAAACAAATTCATAGAGACAAGGATTAGAGGTTTCCAGGGGCTGGAGAGAGGGAGGAGTTGGGAGTTACTGCTTAATGGGTACAGAGTTTCTATTTGGAGTGATGAAAAATTTTTGAAATAGATAATGGTGATGGTTGCACAACAGTGTGAATGTAAATAATGCTGCTGAACTGTAACTTAAAAATAGACAAAATGGCAAATTTTCTGTATATATATATATATATATATATATATATATATATATATATATGCCACAATTTAAAAATCACATATATTATATATAATATATATATAAACCACAATTTAAAAACCCTCAAGCTGATGACATTCTTTGACAACAAAACAAGTCACCGTACAGGTCCAGCATTCAGCATAACAGAGATAGAAGTCTATTGGAATGAAATTTCCAGATAATAACCTACTTCTCCTGTGCAGTTTACAAAGCAAACACTTAAATTTGATCCTTACAGAAGCTCTAGACGTAACCCTGGTCATATTCATTTTGCAGATGGGGGAACTGAGGCACATCAAGGTCCCAAGGCCATATTGTCACTAAGTAGTGGAGCTGGGTAGGAATCCAGTCCTTTTGGCTCAAACGGCAACCCACTCCAGTACTCTTGCCTGAAAAATTCCACAGACAGAGGAGCCTGGTGGGCTACAGTCCATGGACTCGCAGAGTCGGACACGACTGAGCGACTTCACTTTCTTTTCTTTTCTTTCACAGTTTCTTACTGTGCCGTTCTTCTGGCCCTTAAAGCTGTGTTCCGGCTTCTTTCTGTGCCTTTCTAACCACCTGAGCTCATTTTTTCGTCTTGGCCACTATAGGGGACCGTTGTTCTTATCTTCTGCTTCCACATTATTGCTCTGTTCTGATTGATGTTTATTTTTCTGGTCTCTGTCCTCGGCCGCCATTTTGTTCCTGGGATGGAGACAGAATGAGGGGGAGGGGGAGGTGTCAAGGATGGCTGGGGTTCTGGCTTGTGCTACTGGGGTGGATGGAGATGACCGGGGAGGCCAGGTTTGGGGTATGAAAGTGTAAACTTGGTATTTTCTCTCTCTCTCTTTAGTCGCTAAGTCGTGTCCGACTCTTGCGACCCCATAGACAATAGCCTGCCAGGTGCTTCTGTCCATGGGATTCTCCAAGCAAGAATACTGGATCTGTTGAATTTAAGTATGTTCAGACATCCTGGAATGTGAAGTCAAGTGGGCCTTAGAAAGCATCACTACGAACAAAGCTAGTGGAGGTGATGGAATTCCAGTTGAGCTATTTCAAATCCTGAAAGATGATGCTGTGAAAATGCTGCACTCGATATGCCAGCAAATTTGGAAAACTCAGCAGTGGCCACAGGACTGGAAAAGGTCAGTTTTCATTCCAATCCCAAAGAAAGGCAATGCCAAAGAATGCTCAAACTACCGCACAATTGCACTCATCTCACATGCTAGTAAAGTAATGCTCAAAATTCTCCAAGCCAGGCTTCAGCAATACGTGAACTGTGAACTTCCAGATGTTCAAGCTGGTTTTAGAAAAGGCAGAGGAACCAGAGATCAAATTGCCAATATCCTCTGGATCATCGAAAAAGCAAGAGAGTTCCAGAAAAACATCTATTTCTGCTTTATTGACTATGCCAAAGCCTTTGACTGTGTGGATCACTATAAACTGTGGAAAATTCTGAAAGAGATGGGAATACCAGACCATCTGACCTGTCTCTTGAGAAACCTGTATGCAGGTCAGGAAGCAACAGTTAGAACTGGACATGGAACAACAGACTGGTTCCAAATAGGAAAAGGAGTACGTCAAGGCTGTATATTGTCATCCAGCTTATTTAACTTATATGCAGAGTGCATCTTGAGAAACGCTGGGCTGGAAGAAACACAAGCTGGAATCAAGATTGCCGGGAGAAATATCAATAACCTCAGATATGTGGATGACACCACCCTTATGGCAGAGAGTGAAGAAGAACTAAAGAGCCTCTTGATGGAAGGTGAAAGAGGAGAGTGAAAAAGTTGGCTTAGAGCTCAACGTTCAGAAAACTAAGATCATGGCATCTGGTCCCATCACTTCATGGGAAATAGATGGGGAAACAGTGGAAACAGTGTCAGACTTTATTTTTGGGGGCTCCAGAATCACTGCTGATGGTGACTGCAGCCATGAAATTAAAAGACGCTTACTCCTTGAAAGGAAGGTTATGACCAACCTAGATAGCATATTTAAAAGCAGAGACATTACTTTGCCAACAAAAGTCCGTCTAGTCAAAGCTATGGTTTTTCCAGTGGTCATGTATGGATGTGAGATTTGGACGGTGAAGAAAGCTGAGCGCTGAAGAATTGATGCTTTTGAACTGTGGTGTTGGAGAAGACTCTTGAGAGTCCCTTGGACTGCAAGGAGATCCAACCAGTCCATCCTAAAAGAGATCAATCCTGGGTGTTCATTGGAAGGTCTGATGTTGAAGCTGAAACTCCAATACTTTGGCCACCTCATGCGAAGAGTTGACTCATTGGAAAAGACCCTAATGCTGGGTAGGATTGGGGGCAGGAGGAGAAGGGGACGACAGAGGATGTGATGGTTGGATGGCATCACCGACTCGATGGACATGGGTTTGGGTAGACTCCGGGAGTTGGTGATGGACAGAGAGGCCTGGCGTGCTGCAGTTCATGGGGTCGCAAAGAGTCGGACACGACTGAGCGATTGAACTGAACTGAACTGAGATAACCAAGAAATATCACGACTGTATATATGGATGACATTCAGAATGATATTTAGAAGCTCTAAGACCTGCAACTCTGGGGGTGGGGAGGAGCAGTGGGTCAGAGGAGTGTGGGCAATGGACTGTGGGTCCATGGGTATCTGCGGCTTGCCTCTGGTGTGCTCCTCCCATAGAGGGCACTAGAGGGCAGCACTCAATAGCAGAAATTGCCAGAACTTCAGAGTCACAGGATCGATCTACTAATCAACTGGAGTCCTAGATCCCCCCTTGTTGAGCAGTAGCGAGAACTTATTTCTCTGAACCTCAGCCTTTCTCATCCTAAAATGGGGTCAAGGTGAGGTAGGATAGAAAAGTGGTTCAGAGTTTGAACTCTGGAGCCGGAGAGCCTGAATTTATGCCCCAACTCTGCCACTTACTAGCTGTGTGACTTTGGCCAAGTTACGGAACTTCTTTGTGCTTCAGACACGCCTTGTTCATAAAGTTAAACTAGTAATAGTTTCATATGGTGACCACTACAGGGGCTGGCACATGGTAGTTAGATGGCAGCTATTTTATTATAACCCCTTCTTCTTGCCCCTTCTCTACCTCCCCTGCCGTTATGGGGCCAGGACTCTCAGAGGCCAGACCACTGCCTCTGAGAATAAGCAGAACAAATTGCTATGACTACCATGATCACTACTATGTCTTAGGTATATTATGAGACTTATTCCCATATAATCCTCACAGTAACTCAGTGAATAAATCCCAAATCCTTATTTTGTAGCTAAGAAAACAGAGGTTCAGAGATTCAAGCCTTTTGCCCAAAATCACAGAGCTAGTAAGGGGCAAAGCTCAGAATTGAGCCCAAGTTCTTTCTGTTCAGAGGCTGAGCTCTTTGCAGTGGCTCCTCTGGGTACCACTGAAACTGGGCCCCAGAGGATGCCCCAGGCCCCAGCAGAATGGGGGACTCCTCCTTCTGTAATCAGCTCTAATCCTACTCACCATACTTCTGTTTCCCAGATATAATTTCCTGGAATTCTGAATGTAATAAATGGAATGGAACCACCTGAAAGGGAACCCTGTGGGAACAGAATGGTGGAGGATGAGCAGAACTGGACATGGAGTTGAGGCTATCTTGGATCCAACCAGTCCATCCTAAAGGAAATCAGTCCTGAATATTCATTGGAAGGGCTGATGCTGTAGCTGAAACTCCAATACTTTGGCCACCTGATGCGAAGAACTGACTCATTTGAAAAGACCCGGATGCTGGGAAAGATTGAAGGCAGGAGGAGAAGGGGATGACAGAGGATGAGATGGTTGGATGGCATCACCGACTCAATGGACATGAGTTTGAGTAAACTTGGGGAACTGGCGATGGACAGGGAGACCTGGCGTGCTGCAGTCCATGGGGTCGCAAGGAGTCAGACAGGACAGGGTGACTGAACTGAACTGAACTGGTTCTTCTGATTGGACAGGTCTATCTGTATTGGTCAGACAATGGGCCAATGATCATTCAGAGCTGCCTCTCCCCTTTCCTTCATTGGCTAAAGGATGGTGTCTGGAGGCTGGAGAGAACCAGAGGAGTCCCAGAGTTACTCTGGAGAATGGTGAACAGATAAGCTGGGGTCTAGGCTGGGCTAATAATGAAGTAGAGGCGTACTAGGAGCCCCGAAATTCTAAGGAGCTGGGCTGTAGGGATTCTGGAACTGTAGGTTGGGCTATTGAGAGAGAGACCCCAGGTCCACCTGACACAGGGGGAATTACTGGGGCTCCCTGACTTTAGCTTGTGTGACACCCAGTTTAGGCTTGCAGGGAGCTTCAGGCTGAGAAACCATCCTGTACCAGTTGAGGCAGGTTCTGAATTTGGTTCCAAGCTCTAGTAGCAAAATTTTCTGCAGAATCCTCATGCTGAAGGAAACTTGATCCAACTTCTTCAGTTTACTGGTGAGGAAATAAGGCCCCCAAGGAGAATGGCTTTAGCTGAGGTCACATAGTGAAGAATCAGTAGGCCCTGGAGGAGGTGGTGTCAAGATAGGCTCGGTTCAAATTCTGCCTTAACGGTGAGCTGGGCAAGTGACTCAGCCTTTCTGGGCTTTAGATTCCACATCAGTAAAATCTATTCATTGAGCCTTTCTCCTGCCTAAAGTCCACCTTACTCCTCGTACTGCTCCCTTACTCTCTTACACATACACACACACACACATTCACAGCAGCTTGGGCACACATGGATGATGCTGAGTCTCCTGGCCACTTGCAGGGGACAATAGGCAGCTCTGACCCCTGAACAAACACCCCCACTTTCTGCCCCCCATGCCCCTGCCCCCAGCCAGCCTCATACTCCATGTTATGCCTTCCCGAAAGGCTGTCTGAGTCCCTCTGATGGCCTTGACCTCCTCTGCTGCTTTCCCTGTCCCTAGACTGGAGCTCCCAGAGAGAAAAGTCTGGTCCAATTCATCTCTCTGAGTCCCCAGCACTCAACCCAGGGCAGGGTCCAAAGGTTGCTTCTGGGAGTGTTTGTGGAAGGGGTCAGTGAAGGAAGCCCCTCCAACCCCTCTCCTTTTCAGGAGCCCATGACCTTCACCTTTCCAAACCACTGATGTGACAGAAAGAGCCCTGGAGTGGGGACTCACACAAACCTAGGGTGAAAACTCATCCCAGACTCTCCCTAACTGTGTGTACTTGGGAAATGACCTTACTTCTCCAAGCCTCAGTTCTCTGTTCTATAAATAGCCTTTCAGGTGAGCGGTCATATAAGCTGAGAACTGGAAGACCTAGATGGAAAGACCTAGAGGAAGAGTCTCTGGGCAGAGTAAAGAACTGATGCGAAGGCCCCAAAATGGAGATAAGCCCGGCATGTTCAAGAAACAGAAAGGAAACCAGCGTGGCTGGAGTGCATTGAGCAAGGGGTGACTGAAGGTGGGGGTGGAGATGTGCAGGCCCTGGGCTGCACAGAGCTTCAAGGAGTCTGTTAGTTTATTTTATTAATTATTTATGGCTGTGCCAGGTCTTTGTTGCTGTGTGTGGACTTTCTCTAGTTGCAGCAAGTGGTGGCTATTCTTTAGTTGTAGTGCATGGGCTTCTCATTGTGGTGGTTTCTCTTGTTGAAGAGCATGGGCTTTAGGGTGTGCGAACTCAGTAGTTGTGGCACATGGGCTTAGCTGCCCCTCTGCCCTGCATGTGGAATCTTCCTGGACCAAGAATCGAACCTGGGTCCTCTGCATGTGGACTTCTAACCACTAGACCACCAGAGAATTCTTGGGTCTTTCTTTTGATCTAAGTGATGTAGGAGGTAACTTGAAGGTCTCAAGCAGGTGGGTGACTTGATCTGACTAATACCCTCAAAGTTTCACTCTGGTCCCTGTATGATGACTGCAGGAGAGTAAAAGTGGAGGCAGGGAGTCCAGGGAGGAGGCTTTGGGAATAATCCAGGTGAGAGGGACAGTGGCCTGGACTAGAGTGGTACCTGGGAATGAGAGGAGAAGTGCTCAGATACATGATATATTCTGGAATTGGACCCCACAGGACTGGATATGCAAGACGTGGGCAGAGAGGACTCGGGGTCGGCCCCTGATTTCAGTTATCGTTTGCTGAGAAATGATCATTGTTTAGTTGCTAAGTCATGTCTGACTCTTGCAACCCCATGGACTGTAGCCCACCAGGCTCCCCTGTCTGTGGGATTTCCCAGACAAGAATACTGGAGTGGGTTGCCATTTCCTTCTCTAGGGGATCTTCTTGACCCAGAGATTGAACCTGAGTCTCCTGCATTAGCAGATTCTTTACCTCTGAGCCACCTGGGAAGCCCTTGCTGAGAAATAAACCACCCCAAAACTTAGTGGCTTAAAATGATATATTATTTCTAGAAATTCTGCGGTTCAGTTGGGGTCAGTTGGCCAGTTCTGCTGGTTTTGCCTGGTGTCACTTATGAGGCTGCATTTAACTGGGAGCAGCAGGGGCTGGATTATTGAGATGGTGTCCCCTCTCCCTGGACCTCTCTTCACCTGGCCTCTCATCGTTCAGAAGTCTAGATGCAGAGCCTCGTGAGCACACACCTCGAGATGGCCCATAGTATGGATCCACTAGCAAACAACATCTTTAAAGAAGTTTTAGTAGGTGAACATGTGGCCATTTTCTGGAGCACATTTTTTGTTTAGAAAGATTAGCACAAGCCAAGATTTCAAGCAAAAAATGAGTGAGAAATTCCCCTTCATCCCCCTTTGCAATAAACTTCCTTTTGGAAGTTTATTGCAAATCCATTGAACACTGTGGAATATATGGAATCAGAAAGCAAGATAAAAAAAGTGGCTAAACAGAGAAAGTTAGGAATTTGACTATCGATCAAGGTTTACCCTATTTCATAGTATTAGGCGAGATTAAAATCCCAAAGTTGACATGGGTGGATTTTAGAATATTTAAGGTTAAATATAAATTCTGATTAAGTCAGAGGTTTTGTTCTTTGGACTAATTGAAGATGTTGATGGAAATTTTGTTTACTATGTCATAAATGGAGTTTTGTTTACTACTCAATATAAAATGGTTCTCCTTAAGGAAAAAAATATCCTCTCTATAATTCTGAATATATAAACCTTTCAAAATACATAAAATAGTAAAACATCTATTCTTAATATTCATTGCATTTTTTCTTTTTCATTTTTTTTTAAATGTTTATTTGACTGCATTGAGTTCTCATTGTGGCACACGGAATCTTTCCCTGTGGCACATGGGCTTCTCTCTAGTTGTGGCACATGGGCTTATAGTTGCCCCCATAGCACATGGGATCTTAGTTCCCCGACCAGGGATTGAACTTGTGTTCCCTGCATTGGAAGGCGGATTCTTAACCACTGGACCACCGGAGAAGTCCCTCTTTTTCATTATAATTTATTCTAAAATATTGATTATAGTACCCTGTGCTAATATATGGTAGGACCTTGTTTATCTAATTTTTTCCCCTGTGGTAATCATGGCTTTGTTTTTTATGTCCGTGAGTCTGTTTCTTTTGTAAATAAGTTCATTAATGTTTATTATAACTGACACATTTAAAATCCTATCATCTAAAAATATATTAACTAGAAATATTACTTTTATCCATTTTCACTTTCCCTGAAACAATATTCAAACTCTACATCAATGTCTCTGGTACTACTAGAGCCACTTTGGAATAAAATTTGTCATAAAATTAGAAAAAAAATAACTAAAAAAAGGAAGTCTAACTGACCTTCACAGCAAGGCAGCGGACTTCCAAGAGGACAGGGCCAACTGTGCAAGTGCTTATGGAACCTTTGCTTGCTTCACGCTTCTTGACATCCCATTGGAGAGAGCAAGTCATATAGCCAAGGCCAGAGTCAGCACGGAAGAGGACCCACAAGGGCATGGATATCTGGAGGCCTGCTTCATCAGAGGCCGCCCATGTAACAATTTAGCACAAACCCCTGGGTCTGTGATATAAGGATATGGGTGAAATTCAAGGGTAGAAGGCAGAGGGCAGGGTTTGCCAGAAGTGGTGGAGTGGTGGTACAGTGTCCTGCCCCTGGATTTTCCAAGTGAGCCACCGAGGAGGGTGGTGGGCTTGCAGTGGACACTCAAAGTCCCTGGCAATTATGGTGAGGGAGGGTAGGAGGCAGTAATCAAGGCAGAGGTCCTGGAAAGTCTCCAGGGCATTCCCTCATTTGACAGCATCACTGAGCCCCTCCTCTGTGCCTTGTCCTAGTCTGACTGCTGCAGAACACAGAGAGGAATAAGACTTGGTATGTGACCTTGGGGAACCCAAAGTGTTTGAGGAAGACAGACCGTACCCACAGGTTCCAACCCAGTGTGAGAGATGGCAGCTTAGTGCTGCAATGGAAAGGTGTCCAGGGCCTTTGAGAGGTCCCAGGGGAGGAGTACTTGGGAGTAAATAGACAAGAGGGTGGAGCTGGAGCAGGTAGAGGTCAGACAGGGCCCCAGCCCCGGCCTTGTAGCTGCCTTCCAGCCCTGACAGTGCAGAGATGAAAGCAGGCCCACCAGGAGGCACTGGGAAGACCAGCTGCAGAAATTATTCTTCCCATTTTATGGATGAGCAAACTGAAAGTCAGGGTGGGTAGGTTGTTCAAGCCAGATCCAGCTCATCACATCCTGGGCTTCCTTCCACCCTCTTCAGTTCTTCCTGAAATCATAGGGATGGTGAGGGAGGAAAGGGCTCTCTCTCTCCCTTGCAGGGATGTGGCTAGGGGCTGGCCTGAGAGCTGCTGTGGATAGAGCGACCCTCCCTGGATCCTGGGTCTGTATCTCCTCCCCTAAGGAAGGCAGAGCCCAGTGAGGAGACATTAAGGGAGGTGGTGACGTGGACAGGGGTCAGCCAGATCCAGACTTGAAGCCCCTAGTCTGAGTAGTCTGGCTCTCAGGCCCTTCCTGTGGAGTCCCACTCTCAGGGGTCCCCTGTCTAAGGGATGAAAGATGGAAGGTAATTGTGGGGACGACAGAGAATGAGATGGATGGATGGCATCACTGACTCAATGGACATGAATTTAAACAAGCTCTGGGAGTTGGTGATGGACAGGGAAGCCTGGTGTGCTGTAGTCCATGGGGTTGCAAAGAGTCGGACACAACTGAGCTGAACTGACTGACTTGTGTGGAGGTCAGAGGTCAGGGCCAGGGGAGAGCATGGGGTACTTCTGACTAGGGCTGGGTTGTTGTTTAATTGCTAAGTGGTGTCCGACTGTTGGTGACCCCATGGACTTGTAGCCCAACCAGGCTCCATGATCCATGGGATTTCCCAGGCAAGAATACTGGAGTGGGTTTCTATTTCCTTCTCCAGGATATCTTCCCAACCCAGGGATCGAACTCGGGTCTGCTGCATTGCAGGCAGACTCTTTACGGTCTGAGCCACCAGGGCAATCCTAGGGCTGGGCTGGGTTCCCTATAAAGTGAGTAAGGGTGGGGAGAGTTGCCCGGTTTAGCCCTGGGGGCTCAGGTGAGGGGACAGGAAGAAGGCTGGGAGCTTAGAGCCTCGCCCAACTCAGCCTGAATGACCTTGAGTTTGTCCTACTCTTCTAGACAGGGTGGCGAGAGTCCCAGCGCTCTGCCAAGTGGAGCGCCAGCACAGGAGCTCAATAATTCATGAGCCATCTGAGCTCTGGCCTCCCCTCCAAATGGAATGGCAGCCCCACATCCAAGCCGATCTAGTCCAGCCGGAGCCCTGTTCTTTCTCCTGCCCAGCTTGTCTGGGGGTGGTGGTGGTGGGGTGGCTGCTGAGTCCAGGTCTCAGATACAGGAGGAAGGGGGCATGGAATTGATGGAGGGAGTGTGAAGGGGAGGTCCTGGCATCTGATGCACTCACAGCAAAAGCTTCTTTTCTTGGAACGAGAGCGCTCTGTAGTAGGTGGGAGGCTGGGGAAGGGGAAGGCAGAATCAAAGAAAGACCTGGAAAGGGAGACAGAGACAGACCCGGGGAGAGTCAGAAAGAGACAGAAGCGAGAATAAAAGGCAGAAGCAGGTGTCGTGGGTATAAATATGGGTGACACAGACAGGTAGAGAAGATATAGACTGTTTTAAAAAAACCCACTCAGAGCCCTCCTGCCATCTAGCTGGTGGGAAATCCAGTTTCCATGATTGCTGGACTCTCTCAACCCAGAACAGCACTTAGGGTTGGGCCAAGGCCCAGGGGTATTACAGAACCAGATGTGAACAAGGTCCTTTAGTCCGTCACCAGGCCTCTCTGGTCACCTGACCAGCATGACCCTATCAGGTCAGGGACTGTGCCATTCAGTGCCAGCCATGCTGGGCACATAGAATCTTTGGTCCTCTAGGGCACGTTCAGTGTGGGGTCCAGTCTTCTGAATGCCACTTGTCCCCTTGAACCCAGGGCCTAGATCTATCCATTCCCTGGGATCAGGAAGCCTGAACTGACACCTTCACCCCTTATCTAAGAGGATGGGAAAGAGCCTCCCACTGTGGTCCCTAGAAGATCTGGCTGGTTTTCTGTCCCAGAGCCAGACCCTTGTATCCCTCTGGATCTGGGAATCCATCCCTTAGCAGAGCCCTTGTTCCTTAGCATCCTACAGCTGAGCAGCTGGGGCCAACCCTGCATCCTTCTGGAGCCTGGAGGAGGATCCCAAGAACCTCCACCAGCCATGCCTGTGATGGTGGGGGCAGGGGTGGAAGACGGACAGGCAGAGCTGGAGCTTCAGTGTGAGTGAGCAGGAGGGACCTGATCCAGAACCAGATGGTCATTAAATGATTCAGAGCACATTTCTGTGTGCTGTGGTGGGCCAGGTCCTACCCTGATCTCTAAGACCGACTCCCCCTCCCTGCCCGCATGACCTGGTCCTTACATTGTTTTAAAATTATTTATTTATTTATTTGGGTGTGCTGGGTCTTAGTTGTGACCCTTGGGATCTTTAGTTGTGGCATGTGAGATCTAGTTCACTGACCAAGGATTGATCCCAGGCTCCCTGCATTGGGAGCATGGAGTCTTAGCCACTGGACCACCAGGGAAGTCCTTGTCCTTACATTTTTTGTTGTAAAATTTTTACTGTGAAATATCTTATATGTATAGAAGAATATATTGTGTATATCCATGTACATATACATACATATAAAAATATATGTATTGTTTACAGAGTAAAAATGAAAATACTCACTACTAGTTTAATGGGACATTTTAGTACTTTTGAAGCCCTCTGTATCCCTCTGTATGATCCTCCTCCATGGCCTCCCTTTTCCTCATCCTTCCAGAGAAAAATATTCTGAAAATAGTGTTAATCGTTGCTTTCAGTTCAGTCGCTCAGTTGTGTCTGACTCTTTGTGACCCCATGGACTGCAGCATGCCAGGCTTCCCTGTCCATCACCAACTCCCAGAGCTTGCTCAAACTCATGTCCATCGAGTTGGTGATGCCATCCAACTATCTCATCCTCTGTTGTCCCCTTCTCCTCCTGCCTTCAGTCTTGCCCATGTCAGAGTCTTCTCCGATGAGTCAGTTCTTCGAATCAGGTGGCCAAAGTATTGGAGTTTCAGCTTCAACATCAGTCCTTCCAATAAATATTCAGGACTCATGTACTTTAGGACTGACTGGTTTGATCTCCTTGTAGTCCAAGGGACTCTCAAGAGTCTTCTCCAACACTACAGTTCAAAAGCATCAATTCTTCGGCGCTCAGCTTTCTTTATAGTCCAACTCTTACATCCATACATGACCACTGGAAAAACCATAGTTTTGACTAGACGGACCTTTGTCGGCAAAGTAATGTCTCTGCTTTTTAATATGCTATCTAGGTTGGTCATAGCTTTTTTTTCCAAGGAGTAAGCGTCTTTTAATTTCATGGCTGCAATCACCATCTGCAGAGATTTTGGAGCCCCCCAGAATAAAGTCTCTCACTATTTCCATTTTGTTTCCCCATCTCTTTGCCATGAAGTGATGGGACCAGATGCCATGATCTTAGTTTTCTGAATGTTGAGTTTTAAGCCAGCATTTTCACTCTCCTCTTTCACTTTCATCAAAAGGCTCTTCAGTTCCTCTTCACTTTCTGGCATAAGGTTGATGTCATCTGCGTATCTGAGGTTATTGATATTTCTCCCGGCAATCTTGATTTCAGCTTGTGCTTCATCCATCCCGGCACATCGAATAATGTACTCTGCATATAAGTTAAATAAGCAGGATGACAATATACAGCCTTGATGTACACCTTTCCCGATTTGGAAACCAGTCTGTTGTTCCATGTCTGCTTCTAACTGTTGCTTTTTGACCTGCATACAGATTTCTCAGGAGGCAGGTAAGGTGGTCTGGTATTCTCATCTCTTGAAGAATTTTCCACAGTCATTCCTTTAATGGTGTTAATCATTTGGGCTGATTTATCCACTGGGTACAAGAAGCACAGTACCTAG
This sequence comes from Okapia johnstoni, assembly GCA_024291935.2. Classification (NCBI taxonomy): domain Eukaryota; kingdom Metazoa; phylum Chordata; class Mammalia; order Artiodactyla; family Giraffidae; genus Okapia; species Okapia johnstoni. The sequence continues at coordinate 7,922,909 of JAGTYA010000024.1, read as the reverse complement.
GGGTCTCAATACTTTTAGGGGTCCACAAAACTGTTTTAATTTTTTTTATACAGAGAGTTGATTTATTCTGTACTCTTTAAATTTACACATGTATGTTAGTTGTATCTCAATGAAGCAAAAAAAAAATCAGAGATGACTGAATAAATAGGAAGAGCAGACATTTTCCTTACAGAATTCCAAATATATGTAGATACTCTCTCCTCCAGGAAGGGGCACTTTATCGGGTTAATGGTGCTTTATACCTATCTCCAGTGGCTCAGATGGTGAAGAATCTGCCTGCAATTTTGGATAGCTGGGTTCAATCCCTGGGTCCGGAAGACTCCCTGGAGAAGGAACTGGCAACCCACTCCAGCATTCTTGCCTGGAGAATCCCCATGAACAGAGGAACCTGGCAGGCTACAGTCCATGGTGCCTCGAAGAATCAGACACAACTGAGCGACTAAGCACAGCACAGCACCTCTAAGCCTGGCTCCTTTGCTCCTTTGCTGTCTCCATCAATCAGGATTTGTTCAATTATAAGTTCAAAATAGCCCAGAATAGCTTAAGAAACACAGGAGAATCTGTTTGCTCACTTAACAGAAAAGTCCAAGGGTACCTTTAGGTGCAACTGGAATCAGGTGATTCAAGTGACTTCCACACTCACTAGGTCCCTGTTTCTGGGCTCTCCTGCCTGGCAGTAGGCACACACTTCCTTTGTGGTGGCAAGATGACTGCCTGCAGCTCCAGGTTTATAATCTGCTTAGTCAACAATTTCTGGGCAAAGAAATTTTCTCTTTCTCAGTAGTTCGGGAAACTTGCTAGTGCTGAGTTTTCTTGGCCAGCCCAGGATCATAAGCCCATTTCTGGAGATGGGCTGGGCTCAGCCCCACAAGAAACATGCCCTGAGCTTGTAGCAGCAGTGGTTTCCCCCGAAATATAAAGGCATTCTTATTAAAAGCAGGACAAATGAATGGTGGGAAAGCAAAACCCACAGCTACCCACTCCGTCATCCTAGACTTCTCTGTTTCAGGTACTGCTGCTGCTGCTGCTAAGTTGCTTCATTCATGTCCAACTCTGTGTGACCCCTTGGATGGCAGCCCACCAGGCTCCTCTGTCCCTGGGATTCTCCAGGCAAGAATACTGGAGTGGGTTGCCATTTCCTTCTCCAATGCATGCATGCATGCATGCTAAGTCGCTTCAGTTGTGTCCAACTCTGTGCAGCCCTATGGACAGCAGCCCACCAGGCTCCACTGTCCACGGGATTCTCTAGGCAAGAATACTGGAGTGGGTTGCCGTTTTCTTCTCCAATCTAAGGCACAGGGCTGGATTACTCCCTGTCACATCACCCTGTTTTCTTTCTTCAAAGCATGCATGTAACACAGTCTGAAATGATCTTAATTGCTTTGATTCTTTATGGCCTTCCTCTCTTCCTTTGGATTGAAAGTGCTCAGAGGACAGGGCTCTTGCTTGTCTTGATCACTGCTATATTTCTAGTACATGAAAGTGTCTGGTACACAGTAAGTATTTAATAAAGGCTTGTGGTAGGAATGAAGTTGCTGGAGAGCTCATCTTCTCTTGTTGTTTCAAGAATCTCCTACAAAAAAAAAAAAAAGAATTCCTACACGGGAACCTCCCTGGTGGTCCAGTGGTTAAGACCCCACACTTCCACTGCAGAGGACTTGGGTTCGATCCTGGTTGGGGAACAAAGATTCCACAAGCTGCACAGGGTGGCCAAAAAAAAAAAAGAATCTCCCACATGAAGTTGATAATGCCAGGCAGCCTTATTTTCCCTTCTACTAGATCAACTCCATCAGCATACAAAGGTGCTCCTAGTAGCTCCCACCTTATAGAATCCCTAATCCACCCGACCTGGAGGAGGAAATGGCAACCCACTTCAGTATTCTTGCCTGGAGAATCCCAAGGACAGGGGAGCCTGGCAGGCTGCAGTCCATGGGGTCACAAAGAATCAGATGTGACTTAGCAACTACACACATTCGACCCCACTTTCTTGCCAGCTGCTGCTGCTGCTGCTGCTAAGTCGCTTCAGTCGTATCTGACTCCGCATGACCCCAGAGACGGCAGCCCACCAGGCTCCGCCGTCCCTGGGATTCTCCAGGCAAGAACACTGGAGTAGGTTGCCATTTCCTTCTCCAATGCATGAACGTGAAAAGTGAAAGTGAAGTCGCTCAGTCGTGTCCAACTCTTAGCGACCCCATGGACTGCAGCCCACCAGGCTCCTCCATCCATGGGATTTTCCAGGCAAAAGCACTGGAGTGGGTTGCCATTGCCTTCTCCATTCTTGCCAGCTACCACTCCCTATTTCTCTGCTTTTCAAAACAAAGCTTACACAGAAGAATGATCTGCATTTGCCATAATTGCTTCCTTAATTTCAACTTACTCTTCAGCTAACTTTTCTGTTTCCCTCCTTTACTGACAACCATTCCTGCTCAGGCTCCTTGGCTGGTCCCTCTCCATCATCACCACTTCTAAACGTGGTGTCTCTGACATATATCCACTTCTCCATCAACACCTTCTCCCAAGGCCATTCATCCTGTCCCATGGCTTTAAGTACCATCAATGGATGACTCCCCAGATTTAAGTCTCCAGCTGTGACTCTCCAGTGCTGACTTCCAGAAGCCTCTCTACACTTGCCTACTTATCATGGATATCCAACATGGGTGTTGTGAAATAATGGGGTATATAGATGCCCCCAGTTCCTGACACACAGTTCCTAAAACCCTTGGAACTTTCTGGGTCATAGGAGCATCTTTTGTTCTAATGAGGTGACTCTTGGTGGGTGCCTGAATAGCTTCAGGATGAGAGCTGGTCACCAGAAAGACCAAGCCATGATTAGCAGCTTGGAACTTTCAGCCCCTGCCCCATGCTCGGGGAAGGCGAGAAGGGTTGGAGATTGAGTTGATCATGTTCAAGTGATGAAGACTCCATAAAAATTCTCCAAAGTACAGAGTTTGGAGAGTTTCTAGGTTGGTGAACACACCCAACGCTGGCAGGATGGTGCACCCCAACTCAGTGGGACAGAAACTCCTGTGCTCAGGACCTGCCCAGATCACACTCCTTGCATCTCTTCAGGTGGTTGTTCAACTGCATCATTTACTATATAATAAACTGGTAAGTGTGCTGGCCTGAGTTTTCGAGCTGTTCTAGCAATTATTGAATCCTCAGGGGGGGGATTGTGGGAATGTCTGATTTGTAGGTGAGTTGAACAGACAAAGTTGTGGTAACTTGGGGATCTACTACTTGTGACTGGTGTCTGAAGTGAAGGGCAGTCTTGGAATAGGCCCTTTACCTGTGGGGTCTGAGTTAGTGTCAGAATCAAATCACATTGAATCGCAGGACACCCAGCTAGTGTGGAAGAATTGGTTGGCATGGGAAAACGCATGCACATTTGATGACCAAAAGTGTCAGAAGTATTCTGTGAGTAGATTGTTGAGAGGAAAGAAGAAAAACAGAAGACAGTTTCCAAAATAGGTGTCCATAGCAAGACTGTTTCCAAAGGTTTACTTATCCCTTATGTGTGTAGACCTTTACTAGCTAATAAAATATGCTTTTTCCATTCTGTGTTACTGTTTTTTTAAACTGTGTTTTGCCTTTCTGTGTTAGATGGATGCAGAGAGCATGATTTTACAAGTCAGACTTTCATTTCCCAGCACACAGTAACTCAAACCATAACATCTGAATGCTGCTGGGCTGATGTCAGTTATTTTAAAAAATCATTTCACCTTTGAACTGAATGCATACACCCCGCAAGGTATACTGTTTCTGGTGCATGCGTGCCCCGTCACTCAGTCCGGTCCGACCCTATGGACTCCAGCCCACTGGGCTCCTCTGTCCATGGAATTTTCCAGGCAAGAATACTGGAGTGGGTTGCCACTTTCTTCTCTAGAGGATCTTCCCGACCCAGGGATCGAACCTGCGTCTCTGTGTCTCCTGTATTGGCAGGCAGATGCTTTACCACTGAGCCCCCTGGGAAACCTTAGTTAGACTGAAAAAATGGGAAGATACATGGACCATTACTATAGACATTTCAATCCTTATTTTTGTAGTGAAGCAATTGTCATGTAGGAGGTAAAAAAAATCAAAATAACATAAAAACCTCTTAACCTTGATTTCTTTATTAAACCCGTTCTGCCCCTGGTCTTTCCCATCTCAGTCAAGGGCACCACAATTCATTCTGCTGCTCTATCCACAGAACCAGAGAGCATTCCCTCACCCCCACACTAATCCATCCACAAGTCCTCTCAGTTCATCTCCAAATAAAATCCAAATCCACCCCTCCTCCCACCTCTTGCCATTACTCGGGGCCTGGCGTCCATCCTCTCTCAGCTGGATTACTGCAGTAATCTAACGCGTCTCCCCCATCCTCCTCCTGCTGCCTTTCAGTTCATTCCCTACACAGCTAACAGCACAATCTTTTTTTGAAAAAATCAGATCATGTTGATCCGCACCTAAACCTTTCAAAAGCTTCCCCTGCACTTAAGGTAAAACCCCAAATCCTCACCCTGGCCCCCAGACGCAGCTCCTCTGACCTTAGTTCTCCCCATTTTCCTGCTGGCTTAGTAGGCACTGAACACACTGATCTTTCTGTCTCAGGACCTTTGCACATACTATTTTTTCTTCTGGGCAATCTCTCTCTCTAATTCCACATAACTGACTCCTGATCCTCTTTCAGGTCTCAGCTGAAATGTCATCTCTTAAAAGAGAAGCCCCCCCTGTGACTCCTCTTTCTATCATGTCACCAGATTAGTCCTTGTTCATGATTTCTAGGGAAGCACTAGGATGTCATGGTTGAAAACAGGCTCTGGAGGCAGATTGCCTGGGTGTTGAATCCTAGCTTTGCCACCTCTGTACCATGTGACCTTGACCACATTTACTTAACCAGTGTGTCCTTCAGATTCCTTATCTGTAAAATGGGAGTATGTTAATAATAGTACCTCAAAAGATAGGCACTCTGTGCAATGTACAGAGTAAGCATTCAACAAATATTGACAGGTATTTTATTGTTCCTTCATGGCACATTTCTTGGGATTTAATTATTTTGGTTTCTGCAATGTAAGCATTTGTGGGAACAGGAATTGTGCCTCTCTTATCCACTGTTGTACCCCCAGCGCTTTGCACAGTGGCTGGTACATGGCATATGCTTAATTACATTGCTGAATGAATGTAGGAAGGCAGATTCCAACTCATCCCTTTTGGAACTTACAAAGCATACTCTAACCTTGTCCTTCTTACCCTTCAACACTTCACCATCTTTTTTTTCAAGATGTTTTGATGTGGACCACTTTTAAAGTCTTTACTGAATTTGCTACAATATTGCTTCTGTTTTGTGTTGTGGGTTTTTGGCTGCCAGGCCTGTGGAATGTTAGCTCCCCTAAGAGGGATTGAAGCCACACCCTGCACTGAAAGGCGAAGTCTTAACCACTGGACGGCTAGGGAAGTCCCACCTGGCCATTTTGGAGCTGTGAAAATGGAGGCCCATAAAGGTGGGGTGATTTGAGCAAAGCTTCAAGGGGGAAGGGACATTGCTCTTTCCAACATCCCACAGGGAAGTAAAATTGCTACTTGTCAGAAACGTGATGGAGCCCTAAAAGCACATGGAACCTGCTACATCCATTGTGAACACAAGTCACAGCTGTTTATTCTAGGAATAAGATCCAGGGCAAAATTTTCATCACAAGAGAGAGAGAGAGAAAAAAAAAAAAAAAGAAAACCTGTGAGGTCTCTGGATGCAGCATGACTGAGACGGCTGACACTGCAGCTGTGCCTTCCTGGAGAAATTATCTGGTCCTCATCAAAGTTACTGCCCTCCCTCTACCCAAACATGTTGTTCATGCCACCTTCAGGAATCCAGGAGTCTCATTTAACAAATGTGGGAACAGAGGCTTAGTGAGGAGAAGGGACTTACTCAACACAGGTCCACATAATGAATTAAATCCAAATCTTCTGACTTCTAGCACAAGATTCCTTTAAGCCCTAATTAATACAAAAGCTCTTACTATGAGGTGAGAGGGAGGAGGAAGTTAGAAAAAGGAAGAGATTGTCGAATGAGGTGCCCACTGGCAGACAGGGGCACTGACAGGTGTGCAGACCAGACCTTGGGGGAGGGCAGGGGAGTCTGTTGAGGAAAGAGGAGATGGAGGCTGAGGCCTAGCTGGGTTATTTTCAGAGCTGCTATCTTTGTCTGCATCTGCTAAATTATTAAACTGATATCACATCCTAGAGGGTGCCAGGCCAGGTTGCCAGGAAGAGACTGAAATGGAGGTGTTGGATCTCTTAGCTGAGGCCTTGAATCTTCTAGCTGGGATGGAAGTTGACTTTTCAAGTCCTGACTTCCTACCCCACCGCCCTCTCAGCTGACAGAGGGGATCCTGCTTTGGGCCACATCTGCACTCACTATTCCCTCTGGAAGGTTCTGTGTCTGCAGCTTCTGTCCTGAAAGGGGTATGTATATAATGGATAAGACTCTGAAACCAGGTCCCCCTGCCCCCCTGCCGCCAGGCTGCCTCTTCTCTTTCAAGGTCTCTGACTCAGACCACAGTTAGACATGACTAGCTGTGAAACCTTGGAGGAATCCTTGATCTTTGTATGTCTTTGTGCCATAGGTATTAACGGTCCATTCCTCAGACCCTGAAGTTCACAGAAAAAGCACCTCTCGGGGTTATGCAGCTTGGAAAGAACTAAGCTTCAATTCAAATTCAGATCTCTCCTATTCCAGATGCCTTTCCTCTCTATTCTTTTTTAAAAATATATTTTAGTATTTTCTCTATTTTCTGCAAAGAGAATGTATAACTTTGATAAGATCAGAAAAAAAAAGAATAATCATTGTAGTTTTAAAAAATGTATTTTCTAATTCCAAATGTTGTGTTAGCTGGGCTGGCTGTGCCCTAAGAGATAGTTGGCTGTGGCCTTGCCCACTCCTGGGAGCATGGAGCTCAGGGCAGGTAAGGAATCTGGCAGATACCAAAGGTCTCTCACTTCTGGTCCTGTACATATGGTGTCCCCATCCTGAATCCTTCTCCCTTGTTGTCCCTCCCGCCCCAATCTGTGCATCTTGCACTTTGATTCATCCTTCAGATCTCTGTTTAAATATCATCTTCTCTAGGGAACTCTCCCTGATCCCCTCTCCACCCAGCTGGGCTCAGTGTCGGCTCTGTATTCCCACTACCACTCTGTCTCTCCTATCCCAGGAGACACCTCACTGAACTGAAGTCACCTATGTCCTCCCTGGACTGAGTGCTCTCTGAAGGCAGGGCCCCATCCGATCACCGCTTTACCGCCAGCAGCCAGCTCAACAGAAAAGGTAATGATCAAATCTGTCAAGTGAGTGAAACAAATGAGTGAAGAAGAGGACCTCTTTATTCTTGCTGCTGCTGCTGTTGCTGCTTCTAAGTCGCTTCAGTTGTGTCCGACTCCGTCCGACCCCATAGATGGCAGCCTACCAGGCTCCGCCGTCCCTGGGATTCTCCAGGCAAGAACACCGGAGTGGGTTGCCATTTCCTTCTCCAGTGCATGAAAGTGAAAAGTGAAAGTGAAGTCGCTCAGTCGTGTTCGACTCTTCGCCACCCCATGGACTGCAGCCTACCAGGCTCCTCCGTCCATGGGATTTTCCAGGCAAGAGTACTGGAGTGGGTTGCCATTGCCTTCTCTGCTCTATTCTTGACTAGCTCTGAATACCCTTGTATTATTTTTCAGTTCAAACGAACACTATGTGAGTGACCTTATGGAGACAGGCACTCTACCTAACTTCAAGGAATCTAATGAAAAGCAAAACCAGTCTGGGAAGAGACTATTAAGTAACTAAACAATAAACAAATACATATATATATATATATATATATATATATGACTAGTGGGAAATGCCATAGAGGGTAGGAACAGGGGACATATCAGAGAACAGCAGGGAGCTGAGCTATGCCTTCGGGGTGGGTCAGATCTGTGTTTGAATCTTTGTCTGGTCACTGATCTGTGGTGTGACCTCCAGCAATTATCTTCTCTGGGCTTCGGTTTCCCATCAGGAACAAAGGCTGCTGATGCCCCTCCCTTAGGGATGCTGTGGAAAGAGGAGAATGTTCATCTATTCGATAAATGTAGGCTGAATTCAGAGAAACAACTTGCCCAAAGTCACTCAGATGGGCAGTGTGTGTGTGGGATTCGAACTCAGATCTGCCTGGTTCTCTGGATCTGGCTGATGGTGGAAGTTGGAGGTAAGTCCTAATCTTTCCCCCCTTGATTCATCCCCCAGAAGTGGGGAGCAGTGATCTGCTTGATGATCACCTGTAGATCTCCCCACAGTGATGGGGGAGGGGTCTTCTGCACAGAGAAGGACACAGGTTTGATGACACAAAGGGGACCATTCAAAGGGATGACACCAAGCAGCGGGGCATTTTGTCATCCCATTGAGCTCCTCTGACACCCCAAGCCCCATCCTCCCCACTGAACTTCCCTTCTTCTTCTTCCTCTGAGAGCCTCTAGCACCAATGCGCCCCCTCAACCCCTCTCCCCTCACTGAGTCCACCACATTCACTGAGTCCCTCCCCTCGCCTTCCTCTGAGCCTCCACACTCCTGGTCACTGAACACCCTTCTCCTCACGCCCTTCTTCTGAGTCTTCCCCCCTTCCAGTTCACTGAGCTTGACAGCCCCCTCATGGACCTCTCCTTCCTCTCCCAGCCCCTCCAGAGCTGCTTCTCGGGAGCCAAGCTGTCTCGCCCACGCCCACGAGTTCCCATCACTCAGTCAAAGGCACTTAAAAGTACTTAGAGAACATGACGGTGCGGGGGTGGGGCGGGGTGCTGTGTGTGGAGGGGCGTGTGCCCCCAACCTCCTCTTCCTTCTCCACATCAAGCCAGCGCAGCGCCCCCTTCAGCCTCCTCTTCAGGCTGAGGCGGTAGTCACACTGGCCACACTTTTGGCAAGTTCCCCCCATCCACCCCCGACCCCCCAGCCCCCGCCTGGCCCCTCCTGTGAGCCTAGGTTTTGCTGCAGTTCTTCTCAGTCGGTCTCAGCTGGTTTCCGGCCCTCCAGCCCCTGCCATCACTTAACACAGAGCCTTTTCATTTCTGACGGCACTTTCCAGTGGATGGCAGCACCATAGTGTCTGGTCAATGCTTGGAGGGGGTATGGCAGGATCCACTGCCGCTGTGGAAAAAATAACTAGAGCTCAGTTCTATCATTTTGCCAGTATAACTAAAATCCCAGTTAAGCAAAGTCTCCTCAGTGACAGTGAGCTCAGGTTATCTGAGCTTCCCAAGGGCATGAGTGTCTGAGCTGGTCCCATTCGGTGGTCCAGAATGAACCATGGACCACGGGCAAGGCTGCACTACACCTTCTGGGCCTGTTTCCTCCTCTCTGTGAAAGGTGTGGGGACACCTACCGGGAGGAGCAGACAGGAGCAGAGGGGCTTGAAAAGAATTTTGCCACTGAAGGGTGGGGCTCCTCTCGGGGGGGGGGGGGGGAAGGGGGCGGGCGGGCACTAAGGTGTGCGAAAGCTGCGCCAAGCTCTCAGAAGCAAGTGCTGAGGTTTGCTCTGCAAGTGCAGGGCCTGCCCGGTGAGTAGTCAGTCCTGCCAGATCCCCACCAGGAGGGGCCAGTTGCCCCTCTGCGTTAATCTCTCCACGTTCTGGTGAAGTTTTCGGCCCGGGAGGCCAGGTAGAGCCGATTCGGCCGCGCGACAGCGTTCGGTACTGTGCCAGGAAACAAGACTCCTGAGTTGTATGTCAAGCTTTCAGCGGTCACATAGTGTGGCTTCAGGCAAAATCCTCTCGCAGGTGGGGCCCAGGGTCCGTGATTTCTAAGCCCCAGCTACCAAAGCTTATGACTCAGGGCTCACCGGAAAAGATGCGGCCCCTTTTTCACCTCAAATGTGGAGGAGGTGGATGGGCACTGGATGCCGTCGGTCGAAGGACCAGGGGACCAGAAGGGTTCGGGCAGTGTCCTGACGGGGAGGGGCATGGGAAGCAGGTTCAGGGCATGCACGTCTCTGATTGGCTGTGCTGCCATTCGCCCCGCCCCCTGCTCTATAAGACACGCGCGCGGCTAGCTCAGGGCTAGTGTGTGGGGGCTGCGGCTGCATCTCACTCTGGTTTGCTGCGTCCATCCTCCCCAGCGTGGGGGGCCGCGCGCTAGAGCTGGCTGAAGCGCGGCGGCGACTGCTGGAGGTGGAGGGCCGCCGGCGCCTGGTGTCGGAGCTGGAGAGCCGCGTGCTGCAGCTGCACCGCGTCTTCCTGGCGGCCGAGCTGCGCCTGGCGCACCGCGCCGAGAGCCTGGGCCGCCTGGGCGGCGGCGTGGCGCAGGCCGAGCTCTACCTGGCGGCGCACGGGCCGCGCCTCAAAAAGGGCTCGCGCCGCGGCCGCCGCGCCCGCCCGCCCGCGCTGCTCGCCTCGGCTCTGGGCCTGGGCGGCTGCGTGCCCTGGGGCGCCGGGCGCCTGCGGAGGGGCCACGGCCCCGAGCCGGAGTCGCCCTTCCGCCGGAGCCCGCCCCGCGGCCCCGCCTCACCCCAGCGCTGACCTCCGGCGCCGGGACCCCTGGCCACCCCGAGAGACCACCGCCCGGGTGCCGACCGATGGACTGCGGACGCCCGCTGGGTGGAACGACGTCACCGACGCGGATGGACAGATTGGCCGACCACAGGAAGAGACAGTCGGGGGGCCGGGGGCCCAGTAAAGAAGGCGAAACCGAGGTGCGGTCTTAGCGGCTGGCTCATCCGAGGGGCGGGGCAGGGAGACCTCCCTTCCGTAGAGCTGCTGGAGTTCGCTGGGTTCTTAAATAAAACTGTCCACTTTCTGTTGCCGCCTCTCCCAGAACTCCTGAGGAATGAGGTAGTGGCACTAAGTCCCCATTATAGAGTTGGACACATTGAGGCCGCTCAGATCCCAGGAACGGTTTGCCAGCAAACTTTTACCGGTTGGAGCAACCCCACTCTCAACCTCCTCCAGCGTTGCCTTTCCTGGGTCCCTTGTGGCTGTAAGAAGAGTCTTGCCCTTGAGGCTGCTACTCTCTGGCACGCCCTTCGCAGGGCAGAATAATGAGGCCCCAGGATGGGGGGGGCGGCTGGCACAGTGATGTCGCTTTGAGTTGTCTCCTAAGGCCCTATTTCCCATTTGGGGAGATGGAATCGCAGAGAGGTTAAGGATTTGTTCCCATCATACTATGTTTAGGCGCTTCCACTTCTGGGGGACAGGTCTTTCCTCAGGCCCTCATTCAGCTTCACTAAGAGCTGACTCAGACGACCAGGGGTGTTTGGTGACTGCCTGAAGGTTTGCAGGTTCTCCTAGGGGCTCCCAACCTGTCGCTAAGATGGCTCTGCCAGGGATGGAGCCAGGTGACATCCTGTAACGGGCCCCAGGGAGCAGGTATGTCATCAGCTTCTAGATTCTAGGAAGTGGGGCCTTAAAGGGCCAGACCTGAAATGAGATCCACTTCCCTTCCACATGCCCTTCAGGCCCCGCTCCCCTGCCCCACTCAGCTGTGAATGGCCTGGCTGCTGCTTTGCTGCCACCAGCTGAGTTGACTGCAGTCTCACTTGTTGGTCTGTGAACTGAGTGTCTTCACCTTCTGGAAGGTTTGTTGGGAGGTTAACACAGGGCAGAGGTCTGTCTGCTCCCATAAATCATGGAAGAATGTCTTATTCTCTTATGTCACACCTAGAAACAGGCACTGCTTTTACTGCTGGAGCTCAGGAGCTGATCTGAAGTCCTTATTTTACAGAGTGGCAAGGTCACCTGCAGCTAGGGACAGACCTAGGTCCTAGGGCGTATGTGTGCCCTTCTCGCTGTATCTCTCTGCTGGCCAGGGGCAGGGGTTAGGGAGAACTGGTGTCAGCTTGTCTGCCGTGTAACCTAAAACAGCGGTCTCCAACCTTTCTGTTTCCAGGGATCAGTTTTTGGAAAGGCAACTTTTCTACCGACTGGGGCTGGGTGGGTGGGTTGGGGGGGATGGTTTGGGGATGATTCAAGCACATTACATGTATTGTACACTTTATTTCTACTATTATTATGGCAGCTCCACAGCAGATCATCAGTCATTAGATCCCAGAGATTGGGGACCCATGACCTAGAACAACCCCGTCCCTGATATGGGCTGGTTTCCTCAGTCCCTCTCTGAACATAGCTGTCCCTCCTCATGTCAGAGCTTGGGGAGAAGGGGGTAGAACGAGGCAGTTAAGAGTCACGGGAATCTGGTTTAACCCTAGAGTCCTTGGGATCAGGGGCACTGCTCTGAAAGCCAGAGCCCCAGGGGCCCTCACCTATTCCTCCTCCAGCTAGCTCTTCCTCTTCCCAGGTACCAAACTTTTTTTTCCTGGTTTCTCAGCTCACAGCCAGGCCTTCCTGAAGCCATTCTTAGCTGGGGAAGGGAAGTCCAGGAGGAGGTCTCAGAGTCTCTGAGAGCTTGGGGACCGAGAGTGCAGTGAGGGGCCCTGGCATCCCTTGGTCTGCCCAGAGAGAAAGGACTTTCCAAAGCCACTTGGGTCACTTTGGGTCTAGAGGCCCAGAAAGGACAAGGACTCCCTGGAGGTGACAGTGAGGAGCTTCAGGCTGCAGTGCTGGGCTGCAGCCAGGACTGTTTGCATGGGAGGGACTCTTGGTCCAGAGAAGCTTTTAGCTAATGGTTTAAAGTGCTCTGTGTCACCACAATTTTGCCTTTCTCTGGGATTTATTGGTAATCACCTTTGCCCTGGTTTGGAAGAGGGGAGTGGGGCGGATAGGGAATTAGAGATGGCTCTTGGTGGAGAAAGTGGTATATGTAGGAATGGAGATTGGTCCCAGGCTCACAGCTCTGCCCCAGCTCTGTCCCCTCCCTCCACTTCCAGAGTCCCAGGCTCCTCGTTAAGGGCCTCAGCCAGGGCACATAGTGCTCACTGACTTAAACTCCAGCTCTTGGTTAAGTGCTCTGTCCACTACCCCTCAGCCAACAAATACGAGTCGTCTTCCCACCCTTGCCTGGCCCAGCCAGGATCCCTCTAGAAGGTTCCATTTTCTCCTCAATCAACAAACATTGATCTCTGCTCAATCCAGAGGCTCCAGAAACAGCACTGAATCAGAGGGTCTGTGCTTTAAAGGGCTTGTGTCTCCCAGCCCTCCTCTAGGCAGCCTGCCCTGGCATTGTTGGAGGAGGGCTGTCTTCAGGCCTTCACAACTAACTATGAAGTGAGTGAAAGTCGCTCAGTCGTATCCGACTCTTTGTGATCCCATGGAATTCTCTAGGCCATAATACTGGAGTGGATAGCCGTTCCCTTCTCCCGGGGATCTTCCCAACCCAGGCACAGAACCCAGGTTTCCCACATTGCAGGCAGATTCTTTACCAGCTGAGCCACCAGGGAAGCCCCACAACTAACTCTGGCCCCTGGTTATATATTGTAGCCCCCATCCCCAGCCCCAGCCCCCATGACTTCCTAAACACTTTCTAGATGGCCCAGCCATCTAGCCCTGGGGACTGCTGGACTGAGAACAGGCAATCCTGAGGGATCCGTGTGCTGAGGACGCTGATGGCCACTAGTGAAACTGCTGCTGCTACTGCTGCTAAGTCGCTTCAGTCGTGTCCGACTCTGTGCGACCCCATAGACGGCAGCCCACAAGGCTCCGCCGTCCCTGGGATTCTCCAGGCAAGAACACTGGAGTGGGTTGCCATTTCCTTCTCCAGTGCGTGAAAGGGAAAAGTGAAAGTGAAGTCGCTCAGTTGTCCGACTCTTAGCGACCCCATGGACTGCAGCCCACCAGGCTCCTCCATCCGTGGGATTCTCCAGGCAAGAACACTGGAGTGGGGTGCCATTGCCTTCTCCAAGTGAAACTGGAATGTCAGCAAGCGAAGGGATGGGCGGGAAGACCAGTTTAGGGATTTGGAGGAACCTGCCACTCCTATGGATGAGTCCTTTTGCTCTCTTGGCTGGCCCTGGGTAAGTGTGGCGCCCCCGGGCGGCGCCACCAGAGGGCAGTGTGGGCTGCTTCCCGGGGCGTGGGGACGAGGCCTGGAGCAGGTTCCCTCTCCATATCCCCGCCCCCAGCCAGCCCCTACTCCTATTGCTCGGGCACCTCAGGCGTTGAGCTTTAAGGGTCTGGCAAGAACACGCGGGTGCTGGCGGTCACTTAGAGAAAGGGCGGGCCTCTGACCTCAGAGGGCAGGTCCATCAGGAGAGACTTTCCTGGAGAGTGAGGTTGCACCTGTTGGTGGCTACCGTCTGAGTAAAAGCCCAGAGTACTTTACCCCTCCCAGATGTGTTAGACTGATAATTGATCAGAACACTCCATCTCTGCCGCTGCCACCTGGGGATCAAGGTGGCTTCCCAGAGATTAGGTGGAAGCGACAATTCGCAGCTAAGTTGCTCCAAGCCTGCAGTGGGTAGTCTCTAGAAGGCTCCCTTACCCTGACAGCCAGGTCCCTCCAGGGGGTCCCAGTCTTCTCCAAGCTGAAGGAGGAGAACCTTTATCTCCTCCCCGCCTTTACATCCAGCGTGGGAGGATTGTGGAATAATATATTAACCACCACATCTATGCCAGGTACTGTGCTAAGCGCTTTACACCCATTAGCTGTTTCAATCCTCCCAGCTACTCTGCCAACAAAGTAGGAGTTATTCCCATCTCCACAGATGAGGAAACTGAGGATCAGGGAGAGCGAGTGACTGGCCCAAGGACATAGATCACTTAAGTGGGGGACACCTTCAATGTTAGGCTATGTGGCTTTCCATTTATCAATATATTGAGGGCTCCACATGGGTTTCTGAGCGCTCGCTCTTTAAGTCTGGGTACAGGAAACCCTAGTCCTTGGTTCTGGGGAGGGATGTGATCAGACATTGGTAGCACAAGGTGCCACCCCTCCAAGGTCTGGCCATACACCCCCAAAGGCTGGCTCCCTAGCTTGGTTGTCTGTGCTCTGGGGTATGAGTCAGGCTGAGTCAGCAAGGGCAGGTCAGGGATGCTTAGGGCCTGGGTTTGCCTCAGAGGGCTTCCTCCTCCCCTGTGCATCTGGGCTGGCATGATTGGAGAGTGAAGAGCCTGGGATGGTAGAGGAGGAGGGTGACTGGCTCCATGGTGGGGCAGAAAGTGTCCTGTTCCTTAGAACAAGAAAGACCTGGGATTTAGTCCTGGCCTGGAGCTCAGCTTCTCAGCTGGGAGAACTTGGGCAAATGACTTCCCTTCTCTGAGCCCTTTTCTTGTGTGTGTGTGTTTTATGGGGAGTTAGGGAGGAGATAATTTCCGAGTATTAAGTGAGAGGTCACATTAAGTGCCTAGCACACAGAGAAGGTCTGTAAGTGCTTGGTGGAGCCAACCTACCTGGCCTAGGAGAGGCTGCCAGGACAGAGCCCCCCAGGCAGCGTGGGCCTTTGCTTCTCCAGAGCATCACCATATCAGGCATCCCAGAACAGTCCCCCTTCTCCCCCCAGTGCCTTCCCTGAGGAACTCCATAAGGGGAGACGTGGAGGAGGGGCAGGCATTTTATCCCAGGAACATTCCATTCCAGCTGCTCAGACCAGTGGGGATCCCAGCCAAGGACAGAGCCCAAGGGAGCTCACCCCAGGAGCCCCCACCCCTTCCAGGGCGGGAGCCAGTGGAGCCCTTTTCCAAAATATTGCCCTTGGGCCTTCTCTCCACAATGGCCCCTCTTAAGGAGGTAGATGCTGAAGGATTTGGGTGGGGCTGGGTGGCTGTGAGAGACAGAGAGGTAATGAAAGCTCTTGAAATTATTCTTTCCAGCTCCTCCCAGCTCCTCAGAGCCTCAACTCAGGATCTGACTTCTGGATTCTGCTCCTTTCCCCGGGCACCTCCTTCAGGAAGACTTCTCTAATCGACCCTGCACAAGCGCAGCACCCTGTTCACCTCAAAGGAGCCCCTCACTTGACAGTGGCAAGGGGCCGGGTTCTGGGGAAGTTACCTCTACCAGGACTTTATATATTCCCGCATTTGACTCTGGCTTACATGGTACAACTGGGGATGTTACAAATCCTTTGAGATGCAATCAGATTAACAGAGCAGCAAACCTTTCCACCGAGAAAAGAATTTCTCTTTAAAAATGTCGTTACCATTCTTAAACAAGTCTCAGCGCAGCTGGGGTCCCCATTTTGGTAGATGCCATTTCTGCTCAGTCGAGGCAGGAGGGCTGTTTGAGGGAAAACGTTGCTCTGAATAATCCCTTAGTTGCCCTCGCCCACCATCCTTGCCCTGTGTGGGTGCTTGCCTGCGGCCCCTCAGAAAGATAATGGACTGCTGGCTCCCAGGGGACACACCTCTTTCTCGGGAAGAGGGGTTGACCACATAAAAATAATACGTTTTAAATGAAGGAAGGGAGCACTTGATTCAAGTATCTGGATGGTAGGCGGAAGGGGGCCACATGGACTCACACCCTAACCCAGAACTTGTAGAATTCCGCAAAATGAACGCATATGGAGTCAGTTCCTTGTTGTGTACATTCGGGAAGAATAAATCTCAGTGATGTGAGACAAGCATGTGTGGTTTTGAGGTCTACCCTGTGAACGCCTGCACCACCTTTGCTTTGTGTGTGTCTGTCAGGGCTCCTTTAAGTTGGCAGTTCCTTGAGCAGCTTCTGTTTAGTTTCGTTTGGCAGTCTGGGCCTGTTGACAGATTTGCAGACTGACTTCTCCCTTAACTTGGCTCCAGGCTGAATCTCTCCAGGAAGTCTTCCCCAATGAAGGATGTGATGAGGAAGCTCAGGGATGGGATGCCCGCATGGAACAAAGGGATGCCAGTGTGATGACATGGCAGCATGGTGACCCGTGGGGAACTGCGTGTGAGCGTGCTGGTGAATGGATGGACCTGTCAGTCGGGGCCCCAGCGGAGACAGGGCACACACAAACTGGGGAGAGATTTAAAAAGGGACTATTTCTGGGACTTCCCTGGTGGTCCAGTGGCTAAGACTACGAGCACCCAATACCGGGGGCCCAGGTTCCATCCCTGGTTGGGGAACTAGATCCCACATGCTGCAACTAAGAGTTCACATGCCACAACTAAAGATCCTGCTGCAATGAAGACTGAAGGTTCTGGGAGCTGCAACTAAGACCCAGATCAGCCAAATAAATAAATAAAAATTGGGGGAAAAATTTTTTTTTAAAGACTATTTCCAAAGCTGTGGGCTGGGCTTAAGAAACTAACAAGGTACCGCAGCTATCTGGGGCTAGCAACAGAGAGAAGCCTTTACAACTCCTGGGCCTGAAGGGGTAAAGAGGGGAGAGGGGAAGCAAGGGCTTTGGGACCTGGAGAGTGCAGCTGTGTGGAGAGGGACCCTGACAGGAGCAGTGGCCTTTGGTTGAGCAATGTAGCGACCTGATGGGAAGGGAGCAGGGAAATAAACACCCCATTCTCCTCCTCACTCCAGTACCTCCTGCTGGGGACTCTCGTTGGCTGAACCCAACAGAAAGCCAGGGAACAAGGGAGCCATTGATGCACAGTTCATAGAGATCAGCCTCCCAAGGGCACAGAGCATGAAGGAGGGCAGAGAGTGGGACTGGAAGGGCCAACACGTCCAGCAGCTGCCAGGGGGCCTATCTTTCATTCCCCAAAGTTCACAACAAGGCAGTTCCTACTCCGAAGCTCCCCTACCCACTGCAGGTCTTGCAGGGAATGGACTTGCTTGGAGAGGGGAAGAGGCATGGGTCTTTTCCTCCCTCAGTCTTCCCCCTCTCTGGCACTTAGTTCTTGATTCTTTCCTGTCCTGGCATCTTAGATGGCTACAGGGATTGTCCACCAGAGAACAATGCCAGCCACTGAGTCGGTGTTTTTCTCACACCCGGAAACACTACACCTCCCCCAAACACACCCACAGGCATACCCGCTGCCATACAGGCCTCTGACAGGCCTCACCACAAGCCATATCTGGTGTCACGGTTGCATCAAGAAAACGTACAAGTGGGCACAACTGCTGCACTCTGCCATTGTTGTAAAATGGCCAAGTCACAGGAACGCAAACTTTTCTGTCACATGCCAAACATGCCATGTCACATGTATGTATAGGAGACATACTGTCACACCCAACCAGGTGAAACCAGAAGGTAGGGGCAGGATGGTGCAGGGGTTAACAGCAATGGCCCACAAACCTCTCTGGCACCAGTTTTCTTGTCCGTAAAATAGAAATACTAGTTCTTCTCTAGTGGAGTTGTTGCCAGGGTGCATTGGCATGCTGTGATTGGGGAGACCTCAGTGTGGTGCCCAGTCTGGAGAAGAGCTCTCCAGAGGTGGTAGCTATTAGTGGGAAACTCCCGTCTCCCACTTCTTTGGGGAGGACACAGAGCTGCACAGGGTGGGCCGGGCAGCCTCAGGAGCACATGCCCTTCCCTAGACACGCCTGCCAGGAGCATCACAAGTCCCCTCCACCCGGAAGGCTCTTTCCCCAGACATCCGCATGGTTTGCTCCCCATTGTCTTTGTTCAATCAGATTGTCACCCTTTCAAAGAGGCACACCCTTTTTAAAATTGCACACCTCAGCACTTCCAATCCCTTACCCAGCTATGTATATTCTTAGGTATCGCTGACCTTCTAAGACTATATAATTTAGTTTATTTTCTATCTTTCCCTTTCAAATGTGATCTTCACAAGGGTAGGGATGTTGGTCTTTGTTTACTGTTGTTTTTCCACCCCCTGGAGGGGTAGCCAGCACATGTGGGCTGAATCTAGTGCACACACATGTGTGCCACGGATTTCTGGCTCTCTTCCCTCTGAAACAAGTTCATGCAGGTGAATCCCACTCCCTACCCCAAGAAGCTAAGCCTCTCTGGTTACACTGTGAGCTTCCCCGTCAAACCCCAAAGCAGGAGCTGGGACAAACATAGTGCCCCCCATCCTAGGACCCTAACTGGGTGGGCATGGCCAGGGTAGGGTGGGAGGCTGTTTTAGTCACCAAGCAAAGACAGCCTTTCCACTCATCCTTCTAGCTATTCTGAGCCCAGCAGGAACGCATTGAGCAGGTGAGATGGCTGGACTCAACCAGGTGACCAGGGGCCTCTTCTGTGGCCTTGTTTTCTCCACTCTGACTGGAACCATAAAAGCCAGCACTTCAGAGGCCACTATTGAGCCTCAATATGTTAAGGACATCACACTCCCTGGATCAAAGAGGCTGGGTAAACAGTAGGCAGCGTCCAGGCCTGTGACTGGCTGATGCCCTGAGGGAACACCTCCCTAAGAGCTTGTGGCTGGCGGCTGGCACTCCCAGGCAGCCAGGCATGGTCCCAGCTGGGTTTGGAAAGGCGAGTCCTTACCCCTCTAGGGGACTTGCTTAGAGCAAGCCATCCCCCCAACAGCATGGGGGATGTGAGAGGGAGGAGACCGCAAGGAGATCAAACTAGTCAATCCTAAAGGAAATCAGCCCTGAATATTCATTTGAAGGACTGCTGCTGAAGCTACAATATTTTGGCTACTTGATGAGAAGAGCTGACTTATTGGAAAAGACCCTGATGATGGGAAAAATTGAGGGCAGGAGGAGAAGGGGATGACAGAGGATGAGATGGTGGGATGGCATCATTGACTCAGTGGACATGAGTTTGAGCAAACTCCAGGAGATAGTGGAGGACTGGGAAGCCTGGTGTGCTGCAATGAGGTTGCAAAGAGTTGAACATGACTTAGCGACTGAACGACAACTCCCAGTGGGGAGGCCAAACCTGGGCTCTGGCTTTGGAGGCGTCAGAAGCGCCCCCTAGTCCCAGCTGCCACATCTAGAGGGAGAGTCTCCAGTCCAGACACCCCCTGCTTGTTCACCTGCTTCCTGGGGACGGTTGGGGAAGGTCGAGAAGAGATGGAGTCAAGCAGCCCTGAGCATTGGAGTATGAGGCCAGGTCCAGGGTCATCAGGACTCCAGGTAGGAAACACTGAAATATCTGCTTTTTAGCAAGAGATGTGCTGAAGTGATGTGCAGGGGCAAGTCACATGTGTAGATAGAGGCTTGTAGCACAACTGCCAAGCTGGGGGAAGGAGGGGTATTCCCTAACCATCGCCCAGGACTCAGACCCCACCCTCCAAAGTCCCCTCCCACAATACAAGCCAGACTCAACTGGGCGAGAGGCAGCCACAGACCCCACAGCCATGGAAGGTCCTTCTCCCGGGAGAAAGCATGGTGCTAGGCTTATTGTGGACAATCTTTATTGGCAGGTGTTAAAAGTGCAAAATAGTAACAAATCCAGAGGGATGGGAAGGGAGGTGGGGCATACCTCTCCTTTCCCTTGTGAGGACCCTGTAACCAGGCCAGTAGGGTAGGATCACTTGACTGTGGCTACATTGGACCCAGCACCTTCTAGAGAACAAGCTCCCAGGCAGGAGGGCTCCTCACGACGTGGGGGAAGGGAGAAGCACACCGACAGGGGTATGGCTTGTGTCCCACCCCAGGCTGCTTGGTTCCTGCCCACTGCGCACCTAGACAGCTTGGGATAGGGGTGTTAGGGGGCTGAGCTAAACTTATCCCTCTCCAAACCTAGGCATCTGCCTCAGTTTCTGTCCTCCTGGTTAGTGTTCAGCCCGACTGAAAGTGAATGATTCCCATAACTTAACAATATTTTAGCCATTGCATGGGCTGCAGTCCCTTGGAGGCTGCTGGTTTTACTGAGGGCTGGCGCTAGCCAGAATGACCCTTTCTAGGCCACAGAAATCAACCTGAGATGATGGGCCTTGAGGCTACCATCCCAAACACTGTCTCCTCCTAAACGCGGTTGACCCTCAAGACGAATTTCCCCGGCACCCCACAATTATGCTGCTCCAAAAGGATGGCACAAATAACCAAAAAAGTCCATTTATCGAGAACCCAAGCTTGGCCTTCAGTCCGCAGGGGCCCTCCCTCGGGGGAGAAATCTGGTCTGTTCAGTCGGAGGCCCGACCCTGCAGCAGTGCTGGGCCCCCTAGCCCCGGCTGCCTGTCTCTGGCCGGATCCTCCCCACCCTCCTGGAGGCCCCACTGTATCCGGGGCGGCCAAGTCCTTGCCGGCCAGGGTCCCAGTCAGTTACAGGGCAGCCAGGTGGGATAGGAGGCGTGGGCCCGGGCCAGCAGAGGCTGCACGGGGGTCACGTAGTAACTGACGGTGGTGGCGGGCACGACCCCGTCGGGGATCGCGGGGCAGCGCCAGGGCCAGGGCGGCGGCGGCTGCCGGGCCCTGCTCCGCCAGCGCCTGGAGCGCCAGCGCGGCAATGAGGTCCAGCGTCTGGCGGCGCTCGTGGTTCATGAGGCACACGGTGCTCTCGTTGACCACCCGGTGCAGCGTCACCAGGCAGGCGTAGCGGCGTGCCGCGTCGGCCCCGCTGAAGTGGGCCTCGAGGTAGCGCTCCAGCGTGCGCCGCTGCTCCGCCAGGTCAGGGAAGTCGATGAAGAAGCGGGAGCACATGTAGCGCTGCAGGGCGCCCACGTCGGTGCTGGGCCGCGGCCGGAAGCCCCGTACCAGCAGGTGGCAGTACTTGAGGAGGCCGCCCCCACGGATCTCTTCCGGGCTGCGTGTGGCGATGACGCGGTGCCGCAGGTGGTCCAGGGCCTCAGCGAAGTCCCCGTACAGGCTCTCGCCGGTCACCGATGGGTGGAAGGCCTCCGACATGGGCGTGGGCGAGCACTGGCTGAAGAGCAGCAGGGAGTCCAGGAGGATCTGGAACGAGTCGACGCTGAACTCGAACTGGCGCCTGACCGAGTCCACGAACTTGAGCTCCACGTTCTTGCCGCTCTTGTTGGACAGCGAGATGAGGCTCCAGCGGTCCGTGTCGGTGCACACTTTCACCAGCTTCTGCACGTAAGCCTCCTTGAGGGTCAGCGGCGTGATCTTGGCCCGGCTCACGCCGGCCGGCAGGAAGTCCAGCAGGCAGGCCAGCACCACCTCCTTGGTCAGCTGGAAGGACGCCTCGCTGCGCAGGTCCACGCGGAACACCAGATCCAGGTCCTTGTAGCCCAGGCCGCTCTCCGGGTGCAGCACGTGGCTGGCGGCTGAGCCGTGCAGCCGCACGCTGTGCACCCGGAGCCCCTGCTCCTCCAGGCTGCTGCGGACGACCTGCAGAGGGGCCGGCGGGAGGGAGAATTATCAGCGACCTGGGTTCCAGGGGGTCCGTTAGGGGTTTCCATGCAATAACCACAGTGACATCAATCACTGCTGACCACTTACCTTTGGAAAGTCATTTAATTCTCTAAACCTGTACTTCCTAATCTGGAGAGTGGCCCCTTCGGAGGAATGACTCACAATAGCAATAATGATAACACATAGGTGCATGGAATTTACTAAATGCCAGGTCTTGATCTAGGCACCTTGTATATTAGGATATAAACTCACACAGTTCTTACAGTAACTCAGTGAGGAAGGTACTCTTACTCCCACTCTACAGATGGGGAACGGAAGCACAGAGGGGCCAAGTAACTTGCCCAAAGTCACACAGCTGGTGAATGCAGAGCTGGGAATTAAACTCAAGAGTTCACGTCTCAACCACTATGCTATTCCACCTCTCTAGAACTGCAACTAAAGCAGTTTTGTGCCAGGCCTGATGGAAACTGCTCAAATGTGTTGGGAATGTAATTGGTAGTTCACATGCATTACTGTCCTTACCCTCATAATAATCCCAATTTTTATGTATTATTATCCCAATTTACAGATGGGGGACCTGAGGCATAGGGAGGTCATGTCCGAAGTCAGAGAGTAATCAGGCTGAGGCCAGAACCCAGGTCAGCTGAATTCTCAAGTCCATGCACGCTCTTTTGATTATGACACACTCGTTTATCTTTACAAGGACCCAGTGAAGCAAATATTAGACTCATCTTTTACAGATGAAGAAACTGAGGCTTCTAGTATTAAAACACTTAAGGTTCAGAGGAGAGGCCATTCAGAAATGGCAGGGCTGGAAGTTAAAACCTAGACTCTTTCCGCTCTTGGAGAGAGGTTTGTGTCAAAATCTCAGGAAGCCTTCTGAGCCAAGTGGGAAAGGAAAGTGAAGTCGCTCAGTCGTGTCCGACTCTTTGCGACCTCATGAACTGTAGCCTACCAGGCTCCTCCATCCATGGGGTTTTCCCAGGCAAAGGTACTGGAGTGGGTTACCATTTCCTTCTCCAGGGGATTTTCCCGACCCACGGGTCAAACCCGGGTCTCCCACATTGCAGGCAGACGCTTTACCGTCTGAGCCACCAGGGAAGCGAGCCAAGTGGGAAGAATGTAGCAGACCCCATCCGCTGACACAGGAACATGACAGGGAAACCTATGTCATCTTGAATCTGTTCCTCTAGCAAAGGAATCTCCCTGGGCCTAGCACCAGGGAGGGGAGGAGAGGAGCTGGGCTGTTTTCTCAGCAGCCCAGAGTGCTTCACACACCGAAAGTGACCAGGCAGCATTCCTACCCTGAGCGATTCTGCAACCCCGCCTTGCTGCCAAGTCAGCTCCAGGCCCGGCTGCTCTGCTGGCCTCCCAGGGAATTACTGCAAAGAATGCACCTAAGTGCTGAGGAGGCAAGCTGCAGTGGGGCAATCTGAGGCGGGCGGCTCCCTCCAAGAAGCTTCCTGGAGGAGGACCTTGACTAGGGGAAGGTATTATCCTGGCCATCGGGAACCTGGGGGGCCAGGCATTGGGCCTTCCCACCAGAACCTATGAGGGATTAGATCTTTAACATCTCCAGGTTACAGATGGGGAAACCGAGGAGTGAATTACCTACACTGGATCACCCAGGGGTGGTTTAGTCACTAAGTCGTGTCTGACTCTTGTGACCTCATAGACTGTAACCTGTCAGGCACCTCTGTCCTTGGGATTTTGGGGCAAGAATGCTGGAGTGGGTTGCCATCACCCAGAGGTGCCTTCAGATTCAGGTATGGCTGATTTCCAATCCTATCCGCTTTCTACCGCATTACCAATCCAGGGTTTGGAAGGAACAGAGACCAGAAACTAGGACTCTAATCTGCTCTCCATTTCAGAGTTTCAAAGTGAGAGCAACCCTCCAGTCAGTAAAGCCCAGGGCCAGAGTAGCTAGGGAGCAAGAAGGTGGGGGTGGGGGAAGCCTTGGCCAGGCAGATAAGGGAGGCTGGAGGTAAGGGGCCAGCCTGTAGGACTACTTTCCTGCATTCTGGAAGATGTGTCCATGTAGGCCAAGGGGAGGACTGGGCCAAAGACCTTGTCCCAAGGACCTGGCAGAGCTGCAGCATAGACCAGCCCCCTCCCCAAGTCCCATTAGAGCTGACTGAGCCTTACTCAGTGCCAGCTCCTGCTCCCAGGCTGATGCCCACCCCAGGGCACGGCATCTGGCCTGGTGAGTAGGTAGGAGTACCCTTGTTAAACCTCCTGCGTCAGGCCATGGGGTTGGCTGTGTCAGCCAGCCAGTGGCTGTTGTCTGGTTCCCAGGTGTGACTACAGCCCCCTTGGCACGCAGTCCCCAGATACTGCCACACCCAAGGACTGCAGGGCAGCTTGGAGCCTCCTGAATCAGACTTTCCGGTCATGGACGGGGCAATGGCTGCACCCTCCTTGCTCTCATGCCAAGGCCCTCCCCCAAACCACTCTGCTCCCAGACTGCTGCTAAGACCTGCAGGGAGACCATAGGTGCTGTCAGCCAGCAGGCTTACAAAACTTGAGTCCGGAGCCACCTAATGCAGGCCCTTTGGCTGCAGCTGGAGAGATTAGAGACTAATCAATCCTCTGAACCCGGAGAGGGCAGAGGACTTGTTTAGGGTCACACAGTCAATAAGTGGCTGAACTTAAGTAGAGTCAGTTCTCCCAGAACTATGTTCAGGGGTGGGGGCCTCCTACAGGAGAGTAGGTTCCTCTAGGCCAGGTATAAGAAGGAATCGCATCTCTAAATGCCCAGATTACTGCTGTAGGCAAAGCTTGTGGGGGGCAGAGAGGGAGAAAGTTTCCAAGTCTTAAACCATGTGACAACTCAGCACAGGTGAGAAGCCCAAAGTCAACAAACCAGCATCTCCCACCACATACACACAAACAGTACCCCCTGCCCCCTCCCCTCCTCCCCGTACACACACACACACACACATCCCAATAACTTGTGAAGCTGCCAGCTGCAAATTCCTGCCAGAAGATGGACTTTCTTCCCTATGGAGGCATTTGTACAGGCCAGGTAAAGGACCCTTTGGATTCTGGAAGCAGAAGGGGCAATGGAGAGCAGTTCAACCCATCCCCATTGAAAAAATAGGGACACTGGGCTTCCCAGGGGGCACTACTGGTGAAGAACCCACCTGCCAATGCAGGAGATATAAGAGATGCAGATTTGATCCCTGGCTTGGGAAGATTCCCCAGGAAGAGGGCATGGCAACACTCCAGTATTCTTGCTTGGAGAATCCCTTGGACAGAGGAGCCTGGTGGGCTACAGTCCATAGGTTCCACAGAGTCAGACTTTACTGAAGCAGCTTAGCACACACAGGCCCAGCAAAGGGAATTGACAATGGTCCAGGCCCTGAAACTAGATGTCCAACCTTCCAGTCCCACTCTCTAAGTCGCCACTGTCCTCCTCCCTGCCACAGCCGGTAGCTCCCTGTTCTGTGTATTTCTGACCCTAGTCTAGGAGACATTGTACTATTATCACATTGTAGAGTCAGCTCCTATTGACCTGCAGTCTTCCCCACCTGGATGGGAGTGGCTGGAAAGCCAGGGGGCTGGGTCTCAAGTCACATCTGTGCTCCTGGTGGCCTGAACAGGGCTTGGCACAGAGAACATACCAGTAAAGGCAGTTTGGACCATGCTGACAGGGGCAGGGACTTCCCTTTAGGGCACCCCATGTCCCTGCAGAGGAGAACTGCCACACTGGGCTCATGCCTGGGATAATAGTCATGGGGATACAGAATTTGGGGCCCCAAGTTTGACCTGTCAAGGAGGAGAAAAACCTCAACTGGTTCCTAATTGCCCCATGACAGCGGGGCAGCCCAGGAATGCCTGGCCACTGATGACTCAACCCTAGGGAATCTGCCCCCACCCCCTCCCATTCCTTGAGAGGGAGGGAGAGGTAATCCCCCAGCAAGCAACCCTCCCCCTCTGTGGAAGCTAAAACAGAAAAGCCAGGGATGGGGGGTGGTCTGCTTTACCTGGCTTGTATGTCTACTTCCCACATTCCTGCTGCCAGGAATATGCAGGAATTGCAGCTAGATTCTCTGGTTTCTTCTAACTGCTAAGACCTACAAATTGAGTCTTGGGAACTTGGGAAGTCTTGGGAAGAAATGGGAAAGCCTTGAACTTGCAGTAACCAGCTCCTGGGAAGGCCAAAGATTCTCTGGGTTTGCTTTTCACCTCTAGGAAATCTTAGGGAGCTCATGGCCCCTCTTGGGGCCTCAGCTTCCTCAGCTATAAAATGGGTACAGTAATTACCATATTATGGCATTTCAGAGCATGACAGTGCCTGGGCTATACAGGTGAAAGAGCAATTTTAGGGTTGCTGAGGGCCAGGTAAAGGGAAGAGGGAGTCTGCGGAAGAGGAAAGGAGTTGCCAGAATTCTCTTCTCCTCAGGAGAGAAATGGGGCTTGGGGCCAGAGACTCAGCCCTTATTTCCAATCTTGGGAAAGGAAAGAAACAGCTAAACTGGACACCTGATGTTGCCCCCCACCTCAGCACACAGGCATCAGGTTCCTCGTGCTTAATCTCTTCCTGCCACACAACCCCAGTTGAGAGGGAGTCCTAGCTGGAATTTCTCAGCTTTCCTGAGGGGCTCTTGAGCCGTGGGCTGTGCGAGCAGAGGACAGACAGAATCTGCTCCTAGAATCTCGAGAGAGGGAAAGGGTTGAGCATGAGACCTGGGGATGACGATTTGGAGATGAAAAGAACTATCTCCAGCTCAAGCGTGCAAAGCTACCCACCGAGGGCTGCCTGGCATCTCCTGTCCTTGCAGGCGGGGCTGTTCTTCCCAGACCAGGTCCCTCCCCACCTCCCGCCCCCTCCAGCCAGGACCTAGGTGAATGGTCCGAGGGCCATCGGGGCTCTTCAAGGGGCGGGGGACGGGAAAGTCAAGTGGGAAAAGAAGATTATGAGGTGCGGGGGTAGTAGGATGCGGACTCCCATCAAGTTTGTTGGGATTTTGTTACAGCCCTTGTCCTTCCCCGAGCCTTGTTTTCCTAGCTGTCCAGCAAATCGAACAGACTCCGGGAGCCTCCCAGCCACGAGAGCCTCAGGATGGAGACACCCTGTCCCCGCCCAGCGCCTCTCACCTGCACGATCTGCCGGGGCTGCACGCTCAGCGTGGGGAAGTTGCCGCGCCCGTGAATGGGAATCGGCTCGCTCAGGAGCGCATCCAGCCGCTTCACCTGCGGCCAGCTCAACCCGCTCAGGTGCTGTCCGAGGGAGGCCGATGAAGCCTCTGGGTCGGGGCCGCCGCCTGCCGGCGCGGCCTTAGCCACCGCCGCGGCCGCAGTCGTCCCCACCTGTGCAGCCGCCCGGTCCCGGCTCTCCGTTCCGCTCTCCGACGGCATCATTAGCCCAGCCCCGGGGCCCCGACGGCAGAAACCGAGGGGCGATTAAGGGGAGGAGGGCAGGGAGAGCGTCTCGGCTCCGGCCAACGCGGAGGACGCAGGGACCGGAGAGCAGCGACGGCGAGGCAAACCCAGGGCACACCTCCGACGGCGACGACCAACCGACCCTAAAGCTTGTCGCCCGGGGCCCAGTGGACTCTTATAGGCCGCGGGCGACACGCCCATTGGTCCGGGCAGCTATCACCCAGCGGGAACCGCCCCGCCTCTCGACGCGCCTGCCATTGGTCAGCAAAGCTTTGCACGTGAGTCACTGGTCCCCAGGAGGATTCCGATTGGCTGGATGGCACGCCCCTGCCCGCCCTCCTGCTCCGGCTTAATTCCCTCCTTTGGTCCTTAAAGAACTTCTGTTCTCGGTGATTGGCTCGGGCGGAAGGCAAGTCCTGGATTTAAAGGGGCTGCGCCCTCCAGGGGCAGGCGAGAAGAAAGTAACCTGTGAAGTTTGTAGCGGAATTGGACCACTAAGTTTTTTTATTTTTATGTTTTGCACTGGAAGGAATTTAGAAATCACTGGGCCTGGTCCTAGTCATCCACTATTTTCAGAAGCCCAGAGAGATTGCGCCAATTGTTCAGCTTCACACAGTGCTCCTCCTGCTATCAGGCAATCTTCCAGAGTTGAGAAAAGGTGACAAACTTGTATACCGAGGTAGATACTTTGTAATGTACTCTCCTGAGTACACCTCTACCTGGCTAGCGTTAATGTTTTGGTTTGTGCTCCTGCTCAGTCGCTTCAGTCGTGTCCAACTCTTTGCGAGTCTATGAACTGTAGTCCAGGCTCCTCTGTCCACATGACTCTCCAGGCAAGATATTCAGTGGAGTGGGTTTCCATGCCCTCCGCCAGGGGATCTTCCAAACCCAGGGATCGAACCCATGTCTCCCGTGTCTCCTGATTTGTAGGCGGATTCTTACCCCACTGAGCCACCTGGGAAGCCCATCTTTTGGTTTAGGGATGAGGAAACCTGCTCAGAGAAGGGGCTTGACTGTCTCAAGGTCACACAGCAAGTGAGACAGGCCCTGGTGGTGAACCTGTACTACAGAGTCTGTGAGCGCTTGCTCTTTCCACTACACTTGAGCAGACTTGGGGCCTTCACAGGGCTGGAGAGTGGAGGGAAGCTGGAACTGGAGTGTTGGTCTTCTGGCAGCATATTCCTGGGTTGCAGGTAGAAATCCTTCCTGCCAGCCTCTTAGCTTCTCAGGTCCTGTGTGCCCTTGGCCAAGTCCCTAAGTCTCTCTAAGTCAGTTTCCTCATCTGCTCCAGAGAACAGGCTTAATAAATATTTTTTTAATTTGATTTGGTTATTTATAGTTGGCAAAACATATTCATATGTTCTATTGAAATAATACATTTACATGTTTTTCTCTCCCTCCCACTTTACAGAGCTTAGTGGGATGTTTATTGTTATTATGTTTAATCTTTTCTTATTTTAAATATAGGTGCTGGTGGCAAAATTCTAGAAATTGAGCTTAATTCATCTCTGCAATATTCTCTCTTTTAAAAAAAATATTTATTTATTTGGCTGTGGCATGTGGAATCTTTAGTTGCAGCATGTAGGATCCAGTTGCCCGACCAGAGATCGAACCCAAGCCTTCTGCATTGGGAGTGCAGTCTTAGCCACTGGATCACCTGGGAAGTCCCTGCAGTATTCTCTTTTAAACATCATTCTTCTAACAATTAATTAAATATAATTCTCCTAATACCCCCATTCTGTAAGGTAGGCTGGGCAAGAGCAATGTGTCCAATGTACAGAGAAACCAAGACCTAGAAATAGTAAACTACATCCCATGGTCACCAGATTACCTCAGACAGACCTAGGACTAGACCCCAGGAGCCTGACTCAGACTAGAGCAGCTGTTTCCTCTATCTGGAGGCTTGTGGAAGCAAGATCCTGCCCTTGTCTCTTCTCTCCATCTTGTCTGGGGTCAGGGTGGGGATCTGCTATTTGCGCCACTCATTGGCTTTGTGACTTGGGGCAAGTCTCATGCATGCACCATCCTCAGCTCAGTTGCTTGCTATTTTGTTTTACCTTCTCTTGAAAGATAAGAAATAGATAAGAAACATCCTTCAGCTGAACCCAGAGTCTCCAGACCCTTGACCCATCCCTTCCATGTCCCAGCAGAGGGAGGAAAAGAAGGGAAAGTAACATTTACTGGGTAACCTACTATTCACAGATACTGCAGACGCATGACCTCTAATTCCTAAAAATACATCTCAAAATGTGGCATCATTATCCTCAACTTACAGAGGAAGAACCTAAGATTTAGAGAGGTCAAGTGACATGCCTAAGGTCCTACAACTACTAATGGGCAGTGTGAGACTTGAATCCAGGTCTCCTGATTCCAAAGCCCTATTGCCCAACAGGTCTTCTTAGAAGAGTTGGCACAGATCACAGTCATGCTTGACACAGCCCTGGTACCACCCTCAGGATCCATTCATCCACTTATTTATTCATTCATCAACCAACATTGACATATTAAGCACCTCCTGTGTACCAGGTGTTGAGCTAGGCACTGGGGTATGATAGGCAAGATCCCTGCCCTTCTTGGAACTGTCATTCTAGTGTAGTAAGATCATAGTCAAGTAAGTAAATAAATGAGACATTTCTAATAGTGTTAAGAAGAAAATAGAACAGAGACATGGGAGAGAGAGTAACCATATGTGTGAGTGTGAAAAAGATACCACAAGAGAGGGAAGAGAACCAGAGAGATTCATATACATTATCAGATGGTGCAATCGTGGAAAGCCTCCCTAAGGAAGTGATATTTCCATTGTGTCTACTGGATCCACTTCTGCCCAGTCTCCCCATGCTTGTTCCTGGACAGCCAGGGCAGCAGAGATGGTGGCAAGCCACATATTCCTAGAACTCTGAAGACTTGAGCTGACAGGCTCTTTGACAATCATTTTGTTTACTCTCTTCCCACTTTGTAGATGTGGAAACTGGGGTGCAGATAGGATTTACCCCAAGGAGACTGGTAAGGGCTGGAACTACTCACGATAGGGTCTTGTGAGGGTGGGCTGGTGCTGCGCCCACTCTGTACCCTGGAATTAAGTTCTCTAAAGAAGAGAACTTAAAGAGGTCTCTTTTCCTCTCCCCTTCCTTCTGTCTAGGCTAGTAGGAGCAATTGGCAAATTCAGGGGCTCTGAGTCACCGTTTTGTTGACACTTCTATTTCCAAAGCTAATTGGTCCAATGTTTGACCAATCACAGGACCTCAAGGTCAGTGCTGGGGTGGGGGTGTGACTTGGGGATGCGGGAAGAGAGAGAAGAGGAGAGAGAGCAGGGGTAATCTCATAGGGTTTCATTTTCACCAAGATCAACTTTTAATTGTCCCAGTGAATGGAGGGGAATGATGGCTAAAGTACATCCTGAAGAGTCCAACTGTCTTTCAAATTTTATATATAAGCCTTTCCCCCTCATACAAATTTCCTGTCTTAATCCTGACTTCAACTGATTTTAAAAGAGAACTTACTATGTATGATAATTGAGTCACAGTGACACACATACATAAGTCATTTTTCCTATCTGGGCCTCAGTTTGCTATTCTGTAAAATGGGAGAGAAATAGGAGTCAGGCTCTTCCACTCACACCTTCTATGCTCTGAGACGATGGGAAAGGAGAAGGGGTCCTGGGAGAGTCTTGGTCCCTACATTGGCCCCTCCTCAGCTCTGAGACCCAAGACAGGAACATCCTGGGATCCGCCCACATTACAGTGCACGCTGTGCCTAAAACCACACCAGGCACTTTCTGCACAGCTCTTTCAATTTTCAGAACATAATCTTTTGACATAGGAGTGATCTCTCACTTTGCATGAGAGAAAACTGAGGCTCAGAGAAGCTGATTAACTTGAGTATGACCCGCATGAGAGAGGGTGGGCAAGAGGGGCTTCATACTCAGGTCTGGCTGAATCCCAAGCCCATGTGCTACCCAGGGCCCTGCCTCTGAGGATGAATTGGTTTGTTCAGTGACACACAGATGACCCTCCCCTACGGAGAACACCCATTACCTCCTCCCATGGTTCTTGTCCTCCACCCTGCCTCAGCCCCTCATGGCCAAGATAATTTCCCAGACCTTGTTATTACTCATAATTGTGCCCCTACCCTGTGTAATTTCATTATCAAGTATCCCATCCTCCTGACACCACCTCCTATCTTTTCTGCTCACTCCCTCTGGAACCCTGACTCCATCAATTCCAGACCCACCAGGACCTTCAGTCCATTGATCTTCCTACCTTTTCCCCTACTGCTCCTCACCTCCCTCATGTCCTGACTTTCCTCCTTCACCAGCTTAGATTCCATGGACCATCATTATAATGACTTCCTTGCATACGCCCTCAACCCCCTTGCTCCTTTCGTATTAAATTGCACTCACCTGGCAAAACCACACCCTGGTTAATCCAAAACCACAACCCTGCACTTGCACCCACACAGTTGACAGAAGTTGGAGAAAGACACACAGCTGTGATGATTGGTTTCACTTTAATGTCAGCCTCGCCCTCCTCCAGGGGCCCCTTAGCCCTGTCTTGATATCCTACCCTATGACCCAGCCTGGTCACTCTCTCACAGTCCTATAGACAATTTCTTCCTTTTTTTTTTTTAAGCAGAATTATGTATTGATTTGGTTGCACTGGGTCTTAGCTGTGGTGAGTGGGCTTCAGTAGTTGTAGCACGTGGGCTTAGTTTCCCCTGATCTTAGTTCCTTGACCAAGGCTTGAACCCATATCCCCCTCACTGCAAAGCGGATTCTTAACCACTGGACCATCAGGCAAGTCCCCCTATAAACAATGTCTTACTTCTTCTCAGTCCCTGGTAGCTCTTCCCCCAACCCTCCCTCAGCTCTTGACCGTGCTTCCTACATCACTGAGAAAATAGAAGTGATCAAAAGACAGTTCCCGCAAACTCTCAACACCTCTTCTACCCAAACCCTGAGTCTGTGCCGAATTTTGTCGCTCCCTCCTGCTACTTTGGATGAACCCTAGTTCTCCCCCTCTGTGCTTCCCCTTCACTCACACACCGGATTCCCTGCCTCTCACTCACTCAAGGACTTCACTTGGGCCATTTCCCCCTCTCTCCTGGATCATTCCAATCAAAACGGAAACATAACTTCTTGCATCTGAGAAAAAACCCATAACAAAACCATGAAGTTTCGCTTGACCTCATGTCTGCCTCCTCTCTATCCTATTTCTCTATACAGATCTTCCTTGACTTACGAGGGAGTTACATTCCATAAACCCATGGTAATCTGAAAATATCCTAAGTTGAAAATGCATTTAATACATGTAACCTACTAAACATCATAGCTTAGCCTAGCCTACCTTAAATGTGCTCAGAACACTAGCTTTAGCCTGCAGTTAGGCAAAAGCATCTAATACAAAGCCTATTTAATAGTTGAATATCTCATGTAATTGTTTAAAAAATTTTTTTGGCTGCTCTGCACACAGTATGTAGAATCTTAGTTCCCCAACCAGGGATCAAACCCATACCCCCTGCATTGGAGGTGCAGAGTCTTAACCACTGCACTGCCAGGGAAGTCCCCTATCTCGTATAATTTATTGAATCCTGTACTTAAAGTGAAAGAATGGTTTAAGTGTATTGGTTATTTCCCCTCCATGTGATGTGATAGCATGGTTCACTGGGGGCTGCAGCTTGTTGCCACTTGAGATGCATCTTGAGAGAGTATTGGGTTGAATATCACTAGCTTAGGAGAAGATCAAAATTCAAGTATATTTCCTACTGAGTGAGTATTGCTTTTGTACCACCGTAAGGTGGCTCAGAGGGTAGAGCGTCTGCCTGCAATGCGGGAGACCTGGGCTCGATCTTTGGTTGGGAAGATCCCCTGAGAAGGAAATGGCAACCCACTCTAGTATTCTTACCTGGAAAATCCCATGGACAGAGAAGCCTGGTAGTCTACAGTCCATGGGGTCGCAAAGAGTCAGACACGACTGGCAACTTCACTTTCACTTTATTTATTTATTTTTTAAAATATTTATTTGGCTGCACTGGGCCTCAGATGCTGCATATGGGATCTAGTTCCCTGACCAGATACTGAACCCAGGTTCCCCTGCTTTGGGAGCACAGACTCTAAGCCACTGGACCACCAGGGAAGTCCCTCACTTTCACTTTCAAAGTTGAAAAATTGTAAGTCGAACCATTATAAGTTGAACCATTATAAATCGAACCACTGTAAGTAGAGCACCATCTGTATAGTAAAACTCCTTGAAAATGTTCATACTTGCTGCCATCACTTGTTCTGTTCTCTTTTGAACACACCTGAGTCAGGCTTTTGTTCTGTTCTCTTTTGAACACACCTAAGTCAGGCTATTGTCCCCGCCACTAGACCAAAACTGCTTTTGTCGAGGTCACTTGTCACCTTCACATTGGTAAATCCAATCATCAAGCTTTTTCGAAAATAGCTTTATCCAGATATAATTCATCTAACATATACTTCTCATATATAAAGGCTCTAGGCACTCGGGCTTAGTAGTTGTGGTGCATGGGTTTTTGTTGCTCTGCGGCATATGGAATCTTCCCAAATCAGGTGTTGAACCTGTGTCTCTTGCATTGACAGGCAGATTCTTAACCACTGGACCACCCAGGAAGTCCTGTCAATTCTTAAGCCTCATATTTTCCTAGATCTATAAATTGCATGTGACACAGCTAGTCATTCCCTCCTCTTTGAAATACTTTCTTCACTTGGCTTTTAAGAGATCTTACTGTCCTGAGTTTTCTGTTTCACTGACTACTGTTTTGTGGTTTCCTCCTCATCCCCTCAACCACTAAATAATGAAGTGCCCAGGACTCATTCCCTGGTCCTCTTAGCTTGCTTGTCTACACTCACTCCTTTGGTGATCTCATTCAGTTTCACACCTTAAATACCATCTCTGTGCTGGTAGGTCCCAGGCTTATACATTCCAGCCCAGAGCTCTCTTCTGACCTCTATACTCATTTGTTTAATGTTACACAACATCTCTCCGTGTCTCTTTATGTTCCTCAAATTTTGTACGTCAAAAACTGAATTGTTGAACTGAATTGCTCCTCCCACAACAAATGGCAACTTCCAATTCTTGGGCTGAACATCTGAAGCCATCTCATATTCTTCTTTTTCCTCTCCCATCCCACATCTAATGGGTCAGCAAGTCCTGTGGGCTCTACCTTCAAAATACGGGTCAGACTCTGACCCCATCTCGCCCCTCACCCAGCTTGCTGCCACCTCTGTAGCCATCGCCCCTACTCCTGGATTATTGGAGCCTCCCTGCTGGCCCCTCCTGCTATTGCACTTGTCACTGACAGTGTGGTTTCAACGCAGCAGCCCGAGTGATCTTTTTCAAACGTAAGTCAGATCATGTGTTTTAATGCCTCTGTCTCACTTGGGGTAAAAGCCAGAGTCCTTCCACTTCGCACAAGGCTCCGTGGGACACCCCACCCCCATCTCCTCCCCCTCTGCCCTCCATCATCTGTTGGGGGTACACTGATCTTCTTGAAGCCAGAGCTCTCCCAGCTCAGAGCCTTTGTAATTGCTTTCATCTGCCCTACACACTTGTTCCCTCTTAGCCACATGGCTTCTTCCCAGTTCTTCCAGGTCTTTTTCTCGGTGAGGCCTCTCTAACGACCCAGTTAGAATGGCAACCTTGGGACTTCCCTGGTGGTCCAGTGGTTAATAATCTGCCTGCCAATGCAGGGGACATGGGGTTCAATCCTTGGTTGTGAAGATCTCACGGTGATGAGAAGCTCCTGCACTGCAACTAGACAGTAGCCCCCGCCTGTCGCACTAGAGAAAGCCCAGGTGCAGCAACTAAGGCCCAGCACAGCCAAAAGTAGATGAAATTTTTTTAAAACTTAAAAAATAATAAATGGCAACCTTCCCTCCCCACTCTCTCCTCTGCTTTATTGTTTCCATAGCACCCAGCACCATCTACACATCATGCTGTGTGTTTACCTGTCTATTTGGTGCCTCTTTGTCTGTTGGAACAGAAGAGACAGGAGGGCAGAGAGTTTGTTTTCTGGGTATCCCAGCTCCTGGAGTCTATAAATATTCATGGGACAAGTGAGGGATGCTTGAGGGAAGGAGGAAAAAAGCACTCTTCTAGAACCAGGGCATGGTCCAGTGTAGCTTCAGGCAGATCTCTGAGGTGGGCCTTTGAATGGAGTCCTCCTCAAGGTCATGGAAAATCTGTTTCTGTTTTCCAGCCAAGGAAGCCCAGTTTCAGAGAAGT
Source organism: Okapia johnstoni (assembly GCA_024291935.2). NCBI lineage: Eukaryota > Metazoa > Chordata > Mammalia > Artiodactyla > Giraffidae > Okapia > Okapia johnstoni. The sequence goes on along the minus strand of JAGTYA010000024.1, from coordinate 7,887,314 downwards.
CAAAAGCTTGAGCTCCTGTTCCAGCTTGGCCTCTTATTGGCTGTGTGCTCTGGGTGCAAACCACTCCCTTTTGCTGAGCCTCAGTTTTCTCATCTCCTCCGTTCAGTTCAGTTGCTCAGTCATGTCTGACTCTTTGCAACCCCGTGGACTGCAGCATGCCAGGCCTCCCTGTCTATTACCAGCTTGCTCAAACTCATGTCCATCGAGTTGGTGATGCCATCCAAGCATCTCATCCTCTGTTGTCCCCTTCTCCTCCTGCCTTCAATCTTTCCCAGCATCAGGGTCTTTTCCAACGAGTCAGTTCTTTGCATCAGGTGGCCAAAGGATTGGGGTTTCAGCTTCAGCATCAGTCCTTCCAATGAATATTCAGGACTGATATCCTTTAGGATGGACTGGTTGGATCTCCTTGCTGTCCAAGGGACTCTCGAGAGTCTTCTCCAACACCACAGTTCAAAAGCATCAATTCTTCTGCACTCATCTTTCTTTATAGTCCAACTCTCACACCCATACATGACTACTGGAAAAACCATAGCTTTGACTAGACAGACATTTTTTCATCAAAGTAATGTCTCTGCTTTTTAATATGCTGCCTAGGTTGGCCATAGTTTTTCTTCCAAGGAGTAAGCATCTTTTAATTTCATGGCTGCAGTCACCATCTGCAATGATTTTGGAGCCCAATAAAATAAAGTCTCTCACTGTTTCCATTGTTTCCCCATCTATTTGCCATGAAGTGATGGGACCAGAAGTCCCATCAGAATATATGAAGTGAGTAATACCTCATCTGCTCAGTAGGGTATTATGACCAGGTCTCTGGACTGGCATAAAAGATCCAGTGCAGGAGGGATCCTGGCTTGTAGTCAGCACTCAGTGCATGCTGGCTCTCCGCAGAAAGAGTTCTAATTTGGAGCAAGGTTCAGACTGGTGTGGGTTTTTTGAAAGTGGGGGTGAGGAGGAAGGTGGAAGAGAGAGTGAGACAACAGAGGCAGAGGAGGCTCTGGGAGAAAAAGAAGAGCCTGAGGGCTGGACCCTGAAGGACCGGGATACACACCGGAAGATAGCTGTGAGCAGGGCACTCTCAGGCCTCACATCCCTCAGGTATCAGGCAGCTCACAAAGCCCCTCCTTGTCCCCAAGCTCATTTGAGCCTGTCCAGCCCCTTGGGGAGGCAGGCAGACATGACTAATGATTGTGCTTAGTCACTTCAGTTGTGTCCAACTCTTGGCGACCCCATGGACTGTAGCCTGCCAGGCTCCTCTGTCCATGGGATTCTCCAGGCAAGAATACTGAAGTGGGTTACCATTTCCTACTCCAGGGGATCTTCCCGACCCAGGGACCAAATCCATATTTCTTATGTCTCCTGCACTGACAGGTGAATTCTTTACCACTAGTGCTACCTGGGAATCCTTGACTGATGACTGTTTATGCCCATTTCACGGGTGAGGAAACTGAGGTTCGGGAGGCAGCAATATATATCTGTCTCATCTACCCTGCGAGAAGTTAAGGTCCTCAGGTTCAAGGCCTGCCTACTCCCATTTCTGTCTCCTCAGGGCTGACACTGCAGACTAAAAATAGGAGTGGGTATTCATCGGTGGGTTTCCAGCCCGGGCAGACCCCACACCCTCTTTTATAATAAGTTTCTGGCAATATTGGGCTTCCCTGGTGGTTCAGACAGTAAAGAATCCTCCTGCAGTGCGGGAGACCTGGATTCGATCCCTAGGCTGGGAAGATCCCCTGGACAAGGGACTGGCTAGTCACTCCAGTACTCTGGCCTGGAGAAGTCCATGGACAGAGGAGCCTGGCAGGCTTCAATCTATGGGGTCACAGAGTCAGACATGACTGTGTGACTTTCACTTCTGGCAATATTGCTTTCCTGTAATGGAATGGAATTCACAGATAAAATATCCTATTCACATACTCCTATTTTTGTTAAAAAAAAAAAATCAAGGTAATGCCCTAACTGACACATAAAGGAGAAATGAAAAGAAGTTCATGGTTTTTTTTCCCCTCATCATTTAATTATTAGTTGCTATATAATTGACATAAAACATTTAAGTTTCAGATGTATAACATGATTTGATATTTGTATACACTGAAATGATTCCCACAATATCTAGCTAACATCTAGTTACATTTTTTTTCTTGTGTTGAGAACTTGTAAGATCCACTCTCAGAAACTTTTGAATTACCATACAGCATTATTATTTTTAGTCACCATGCAGTACACCCATGAGTTATTTATTGTATTAACTGGAAATGTATAGACATTTATTTATTTGCCTTGTAGATACACAGGCCGGCCGACACTTGCAAAACAGGGCTTCTCAAAAGGAAATGTGCATAGGGAGTTAACCGGAGATCTTGTTAAAGTGCAGATTCTGAACAGCAGGTCTGGGGAAGGACCTGAGAACCTGCAGCTCTTAAACAGCTCCCAGGTGCTGCCCAGCCGCTGCTCCGCGGGCGCGCTGGCGGCAGAAGAAATGCCTTCTGTTCCCTGGTCCCGTGCATTGCACCCGCCTTCCCAGCGAAGCCTCCGCCCAGAGCCGCCCCCTCCCCAGTCCCGAGCAAGGTGCAGCCCCGTCGAGACGGCCCGGAACAAACGCTACTCAGGTAAGCGCCCGCCCTGCCGCCAAGTCTCATTCCTGGCACCCACATAGCTGGGTGCCCGCTGCCGAGACAGCAATTCCCACGGGAGGAGCCCGCCGCCGGGTTCTGGCCGCTGGGGAGGGCGGGGCGGTCCGGGAATTGACGTCTGAAGGGGCGGGGTCTTTGACTCCCACGTCCAGTCCGCCCCACCCTGTGTCCTGACAGCGCGCAACTTGGGTCGGTAAATCCCAGTGCACGGTCTTCTTACGCCGAGCGCCCTCCCATCCCTCTGTCTCCCACTCCTCCCTCCTTCCTTTGCCCTCCGTCTGGCCTAGACCCCTGTCATGGGGAGCCCAGATGAATCCAGAAGTTCTCTATCCTGAGAAACTCTCAGTCCGGAGGCCAGCAGACAGGCAAAGCGACATCTTTCACCTTTAAGCGGGTGTTCTGTCAAAGGAGGTATGTGGGAGGGAACTCATTGCCAACCTTGTGGGTGCCAATCAGGGAAGGCTTCCTGGAGGAGGCAGGAACCCAGCAGGGTGTGATGACTATGGCGGGCTGCCTTAGACAGCCCTCTCTCCCAGAGTCCCCACCTGGCCAGGGTGCTGACTTGGGGCACCAGCTGGGGCTTTGCTGCTGCAAGGATTCCAGAGGACCCCATTTTAGGGGCCAGGGAAGAGGAAAGAAGAGGCCTGGGTTTGAAGCCCAGCTTTGCTGCTGGCTTACTGTGTGCCTCCCAAGGCAAGCCCTTTTCCTGTCTGGGCCACCATAAAGGGACGGGACCTGAGGATCCCCAAGGCCAGTCCGGTTCTGAACCCTGCAATCCCTTCTTGGCCAGTGAGGAAAATTTGTCATCTCTAAGGTGGGGAGGCAGGGAGGCCAGGCAGCTGGCTTATGCAGGGCTGGAGCCGGCTTTGGGCAGTGGAGTGGGTTCCAGAGAGACTGAGGAGGTCTCCCACCTGAGAGCTTGGCCAGACTGATACACTTTCTGGGCTCTGCTGGAAGGCCAAGCATTAACCCATGACAACAGGAATGCCAAATGCCCCTCCCTCCCAGGACAACTGCACCACACCTTAAAAGCACTTTTTTTTTTTTTAATATTTTTTTTAAGTGACACGCTGCTTTATTTATTTATTTTTGACTGTGCTAGGTCTTGGTTGCTGCACGGGTGCTTTCTCTAGTTGCAGAGAGTGGGGGCTACTCTCATGTTGCTGTGTGTGGACTTCTATTGTGGAGCACAAGCTCTAGGCACATGGGCTTCGGTAGTTGTAGCATTTGGGCTCAGTAGTTGTGGCGCACGGGCTCAGTGGCTCCTCGGCGTGTGGAATCTTCCCAGACCAGGGATCGAACCCATGTTTCTTGCATTGGCAGGCAGATTCTTATCCACTGAGTCACCAGGGAAGTCCCAAAGCAATTTTCTTGCTTCCATCTCGTTTGATCCTCAGAAACTTGGTGTTACTGCCATTTGACAGATGAGAAAACTGAGATTCAGAGAAGCCACGTTACTAGAGCAAGGAATCAGAACAACTAAGAAGACATCCCAGGACTTGAACCCAGCATCCCATACATGTTTTAGGAAAAGTTTCCTGGATCTCTTGGGTCTAAATTGTCCAGGAAGTACAACCCTTCCAATCCTTGAACTTGGGGCCCTAAATTTCCATTAAGATCCTTGGCTTTGTTTTTTCTGTTTTTTTTTTTTTTAATATTTATGTTTATTTATTTGGCTACAGTGGGTCTTAGTTGAGGCACATGAAACATTTTAGTTGTGGCAGGTGCGATTTAGTTCTCTGGCCAGGGATCAAACCCGGGGTCCCTGCATTGGGAGTGCAGAGTCTTAGCCACTGGACTTCCAGGGCAGTCCCAAGATCCTTGGCTATTAGAGCTGGAAAGCTGAAGCTGTCACTCTACAGATGGGGAAACTGAGGCTGTAGAGAGGAATGATCTTGCCCATACACCAGGTAAGGCCTGGCCTCCACCCCTAGGTTCTCAGATGAATTTCCTGGGGTTTTTACAACTCCCTGTCCTCCTGGTGACTTGCAGACCTGTGTTTGCAGACAGTGGGGATGGAGAGTTTAGGGAAAGAATCCTCCAAGTCACAGAGAGAGCCTGACAGGAATGGGGAAGGGTTAGGTCTATGGCAGCCCACTGCAGTACTCTTGCCTGGAAAATTCCATGGATGGAGGAGCCTGGTAGGCTACAGCCCATGGGGTTGCAAAGAGTCGGACATGACTGAGTGACTTCACTTTACTTCTTTCTTTAGGTCTTAGAAAATATGCTTTGCCTTTAGGCTTTGTTTCCAAAGATGAAGATGTGTCACTAAAACAAGGAGGAGATGGTGATGGGTTTTAATTTGGTTTTGTTTCATACTGTTTGCTTCACAAGCAGGATCTTAAGCCTTGACTGCAGAGGTGGACGGTGCTGAGCCAACCCCTGGCCAGGCCTGCTCCCCTCTGGGCTCAAGGGCTGGGCTTTGACATGATTTTAGGGCTGAGCCTATTGTCAGGCACAGATAGAGGTGGGAGTGTGTTTTCTGTGGCCCCATCATAGCCCAACCCAGAACCAGGGTGGGGTGCTGTCTGGGCCTGGGTGGAGATCTTTGTCACCAGGCTCAGGTCCAGTTTATGACCAAGGTCAGGGCTCATCTTGGGATCAGGGAGCAGGGAGAAGCAGCTCCTTGGTCCCTCCCAGGACAGACTCAGCCCAAGAGGTTGAGTCAGGCAGTCCAGCTGGGAATCCACAGGCTTCCTTTAGGCTCCTGGGCTGGAGCAGAGGCTCCGGTGATGCCCAGGCTCTCGGTCCACCATCAGGTGTGTGTTGAGGGGTGGGGACCTCCCACCTCCACCCAATGTCCTCCCACCAGACGACCTGAGCACCTGAACTCTGGACCCTCCTTGTGCTGGCTGTGCTCCAGCCTCTGGAGTTTACAGAGGCCAGTGGTGCAGGTCAGGGCCTCTGTCCTCAGGGATTGCTGGGCACCGACTACCCAGGAAAAATTACCAAAAGCCCTCCACTGTCTTGATTTCAAGCCACCTATGTGTTGTCACTGCACGTGGCATCAGGAAGAGATTCATAGCATCGTGTCTTGCAAGCAGGAAGAGCCGGCTTTAACACATTGTCCCGGGACAGTCCTACCGCTGTGTCCACAGGCAGGTAGGGGCTGGGGTCCCACTAGCTCACAGGGCTAGGGTGCCCTCCAGGGTTTCCTGTCCTGTCCTGTGCCTGTTGGTGTGAAGGTGATGGTGATGATGATCCTGACTGACGTCGTACTTGTGATGGTTGCTGCTTCGGTTGCTACCACTGACCTCAGTCAAGGGAATGCCTCCATTCCCCGAGGGGAACTGCCAGGAGGTGCCCAGGAGGATGAGGGCCTCCCCAGGGCTGTATCATGGCTCTGTCGAGGACACTGGAAGCCTGACGTGGCCTTATGGACCCGTGTCCTGCCATCTCCTACTTCCCCTGTGCAGTGATGACCTAGTCTCATATCTCACTGAGGAAACAGGAGCCCAACATGGTGGGAAGCCCTGCCCTTACCTCTACTGACCCTGTACCCCTTCCTGCACCCGGCCCATCTTCTTCTTCCCCGCTCATTCCTCTAATCAGAGGGTGGCCCTTAGTTGCCTTCCACTGATAGGAAAAAAAAATGCTAATTCTTTCCCCGGCTGACCTATTTGCTTATTTATTGGCTGTACCCCATAGCAGATGGGATCTGACCAGGGATTGAACCTGTGCCCCCTGCAGTGGAAGCTCAGTCTCAACCACTGGATCACCAGGGAGGCCCTCCCTGGGTGATTTTAATATCACCTCCTCCAACCCCAGCTCCCTCTGCTCCGGCTACGTGGGCCACCTGTCTGTCCCACAAGCACGGCAAGCGTGTTCCAGCCTCAGGGTCTTGGAGTTCACAGTCGCCCCAGGTCTCTGCACATCAGCTTCAGCTTTAGTTCAGGGTCCTTCCTATACCCCACCTCCCAAGAGGCTCTTCAGTTCTTCTCCATCTCATTCTCCTCGAGTTTCCTGCCTGCAGTGTCCTCGCTTACTTGCATGTCACTGGTTTGACTGTCTTCCCACTGGATTATAAGTTCCGTGGGGTAGGGACCGTATTCTGTGCTGTACTTGGTACCTGGTTGGTGCCCGATAAAAGGACAGGGAATAAGTGAATAGGTCTGCGTTTCTTTCCTCTGTATTTTCCTGGGTCATTGCTACCATCTTGTTTGAGTGACCTGGCCTGCTTTCTGCTCTGTGCTGGGCTGTAAAGGCAAGGGGCAATGTGCCATCCGGACTTGGCCAGAATGTGAAGGATAGACTAGGGCCCCACTGGGCACCCGTAGTGGTGGCAGCAGAAGTAGGTAAGTGATTGCAAGGGGCTTTGAGTCTGGCCAGTGTTAAAGGTCCAGAGGCCTCTGACTTGGGTTTGGTTTCAATAAAGAGGGCAGCATCTCCTCCCAGCTTCATGTCATCGTTACCATCTGGCTTCCTTTCTTTTTTTTCTTTCTCGCAATTCAAGAAATTTTTATTTTATTTTTTACCACCAGACTTTTGTTGGGTTTTGGGTGCCCTACAGCCAAACCCCCTTTCTCTTTAGGGGGAAGCCCCACTACATGAGTCTTGAAGGACAACCTACTGCTGAAGCTAAGGGGCCCGCAGGCCCCTCCTCCCACTCCCTGGCATGGGCACATGACCTGGGTTCTGCTAAGTGGATGCCTCAGCCCAGAGCTTTGAATCTTGAGTGAGTGGTGCAAATATAGGAGGGTTTAGAATTCACTCAGAAAGGTGGCCTTTGGTTGCGGTGGTTGATGTGGTTTGTGATGGTGACAGTTCTGTCTGGGTGTCTTGCAGAGGGGCTGGTTTATCCAATGCTGTAACTTCCTGGCTTCCTGCCCTTTATCTCAGCCTGGATCACTGGGCTTTGTGTCCATTCTGGGAGCTCCCCCATAGCTTTCATTTCTTCAGAGGTCAGCTAGAGTCAGGTTCTATTGCTTGCACCCAACTCTTATTGCCACCTCCGTCCACCACTCGACGATGTCATTATCACCATTTCCATCAATCTCAAAATCAAACACCCATCAATTTAGCCCCATAATCTTCACCAGACACCATCACCATCCATGTCTTATGACCTCAAGCATCAACAGCTTTAACCATCCTCAGACTCTCAAACTGTATTTATCAGTGTTCAGTGCAGAAAACAGAAACCCCACCTTGGTGTTTTTAGCAGGAAGATATTTAATACAGGACAACCGTTGGAGAGGTTGATGAGCCACACCTCTAAGAATGCTTCCCAGAATAACATAGAACTGAGCCACCAAGAGAGTCACTGTAAATTCAAGAACACTCCCCTAAAGCTTCAGTCCAGGAATCAGGAAGCTGCAGGTAAGAAGTCGCTATCATCACAGTCACAGTTGTCACTGTCTCTGGGAAAGCAGGAAGCTGGACCCGATACCAGAACACTGCTGCAGAAAAACCTCCTCTTACTGTGAACTTATGGGTTGGCAGAAACAGCCAAAAGGGAGCAAAAAAAAAAAAAAAATCAAATCAAAACAAAACCAGGTTTCCCTGGTGGTCCAGTGGATAAAACTCCACGCTCCCAGTTCAGGGGGCCTGGGTTCAATCCCTGGTCCGGGAACTTAAGATCCCACATGCCACAGCTAACCCTGAGCAGCGTAACTAGAGAAGAGTCATGTGCCACAGCTCAGACCCAGTGCAGCCAAAATAAAAAGGATAAATAAACAAAATAGCAAAACAAAGAACCACCACCGCAACCAAATTGTAAACAGTACTTATGATGTGGCCGGCACTGTTCTGTTATCATCCCTGTTATATAGATGAGGAAACTGAAGCCCTGACAGGCCTGTGCCTCACGTTAGCCTTCCAAATCGTGCTGGAATGAATCTAATAGGTGGAGCCTGTTCCACAAGTCAGTGCTGCAAGGGAGGGAAATGTAGTTGTTAACTTTCTACCCTCCCCGTCTAGGAGGGCTGGATAGAAGTTGAGAGACTCCCACCACAGGATCTACCCCATTAATCATCACTACCACTGTCACCTCTCCATCAATGCTATGATCTGTTTTTTATTCCCCCCAAAATAAACTGCTTTATTCAGACAGCACAAGGTTGAGAACCAAACATTATATTGTAAACCTCATTTGCACATCTTTGAAACCAGAGGGGACATCCCCAGCCCAATCACCTGTCAGCCCTTGGCTGGCAGACACCTGAGTAAGGGAACCATCTCCTTAACCATCATCAAGTCAATTACCTGCCCTGTCACCTTCTCCACCAGCATCAAGATCTGACAGCTGTCACCTTTTCCGTCACTCGACAACGTCATCGTCAATGTCACTACCACCATTGCCGTGATTATCCCCATTACCTCCATCCCCAGCGGCAGGGCGGTGTTGAGTGGCCAGTGAGGTCACTTCCTCGCCTTGGCACTCCCAGAATAATTGCTTAATGAGATGGTTGTGCTCTGAGTTATTAGTTATCCTCAAAGTAGAAAATCTTCCCAGTCTTCCATGAGGCCAGGAATGCTTTATATACTGGAGGGGTCTGTGCTGTGAACGTGGGTGTGAGGGCCCACGACAGGCCTCTCGGAGGCCATTTAGTCCATCTCTCTGCCGTTGTAGTGGAGAAAAACAGCATGGTAGTTAGGAGTGCTGGTCAAGTTAGTCTAGTTCAGCTTAAGCAAGTGACTTCAACTTTCTGGGTCTCAGTTTATTCATCTGTAAAAGGGGAATGATAAGGCCTAGCTTATAGAGGAATGTGGGCATTAGAGGTAAGGTAAATGAAACACCTGGCACAACTTTGCTTAGCACCGAGGAGGCTCTCAAATGGAAGTCACTAATATCTTTTATTTCTTTCTTCAAACACTTGGTGTCAGGCATCGTTTTGAGACCTGACAAATTTCAGTTCATTAGTTGAAACTTCCTAAGAGCCCTAGGAGAGAGGTATTACTATTGTTTCCTTTTTACAGACGAGGAAAGGGAGGCACAGAGAGGTCAAGTAGCTTGTCCAAGGTTACATAGCTAGTTAGGGATGGAGCTGAGATTTCAGCCAAGGGAGTCCAGCTCATATCCGAGCTCTTGACCCTGATCTGATGCTTTCTGGCAGCAAGTGCTTCCCCCTTGTTCTAGAAAGCTCCCCATCTGCTCCATCCAGATTGGGGAAGACACTGCTCTTTTCATCCAGCAACTGGAAAGGGGCCCCTGGAAGTCACCATGTCCAGTCTCTCGTCAGGACAGACATGCCGCCATTCACCTTGTCCAGGGCCTCCCAAACCTCCCAACCAGGAAGTCTTTCCTGTTGTCTGATTCGAATTTGGGCCAAAGCAGCATTTTCCAGGGAGGAGCCTCCTGGACTGAGACACCTCATAGCGGAGACCCCTTAACCCTGGGCTCTCACCAGTGGGCTGGGTGGGGGTGGGGCCTCTGGGCACACTGGTGGGGGGAGCTCTGGAGCAGCCCCCCTCCCCGCCGTGGGCTGCTCTCCAGGGAGACTTGCTCCCCCACGTCCCCCATGATTGCACCAGGGAGCTGGCAGGCTCTCATGAGCTCCCGGCCCCTCCTCAAGCCCCCTCCCAAGCTCCCGTGCACCTCCGCCAGGCCCTGCCACATCCTCTGCACCCCCTCTTCTCGGTGCCCCTCCCTCCTGCCCTCTGGATGTCTGACATGTTGCCTGCTCCCTGGATTCTGAGATCCCATTCGGCCCAGGGTCACTCCCGCCCCCACCCCACAGCCCTCTTGGCCTTTCCTCCCTCTTACCCCTTCATGGTGGGGCTCCCTGGGGAGCTGGCACCGCACTTCAGGGCCTGGCCATCTCAGTCACACCAGGGCCTCAGAGTGTCCCAAACCCACTATATCTTCCCTCCCCAGATTCAGCCTGCATCTTAGCCAGGGGCCCAGATCAGCAGGGAAGCTCAGCGTCTCCCTAGATGTGCCCCCTTCTCCTCCCTCCACAGTCTATCCCCATCATCTAACAGTGAGTGAGCGCTTGCTGCATGCATACCGGGTGAGGAGCTCCCAGAGTTGGGCCTGACCATGGTGGGTTCCTGGACATGTACAAACTCTCCTGAAGTTCCCACAATTATGGGCATGGGAAGAGGTTTGTAGAAAGTCTGGATTTTCCACAGTTAAGCTGAGATGAGGAGGGTGACTCTGGATGGTTGTGTGCAGGGGCTGTTCATGGGCGATGGGGTCCATCACCCAGACCCCGCCTCAAGACTCAGGTACTCGTTCCCCCAGAAGCCACCTAGTACACGATTCTGTCCCCTCCCTGGGGCAGCCTGGGTTCAGTGACTGGTCACCAGGGAGTCTCAGGGGTCTGACCCCATTGCTGCCCCAGCTCCCTGGGGAAACTATTTCTGACTCCCAGCAACCAATTAGATTAGGCCTTTTGTTCCCTCATCCGTAGACTTCCTGTATTTCTCATTCATAGCCCTCATCCCACTTTGTATCTGTCTTCATTCATTTGTTCAATACTTCCTATATACCAGGCTGAGTGCCAAAGAATCGATGCTTTTGAACTGTGGTGTTGGAGAAGACTCTTGAGAGCCCCTTGGGCAGCAAGGAGATCAAACTTGCCAATACTTGTCAATCCTAAAGGAAATCACCCTGATTATTCACTGAAAGGACTGATGCTGAAGCTGAAGCTCCAGTACTTTGGCCACCTGATACAAAGAGCTGATTCACTGGAAAAGACCCTGATGCTGGCAAAGATTGAAGGCAGGAGGAGAAGGGGATGACAGAGGATGAGACGGTTGGATGGCATCACCGATTCAATGGACATGAGCTTGAGAAAACTCTGGGAGATAGTGAAGGACAGGGAAGCCTGGCGTGCTATAGTCCATGGGGTTGCAAAGAGTCAGACACAACTGAGCGACTGAACAACAACAATGTACCAGGCTCTGGTTCGTAGTGAACAGGAGGCAAAGTCCCCACTCTAGATGGGAGACAGATGATAGCACTTGAGGTGGTGACCAGTGTTCTTTTGTTTCAAGATTTTTTTTTTTTTAGTGTGGACCATTTTTTTTTTAAGTCTTTATTGAATTTGTGGTAATATTGCTTCTGCTTTATGTTTTGGTTTTTTGGCCACGAGGCATGTGGGACCTTGGCTGCTTGACCAGGCATTGAACCCACACCCCCTGCGTTGGAAGGCAAAGTCTCAACCCCTGGACTGCCAGGGAAGTCCCTATAACTTGTGTCCTGAAAGAAAGCGATAAGGGATAGAAGGAAGGAAGATGCTCTTTAAAAATAGGTATATTTTTATTTATGTATTTTTATTTACTTTATCTGACTGTGCCAGGTCTTAGCTGCCGCTTGTGGGATCTAGTTCTCTGGCCAAGGATTGAAACCCGGGCCCCCTGCTTTGGGAGCGTGGAGTCTTCACCACTGCACCACCAGGAAGTCCCAGAAGATGTTGTTTTGAGATGCTAGCATTTGAATGGAGGCTTGTGTGGAGTGCGAGAGGAAGCCACAGAAACCTGGGGGCATGGAACATTCCAGGAGAGGGAACTGCAAATGCAAGGGGCCCTGAGGCAGGAATGTGCCCATAAACTTGAGAAACAAGGAGGCCGGTATGTCCAGAATGGAAAGAACCAGGCCCAGCTGGATACGCTGGCTTCCTGGCTCCCTCACCCCACCTTGCCAGTGCCCTTGGGCAAGAGCCTGCCTTATGCTGAGATTTAGGGTCTCCATCGGGGGGCAGCAGGAGTGAAACATCCTTAGCCACTGCTGGGCAGGTCTGTTGAGATCAAATTGGGGCCTCTTACCATTTTCTCCCCTGACCCCTTGTAGCATTCTCTCCTAGCTATTAACCCAATTTCTAACTATGTTTTTATGTGTGATTTCTCACTCTCTATCAGGGCTTTAGGTTCAGGGACAGTGCCTGTCTCATTCATTAGGAGATGTCCAGAGTCCAGCACTGTGCTGGTTTATACAGGAGGCACTCAGTAAATGTTGAATGAATGAATGAACCCACTTCATAAATTATAAAGCAAGAATGATGAGAAAGGCTGGACTGATGGTCATAAAATAACTGCCGTCTACACAGGCAGAAGGAGCAGGAGTCTAGCCAGTGTGTGACTGGGTGGGCGGAATCTGAGCAGCCTCCCCCCGACCCCAGCTCTCACCCCAGGACTTGGTAAGACTGAAAATAACAGTTATAACAGTAGTCATTTCACCCATGCTCAGTTCAGTTCAGTTCAGTACAGTCGCTAAGTCGTGTCGGACTCTTTGCGACCCCATGAACTGCAGCACGCCAGGCCTCCCTGTCTGTCCATCACCAACTCCAGGAGTTTACCCAAACTCATGTTCATTGAGTCAGTGATGCCATCCAACCATCTCATCCTCTGTCGTCCCCTTCTCCTCCCGCCTTCAATCTTTCCCAGCATCAGGGTCTTTTCAAATGAGTCAGCTCTTCACATCAGGTGGCCAAAGTATTGGAGTTTCAACTTCAGCATCAGTCCTTCCAGGACTGATCTCCTTTAGGATGGACTGGTTGGATCTCCTTGCAGTCCAAGGGACTCTCAAGAGTCTTCTCCAACACCACAGTTCAAAAGTACCAATTCTTCAGTGCTCAGCTTTCTTTGTAGTCCAACTCTCACATCCATGCATGACTACTGGAAATACCATAGCCTTGACTAGATGGACCTTTGTTGGCAAAGTAATGTCTCTGCTTTTTAATATGCTGTCTAGGTTGGTCATAACTTTCCTTCCAAGGAATAAGTGTCTTTTAATTTCACGGCTGCAGTTACCATCTGCAGTGATTTTGGAGCCCCCCAAAATAAAGTCAGCCACTGTTTCCACTGTTTCCCCATCTATTTCCCATGAAGTAATGGGACCAGGTGCCATGATATTAGTTTTCTGAATGTTGAGATTTAAGCCAACTTTTTCACTCTCCTCTTTCACTTTCATCAAGAGGCTCTTTAGTTCTTCTTCACTTTCTGCCATAAGGGTGGTGTCATCTGCATATCTGAGGTTATTGATATTTCTCCCGGCAATCTTGATTCCAGCTTGTGCTTCCTCCAGCCCAGAGTTTCTCATGATGTACTCTGCATATAAGTTAAATAAGCAGGGTGACAAAATACAGCCTTGACATACTCCTTTTCCTATTTGGAACCAGTCTGTTGTTCCATGTCCAGTTCTAACTACTGCTTCCTGACCTGCATACAGATTTCTCAAGAGGCAGGTCAGATGGTCTGGTATTCCCATCTCTTTAACAATTTATTGTGATCCACACAAAGGCTTTGGCATAGTCAATAAAGCAGAAATAGATGTTTTTCTGGAACTCTCTTGCTTTTTCGATGATCCAGTGGATGTTGGCAATTTGATCTCTAGTTCCTCTGCCATTTCTAAATCCAGCTTGAACATCTAGAAGTTCACAGTTCATGTATTGCTGAAGCCTGGCTTGGAGAATTTTGAGCATTACTTTGCTAGTGTGAGAGATGAGGGCAATTGTGTGGTAGTTTGAGCATTCTTTGGCATTGCCTTTCTTTGAGATTGGAATTTTTAATCTGCATAACAAAGTCATGGGGTGAGTACTACCATTATACTCATTATAAAGCTTTGAAAGCTGAGGCTCAGAGATTTTAAGGAATTTACCCAAGATAAATAAATGGTGGAACTGGGATTCAAACCCAAGTCTGTCTGAGATCATGGTCCACCAGAGGGTTAGCAATGACACTCTCCCTCTCCTCTCCTCACCTTTACATTTCCCCAACTTTTTAAAAACACTTAAAATTTTTTTTTTATTTTTGGTTGGAGGATAATTGCTTTACAATGTTGTGTTGGTTTGTGCTGTACAACACGAATCAGCCTTAAGTATACATATATCCCCTCCCTCTGAAGCCTCCCTCCTGTCCCACCTCCATCCTGATCCTCTCTCATCACAGAGCACCAAGCTGAGCTCCCTGAGCCATGTAGCTGCTTCCTGCTAGCTCTCTGTTTAACACATGGTAGTGTATATATGTCAGTGCTACTCTCTGGATTCATCCCTCTCCTTCCCTTGCTGCGTCCATGAGTTTGTTATTTACGTCTGTGTTTCTATTCCTGTCCTGCAAATAGGTTTGTCAGGACCATTTTTCTAGATTCCATATATATGGGTAAAGGTACAGTATTTGTTTTCCTCTGTCTGGCTTACTTCACTCTGTATAACAGGCTCTAGGTTCATCTACCTCACTTCCACTGACTCAAGTTAATTTGTTTTTTTATGGCCGAATAATATTCCATTTGCATATATGTACCACGACTTCTTTATCCATTCATCTGTCAATGGACATCTAGGTTGCTTCCATGTCTTGGCTATGTTAAATAGTGCTGCTATGAATATTGGGGTACATACCCTTACACGTTTGAATCTTCGCCAGTCCCATCTTGCCTTATCCTTCTCCAGACTCTCTGCTCCAGGCACCTTTCAGAGCTTCAGCTTATCTATCTGTAAAGTGGACATGTTAATCCCTGCCCATTTCACAGTGAAGGCCCATGAACAAGGACATGCTCTGTACATAGTCAAGGACTGGACAAGGTGGTGCTAAAGTAGTGGAAGACACAGCAGTGATCTGCCCAAGGCCACCTGGGGGTGGCAGGTGAGCATCCCTGGGTTCCAGCTGGGCACTGTGGGTGAGTGAATGTGCGTATGTAAGGGTGTAAGTGAGTGTGCGTGTAGATCTGCCTCCGTGGGGCTCTTGCAGGGCAAAAAAGCCCCCTCTGCTTCTAACTGTAAGACTTCCAGTTTATTAAATAAAAAAGTAAAAAGGGCTCCACAACACATGGTCTATTTTAAATGTTTACATTTAACAAATGAATGCTTTCAACATAGAGGATACAATGCAATATAATTGTGCTATTCACAGGATAATTACAGGATTTATAGAAAATATTAATTCATAGTGCACTGCAGGAGGTGTGGTTGGGGAATGAGACACAAGTTTAGATTTGCCTAATGAGCAGTCTGTGCTTCTTTCCCATCGTGTACCTTTGTCACTGCATATTATATCCTCATTTGGGCATCTCAGCGGCCTCTAAGGCCCAGCTCCATCTGGGCCCCTCCTCCTTGCACTCAGCCCCCTTTCTGGCTTCTCCGAAGCTCCTTGAATCAAGGCAGGCGCAATCTTTCCCCCAGGGCATTTGTCCTTGCTGTTCCCCTGGTTCCTCAGAAATTCCCATGGATTTTCCATCATATCTTCTGGTCTCTGTGCAAAGGGCTCTTCTCAGGAGGCCTTCCTGCACCTATTTAAAACTGCAAACCATCTCCACATTCCCTATTCCCTGTTTCATCTTTATTCTCCCTAAAAGAGATGTTCAACATCTCATCACCTCCTGCCCCCCACCCTGACTCTATATTGGTTTATTGTCTACACATCCCTAGGGCTGGACCATAGTAGGGACTTAATAAACAAGAATGAATTACTGGTTACATCAAAGGACTCTATTTGATGTCCTCTCTGTGAGGCAAAGAGTCGGACACGACTGAGCGACTGAACTGAACTGAACTGTGAGGCCCACCCCAGTTCCTTGACCTAGTGCCCATGAATTAGAGGATGAATCTCTTCTATCTCATGGGATTTGGATGTTTGGACCCCAAGGGATCTCTTAGTGCTGTCATCTGAGAGACACTGATTTAAACCAGATGGGCAATGTTATCCTCTGCAGCTCCAGTCTTAGGTCATTCCCCAGAGGCCTCTGGGAGCCTACCTACTGCCCCCTGGTGGCCAAACCCCCAAAGTGCATCTGGTGTGGGTAACTAACCAGAGAATCCTAAAGGTTAGGGTCCTAAAGGTCCTAAAGGTTCCTATAAACAAAGCTAGGGGAGGTGATGGAATTGCAGCTGAGCTATTTCAAATCCTAAAAGATGGCACTGTTAAAGTGCTGCACTCATTATGTCAGCAAATATGGAAAATTCATCAGTGGCCACAGGACTGGAAAAGATGTTTTCATTCCATTCCCAAAGAAGGGCAATGCCAAAGAATGTTCAAACTACCGCACAATTGCACTCGTTTCACAAGCAAGCAAAACAGTGCTCAAAATTCTCCAAGCTAGGCTTCAACAGTACGTGAACTGAGAACTTCCAGATGTTCAAGCCGGGTTTAGAAAAGGCAGAGGAACCAGAGATCAAATTGCCAACATCATAGAATTGGATCATAGAAAAAGCAAGAGAGTCCTAGTAAAACATCTACTTCTGCTTTATTGAGTACACTAAGGTCTTTGACTGTGTGGATCACAACAAACTGGAAAATTCTTAAAGAAATGGGAATACCAGATCACCTTAACCTGCCTCCTGAGAAACCTATATGCAGGTCAAGAAGCAACAGTTAGAACCGGACATGGAACAGACTGGTTCCAAATTGGGAAAGGAGTACATCAAGGCTGTATATTGTCACCCTGCTTATTTAACTTAGATATAGGGTACAGCATGCGAAATGCCAGGCTGGATGAAACACAAACTGGAATCAAGATTGCTTGGAGAAATATCAATAACCTCAGATATGCAGATGACACCACCCTTATGGAAGAAGGGCTTCCCTGGTGGCTCAGATGGTAAAGAATCTGCCTGCAATGTGAGAGACCAGGTTCTATCCCTGGGTTAGGAAGATCCCCTGGAGAAGGAAACAGCTACCCACTCCAGTATTCTGGCCTAGAGAATTCCATGGACTATATAGTCCATGGGATCACAAAGAGTCAGACACGACTGAGCAACTTTCACTTCACTTCACTTCACTCACTCCAGTATTCTGGCCTGGAGAATTCCATGGGCTGTATAGTCCATTGGGTTGCATCAAGTTGGACACCAAGCAGAAAGCAAAGAGGAACTAAAGAGCCTCTTGATAAAGGTGAAAAGAGAATAAAAAAATCTGGCTTAAAACTCAACATTCAAAAAACTAAGATCGTGGGATCCGGTTCCATCACTTCATGGCAAATAGATGGGGAAACAATGGAAACAGTGACAAACTTTATTTCTTTGGGCTCCAAAATCACTGCAGATGGTGACTGCAGCCACGAAATTAAAAGACACTTGCTCCTCAGAAGAAAACCTATGACTAACTTAGCATATTAAAAAACAGAGACATCACTTTGCAGACAAAGGTCTGTCTAGTCAAGTTCAGTTCAGTTGCTCAGTTGTGTCTGACTCTTTGTGACCCCATGGACTGCAGAACGCCAGGCGTCCCTGTATATCACCAACTCCCGGAGTTTACTCAAACTCATGTCCACTGAGTCGGTGATGCCATCCAACCATCTCATCCTCTGTCATCCCCTTCTCCTCTGGTCTTCAATCTTTCCCAGCATCAGGGTCTCTTCAAATGAGTCAGTTCTTCGCATCAGGTGGCCAAAGTATTGGAGTTTCAACTTCAGCATCAGTCCTTCCAGTGAACACCCAGGACTGATCTCCTTTAGGATGGACTGGTTGGATCTCCTTGCAGTCCAAGGGACTCTCAAGAGTCTTCTCCAACACCACAGTTCAAAAGCATCAATTCTTCAGTGCTCAGCTTTCTTTATAGTCCAACTCTTACATCCATACATGACTATGGGAAAAACCATAGCCTTGACTAGACGGACTTTTGTTGGCAAAGTAATGTCTCTGCTTTTTTAATAAGCTGTCTAGGTTGGTCATGGCTTTTCTTCCAAGGAGAAAGCATCTTTTAATTTCATGGTTGCAGTCACAATCTGCAGTGATTTTGGAGCCCCCCAAAATAAAGTCTCTCACTGTTTTCCCATCTCTTTGCCATGAAGTGATGGGACCAGATGCCATGAGCTTAGTTTTCTGAACGTTGAGCTTTAAGCCAACTTTTTCACTCTCCTCTTTCACTTTCATCAAGAGGCTCTTTAGTTCTTCTTCACTTTCTGCCATAAGGGTGGTGTCATCTGCATATCTGAGGTTATTGATATTTCTCCCGGCAATCTTGATTCCAGCTTGTTTCTTCCAGCCCAGCGTTTCTCATGATATACTCTGCATATAAGTTGTTAAATAAGCAGGGTGACAATATACAGTCTTGACGTACTCCTTTTCCTATTTGGAACCAGTCTGTTGTTCCATGTCCAGTTCTAACTGTTGCTTTCTGATCTGCATACAGATTTCTCAAGAGACAAGTCAGGTGGTCTGGTTATTCCCATCTCTTTAAGAATTTTCCACAGTTCGCTGTGATCCACACAATCAAAGGCTTTGGCATAGTCAATAAAGCAGATGTTTTTCTGGAACTCTCTTTCTTTTTCCATGATCCAACGGATGTTGGCAATTTGATCTCTGGTTCTTCTGCCTTTTCTAAATCCAGCTCGAACATCTGGAAGTTCTCAGTTCATGTACTGTTGAAACCTGACTTGGAGAATTTTGAGCATTACTTTGCTAGCGTGTGAGATGAGTGCAATTGTGTGGTAGTTTGAGCATTCTTTGGCATTGCCTTTCCTTGGGATTGGAATGAAAACTGACCTTTTCCAGTCCTGTGGCCAACTGCTGAGTTTTCCAAATTTGCTGGCATGTTGAGTGCAGCACTTTCACAGCATCATCTTTGAGGATTTGAAATAGCTCAGCTGGAATTCCATCACCTCCACTAGCTTTGTTCATAATTATGCTTTCTAAGGCCCACTTGACTTTGCACTGCAAGATGTCTGGCTCTAGGTAAGTGATCACACCATCATGATTATCTGGGTCATGAAGATATTTTTTGTATAGTTATTCTGTGTATTCTTGCCACCTCTTCTACATATCTTCTGCTTCTGTTAGGTCCATACCATTTCTGTCCTTTATTGTGCCCATCTTTGCATGACATGTTCCTTGTATCTCTAATTTTTTGAAGAGATCTCTAGTCTTTCCCATTCTATTGTTTTCCTCTATTTCTTTGTATTGCTCACTGAGGAAGGCTTTCTTATCTCTCCTTGCTATTTTTGGAACTCTGCATTCAAATAGCTATATCTTTCCTTTTCTCCATTGCCTTTCACTTCTCTTCTTTTCACAGCTATTTTTAAGGCCTCCTCTGGCAACCATTTTGCCTTTTTGCATTTCTTTTTCTTGGGGATAGTCTTGATCCCTGCTTCCTGTACAATGTCATGAACCTCCATCCACAGTTCTTCAGGCACTCTATCAGATCTAATCCCTTGAAACTATTTGCCACTTCCACTGTATAATCATAAGGGATTTGATTTAGGTCATACCTGTATGGTCTAGTGGTTTTCCCTACTTTCTTCAGTTTAAGTCTGAATTTTGCAGTAAGGAGTTCATGATCTGAGCCACAGTCAGCTCCCAGTCTTATTTTTGCTAATTGTAAAGAGCTTCTCCATCTTTGTCTGTGAAGAATAAAATCAATCTGATTTCAGTATTGACCATCTGGTGATGTCCATGTGTAGAGTCTTCTCTTGTGCTGTTGGAAGAGGGTGTTTGCTATGACCAGCACATTCTCTTAGCAAAACTCTATTAGCCTTTGCCCTGCTTCATTCTGTACTCCAAGGCCAAATTTGCCTGTTACTCCAGGTATCTCTTAACTTCCTACTATCAAAGCTATGGTTTTTTCCAGTAGTCATGTATGGATGTGAGAGTTGGACCATAAAGAAAGCTGAATGCTGAAGAATTGGTACTTTTGAATTGTGGTGTTGGAGAAGACTCTTGAGAGTCCCTTGGACAGCAAGGAGATCAAATCAATCAATCCTAAAGGAAATCAAAGGAATGAGTGAATATTCATTGGAAGGACTGATGCTGAAGCTGAAGCTCCAACACTTTGGCCACCTGATGCAAACAGCGGACTCATTTGAAAAGACCCTGATGCTGGGAAAGATTGAAGACAGGAGAAGTGGGCGACAGAGGATGAGATGGTTGGATGGCATCACCGACTCAAGGGACATGAGTTTGAGAAAGCTTCGGGAGATCTCGAAGGATAGGGAAGCCTGGTGGTCTGCAGTCCATGGGGTTGCAAAGAGTCAGACACGACTGAACAACAGCAAAGGTTATGGTATACCAGCCTCCACTTCTCATTCCCTCCTCATCTTATTCCCATTTTGTGGGTGAGAAATCTGAGGCATAGTTAAGGGGAGGATTTGTTTTAATGGCAAATCTTGATGAATTCCCGCAGACCTCTCTTTCTCCCTTTATGTTCCTCCTCAAGGCTTAGAATTCAGACTGTACACTGTGCAGGCGCTCGCGCGAGCTGTGGCTTCTGCCTGGAGTGCCTCTCCCCTGCCCTCCTTTATGGGTCTCAGCTCTGCTGGTCATCCTTCTCAGGGCTTCAGGGCGGGATGAGGTTAGGTGCCTCCTCTGGGTCCCGAAGCTCCTGTATGTCCTTCTGGCAAAGCTCTGAGGGGTGAGGGGAGGTGGGGGTGTGTGGGGAGAGGTGGAAGGAACCACTTTTGCCCTTTACTGATCTGTTTTCCGCACCAGGCTACCAGCTCCTTGAAGGCAGGGACAAATTTTCGGGTTTTTAAAAATCTTGTATTCGTTCACTGATTTATGACTTCATTCATAAATGTTTATTGAGCACCTAGTCTGTGTTCTGAAATCAGTTTTGAGCTCTGGAGACTCAGTATCAATGCTGTGTGTGCGTGCTAAGTCGCTTCAGTTGTGACCCTATGGACCGTAGACCCCCAGGCTCCTCTGTCCATGGGATTCTCCAGGCAAGAATACTGGAGTGGGTTGCCATGACCTCCTCTAGGGGATCTTCCAGGGAATCTGGAATGCAGTTAGTGCTCAATAAATAGGAGGGAGAAGACGAGGAAGAGAATGGAGGGCAGGAAAATTAGACTAATGCTGGTCTGCCTCCCTCTACCTTTGGATCACCTGGGCGGGCAGTTTCACAAATGACCGCGAGATGGCGCCCGAATCCCAGTTATTTGATTGTCAGTAAGTCTTTTTTTTTTTTTTTTTTTCCCCTTTAGCATATGTAGCTGTTTAGGGGAGTAGCCTGCTAGAGAGGCAGGTGGGCTCCTGTGGGCTTACGATGAGTTGAGGCTGGGGTCTGGAGTGGGTGGGGCTTACTTAACTGAACACTTCCTGTAGGCCTTGCAGGGTGCTGAACAGAGGTGCCACCTGAACAGGTTGGGGGCATGATGGGAAGGAAGGTCTGAGAGGCTTTGTAGATTCCTCGAGAACCAAAGATCTAATAAAGCATAATTTCCAAAAAGGTAAAATCATGACCTCATACAAAAAAAAAAAAAAATTAATGTGTGTCAAAGATTTTCTTTAACTCTGTAACTGACAAGGAACCAGCAAGGTGTTAAAAGTAGTTTAAATGAGAATGTTCTTTACTGGACTGAATTCCTTTTCGTGGTTATAAATAGGAATCATTTGCTTGCCATGGGCAGGAATCATTTGCATTATTATCTGTTTTCTACAAATTACTTCTGTCCCTACAGAGTTATAAAGTCAGTCAAAGGCAATGAAGAGCATACACCCCTAAGGAGGAGCTTATCATTAGAGGACACTCAGTCTTCCTCTGAAAGGACATCCAAGAATCTCTTTTGCCTTTTCCAAACTTTGTATGTTTTCTTGACTAACCCTTGGAATAATCAGGTTCCTGAGGGAGCAGCTCATCTGGAGAGAGCCTGGTCCCCATCCTTGCACCATCCCCCTGAGGATCCAGGTGACCAATTTCTAGCTCTAACAGGAGTTGGCCAGTCAGTGCCTGCCAGCAGGTGGCGCTGAGGCAAATTATCAGCAGCACCATAGTGAATTCTGCGGCTGGGAGCTGGGGGCTGGGCTCCCAGTTTTCAACCTCTGCTGGCTTCCAGCAGTCAGGTTTCATGTCTTGAGAATTCCACAGGGGCCGTGTCTGAGTTAGCTTCCTGTGAAGTCACTCATTCACTGATTCAGTCATTTTTTCATTCAACAAACGTGAGGTCAGCCCCACAAATCATGTTCCTGAGATTCTCCAGAGAATCAGTCCTTGTCTTTGCTTGCCTGGCTTTGCTGCCAGGATTCAGAGCCATCTGATATTCTGAAAAATCAGAATCTCTCTACTGCACCCCAGCCATGCCTACCCCTGCGCCCACTTCCCTTGGAGAACTCACCTCATCAGAGGTTGAGTAAAAGCTTTACTTCTGTAATCTCCTTTTAAGGCCTTACCACTCCCATCCTTCAGGTGAGAAAGCAGACCTCTATTCCGGGGCCTTCCTGACTGTGCGGAAAGGCTGTGCCCCCAACCACTGAGGCCCAAGGATGGCTGAGATGCCACTCCATATCTCACCATTTCCCTGGAAGCTCACACTCACAGGGGCCTGCAGCATAAATGTCACTGCCTCAGCCCTTCCCAAGGGTCATGAAAGTTCTTCAAAATGTAATGGGGATGACTACAAACTCAACGCCATCCCAGCTCAGCAGAAAGGAGCTCTGGAGTGACCTCACCTCTCTCCTCAGCTGAGACCCCTCTGCTCTGGGGTAGAGGCAGCCAGCTCAGGGATGGAGGTGGGCAGGTGGGGTCCTGAAGGCCTTTGTGGTATTCAAGTCTGCTCTGGGCCACGATGGTGTGGGGCCACCAGAGGGCGCGTCTGTCCCACTGGGCACTGGGAAGTGGTTTCCAGAAGGGTCCTGCCCTGTACGCAAGGCCCAATGCTGTGGAAGAAAGTCTTCCTCCCATCATGGCAGGTAGGGAGTGAGTTAGGGTGAGGGTCCCTGCTCCCACAGAGTGACTGTAACATCCGTCCGGCAGAGGTCACCACATGCTGTTGTCAAGCCCCTCAGGAATTTCCTGAAAGAGGAATCTTTGAAGAAAAGAGTGGGACTACTTGGGCGGTGGATCCTCAGGGAAAAGGCCTGGTCTCTGAGCCCCGTGGGCCTGCAGGCCACCAGATACGGTGGGAATGAGGCAGAGGTGGCTAGTGTGAAGCATGTGGAGAAGTAGAAGGCGGGAAAGGGAAAAGGAATCATGAAGCCTCAGAGACTTACCTTTCCCTGGAAACGGCAAGCCCAGACAGGCCTAGAACAGTCTCCTCACTGTTAGTACAACCTTGAGTCTCCCTTCTTTCCCAAGAAGCATGCAGCCTGACTCAGCTTGCTGGTACAGGACAGCTTGTACAACGTCCTAGTCTTCTTCACTCTAACAAGTTGGGACATTGCTGAGGTGTTCCTCCAGGAAGGGTCCCTGGCGTTTGGAAAAGTAATATTTCATTTTCTCAGATATGCTCTGAGAAACTGCTAGAACATCTGGTTGGGTGAAGGCTGTGCAGCTGAGAAATGGGTCCCCTCAGGGGTCTTGACCAGATTTTCTGGTTTCTTTTTCTACCAGGAGAAATCAACTGGGGTGGCCTCCTTTGGACTGGTAGATTCTCTGGGATCCTTGGACTTACCTCAGGAGAAGAAAAGGTATGTCTCTTACTATTGCTAGGATCAGTTCAGTTCAGTTCAGTCACTCAGTCATATCCGACTCTTTGCGACCTTATGGACTGCAGCATGCCAGGCCTCCCTGTCCATTGCCAACTTCCAGAGTTTACTCAAACTCATATCCATTGAGTCGGTGATGCCATCCAACCATCTCATCCTCTGTCATCCCCTTCTCCTCCCGCCTTCAATCTTTCCCAGCATCAGGGTCTTTTCAAATGAGTCAGTTCTTCGCATCAGGTGGCCAAAGTATTGGAGTTTCAGCTTCAACATCAGTCCTTCCAATGAATATTCAGGACTGATTTCCTCTAGGATGGACTGGTTGGATCTCCTTGCAGTCCAAGGGACTCTCAAGAGTCTTCTCCAACACCATAGTTCAAAAGCATCAATTCTTCTGCGCTCAGCTTTCCTTATAGTCCGACTCTCACATCCATACATGACTACTAGAAAAACCAAAGCTTTGACTAGATGGACCTTTGTTGATAAAGTAATGTCTCTGCTTTTTAATATCGCTAGGATGGGCACTCAGAAATCCTGGTATTTTGAATATCAGAGGAATTGTGAACTTACTGTGTCTCTGGTGATGATGAAGCAGTATATACTTTAAAGATGAGGAAGTTAGCAGCTGCTTCCAGTGGTTTGGGTCCCTTCCCTCAATTGCCAAAGGAGCTTCCCTTCCACTTCTCCCTGATATAGGGGAAGCTGGGGGGGTCTGCATGGCTGCCTCTGGTGCCTGAGGTCCCACTGATGCAAGTCCGGGCCACACGGTCTTTTCCTGTCATCCCCTTTGTGACTGCTTTCCAAGTCTAACACATGCTCATCCTTAGTTGTATTAGTTATCTATTTCGAGAACACAGACTACCCCTAAGCTTAGCCATGATAAACAGTTATTTTCTCATGTAGCCTTTGTGGAGCAGGAATTCAGGAGCAACATACTGGTGGCTCTGACTCAGGGTCTCTCATGAGGCTGTGGTCAGGATGTCAGTCAGCACTGCGATCACTTGAAGGCTTGACTGGGGCTGGAGGACCCACTCCGTGGTAGCTCCGCAACCCAACCCATGCGGTTGGCAAGTTGGTGTTGACGGTTGGCAGGCAGCCTCGGTTCTTCCCCTCATGGGCCCCTCCATAGGGTTGCTTGTGTGTCCTCACAGCATGGTGGCTGGCTTCTTCCAGAGTAGGTGATCGATGCAGGAGAGTGAGGCTGAAGCCATGATGTCTTTCATGAAGTAGCCTAAATCACATGCCATCTTTCCCGTGTATCCTATTGGTCAGCCTATTTAACATGGGCGGGGCTACACAAGGACCTGACCACCAGGAGGTGGGGTTTACTGGGGGCCATCTTGGAGGCTGGCTACCACAGCCTTCGGGTGAATCTTCAGAAATATAAAACTAAAACACTAATGTTTCTTGCCTCAAAGAACTATTTAAGTGATCCTAAGAGCATCTGTTCTGTGTGTAAAGAATCCACCTGCAATGCAGGTGACATGGATTCCATCCCTGGGTTGGGAAAATCTCCTGGAGAAGGAAATGGCAACCCACTCCGGTATTCTTGCCTGGGAAATCCCATGGACAGAGGAGCCTGGCGGGCTACCGTCCATGGGGTCGCAAACAGTCAGAAACGACTTAGCGACTAAACATCAACAACAGACAAAGCATCTCTTCCATCCTCTGGTAGGCTCTGTCTGAAGATGGTGGCCAGTGCAGGCCCCATTAATTTACCATGAGCTCGTTTTCTCCTTTGCTCCTCATTGATCTCCTCCTTTCTGCATCTTGGCAGTGAGTTCCAGCTGCAGCACAAAGTGTCTTTCCCGGACTGCCCCAGTTCTTCCCAAAACAGTGTTGGTTGGCCCTTGGCATCTCATGGTTTCACCAGGAAAATGACTAGATGGGCCCATTTCTCAGGGACAGCCCAGTTTGAGATCACAGGGAAAACCTCAGACCCACTAACTCTGATCCCGTGTCACTCTGCCAGCATGCAGCAGTTAAAGTGCTTTTGGAGGCCAGGGATAAGAGCTGACTCAGCCAAAGTAGAATTTAGTGGAAGGATGCCAGAATGTGTCACAGGCTGGAGGGACACTGAAGAGCCAGGATCCAGGAAGGGCAGGAACCAGGCAATCCTGCAGATCTGAACATCAGGGGTTCATGGGCTGTCCCTGTGGAACACAGCCATCAATGGACACAGTACCAAAGACCCCTGTTTCTGTTTCACCTTCCTGGCAGAGAGAGCCTGTGTGGTGAAGCTTAAGTCAGGTGCCCAACCTTGGTCCAAGCAGCAGCAGCTGGGGCAGGGGCAGAATCCAGCAATGGCGCTGTAGGATGGAGGCCCGCCCTAGAGTGGGTAATATTACTGAGGGCTGAGCATTTCATTGGGTGATATTTACTCAGGGAAGAGATTTGTTCTGGGCAGAAATAAAGTATCTGAAATATTATGGGGCTCCAAGACCACATTGCATCCCCTTCCCCTTTCTAGAATATTCCTGAGATTCTGGAACCATTCACTTATTTAACAAGCTTGCTTTCTTTCTTTTTTTCAAATTTGGCTGTGCCAGGACTTAGTTTCGGCATGCGAACTCTTAGTTCTGGCACATGGGATCTAGTTCCCTGACCAGGGATCAAACTCAGGCCCCCTGCGTTGGGAGCATGGAGTCTTAGTCATGGACGACCAAGGAAGACCTAAGAAACTTTATTCTTGGTTATTCCTCCACTCTGAATATCCTACTTGGAACCTGGCATCCAATTATGAAATGGGCTTAAAAGTCACTTAACAATGTGGTTCAAAAACCATCTACGAGTCCAGGCTCTAGGGATTGGGCCTATGAATCTGTGTTGAACCTACTTCCCAAGTGATCCTAAAACAAAGTAAGGTTGAGAAGCACCGTCTTGGAGTACTTTAGATGTTGCCTCATCCCAGCTCCCCTGAGTCCCACAAAGTGGCACAGCTCTACGAGAAGCCACTTCTTCACCCCCATCCCCTCCACTACCCACGACCATCTCCTGGGTCTTGTACCAGCACTCTCCAGGCACCATTATGTCCTTCTCCTAGTAGGAGTATGAACCTCTGAGACATACATCTTTTGTTCTGATGCTACCTCTGCTATCACCTTTTGGTTTTTTCCTACCTGCATTTTCCTTCTGTTCTGATTCTTTCCAATAATAATTTTTAATTTTATCATTTAAAATTTTTATATAAACAACCTGAAACACTTTTTTTTTTTTTTTTTTTTTGATCTTTGGGCTTCCCCAGTGGCTCAGTGGTAAAGAATCCACCTGCAATGCAGGAGACACGGGTTTGATTCTAGGATTAGAAAGATTCCATGGAGGAGAAGATGGCAACCCACTCCAGTATTCTTGCCTGGAGAATCCCATGGACAGAAGAGCCTGGTGGGCTACAGCCCAAATGGCCGCAAAGAGCTGGATATGACTGAGTGACTGAACATGATGAATAGCCAAATGAGGGAATGAATTTTAATTGTCCCTAATCCTAGGGGGTTATTAGTCCCTGTGCAGGTGAGTCTAATGTGCACGGCACTAGGATTTCTAATTATCCTTAATGAGCTTCCAAAATTCATGGGGCGTAATAGGGTAAGGTGAGTTGTTACTTAAATAACCCATTGAATCAAGCCTCTGGTATTTATACCCTCCTGCATTGACTCTGGAGTGGGCCGTATGACTTGCTTTGCCCAGGGGAGTACCAGCAACCATGACACAAGCATGAAAAATGCTGGTGCTTTGGGGCTTTCTCTTGGAACTCTCGTAGAGTCACCATGTGAAGAAACCTAACTTGGACTATCTTCCTTGAGGATGAAAGACTATGTGGAGAGGGAGGCTCAGCCACTCTTTCTGTCCCAGCAGAACCCAGCCCTCAGCCATTCCTCCAACTGAATGCAGTTGCACAAGCAAGCCCTGGAAAAACCAGCAGAAGAATGTAGTCAACCCACAGAATCATGAGAAATAGTAAAGCATTATTGTATTCAGTCCTAAATTTTGGGTGTTTTGTTATGAAGCAGCAGCTGACTGATATATAGGGTCATAGTAATAATCACAGAACAGTACTTCTGTACCGCTATTTCTACCTGATATTCTGTAATCTCATGTAGATCTGCTGTGCTGCTACTGCTAAGTCGCTTCAGTCGTGTCCCACTCTGTGCGACACCACAGACGACAGCCCACCAGGCTCTGCCGTCCCTGGGATTCTCCAGGCAAGAATACTGGAGTGGGTTGCCATTTCCTTCTCCAGTGCATGAAAGGGAAAAGTGAAAGTGAAGTCGCTCAGTCGTGTCCGACTCTTAGCGACCCCATGGACTGTAGCCTACCAGGCTCCTCCATCCATGGGATTTTCCAGGCAAGAGTACTGGAGTGGGGTGCCATTGCCTTCTCCGAGATCTGCTGTAGTAAAGTGATAAAAAAAAAAAAAATGGTGGCTTACACAAGATAATTTCTTTTCTTGTTTGTAAGAAGTCAGAATTAGGTGGTTCAGGGCTGGTGGGGCAATTCTGTCTACCCTAAAAATGGCTCTTCAATCTCTGGATCCGAGGTAACTGCTCCAGCTCTTATTATCTTCCCATCAGCTAGTAGAGAGAAGAGTGAGGAGAGGGCAGGCCAGATCCTTTCAAGGGCAAACTCCAAGAATGGCACTCGATTCACATTCCTTTGGCTAGAACTTGGGCATATAGCTTCTAGTTGCAGAGGAGACTGGGAAATGTAGTTTCTAGCTAGGCACACATGTCAAGCTAATGTATGGCAGTTATTTTTATTAAAGATAGGAGAAGCTACACAACACTGTAAATCAACTATACTTCAATAAGGTAAATTTGAAAAAAGGAGAAACTTAAGCATTTGAGAATAACTGGCAATCACTGCCGTAGTCTGCCTCCAGGGTGAGTATTTTCATCAATAAATATGAGTGTCCTATAGACTAAGTGGTTTTATTCTTATTGTAAATCAACAAGGGAATCAAGTTTTATGTACAAATGGTTAGAATGCTTTAGGCTACAAATAACAAATATTCAACTAAATGTTGCCTAAATAGTTGAGAGCTTTATTATCTTAAGAGGTCTTGTTTTGGAATCAATACTTTCCTGTTTCTACCTTCCCATCTTCTATGTTAGGGTTTCCTCCTTTGTGGCTGAAAGAAGTTCACAGTGGTTCCAAGCATCATATCCACAGATAAAAATAATAATAACAGGGACTTCCCTGGTGGTCCAATGGTTAAGAATCTGCCTTTCAGTGCAGAGGAATGCGGGTTTGATCCTGAATTGGGGAACTAAGATCCCGCATACTTTGGGGAAACTACGGAGCCCATATGTCACAAAGTGGCAGGCTCCCACAACCAAGACCTGGCACAGCCAAAAAGAAATAAATATTTCAAAAATAAAAAAAATAATAACAGTTGTCATGCGTAGAGCGTTCACCATGTGCAGGAGCCGTTTAACCATTTTAGACACTCACACTTTCGTTCATTTGATCTTGATGAAACCCTATGAGGAAGGTGCCTTTTTTTCACGTTGCAGATGAGGCAGAAATGTTGAGTAACTCTCTCAAGACCGCTCGGCTAAGCAGAGCCCAGCCGTGCTTGTAACCCTGACTCTGGAACCCCTGTTTTCAATGGCTCAGCGGCTCAGCCAGAGATAGCATCTCCAGAAAGAGAGCAGGGGCAGGGCTTGCCCTAAAATGGCTCTTTCTTCTTTCATTAGGCAGAGAAATCCCTCGTGAAGCCCCCAGCCCCACTTCTCCTTCTGTCTCACTGGCTAGAACAGGGTCACATGCCTACTGCTCCCCAATCACAGCAGAGGGGAGCGGGAACATGTAGAATTATCTCTGACCAGTCGTCATCCTCCCCACCCCTGCCCCACACCAGGTGGGTACACTGCCCTCTCCCTTGAACACAACAGGCTTTTTTAGTAAGGAAACAGGGGGTGGAGTCTTCCCGGATGGAGAACCCAGGCTTGGCTGGGGGTTCCCAGCTCATCGGGCTTAAGATAGGTTTGGCTCAGACCTGGTCCCTCACCCTCCCCAAGACTTCTGCACTTTCTCAGGCTTACAATTGTGTGGCTCTGGTTTCCTGCTTCAGCTGAATTCTAGCAGCTGTTCCCTTTATTTCTGCCCTGGAATTGACTCAAACGTAGGATGCAGCCCATTTCTTCTCCCAAGAAACCATGAATATCAGGATGCTTTGTGAGCAGAAGATATTTAGGTCTCTGGAAGTCACAGCACTGCTCAGCACCCAACTGAAAGTGACGCTGGGACATTCCTGTTCTTAAAAGCCGTGGCCCATGGCGTTCCCCAGCCCCTGCCTCCAGAGCCGGGCAGCCTGCTCCCATCTCCACCTGCCCTCCTTCCTTCACAGCCCTCCCACCTCGCCGCCCCTGGGGGCTTCCCCAGCTCAGCTCAACATACCAAGCAGTTTGAGGGATTTGGCCCTCCCCAGCTTCTCCTGCCAAACTCAGCTACCTGGCCACCTTTGCTAAACCCATTAAGGGGCCTAAGAACAAACAAAAGAGCCTTTTATTTAAAGAAGCAGGATCTACTCTCCTGAGAAAGAAGCTGTGGTTATAAATAACAGCAGTCCCCAATCTGGATTCCTCTGGGTGAAATCGAAATTTTGCAATAAGTTGACAGCCAAGAGGGTCCTTCCCCTGTCTGGGCCTAAGCATCCTCAAAGTTCACCATAAAGGGCCCAGTTGTTCTTCCAGAACCCAAGGTAAAATCAGACTGCATTAGAAAGGACTTCCCTGATGGCCCAGTGGTTAAGAATCTGCTTGCCAATGCGGGGGACACAGGTTCGATCCCTGGTCTGGGAAGATTCCACATGCCTTGGGGCGACTGCTGAGCCCACGCTCTAGTGCCTACACACTGCAAGGAAGAGTAGCCCCCCGCTCACCACAACTAGAGAAAACTTGCAGTCAGCGTTGAAGAGACACCACAGCCCCTTAAAAGGCCCTATCTTCAAATTAAAGAAAAAAAGAAAGATACTGTCCTCCTGGAGTTTTCTAAGCCCCTGTCCCCAAAATGGTGCCTCTAGATGCCTCGAGGGGCAACTTGCCCTGGTCAGTGAGTTCTCTCTTCAGAGGCTCAAAAGGCTGAAGGATTCTGTTACCAAGTATGTGGGGTTGGGCTGCTCGCTGCTCAAAAGCCAATAAACAGGCCAGGTTGGTGGAAAGTTTGCTTTATTTCAGATGCTGGAAACTTCAGGGGGGCAGGGGGAGGACAGGGAGGACATCTGTCCAAAGGCTGACTCCCCCTACCACCCCCACTGAAGGAGGAAACAGACAGAACAGACTCCATCTTGAAAGCAGGACTCCATCTTGGGCTGGACTGTGGACTTTGAGCTATATGCCCAGTATCTATGGAAACAACATACCAAATGGAAAACCAGACCCCCAGGATGGAAGAGCCCCAGGGCTCATACCTAGACTCTCCTCTCCTAAAAGAATACCCTAATTATCTGTGTAACCAAATAGAATCATAAATTCTATTATGCTTATTGGGGTATGACCACAGGCCTATTGATAATTGTCCACTGTTAACTACCTAGGCTTAAGGCATATGAATCACGGGTTAACTTTGTATCTTTCCCTTCCTTTGTTCAGACTAGTTTCAGAGAATTTGGGAAGGTGGGTTTGAGCACATACACTTAGGGTATATAAGGTTTTCACAAAAACTGGTCAGGGTCCTTGGCTAAGAGGAGACTCTGCCTCGGGCCCGCTGGTGTAATAAACGGCACTCCACTATCTGCATTGTCCTTCTGAGTGAGTTTGTTTCCCGGAATGGGTGGCTGCAACACTGCCACTGGTAACCAGGGGGGCAACAGCTTTTCTAGACAGAAGTGGGGGGTGACTACAGGCAGAAACGGCACAGCCAGCTCTGACAGTCATCTTCAGATTGGTCATGAGTGGTCTGACCGGTGTCGTCTTGATTTTTTTAGGTACAGTTAGTCTTCAGTTCCAGGGTCCGTTTGTTCCCATTTCTTTGTGGCCAATTCTCGGAATTGCAGCAGCTCATGTTGTGGGTAAAGTCTGGTCATCATGGAGTTAACTTCTCCACCTGGGGTTTCAGCATCTATAAGACAGCTCACCGGATGTAGCTCAGAATATTATCTACAGCCCTTGAGAAAGAACTAAAGGTCCTTGACTCTCCTTAATGACTACATTATTATGATTTAGTCTCCTTTGACTGTTTTCCTTTGTTTCCGCATTTCTCACTTCTCCGATTAAACTTATTCTTTGACTAAAGTTGTCCACAGATAGAAGGCAGGCTGAGGATATGTTGGGGGCTGGGGGGAGGGAGAAGGACCATAGGGTGTTGCTCCGTTTCAATTCCAGGTATGAGCCTGTCACGAGTGATTCTGAGAGCTGCAGGAGCAGGAGGGATTAACTGTCCAGCATCTCTCACAGTATTCCTAGGATCCTCTCAGGGCCAGGATAGCTCAGAACCAAACCCCAGTCCTTGCTCAGCCCACAGGAGGCAGAGCCCCGCCCCCCTCCCAGGCCCGAACTGTCTCCTGTCGGCCCTCAGAGTTTCCTCAGATCAGAAGCACCCCCTTCCCCCAGCTGGGGGTTCAGACTCAGCGCCCTTAACGCAGGCTCTACACAGGTGCGTTTTCTGACTCTCCTGCCCTGGGCCCTCATTTCAAGGGTGTGGCCACTGGCAGGACTGCCAAGCTGGGGAGGAGAGAGTGGAGGGAAGGGCATTGTTCTATGGGCCCCCGGGGGCAGCGAGGAGGGAGGTGTGCGAAGGAGTGAAGTCCAGGAGGAAGGGAGAGGAACTGGCTGGGTCCTGCAGTGACTGGTGAAGCGCTCTGAGAACCTCAGTGTCAGGGAGGCCCCAGGGCTTTTCAGAACAGGATCTGCTCTTGTGCTATTTCCCTCCGTGGGCTGTGTCTTTAGTACAAGTTCTGCTCACACAATAGCTGGTACCCAGAGTTGCTCTGTGAGCTGGGGAAACTGTCCTCCACCCCCTGCCCCTCACTTGGGTCCATTCCAGGGCAGAAATAAAGGCCACGGTGACCAGAAATCAGCAGCAGCAAGACAGTGGCCGTGAGAACTGGGGGAGGTCTTTGCACAGCCTGAGTTGAGACTGGGCTACCTTCAGCCTTGTCCAGACCCAGAGGCCCCAGTCAGAGGCCAGGTTAATCTCAGGAACAAACATTTGTCCCCCGCTGCTCCCCTCCCAGGATTCTCAAGGTGTAGTCTCAGGATCATCAACAGCAGCTGCAGAAGCATCTGGGAAAATGCAAATGCTTTTTTAAAATTAATAACTTTTTGGCTTCACTGGGTCTTCACTGCTGCACGTGAATTTTCCCTAGTTGTGGCAAGTGGGGGCTACTCTCTAGTTGTGGTGCACAGGCTACTCACTGTGGTGGTTTCTCTTGGGGAGCACAGGCTCTAGGGCATGTGGACTCTAGAGCACAGGCTCAGTAGTTGGGACTCATGGGCTTAGTTATCCCCCGGCATGTGAAATCTTCCTGGACCAGGGACTGACCCTGTGTCCCTTGCATTGGCAGGCAGATTCTTAACCACTAGACCACCAGGGGAAGTCCTGTTGGAAAGTCCTGGAAGGAAGTTCTCCAGGAAAATGCAAATTCTTGACTTTACCTGAGACCTACCTAAGCAAGCCTGGAGGATGGGGCCCAGAAATCTGTGTTGTAAGAAACCCTCCAGGGGCTTCCGACGCACCTGGAGTTTGAGAAGCACCATCAGAGCTAACAGAAGCCTGATTTTGTCCAGGTCTTGTACAACTAGGACGTTTGCATTCCTCTCTGCCAGTTATTCATTTAAGGCCAGCTGTGGGGCCCAGTTCTGGTCAATGAGAAAGAGGGGGTTCTGGAAAGATCCCCCATCTTCACCCCCTCTGAAAACAGGAAGGTCATCTGAGGAGAAGGCCTGCCCTGTCTTATCACCACTGGAAGGATATGGTCAGAGGCTGGGTACAGAGGGGTTAAACGTGAGGGCTCTGCGGTCATGTTGCTGGGGCGGGCACCCCAGGGTAGAGGGCAAAGGGAAGAATCGAGCAAAACAGCAATAATCATACTGCTAACATTTATCAAGGGCTTTCCATATGCCAGGTGCTAAGTGCTTCACTGAGCCATATTTCACCCTCACTGTTGTTCTAAGAGGTAGGTTCTGTTATTCCCATTTTGTAGATGGGGAAACTGAGGCATGGAGAGGTTTAAATAACTTGCCCAAAGTCATACAACTGATAAATGGAGCCCACGATTCAGACTCAGGCCGGGGAGGGTGGACATCCAAGGCCACGTGGAAGACCTTGGCTTTCTCCAAAGAGCCACGGGAAGCTGTTGAAAGGTTGTGAGCTCAGGTGGCAGCTCTGATTCACCCTTGAAAAGTCTCTGAAGCTCTCTGCTCATAAAATTCTCCAGGTGGCTGGGGCCAAGACAGATACACTTGCAGGGCTTATTCTTCAGCCTCTTTTGCTCGCCTCTGAGCCATCATCCCTCTTAGCAAACTCAGAGCCTTGGGTGACTCTGTGGGACTAGGGTGACTCATGCTGGTGGGGGTGGGAGAACCGCAAATTCCAGTCACTTTTTGGGGAAAAAATAAATAGTACCAAATCACTATGGTATTAGTTCCGTATGAGAATAGAAAGATGATCTTTGGAGAGTGGGATTATAGGTGATTTTTTTTAATCCAAAATTTTACAGTTTCTATCAGTTGACCATGTATCACTTGTTATTTGAAAGCCAATTTGTTATGCAGAAAAAGAAAGAAGAGAGGCCAGAACCCAACCCTTTCCGGATGGTTGGCTTCTGCTGGTACCAGCTTTCGCTGAAACAGGCATAATGATGACTAATTCTCGAAGACTGTTGGTAGAACGCGTGCTAGTCCCTTTCTCAGGGCTTTCTGTGCTGTGTGTTAGCTCATTTAATCCTCGCCAGGTCACAAAGCTGAGGAGTGGCAGGCTCGAGTTCCGCCTCGCAACCACGTACTCTGCTGCTTTTCTGAAAACTATTTCCAAGTCCCTTGTGGATGAAAGGCCCGTCCTGCCCTCCCTCTTCTGCCGTGAAATCGGCCTCCATTCTGGGCTGCAGGCTCACTCAGGGTGGGGGCTGGGAGCAGGGGACATCCAGGAGACTGGACAGAAGAGTCCCGCAGTTGTTTGAATCCTTGGAATACCAGACTAAAATCATTCTTCTGCTCCTGTCAGCGTACAGACCCAGCAGCCTAGACCCCAGGCTCTTGGGACTTTCATGGTACATGTGGGCAGAGAGGGGTGGCTATTGGAGGACTGTAGACAATCCAAGCTTTGTGGTTAACAAATGTGTGGCTTCAAATCCCAGCTCTACTATTTACCATGCGTGAGACCTTTGGCAAACACCTTGTCTTTGTGAGTCTCAGTTTCTTCATCAGCAAAATGAAGATCTTGCTGGGACTTCTCTGATGGTCCAGTGTTTAATAAGACTCCATGCTTCCACTGCAGGGGGCACAGGTTCGACCCCTAGTCAGGGACCTAAGATTCTAAATGCCACTTGGCATGGCCAAGAAAAAATAAATAAAATAAATACCTTCTTCAGCCAAAAAATTCTTTTTATAAAATAAATGAATCTTGAAAATATGAAGATCTTAGCAGCTGTCAGGGTCTAATGGCGTAACATATGCAAAGCTCTGAGCATAGTGCCTGACATGTGATGAGCACTCATTAAGTGATGGTTACTGTCATTGTTATTCAACAAGCATTTAGGAAGCAACTACTCTGGATGGGATTTGAATGCAACCTACCTCAGTCTCATGGGGTGCCCCGGCTGACACCTGATTTATAAACATTAGGGAAGCAAATGCCCTTTCTTCCCGGCTGGCAGAAGTTTGACTTGGTCAAAGTTTGGGGGGCACAATGTATCCAGG
The DNA here is from genome assembly GCA_024291935.2 of Okapia johnstoni. Lineage (NCBI taxonomy): Eukaryota > Metazoa > Chordata > Mammalia > Artiodactyla > Giraffidae > Okapia > Okapia johnstoni. Next base: position 7,851,599 of record JAGTYA010000024.1, on the reverse strand, counting down.
TCTCAGGGGGAAATTGTGTCTGGTCTGAGCTGAGTATGGCTTACCTATTCTGTTTTGCCAGCAAAAAATTTGTTCAGAGTTACTCAGGGAGTAGCTGGCAAGACTAGTCTTTTAGTCGGTGCGGTTTGGAGTGAGTGTATGACTCCATTTTGACAAACAAGGAATAGCAGGACCTACGTCAAAACATTTTGAATTGAATTCATGGTTACACATGAAGTGCTTAGAACAGTCACTGGCATTCAGTTGTATTCACCATATATGATTGGTATTAGCTGCCTGATTTTATCTTTCTCTCCCATCATCATTTCCTTCTTTGTTTCAGCTACTTTATACACTCTTTCTGTGTCTTAAACCACTATTTACAAATTCTTAAATAACTATCTATATTTTCCAATCTCTCTTGCAGCAGATCTAGTCATATGACTAAGTTCTGGCCAATGGAATATAAGTAGAGTGATTGTTTAGCTTCCAGGATTTGCCCTTAAACAAGATTGTGCCTTTCTTCTCCCCTTTTATTTTTCCTGCTAGATGAAATGAAGGCATGATGACTGGAGCTGGAGCAGCCATTTTGGACCATGAGGCAAAGCTGCATATGGAGGGCTTGGGGATAACACGATAGAAAAAGTCTAGGTTCCTAATGATTGTGGTACCACCATACCAGCCTGAATCTGGGACATTCCTGAGAGACGGAAACTTCTAACTTCCTACTTGTTTAGGCTCCTGTTATTTTGGGTGTCTGTCCCTCATAGCTGCAATGAATCCAAACCAATTTAGGTACAGAACTTGGATTTCAACCCAGGCTTGATTGCCCCTGAGGCACTCCACAGTGTAGATCTGCAGACTACCTGAATCAGAATCATAGATGGGGAGTTTGGTTAAAATATGTATTCCTGAGTCCCACATCAGTTCTATTTTAAGCAAGGTGCCCACCCAGAGGGGTTCTGATGTATATTCTCAAGTCTGAGAACATGACGTGTCATTCTGTTTCCTCCAGTAAATTCTAAGAAAATCAGGAGTCCATTCTGTTCCTTTGGTGGGACTAAAGGCAGGTGAAACTCAGGGACCTAAAGTAACAGGGGAGTCTGGGGTGGAGGGGAGCTCATGGACAGAAGTCAAGAGTCTGGAGCCTCAGGTAATTTGCATCCATCCCTGAGGCTGGAGCCATGCCACCCTCTCCTTGGACACAACTCTGTCTGGGCCATGGTGAGGGGGATGCTGGATGGTGTGGAGGATCAGCCACCTCCACACCCCTGCTCTCTCACGGGGAAGCTGCTCCAAAGCTGGGTTCGTCTGAGGCCCCGAGTGTCTCTGGCATATTGAGATGCCCTTCTGGAGCCCAGGACAAACCCCAGGCGGCAAATCTCAGCTCCAGAGCCAGGGTTTGAGTGCAAAGCTGTTTCCCCTTCTGCCAGCCACTGTTCTCCTTTTGAGAAACAGCTCATGCCTTTCATAAGCTGGTGGGCCCCAGGGAAGACTCAAAGCCCGACATGAGGCACCTGGGGACCATGTGACGAGAGCCGCATGCTGTCTGACCTTGCCACAAGGTCAGGTGTGCCCAGCAGCATCTGTTGTCAAGGGGAGAGAGCACACAGGGAGGCGGACTGTGCCCAGGCACGTCCTGAAGCCCAGGAGAGCTATTGAGCAGGCGGCTGACTCCCCCGAGGCCATTCTCCAGCTTCCTGCCGCCCTTCCCTCCAGCCACACCTCAGACGCAGGTCCCTCCAGCCCAGCTGCCCAGGGATGGAAAACTCGAGCCCGCACTATGTGTAGAGCTTGGGGGACACTTGGCACAATACTGGGTGAAGGTGGAACTCCCGGGCAGGGCACCCTCAGGTACCAGGTCCCTGATGAGGCCAGAGGTACCATGGGGCACAGGGACCCTTGTTCTCCCTTTCACAGGGGAGTGTGAGAATGACCTTGGGTGATGGGGTGATGAGTGACTGCCAAGCGGTCTGACCTTAAGCATCAGCTCTCCGGGGAAGTGCTGGCTTGGAGGCCTGTGCCCCACCTCGCTGGCATCCCACGACAGGCTGGTTCAGGCACAGCCCCTCCTTCAGGGACCGGGAGCCACTGGTCCCAGCTTGCTAGTTGCCAGGCAACCCAGGATAAGACTTCGAGGTCATTTTGCAGACAATCCTGAGCTCTCTCCACAGCCTGCTAACAGATGGTTCCACAAGCAGCCAGCCCCAGCCAGGAATCGATTGCTGTGGTGCTGCAGCCTGATTTCCGGCGGCGACAGTGACGAGAAATCTTTCCAGGGCTTCTAGCAGTACCTTTTGTGTCTGTTTGGCATGGAAGGAGAGGCGGCCTGGGGTCAGGCTCTGTGTCAGCTCTGGGCAGTGGCTGGCAGGCTTCCCAGGTGGGCAGGGACTTGGAAGGAGGGAGATGGGAGGATGGAAGACAAGGAGGTGCTGTGTGGCTGGACCCTCAGGACGGGCCCAGACTGCAAGAATGATTGTCCCAGGTGGCCGTCCACCCGAAAAGAGGCTCAATATTCAGGGGACAGCTGCGGGTGTCCCTTCTCTGTTTTTGGTGGTGGTGGTTTAGTCGCGAAGTTGTGTCCGACTCTTGAGACCCCATGGATTGTAGCCCACCAGGCTCCTCTGTCCGTGGAATTCTCCAGGCAAGAATACTGGAGTGGGTAGCCATTTCCTTCTTCAGGGGGATCTTCCCGACCCAGGAATCGAACCCGGGTCTTCTGCACTGTAGAAAGATTCTTTACCAACTGAGCTACAGGTCTCTGTTTTTAGGACCCAGTCAAAATTTTAGAAAATATTGCAATATCCACTAGGGCTTACCTTTGATATTTCTAATTGCAGTGAGACTTAAATTTCAGGACAAGAGATACAGACCATTCGTGTGCTTTTCCCTGTCTCGTTATCCTGATCTAAGATAATGCTAGCAACATTTAGCAACTATTCCCTGGGGACGGAACTGGTCAAAACTAGACTGTGACTCTGAACTCTGAATCATTTGAGGCAGCTTCAGAGGTGACATCTCAGCATGACTTTCTTGCCTTCTTTGAGGCACGAAGAGCTTCAACTTTCTGATAGAAATGTTAAACTGCAAGTCAGCATTTTTTTTTCTCCCCAGGACAAGGACAAATTCCCTTAAGAATTTTGCAAACAGTACATGTTCTCTTTCCCCTTGTTGCAATGTGTATAATTTATCTTCTGGTGTAACTTGCTTAATAGTCATAGTTTGTTAATTCCATCTGCTTCCCAAGAGGAGGACAAATTGTTACATGGTGATGTCCTGGGTTCTGAGAGTCTCCCATAAGCCACAGCTGGTCAAGAATCTCATCCATGGAGGGGCACCAATTTGTCCTCCTGCAATAGAACCTTATTGTAGAGTTGGATTGACTTTCCCATCCCCTTTATACACCTCCATTTTTTTTTGCTTATTTTTTTTAAACAACTGACAGCTTTTTTTCTTTTTGTCTTTAATTAGTTTATTTTCTATTTTTTAACTTTATAATATTGTATTTGTTTTGCCATACATTGACATGAATCCACCATGGGTGTACATGCTTTCCCCTTCCAGAACCCCCCTCCCACCTCCCTCCCCATCCCATCCCTCCAGGTCATCCTGGTGCAGCAGCCCCAAGCACCCTGTATCATGCCTCGAACCTGGACTGGCGATTCGTTTCACATATGATAATTTACATGCTTCAATGCCATTCTCCCATATCCTCCTGCCCTCGCCCTCTCCCATAGAGCCCATAATACTGTTCTATTTATCTGTGACAGCTTTTCTTAAAAAAAAAAATTAATTTTTTTTTTTTTTGGTTGCACTGAGTTTTCATTACCACACTTGGGGTTTCTCTAGTTGCATTGAGTGGGAACTAATCTTTGTTGTGGGCTTCCCTGGTAGCTCAGATGGTAAAGAATCTGCCTGCAATGCAGGAGACCTGGGTTTGATCCCTGGATCAGGGAGATCCCCTGGGATGCAGGGATGGCAACCCACTCCAGTATTCTTGCCTGGAGAACCCCATGGACAGAGGAGACTGGCAGGCTACAGTGAATGCACAGGTCGCAAAGAGTCGGACACAACCGAATGACTAACATACACAGTTGTGCTGCTTGGGCTTCTCTTGCTGCAGAGTTCTGGCCCTCAGGTGCGTGGGCTCAGCAGTTGTGGTTCATGGGCTTAGTTGCTCCTTGGCATGTGGAATCTTCTGGACCAGGGATCGAACCCATGTCCCCCTTGCATTAGCAGGCAGATTCTTTACCACGGAGCCACCAGGGAAGTCCTGCACCTCCATTCTTAAACGTACTGAATGGCAGTGTTGGGCCTTATCTTACACAGCCTGCCCCCTCACCCAGAAGCTCATGCTTCTGTGAAGACCAAAAATGTACACTAACAGGCCAGTGCCCACAGGGCTCACTGGTCTTTCCTTGTGCCCCTCACCCAGGCCTTAGACAATAGCTTGGTTGGGTCCCCTCTCTCCCCGGTAGCACCTTTCAAAAGTGGTTTCATGGTGGTGTGTCAGAGTTTGGGTCTAGCGCCTGACCTCTTGGATTCCAGTTCCTACGCAATGATTACTTACTAAAGGTGTGTATATGTGTGTGTGTGTCTATGTGTGAGTTACTTAGTCTTTCTGTGGCCACAGTTTTCTCTTCTATGAAAGGGCAAAAAGTACCTAAATCTTATGAATTGTTGTTGAAATTAAATGTAGAACTGAAACCATAAAATTTCTAGAAGAAAACATAGGAGAAAATTTTTAAATCTCAAGGTCAGCCAAGGTTTCTTAGACTGGACACAGCAAGCAAAACTATCAAAAAACAGTAAATTAAGCTTCACCACAATGTAAAACTTTTTCTCATCAAAAGTCATCTTTAAGAAAATAAACAGATGTGTCACAGAGTGGAAGAAAATATTCACAATTGCAAAATCATGACAAATGACTTATTTCCAGAAAATATGGAATTTCTAAAACTCAATAATTAAAAGACAAATACCCAATTTAAAATGGACAAGCAATTTGAACATATACTCACAAAGAAAGCTAGGCACATGGCCACTAAGCATAAGACAAGATGTTCAATATCATTAGTCATCCAGGGAATGTAAATTAAAGCCACAATGAGATACCACAGCACAATGGATTTGACTGTGTACTTACAGTAGAATACTAACCAATAAAGTAGAAGGGACTATTGATAGATGGCAGAAACATGGACAAATCTTAGAAACAGGCTGAGGGAAAGAAGACAGACACAGAAGAGCACAGTAGTGTATGATTCCATTTATATGAAGTTCTAGAGCAGGTACAACCAGTCTATGGTTAAAAAATATTATTACAGCATTTGCCTTGGGATTGGGGACAAGAGTGGTTGAGAACTGACTAGGAAGGAGCATTAGGGGTCTTCCCAGGTGGCGTTAGGGGTAAGAAACCCACCTGCCAACACAGGAAGGAGCATGAGGGAATTTTCTAGGGTGATGGAGATGTTCTTTATATTGATGAGGATGATCTGGGTAACATGGATATACACGTTTGCCTAAATTCATTTAATGGCACACTTACAATTTGTGCGTTTTAGTTCAGTTCAGTCGCTCAGTCATGTCCAACTCTTTGCGACCCCATGGACTGCAGCACGCCAGGCTTCCCTCTCCATCACCAACTCCCAGAGCTTGCTCAAACCCATGTCCATTGAGTTGGTGATGCCATCTAACCATCTCATCCTCTGTCGTCCACTTCTCCTTCTGCCCTCAGTCTTTCCCAGCATCAGGATCTTTTCCAGTGAGTCAGTTCTTTGCATCAGGTGGCCAAAGTACTGTGAGTGCATTTCAGTGAGTCTAAATTTGATCTCCAAAGTAGAAAAGAGGCAGAAGACCTGAATAGATGATTTTCCACAAAGGACGTGCAGATGGCCAACAGGCACATGAAAAGATGCTCAACATCACTAATCATCAGGCAAACGCCAGTCAAAACCACAATGAGATATCACCTCACACCTGTCAGAGCAGCAATCATAGAAACACAAATAATGAGGTTGGCAAGGTGAGAAAAAAGGGAACCCCGTACACCACGTGGGAATGTAACTTGGGGTAGCCACTACGGAAGACAGGGTGGAAGTTTCTCAAAAAACTAAATCAGAACTACTATATGAACCAGCAACTCTGCTCCTGGGTGTATACCTGAAAGGGACAAAAACGCTAATTTGAAAAGATCCATGCATCCCAATGTTCTTCATAGCAGCATTATTTACAACTGCTAGGATATAGAAGCAAACTAAGTATCCATCAACAGATGAGTGGATAAAGAACACATGATGTGTGTGTGTGTGTGTGTGTGTGTGTGTGTGTGTGTATAATGGAATACTACTTAGCCATAAAAAAGAATGAAGATTTTGTCATTTGCAACATCAGGGTGGGACCTGGAGGGTATTATACTATGTGAAATAAGTCAGAGAAAGACAAACGCTGTAGGATATCACTTATATGTGTAATCTAAAAAATACGACCGACAATGGATATAACAAAAAAGAAACAGTCTCACAGATATACAGAACAAATTAGTGGTTACCAGTGGGGAGAGAGATCAGGGTAGGGGCAATATAAGGATAGGGGATTAAGAGGTAAAATCTACTGTATATAAAATAAAGCTGCAAGGTACAACACAGGGAATGTAGCTAGTATTTTATAATAACTATAAATGGAGTTTAACCCCTAAAAATTGTGAATAACTATATTGTATACCTGTAACATATAATATTGTACCTCAATTATACTTCAATAAGAAAAAGGCAAAAAAAGAACTGCAAACAAATATTAAACTCTGGTCAATGGTATTCATACTGAAGTATTTAGGAATGAAGTGTACTGATACCTGCAAATTACTCAAATGCATTAAACATAAGATGTATTGTTATTCACAATAGTCAAAAGGTGGAAGCAATCCAAGTGTCCATTAGCAGATGAATGGATAAACTGTGGTTTAGGCACACAATGGACTATTATTCAACCTTTAAAGGAAAGGAAATTATAACATGTGCTACAACATGAATGAACCTTGAAGAAATTTTGCTAAATGAAATAAACCAGTCACAAAAGGACAAAAACCTCTATGATTCCATGCATGCGAGGCTCTCAGAGCAGTCAAAATCACAGGGACAGAAATAACAATAGTTTCCAGGGGCTGGGAGTGAAGAGGAATGGGAGTTATTACTTAATGGGTATAGAGTTTCAGTTTTGCAAGAGGAAAAAAGTATGGAGACAGTTACAATGTGAATGTACTTAATGCCACAAAACTGTACACTTAAAAATGGTTAAAATGGCAAACTTTATGTTATACATATTTTACCACAATTTAAATAAAGTAAGATGCATTGCTGAATATATAATGGGATAGATATAAAAATATAGCAAGATGTTAACAGTCGTAGAATCCAGGTGGTGAGTATATATACATTCATTGCAGTTTCTTCAACTTTTCTGTGTGTTTGAAATTTTTCATAATAAATATTGGGGAAAATTGTATGTAGAAAAATAGTAATCATATAAATTAGTACAACATTCCTGGAAAAAAGAAATCAGCAGCATTTATCAAAAGACTTTCCCCATTAATTTGCCTATTCTGAGGGAATAATTGGAAGTGAGAATAAAGATGTATGTAAAATTGGAATTGTTACTTTAATTCTTGGCAGAATTTAGCAGGAAGGCCTAGAATTTTCTTTCCTCTTTTTAAAAAAAAAAATTATTTATTTATTGTCTTTGTCAGGTCTTTGTTGCAACATGAGGGATCTTTATAGTTGTGGCATGTGGGAACTAGTTCCCTGACCGGGGTCAAACTGGGGCCTGCTACACTGGGAGTATGGAATCTTAGCCACTGGCTCACTAGAGAAGCTCCTGGAATTTTCTTTGTAGGAAGGTATTTAACTGTTGATTCAATTCCTTTACTCACGTGGTGAGCAGACTCTAAGATGATCCCCAATATTCTCTGCCTCTTGGTATCAAGCCTTTGTGTAATCTGCTGCCCTTGAGTGTGGGATTTGCTCCTAACTGATGGAATATGACAAAGGGGATGAATCTCACTTCCATGATTTGGTTTACATAAGATTGTAACTTCTTTTTTCTAAAAAAAAAACGTATTTGTTTATTATTTAATTTTGGCTGCCCTGGGCCTTTGCTGCTACGTGTGGGCTTTCTCTAGTTGCGGTGAGTGGGGGCTCCTCTCTAGTTGTGGTGAGCAGGCTTCTCGCTGTGGTGGCTTCTCTGTTGCAGGGCACAGGCTCTAGAGCTCAGACTCAGTAGCTGTGGACATGGGCTAGTTGCCCCAAGGCATGTGGAATCTTCCTGGACCACGGATGGAACCCCTGTCCTCTGCAATGGGAGACGAACTCTTTTTTTAAAATTAATTAATTAATTTTAATTGGGAGATAATTACTTTACAATATTTTGGAGGTTTTCACCACACCTTGACATGAATCAGCCATGGGTGCACATGTGTCTCCGCATCCTGAACCCCTCCAAGAGGCAGATTCTTAATCATTGACCAGCAGGAAAGTCCAAGATTCTGTCTGTCTGCCAGACTCTCCCTATTGCCTTCTTGGCTTGCACCCTCTGGTGAGGCAAGTAGCTGTATTGGAGAGGTTCGCGTGGCAAGAAACAAATGGTGGCCTCGGGTTCACATCCAGCTGGGAACTGAAGCTCAGAGTCCAGCAACACTTGAGACACTGGATTCTGCTAACAACCATGTCAATCTACAAGTGGACTTTCCCCAGCTGAACCTTCAGATGAGACCTAGCCCTGGCCAACAATTGCAGCCTTGTGATAGATTCTGAGACAGAACACCCAGCTAACATGTGCCCAGACTCCTAACCCACAGAAATCATGAGATAATAAGTGTGTGTTTTTAAGTTTCTAAGCTTGTTGTAATTTGTCACATAGCAATAGGTTACTAGTTATAGAACTGTTCAGATATCTTATTTCTTTTTGATTCAGCTTAGGAAAGTAATAGCTTTCTAGACATTTGTTCACGTTGTCTCAATTTTCAAATACATTGGCATAAAGTTGTTCTGTTTAAAAACTTGATTGTAAAATAAAACTCACATACAGAAAGGTGCATAAAACATAAACACATAGTATAATGTACAATTATAAAGCAAACATCTGTATAATCACCATTCAAGTCAAGAAATAGAATATTGCCAGGGCCACAGGAATCCCCACGTGCCCCTCCTCAATCCCATCCCCCACTATCCTCTTAGGGATAATCATTCTTGTATTTAAGGTTATCTCTGCCTAGTGTTATAGCTTCCCAAGTGGTGCTAGCGGCAGAACCGGCTTGCCAATGAAGAAGACGTAAGAGACACCGGTTCGTTCCCTGGGTTGGGAAGATCCCTGGAGGAGGGAATGGCAAGCCACCCTTGGAGAGTGGGCTACAGTCCATGAGATCACAAAGAATTGGACACAGCTGAAGTGACTTAGCATGCACTCACTGCCCAGTGTTATAGTTTTATCGTTCTGTATAGTTATCCATCCTTATATAATGTAGTTTAGACTTTTCTGTTATGGAATTTTAAACAAATGGAACAATTCCTCGTATATCTTTTGTGTTTTGTTTGCTTCTTTCACTCAGCATGGGATTTATATCATTAATCCACGTTACTGTGAAGTTCTAGTTTGTTTATTGTCATTGCTGTTTAATACTGCATGGTTTGATTATAAACAAAATTTACTCAGCTACTTTATTATTGATAGGCATTGTGACTGTTTCCAGTTTGAGGCTCCATAAATAATTCTCCTTGGAGCATTTTGGTGCGTGTCTCCTGATGAAGAATCCATGTACTTCTTAGAGCATTTTTCCAGTGGGGATGTCGCAGGGTCACAGGATATGAGTATTTATACCACTTTAGTTCCCCCCAGGACCCCCCCCCAGAGTAGTTGGGCTAATAGTCACCAGTGGTGTGTGAGAGTTCCAGTTGCACCATACCCTTGTTACTACTTAGTCTCGTCACACTTGCGAATTTTGCCCAACTGGTGTGTGTGTATAGTAATATTTTTTATGGTTTTTGTTTTGTCTTGATTATGGAGTTAAGCACTTTTCCATGTATTTATTGGCTATTTGGATTTCCTTCTCTTGTAAAGTATGTGTTGAACTTATTTGCCCATTTTCTATTTGGTGGGTTTGTCTTTTCTTATTGAATTCTTTATATATTCAAGATAGGACTCCTTTATCAGTTAAATGTGTTCAAGTATTATCCCATTGTATGGCTTGCCTTTTCATTCTCTTGATGAAGTTTCTGGACTGTGATAAAATCACTTGTATCTATTTTTTCCACTGTGGTCACTCATGATAATTTGTTCCCTTGTCTGCGTGGTTAACAGTTCACATTTTTAAAAACACAATTTGTTGAAATTTTGAAGCTCAGGATGATGGTGCATTCCTTTGGAGGGCATTTGCTTCTATCAGAAGCTAGGGGCATTACCAGCCCAGGATCATTTTAAAATAAATTTACAATCTGAATATTTGTAGACCATGATAGGTGATGTGAAATTCTGCATAAGGGACAGCTTCAGCAAGCAACTTCTCAGGGATATGATTTCTTTCCCCCCAGTCTATTTGGCACCAAGACCTATTTCCTTTTAGTCCCAGGGTGAAGGGCAGTATGGGATTAGTTTCTGTTGGTTCACTCTTACACTGAGAGTATGGTCCCTTGGTGTCTCTTATCAGCTTCTCCTTCTTGGTTGGATTCTAAGTTTTGTAGACCATCAAACCCAAACTTCATTAGATATCAAACCCACAGATGGCAAAAGACCTCGGAGAAAAAGTTCCAGACCTTGACTAACCTCACTCATTTCACTTAGACTTTGCCTAGTTTTTCATCATAAGCTTGTCAGAATTCAAGGATGTTTATTCATTATAAACATCTTCCTAAAATATCTTCTTTTCAGGAAGATGCTTTTAGGAAGATGCTTACCATAAACGTTACTCTGAAAGACTGATGTACTAAGATGTTAATTGACAAACTAGTTAAAAGACATAAAAATTAGGTATGCTAGGTAGTGTTCAAAAAAGGGGAAAGTATTAAATTATGTTATCAAATATCACAATTACAATGCCCATTTTCTCAAGTATCCCCCATGGCAAAGACTGTCAGGTGTCCGTCAAAATATGTAGTCTCCTTCTTTCGTATTAGTGGTAGAGTTACTTTGCTGCCCAGCTAGAAACCACATTTCCTAGCCTCCCTCATGGCTAGGTGCACCTAGACAACATGCAATTATCAGTGGATGTGAGTAGAAGTGATGGGTGTCACCTTCAAGCCTATGCCTTCAAGTTTAGGTACATTCCCCTTCATGCCCTTTTCTCTTCCACTGGGCTAAACATGGGCCATAATTTGACTATGAAGATGAAGACAACAGCTTAGGAGATGTCAGAGCCACAGGATGGGAGGGACCTGGTCCCTGAATGACTGCAGGGAGCGCAGTGGCCTCAACAACCTGGACCACTTATCTCAAGATTGTTGCATCTGTGCTAAGTTGTTTCAGTTGTGTTGCTTAAATTGTTCTTTGCGACCCTATGGACTGTTGCCCACCAGGCTTCTCTGCCCATGGGATTCTCCAGGCAAGAATACTGGAGCAAGATCGTTATATGAGGGAAAAAAAACTTCTGTTGAGTTGCTGTATTGTGGGATATCTTTGTATTATAGCTCCTTTGCCTTTCCCCCGAACTGATACACACCTGCTTTATAATGCTTCCCTCTCATGAAGATATCCAGTCCACTGACCTCAGTTCTTCTTCCATCTTTAGTTCTCTTGGAATCTCTACTCGATTCTATGGTTTCTTATGCTAATCACATCTTTCACTTCATTTCCTTTTATTTCATCTTACATACTTGGCAAAATTCATCCTTCTGATGCCTGTGCTCAAGTATCTGAAGATCACTGATAACATCATACAATTAGGCTGACTGGTTTCCTGTTCTCAAACATCAAATGGACTCAGCATGGAAAATTCTACTTTGTTTTCTGAATAAGCACAATTTCCTTCTTCTCTGCACTCTCGAGATTACTGTTTCATTCTTTTGCCCCATTCCTCAAATTTTCTACCTCCTTTTTCGAAGTTTATTCTCGTTTGGTCCTCATTCTTTCCTAAGAGAACTAAAGCCTTCAATCACACAGACATACTTCATCTTCCTGCCACTAAATCTGCAAACCCACCTGCTCCTGGCCCTGGGGAAAGCCCTGGAGAAGCTGTCCCTGCTGCTCTCAAAGATGTCTGACTCTGAATCTCTACCCACTTTACTTTCTCAAAGTGTTTCCGTCTCACCTGGGTCATTTCCCAATAGTTCACGAATGTCTCTTAATATCACTCATCTCGCTCAAAGAAATAAGACAAGCATCTGTATTCATTTTTTATTTTGAAAAGACACAACCACACATGGATGATCTTATTTGCGAAATGGAAAATAGAGACACAGATACAGAGAACAAGAAAACGGACACCAAGGTGGGGAAGGAGGGATGGGAAGAATTGGGAGATTGGGATTGACATATATACACCGCTGATGTGTGTGTGTGTGTGTGTGTTAGTTGCTCAGTCATGTCTGACTCTTTGCGCCCATGGACTGTAGCCTGCCAGGCTTCTCTGTCCATGGGTTTCTCCAGACAAGAATGCTGGAGTGGGTTGCCATTCCCTTCTCCAGGGGATCTTCCCAACCCAGGGACTGAACCTGGGTCTCCTGCATTATAGGCAGATTCTTTACCATCTGAGTCACCAGGGAGAATGGGACCTATTCTAGCTGTGGGACCAGGCTGATGTGTAACCAGCCAGATTCCCAGAAGCCTCCCAAGTTGCAGCAGAACAGTGAGCACTGCAGGAGTCTGTTATCCAGGATGTGAGCTGAGGGCTGAGCATTAGATTTCTTAATATCATTTTTAAAGTGGATATTAAATTTACCCATAGTAACATGCACACATCCTAAGTGTACAATTCAATGAGTTTTGATAACACTCTGATCAAGATGTAAAACACTTCTATCACCCCCCAAATTCCTGCTTTCCCCTTTCCAATCAATCTCAAAACTCCACAGGCAATCACTATAGGTAGCTGGATTTTTATTCCCTGTTCAGGAAAGAGCAGTGGTCTGTTTCTATAATTCTCCAGCCAATCCATGTATCTTGACATCACTATTTTTTTTACCAGTGAGACCCATTTCTAAAGTTTTTTTTTCAATTTTAGCAAGAAAGATATGTACATTGTTTTTGTAGACATAATGCTATTGCACACAATAGACTACGGTATAGTGTAAATATGACTGTGTTTTATTTTATATTGGACTATAACTGATTGACAGTGTTGTGTTAGTTCCAGGTGTATAGCAATTCTCTTAGTACTCTTTCCTCAATCCCTCTCTGGGCTTCAATTCCCTACAAGTGTCCCCTTCCAGTCCCCCATCCGTTCCCTAAATGCAGAAAATAGCACAAAATGGACCCTCAAAAAAGACTTTCTTGGGACTTCTCTGGTGATCCCATGGTTAAGACTGCGTTTCCAAAGCAGGGGCTGCAGGTTCAATCCCTGGTCGGGAAACTAAGATCCTGCATGCCATGTGGAGCAGCCAAAAAAATTAAATTAAAAACATTTTCTTGATGGAAAATTGTTTTCCTGGCTCTCAGTGGCATGATCCTTTTACTGAATTTATGATGTGGACAGTAATTAAGAATTCTTTATTACAGATGGGAAAATGAGGCTGAGTGTGTCTGCCTCCCCAGACTGTCAGTCCTTCCAGGACAGGGCTCTGTGCTTCCCTCTCTCCACACCAAAACCCCCTCCCCACCACACACACCCTACCACACACACACACACACACACACACACACACACTGCCACACACACACACACCCCCCACCCCCCAACACACATCCCCCACCACACCCCCCACACCCCCACCCACACACCCACACCCATACACACACACACCCCACCACACACCCACACACACCACACACACACACCCTACCACACACACACACACCCCCCACCACACACACACAGGCACTCAGGGCCTATTTGCTGAATTCCTCAGGGGCAGCTAAGCCTTAGTCTCTTGATCTGTAAAATGAGGCCTCGAGTCTGATGTTCTGCAGGTACCGGCACTGGCTCACCCTTTACTTTTCTCCTCTCTGCTCTGGTCCGTGGAGGCTGACCTTTCCCAGGGCTGCAGCTCTCGTCAGGTTCAGGGGCCGTCCCTTGCTCCCCGGGGTGGTGAAGCTTCCTGCCACTACTGGCCCTCAGTACTGCAGCAGCCTTTCTTAGCTCCTCTAACTGTGCCCACCACTTTTATCTCACCCCTTCATCAAGCCCTTTTCAGTTACGCCTTTAAATGTGCCATCTGTTTCCATCCAGTGTCCTGACTGCTACAATAATTGGTACCAGAATAGCCCTGGGAAATAGATTCTTGGCTGGGATTCTGGGGTTCTGGGATGGGTGGCTCACACATCCTGATTAGTGTGCAAACATCCTCCTTGGCGGAAGTGAGGGACGACGGTTATCTGCGACATCACAGTGACTGCTTTTATGAACAGTGGTGGTGTGAGATGCACTGGTATGGTGTCGGGAGACCAAGTAGCTAGGACATTTAGTCACTATGGTGACAGTAGTGACTGTAAAGACTGGAGTGGCCTCCTGACTCTACATCTGATCACCCTTGGAAATACACACAAAGGGGAAAAAACAGATTGAAATCCTTGAACTGGGCTAGATGGGATATAATTCTCATTATGGCCTAAAGGCAGTGAGAGGTGATGAAGGTGTCCTGAGGAAAACAAGCATTAGGAAAAGACCCCAGGTGACGTCACTGCAGGGTGTTCATGCCAGGAAGCTTTGAAGGTTTCAGACTGAAGCCAGGGTGCTGCCTTCAGCAACAAGGAAGATTCAGGAGGTGTTGGGGTTCCAAGTTCTATCCAAATGTCCCCATCCCATGCCTGGATGTCCCATCCTTTCTTAACCAGTGCCCCTCTGTTAGCACAAGAGATGTGGTCGGGTTGCACATTTAATTGGCTCTGCAACCCTGGGACCCTGACCTTCAAGGCCTGGGCTTGGTCCTCGGCTATATCTGCCCTGTGGCCCCCAGAGATCAAAGATTCCTTCAGTCATTCTAGAGGCTTTCTGAATGTCCACCGTTGCACTGAGTCATGAGTTCAAGGCTTTCAGTTTGTTCTTAGCCTGAGTGAGCTCAGTGGGACCACAGACCCATTCTGACAATTAACTGACAGACACACCACTGGGGACTTCCCTGGTGGTCCAGTGGTTAAGACTTGGCATGCTTCCACTGCAGAGGGTTCAATCCCTGCCAGGAAACTAGAATCCCACATGCTGTGCTAAAAAGAAAAAAAGAAAAGAATCCCACCACTGATTTCCTGACTCATGGAATAAGAGTTCTTAGTGGTAGGAGTGCCAAACGGCAGCTCCTGAACTACAGTGTCCCACCATCAAGGTAGAAAACCAGGGATTTCCCTGGTGGTCCAGTGGTTAAGACTCAGGGCTTTCAATACAAGGGATGCATATTCAATATCTGGTTGGGGGACTAAGATCCCACTTGCCCTGTGGTGAGGCCAAAAAGGCAGGGGGGCAAACCAAAGGCAATACTCACATCCCTAAGGGAGTTCCAGAATGTAGTGCCACCATCAATGATCTGAAATACACAGAAGTGGTCATTCCTACTAAGACCCAGTTTAACTTACCTGTTTGGCTGGTGCAAAAACCAGCTGGGTCTTGAGGAATGACTAGATTACTGTAACTACTAGGTGGGATGGAGCTGTAACTGTGGATCCAGACATGAATATTTCACTGAAGCAAATCAACACAACTTCTGCCCTGGGGCCCGTCCTTGACCCCCAATTCTTTTCTATCCCACTAAGTAAAGATCATCAGAATTAGTTTGTCCTTGTGTATTAGAGACAGCAGTATAACTTCAGTCTACGTCCTCAAGGTTTTGTTTACTCTCCTGATTTCTGCCATAATCTAGTCCAAAGAGATGCTGATCATCTTGATATAGTTCCAAACATTATGCTGGTACATTATATTGATGACATTATGGTAATTGGGCCTAGTGAGCAGGAAATTGCAAGCATTTTAGATTCTTAGCAGAACATATGTATGCCAAAGGAAGGGTGATAAATCCCATAAAATATTCTGAGGAATGCCTTGTCAGGGAAGTTTCTAGGGTATCTGGAGGTCTGGGGCATGTCAGTATATCTCCTATATAATGAGAGTTGCTGAACCTGATACTGCTTACAACAAAGAAAGAGGCAAAATGTTTGACGGGACTCTGGATTTTTGAGGTAATATATACTACATTTGGTCATACTGTTCTACCGATTTACTGGAAAAACTCATAATATTGCAAGTTTTGAGGGAGGCCTGTGGCAAGATAAGACACTGCAGCAGGTCCAGACTGCAGAGCAAGCTGCCCTGTCCCATGAGCTTTACAATTTAGAAGTTTATGGCAGGAAAATATGCTGTATGGATAAGCTCCAGCCGGAGAGATGCAGTACAGCTATAGACACTTAGGGTTCTGGATTAATTCGTGCCCTCTTCTGCCAGTAACTATTCACCAATGAAAAACAGCTCCCGGCTCATAACTGAGCATAGTGGAGACTGAATGACTGACTTCAGGACACCAAGTGACCCATGCAACCAGAACTGGACATCATCTGACCCATCTTTTTGTCAAATTGGACATGCATGGCAACATTCTATTATTAAATATTATATCTAGATCAGGTCTGAGTAAGTCCAGGAGGCACAAGGAAATTGCAGGAACAGGTGGCTCAAATTCCCCTGGTAGGTACTCTTACTGCTTCACTGCTTCTCTCTCAGCCCCTAGTTGGGGAAGTTGCTATGACTGGTTATCATGAAGGAAAAAGCACAGGCATGATTTCCAAATGAGTCTGCATGGTATGTTAGCACCAGGCACAAATGGATTAACTGCCACATTAAAGCCACACTCAGAGTGTCTCTAAAAGACAGTGATGAAGAGATCTCTTATGGTTATATTGATTGTCCATTTTGCATGGAAGGAGAGATGACCAGAGGTACAGATCTCCTCTGATTCATGAGTAGTGGGTTAACAAGTTGACTGGCTGCTCAGGGACTTGAAAATAAGATTGGAAGATTGGTGATGAAGAGGTAAGAGGTCTAATGGAAAGATTTAGGGATGAACTGCTTGAAATGGGCAGAGGTGGTGAAGCTATTTTAACTCACATGAGTGTCCTGAGAGGGCGTCCATTGTGAGGGAGGGTCTCAGTGGTCAGGTGGACAAGATTACCTAATCTGTTGATGTCGGCTTCCTTTCCCAGATACTCTGGTTCTGGTTTAGCGGGCCCACATACAGGGTGGCCATGTGGCAGGGATAGAGGCCATTCATAGTGTGGTAGACAAATAATGACCTGCCTAAGATGTCCATGTCCTGGACTTCCCTGGTGGCTCAGGGGTTGAGAATCTAATCTGCCTGCCAATGTAGGGGACATGGCTTTGATCCTTGGTTCTGGAAGACTCCACGCACTACAGGGCAGCTAAGCCCACGTACCACAGTTACTGAGCACACGCTCTAGAGCCCGCGCCCCACGGCGGTGAGAAGCTCACGCACCTCAACAAAGAGTAGCCCCTGCCTGCTCCAACCAGAGAAAGTCCCTGTGCAGCAGTGAAGACCCAGCACAGTCAAAAAACAAAAAGATGTCCACATCCTAACCCGAGGATTAGGATCCTAATTAGGATTAGGATCTGTGAATATATTTTATAGGGCAAAGGGTAAATTAAGGTTCAGTTCGGCTGCTCAGTTGTATCCGACTCTTTGTGACCCCATGGACTGCAGCACGCCAGGCCTCCCTGTCCATCACCAACTCCCGGAGTTTACTCAAACTCATGTCCATTGAGTCAGTGATGCCATCCAACCATCTCATCCTCTGTCGTCCCCTTCTCCTCCCGCCTTCAATCTTTCCCAGCATCAGAGTCTTTTCCAATGAGTCAGTTCTTCACATCAGGTGGCCAAAGTATTGGAGTTTAAGTATTGGAATTTAAAGTAGGCAGAAAGAATTGAAGTCGCTAATCGGCCGGCCTTAAAAATAGAGAGCTTCTCGCTTTTCCAGCTCAGGCCCTGGATGCTGCAGCCGTTGCGATGTTGATGCCCAAGAAGAACTGGATTGCCATTTATGAACACCTGTTTAAGGAGGGGGTGACGGTGGCCAAGAAGGATGTCCACATGCCCAAGCACCTGGAGCTGGCAGACAAGAACGTGCCCGATCTTCACGTCATGAAAGCCATGCTGTCTCTCAAATTGTGAGGCTACGTGAAGGAACAGTTTGCTTGGAGACACATCTACTGGTACGAGGGCATCCAGTATCTCCGCGATTACCTCCGCTGGCCCCCTGAGATCATGCCTGCCACACTGCGCCGCACTGTCCTGAGACTGGCTGGCCACAGCCCAAAGGTCTGGAGGGAGAGCGACCTGCAAGACTCACATGAGGAGAAGCTGACAGAGACATCTACAGACAAAGCACCGTGCTGACAAGAAAGCCAAGGCTGAGGGTGGGTCAGCAAGTGAATTCCAGTTTAGAGGCGGATTTGGTCATGGACACGGTCAGCCACCTCAACAAAGTTGAAAGAGATTCTTTGGGGTTGAATAAGCCTGTAACCAGAAAAATTAAAAAAAAAAAAATAGGGAGATTCTCCTGAATTATCTAGATGGACCCGGTGTCATCCTTACATGTGGAAGCAGAAGGCAGAGTCAGAGGCAGGGTGGAGTGAAGTGAGAGTCTCCCGGCCACGGCTGGTTGTGAAGATGGAAGGAGGGAACAAGCCAGGGAATGCAGGCAGCCTCTAGATGCTGGAAAAGGCAAGAAAACAGATTCTCCTCTAGAGACTCCAGAAAGGACTGCAGCCTTGCTGACACCTTGATTTTAGCCCGTGCTCAGTCACTTCAGTCGTGTCCAACTCTGTGAGACTCTATGGAAAGGAGCCCACCAGGCTCCTCTGTCCATGGGATTTTCCAGGCAAGAGTCCTGGAGTGGACTGCCATGCCCTCCTCCAGGGGATCTTTCCTACCCAGAGATTGGACTCATGTCTCTTCTCTCTCCTTCATTGGCAGGCAGGTTCTTTACCACTAGAGCCACTTGGGAAGCTCTTGATTTTAGCCCAGTTGGACTCATTTTAGGCTTATGGCCTCCCAAACTGTAAGATAATAAATCTGTGTTGTTTTAAGCCACCAAGTTTTTGGTAATTTATTACAGCAGCCATATAAAATCAGTACACGTAGACACAACAGATTTCCCTCACCAAATCTGACTGGGCAGTGGGCACTGCTGAGTGCTCAAGATGCCATCAGCGAAGACCCAGCTGAGATTCTTGTTTGCAACTATTCCCTGGGGCAATGGTTCTCAAAGTGTGGACCAGGAAGACTCTTCCATGGGTTCTATGAGGTCAGATCCACTTTATTAGTACTAGGATGGTGTTTGCCTTTTTCTTTCATGAGTGTACAATGGAATATTCCAGAGGCTACACAGCATGTATACGACAGACTGAATGCTGAAGCAGACCTGAGACTCTAGCTGTCTCTTATTAAGCCAGATTCTAAAGAGATGTGCAGGGACTTCCCTGGACGTCAAGTGGTTAGGACTCTGCACTTCCACTGCACGGGGCTCGGGTCCAATCCCTGGTCAGGGAACTAAGATCCCACGTGCCTCACAGCATGGTCAAAAGAGAGAGAGATCTGCAAACATGTCAAATCATGGCACTCTTCTCACAATTTTTGTTTTCAAAAAGTTATTTTCATTAAAATGTTATGTTACTATGTAATGGGTTTATTGAATAGTTTAGCACTTTAACTTCTAATCCAGTAAAATAGATATAACCCACATAAACAAAAACCCTTTACAATTTTTAAGAGTATAACCTTTCAATAATTTTAAAGACTGTAAAAGGATCCCAGCACCAAAAAATCTGAGAACCACCACCCTTCAGGGACCAGCTAGCTGTCTATTGGCTGGTTGAGTGCATTGTCCCCTTCCTTCATAAACAATCAGTTATCTCTTACCTCATGGTAATAAATATGCATTCCTGCTATGGACTTGCCTTCCCAGCCTGTAGTGCTTCTGCCAGCCTCGCTTGTTCATCACTCTGCCATCCCACACATAGCCTATTTTCCTTTTATGGTGAGGGGCACAGAGCAATGGTCTCACCCATGGAAGCACTGGACACACGATGTGTCCCATCGCTCAGAAGCAGCTGATTCGCTCGAGAAACCTCCAGTGCCAGCTGGGAGACAGCAGCTTGGGTTATTGACATGCGGGATGCAGTGTAAGGTAAAACCAGTGGCTCCGCCTCTCTCACAGCCTGAATGCAGAGGCCCAGGGACCAAGCAGTGGAAATGAAGGTGGCTCTTCTATTATTCCAAATAACCTCCTAGAGGAATTTTTGCTTTCCCTCTCTCGACTTTGTATTCAGTGGGCCTGGAGGGAACACAGATGTGGTTCCTTGAAGTCAGAAGAAGAATCTTCCTTCTGGTCATTTTGAGCTCTGTATATTGCTTAACTCAAATGTAGAGAGCGGATCAAGTGTACCAGGTAGGGTGATGAATCTAGAAAAGGGAGGGTGGGCAGGAAGGCCACGTCTAGAATCCAGAGGACTGACTGAGCGCCTCTCAGATCTCCCATGTCTAATAGCAACAGTGGGAAATGGCAACCCAACAAATCGAAGACCAGTACAAAAATGAATTCCATAGGAATAAAGACTTAGTGCACACACACACATTGCAAAGATCCAGATACACACACACACATACACACATTGTAAAGACCCAGACACACACACACACACACACACATTGTAAAGACCCAGATACATACACACACACATTGTAAAGACCCAGATACACACACACACACACATTGTAAAGACCCAGATACACACACACTGTAAAGACCCAGATACACACACACACACACACACACACACATTGTAAAGGCCCAGATACACACACACACACACACACACACACACACACAGAGTAAAGGACCAGGCCAGCCAAAGTGCTGGCAGCTGGTGAGAGGACCATGGAAGGGATGGGAGGAGGAAGGCATGACTGCTAACACAGGTCTCGTGACCAGCTACAAAAAGGGGGGCTGGAGCAGGTTTCTGCTGTTATCCCTCCTCTACTGTCCTGTTGAAAGAGCCTTGATGATGACTGAGTTAGGATCCTGGTGAGTGTGACTGAAGGATAACAATGATGTGGTAAGACAAGGATATGGTGGGCTGATGAGACTGTTTTTCTTTTTCCTGTTAGGGATGAGCTTACTTTAATAAACCCTTAATTTTAAGAATTGAGGTGAAATTCACATAACATAAAACAAGCCATTTTAAAGTGCACAATCAGTGGCGTTTGTGCAACCATCACCGTGATCTATTTTCAAAGCTCTTTCATTACTCAACAGAAATTCTGTAACCGTTAAGCAATAGGGACACACATTTTTCATCTGAAGGATGACAGTGAGTGGTGAGGGGGAGGGAAAGGAATGGCTCTGCCTTCTCTGTCTAAATCCACTCTCGCCTTGTTCCACTACTGAAGGCTCATCTGTGTGAACTGCGCTCAGTGAAGTTGCTAGCTGCCTCCTTTTCCTTTCCCATGGGTCTGGCCAAGGGGAGGCAGGATCAAAGTCAGAGTATTTATCCTCTGGCTCCCTGCCTGGCAGGGGCTGTGTTCTGATCCCTGTGGCTCCAGCTCCAGCAAGGCAGCCCCCTCCCCGTAGTAACAACTTCCTCCTCTTGCCCTTCAGCTTCCTGTATTGTGATCCCCTTGAGTCCCATCCCTGGTAAATTCCCTTAACCCTGCCCACATCTCTGTAAAGAATTCCTTAGTTGAAGGTTCTTTAGTAACCCTTTGAGTGTTCCATCCATTTCTTGCTGGGACACTGTTACAGGAATGGATGCTGTGATCCCTCCCTATGGTCTTTTTGACACTCATCACTTCAGATTTTATGGATCAAACCAGCTCCATTCACAGGTCCAAAGTCTGGGCAAAGGAGATGCTATCCTCCACAAAGCAGGTCCCAAGGGTGCCTGGTGTGTGTGCCAAGGCCTCACTGCCCTCTGGTGGTCAGCTCCTGAAAGTGCACCTCACGGATCCAACTTCAGCTGAACTAAGCCCACCAGGCACTGTGCTGAGACCATTACACTCCTGAGCACGTTCCATCCAAGGGTTATTGTCCCCACTTTACAATGGAGAGCCTCTCCCTTGCCCGTAGCATAAACCAAAATCTTGACTGTGGGCTGCAAGGTCCCACCTTCACCTCCCTGCCTGTCACTCTCTGATCCAGCCACACCAGCCTTTCCTCAGCTCCTAGGGTGTTCCCACGTGCAGCTCCCAGTTAGAATACTTGGGAACTCACTCAAACCTTCTTCACTGGGTTAACCTCAGCTCATCCTGTAGTTCTCTCCTAGGATATCACGTAGGAAAGTCCTGCTCAACACCCCTCCATCCCGTCACATAGAGAGAGACACAGACATGCATGCACATACAGACACACACATAGATACACACACATATGGACACATAGATACACACAGACACACACACAGAGAAACACAGACACACACACATGGCTTTCCTGGCAGGACTGATGAATGCTGTTCTTCAGAAGGAGCCTGAGGGCTGGGAGCCTCCGGCTTTGCTCATACCTGTATCCTTGGTGCTGGGTCCACAGGAATCAGCACACCAGCACCTGACATGGACTAAGTGTTTCTCTGTGCCGGCCATTGAGCCAATTCCTTCAGGTGCCTGGGCCACCTTCCTCCCCCCAAGTCCCTGATGCCCAGGAAGCAGCCCTCAACTATATCAAAAACTCACATGGATTTATTAGAATATGAAAAAGATTCGGTTTCTTCTGTACAGGCGGCAGAGCGACAGCAGCTGTGGTGGCTTTGAACATGGTTGTCAATGTCACCCTGGCATGGTGACTCCTGCCCAAAACATCACTTACATGGAGAGGAGGGGGAGATGAGCACCCACTGCCCAGTCCACTGGGCAGGGCAATGCTCTGACTATTGCACGATCCTGGGGAAAGGAGTACCCGAGAAAGACAGAGATCACTAGGCCTGGGCCTGGCCCATGGTGGCCATGGGAGTAGGAGTGTATTTCTGTGAGCAAAGGCCTCTGGGGGCCCAGGACTCCGCTCACCCACCAGCCCTGGCCAGTGGGAGATGCTCAGGGGACACCCCCACCCCCCGAGGACAGGGCTCCACAGCAAGCTGAATGCAGTGCTTACAAGAGAGGTTCCAGGGGCCAATGGGGCGGGGAGGGGGAGGAGAGAAAGAACAGACCAGCTGGAGCTGAGGGTCAGGCCCAAGAGAAAGAAGGTCCCAGGAGGCCCAGCATCTATGAGTTAGAGAAAGTCATGATTGGGGTGTTCGTGTTTGTGTGTGTTGCTGAGGGGGGGGTGGTGGTGGTGGTGAGGTCATTTCTGAAATCAGAGCCCTGTGGACAGAGGACTGATCTGGGGAAGAGTGTTGGGCAGACAGGCACGTATGCAGATGGGTGATGCTCTGGAGTAGGATGGTGGGAGTTCTGTTCAGGCAGGGGTTTTCAAAAATGTTTTAAAAACAGGAATGCCCTCTGTGCAAATAGAATCGTACGTGGAAGTGTGACCAAACAAAACAGATAAAAAGGCAGCACTCTCCGGAGCTCCGATCAGCAGCCCCTGAAGGGCCCAGTGGTCCCCGCTGGAGCCCAGTTTGGAGAGCTGAGTCCCAGTTCCAGACAGAGCTCAGAGATGCCCTCAGCCTGCAGCTCTGAGTAAGGACAGGTCAGGTGAGGTGGCCAGGGTGAGAGCCGGCAGGAGGACGGCATGGCCAAGGGTCCCTGACCCCTCCCCAAGTCCATGGGTCCCCGACCCCTCCCCAAGTCCGACGCCTGGTCCTAGTCTCTTCCCTGTTAATGAAGGGCCCGGCCTAGGACAAGGGAGGCCCCGGCTCCTTCGCTTCCCAAGAGGGACCCAGGCTGAGCCAGAGGCTCTTTGGTTAGAAACTAAGACTGATTTGAATGAGCAGGGTGACGGAATGGGAGGGGGCCCCGCAGAGGTCTAGGGGACTCAGAGGCCCTGGTAGGGAGAGACCTTGGCTCGGGAGGGGGCAGGGTTTGCCTCACAGCCCGGCAGGTCCACCTCAGATGGATGGATCAATTAGGAAGGCAGTTCTGGCGGGAGGGAGGGCGCTTCCCGGGAGGCGGGGGAAGCCGTGCTGCGGTGGGGGCTGTGGGCCCAGCTGCCATGCGGTGGGGGAGGGCCGGGGCCAGTCCAGGTCAGGAAGGACGAGGGGAACCCCCCCCCGCCTCCCGCCAGCAGCCCCGGCTCTGGTGGGAGAGTCCGTGGTGGGACGGGCACCACCCACTGGCCCCCCAGTGCTACTGGCCCTTGGGGATGAAAGGCTCTCCCTCCCCAGGCTCAGGGTGGGGGCCTGGGTCACTGAGGCAGCGCTGTATCCTCTGAGAGCTGGGGCTGTCGCTCGGCGCCGGGGTGAAGACATCATCGGTGCCGGGGGACGAGGGCTCCTTGGTCCGCATCGTGAGGCCCCCATCGGGGTCCTCATCATCCTCCTCCTCCTCAGCCAGCCTCCCCGGATCCCGGCTCAGCCCCAGGACCTTGCCCTTCAGCTCCTCGTTCACCAGGTCCACGGACTCGGGCGACTGCGGGGAGGCTGGGTCGATGGTGATCACAGGCAAGTCGGCCTTGGGCTCGTAGGCCAGTGGGTCTGCGAACCAAGAGCAAGGCGCAAGCTGGCTTCCAGCCCTGAGCCCTCCCAGTGCGTGGCCCACCTCTGCCCGCGCCAGTGGCTCCCAAAGAGCCTGCCTGTGAGTGTGGTGATCCTGGCATGCCTCAAATCACTCCACACGGACCTTTCACAAGCCCTGTCACCTGGCCAATAGTTCCTCCTTCCCCTCGGACTGCACTCTCCGAGGTAGGACTGGGCTCCCCTGCTCAGCCCTGGGGCTCCCATAGGAGTCTGTGCTCAGACGAAGAGTCAAGACTCCCTCCTGAGTCCCCCGTCCTGGAAGGCCTGCCCTTGGTCCCCCACATGTCGGAGAGCCCAACAGTGCAGCCCCCTCCAGCCTCCCCGCAGGCACCCAGCTCCTCAGCGTGAGCCTCCCCGTGGAGCACTCTGTCCCTGGGGAGGATGGCAGGGCCACTCTTCTTGGGGGCACCCCTCTGGTGAACCTCCAACTCCACCTGATATACGAGGAGCTCACGGCTTGGGAGGAAGGCAGGGCGGGAGAAGCCCATCCTCCCTTCAGGCTCTCTGAGGGCGGGCCCTGTTGGAGCCTCATCCTCAGGAGACAGTGGCCCCGTGCCCAGCCTCGAGGCCCCTCGCCAGGGCCCCCCATGCCCTGCCTTACCTGAGCCAATGCGGGCCCGCGACATGGTGGGCGAGTCCAGCTTGTGGGCTGGCACCGTCAGGTAGTTGTTGATCTGACAGAGGAAGAGCAGACGGGGGTGAGCAGAGGCGGCCCCTCTGGACGGTGCCCCGGGCCGGTGGCCACACACCCTCCTTTGTGTGCCCGGGGCCCCTGCTCCCTCTCTGCCCATGCCAGTGGCGAGCCTGGGCCAGTGCTGGGTTCTGAGGGCTTGGCCCAGCCTCTTGCTGAGCTCTGGGGTGACCCTGAACACCCCCACACTGTCCCGCCTCTCCCATGAGGACACTGGCCCAGCTTCTAGCTTAGCCCTCATCTGCCCCTGAGGACAGACCCACAGTCAACTCAGGAATGTCACCCGGGCCCCGGACAGGCCCCCGGGATTCTCAGTGCAACATGCTCCGACTGAACTCAGCTTCTTATCTTCCTTCAAAACTGGCTCCGTCCTTGGTGTCCCCTCAGCCACCCCACCCGCCTACCCCAATCAAAGGCCAGATGTGACCCCTGCCTCCTTTTCCTCTTCCCTCGGTCCCACCTCAAACTGGTAACCAAGTCTCGCCACTCCGACCTCCTAAATGTCCCTTGGATTCTGCCTGCTCCTCCCCTCCCCCCACCACCCCGCTAATCCACCCGCGCCCCTTCCCATGTGCTTCCCTAGCTGAGAACCCTTCATGACTCTCCATGCTTTGGAAGAAAGCCCAAACCCATAACGCCATGAACAAGCTTCCTTGAAAGCTGAGCCCCCTCAGTCTGTGGTCGGGAACTTATGCATAGTTTCTTTCCTTCTGCCTGGCCCTTCCTCTGCCCACACTCCCTCCCCTGTGGCTCTCATTCCTGAGCACACTCCGACCACTTCCTTGTTCGAGGTGCTCAGAGCCCCTTGCACTTCCGGTTCTGCCCGGGGCCACTGCGTGAGAAGCTCCGTAAGGGGGGGACTGGGCTGATTCACCATCCGTTTCACGGTGGCAATTCTGCCGCTTGGCACTTAGGGAGAGCTCCACAGATATTTTCCTGAACAAATGAATGAAGGCATGTGTGTCTTGCTTTCTGATTCTGAGCCTTAGGTTTCCTTTCCTCTGAGCTTTAGTTTTCTCTCTAGAAAATGAGAGGTTAGAGCACGTGGAGAGACTCTTCTAGACCTGATCCCCGAGGAGACAGTGGGGAAGAGGGGCCTCTTTGCTGCTCTGAATGGAGAAGAGGTGGAGAAGGCAGCTTTCTGGAACTTTCCCTGGGGCTCAGCTTTTGAAACACGTGGGGTGTGTGTGTGTGTTCAGTTGCTAAGTTGTGTCAGACTCTTTGCAACCCCATGGACAGGGCAGCCTGGAGGGCTACAGTCCTAAACACAGGAGGGCTATAGTCCATGGAATTTTCCAGGCAAGAACACTGGAGGAGGCTAAAACACCAGATGGGAGTGGCTCTGTCTCCCAGAGGGCTGGGTGGTGGTGGTGCAGGCAGAGGAAGAGCCCAGGTTCCCGGAGAAAGGCGGGAGCCGGCTCCAGCTCCGGACACACCTTTTGCTCCAGTTGCCGGGCCTTCTGTCTCCGGAGCAGCATCTGGTTCCAGGCCTCCTCATAGGGGTCAGCCACCAGCGTGTGTCTGTTGTAGGACCGCAGCTGTGGGAGGAACAGCTGTCAGGCAGGCCGGCCAGGCCCTGGAAGCTGGGCCTGAAGGGGTTGGGGTGGCTCTGGGAGTGTGGAGCAGAGGAAGGTGGGGCGGGGAGGGGCTCCTCTGCAGTAAGGGAAGTGGGCCGGGCGGGGAACAGCCCCTCACCCGCTGCCTGGTCTTCTGCAAGTTGTTCCTCAGGATTTTGCGGATCTCCTCTTCCTTGTCCTTGGACAGTGCTGGCAGGATGCGCTCGGCCGGCAGGGACTTGGGGTGGATGTTCCTGGGATAACGGGGCACAGATTAGAAAATTCCTGAGACTCTGGGGACTGGGCCAGGCAAGAAGGGTCCCCTGGGGATGACCCGGTTGGGTGCACCAAGCCTTGGGTCCTCAGTGTAGTCGCCCCGCCCAGTGGAACGACCCAGGGGCCCACTCCAGGTGGGTGTTGAGGGGTCGGCATGCGGCTTGCAGAAGTGGCTGCAGTTGGCCACTAGCACTCACTGCATGGAGACGGTGGAGACGGCCGAGGGGATCTTGCCCATGCCCCCACTTTCCACCAGCTCGATAGCCTGCTTCATCTCCATCTTGTGGTAGAAAGCGATGAGCTGGGGCTCCTTGGAGCGCTCGCCAGCTATCAGACACTTCTTCACATACTTCTTATTAAACCGGTTGAGCCTGGTGGGAGGCGGGAGGAGATGGGTGAAGCTGGCTCCTGCGATGAGAAGATGCCCAGGCCCCGGAGGGGGCGACCCTTACCTGCCCCTCCCCTCCCTCCTGCCCACCAGGCCTGCCACCTACTTGTCTTTCCAGTGGTGGTGGCCGTAGTGGCCACAGATGTCCTCGATGCCTGTCAGAAGGTGGTCCAGGAACTGAAACGGGCCCAGGGCCAGGTCAAGCCTCACTACTGGGCTCCTCCCCAACCAAGACTCCTGAATGGGCCCCCACCTTCCACCTCTGCTCAGCTCAGCCCTGTAGTTCCAGAAGCAGCCAGGAGGTGGCACCCACACCCCACTCATCCTGAACCCCTGTGGACTGCTCCAGCCCTCTGCCACTGGGGCCCGGCCGAACCCTCTTCTCTGAACCCACTTGTGCCCAGCAACTGGGACAGGTTCCCGCAGAGGCAGAGACAGCATGACGCCCCCTCAGGTTCCTGGCTGCTCACACCACCCCTCCCTATGGGGTGACCTGGTGACCTCAGGAGGCTGAAGGACCACCCAGGCACTGGATGAGGGAGGAGGGGCTGACTGAGGACATGGATGCGAGGCCTAGCCTCCTCCTGCAACACAGGGCCCAGGCCCAGCTTCTGGTACCTGTGTGTGGATCTCCTCGTTGATAGAACGCTTCGTTTCTTGCTTTTTCTTCACAGCCAGCAGGTCTACCAGGGGCCGAATGGTCATGCCCTGGGGGGCGGGTGGGTGTCAGGCACTCCAGTTCTGCCACCCTGGCAGGGACACCACAGAGGTCCCCCATCCTAAGGTCCCTGAGTCTGGAGTGCCCTTTGCCCTGATGTCCCCAATCTTCCAACATCCAAGCTGTGTTTATATTAAGCCCACTTCTCCCTGAAGACATAGCCAGGGGTTTCACAGCCCATCCAGCCGAGGGACTCACACACAGGTCATCTAGCCCAGGCCAGATTCCAAGCTAGAGCTCCACCACAAATGTGTTCTGTCACCCCAAGGAAGTCAGGCCTGCCTAGCTGGGAGGACCACCTCTGCTCTGGCCCCCCTGCAGGTTTTTGACCCAGAAGGACCTAGTAAGAACAGCAGTAGCTAATCTAACTGCACACTTGTCAAGTGCCAGGGCCAGTGGTGTTTTTACTAGAATTAGCATTTCAATACCTACAATGACCCTAAGAGGTAAGCCCCTTCCTTGTCCCCATTGTACAGATGAGGAAACTGAGACTGAGAGGTTAAGTAACTTCCTAAGGTCTCACAGAAGTAGTAAAGCTGGATTCCAACTCAGGCAGGGAGGTCCCTACCTCAATGCTGCCTTCATTAAAAACTGGCTTAGTAAACCATCGGCATATACAACTGCAAAATCAAGGTGATAAAATATTTTTGAGGATGGAAGCAGGGCAAGACGACCAAAGAGGCAGCCTCTTCTTTTAAAAGACAGAAGCCAAGTCCAGCCCCAGGAAGCTTGCTCTACACTGTTTTCTCCGGAGAAGGCAATGATGTTTCCCACTGAGGGCTTGTCCAGGGTTATTATCCAGGAAAGACGGAGGGGGTGGTAGAGAAACACATAGAGCAAACACACAGATGAAGTGTTTCTCACTTGCCCACAATCACGGGTCAGATAATGAGAAATGATTTACATCATCCCAGGCTGGGCTCCCTCCAGGACTCAAGGGGTGGGTGAGGTTCTCAGCTAAGCCTGGCTTGTTCAAATGCACAGAAATCACAGCCAGCAGCTGGAAGGATTCTTCAGGATCATCCAGTCCAGTCCCCTCACTTCACAGATGGGGATCTGAGACCCAGAGATGGGAGGAGAATCTTTCCGGGGTCATACTGACAGCAGCAGCACTCCGGCTAATGGCCTCCTATTGCGCAGCTCAGGGACTTTTCACCTTTCCAGTCCCCATGTTGTGCTACTGTCCCCATTTGATTGATGTGGAAACTGAGACCCCAAGATATTAAACCACTTCCCTAAATCCCTACCATGAGCTTCATGGTCCTGCTGACTGGACCCAGCCCTCTTAATGCTACCTGGGCTCCTAACTAAGCTGGGCAGCGTCACTCCACAGTGACGCATGATCACACTCTCCCTTTACAATTGAACACACTGAGGCCCAGAAACAGGGAGTGGCTTGTCCAGAGCTGCACGAGGTATTGGTGGAGCTGGAACTAGAACCCGTACCCCCACCCCCCGACCCCGGCTCGGTCATGTGCTTCCTCTTTCCTGGCAGAGTCAGGGTCCCCAGGCAGAGCTGCTCCGCCCTGTCCAGCACCTGCACAAAGACGGTGAAAAAGATGACGGTGATGATGGCCGTGAGGAACAGGTCACACATAGGGAAGTGCTTCTTGTCCAGGAGGTAGCCCAGGGAGAAGGCGATGGCCCCTCGCAGGCCCCCATAGGCGATGATGAACTGGTCCTTGGGGGTCAACTTCACGATGCGGAACTTGTTGATGAACCAGGTCAGGCCCAGCACGCCTGCCAGGGAGGGGAAGCAAGGGGTCAGACTGTCCCAGCCCCTCATGGCTTCTGCAGCTGGGAGATTTCTCTGTCTGGAGGAAGCCTCCACTAGTAAACCTGCCCAGCTCACTCATATCTCAGGTCCCTCAGTCCAAGGTGCTTCTAATCCCTCAATCCAAGAGTTGGGTGGATCTTTAAGGGGGGTCCTTCAACCTGGGTATACTTTAGAGACATTACAGAGGCCTCCAGGGGCTGGAGGGCAGGAGGGTGCCAGGAAAAGAGATGAAACAAGACTGGCTACAAGTTGATATCTATTAAATATGATAGGTGTGTGGGGTCTACTTTTCTATGTATTTGAAATTTTCTGTAATAAAAAGTTATTTAAAAATGCTAGGACTTCCCTGGCGGTCCAGTGGTTAAGACTTCATGTTTGCACTGCAGGGAGCACGGGTTCGGGTTCGATTCTTGGTTGAGGAACTAAGATCCCACGTGCAGCATGGCCAGAGGGGAAAAAAAAATTGCAGAGGGAGGTCGGAGTCCAATCTCAACCCCATAGCCCCAGAATCTCCAGATGAGGCCCAGGATGAAAGGGTTTTTAAGACAGCGCAGCAAGTTAAGTGCCACGCCCAGACCTAACCTCAGAGAGGAGGTGAGATCCATGGGCGGAAGCCACATGGTCACTGAGGTAACGTGTATCCGGAAGGTGAAGCAGCTACCCAAGGGCCTGAGGCCTGGTGCCCAGGGGTGCCCAGGTGCGCCCCGGGGCTGGCAGAAGCAGTGTTTGGGAGGCGCTGCAGAAGACTCCGCAAGTGCCAAAGTCACACATGGGAAGAGGCGGTGCAAAGACAACAGACCTGAACACAGACCTGGCCCTGGTAGCCTCAGTCCCCTCCTTAGATACAGACTGGCTCAGAGTCCCAGGGTTGCTCAGGCCTCTTCCACCCGCATACCATGGCTGTCTCCCCGCCGGGAGTGTGGCGCTCTGTCCTCTCCAGGGCCCATCAGGGCCTCAGCGCTGCAGGGAGCGGGAGTGGGGAAGACTCCCATCCCGCGGGGTGCCCAGGGAGGCCAAGCCCGCCGCCTCTGCACACAGCATGCACCCAGCTGCTACATGCACAAACACCCCTCCCCGGGCCTGGCCCCTCACCCAGCACTCGAGCGATGAGGCAGAAGAGCAGGGTGCTGATGACAAATGTCCAGTTCCAGTGGTGGGAGCCGGCCACGGTGGAGACGCCCAGGAAGATGAAGATGAGGGTTTCGCTGACGCTGCTCCACATTTTGAGGAAATACTTGATGGTCGTGTGGGACTTGTGGGAGATGTTAGCCTCCACGTAGGGGCGCATCACCACGCCCGAGGCAATGAGTCTGGGGGTCAGGGAAGGAAAGAGCAGGGAACAGGGTTCAGAGTCGAGCCACACCCTCCCAGGGCTCCTCCAGTGCCAGGGAGGTGGGCAGAGGCCAGGCGCCTGAGCTCCTCTCACGGTCAGATGCCCCTGATGGCTTCTAACCCTGTTCTCAATCCTCTCAGCCAACCCTGCAGATGCGGGCATATTCTGGCATTTTCCAGATGAGAGATCTGAGACGTGCAGAAATAAAGTCACCTGCCCACGGTCACACTGCCAGGGAGTGGCAGAGCTAAGACACGAACAAAAGAAGTTCTGCCCAGTTCCTAAGCCTGGGCCTTTTCCCCGAGCCACACAGCCTTTCCACCTGACAAGGGTCAGGTCTCTGGCTACAGGTTTATCCTCCAGAGTATGGTGTCCCCTTAACACCTGCGTGTCCCCGCAGGGAGCTGTCTTCCAAGCCCTTCCCAGCCTGGCGCCCACACCCGGGCTCCACTCCCTCTGCCCCAGCCTCCTCATTGTCACCCCCCATCCCTGTCCCCCAATCCAGCCTTGGCACTTCCAGTGACTTCCCCTAGCGGGAGCACCTTAACACCTCATGGCTTCCCCACCCCACCCCAATGCAAGATGCAGCTGGGGCATCAGGACCCAGCAAGGGAAGCCCCGAGCCCCCTCCTAGGGCTGCTGAGAGGAGCAGTGGGCCTGAGTGCCTATGTCCAGAGACCACCAAGGGGCTCTTTGTAACAAAAGAAAAGAAGAAACAGCTGGGCTGAGGCTTTCCAGAACCTTAAACTCCATGCTCCGAGACCTGAAGCCTGGATCCAGGGGGCTGGGCCCTGGGGAGCTCCCTTTGACCCTACAAGCCCGGGGGATCTGAGTTGGCAGGCCCCCGCCCCAACGCCATGCCCAGACTCACGCCATGATGCCCGACAGGTGGAAGAGCTCGGCCGACAGGTAGGCCATGTAGCTGTAGAGGAAGACGAAGAGCGGCTCGATGACGCGGATGTGGGAGGTGAAGCGGGAGGTGAAGGCTGCGATGACCCCATAGACCACGCCCACGAACACCCCACCCAGGGACACCACGAAGAAGCTCAGGAAGCCGAGGATGATGTCCACGATGCCCACGCGGTCGTAGTTGGCAAACTCCTCAAAGAGGTGATACAGGACCTGGGAAGGGTGTGCAGGCTGGTCGGCAGGAGAGTGGGCACCCTGCCCCGTGGCTCCTGGGGTTCACCCAGGGCAATTCCGTCCCCTCTGTTGACCATGGCCAAGAGGTAGCAGAGGGGTCTGGGGGCCAGAGGGTCTTCGGGCCTGCAGCGGGCTGTGCGGAAAAAGAGCCCAGCTCTGCAGCCAAACCACCTGGGTTGAAATTCTGACTCTGCTGCTCCCCAGCTGTACACATGGGGCAAATGACTCAATCTCCTTGTGCTTCAGTTTTCCTGTCCAGAAAATGGGGGCAATAGTAGCGACCTCACAGGGCTACTGTGAGATTCAACTAGTTAATGAAGGCAAATTGCCTATCACAGCATTAGCTGCCGTTCACCAAGCTCATCGTGCACGTCCCTGCCTGGATTTCAGTCTTTCCTTAGCACAAAGCTGGGAAAATTCAGATAATGAACTAGAACAGGACCTCTTAACTGTTGAAGCTTTCTAAAAATACACTCGGCCAGCCCATACTCTACTTGGATTGTCTGGAAGTGGGACCCAGAAATCTCTGTTCAACAAGGCCCCCAGGGGGTTGCAATGAACCACCAAGTTCAGGCGCTATGGAACCAGAGGCTCTCCACAGCTTCCCCACCTCTGGGCTGGGGAAATAAACAGTCATTGTAACACCACCATCAGACTTTAAGTGGTACTTCATACACTGTAAAGCCCTTTGATTATGGTCATCCTGTTTGCCACACAACAGCCTCATGAGGTAGGCAGGCTAAAGATGCTTGTTCCCTTGCTAAACTAAGGCTCAGAGTGGTGAAGTGACATGCCGGAGGACTCCCCTAATCCCGGCCCGGCAGCAACAGAACTGGGCCCAGAGCTTGGTCCCTGCTAGCAGTGGATGGGCCTCCCTCAGGATCCAGCTTTGAGGTCCTATCTACCTCCTCTTTGGTGCTGGCTGCCTGGCCTGCTGCTAGACAGCTCTGCCCAGAAACCAGCTGGGGAGTGTCCAGGCTGAAGGAGTGCAGAGAGAATGGGGAAAAAGACCTGGGGATCCCCGAGACAGACCCTCCAAAGCCCCCAGTACCTGGGCCACATGTGGTAGCAGGGCACCTTTGCTCCAGGGCCAAGGCCTGAGGCCACACAGCTTGGGGCAGCCTTCAGCCCTACCATCTGGGTAATGGGGCATTCACACCCATGCCCAGAGCTCTAGAAAGGGCCTGACTTGGGCCAGGCAGGGAGGGGAGATGCCAAGCACTGACCAGTCCCCTGTGTGCCTGGACACAGCTGTCTGGGAGATGGGGCAGGGCTCCGGCAGTGCGTTCTCAGCCCTGGGCTTCCAAAACTTACTCCTGGCCTGAGGAAATGCTCAGGTCCCTAAAGTGCACTGCCTGGGCCAATGGGGCAGGTACAGAGGGCAAGGTCCTCATTTCTGGCTTGGCACCATTGTCACTGGGACTAAGGACGCAGAGTAGCATAGTGCTAAGCGTTTGGACTCTGGACTCAGACTGTGTAGATCTGAACCTCGGTTACATCATTTATCAGCTAATATGATCATGGATGAGTTCCTTAATCTCCCAGTGCCTCAGTTCCCTCACCCGAAAAACAGGGAAAAATCACCGTGCTAACCTCATGTCGTCTGTGCAGATTAGCTGAGACAATACGTGATCAGACAGGAAGCACGCAATAAACCCGAGCAATGACTACCACCACTGCCCCCGTCTCGGGGACGCATGGCCACGGGCCAACGGTGGCCAGACTGGGGCTTCCGCTCTTGCAGCCATGCCCCACTGCTCCCCAAGAGTGTCAGCCTGAACCCCAACATACACCCAGATCCTCTGGGGCGGGCTTCATCTCTGGCACCCACTGCTTTTGCAGATATGAGTGAGTGTGACTCCTGTCAGAGGCCCAGGAGGACAGCAGGCTCAGGACAACGGTCCCTGCTCCACATGGGGAAAAAGACCGGCGTGGCACCCGTGGGCAAGGGTGGGTGCCCGAGGAGACAGGACAGATGGGCCAGCCCGCGACTCCCCCGGGGTTCACGAGGAGCTGACGGGGGCGCCCAGGGGAGAGGAGGGAGAGGAAGCTGAGGCTGTCGGCAGGCGACCACCGCTGTCGGTAGCTTCTTTGAGGTGCGGCTTCCTGAGCGGCTGGGAGTGAGGTGGGAGTGCGTGTGCTAGCGCGCACAGGGCGTGCACATGGGTCCATGAGTTTTCCTGTGTGGGCAGCTGCTCTCTGAGGGGTCCAGCCAGGAGGGGGATGTAGGTGTTTGCACAATACAACATGAGTGTGCACATACACGTATCTGCTTCCTGAGGAAGCAGGCTGGGAGGAAGGGTATGTGCAAACATACACAGCCTTGCCACGTGCAGACCCTGCAGTGGGGGTGTCCGTCCTTGCTAGACCTGGGAGGAAAGCACTAACTACTCTGCCACATCCCAGCTGTCAAAGGTGAAGCCCAGAGAGGTACAGTCACATGTCTAAGGTCACACAGTAAGCAAGTGGCCAACCCAGACTGACCCACTTTACTTGCCACCTTCTGGAGGTTTTAGAGACAAGGTTCCTTTCCACGAATGCTGCCCCCAAACTCTGCACAAATTAAACTCTAACTTAAGACACGTGTGTGCATGTGTGCGTGTGCGCGTGCATGCGTGCTCAGTCATGTCCAACTCTTTGGCTGTAGCCTACCAGGTTCCTCTGTCCATGGGATTTCCCAGGCAAGAATACTGGTGTGGGTTCCTCCTCCGGGGGATCTTCCCAACCCAGGGATCGAACCTGCATCTCCTGCATTGGCAGGTGGATTCCTTACCACTGAGCCACCTGGGAAGCCCTAGCTTAAGACACAGCTAACATGAAAGCTAAAATGCCCCTCAGACTAACTGGTCTATAAAGGGTAAACTGAGGTACAAAGAGAAGTCATTTAGCCAAGATCACAGCACAGCATACGACCTGGTCAGGCCAAGAGCTCAGGCCCTGCAGTCAGACAGACCTGGCTTCCAATTTCAGTTCTATCTAGTCTACTGAGTTATTTAACTTCTTTAAGCTTGACTCCTTCTCTGCAAAGTGAGACTAAGAAGCATCTCTTAACGTAGTCAGGATAACTGAGATAATCCCTGCTGGTGCCCAGCATGATGGCTACACACAGCAGACAGGACTGGACACGCTGTCTTACTCTCATGAGCTGGGGGATGTGGGATTCACTCTAGACCTGGACCTGGATCTGGGTCTTGCGTGCCCTGGGGCATGGTCCCTGCCTCTCACCACAGTGACGGCGTCGTTGAGTAGGGACTCCCCGAACACAAGGATGTGGAGCAGCTCATTGATGTGAATCTCCTCGAAGACAGCCAGCACGGCCACGGGGTCCACAGCTGAGATGATGCTGCCGAACAGCAGGTTCTCCAGGAGGCCGATGTTGTTGATCTGCTCGCCACCCACCAGGCACACGGCATACATGAGGCCGCCCAGGAAGAAGGCGTTCCACAGCGTGCCCACAACGGCGAAGATCAGGATGGTACCCAGGTTCTCCGTGAACTGCCGCAGCGGCAGGAAGTAGCCGGCATCCAGGATGATGGGCGGCAGCAGGAAGAGGAAGAACACTTCCGACTGCAGGATGGGGGGCGTCTCGCCCACGCCCTTGATCAGACCCCCCACCAGCAGCCCCACCACAATCAGCAGGCAGCTCTCTGGGACGATGCTCGAGATGGTGGGGATCACGTGGAATCCTGCAGAGGGTGAGATAATGGAAGGCCATGGGCTTGAGGGGAGCCAGGAGAACAGAAGACTAGGGCTGGGGCTGAAGGCTAGGGGTAGGACAAAGAGGGGCTCAGGCTTGGTCTCAGGGGGCCACTCTGTTAACTCTCTGAGCCTCAGCCTCCTTGCCTAGAGCTGATAATACCAGCCTCACAGGCTAACATAACACAGTTACGGATTATGTTTATACATAACTAAGTGATGTATAAACTACATGATGATGTTGTCGAAGTGCTTTTTACAAAGGATATACAGATGCTCTCCGTTACTGTCATAAAGTAGGAGAAAGAACCCGCTCTATATGCCTCCAGAAAGCAGAAATAATACGCTGATTACTGAGGCTCAAAGTACCACCCAGTTCCCTGACTGCCCCATCTGCCCAGGTTAGGGTAGGTGTCCTTCTCTGGTGCCTTCCCCTCTCACAACTTCAATCTGCAATCCCGAGGGCCTTACCTAACACCTGAACCCAAGTCATCAGTCCAGGCACAAGTTTAGGGAGATGGATGTAAGCTCAAGACCAGGCATAACAATCGAAGAATTCTGTCTAAGGGAAGACATCAAGTTCCCCATCACGGAGGCGTTGAAGAAAAAGGCAGACAATGGTTGGTGGAGAGGTGACACAGGAGACAGGAAGGAGCACAGAGGAATCAAAGACTATCAGCGCAGGAAGGAACCTGGGGATCATATTGCCTGGGGCCTGCAAATGTGCAAGATGCACGCAGCGACTTCCAATCCCAGACTTGCGTGCTTTCCTGCTGAGCCCAGAGAGATGCTCAGGAAGCCGACAGCAATCAATGGGCTCTGCGCGTGAGACAAAACCTGTTTGCCATCCTGTTTCTCACCCAATTCCACCCACTTTAAAGAAGGGGCAGCTGAAGCTCAGGGAGGGGAAGAGGTTCACCCAAGGTCACAGAGCTCATCGGTAGTAGAACCAGGACAGAACCCAGGTCTGACCCCACCAGCTCCTATCAAACTCCCCCGTTCTTTAAATCCCCCCCTCCTTTCTCTCCACTAAGGTGAAAATGCCCCTCTGCCTGAGACCCACCAGCCGTCTCCCCAAGCCAGGTCCTGGCCAGCAGCAGCAGCAGGCCACCCTCTGCAGCTGGCCCCCTTGGTTCCAAACTCAGAGCTGGGAAGCGGCAAAAATCCCTTTCAGAGAGGGCCCCCTCAAAGCCAGCTCTGCCCCCAAGCTGCTCATGGGCCTCTGGTTTGTTTTGGGTGGGGAGGTGGGTGGAGAAGACCTAGGACATAACCCCCAAGGTCTGCTTGGCTCGGATGGTCTGCTTGCCACTTTGCTCAAGGTGGAAGCTCCCGCTCTCCTCCCCTCCTTAGCTTGTAAACTCTCTGCAGGCAGATTCCACCTCTGATTACGATTATGTCCCCAGGGTCGGGGATACAGGAGGCACTCAACAAGTATCTACTGATCAGAAAATGCAAAGGGCTTGGCCAGAACCCATGTGAATCTCTATAACCTGTCTGGCCAGGCCTCTTCCCTCTTTACCCCTGGAGAACCTTGGGAAGGAAGAGGAACACCCTCCCCAGGCCCAGAGCCCTCCTGCTGTCAGGTACTGATCTGGGTGGTGCCAGCATCCGCTACAAGTTAGGACTCGGTACACCGTCCAGGCCCAGAGCCTGTCACAGGGCCAAGCATCCAGGAGATATAACTGAATTATGTTGGGAAAAAAAAACATATCTCCATCCTAGGCCAGGAGACTTCAAAACAGACCTGACCAAAAGTCACTGGTTTTAGGACTTCCCTGGTGGTCCAGTGGTTAAGACTCTGCGCTTCCAGTGCCAGGGGGTGTGGGTTCGATCTCTGGTCAGTGAACTAAGATCTCATATGCTGTGTGGTAAGGCCAAAAAAGAAAGTCACCACCTTTGCTGAAAAGTCCACTCCTCTTACCCTGCCACACCCATCCGTCTTTGACTGTCTGTCAGTAACCCTCAGGGTTACTGCGAAGGGCTAAGTCAGGGTGAGTCCAAGCCTCCCCTGCTCTAAAGATTAAAGTCCAAACTTTCAGGATGCCCTTCATCATCAGGTCTTGCTCATGTCTCATGCTCCCTGCTGTCTTTTTTTTTTTGACCTCACCATGCAGCTTGTAGGATCTTAGTTCCCTGACGAGGCATTGAACCCAGGCCCACACAGTGAAAGCACTGAATCCTAACCACTGGTCCACCAGGGAATTCCCCCCACTGCGTATTCTTATGTTTCAACTGTGACAAACTCCTTGCAATTCGCTCAAGTGAGCTACATCCTCTTTGGCCTGAAGAATTTTGCCTAGTCCAGTCAGCCTGTCCAGAACACTGTTCCTCTACCCACACTATATGTGGTTGACACCATATCCTTCTGTCTGCCTCCTCTTCCAGGAAGCATTCCCTGACCACCCTTGCCTGCCTGGGCTAGAGCAGGAGTCCTCTGATGTGTCCCCCATCATAACCTTCGACCCACAGTCATGACCCGGATTCCTCTTTCTCCCTGACACCCAATGAGGTAGACAATGCAGGCAGAAGCAGTGAAACAGGACAATGGCACCACGCCTGGGAACTGTATCTGCCTTGAGGGAAGGCAGGACAGCATGGGGGTTTGGGGCAGCCAAACCCAGCCAGCTGAACTCCTCAACACCCCACCCTCACCCCAGAAGCTGAGCAACAAAAGCTGCCACAGGAGTAGGCAGAGTCTAAAGAGGCAGCCCAGGGCGGGCGGAGGACAGCGGTTACCTCCACCTAGACTGCTAGGCTTTGAAATTGCCTCACTGCCCTCTATATTGTCTGTGCAATCCACAGAGCTTTCCTGGCTGCAGGAAGTGCCAGGCAGTGCACCAGGGACAAGTCAGCTTCAGCTCACTGAGGGAGCAGAGGGATGATTGTGTGTGTGTGTGTGTGTGTGTGTGAGAGAGAGAGAGAGAGAGAGAGAGACACTCCAAGAGCAACAACATGAAGAACACTCATTACTCCTAAAGGTGCACCAGGAGCCAGGCCCATGTCACCTCTTTAGTCCTCACAACAGGGATAGTTATTGTCCTCATTTTGCAGAAGAAAAAGTCGAGGTTTGGCAAGGTTCAGTAGCCTCCCTAGGGTGCAGGGGAGGAGGCTGACTCTAGCTCCGAGTACCTCGCTTCTTCAAGTGAGTTGGTCCCCAGAGTACCTGGGGCTGGTGCCCTGTTCCTAGAGCAGAACCCCCCACCGGGTCTTCCTCTGTCGGCCCTGCCTCTCAGGGAGCAGAATCCCAGGCCCTGACGGGCAAGGGGAGAGGAGGGAAAGAAAGTCTGGGATCTACCCTGGCTCCTGGCCCGAGGGTAGGCTGCATGTTACTGGAAAGCAGCTCCTGGGGGACGGGCAGATTCTGTCACCAGGCGCAGCGGAAAGGGGCCTGACAGCCTGTTCTGACTTGTCCCTCTCCCAAGGCCCTGACTCCACCGGTTGTCCCCACCCTGCACCCCGGACACTGAGTGAAGTGAAAGGGGGACAGTTGGGTCTCTGGGCCCTTGACCAAGACCCAGCATGGAGGCAGGACCCCAAGATGCCACGAAATGAGGCAAAACATCTGGGCCGGAACTTGTGACAGTGGTGATGTCACCAGGATGGAATCCGGAGTGGGGGCAGAGGCCACCAGACTCAGACCCAAGCCGTGAGAGCCGACACGGACCTCAGAAGCCATCTGGATCCTCCATCACACGGTTGGGGAAACTGAGACGCAAAGAGGGGCGGCGACCAGTCAGGTCACGCCTGGTCCCCCCACGAGGACCCATGAAGCTCAAGTCCAGGGGTCGCTCGAGCCACACCACCTCCTGCTGGAGCCCCCAGACCTCCCAGAGCAAGGACGGGAGGAGAAGATCTGGAATCAACATCTCCCGGCCACGGGGGGAAACCGCTGACACGGTCTGGGGCTGGCTTCCCTTTTTAGGCGAAGAGGCGGGGGCAGGGGAGTCATGTTTCTCACTCTGTCCAGTGTGGGTGGCAGCTGGGCAACTGGGGGCACACACGCATACACACTCACTCTAGCTCTGACACACGCTCACTCTGCCCACTGTCTGACACACACACTCTCTCACATTCTCTCTCAGGCACATTCCCCACGCTTTCACTCGCTGACATACTCTCACACACATACTCTGACCACACACTCGTTCTCTTACACACCTATGCACACAATCACCTACATTCTTGCTGTCTCTGACATGCACGCTCTAAGACATTCACACTCACCCACCCTCTCTGTCTTAGAGACACACACACACATACTCTTTCTCTGACACACACAGGTAAACTGAATCGGCACGTGATTAAACTGGTGAGACTGGGCGCCGGGCAGCATGCAGGCAAGACTGTCCCATGTCACCCTTGGTTGCCAGGGTGAAGGGATACCCTAACCCCACGTGCTGCATCTCTCCCCTGGCCTGGCAGTCAGAGGGGAGTGCCAGGAAGAGGGGCCTCCCTGGCCCCCCAGAGCTGGGTCAGCAGGGACCCAGGGGCACACGAGGGGCTCTGCTGCCCTAGTTCCTGGCCTGAGGACTGCTCTGGGGCTGCAACTCGGCCAGGTCCCAAGGGATTCCTGGTTGCACAAAGATTCCATGTCTTTAACTCCCTCTTCAACTGCCCCAGCAACCAGTCTCCGCTACAGTAATGAAAGGTGATCCCTCCCAAGGAGAGCCTGGCGCTCGCTCGACAGTTTACAGCAGCTTGCTCTGCTATGTCTAACTCACCTGCACCTCACCAGGCTCTGGGCCGTCACAGTCACCATCCCCCCATTTTAGAGAGGAGGAAACTGAGGCACAGAAAGGCGAAGCAACTTGCTCGAAGTCCAGTGGCTGGCAACTGATTCAAGTCCAGGCAGTCTGGTGCCACTCTGGGTTCTCAGCCACTTGCCACATTTATCCCCCTGGTTTTATTCTTATTTTGTTTCTAAGGGGCGTGTCAGAATCCAGGACTGAAGAGCCCCAAGGCGGTTCCCAGGGGGCTGGAGGTGGTATTTCTTTCCATGAGCTCTTCTCCAGAAAGTCTTGCCGCTGCTGTTCTTCTGCTCAAGGAAAGACCTTGGGGAACCCTTCCCTCTTTTAAGGCTGCCCCCTCAGTTCCCAGTTAACTCAGCCAGAAGGGGGTCAGTCTTCTCCTAACCTCCTAGGGCAGGAGGAGAATCAGAGGGGCTCTGACTCTTCTCAAGTCAGATTTCTTCTCAATGTTGATTCTTCCCACCATCAAGTCAGCTCTGAGGACCAGATGCAGCCGCTGCCTCAGTAGGCTTGCAGCCAGACCGGCAGAGACAAAGACGTGTGGCACTCGCCACTCTGCCCTGGGTTACAAGCTGGATGTAGTCACTGATTAGTTTAGTGACTTTGGGCAAGTTACATCTCCTACCCTCAGTTTCCCCGTCTGTGTAAAAGCCTATTTCAGAAGGTTTCTGGAGCCCAAGAGGACCTAATAAGGGTAAAGAATGCAAACATTGCTGACTCTCAATGTTGGCAAAAAGTGGTTCTATTATTATTATAATCTTCAAAACCAGGTTTAACGGGAATCACTCTATGTTATCATGACCTGTTGCACTTGTCCATCATTTAGGATGGGCATCACTTTAAGCTCCCCAATGGTGTGAACTTTTTAAGAGTCATTTGGGTCTCCAGCTGCCAGCATAGAGTGGGCATTAACTATTTATGGACTGAGATAAAACTGACTTTCAGATGTGAAGTATGGGAAAGAGGAAGGAAGTGGGAGAGACTCTGAGATTTCAAGAGTAGGTGATGCTCCCAGAGCACGGATCATCTGAATTAGGCTTTGAAGGATCAATAGAAGTTGAGAGAGAGAAAGAAGAAAAAAGCCATTCTAGGGTCTGTATTACAAGTACCCTGCAAATGGATGTGTGGATAATGGGATGAATGAAAAATAAGGAAAGAAAAAGACAAATAGCAAGGCTGAATTCACCAAACCTTTGCCAATATCCAAACATGAGAGTTGCCAAGATTAAATGAGATGGTGTATATAAAACACTTGGCACAGTACCTGTTACACGTGCCCTTGAGTCTTGGTCCCTCCTGTCACTGGGGTGATGATGAGTGACCTGGGTACCCAGTGACCAGGGTAGCTGTGTTTTAGAGCTTCTGGCCCACAGAGGACAATTTTTTAAAAATGTGCCCACCCAGTAAGATCATAATTCACTTTAAGATATAATCGCTAGCACAGAGAAGAATAAAAACACTGAACATTTAAGAGGGTTGGATGCAAGACTTTCACATATCTCCTCTCATTTTATCTCACATCCTGACTCCCATTTAATAGATGAAGAAACCAAGGCTCAGAGAGGTGAAGTGACTTGCCCAAGGCTGCAGAGGTGGGAAGTGGCAGAGCCAGAATCAGAACCCAGGTCTCCCCATCACTAGTCTTTGTGGCAGGCTGCATCAGTGAAAACTAAGCCTGTGAGCATCAAAGGAAAGAGAAGTCAAGTCTGCAATGTGCCTCCCCTGCAAAACAGCCAAAAATAAATGTGTTCCAAGTACCTGGAGAGGAATCGGCCCCCACGCCGGGGAAGTCGGTCTCTCTCTGTGCCTTCCCCCATCCTTCTTCCAAATGGCATCTCTATCTCTGGCCTGTTTCAGTCCCCATCTCAGGGAGACAGGGTCCCACCCTCTGAGAACATCCAGTCTGGGTGGGAAATCAGCTAATAAATCAGCGGAGAACACAGCAGCATACGCTGGGCTCCCTGAGGCATAGGGAAAAGAGGACTCAGTCAGATCAAAACGTGGGTTTGAGGCCCGGCTCTGCCCTTTAGTAATCAGGAGACTTGGGCAAATCATGAGACCACAGACGGGCCTCGGTTTCCTTGTGTGTAGACAAGTGAGAATCAAGGGACTGGACACAGAAGCACCTTGTACCTTGTGATGTGGCAAACAAACTTCAGAGATGATCGATAAATGAGAAGTAAGGACAGAAATGGGCTGGAGGGAGCAAAGGGGTCAAGGAGACTTGAAAGCAATAAGCAGAGGGATGCTGCGACTGCTGGGCCCACCTGGAGACCTGACAGGAGAGGCTGTGATCAGGATTCTGGGTTGGTTAATCCTTAGCCCTTAACCTCCCATTCCGACCAACCCCTGAACTCCAGTTGCTGGAAGTCCCCAAATCCAGCTCTGCGCACACAGAGGG
Organism: Okapia johnstoni; assembly: GCA_024291935.2. Classification (NCBI taxonomy): domain Eukaryota; kingdom Metazoa; phylum Chordata; class Mammalia; order Artiodactyla; family Giraffidae; genus Okapia; species Okapia johnstoni. The sequence goes on along the minus strand of JAGTYA010000024.1, from coordinate 7,808,088 downwards.
TAATCCTTCACTCGGAACTTCTACCCACCTTTCGAAACCTAATGCAGGTGTCACCTCCTCTGGGAAGCCTTCCCTGAAACCCCAGGCTGAGTCAGGTGCTCCTGCAAACTGAAGGGTGGAGCTCTGTAGCTGGTCTCGTCCCCCTGGCAGCCCAGCACCAGGTCCTGGGCCCCACGAAAGTGATGCTCAGGATAAGTGAGTTAATGGGATGATGGAAGCTTCCTAAAGGATGTGGGATTGAAGTTGGGTCTGGAGGTTGGGGGGCTGATGCGGGAAGAGTGAACAAAGGAACAGAGAGGGCGGCATCTGCGAAGCCTTCCAAGGACTCTGAGGCCTCCAACCAGCCTGGAAATGAGACTGGAAGCGAGGGAGGCATTGGCACAGCTGGAGGAGGCAGGAGTGCCAGGACCTGAGTCAAAGGACTGGAGCCAATACTGCAGGCCTCAGAGAGACTCCTGACCCTCAGGCTTGGACTTGGCCTTGAGCCAGGTTCTATTCCTGCCCTGCCTTTCACTCCCACCAGACTTCTCTGCGGGTCTTAAGATCCATTTCGGTACCCACCCCTCACCCCGCGCTGGGGCAGCACCTCCAGGGACCTAGTTCAGCCTCCCCAGTCACCGACGCTCCCCATAAACATCTGCTGAACGATTTCCCTCCGGTAGCTTCTCCCCACCCCCACAGGCAAGGTGTTGGATGGAGTGTCCCCACACAGGGAGGTGGACGATGACTCACACGGGGCAGGGGAGGTAGGGACGCCGACTGGGGGCTAGCAGTAAACAGCCTGCGTGTGTTGACAAGATACAGAGCTCCAGCAGGCAGCGGGAGGGCCTGGTGAAGGAGAGGCCTCCAGGCAGCCTGTCGGAGGGGGTGGGGTAGGACCTCAGGCTCCACAGACTCTAGAGATTGGTTTGGGTCCCTGATGTGGGGGACCATGTGATACACACCAGCTACTTTTGATGTTTTTTCAAAATGGAGATATATTACTTTGGTGATTTTAAATGAAACCCATGGTCCTTTAAAACTTTTTTTCCCCCAAAAGTATATAAGTGCATTAAGTCAAAGGAGAATTATCTGCCATTGATCCTCCTCTTTCAATACCCAACCCACCATCCCCTAACCCCAGAAACAGTCAGATATATAAACTTCCAAACTCTTCTGTATCTCTTAAGTTTTAAATTTTTGTGTAGGGATTTCCCTGGTGGTCCAGCGGTTAACAATCTGTCCTGCAATGCAGGGGACGTGGGTTTGATCCCTGTCTGGGGAACTAAGATCCCACATACCATGGGGCAACTAAGCCTGAGTGCCACAACTAGAGAGCCCTCACGAGGCAACGAAAGATCTCACACGACGCAATGAAGACCCTGTGTGCTGCAGCTAGGACCAAGGCAGCCTAACTAGATAAATATTTAGGAAAATGTTTGTGTAAATGGTATATTCTACACACTGCACTGTACCGGCTTCTATGGGGCAGAGACTGGACTAAACACTGCAGCATCCTGTTTAATTCTCTCAACAACCCTCCAGAAGCAGACATTATTATTGTCCCCATTTCAAGGTAAGTAAAGAGAAGGTCAGAGGGATGACCACTAACATGCCCCAAGGTCAGAGAGCCAGGGCTACAGAGCAGCGTTTCAGACCCAGGTTGACCCCACCCTCCAGTCCCCATCCCTTGGCCCCCCATGGACCAACCTCACTGTGAGTATGGCCCTCCCTGTGCCATCATGTACTGGATGGCCCCACCCCAATGGCATCAGGCTGAAGCCTGCTTTCTTACACTCTGACATCCTCCACTAAGAGCCCCAGGCAGGCCATGCCTCTGTGCTGGCAGGGAGACCAGAGGGCCTCAGCTTCTGCTTTCTCCTGACCCCCCTGGTACCATGGGCATAAGAAAAACCCCTTGCAAAGGAGACCCTTCTGGGCTCCCCAGATTTCAACTAAGGAGTGTGGAGGAGAGGAAAGCACAGGATGCTCGAGCTGGAAAAGAACCAGGGGTTAGTCTAGTTTCAAGCCACCGTCCCCTTCCTCTCCTGATGCCCCAGGTATGCAGCTCCTCAGCAGGGGCTCTGCCCTTCCCACCCATCCCCATGCCCGGGACCTGTCGTGACTCCTGCCAGATGCTCTCAGAACTTAAAGACAGCAGCAGGAGCTCCAAGCACCAGTCTGCCCCATACCTGGGGTGAGGAAGAAAACAGGAGGCTCAGTAAGGGAGGTTCTATTTCCAGAAACCTTAGAGCCCTGAGAAAGCTGCGTTTTTCTCTTCTGTTCCTTTTGGTGGGGGTAGGGCGTGGTTTGCAAAATGCAAGCTTAAGAGAAAACTGAAATTGAGTATACCAAATACCTGTTGTTCTTAAGAGTCCCAGTTGCAAGTCACTCAGTTTAGAAGCCTAACAATGAACTCAATCCTTTATATATAACTTGAACTTGCTCACAATGTCACCACACTCAGATAGAGAGAGGGGGAGTACAGAGAGATGGCGGCAGGAAAGCAACACAAAGAGAAATTCTACCATTTCCAGGACAACAGCCGTGCAAAAGCAAGTCCGGGCGCCCCATTTTCAGCGGCCGCAGGGGAGGGAGTGGGGGTTGTGAAGGGAGACTGGGACTCCGGTGGTGCAGGCTGGGGGGCCGGGCATCTGGGCCCCTTCCACCCCTCCTGGCTCGATTGGCTAGAGTCCACTTGTGTTTCACAGCGTCTGGGGTGGTGTCGAAGAAGGGAGACTGGGTACCCCTCAACCAGAGCGTTTTGGTGACCTCTCAGAGCTTGGAGTGGGCCTGAGAAGACAGGGAAGATTCTGGAAGGGGGGAATGGGGGCACCCTGAGGCCAGTGTGTCTGGGTGTGCACAGGGTGGACTTGCAGGGCGACAAGGACACAGGAGCTGCACTGACCCTCAAACCTGTTCCTCCAGCGGTCCCCACCTCCCCAGCATCACTGTTGCTCAGGCCCAGACCCTGGAATCATCCTGACTCTTTTCTTTCTCTCACAATCCACATCCAATCCAGTGGCAAACTCTCACTTCCTTCTGGCTGTACTGGTCTCCTTGCTTTTTCTTGAGTGCAAACATCATTCCACCCCAGGGCCTTTGCACCTGTTAGCTCCTCTGCCTGAAACTGAATAGGTGAATGGGTGAATCGGCACTGAATAGGTGCATGGCAAGTCCTCCTTTCTACCAGGTCCCATACCCTCCCTCCTCTCTGCTTAACCTGCTTTATCGTTCTTAGAGCACTTAGAACTTCCTGACCGTTTGTATGCACTCACTGACATCCCCGTGACCCAGAACGTGAGCTCCGTCAGGGCAGACTGCCGCAATCTCTGTTGTGTCCCTGGCATCTAGAGTTGTGCCTGGCAGGCCGTAGGCTCGCCATCAGTATCTGCTCAATGGATGATGGTCTTCTGCCTCGTGACCTGACAAGGTTGATGCGAGGACTGCATGAGTCCCAGACATGGGAGCCCGGAGCAGACCGAGAGGGTCTGCTCACACCATGGGGCTGGTTGGCCGTCTCCCCTCCAGATTGCTCTTCAAGGGCAGGGACCCTGTCCTACTCATGCTGACTCTCCCTCACAGCACAGAGCCTGGCACTGGGCAAGCATCAAACTTTCTTGGTGAGTCTGCATGACTATTCAAGGGCATGATTCCTGTCCTAATTGAACCTAATCTTCAGTATTGGCTCTAAGTGCGTGAGCACTAAGCGCTAGCTGAAGATCCCCTGGAGAAGGAAATGGCAACCCACTCCAGTATTATTACCCGGAGAATCCCATGGACAGAGGAGCCTAGCAGGCTACAGTCCATGGGGTTGCAAGAGTCAGACATGACTTAGCGACTAAAGAGAGAGAGAGAGAACTGGCCTGAGCCTGAAGGAAGCGCTGGGGTTAGGGAGGCACAGGGAAGGCCTTCCAGCATCCGGGAAGGCGGGACAGACAGAATGAGTATGGTGTGGGTGGAAGGCTTCTACTGGGCACAAATGAGGGTGAAGGCCGAGGAGGAAATAATTACCTGAAGAGGTGGTCGTAAAGCAGCCTCTCCTCTGGTCCTCACTAAAACCGAGGGCAAACAGATAACAGATGAGGAAACAGAAGTTCAGAGAGGTCCAGACACTGACCCAAGATCACATGGATAGCAGCCAAGCCAGGTCATAAAGCCGAGACTGTGGACTCCCAGTCCAGTGCTCATGCAGGGCAAGACTGTGAAAGGCCTTAAATACCCTAGAGAGGGAATTCTGGGTCAACCTGGTGGACCAGGCAGAGCTACCGGAGGGCTTTGACAGACACAGCGAAAAAGTCCTGCCTACAAGCCCCTCAGGGAGGGAAGCGGGAGACGGTACTGCCCCTCAGCTCAGCATCGTGGAGTGGAGCAGAGCTCTCCAACTGCCCAGCAAGCAAGTCTAGGCTCTGGGGGCAGCTGGCCCTGCTTCTGGAAGATTCTGACAGATGGATGAGCCCTAGCCCCCATCTCACCTCCAAATGCCCGCAGAGACCAGAAAGCTACACTGGGAGAGGAGAAGCACCTGAGCCAAAGCCAGGCTCAGGATCGGCAGACCCGGGTTCCAGTCGAGACCCTGCCACCACCTCACTAGGTGCTTTGAACAAGCCCTGGCCTTTCTCTGGCCTCAGTTTCCTCTTCCTCAGAGGCATAACAAGAGCCTTTCCAGTTCTGATGTCTGACTGGTGAGCCCTGCTGATGAACAAAGCCGGGGCTCTGCAACACTCACCATCTCTGCCCATGCCAACAAGCACAATGTCTGGGCCAGAGAAGTCTTCACGCCGAGCAAGACTGCACGAGGCGGCACGGGGCAGCATGAAGAGTCCTGGCTGCCAACCAGGGTGCTGGCTTCTGTCCCAGCTCTAAACCTGAACTCCTCTGTGATCTCTGGCAAATCATGGTACTGCCCTGAACCCCACTTCCTGCCTCTCTAGCAACAACACAGTGGCACAGGGTGGCTGTGAGAAAAGGAGGTAAAAAAGGCAAATAAACTCCCAGGGAGCTGTGGTCATCACTGCCCAGCCTCAAAGTCAGGCCCTGGTGGGAGCAGGACCCACCCTGGTCGGGCGGCATGTCTGTGCCAGAGGCAGCTTCTCTTGGGGGCCCTGGCAGCCAGCTCCCTGGGAGACTAAAGCAGAGGGATTGGTCCTGGCTCCAAGCAGGGCTGGGCCAGGGGAGGTGGTCCAGGTGTGGGCTGGGAGCGAGCTGGCTGGGAGGGAGACGCTGGAAGAACAAACAGGGGTGTCACACCCAGGTTCTGTCTCAAGTTTGAACTCAAATCAGGGAGGCGGGGAACCTGGTCCTGAGAACCCAGCAATCTGTTTCCTGGCTCTGCCACCTACTTGCAGGCACTCGCCCCTCTGAGTCTCTGTCTCCTCGTCTGAAAAGCAAGGTTCACCACCATGTCTACGTCAAAGAGCTGTTCTGAGGGTCCAAAGCAATGATACATCTTAAACAAGGCTGCCAGAGAAAGAGCTCAACGGAGGGCCCAGTCCCCACCCTGTGCCCCAGTCCCCACCCTGTGCCCCAGTCCCAGGCTGGAGAGGGCCTGCTGGCACCAGAGCACAGCCACCCAGGAGACGGGGCTACGTTCTGGGGCAGCCCCTCTGAAGCAGAGCTGGGTGCCCTGTCCCTGTCAGCATCAATTTCAGGCTGAGCCTGGCTGGCAGGAGTTTCTGGAGGTGCCGAGGGGAGGCTGAAGAGAGGTAGAAGCCCTCTAGAGCCCCAACTGGGTCCACTTCTTATCCCCTACAAAACTTGTAGAACGTCCTGCCAGGGTACCTGAACACAGATCTGGGGCCCTAGGGATGTGGCTGGGCTGTGCAGGCCCAGGCTCCCTGGACCCTCAGCAGCTGTATCACTGAGGCAGGCTGCTGGGGTGGGGAGGCCAGAGGTCCTCCCTAAGAAGATGCCCGAGGATCCATATGGGGTCTGCCCTGAAAGTGTCCACATGCTTCTCCTGAAAATACCCCAGCTGGCTGATCGTCAGCAAGGAGGGGGACACAGAGGGCGTGCGGGTGGGCCTCTCCCAGCCTCTTCTCCCTGTTCCACCAGGGACAGTGTGCTGCCCCAGGCTTCCAGGAGCCAGGAGACACACGGAGTGGATGGGAGAGCCAAGCATGCTCAGAGGAAGCTGCCCTTTAGAGGACACTGCAGAGATGAGGACACGGCCAGCTGCAGGCCTCGGTCCTGGTGCCAGGAAGGCCCGGGGCTCCAGAAACAGCAAAGTGACATCGGGCCTCTCCTGGGGAAGAAGAGGGGCAGCAAAAAAGCTACGGGAGGTCAGAAGAGGCAGGGGCCCTTCCCAGACCATTTCAATTTGACTCCTCCACTTCACAGATGCCAAGAAGGAAGCCCAGAGACGGGTAGGGACTTGGCCAAGGTCACACTGTAAAGTGATGGAAGTGCCAGGATTCATACCCAGGACTCAACATCCCAAAGCCAGTCCTCACTGGGAACACGGTACCACCCCTCACACAACTCCCACCTTTTTGGTTTTTTTAATTACCCTTTCCCAGTGCTCCCTTGTGATGCTTTGTCCACATTAACTGCCTGATCCTCCTGAAAGTTCTCTACACAGGTACTGCCATCCTCCTTCTGCAAAGGAAACGGAGGCAGAGAGAGGTGAAGGGACCTAACCCAGGCCCCCAGAGCTAGTTTTTTCTGACTCCTGAGCCACGGCTCAACCAGGCTGCCTCCATCTCTGAGCCCTGGCTTTCTGTCCCGCTGTGCTGGGAGCAGAAGCTTCAGTTCACAGCCAGCTCTGTCACTCCTTTGTTGTGTGACCTTAGGGGTGAGCCACCGACCCACTCTAGACCTCTGGTTCCCTCCAGGACCCCTGGCGGCACCCACGTGCCCTTGTTCTGCATCTGCTCTGCTTGTAGGAGAACCAGGAGCTGTCTGGTACCCTAGTGAAGAGGAATGGGACCCTTGCAGAGGCACCTCCAGTCCTGGGATGGGCCTGTGCATGCTGCCTCGGAGGAGGGGTGCACTGCAGCCCTCCAGCTGCCACCAGAACAGGAAGGGAGACTCACATCAAGCCCTGTGCGTTCTCATTTTGTCTCAGCCATACCTGAGACAGGCACTGTTCCCATTTTTTTGGAGGAGAAACTGAGGCTCAGAGCCTAAAGAACTTGCCCAGGCGGCACACAGCCAGCCAGCAAGACAACTGGCATTTGATTCCAGGATTGCCGGATCCCGGAGGCCAAGCTCTGCTCTCAAGCCAGGCTGCTGGATAGGAAAGGACGCGTAACAGCTTCCTGCTGTCATTCTGGTCCTCAGGGCACAGGTTGTGCACATCCTCAGATGTGGCTGGCTGGAGGCTGGGAGTTCTTTGGTGAGGAGCCAGGCACAGAGGGGCAAGGGCCCAGGCAGACTGAGAGCCTGCTGATCTGTCTACTTGCAGCCGGCCCGTCCCATAGAAGGCAGCGCACTGTGCCCAGGAAGGCGTAGAGAAAAGATCCACAAGCATCTGCTTCCCCCTGGGCAGGACCAATCGGATGACCCTTCATATGGGACGTAAGTGGGGGTTCCTGGGGCCGCAGGAGCTGGGGGAGCAGCCCCTGCAGGGCTGGCGACAAAAGGCCTGGAACTCCGGGTGAAGCCTTGGTTTTCTAACCAGCTCAGTGGCCCAGCTTCCCCAGGAGTTGGGGATGTTCATGATGACAGCCTCACTGAGGGCTCCTTAGCCTTCACAACTATGCAGTAAGGGAGGCCCTGTCATACCCGTTCGCAGATGTGGAACCTGAGGCTCAGAGAGGCTAGGTTACTTGCCCAAGGTCTCCTCGCTGGTGAGTGGCAGGGCCAAACAGGACTCCAGCCCAGGAGGCTGACTCTGGAGCTGACGGTGGCTCATCCTCCAGGGTGGCTCTCAGCCGTGTTCCTCATCTGAGCCACAGAGAAAACGATCTGGATACTGTTTTCTCAATTCTCTGAAGGATGGACCTCACTGGAACCATCCCTGCTGCTGCTGCTGCTGCTAAGTCACTTCAGTCGTGTCCGACTCTGTGTGACCCCATAGATGGCAGCCCACCAGGCTCCTCTGTCCCTGGGATTCTCCAGGCAAGAATACTAGAGTGGGTTGCCATTTCCTTCTCCAGGAACCATCTCAGAATGTTCCAAGGAGCAGGCTGGGGGCCTAGGAATGGAATAACTATTGTTGTTACCAGTGGAAAGGAAAGAAAACTGTCCCTGAACACCAGGGCCCACACTGCCCTAACTAAGGGCCTTGGGTTTGCTCCTCTGTGAAGGGAAAGGACCAGGGAACTTCAAGGGCTCTTTCACCCTGGCTTCCTACACTTCAAAGTCACTCAGTTCCTCCACTTTCTGGTGCGTGTGACCCTGGGTAAGTAGTTAACCTCTCCAGACTGCAGGGTCCTCCTTTACAAATGGGGACACCTCCACCTGCCTCACAGGGTCAGGAGAGGCCCACCAAGTTGAAGAAGGCAGAGAGGGCCTGGAGGGTAAGGCTCGAGCACCAGATGGAGGCACCTCCTACTCTTTGGGCCGGACTCCTGTGACATCAGCAGTCACTGCCACTAGAACACGTGTCACTCCATGAGCTCGCCCTGAAGGCAGATACCAGGGCTCAGAGGCTGTCCCCAAGCTCCACCCTGGACCAACAGGGCACTCCCAAGGAAGGGCCTGCCCGGCTCCCTGATATCACTGCCTGGGGTGCTTTCATAATGAGCTGCGTCTCCTAGACAGGCAGGAGCCAGAGCACAGGAGTCACTTCCGCCACTGTGTGCCTGGTACCGCAGGCAGTAACACCAAGCAAAGTGGGGCCCACCTGGGCCGGTATCTTATCACACTAAATGCTCCCTGGGAAGGAGCCGGGTGGTGAGGCAGAGGCCCAGCCCACGCTGGTCAGGCCTTTGCTTCCAGATTCTTGACCTCAGCCTAGGCTGTAATCTCCCCGGCCTGGGAGACCTCCCTCTCCTCTCCTGCAGAAGCTGTGAGGGCGAAGGCTCAGGAGACCTGGACACTGAGCTACAAGCAGACTACTCAGATCCAGGCCTTGTCTGTCTGAGAGGACAGGGGCAGGGGTGCTAGCTTGGCTTCTAAGGGGGAGGAAGCGAGCTCCAGGGGGCTGAGGGACTCACAGAGCCCCAGGTCTGCGGGTCCCAGGCCAGGGCTGCGTCTCTTTCCCATCCAAGGCTCCTCTGCCCCCCACCCTCCTGCACCTCTGCACTCTTGAACCAGGGAAGGGTGGGGAACCAGTCCCCTGCCTGGAATTCCCAGCGCCCAGTGGCCTCAGCCAGGAACCAGGGGAGAGACTGAGCCTGGGAAATTTTCTAGAGCACCCTTCCTCCCCAGCAGGGAGTCCCCACAGATAGGAAGCGGACTAATGAGAACCGAGCTCGGGTCCAGAGAGAGCGGAATGGGGGAGGGGCCCCCTGGGACGCTGTAGCTCCAACACCTCCCCCTGTTCGGTCTGGCTCCATCACTTGCTGGCTCTGTGACCTTCCCCAGGCCTCTCTTTCCTCAGCGTGTAGGTCGATGGGCTGAGTTAGCTTCTCAGAGGCCTCCTCTAACTCTGACAGCCCCTGATTTTACCTAATAACCAGCACACATGCATCACTTTCCATTTTGCTTTGTATTTTCCCCATACTTGGTCTCATGTAAACATCATGACATCCTTCTGAGGCAAGTATGGGTTCTCCTAAGTCAAAGATAGGAAAAAAAACAAAAACAAAGCTCAAGGCACTTATGCCCAAGAACATACTCAGATAGGGCACAACTGAGCCAGACCTTGCACCCTGGGCTCCACATGGAGGAAAGCTGAGGGCAGTCGGGCCAGGCTAGGGTGGAAGGCCCGAGAGACCAGTTCAAGAGTTCACCTAGCCTGTCTCTCTTGAAACTGCTCCTCTGAGGCAGATAAGGGGACTCTTAAAAGATCAGATTTAATGATAAAAGTGAAGTCACAAAATATCATGGACCGCATGATTATTATTGTGAAACTATTTTTATTAAAAAGAATATCACGCAACTGTAGGGAAAAGTCCAGGCAGACACACTGAACTGTGAAGAGTGATCAGTTCTAAGAGGGGGTGTGGGGGCGTGGCTCTGAGGAGCTGGGGGGGTGGGGAGAGGTGGAGTGAAAAGGATATGACCTGCGTATTTTTCTTTAAATACTCATGTAGTGTTTGTTGGTTTGTTTTTGTTATTTTCCTTTTTACAAACAACAACAAAAGTCTGGGCAGAATTTTCTGAGCACCAGCTCTAAGTCAAAACTCAGTATTAGCGGGACTTCCCTGGTGGTCCAAAGTGGGGGTGTGGGTTTGATCCACAGTTGGGGAACTAGACCCTGGATGCTGCATGGTGCAGCCAAAAAAAAATTTGTTTTTGAAATAAATGACTTTTAAAAAAATCTCAGTATTAAACATGTTACTGTAATTGCTTACCTCAATTTTCACAGAGACCCTATGGCGTATAAGAATATTCATAGCAGCTTTATTCATAATTGTCAAAAAAGGGAAGCAACCCAAATGCCCATTAACAGGACAATGAATCAACTGTGGCTTACTCACACAAGGCAATACCACACACAGCTACAGAAAGAAGAAACTGCTGGGACAGGCAAAGATCAAGGGGAACCTCCAGGAAACACTGAGAAAAAGAAGCCAGATACAAAGAGCACCTGTGTCTGACTGTAGGTATATGGAGTTGAAGAACAGGTTCAACCAAGTGACAATGACGCAAGTCAAAATGGTGGCTCTCTTGGGGGCATGTGGGGGTACAAACTGGGGAAGGCAGAGGGGACTTGGGGGCGTGTTCACAGATGTCCTCTATCTCCATCTGGGTGCAAATATTTGTAAATAATCAGCAAACCACATGTATCCGTTAAGATCAGTGTAATCTACTGTATGTATGTATGTAGGTGTGTGCGTGCTCAGTCGCTCAGTTGTGTCCAACTCTTTGCACCCCTGGGCTGCAGCCTGCCAGGCTCCTCTGTCCATGGGGATTCTTCAGGCAAGAATACTGGAGTGGGTTGCCACGCCCTCCTCCAGGGGATCTTCCCGACCCAGAGATCGAACCAGTATCTCCCGCATCTCCTGCACTACAGGCAGATTCTTTACCCCTGAGCTACCAGGGAAGCCCCATGGATGTATATTACTCCTCCATTAGATAAACGGAGGGGGAAAAGGTTTTTTAAAAAACACAGGTGAGAATTATTTCCAGAAAAAAATAATGCTCACAGGTCACACAGGTACTTAGCCCAAGGCTATACAGCTCGAAGTGAATAGAGCTGAGGTTCAAAACCAGGTCTGTTAGATTCTGGGCTAACAGAACCCTGACTGCCCAAAGGATGCCCTGAATCTCCCCAAGCCCCTGTGTCTCTCTGCAGAAGCAGCCGTGCCCCTGGGTTCAAGATTGGCCTGCTTCTCGCTATTAACCAGCAGTCACTGTAGTTCAGTCACCTGTTCACACCAAGTGGGTGAAGCCTGGCTCCCCGGAAGGCTCAGCACACTGAGGGCTGCAGTTTAACCCGCGAGGCCAAAAGGGAGCAGAGGCCAGGCCCACAACTAAAGTATTGGGCCTACTGGGAGCTGGGATGGCTGGAGTGCTCCGGGCAGGGAGAGGGAGCCCTGCATACACCCACCCACCTGCCATAATAGGCCCTGTGCCACAGTGATGGAATTTCAAATGTGGAAGGGCAGCTAAGCAGCAGAGGTGGGCTTGGGATTAGCACAGACCCCCGGCTCAGTGCTTCAGCCGCTGGGCTTTGCTGCCTCACATTCTCTCATTAGGACCCCGTACTCAGTGCTAAGTCGCTTCAGTCATGTCCAACTCTGCAACTGTATGGAATGTAGCCCGCCAGGCTCCTCCATCTATGGGATTTCCTAGGCAAGAACACTGGAGTGGGTTGCCATTTCCTTCTCCAGGGGATTTCCCAACCCAGGGATTGAACCTGCACCTCCTATGTCTCCTGCACTTACAGATGGGTTCTTTACCACTAGCACCACCTAGGAAGCCCATTAGGTCCCCAGCTCCTGTTGACTCAGAAAAGCCAGACCCTGCCAGTTGATCTCACCTTCTTCCCCACCAGAGACCAGGGGCAGAGGAGCTTTGAGGAACCTGGATTCCCCACAGCCACCACCCTATGCTTTAAATTTCCAGCCTGCCCAGGCTCCCCCACCCCCTCCAAAGGGAGCCACCTCCTGCTGCTTGGCACCGATCCCCTCTCCTGCGACATCCTTTCTGCTCTCCCCCCAACTCCTACACAGTCCTTGTCCCAAACCATTTCCTGCAGCTTCCCATCTGATCAGTTTCTTAGGAAGGATAATTATCCATAGAAGGAGGAGGCGGAACATTCCCAGAGCCAAGAACCTGGGGGAAAACTTCACCAAGTTCATTCTCCACCCGCCAGGAGGGCCTCCGTCCTAAACACAGGCCATTTGGTCACAGTCACGCCTCCTTCCCAAACCTCCGCAAGTTGCCGCCACTATACTACCGTCCTCACTGCTCGGCCGTGGATCAGAGGCCTTTCCATTGTGGCCCGACTCCGGTTGGGGCCCCACCACCACTCCGTTCTAAGTGACAGCACCAGAACCAAGCCCGTCTGCCACCAGGGCCCACGCTGCATTGTGCTGCCTGCTGGTGTCACTTCGGTCTGCCTTGTATTTAAGCTGTTTACAGGTCTATCTCCCACACAGAACTGTCAGCCGCCCCCCACACAGCCCTGCAGATGCGTACGTAGTAGGTGCTCAGAGGCGAGTAGAGGAGAAGGTGGGATGCCGCGGGCAGTGGGCTCACCCCTGCAGAAGGAACAGAGGATTGCCCCAGATGGAACCCAGCAGGAGAGAAGGCCCACTCCCACCACCGCGGAAGAGCTCCAGACCAGGGCTTAAGACCTGAACTAACCCAGCTCTGCCACCGCCCCCTGTGGCCTGTGGGCAAGCCATTTCCTCTCTGGCCTTCTGCTTCCTCCTCTGTGACATAGGGGGCTGGGCCTGACACCGATGAGCCCTCACTGCTGGGTGCTCCCCACAGCACTGTCACCGAACCTCCCAACACCGCCCATCAGTCACAGCACAGCTGGGAGAACAGGAGCCAGGATTTGAGTCCAGGCCTCTTAATCCCCATCGCCCTTATCTTTTTCCATTACACCTCCTGAACACCTAATTCGGTCTCTAGGATCCCTCTCAACAATCGAGTCTAATTATCTGATTCCAGGCCAGCCCTTTCTGGCCCCGATAACTCCCCAGGCCACGTGGGCCCAGGGTTCAGCCAGAACCAGGCATGTCAGGGTCCTGGGGCTCAGCAGTGCCACACCTCACACATGACAGGTCTGGTGATATCCTGCCTGGGCGGTGGGGGTGCAGGGCTGGGCCAGGAGTCCAGCAGAGCCTGGCACCTTACTTGGCCCCTCCCCACCCCATGTGCTCTCACCCTCCTCCCACTCCCGGTCCGCTCCTCTCTGAACAGGGCTCTCCCTCCCGCTCCTGGCCTGGCCAGAGGGGACTGTTCTCACACTCTGCTCCTGTTCTCGCAGACCTGGCAGAATAGCCCTGGGCCAGGGTCCTGCTTTGCTCGGCTCGCTGTGGCCAGCCCAGCCGGGCCAGCTCTGGGAGCCATCTCTGACCCCTAGGGTGCTCGCCCCATCCCTCCCCGGGTCAGACCAGTGGTCTGCGTGTCCCGGCCCAGCTCAGCAGCAGCACACCCAGAACCCGATCCAATGCCTAACACAAGGCCCATGGGCCGAGCAGGGTCTGGCTCCCGCCTTCCTCTCTGTCCTCACACCACCCCTTCCCTCTTACTCCACCCCAGGTTCCTCAAACATGCTCTCTTCAGGGGCCCTGATCTTTGAAAGGCAGGCTCCTTCTTGTCATGTGCTCAGCTCAAAAGCCAGCTCCCTAGAGAGGGCTTCGCTGACCATCCAAAGCAGCACGTCTTTCTCCTATCTATTTTGTTCAGGCCACTTATCGCTGCCTGACATTGTGTCCACTGCCCAACACCCCGCGCTGGCCTGCAAGCCCCCTGACATCAGGAGCCGCCTCATTTTGCTCCCAGCTGTGACCTCAGCACCCAGAAGCGTGTGGGCCAGGGTGGGGGGTAGTGAGGGGTGCTACATGTTAGACTAGGTGGCCAGGAAGGCCTATCTGAAGAGATGACATCTGATGTAGAGCCTGAATGAGGCAGCCAGCCTGTGGCCATCTCCAAGCAGTCTTCCAGGCGGGGGAAAGCAAGAGCCGCAGCCCCACGGAGAAAGAGGTCTGGTAAGGAAGGCTTGGTTGGTTTTGAGGAACCCAAGAAGCTTGGCGTGAGTGAAGCAGGGGAAAGAGCAGCAGGGAGTGAGGGAGAGAGGGGTATATGGGCCACACCTCTCCTGCGTTTTATCCCAAGTTCATCAGGAAGAAATTGAAATATTTTAAACACAGGAACTGGAGGAGGAAATGGCAACCCACTCCAGTATTCTTGCCTGGCAAAATCCCATGGACAGAGGAGCCTGGCAGGCTACAGTCTATGGGCTCGCAAAGAGTCGGACAGGACTGAGCACTTGTCAGCAAACGCAGGAACACCACGTTGCAGGTTACGTTTCTAAATGAACCGCACCAGCTGCTCTGTGGAGGGCTGATTACAGGCGGAGGAGAGTGGGCCAGGAGACTGCTGGAGTGACCGGGTTAGAGATGCTCATCGTGGCTTAGACAGAGGTGGAAATGCAAGGAAGGAGCTCCATTCGACCCATGGAGCCGTCTGTCCTACCAGCTGGAGAGGCCTGTGAGTCGGCAGCCCCCTGGCTAGAGTTCTAGATGCTTGGAATCTAGCCCAGCCCACCTACCAAATCTCATTTCTCAGCGACCCCCAGCCCAGACTTTCCCCCAGCTGACTGGGCCTCCTCTCAGCTGCCTACCCATGCCCGCAGCACGTGCTGCGACCCTCACCTGACCTGCCACTCCCTACTACCACCACGTGAGGGTCTGGTGGAGACACCAGCACAAAGGCCCCTGCTCATTCCAGACTCATTTCTCCCCTCCCTGAAGTCCTTCTGGGCTTCAGGCAGTGGCACAGCTATCATAGGGGCTTCCCTCATAGCTCAGTTGGTAAAGAATCTGCCTGCAACACAGGAGACCTGTGTTTGATCCCTGGGTTGGGAAGATCGCCTGGAGAAGGAAACGGCAACCCACTCCAGTATTCTTGGCTGGAGAATCCCATGGACAGAGGAGCCTGCCAGGATATAGTCAATGGGGTCGCAAGAGTTGAACATGAGTTAGTGACTAAACCACCACCACCACGGCAGCTATCAGGGAGCACGTCATTATTCCCTTTTTCACCTTCCCGAGACAGCTGTAAGTTGGATAAAGGCAGATACCAGACTCGCACCCTTTGGGGCTGTGGGGACACTCGACCATGACAAGCTGCGTGGAGCCCTCAGCACAAGGCCAGGCACCAGGAGGTCTCACTCAAGGGCAACTCCCCGCTGACCGTCTGTGTCTGAGGACGCCCATCCCTGGTGCTCACTACTCTGCAGGGAGGCTTGGCTTCTCTGCCCAGCCAGGCAGGTGGATGAAGCATATTTGGGGGTGATGTGGAGGGGATGAAGGATGTGCCATGGGTTTCAAAAGCACAAGTCGATGACTCTGCATCATCTATGCTCTGATTACCCACATCTCGCCTTACCCAGCACGCCCTCCACATGAGATGAGCAAACTCCTGCTTAACTGTCAAGCTCCAAGAAGCCTTCCTGATCCATTGCCCGCCACCCAACTTTTCCCATGCACCCACAGTTCTGAGGGTCCCTGCTGTTGGCACTTCACAGCAGATGGCAAGTGCCTGTTTACACACTGGCCTCTCCCATGAGGCTGGGAATATATTTACTCATCTTTCCATCTTTAGCAAAGCATTTATCAGGCATGAATCAGTGTTAACTGAGTGTATCTTTCCCCATTCCCAGTTCAGTTCAGTTCAGTCGCTCAGTTGTGTCTGACTCTTCGTGACTCCATGGACTGTAGCACACCAGGCTTCCCTGTCCATCACCAGCTCCCGCAGTTTACTCAAACTCATGTCCATTGAGTCGGTGATGCCATACAACCATCTCATCCTCTGCCATCCCCTTCTCCTCCCGCCTTCAACCTTTCCCAGCATCAGGGTCTTTTCAAATGAGTCAGTTCTTCGCATCAGGTGGCCAAAGTACTGGAATCTCAGCTTCAACATCAGTCCTTCCAATGAACATTCAGGACTGATCTCCTTTAGGATGGACTGGTTCCCAACTGATGACCAAACTCAGACACTTCAGCTCATGGTCTCATTCTATGCTCATCCCAGTCACGGTGACAGTCAGCCCTACCCCAACATCCTCCAGCCCCCTTACCTAAAATCATCCTCCATTGCTAGACTTCACCCTCTCCTCTTCTTTTAAAACAATTTCTTTTCTTTTTTTTTTTTTCGGTCACACTTTGTAGCTTGTGGGATCTTAGTTCCCTGCCAGGAATTGAATTCACACCCTCAGCCGTGAGAGCACAGAGTCTTAACCCCTGGACCACCAGGGGATTCCCCTCCTCTTCCTTTAATGCTACAGGACGGTGGTAACTCTCATTTCTGAGCGCTTATGATGTGCTCGGGGCTTTACAGACATTATCCCATTTGCTTGTGGAGATTGAGGCTCAGACAAGGTGATGCAGTTATGAGGTGGCAGAACCTTCTGCCCTTAACATTGGCACAGATCACCTGGCATCTCATCAGAGCTGGGTCTATTTTAAAAATCATCATCTGTTCTGCAAAATTTAGTGCTTTTATGGCTACATATCAAATTGTCATACAAAATCTCGCTTTGCTCATTAAATGCTTTAAGTGATAAGTCTTGCTACTCCAGTGAGGTGGGGAAAGGACTGTTATGTAGGAGATACAGCACAGGACTTGGAATGGGAAGCCCTGTGTCTGGCTTCAATTGTGCCGCAGTCAGGCTATGTGATTCTAGGCAAGTCACCCAAGCACTCTGGACCTCAGTTTTCTTGTTTGTATAAAGGAGAATGACAGTATCTCTCCAAAACGTTTTCTGATGCATGCTCGAAAGTGCTCCACCCACTTCATTGAAATAATAAATTTTATTTATCCGCAGCCACCTCACCCCTGCATTTAGCACAGCACTGGATGGCCAGCAGGGATCAGGAAGTCTTGCTGAGTGATTTTCAGTTGCTGGAGATTCAGGAGTCACAGAAAACAAGCCACTATTTCTCCTCCTCCTGATCTCAGAAGGACTCCTAAGTGCCACCACTGATGATTATGTTCAGAATGTGTCAAACTCTGTGCCACACATCTTACAAGGGCACTCTCCCTGAATCCTCCTGACACCCCTGCCAGGCATTACCCCATGTTTGCATGCATGCATGCTAAGTTGTATCTGACTCTTTGTGACCCCATGGGCGGTAGCCTGCCAGGCTCTTCTGTCCATGGGATTCTCCAGGCAAGAATACTGGAGTGGGTTGCCATTTTTTCCTGTAGGGCATCTTCCTGACCTAGGGATCAAACCTGCATCTCTTACATCTCCTGCACTGACAGGCAGGTTCTTTAACCACTCATGCTGCCTGGGAAGATCCCCATGTCAGGGATCATCAGATTGAGACTCAAACAGGGAAAGTGACTTGCCCAAGTCACTACAGATTTGAGCTAAGATTTGAACCCAGGTCTGTCAAGTTGCATCCAAGTACTGCATTTCGGACTCTTTTGTTGATCATGATGGCTACTCCATTTCTTCTAAGGGATTCCTGTCCACAGTAGTAGATATAATGGCCATCTGAGTTAAATTCACCCATTCCAGTCCATCTTAGTTCGCTGATTCCTAGAATGTCGACGTTTACTCTTGCCATCTCCTGTTTGACCACTTCCAATTTGCCTTGATTCATGGACCTAACATTCCAGGTTCCTATGCAATATTGCTCTTTACAGCATCGGACATTGCTTCTATCACCAGTCACATCGACAGCTGGGTATAGTTTTTGCTTTGGCTCCATCCCATCATTCTTTCTGGAGTTATTTCTCCACTGATCTCCAGTAGCATATTGGGCACCTACCGACCTAGGGAGTTCATCTTTCAGTGTCCTATCTTTTCACCTTTTCATACTGTTCAAGAATGATCTCTGTTCATTTCCAAGGCAAACCATTCAATATCACGGTAATCCAAGTCTATGCCCCGACCAGTAACGCTGAAGAAGCTGAACTTGAAGGGTTCTATGAAGACCTACAAGACCTTTTAGAACTAACACCCAAAAAAGATGTCCTTTCCATTATAGGGGACTGGAATGCAAAAGTAGGAAATCAGGAAACACCTGGTGTAACAGGCAAATTTGGCCTTGGAGTACAGAATGAAGCAGGGCAAAAGCTAATAGAGTTTTGCCAAGAGAACGCACTGGTCATAGCAAACACCCTCTTCCAACAACACAAGAGAAGACTCTACACATGGACCTCACCAGATGGTCAACACCGAAATCAGATTGATTATATTCTTTGCAGCCAAAGATGGAGAAGCTCTATGCAGTCAGCAAAAACAAGACTGGGAGCAAACTGTGGCTCAGATCATGAACTCCTTATTGCCAAATTCAGACTTAAATTGAAAAAAGTAGGGAAAACCACTAGACCATTTAGGTATGGTCAAATCCCTTATGATTATACAGTGGAAGTGACAAATAGATTTAAGGGACTAGATCTGATAGACAGAGTGCCTGATGAACTATGGACAGAGGTTCGTGACATTGTACAGGAGACAGGGATCAAGACCATCCCCATGGAAAAGAAATGCAAAAAAGCAAAATGGCTATCTGAGGAGGTCTTACAAATAGCTGGGAAAAGAAGAGAAGCAAAAAGCAAAGGAGAAAAGGAAAGATATTCCCATCTGAATGCAGAGTTCCAAAGAATAGCAAGGAGAGATAAGAAAGCCTTCCTCAGCGATCAGTGCAAAGAAATAGAGGAAAACAACAGATTGGGAAAGACTAGAGATCTCTTCAAGAAAATTAGAGATACCAAGGGAACATTTCATGCAAAGATGGGCTCAATAAAGGACAGAAATGGTATGGACCTAACAGAAGCAGAAGATATGTAGAAGAGGTGGCAAGAATACACAGAAGAACTGTACAAAAAAGATCTTCATGACTCAGATAATCACAATGGTGTGATCACTCACCTAGAGCCAGACATCTTGGAATGTGAAGTCAAGTGGGCCTTAGAAAGCATCACTACGAACAAAGCTAGTGGAGGTGATGGAATTCCAGTCGAGCTATTTCAAATCCTCAAAGGTGATGCTGTGAAAGTGCTGCACTCGATATGCCAGCAAATCTGGAAAACTCAGCAGTGGCCACAGGACTGGAAAAGGTCAGTTTTCATTCCAATCCCAAAGAAAGGCAATGCCAAAGAATGCTCAAACTACCGCACAGTTGCACTCATCTCACACGCTAGTAAAGTAATGCTCAAAATTCCCCAAGCCAGGCTTCAGCAATATGTGAACCGTGAACTTCCAGATGTTCAAGCTGGTTTTAGAAAAGGCAGAGGAACCAGAGATCAAATTGCCAACATCCGCTGGATCATCGAAAAAGCAAGAGAGTTCCAGAAAAACATCTATTTCTGCTTTATTGACTATGCCAAAGCCTTTGACTGTGTGGATCACAATAAACTGTGGAAAATTCTGAAAGAGATGGGAATATCAGACCATCTGACCAGTCTCTTGAGAAACCTGTATGCAGGTCAGGAAGCAACAGTTAGAACTGGACATGGAACAACAGACTGGTTCCAAATAGGAAAAGGAGTACGTCAAGGCTGTATATTGTCACCCTGCTTATTTAACTTATATGCAGAGTACATCATGAGAAATGCTGGGCTGGAGGAAGCACAAGCTGGAATCAAGATTGCCGGGAGAAATATCAATAAACTCAGATATGCAGATGACACCACCCTTATGGCAGAAAGTGAAGAAGAACTAAAGAGCCTCTTGATGAAAGTGAAAGAGGAGAGTGAAAAAGTTGGCTTAAAGCTCAACGTTCAGAAAACTAAGATCATGGCATCTGGTCCCATCACCTCATGGCAAATAGATGGGGAAACAGTATCAGACTTTATTTTGGGGGGCTCCAAAATCACTGCAGATGTTGATTGCAGCCATGAAATTAAAAGACGCTTACTCCTTGGAAGGAAGGTTATGACCAACCTAGATAGCATATTGAAAAGCAGAGACATTACTTTGCCAACAAAGTTCCATCTAGTCAAGGTTATGGTTTTTCCAGTGGTCATGTATGGATATGAGAGTTGGACGGTGAAGAAAGCTGAGCGCCATAGAATTGATGCTTTTGAACTGTGGTGTTGGAGAAGACTGTTGAGAGTCCCTTGGACTACGAGGAGATCCAACCAGTCCATCCTAAAGGAGATCAGTCCTGGGTGTTCATTGGAAGGACTGATGTTGAAGCTGAAACTCCAATACTTTGGCCACCTCATGCGAAGAGTTGACTCATTGGAAAAGACCCTAATGCTGGGAAGGATTGGGGGCAGGAGGAGAAGGGGATGACAGAGGATGAGATGGTTGGATGGCATGACTGACTCAATGGATATGGGTTTGGGCAAACTCCGGGAGTTGGTGATGGACAGGGAGGCGTGGAGTGCTGCAATTCATGGGGTCGCAAAGAGTCGGACACGACTGAGCGACTGAATTGAACTGAACTGTCAAGTTGCAAAGCCTCTGTTCCTAACCACCATGTTTCCTGAGGAAACTGCTCTGGGCTACTCTCTGCAATCCGAAAGTCCTGCCCCAAGTCGAAGCTTTGGGCTGTTCCCAGTAAGCCCTGTTTCACTCAAGCGTCTCATCTAAATCCGACCTGTTCTTCAAGGCCTAGTTCACAAGTCATCTCCACGAAGCCTCCTTGGTCCTCCAAGGTAGAAAGGTCTTCCTTTTTTCTTTTTCTAATATTTATTTATTAATTTTGGTTGTTCAGCTCAGTTCAGTTGCTGAGTCGTGTCCAACTCTTTGCAATCCTACGGACTGCAGCACGCCAGGCTTCCCTGTCCATCACCAACTCCCGGAGCCTACTCAAACTCATGTCCATTGAGTCGGTTGTACCAGGTCTTAGTTTCGGCTTGTGGGATCTAGAGTCCTGACTAGGGATCGAAATCGGGCCCCCTGCATTGGGAGCATGGGGGTCTTAGCCACTGGACCACTGGGCAAGTCCCAGGAAGGTCCTTCTGCCTCCTCTCTACCCTCAAAGAATTCTATCTGCACCTCAACTTATACCCGCTTTCTATTTGCCTGACTCTTCTGCATCTACACTGAATTCCTCAGGTGAGTCCTTAAGAGAAGCAGTTCTTGTGCGTCTTTATTAGCTCCACCAGTCAGACAGGCCCAGAGGGTGTGGTACGGTGCCGGCTCCCCTCCCCCACTGAGCTGTACTCAGTCTTGGGCTGGGCTCAGTGGGGTGAGCTGGCCCTACCTCCATGCTGGCATCCTGCCTACCTGATATGACATCCAGATTCCTATAGGCCCTGGCCCAAGGAGATAAGATCCCATCCCCCTGGATTGATGGCAAAGATCCAATAAAAAGCAGAGCACTCAGGCTCATTGCTGGTTTGTAAAGGAGTCAAAGGCCCGAAGAATCCGATGGGTGAGAGCAGAAGCTTCTGGGTTGCACGGCTTGCACTTGGTTCTCCAGCAAGGACCTGTTTGGACAAAGCCAAATGGCTTCCTGGCCAGGAACAGCTCTTTTGATAGAAAGTCCAGTAGGAAGCTGCCGTTCCTTAGGCTTTTAGGGCCCACCAGAGAGCTACTAGGGAGTTGGTGATAGACAGAGAGGCCTAGCGTGCTGCAATTCATGGGGTCGCAAAGAGTCGGACACGACTGAGTGACTGAACTGAGAGAGCTACTGGGTTTCCCCCATGGCTCAGCAGTAAATAATCCACCTGCCAATGCAGGAGCTGTAGGAAACATGGGTTCGATCCCTGGGTCGGGAAGATCTCCTAGAGCAGGAGATGGCAACCAAACCACTCCAGTATTTTTGCCTGGAGAATCCCATGGACAGAGGAGCCTGGCAGGCTAAGTCCATAGGGTTGCAAAGAGTTGAACACAACTGAAGTGACTAAGCATGCATGCAGACAGCTGCCACTGCTCAGATACCAACATCCAGGCCAAAGACCATGGCCCTTCCTCTTGGTCCAGCTCTTACTGCCTAGAGACCCCTGGGTTAGTTAACAGAACAGGGAAAGCCCTCCCTCTGTCATTAATTCATGTGACACTGGGCACATCCTCTCTGCACCTTAATGGGGAGATGAGAGGACTGGGTCAAAACATCTCCAGTTCCCCTTTGGGCCCAGGGGCCACAGGCTGTGATTAGGTTCTTTCTACCTCTAATATCCTACAGGTAGAATAATATTCTCTATTTTCACTCCCAGAAGCAGGGTCAGAGCAGGAGGTGGCGGTCCTCAATCCAAGAAACAGCAGAAGCCAATCGAGACTGCCTAGTATGATGCCTTCAAAGCTTATCCCCTTCAGAGGCAAGGCCTTGTTTCTACTGCCTCCAAGGTAGCTGTTTCACCTAACAGAGTCTCAGAGGACTGTCTGGGCCTTGGCCACTTTAAACAGAAAAATGGCAGAAGGCCTGAGTGACCTCCCAGGGTATAAGCAGTGCTCACCCTGGAAACCCAGCAGACCAGGGGGCAGAATGAACCTAGTACCTTGCCAGCCTACACTGGGCAAGGGGGCCTCTCTTGTCTGCTTTGATCCCCAATCCAAAAAAGTTTTTCTCTACTTTACAGAGTCATTTTCCCTCTCTTCTCCCAGGACACAGCTTGCTTATTCTAACGGGGTTCATTCCCCGTGCCTAGAAGGAGTTCTGCAGTTCCCCAGGCAAACCCCACTGAGGACAGAATTAACTACCACTTCTGGTGGCTCAGACGGTAAGGAATCTGCCTGCAATGCAGGAGACCTGGGTTTGATCCCTGGGTCAGGAAGATCCACTGGAGAAGGAAATGGTTACCCATTCCAGTATTCTTGCCTGGAGAATTCCATGGACAGAGAAGCCTGGCGGGCTACAATCCATGGAGTCGCAAAGAGTCAGATGCGACTGAGCAACTAACACACACTCATCCAAGGAAAGTCCTTTACCTGTTTTCAGAGTCCCACGGGACAAAGGGTCAAAGCTCTTAACATTTTTGGCAGGGGCAGGGGTGAAGGGAATAGATCCTGTTGCTATCTGTGACTACTATGGGCTTTCTTCCTATGACAAAAACACACAAATATTTGTAGACTATTTTGGGGGGTACCATGGGCCCCTCAAACTCTGTCAAGGACTCAGAAAGACTCTTAGAAACCTAGATCCTAGAAGAAAAGCAGGTCACCCAGTCCCTTCTCTCACCTAAGCCAGGATCCCTTCTAACAGCAAGCCTCCCACCACTGTCAAGTGATGTTCCTCTTCTTCATCTAGCCCACTGCTCAAGATCACCTCCTCCAGGGAGCCTTCCCTCATCTCTTCTCCTCCTCTCAGAGCCCCCCAGCATCTCAGCCAGAGCCATACAAGTTCCCACCTGTACTTTCTTCCCAAGCAAGAGAGCTGGCTCTCTGCGGACCCACTTATTTAACCCCATAACCCAGAACCAGAGTTGGAGATGACCATGATCATGAATATGAGAACTCTGTGCTTTGAAGCCAGGGTTCATGACAGCAGTGGACCATTCTCCAAAACAATGGGGCTGTGGAAATCTCCCTCCAAGAGCCTGTCTGCCCAGGCCTCATAAGAGCAGAAGCTCCCCTGGGATGACTGCCTTTCCTACTGGAATGTCCCAGAGAGCCTTTCAGCAACTGAAACCAGCAGACAGGGAAACCAAGACCCAGGGAAGCAAAATGACACGCCACAGATCAATATTCATAGAAAGAGGCGGAGCTAGGACTAGACCCAGTCCCTGATTCCAAGCCTAGAGCTCTTTTCCTTACACAAGTGGCTTTATCAAAACTAAATCTGGGGGCTTCCCTGGTGGCTCAGTGGTAAAGAATCCGCCTGCCAATGCAGGAGACGTGGGTTTGATCTCTGGTCTGGGAAGATCCCACCTGCCACGGAGCAACTAAGCCCATGAGCCTAGTCTCTAGAGCCCAGGAATCCAACTACTGAGCCCACATGACACAACTACTGGAGTCTGCCTGCTCTAGAGCCTGTGCTCTGCACAACAAGAAAAGCCACAGCAACGTGAAGCCTGTGCACTGCAACTGGAGAGTAGCCCCTACTTGCTGCAACTAGAGAAAATCCTGCACAGCAACGAAGACCCAGCACAGCCAAAAATAAATAACAAATTTTTAAAAATACACTTAAAAAAAAAAAAAGCTAAATTTGTCCTTACACTCCCACACGCACGAGAGTTTCTGAAAAGGTGCACAAGAAAGTGAACAGGGGTAACGTCTGGGGAGTGTGACAGTGGAGGTGGTCAGAGAAGTGAGGAGGCTAACATTTACCTTAATACCCTTCTCTACTGCTGGATTTTATTTTTGTTTGCTTTGTTTTACCATGAATATGTTTTATGTATTCAAATTATAAAAATAAACCTGCCACCGAAAGGAGATTCTGGCCCCAGCCCACCTCCAACACACAAACAGAAACAAAGAGAAGCCCTAAGTCCTCCTGTCCGGGTAACTATAAATTAGCGAGACCGCCTTTTTGCATAGTTTATGGCCACTGCTCTCATTAATTCGGTCATGGTGCGGTTGACGACTTGAGGAATCTTACCGGGAAAAGCTAAATTCAATTAGGGCTCTTGGCGGCTCCCTGAGGAAGCTCTGGTATCTTGCTTTTACTTACACAAATTGAGGGCAAACCAAATGGATCCAGACTCTCCCACAGAGACCCCACCCAGCTCAGAGAGGATGCCCTTGCAGACCCTCCATTAGCGCAAGGGCAGAGGGAGATGGGAGAGGTGGAGGGGAGGGGAGGGAGGCCGGGCTGCCTGACGCCTGACATCCCTCTGTGTCAGGTGGGTCTCCTGTCTGCCTCAAACATAGCTTCCCATGGACACTATCTCTACATGGAAGTCAGTCATACACTCACTTGTCCCCTCAGATCTTTCGGAGCCCTTCTTCCATGCCAGGCACAGAGGAGAAAGCAAACGAAAGCTCTGCCCGCGAGGGGCTGACATTCTTGTAGGAATCACGTACTAAGAACAGCTCTCTCTGTCCTGCCTGCTTCCCTAATTCCTCTCCATCTTCAGGACTGGCTCAAGATCCCCCTCCTCTGAGAAGCCTTCCCTAACCACTCGTGCCCTCGGGGACTGCCTGTTCCCTCTGAACTTTGACTCTGCCAGGAGTCCGCCCAGCCCTTAGCACAGAAAGACCATTTTCTCCAAGCAGACTGGAAGCTCCCGGTGAGCCGGGCCTGGGTCTCTCACTCTTCCTGGTTGCCCGATGGGCCGCCAAGCTCAGAGCCTGCTGGTCGGGGCTCATTTCCCTCTACGACCTCAGCTGGAACAGACGAATTAATTAGCTGCCCTCAGTCCTGGCTGGCCAGCCCGAAGCCAGAGCCTCCATTAGTTTGTCTGGCACACAGAAGTGCTATGTAAGTGTTAGCTGCTTCTTATTTTGGTGAGCTTATAAACTCTGCTGGTACACGTCTGTGATGTCACCTCTTTGCCTTCTGTGCTGCTGCTGCTGCTAAGTCGCGTCAGTCGTGTCTGACTCTGTGTGACCCCATAGACGGCAGCCCACCAGGCTCCTCCGTTCCTGGGACCCTCCAGGCAAGAATACTGGAGTAGGTTGCCATTTCCTTCTCCAGTGCATGAAAGTGAAAAGTGAAAGCCTTCTGTGACCTGGTCTCAAATAGGCCCAGCGCTGTGGAAGGGCCAGTCTGGGCTTAGGGGGCAAGTGTCCCCCGCAAGGGACTGGGAAGGGGACTAGGGAAGGAATAGGACTTCTGAATCTCGCTCGGAGCTGCTTAAGGACGCTACCTTTTCAGGAAAGCGCTTGCCTGGGTAATTTGGGGAAAATCCAGACTCGCATCAAGTCAGTGTCAGAACTCAGTGTCACGTCTGACCTAACAGACCCCCAAACTGGCCTCATGTGTTGATAGAACTTTAGGGGGGAAGGAAATGAAGTCAGCACGATCTCAGCGAAGGCGGGGGGGCGGGGGCAGCCCACTGATCCGAGCCCAACTCAAAACCTAGTTCAGTTAAAATTAGCTTAACCTATAAGATTAAAAATACCCACATGTAATCACGGGCTGCCTTAAAGTACCAGTTGATGTTTGTCGGCATCTAAAGAGATGGTCGGGCCCAGCGCAGTGTGTGCAGACAACCTTGGGGAGACGTGTCTGACTCAGACATTTGCAGGGGGAGTGAGCGCTGCAGAAGGAGGCCCACACAGGCGATGGATGACTCAGGGATAACCCAGGTCCTGGGTTTGCTGAGTGAGCCTTCTCTCCCCACCACGGAAGGAAAGGGGGTGGGGGGAGACAGGAGGAGGGAGGAAGAGAGGCAGGCCCGCCAGTCAGCTGCACACAGGCTGGCATTCCCGAAGGGAGCCCAGGTCCCTCCCGTGTTTCTGAATGCCACCACCTCCGAGAAGGCCTATTTGCTTCACAGCGAGGCTTTGCAGGGGAGGGGGGCGCACAGTTTTACGCCTCCCACAACCCAAGAAGTGATCTATAGAGAGCAGCCACGACTTGAAACGCCTTTATTCCCTCCCTATTTTAAAATGATCTTGGGAAAAAGAAAACTTTTGAACTGAAAGGGAATCAGGGCATGATGATGAAAAGAACACAAGCTCCAAAGTCACACAGATCTGGGCTTCAACCCCAGTACTTTCCAGCTGGGTAATATCTGACACAGTGTCTCAAACAGGAGCTTGATATGTGATGGCTCACATAATTAACAAGTATTTAACATAAATACTGCGAACGAGGCAATGAGGGCTCAGAGAAGCAGTGCCTTGCCTAAAAGGTCACACAGTCAGGCAGCAAAAAGCTAGAACCAGATCTCAGGTCTCTTGATTTTCCCTCTTCTGCCCCATCCAGCATGTTTTCTGCTGTAGTTCACTCCTCTGCCTCTCCTTTCTCCTCCCAGAGGGCCTACAACACATCAAGGGAAAGGGAAAGCTCTCCATTTCAAAAGTTTGCTGCTCCACAGACTAGAAGAATGACAGATCCCAAGGCTGTCAGCCTTCACACGCTCACACTCTTTCTGTGTACAAATACTAAGTGTGTTTAAGGGATCAAGAACTTGGAGTTGAGGTGGCCTGGGCTCCAGCGCAACCCAAACCACCATGCTCCTTTAGCCCTTCCTTCCTCCAAGAGAAAACTGTCCCTCCTGTCAACCATTCAGGGTACCAACAGGCATGTGTCAGGTCATTTACTCTAGTTAAAGCCTCTTGGGACCTCTGGGCTTCCTCTGTCTTCACAATGACCTGACCAGGCAGGAAAGAGGACAGGGCCTTGGGTTATAAGTCCAGGGACTGAGTCTTTACTTGTTAAGTGACCCGCCTGAGATTTCCTTAGATGTAAAATGAGTACATCAACACCACCTGCGAGGGACTTCCCTGGGGATCCAGTGGCTAGGACTCCGTGCTCCCAATGCAAGGGGTCTGGGCTCGATCCCTGGTCAGGGCATTAGATCTCGCATGTCGCAAGTAAGAATTTCCATTCCACAACGAAAACTGGAGCCCTCTGTGTGCTGCAACTAAGACCCAGTGCAACCAAATAAATAAATAAATATTAACAAAAACAAAAGCACCACCTGCTATTCTAGCCCACAGGACCACTGAGAAGATCAGAGTTAAATGGTGTATATGCAAGTGCTTTGGAAACAAGTTACAATACTAATGAGAATTACTACTAAACTCCACCTGCCTTAAAGGGCTAAAGACAGTCATGCCACCTGCTCTCAACACAGAGGCTCTCAGGAGACCCTGCTGGGCCCCAAGGGTAACCCAAAGCAGCCCAGCAGGCTTCCCACCCAGAGGCAGGAGATGATAATCACAAGGTTAGCCACCTCTGCTGGCAAAAGGAAATGACCCTCTAATTGGTCCTCCCCCGTCCAGGCAGGGAAGAAGCAAGCTGGGTCAAACCACTGAGACAGCAAAGAGATGGCAGGCAGGGTCGCTAGCAGAGGACAAGGGATAGGCCCAGCCCAGCTGCGGGATTCACGGGGACAGAGGATGCCGGCACAGAACCCCGATGGCTCTCTCAGTGGAGGGAGAGAGCTCCTGCCATCAACAAGTGCCAGCCCCTAAGGCGTGCGTGCTCAGTCACTAAGTTGTGTCCGACTCTTTGCAACCACATGAACTGTAGCTCGCCAGGCTCCTCTGTCCTTGGGATTTCCCAGACAAGAATACTGGAGTAGGTTGCCATTTCCTTCTCCAGGGGATCTTCCTGACCCAAGGATCGAACCCGCGTCTCCTGCATTGGCAGGCAGATTCTTTACCATTGAGCCACCTGGGAAGCCACCAGCTCCGACAGGGAGTACTAAAATCCCCGCTAGCAGGGGCAGTGAGCTGGGCAGCTACTCCCTGCAGAGCCTGGGCATCTGCTGAGGGGAACGTGAGGGCGGAAGACGCAGCTGTACCCTGAGAGGAGGCTGTGCCACGACTCAAACAGAGAATGGCAGCTCCACATCACAGCGGATAACCCCTCTGAGCTGTTTCCTCATCTGTGAAACAGAGATAGCCTTTATCTTATCTGATTTTAGTAAGAATTAAACGAGATTACTTCTGGAAAGTGCCTGACACTACTCTGTAGATACTCAATAAATGGTCATTCTTTTTAAAACACACAGCCCCCCAACAGAAGAGATGTCACAGGGCAGGCTAGGCCGGATGCCAAATTTGTGGATAAACAATAAGGGATATGGCTTTGGGGGAGAAATGAAAGCAAAGGCTGTGGGCTGGAGTGGCCTGGGAAGACCGCCCAAAGGGGAGGAACCTGAACAAGCCCTGAAAAGCCAACACAGCGCCGGGCTCCGTGCTGGGCATCCCACATTCGGCCTCTGCATCGATCCTGGAAGACAGAGATGGCATCTTCACCCTCCTGACGAGGCAAGTCAGGTTCAGAGACACCAGGTGCCTGGTCACGCAGGTACCAGGGGCAGAGCCCAGACTTTGTGACCTCATCTGTTCTTCCCACCAGAAATGGAGGGGGAGCGGCCGCGAGGGGCAGGATGGAGAGGAGGGGGCGCCTCGTGGGGGCTCAGCTGAGGGAAGTCCAGGCCACACGACCAGCAGAGGCCCTCCAAGTGCCCTGGCACCTCAGGACCCAGGTCTCCTACCTGAACCTCCTTCCCAGGCCCCAGCTGACCTCCCCACACTGTCCCGTGGGTATTCTGCTGTTTCTTCCCAAAGAGAAAAAGGTCACCTTTTCCTTTT
Organism: Okapia johnstoni; assembly: GCA_024291935.2. NCBI lineage: Eukaryota > Metazoa > Chordata > Mammalia > Artiodactyla > Giraffidae > Okapia > Okapia johnstoni. The sequence continues at coordinate 7,778,816 of JAGTYA010000024.1, read as the reverse complement.
TGGAGAGTTCCACCTGGGCTTCTAGGGACAGTTTCAAGGTGACCTTTAAGTTGTTCCTCTCTCCTTCTGAGAAGTGAGAGAAGTGAGTTCTTGTCTTACACAGGAAACCAGCCATTGGGTCTGATATCCACACGTGTGAACTGGGCAATAATGACCCCTCACCTCCCCTCCTCAAAGAGCTGTTCTGAGGAGGACATGGCAGGATGCCCCTTGCAAAGACCAAAACCAAGAAAAGCTGTAAGATGTGAAGGGACAAAGGAAGGCTTTTTTTTTTGACTGTGGTCAGGAGACGAGTTGAATACCTGCCTCACAGGCTGCCAGGAGCTGGACGTGGGTAAATAACTGTGTGGGGTGCCAGTGGAGAGCTGGGTTACAGCGAGGCACTCCCTTGAAACACACACAGGACTGGGAGCCAGGTAAACAGAGAGACAAAGCGGGATTCATGTAGGGTCCAAACCCCAGTGTGGGGTGGGGTGGGATGCGGAGTGGTCCTACCCAGGGCTTGGAGTCGTTCTCACAGTTCTCCCAATGGGCTTACCCCCAACTCACATCGCTAGGCCCTCCCCATGAAGGAAAAGGCAAGAATCCCTGATTGTCAGAGACAGAGAAAAGGCCCGAGAAGGGAAGAGGCTTGCCCCATGTCACCCACTGAGTCACTCAGAAAGAACCCAGAAGCATCTCCTCTAGAACGTCAGCTCTATGGCCTTCCCCAGGAGGTCCAGGGGTTAAGACTCTGTGCTTCCACTGCAGGGGGCACCGGTTCAATTCCTGGTCGGGAACTAAGATTCCACATGCTGTGCCTGTGAGGCCAAAAGGATTTTTTTTTCATAGCATCATTTTATTATTTTTTTTTAATTTATTTCTTTATCTTAATTGGAGACGAATTACTTTACAATACTGTAATGGTTTTTGCCATACATTGACATGAATCAGCCATGGGTGTACAGGTGAGGAATTTTTTTTAATCTCCAGCTCTAACGCCATCCGCCCTCGGCCAGTGTCTACCTGAGGCTCTGCTCCACGACCAGAACAAGAGTGAGAACTGCACACAGCACCTTCTGCTCTTAAAGGAGGGGTAATGTGCCAGGGAAGCAGCTGTCACAGATGACAGAATGAGGCCTCCAACAGGATGCCTACCTATGCTGGGGCACTGAGAGAAAAGGCAAGACCCCAAGACGAACGCCGAGGCTCCAGAGTATAGTAGCGAGGGAGCGTGGCCTCGGTCCCCCAGACTGCCCCCGAGTCAGCTGCTACCACGTCCCTTCCCCACAGGACCTGCTAAAGCAAAAGGAAGAATAAAGTTGGTGGGACTGACTTTCAGTCCTTCCTGAAACCTGAAGGAAGGGCTCCTGGTAGCAGCCTAGGCTGAGAGATCTGTATCCTCCAGCCTCCGAGGAAGGTTCTAGGAGGCTGAGGTAGGAAGGCATTTACCTGAGGTGGTCAAACTACCAACAGGGGTGGCTGCACCTCACTGAGTGCTTCCTATAAGCACAAAGGCAGCTTTACATGCGTTAATTTCTGTCCTCACCACGTCAGCAGCACTATAACTGGATACTAGTATTTCCCCCTTTTTATACTTGAGAAAACTGAGTGTCAGAGAGGGTAAGGGGCAGAGTGGTGCCAACCTCAGTTCAACACTGCAAAGGGGGCAGGGGGAGTTTCCTGGTGGCCAAGGGGTTAGGATTCCAGGCTTTGACTCCCGCAGCCTCGGCTCAGTCCCTGGTTGGGGAACTGAGATCTCTTAAGTTGTGTGCCCAAAAAACAAACAGCCAAACAAAAAGGGGGAAATGGGCTTTTACTTTCTGCCACCTGAACAGGGACTCTTAAGATCACCTTTCTCTCTACTCTCTTCCCCAGGATGGCCAGGTACGAGGGCACCCCTGTTTCCAGAGGCAGAAAAATGTCCTGTCAAAGCAGAGACACAGTCTCTTGCAACTGCAAAGGCCCTCAGAGATCATATCCAGCATCCTCACTTTTACAATGGGAAAACTGTGGCCCAAGGCTGAATGACTTGCTAGGGTTACCCAAGTCAGTGGAATGGCAGAAATGTCAGACCTGGAAGAAGCCACAAAGATCAGCTGACAAGTGGAGAGGCGTCACTGGCCCAAGGTCACAAGGGAGACGGGACAAAAGGCCAAGTTTCCTAACTTCCAGGCAGACACCCGTGTCATGGCACCACCTCTGCCAACTGCCCAGGGTCCCAGCACAGTTTTGGTGGGGACAAATCAGGCCAAACCTGGTTCCATTAGAACTGGAGTCAGGCCTGCAGGGACAAACTCCTGACTGGCCAGAGTCGAAGCTTAGTGGTCATGCTGTCGACCCACCAGAAGTCACCGAGACCCACCGTGCGTGCACTAGTCCCCCCTTCCCCCCCCCATACCCTAACACAATGCCAGGTGCGGCTGGGAGGTGACAGGGTTGGAGAGGGGAGGAGGGCAATTTATAAATAGTGACTGTGAGGCCTCTTCCTGGTCTCACACAGGCAAATGACACATCAGTCACTTCAGCTTCTTACAACAAATTAGGACACAGGGGGTTCAGGATTCAATGCATATGGTCAAATTTAGAGATTCTTGCCGGTTTCACAGGTGGGCAAGACCTGCAGAAAAAAGCCCAGTTTGTTCAAGGTCATGTATTTGTCAGAATCAGTACACATGACTCCCCTCACCCCGGCCTTGATTTTTTCCCGGGCTGCCATCAGGGGATAGGTGCTGGTGGCCCAGCCCCATGTACAGGCCTGCCACTGTCACAGCACCAAAGCCCTGAATCAGGAAGCCAGCTCCTAAATCCGTCACGACAGAAGCCCCCGGGCCCTCCTGCAGCATGTCCCCGAGCCTGTCTCATACCAGCCTGGCATCGCCCTCAGGTCCCGCGTGTCCTTGGGAGAGCTGCAAGGCTTCCTGCCAAGAATCACAAACTCTCCAAACCCAGACCAGCACAGTCCCAGGCCCTCGTGTCTTCCACAGCTAGCTGGGGGCTAAAAAGGCAAAGGCGGATGTCAAAGCCCCCCAGGACACCACTTTCAGGGACTTCTGGGTTGTGCAGGCTCTGGGGAGCTCCAGCAGCATCTGGAGCATCTATCATCTGGAGCATCTCCAGCATCTATCACCCAGCAGAACAGAGTGCCCAGACCTAGCGGGGAGACAAGCCTCTGGAGGGAAACCACTTTTCTGTTTCCTTCTTCCAAAAAGAACATTTCAAAGTCTCTTCATATCAGAACATCCTGAGCTTCACCACCGGTCCCTCTCCCACTTGGCTGAGTAGCAGGCAGGCCACCATGACTGGCCCGGCTGGACAGCACGTTGAGACACAGCAGGGTGCAACCTGGAGGTGAGCTTGACCCTCCTCCACTCTCCCTCCCCCGCCTCAAACCAGACTTCAGGAATTCCCAAGGCCCCCTGTCCCATAAACTGTATAAAGAATGGCATTCCCGGGCCGGAAACTGACTCAGGAGCTCCTGACCAGCCTGGGCAGGCAGAGCTGACAGATAACACTCCAGGGATGAAGGAAGGAAGGTGAGAATACAGTGATGCCTCATCTTCCACCACACCTGTAAGTCTCCAGCACACACGTTCCCCACTCTACCCAAACTCCTTAGGCAAACCAAGTAGAAAGATCCTCCGTCCTGGAACAGCCTTCCATGAAACATGTAATTACACTGGTGGCTACTGACAGAGCAGACTGTGTCACCTGCTGAAGACACGCCTGTCTCACACACACATAGCTGGGCGCCTGGCTCCAGAGGAGACCTGCCAGGCCTGGGAGCCTCGCTAAAGGTACCCAGGACCAGAAGCATCCTCCAGTCCTGCTCTCTCCCATGAACAATACCTGGCTCCCGTGTGAGGAGGCTGCAGAGCTCAAGTTTGAGAAGTATTAGGATGGCTGGATGGAGGCTGCCTACTATACAGGAGCAGTCCAGACCCTCATTCTTGGGCAGCTTCAAGTGGTAAGGATGGGCAACAGGCTCATCAGCTAGGTGTCAGCAGAAGCATCGGGGGCTAGGTGGACTTACCTATCTTCATGAGGCAGGCCAGTAGGATCCAGAGGGCGATTTCGAAGGGTGTGCGCACGTGTTGGTAGTCGATGCCCAGGACTGGAAAGGCCTTTCGAGCCTTTGGGCTGTGTTCAGCGAAGGAATGGTTAACAGGGCGGCTCTCGGGGGCGAGCTCCGGTGGGGCGGTGGTGACATCCCCAATCGAGCGTTCCCGGGGCGGCTCTGAGCCTCTGATGGTGCTGGCGGTCGGGCTGGGCTGGAGGCCATGGCTTCTGAGAACGGGTAGCAGACCCACCAAGGCTACCACGACGAGCAACGAAGGGAAGATTCGAGGCGGAGGGAGGCCACTGGCGCCAGACCACAGAAGCATCCCGCTGCTTAGCCCCCCGACCCTTAGCAAAATGAGAGTAAGACCTGGGACATAGGCAGCAAGGGGTCAGCAGGAGGGGGCAAGAGAGACTGCGGGAGTCTCTAGGCCAAGTTCATGTTTGAGAGATGTGTTTTTGTGGAAGCAGTCCTCTGGAGGTGGAAAGAAGGCTGGGTTCCCGATCTAGAACGCCAAACTGGGGAAGAGGGACCAGGACCCAGTTAGGGCCATAAGAGACCAAAAGGTTTGGAACTCCAGGCCTGGGAAAGGGGGTGGGGGAGGGGAGAGGCGGCACCCCAGGGACAGAGGAAGGAATAGGATGGGGGTGGACCCTAGGCAAGGAAAAGGGAGGGCGGGGACCCTCTGCTGAGAAAAGTGGCTGAGCTGCTGGGACTCGTGCTAATGGAAGGAGCAGAGAGCCTGAGCTAAACGAAGGGGATCGAAGGGGGTGGTACCCAGTCCAGGAAAAGAAGAAAGGGAGCTGAGAGCCCAGGCTGCGAGAAAGGAGTGAAGCCAGAAAGCGGCCGGGAGCTTCCCCACCCAAAGAAGGACCGGGGTGCAGGCGCGCCGGGCTGAGATTCCGGGGAAATGGAGGGAGGCGGAAGGCGGAGGCAGGCGGCCTGGAGAAAGGGCGCCTTGGCGCGGGCTGGGGGCGGCTCGCGGTGGGCCAGCAGCGAAGCGCCCTTCCTTGCGGCCCCGGCGCAGTGCTGCGCTGCGCCCCCCTCTGTCCATGGGATTTTCCAGGCAAGGATACTGGAGTGGGTTGCCATTTCCTTCTCCAGGGGATCTTCCCAATCCAAGGATCGAGCCCTGGTCTCCCACACTACAGGCAGAGTCTTTACCCATTGAGCTACCAGGGAAGCCAGTAGTAAAGTAAATCTGATGACTAAATGAGATAATCTATGTAAAGTGTTTGGAATGGAGCTGAGGACATGGAACCATGATTATGCTTCCAGCTTTGCAGATGAAGAAACAGGCCAAGAGAGTTCCTTGGCTAGTATGAAAATAGTTGTGTTGATTTTCTAGGACCGCTGTAACAAAGTTCCACAAACTGAGTGGCTTAAAGAATAGAAATTTATTGTCTCATATCCTGGAGATCAGAGGTCTGAAGTCAAGGGGTCAGCAGAGGACTTCTGAGGGTTGTGAGGAAGAATCTCTTCCAGGTATCTCTCCTAGCTTCTGGTGGTTTGCAACAATCTTTGGTTCTCCATGATAACGCCAATCATCACTTGGTGATCTCCCTGGGCCTCTGTCTCTGGGTCCAGGATTTCCTCTTTTTGTAAGGTTTCCAGTCACACTGGATTAGGGGCCCACTCTAAAGACCTATTGGGCTCCCCTGGTGGCTCAGATGGTAAAGAACCTGTCTGCAATGCAAAAGACCCCAGATCGATCCCTGGGTCAGGAAGACCCCCTGGAGAAGGGCATGGCTACCTACTCCAATATTCTTGCCTGGAGATTACCATGGACAGAGGAGCCTGTGGGCTACAATCCATGGGGTTGCAAAGAGTCAGAAACAACTGAGTGACTAACACACACACACACACACACACACACACACACACACACACACACTAATGACTTCATCTTAGTTTGATCATCTTCAATGATCAACCCCTGAAAACAGGGTTCTGTTTTCAAATAAGTCCACATTCACAGGTGCTGGGGGTTAGAAACAACATCTTTACAGAGGACACAGTTCAACCCATGGCAGGAGTGGAACTGAGATTTGAATGTATATGTGATTGTGTATTGATTGGAATTGGTAAGATTCAAGTGATCATGGTTGTACACTGGAATCCTTGGAAAGCTATGAAAAACTACCACTGCCAAAGGACAGCCAAGGCCCAGTCTGAACCAGGCAAGTATAATATAAAAGTTAAGATTAAGAATCTAGCCAGATTTTGGGTTTCCCTGGTGGTCTAGTGGTTAAAATCTGCCTGCTAATGCAGGGGACACCGGTTCCAAGCCTGGTCTGGAAAGATCCCACATGCTGAAGAGCAACTAAGCCCATGTGCCACAACTACTGAAGCTCGTAGGCCTAGACTCTATGCTCTGCAACAAGAGAGGCCACTACAATGAGAAGCCCATGCACAGCAACGAAGAGTAGCCCCTGCTCACCACAACTAGAGAAAGCCCGAAAACAGCAACCAAGACGCAGCACAGGCAAAAATAAAACACATAAATCTTCACAAGAAAAAAAAAAATCTAGCTAGACTGTCTAGGTTCAAATCCCCACATCTCCACTCAGTAGTTAGAAGACCTTGGGTAAGTCAGTCAACCTCCCTGTTTCACAGTTTCTTCCTCCATCGCATTCAGGCAACAACAATGCCAGTCTCATGGGGCTGTTATAAGACCTTATCCAATGTACATGTGGAACTCAGGGCAGCACACAGCAGTACCCCTTACATTTACCATCTGTATCTTCATTTATACGTACTGAGGGCCTCAAATATAGACTTTTGGTGTTAGGGTCACATGAATTTACACATTTAGACGCAGAAATGCTGGCTAGAAACAAACCCCTCACATCTGAGAAACTGATCATCAGACCACGACCCCTGTGGCATGCTATGAGTTTAATAATTTCTTAAAATTGCATTTTGAATTTAATAATTTTAGATAAATTATATTGTGTATTCTGCATGTTAAAAGCATGATCTTGTTAAAAGAAAGAAAGAAAGTGAAGCTGCTCAGTCATGTCTGACCCTATGTGACCCCATGGACTGTAGCCTGCCAGGCTTCTCTGTCCATGGGATTTTCCAGGCAAGAATACTGGAGTGGGTTGCCATTTCCTTCTCCAGGGGATCTTCCCAACCCAGAGATCAAACTCAGGTCTCCAGCATTGCAGACAGACTCCTTACTGTCTGAGCACCAGGGAAGTCTATCTTGTTAAAGGTCATCAGTTAATATATGCTGCAATATTTGTAACCGCATTTTGGCAAGTCCTATTTTGTTACGGTTGCAGGCTCACATTGCTCTCCACTCACAGGGGCCATGTCTCTACAGACTCCTCCCCTGCAGATCCAGAACCATCTCTAGATGCCTGGGCCTGGGAGGCATCTCCCCTTGTTTAGGCCACGTCTGTCCCTCTGTGCCCCTCCTTGAATCCTTTTGGTAAAAGGAATGGGAACTTGGGCCTACTCCATCACATCTCTCAAGCCTTTCTGCAAGTCCTCCTGCGGGTTGTCCAGTCTACCTTGACCCCAGGGGACATGGGATCAATCCCTGATCCAGGAACTAAGATCCCATGTGCCCAAATTAAGATCCATCACAGCCAAATAAATTTTAAGTAATGGGAATTTTATGGAATTGCTATAGCTATGACAGATAAGTAGCAAACAACATGTCTTGGAAAACATACTTGGAAAAGATCCTCTGGGCCACTTACTAGCTGTACATCATGAGGAAGTCAGGCTTTGTCTCTGTTACTCAGTTTATTCATGTATATAAAAGGTGGGTGAGGTCTGAATATATGCCTTGAAGGTTAGTGCAAAGATTAAATAGCTGATGTATTAATATGCAAAGCTCAGTTTCTTACACATTACTGGTACTCGGTAACTGACTTCATTTCCTTCTTTCCTTTGTTATATAACATCACAGCCCTGCAAGGCCCCCTTCTTCCATCACTCCCTCCACTCCAATCATACGGCCTCCATGCTATTTCTCAAACAGTGCCAACCACACTTCTCTCAGTGCCTTAGCGCTTGCTGTTCCTTCTGCCTGGAATACTCTTCTCTAGCTATCCAGTTAGCCTACTCCATCACATCCCTCCACAAAACCCTCCACATCCCATCACATCCACAAATCCTCCTCAGTGTGGCATGCATATGTGTTAGTCACTCACTTGTGTGTGACTCCTTCCCACCTCATGGACTATATAGCCTGCCAGGCTCCTCTGTCCTTGGAATTCTCCAGGCAAGAATACTGGAGTGAGTTGCCACTCCCTTCTCCAGGGGATCTTCCCAAACCAGGGATCGAACCTGGGTCTCCATGGCAGGTGGATTTTTTTTTACTGTCTGCGTCAAAGTGTCCTAGTACATGGTAACTCTAACTAATAATTTCCAGCCTGATCACTACTACCACTACCACTCGGGCACAGCTCTCACTGTTTTCTTTTTTCTTTTTTCCATAGCAATTTTCACATTCTCACATATGGTATAATAAACCTACTTACTATGTTTATTGTTTACTACCATTACCTCCTTAGGATGCGAACTCCAGGAGGGCAACAGAGGCTGAATGAATGAATGAGTGAATGACGTTATTTGCACATGAGAAAACCAAGTTCCAAGGGGAGAATCACTTGTGGCCACAGAGCTGGGAATAAGGGGAACCAGGTGTGAATTCAAGTCTGTCTGACTCTGAAGTCCAAGTTTTTCCCACTTCTTTGGGCTAATGGCCACCATGAAGACACACTGTGCCCTAGGCAACCAGGGGAGAGTTGGTAACAAGGTAGAATTTGTGACTGAGTGATTGGCTTTGAAGCTAAATTCTTTTTTTTGGATATTTATTTATTTATTTGACCACTCTGGGTCTTAGTTTTGGGACATGAGATCTCTTTTGTAGCATGTGGGATCTAGTTCCTGGACCAGGGATTAAACCCAGGCTCCCTGCATTGGGAGCTAGGAGTCTTAGCTTCTGGACCACCAGGAAAGTCCCTTAAGCTAAATTCTTAACTCACTCAATAAACTTTTAGCACCTACTATGTACAAGTCCTTGTGCTTCCTGCTGTGGGAGACTGGACAATGAATCTGATTAATACCCATTGGTAAACCTGAGACTCTTATATCCACTCACAGACCAGAAGTCCTATGGGCACTTCCATCTCCACAGGTACCAAACACAGCCCCAGCCTTTCCCTGAACTTGCTACCACTCCACCTGCTCAGGTACAGATTGCTTAGCCCTGCTGAAGACGTTAGGATTTAGTAAGCCAGAGGAGAAAGGCCCAGGGTTTGAATTTTATTGAGTGCCCTTGGAAGATTTTGATGCAGGTGGTCCTATCCACACTTGAGAAAACTCTGGCCTGAACAGTTAAAGGAAATTTTTTGTTGTTCCCACACCCTCCACAGTTTCCAGGGAGGACTTTCTGAGCCTTGCCCCTTCCCCCACCACATTCTTGACATGGCACTCAAAGGCCTTCACACCTTCAGGCCCACAGACACTTTTCCCTGCTCTAATTATTTATTTATTGTAATTAATTTATTCTTTGGACTGCAGAGGGTTTTTGTTGCTGCACGTAGGCTTTGTCTAGTTGTGGTGAGCCTGGGGCTATTCTCTATTTGCAGTATGCAGGCTTCTCATTGTGGTGGCTTCTCTTGTTGCCGAAGCATGGGCTCTAGGCACAGCGGGCTTCAGTAGTTATGGCACTCAGGCTAAGTTGCTCTGCAGCATGTGGAAACTTCCCAGACCAGGGATCAAACCCATGTCCCCTCAGCGGCAGGTGGATTCTTAACCACTGGACCACCAAGGAGTGTGTGTGTGTGTTAGTTGCTCAGTCACATCTGATTCTTTGCAACTCCATTGACTATAGCCCGCCAGGCTCCTCTGTCCATGGAATTCTCCAGGCAAGAATACTGGAGTGGGTTGCCATGCCCTCCTCCAGGGGATCTTCTTGACTCAGAAATCAAACCTGGGTCTCCTGCATTGGCAGGCAGATTCTTTACCACCATCTGAGCCACCAGGGAAGTCCCCTCTAACTATTTTTAAGGGGGACTTTCCTGGCATTCCTGTGGTTAAGATTCTGTGGAAATTTGAAAGTGTAAAGATAATATAGCAAACATCAAAATGTTCACCTTGCTGAATTATCAGCTGTTACAGTTTGTTCGATTTGCCTTCATTTTTTTTTTAAGAGATATCTGTACTATTTCATAGAATTTTAAAGTCTCTTTGAACCTTCACTGACAGGGTTATATACAAGGTTATATTACAAGAATGTAATATCAGGGACTTGCCTGGTGGTCCAGTGGCCAAAACTCTGTGGTCCCAGTGCATAGGGCCCAGGTTCCATCCCTGCTCAGGGAACTAGATCCCACATGTGGCAATTAAAACAGCCCACATGCCACAATTGGCATAGCCAAATAAATGAGTAAGTAAAAAAAAAAGAGAATGTAATGCAGGATTTCCTGGTGATTAAATCTCAGTGCTTCCAAAGCAAAGGGTTTGGGTTTGATCCCTGGTAGGGGAACTAAGACCCCACAGGACACATGGCAAAATAAAACACAAATAATGTACATCAACCTCTACCGATGACAGGAAACTTTATCATGAATGTGATGCATTATTTTGACGCTTTAACACACTGCTGTTCACCCCACACTTCCTTCCAGCTGTGGTCAAAGACTTGAGAGAGTTGTTTATACTGCCTGCATCATTTCTCTTCTTTCAGACTCTCAAATCTGATCCAATTAGGTTTTAACCTCCACATACTCAACCTAAAGCCACTCTTGTCAATGTCACTAATGACCACTGTAGGGAAAGAAAAATCTCTTCTTATGTCCCTAAATCTCTTCCTATACCCATGCAGCTGGGGCTGCATAAATTAGACTGGCCAAAGACAGACTAACAAGAGAAAAACAAATAGAAGTTCATAAACATGTACATCATACACCCAGAGATGAATAACTCAAAGATTTAATTAGAACTTGGGCTGATATAACATCTTAGCAAAAGAATGAAATTTTTAGAGATATGACAAGAGAAAGGAAAAAGACATGACTCTAGGGGCAGGTAAAGAATCCGCCTGCAATGTGGGAAACCGGGGTTGGGAAGATCCCCTGGAGAAGGGAAAGGCTACCCACTCCAGTATTCTGGCCTGGAGAATTCCACGGACTGTATAGTCCATGGGGTCGCAAAGAGTCGGACACGACTGAGCAACTTTCACTAAGGGCAGCAAATTGTGGGAAGACAAATCAAAGGAAATGATGGTAGATAAAGGATAGTCAGTAAAGTTTCTTATATACTGGGTTGGCCAAAAAAGTTTATTTGGGTTTTTATGGAAAAATGGGAACGAAATTTTGGGCCAACCCAATAAATTTCCCTGGAGCTGTCTCTAGACTGATAAGGGTCTAAAGTTGTTTTGATGATTAACGTCTGTCCCTCCTGGTAGAGACAGGAGTTGGGACACCTTTATGAATGTGTGTCCTGCTTTTATGCAAATGAGGATATAAGGTAGAGAGCCTTCTATCTGCCTCTTCTCAATTGCCTTTAGCTCAAAACAATCTTTATGCCAAAGTGGCATATTTGGGGATAGCACATTCTGTCTGCCACCCGGCACCGCCATGATGCTTGATCAAACGGTCATTTCTCAGTCCTCGTCTTTCTTTCCCTGTCGGCAGCCTTCACCACATTTGATCACTTGATCCTTCTTGGAACGCTTTCTTCAACTAGCTGGCTCTCTCTCCTGGCTTTTCTCCTGGTTTTCCTCCCGCCTCTCTGGCTGTTCCTTCTCAGTTTCCTGTTGCTGAATTCTCCCCCTTCTCCCTTTCCTCCTCCTCAGCTGCAAACTCTGAATGCTGGGGCCCCAGGGTTCAGTTCTCACATTTTCACTGCTCTATATCTGTATTCATTTCTCTGGTGATCTCATCCTTTCTTGTGGTTTCAAATAACATCTATATGCAGATGATGCAGAGATTTTTATCTCCTCTGCTCAGAACTCCAGACTGTTATGTCCCACTGAATGCTCAACATGTCCACCTGGTCGTCCAGTAGAAATCTCAAACTCAGCATGTCCAAAACGAAACTCCAGGCCTTCCCACCTCCTCCTCAAACCTTCTTCTCCCACTGTCTTCTCCATTCAGGAAACAATTACTCTGTCTTCCCATTTACGTAGGCCAAAAACCGGAGTCATCCTTGACTCCTTTCCCTCTGTCATGTCAGTCCTCAGCAAATACCATCAATTTGATCTTCAAAATATATCCAAAATCTGATCACTTCTTAGCACCACCCACTGCTACCACTCCAATCCAAGCTACCACGCGAGCTTCTGAGCAATCTCACCTCAACAAAGAGGGATCCCTCTTAAGCCCGAATCAGATATTGTCACCCCCTGCCAGACCCCTCCATGGTCCTCATAACGTATAAGGCCTCACCCAGTCTAGCCTCCATCTCTCTCTGGGCCCATTTCTTTTATTCCCTCTGCTTTAGAGACCCTGGCTTCCTTGCTATTTATTTTTCAAACACTCCAGGTTTACTGATCCCCAGAGCTTTTGATCTTGTAGTCAAGGCTGAAATACGGGTACCCCCAGATACAGGCATGGTTTTCTCTTTCACTTCCTTAGGGTCTTCGCTCAGACGTTATCGCTCCATGAGGCCATCTATGACCCCCACACCCCCTCTTTGAAGGGTAATCCTCCCTTTTTCCTTCCCTTCTTTGTTTTTCTCCACAGCTCCTTCACGGTCTAACTTACTACGCATGTTTATGGCCTGTCTTACCTTCCCTAGAATGGAGCTCTATGAGGAGGGGGAATTCAAGGCAGAGAGCACAATGGTTGGTAGGACAGACTTGAAGCCAGGCTTCCAGGATGTGATTGCTGTCTCTACCACTATCCAACTGTGGTACCCTAGACAAGCTACTGAACTCCACTGCCCATTAGCGTCTTCATCTATATGTTGGGGTTAATAACGGAACCTGTGTCACAAGGTTATAGTCTAGTAAATGCGGGGCTTCCCAGGTGGTGCTAGTGGTAAAGAACACATCTGCCAGTGCAGGTAGATGTAAGAGACACAGGTTTGATCCCTGGGTCAGGAAGATCCCCTGGAGGAGACCACAGCAACCCACTCCAGTATTTCGCCTGGAGAATCCCATGGACAGAGGAGTCTGGTGGGCTGCAGTCCATAAGGTTGCACAGAATCAGATATAGCTGAAGCAACTTAGCACACAAGCATAGTAAGTGTTACGTAAGTGCTTGCTATTATTATTATTATTGCTACTATTATTACAGAATGCTTGACTCTTAGTAAGTCCTGTATATTGTTAGCCATTGTTCACTGCTGTATTCTCCTAACGGAGAATAGCACTTGACACATAATAAGGCATTCAAGAAAGATATTTTAGGGAATTCCAGGGCCTTTCAATCCCTGGTCAGGGAACTAAGATCCCACAAGCCACGCTGCGTAGCAAAAAAAAAAAGTAAATGAGTTAGGATACATGCAGGGGGCACACTGGTAAAGAATCCACCTGCAACGTATGAGACACAGAGACACAGGTTCTATCCCTGGATCAGGAAGATTCCCTGGAGGAGAAAATGGCAACCCAGTATTCTTGCTTGGAAAATTCCATGGACAGAAGAGCTCACTATAGTCCATGGGGCCGCAAAGAGTCGGACACAACTGAGCGCACAAACACACACACACACACACACACACACACACATCCATACCACATATACCGTTCTTCACCATTACTTTTCCATTCAATATTGTATTTTTAACATCTAGCCATACTGATATATAGAAATTTCATTCTTTCCTTTTAGCTGCTATATAGTAAATATTCCATCATATTTATAATCTGTGTATAATTTGTATATCAGTCCCCCTATTGATAGACATTCAAGTTGTTTCAGTCTTATGTTATTGTGGACAATTTGTATCAAAGCCTTTATAAATATCTCTTCCTGTCCACATGGAATTCTGGATTGCAGGGTTTGTACATTTTCTGCGTTCCTAGACTAAATTGCTTTCCTAAAATACCTTAGACTCTTCCACCTGCAAATATGAGAGAATTATTTTCCCCATATCATCCTCAATACTTCTTTGAGTCAGACTTTTTATTCTCTGTTAATTTCATGGGTAGGAATAATATCTCATCATTTAAAAAAATGCTAATTTATCTGACTCAGCCAGGTCTTAGTTGTGGCATGCAGGATCCTCAATCTTCTCTGCCACATACATAGTCTTTAGTTGCAGCGTGCATGATCTTTAGTTGTGGCACACGAACTCTTTGGGTTTCCCTGGTGGCTCAGTGGTAAAGAATCCCCTTGCCAACGCAGGAGACATAAGTTCAACCTCTGGGTCAGAAAGATCCCCTGGAGAAGAAAATGGCAACCCACTCCGATATTCCTGCCTGGAAAAATCCCATGGACAGAGAAGCCTGCAGGGCTACAGTCCATGGGGCTGCAAAAGAGTTGAACACAACTTAGCAACTAAACAACAACTTAGCAACTAAACAAGAGCAAAAACAATATGAACTCTTAGTTGTGGCATGTGGGATCTAGTTCCCTGACCAGGGATCAAACGTGGGCTCCCTGCATTAGCAGCAGAGTCTTAGCCATTGGACCCAAGGAAGTCCCAGTATCTCATCATTTTTTAAAATAAACTTTTTACTTTGGAGTGCCTTTGTTGTTGCCATTTAGTCGCTGAGTCCTGCCCGACATTTTTGCCACTCCATGGATTTAGCCTGCCAGGCTCTTTTATCCATGAGATTTCCCATACAAGAATACTGGAGTGAGCTGCCATTTCCTTCTCTAGGTAATCTGCCCAACCTGGGGATCAAAACAACATCTCCTGCATTGCGGGTGGATTCTTTACCACTGAGCCACCAGTATCTTTAGATCTATAGAAAAGTTACAAAGATAGTCAAGAGAGTTCCCCAATACCCTTCAGTCAATCTCCCCTAATATTAGCATTTTACATTACCATGGCAGATTGGTCAAATCTAAGAAGTCAACATTGGCTTATTACTGTTAACTAAAATCCAGACTTTATTCAGGTTTCAATAATGTCTTTTCTGTTCCAGGATCCCTTCCAGAATACTACACTGTCCTTGTATTTCTTTGGTTTCTTCTGGTCTATGACAATTTCTCAGTCTTTCCTTATTCCTATAACCTTGATAGTCCCGAGGAACACTGGCCAGGTATTTTGCAGGAGAAGAAAGTGCAAGTGTTAGTTGCTCAGCCATGTCCAACTCTCAGGTATCCCATGGACTATAGCTCGCCTGCCTCCTCTGTCCATGGAATTCTCCAGGCAAGAATCCTGAAGTGGGTTGCCTTTCCCTTCTCCAGGGGATCTTCCCAACCCAGGGATTGAACCCGTGTCTCCTGCATTGCAGGCAGATTCTTTACCATCTGGGCCACAAACCTAATCCATTTTGCAGAATGTTCTTCAATTAGAGCTTATCTGATGTTTTCTTCATGGCTTTCCAGAGGTTACAGATTTGGGGGAAGAGATGAACTACCTTTCTCATCACACCCTACTGGAGGTCACATGCTACCCACATGCCTTATTACTGGAGATGTTATTACCTTTCATCACTTGGTTAAGGTGGTGTTCCCATGTTTCTCCACTGCAAAGTTACTATTTCCTTCTTTCCATACTCTATGGTATCTACTCATTTTAATATGCACTTCCCTCTGCCATCAGGAGTTCTTGTGAGAATTGCCACTTTGTCCTTTGCTTATGTTTCAACTTGTTTGCTTGTTTCTAGTTCTTACTGACTTTAAGGTGTTATTTATGTATAAATTGCAATTATCTTCTCCCAGGGAGTCCTTTAGTATTTTAACTTTGTTCATAATGTCTTTTGCCATTTATGTTTTTAATTTTAATTTGATCATATATACAAATGCTTTCCTTTATTCTTTGTACGTTCTGAACTACCTTTGAACACCCATCCATGACTCACCAATCAATGTTTGGTTTTCCTGATTTGATTCATGTTGCCCCTTTGCCTCAAATGTCCTTTCTCCTTCTTACTGCCAAGCAAGCTCTTACTTATCTTCAATGTCATAAACCAAATAAAACCTTCTATGGGAAGCCCCTCCCAATTCCCCCAGGTAGAATTAGTTGCTCTCTTCACAGTCCTCTCACAACTTGTCCATACCTTTATTAAAGTACATATCTCAGGGACTACCCTGGTGGTCCAATGGCTAAGACTCCAGGCTCTCAATGCAGGAGGCTGGGGGTTGATCCCTAGTCAGAAAACTAGATGTCACGTACTGCAACTAAAGATCCCTCATGCTGCAACTAAGACTTGGTGCAGCCAAATAAGAAATGAATAAGTAAATAAATAAAGTACAGATTGTATCGTTATATTGCTCTTTGCTTAATTGTATGTCTTCTCTCACACTAAATTGTTACATGAGGAGTGGAACCCCGTGTAGCTCATCTTTCTTTTTTTTTTATTGTGTTGAAATATATGCAACATTTACCACCTTAGCCATTTTTAAGTGGAAATCTCATGGTATTAAAAACACATTGTTGGGACTTCCCAATGCAGGGAACACTGGTTCAATCCCTGATTGTGAAACCATTTACCTCAGATTGGGACTTGAACCCATGTCCTGGGACTCGAGCCCAGCTAAACCCAGCTTGGGACTTGAACCCAGCCAAAACCCTCCTTGGGACTTAAACCCACGTGACTGGGACTCAAAGCCAGCCAAAACCCTGCCCGGGACTTGAACCCACATGGCTTGGACTCGAACCCAGCCCAAACCCACAATACCTGGTTTCAGGGCCTAATAAAGCTCAAGTTCTTGATGTCTCATCACAGAAAGAATTCAGTGAGAGACAGAGTGATAGGTAAGAAGTGGATTTATTCAGATTCAGAGAAAAGCACACTCCACTGTCGGTGTGTGGGCCATCACAGAGGGTGAGTGCCGCCTGGAAATGTGGAGTGGTTAGTTTTTATAGGCTGGGTAATTTCATATGCAAATGAGTGGGAGGATTATCACTGGCATTCTTGCCGGGAGAATCCCATGGACAGAGGAGCCTGGTGGGCTACAGTGCATAGGGTTGCACAGAGGCGGTTGCATGACTAAAGTGACTTAGCAGGCAGGCATGAGAGGACTATTCCAGCTATTTTTGGGAAGGGGTGGAGATTTCCAGGATTTGGGCCACCGCCCACTCCTTGGAAATGTCAAGGCACCTCTGGATGTGTCATTTCACTTGCTGACTGAGGATCAAGGTCTAGTCTTGTCTGCCATCTTGGTCCCACTTGATTCTAATCAGTTTATGTTGTGTCCTTGGGCTATGTCATTCTTTCAGAAGTTATGCCCTGCCCCTTTCCCTCCTGTTACAGTTGGGGAACTAAGATCCCACTTGCTGCAGAGCAACTAGGCATAACTACTGAGCCCGCACTCCACAACTAGAGAATCCATGCTCCGCAACAAAGGATCCTACATGATGCAACAAAGATACTGTGTACCGACTGCAGCTAAGACCCAACACAACCAAATAAATACATAAAACACGTTGTTGTGCAGCCGTCACCACCATCCATCCCTGTAACTTTTCTTCTTGTAAATCTGAAACTCGATATCTATTAAACAATAATTCCTCCTTCTGCCCTCCCCTCAGCCCCCAGCAACTCCCCATTCTACCTGCTGCCTTTAAAGTACCTCCTATAAGTGGAATCATACATATCATATATTTTTTGTCCTTTAGTGACTAGCATGTTTCACTTAGTGTTACATTTTCAGGGTTCATTCATGTTGCAGCATGTGTAAGAATTTTTTTTAAGGCCAAATACAATTCCATTGTATGAATATACTACCTTTTGATAATCCATTTAAGTGGATGGACACTTGGGTTGCTTCCATGCTTTTGCTATTGTGAATAATGCTGTTGTAAACATGGGTGTACACAGTAGGGTGTCTTGGAGACCTTATTTTCAATTGTTTTGAGTATATACCAAGAAGTGAAGTTGCTGGGCCATAGGGTAATTCTATGTTTAATCTTTTTGAGGAAGCTGCATACTATTTTTCACAGCTTCTGCACCATTTTACACTCCTACCAACAGTGCACAAGGGTCCCGATTTCTCCACATCCTTGCCAGCACTTGTTTTCTGTGTTTTTTAATTTTTTAATTGAATTAATTATATCTCAGCTGTACAACAGAGTTGTTTTCTGTGTTTTTGATAATAACCATCCTAATGGGCGTGATGTGGCCAACTAATTCATCTTTGCAACTGAACACTGGGCATGATGCAATCAGTGTTTATTGAGTGAACAAATAAGGCCATAGTCTTGTTAGGGGAAACAGTGAAACCACTCAGCCTGGTCAGACAAAATCTAGCTACTTGTATGAGTTACCTTAGAACAAGAGGTCCTATTTTAAAATGTGGGACTAACAAGCTACCACCAGCCAGAAGAATTCAGGAAAGGTCAAAAGGAGAGAGTAGATGCCAGTCCATATGTCCTACCAACCTCCCAGAATCCTTCTCGCTGGAATCCATCTTGGCTGAGCAATGTGTGTGCCACTAAGGAGGACTCTGAGTCAGAATGATTATCCGGAGACAACCCAGGAACTGATGCCATCACCATAAAATCAGAGGCTGAGAGCCACGTGGCAGAGCAGTTCTTTCAGGTTCCTTTACCCTGCTGCTCTCCACCCGGGCGCCCTTCCCTAGTAGCTCAGCTGATAAAGAATCCACCTGCGATGCAGGAATCCCAGGTTTGATTCCTGGGTCAGGAAGATCCCCTGGAGAAGGGATAGGCTACCCACTCCAGTATTCTTGGGCTTCTCTGGTGGCTCAAGTGGTAAAGAATCTGCCTGCAATGCAGGAGACCATCCCCAGAGAAGGGAACAGCTACCCACTCCAGTAGAATTGCCTGGAGAATTCCTTGCACAGGGGAGCCTGGCAGGCTATAGTCCATGGGGTCGCAAAGAATTGGACACAACTGAGCGACTTTCACTTCACTACCCTGTTGCTCTCCACCTGGGCACCCTTCCCAGTACAAGCCTCTGGCTTTGTCAGCATGTGTGTTTCCTGGGACAAGTCATTTCCAAGTGTTAGACAAGAGCCCACTCTTGGGCCCTGAAAGCCGTCCCCCTTCCTGCAGCAGTCTGAATCAGTTGTCTTCAGACTTTTTGCTCTCGTGCCAACTTAAAGAATTTTTTTAAAACTGCATTTGTGAGGATTCCAACAGGAAACAAATAACACACTCAAATTAAGATACTTCAAGCAGGTCATATATACAAAGGAACTAATTTCGAAGGTGCAGTCAAGGTGTAGGGAAATCACCAGGGATTATGCAGGAAGCTGGGAAGAGCAGCAGCCAGGATGTTAGGACCTAAAGTCTAAAGGGCAATTTCTCTGCCTTAAGAGGAGCAGTGGCTTTCCATCCAAGGACAGGGCCAGACTGACTAGATGTCCAGAGGTGAGAACAAGGGGAATAAAGACCCTAATCTCACGCTCCTCCCTCCATCCTATCTCTTGCCAGGACTTCCCATTGACCAAATCCAAGTTGAGGCTAGAAGGCATAGAGCCCTTGATGTCAGCCAACCAGGGGAGAGAAGAGGAGAAGTAGGTCGGAGAATGGATCTGCTGGTCCACATGCAGGCTGGGTGGCACACTTTAATATTGTTCACTGAAACATCTTAAATATAAGCCATTGCGAAAGGTATACTTGCTTGGACTTTCCTGGTGGCACAGTGGATAAGAATCCACCTGCCAATGCAGGGAACATGGGTTTGATCCCTGGTCCAGGAAAATTCCGCAAGCCATGGAGCAACTAAGCCTGTGTGCTACAACTACCGAAGCTTGAGAACCTAGAGCCTGTGCTCCACAACAGGAGAAACCACTGCCATGAGAACCCCGAGTAGCACAACAAGGAGTAGCCCCTGCTTGCTGCAACTAGAGAAAGTCCACGCAAAAGCAACAAAGACTTAGTGTAGCCCAAACTTCAAAAAAAAAAAAAAAGACACACTTGCTAAATAAAACTGTTCCATCATCAGCTGAATGTAAGTATCATCAGGGTTTGATACTATCTTTCATTTCAAGAAAATACCAGAACAAGTTCACTTTAACAGGCAGAAATGTTACATCATTATTTTTTTCCTTCTTGAACGTATAGTTGCATTTTGCTTCCTTTCACAGAATGTTATCCTAGGGTAATATATTTTATGCTGGAAAGTCTGTTATTGATTACCTAATTCATGCTCCAGTGGAAATTTATATATATGATTGCTATTTAAGAAATTTTGAAATTTAAATAATTTAAAATTTCCTTTGACTCTAAATCTCTATGTTTTAAAATTTTTTCTGTACTAGTAAACAGCAAGATAACATATATCTTTTGAAAAAAATTATTAAACAAAAAGTGAAACAATATTGGAAATATGTCTCTTACTAAAATAGATTTTTTTTAATTAGTTTGTGAATTTATGGATAAATGATACTACTAGAATGAAGCTGGGTTCAGCATCAATTTTCTATCTATTTTTTTTCTATCTATTTTTAACTTTTAGAAATAGAAGCTCTGAGAAACCATGTTCAAATAAATAAGTAGATGAAAAGGAAGGGAGTTTTGTTATAATAATGTCACTTAACTTTTTTAATTCTTAGAGTTTCAAGCCAAAAAATTACATAGTGATTATTTTGAAAATGATCAAAAGTTATTTTGGGGGGACTTCCCCGGCAGTCCAGTGGTTAAGACTTTGTCTTCCAATGCAAAGGGCACGGGTTCGACCCCTCGTCGGGGAATTAAGGTCCCACATGCTGTGGGGTGCAACCAGAAATTTCTTTTAAAGTTATTTTTAATGACAAAATCAGAACCTCCTTCAACTCTTTTGAAAGCAAAGAACTGGCAATTGCCCCACTTGCAAAATGCCTTATCTTGTTTTCAGAGTCCTTTACCTTTGGTTGGTACCCTGAAGGTATTTACCCCCAGGGTAAGACTGTGGGTAAAAACCAGGGCTTAGAGCCTTTTGTAAAGTTAGAGAGGGTGGGTGGAAAAGAAAAAGATGGACCTGGACCAAAGAGCAGCTTCTCCAGAAGATGTGTCTTAGCAAAGAGCATGAATAGAGTTTGAGGATCTGGACATCAATTCTTAGAAGTATCTGTGCCATGCACCTTTGCCCTCCAGGCATTTCCAGTTTAGTCAGGGGGAGAAGTTTGCTGAAAAAGGTCTGCATAGTCAAAGCTATGGTTTTTCCAGTAGTCATGTATGGACATGAGAGCTGAACCATAAAGAAGGTTGAGCACCAAAGAATTAATGCTTTCGAATTGTGGTGCTGGAGAAGACCCTTGAGAGTCCCTTGGACTTCAAGGAGATCAAACCCAGTCAATCTTAAAGGAGATCAGCTTTGACCATTCATTGGAAGGACTGATGCTAAAGCTGAACCTCCAATACTTGGGCCACCTGATGCAAAGAGCAGACTCATCGGAAAAGACTCTGGTGCTGGTAAAAATTGAGGGCAAAAGGAGAAGAAGGTGGCAGAGGATGAGATGGCTAGATAGCATCACCGATTCAATGGACTTGAATTTGGGCAAACTCCAGGAGATAGTGAAGGACAGGGAGGCCTGGCATGCTGCAGTCCATGGGTTCTCAAAGAGTCGGACACGATTTGGTGACTGAACAACTACAACAGCACGGGGAGAGGACTTAGAGAAATGTGCTGAAGGGTTGGTGAGTAGTGATGGAGATGTTCAGGGAGTTTACTTTTCTCTGCAGGGGCCAGAAAAGGCTTTGTGGGTGAGGTGGCATGTCAGCTGCTTTTCAGGTTGGGTAGGATTTTGACAGAAAATGTAGTGGAGAGGACATTCCAGGTGGAGTGCACTGAATAAACAAAAGCTCAGAGATAAGAAGCCATAAGGCAAAAGAATAAAAATGGAAGACACAGGACATGTGAGCATGTTTGGGAAATAAGCAGAGTGTAGACAGAGGCAAAGAGTGGGAGAAAAGGCAGAGACATAAACTCTCAAGGCTAAAATCTTAAGAATTATCTTATCTAATCTCCACTGTTATCTCCAGCACTCCACCAAAATCCACTCAGTGCTGTAAAACATCTAGTCCTCAGGAGTTCACTATTCAGAGCTGCGGTTCCCAACTTCTTGGTACCAGGGACCGATTTTGTGGAAGACAATTTTTCCACGGACAGGAATGAGAGGGGTGGTTTAGGCAGTAATTCAATCATTCTTCTGTGACCCAGGGGCTGGGGACCCCTGCTTTACATAATACCCTGCCCATTGGAAATATAAAGCAAGCCACATGTATAATTTACATTTTCCTGGTAACTACCAAAGAGGGGGAGGGGAAGAAACAGGTGAAATTAAGCATTTTTGTTTCCTTGGAATATTTAAATCCATATTATTAGTTTTTAAACAATTTTGTTTACGTATTCTAATTATTTATTGATTATTTTGGCTGCGTTGGGTCTTTGTTTTTTTGCACAGGGGTTTCTCTAGTTGCGGCGGGCTTTCTCTAGTTGCGGCGAGTGGGGGCTACTCTTCCTTGTGGCACTGGGGATTCTCACTGTGGTGCCTTCTTTTGCTGCTGAGCACCGGGCTCTAGGGTGCTCAGGCTTTAGTAGCTGCAGCCCATGGGCTTCAGTAGTTGTGGGTGCAGGCTTAGTTGCTCCTCAGTATGTGTAATTTTCCCGGACCACAATCAAACCCATGTCCCCTGCATTGGCAGGCAGATTCTTACCCAGGGCACCACCAGGGAAGTTCCCCCATTATTAATCTGCATACAATAAAATTAACCAATTTTAAATGTATAAGTTTTGTCATATGTACAGGTGAAATTAATTTTAATAGTATTTTATTTAGCTCAACACATCCAAAATACTATCCTTTCAACAAGAAATCAAAATAAAAACAGTTAATCAGATATTTTACATTCTTTTTCTGTACTAAACCATCGCAGTTCAGCTCAGCCACATTTCACTTGCTCAGTGGCCCCACGTGGCTAGTGAATAAAGCACAAATTTAGGGGGAACCCATTATATTCTTGGACCACTTTTGATAGTTAAACATCTTCCCTTGGATGATAGAATAATGCTGACCTGGTTTCTTCTCTAAACATTTGCATCTTCAACTTGTTTACCATCGACAGGTATTAATATAGAATTAGGATAGGAATAAGTACTAGATGTTGTGGTTGCTCATGTTAGGGGAGTCTCATCCTGGTCTTGTAGGTCAGAGAAGGTTTCAGGAGGAAGACACGCAGGAATGGATATTATTAATGCTGAAACACTGGGCTGGATGAAGCACAAGCTGGAATCAAGATTGCCGGGAAAAATATGAATAACCTCAGATATGCAGATGACACCACCCTTATGGCAGAAAGTGAAGAAGAACTAAAGAGCCTCTTGATGAAAGTGAAAGTGGAGAGTGAAAAAGTTGGCTTAAAGCTCAACATTCAGAAAACTAAGATCATGGCATCCAGTCCCATCACTTCATGGCAGATAGATGGGGAAACAGTGGAAACAGTGGCTGACTTTATTTTTCTGGGCTCCAAAATTACTGCAGATGGTGACTGCAGCCATGAAATTAAAAGACGCTTACTCCTTGGAAGGAAAGTTATGACCAACCTAGATAGCATATTAAAAAGCAGAGACATTACTTTGCCAACAAAGGTCCATCTAGTCAAGGCTATGGTTTTTCCAGTGGTCATGTATGGATGTGAGAGTTGGACTATAAACAAAGCTGAGAGCCGAAGAATTGATACTTTTGAACTGTGGTGTTGGAGAAGACTCTTGAGAGTTCTTTGGACTGCAAGGAGATCCAACCAGTTCATCCTAAAGGAGATCAGTCCTGGATGTTCATTGGAAGGACTGATATTGAAGCTGAAACTCCAATACTTTGGCCACCTCATGCGAAGAGTTGACTCATTGGAAAAGACCCTGATGCTGGGAAAGATTGAGGGCAGGAGGAGAAGGGGACGACAGAGGATGAGATGGCTGGATGGCATCACTGACTCGATGGACATGGGTTTGGGTGTACTCAGGGAGTTGGTGATGGACAGGAAGGCCTGGCGTGCTGCGGTTCATGGGGTTGCAAAGAGTCGGACACGACTGAGCGACTGAACTGAACTGAATGCTGAAAAGAGATTTAATTATATTCAGCTTGTAATTATTCTCTAAACCGTACTTATATGTTTGATGTACTCCTCTGTATATATTTCATAATTTAAAAATGCAAGTTTTGTTCCCAGTAGCAATAAGCAATGATCCAGTGTCCAGATTTTGGCTTCTAAAAATCATTTTCAGTAGAAGAAACCAGGGATCTTTGGAGAAGTAGATGATTTTATGGTGGGTAGAGAAAAGAAAAGGCTTCTCTGGTGGCTCAGATGGTAAAGAATCTGCCCGCAGTTTGGGGAAACCAGAGTTCAATCCCTGTGTCGGGAAGATGATCCCCTGAAGAAGGAAATGGCAACCCACTCCAGTATTCTTGCCTGAAAAATTCCATGGGTAGAGGAGCCTGGCAGGCTATAGTCCATGGGGTCTCAAATGGTCGGACATGACTGAGTGACTAAAAATTTCCAATTTCCAGGGAAAAGACAAGATGAGCTCAGAAAATCTTCCAGTGCCAGAAAGTAAGAAAGGATTAAAAAACCAAAACCTGACAGCCTGAAAGAGCAAGTGATGGGCAAAGCTGGGGCAATTTGAGCTACAAAAGAAATAACATAGTATTGGATTATAACCCAAAGTGTAAAATAAATATTATATTAAATAAATAAATGTTATATTGGATTATAACCCAAAGTGTAAAGTAAATATTATATGAGTCCCTGTTGATAAAAATAAATAATTGAATACATAAGTAAATAAATGGGGGAGAAGAGACAAATCTTCTTTAAAGAAGAATTCCAAATAATTTATATAGATACTTCCCCCTCCAGGAGGCAAAATTTAATCCCATTCCCTAACCCTTGAGTGTCAGCTGGATTTAGTGACTTGCTAAAGAACAGACCACAGAAAGCTGTGGGTTAGGGAGTGGGAGTGGTAGAATCACCAAGTGGTGGAAGTTAACATAACCAGGAATAAGCCACGTGGGTAGCATGTGACCCATGATAGGGTGTGATGAGAAGGGCTCTTCACCTCTGTGGCTGTTTTTTCTCCAGAACCCATAACCTCATTCTGGTCATGAGGCAAATATCAAGTAAGTCCAAATTAAGGGACATTCTGCAAAATACCTAACCAGTGTTCTTCAAGGTTTTCAAGGTCATAGGAATAAGGAAAGACTAGTAAGATGTCGCCGGCCAGAGCAGACTAAGGAGACAGGGGAACTAAATGCAGGATGGTGTCCTGGCTGGGATTCTGGAACAGAAAAAGAAAATTGGTGAAATCCGATTAAAGTCTAGAGTTTGGGATTTTCCAGGCAAGAATACTGGAGCAGGTTGCCATTTCCTCCTCCACAGGATCTTCCTGACCTAGGGATCGAAGCTGAGTCTCTGGTGGCTTCTGCATTGGCAGGCAGATTCTTTACCACTGAGTGATCTGGGAACCCCTCAAAGCTAGGGGAGAAAGGCATCAAAAAAGAAATGAAGGAAGGAAGAAAAGTCTTGCCTACTAGAAGCAGAAACTTCGGAGGAGGTTGCATTTCAGGGAGCATGGAGAAGGGGTGGAGTGGAATAGCAGACCCAGTGGAGACTCTTAGGTCAGGGTTAAGCCTTTGGGACTTTATCGCATGGTAGTGGGGGAACCATTGAAGGCTACTGAGCCAGGGTGTGGCTGATTCCAGAATGACTCAGCCAAAGTCATCCAGTTCAGCTTCCCCAGGCCCCTTCCTTCCAGGAGCTCTTTATTCTTTGCCTGTAGAGCCCAAGCTCTGGCTGGAATCTGTCATTAGCACAGAGATGATCTCCTCCACTGCTCACCCTCCCACCTCCACCCTATCCTGGTTCAGTGGTCTTTAGAGGCTCAACATTGCCACACCTGGTAAGGGCCAGAGCCACCTTTCAACCCATCCAGCAGAGACCCCTGGGCAGGGAGGTGCAGGGTGGGGACTTAAGCAAAAATCCCATAAGCTCTTGGTGGAGTCATTTCCACCACACCCTCTCCCCTCTCTCTCCTCTCTCTCCCTCTGATGAAAGGAAAGCAGTCCATCGGAGAGGGAAGCAGAGGGCGGCTTCAAGACTGAACCTTCTAGACTGCCACCAGGAAGACTGTTATCAACCTTCCTTCGATGACCTGCTTGGAAACACAAATATGTCCAGGTCAGAAGCTGGGGGGTGGGGGGGAAGAAAATGGGAGAGAAAAAGTATCTGTACGGTCTGCCCTCCATATCCGTGGATTCAACTAACTGCAGATAGAAAATATCCAGAAAAAGACATTTCCAGAAAATTTCCAAAAAGCAAAACTTGAATTTGTTGAACACTGGCAATGATTTACATTGTATTTACAATAATATTCACAACTATTTATGCATCATTTACATTGTATCAGGTATTGTAAGTAACCTAGAGATGATTGATTGATTGACATTTGGGGCTAAGTTGGGTCTTTGTTCCAGCATGTGGGCTTCTCTGTAGTTGCGGCTTGCAGGCTTCTCTTTGTAAGCATCTGCCTGCAATGCTAGAGATCTCGGTTTGATTCCTGGGTTGGGAAGATCCCCTGGAGGAGGGCATGAAAACCCACTCCAGTATTCTGGCCTGGAAAATCCCCATGGACAGAGGAGCCTGGTGGGCTACAGTCCATGGGATCACAGAGAGTCGGACATGACTGAGCAGCTAAGCACACAGCACATGCTATTTTATAGGTGTGAGGGGCTTGAGCATCCACACATATTGGTATTGGCAGGAGGTCCTGGAACCAATCCCCCAAAGATACTGAAGGAGGACTTCTCCCAGCAGTGGTAGCTATGAGAGTTCAGTGTTAGAATTTATCAATTTCCACACCTCAATCATGCCAGTTTTTTCATCCTGTATCTGTAATCCTGTATCTTTTCCCTCTGTGGAAAAGAGAAAACAAAAGGTTAACTTTACTGAGCAATCTGTTCTGTGCTAGGCCCTATGCATAACTTCATTTGGTCCTCATAGCAACTCTATTAGTATACCCATTTTACAGATAGAAAGCTGAGGCTCAGAGAAGGTAAGTGACATGCCCAAGGTTACGCAGCTAATAGGTAGCAGAGCAGGGAGAGAGCAAAGCCAGTTCAAGTCTTTAGAAGCATGGGGTTGAAAAAGATCTTAGGGAATTTTACCTTTCAGGGTAGAGGAAGGAAATGGTTTTATGGTAAAATCCAAATTTCTTACAAGGTATCTAGCCACCACTTCTGACCTCACCCCTATAATGTCTGAAGTAGCCGCAGCATTTAGAGAACTTCTTAAGGCCTTGCCCTTCTTTCTAAAGGTGTCCCTCCAAATCATTCATTCAGGTCTGGGCCTAAAAATCAAAGCAACCATCCTTGTTCACCCCATGCAGAGCCCACACCCCCTTCAGTCACTCTTTGTCACCCCATGAACTGCAGCACACCAGGCTTCCCTGTCCTTCACCATCTCCTGGAGGTTGCTCAAACTCATGTCCGTTGAGTCGATGATGCCACCCAATCATCTCATTCTCTGTCACCTTCTTCTCCTGCTGTCCTCAATCTTTCCCAGCATCAGGGTCTTTTCCAATGAGTTGGCTCTTTGCATCAGGTGGCCAGAGTACAGGAGAGTCAGCTTCCAATGAATACTTAAGACTGATTTCCTTTAAGATTGACTGGTTTGATCTCCTTGCAGCCCAAGGGACTCTCAAGAGTCTTCTCCAGCACCACAGTTCAAACGCATCAATTCTTTAGTGCTCGGCCTTCTTTATGGTCCAACTCTCACATCCGTACATGACTACTGGAAAAACCATAGCTTTGACTGAACGGACCTTTGTCAGCAATGTCTCTCCTTTTTAATACATTTTCCATGTTTGTCATAGTCTTTCTTCCAAGGAGCACGAGTCTTTTAATTTCATGACTGCAGTCACCATCCACATCTCCTTAAACATGCTCATGTGTCATCATAGTACCTACCGCCTCCTGACATATTTCTGTACTTATTTCCCTGCTTGTCTGTATCCATCCACGAGAATATAAACTCCACGAGATCAGGACCTGATCTGTTTGATTCACTGCTGTACTCCTAGTGTCTGATATAGTAGACCCATAATGGGTTGGATGAATAAAAAAAGAAATTCTGCTTTCTCCCACTGAGTGTTTGATTTCTATTCCCCATCAGTTGCTGAATTCTCTCCCCACTTCAAAGCCTCACTTCTCTGCTTTCCCATTAGGGACTGCTTCTCTCTCATCGTTTCTAGCCTAGGGACTGATACAGCCACCCAATTAGTTGTTCCAACCAGACACCAGAAGTTATCCTCAACTCCTCCTTTCTTTCTATCTACCCCATGCCACTACCCACAGTTTCCAATCAATCACCAACTCCAGTCCATTTTACCTCTTTACTTATCCCCTAGATATGCCAAGTCTCCCATTCCCTGCGATGCTCCCTCCTCCAGGCATCTCTCCTACTTTGCCTAGGTTGCTGTATCAGCGTCCTCTGCCTCCAGTTAGGCCCTTGCCATTCAGTCTGCATGTTGTAATCACAATGATTAGCCTAAAACTCAAATTGCTTGAGTAAGCATCCCATTGAGTCCTCAGTTACCTGAAATAAAGTCCAAGATCTTAATGTGGAATGTAAGACCGTGCCCTGTGTGCATAGCCTTACTTTCAACCACACTCTGCTCCTGTCTGATTGAAACACTTTTCATTTCCCCAAATGTGTCCATGACATTTCTTTTGCCTGGGAACTCTGGCCAACTCTTGATTGTCATTCAGGTCTTAACCTGAACGTCACTTTCCCCAGGAAGCCCTCTCTAGCCTTTTCCACCCCACCAGGCTGGGTTAGGAATCCTTAGTGTGTGGAATCAAGGCATCTTGCCTACCCTGAGTAATCTCAGTGGTCACCTGGTAATTTCCCACCCTCTTCCACTGCGTCCCTCTGGATGTCACTGCTTGAACAGCCTCCATTACTTCTCCAACGCTTTTCACCTTTCAAGACCCATCTCAAGTTCAGATTCATCTAGAAAAATTTCCAGAGAGGGAAAAGAAGGCTGCCTGTGAGTTAGGATATCTCTAGTCTCCCCATTGCCACTTCCTAGTGTGACTTTGGGCATGCCACTTTGCCCCTGAGAGCCTCAGTTCCCTCTATAAAACATAGATGATAACATTACTATCTACCTCATGGTTGGTATAAGTAAAATTACAGATGTTAAAAAACAGTGTAACCACTGAAGTGTTATGTAGACATGAGGATGATTATCATCTTTCTGGGCACTGTGCTCCTGCAGCACTCACAGGTCATGACCTTCCCTTCTGCACTTAATTATAACCTGCCTCCAAAGATCTGCTCTTGTTCCTGTGTGGTAGCCTGCTGTTTACCCCAGTGCAGAAGCCAACTGGGATCGCGTCTCTTACAGCCCTTCTGCATCCCCTAGAGTTCAGAGATCAGCGCTGAGCTAACAGAAGGTGTGTTTTATTACTGTGATTGTAACACACTACCATTTATTAATTGCTTATTAAGCACTCAATATACATTGTTTCTCAGAACTACCTGAGAGATAGGTATTTTTATTTCCACTATGCAAACTAAGGGTCAGAAAAATTAAATAACTTGTCCAAGGTCACAGAGCTGTTAGGACCATGGGGGCAGAGGCCCTGAGAGTCTTCCTGGCACTAACCCCAGATGTATGTTAAGGGGCTTTCCACCTACTCAGTCTTCTTAGGCCACAGCTGAGCTGTGTCGCAAAAAAAGAAGAAAAAAAATCAAACTAGAGGCTGGTCAGAGGAGGTGGCTGCCATGTCATGGACCAAACACAGGAGCAGGAGACTTTTGACAAGTAAGTCAGGTATGCTCCACCAAAGGCAGTCACAAAGCCTTGGTCTTGTGGATGCAGCAGGTGAGAAGTGGTCAGGAAAAGCCCTGGGACATCTAAAAGTGTCAGCACTGAATAGCTGCCCACATCTACATGAGGAGCATAGAGGCAAGTGTGCTCTGATGGCAAATTCACTCACAGCAAGAGGGTGATCAGCTCACAGTGAAAGTGAAAGTGAAGTCTCAGTCGTGTCCGACTCTTTGCAACCCCATGGACTGTAGCCTCTGTCCATACAGAGAGCTGTAGACTCCTCTGTCCGTGGGATTTTCCAAGCAAGAGTACTGGAGTGGGTTGCCATTTCCTTCTGCAGAGGATCTTCATGACCCAGGGATCGAACCCCGGTCTCCCGCGTTGTAGTCAGATGCTTTACTGTCCGAGCCACCGCTTCATTTTCCTTGTCCAGGAATTTGATCCAGGAGGAGGAAACGCCGAGTTCACAGTCCACCACTAGGTGGCACTGTGTGCGGAGGGCGCACAAATTACGCAATCAGAACCTTTCAACAAGAATCATTAGAAGGGATTTTAGAGCAAGTAAGCCATAAAGTAAACGTCTCCTTTTATAGAAGACATGTGAGACCCAGAGAAGTTATCCAAGTTTCCCAGTTTTGTGGCTGAAACAGTTCAGTTAGTAGCTCAGTCGAGTCTGACTCTTTGCGACCCCATGGACCGCAGCACGCCAGGCTTCCCTGTCCATCACCAACTCCCAGAGTTTACTCAAACTCATGTCCATCGCGTCGGTGATGCCATTCAACCATCTCATCCTCTGTCGTCCCCTTCTCCTCCTGCCCTCAATCTTTCCCAGCATGATTTTTTCATATCAGTTGGTTCTTCGCATCAGGTGGCCAAAGTATTGGAGTTTCAGCTTCAGCATCAGTCTTTCCAATGAATATTCCAATGAATATTTCCAATGGACTGATTTCCTTTAGGATGGACTGGTTTGATCTCCTTGCAGTCCAAGGGACTCTCAAGAGTCTTCTCCAACACCCCAGTTCAAAAGCATCAATTCTTCGGCGTTCAGCTTTCTTTATAGTCCAACTCTCACATCCAAACATGATTACTGGAAAACCCATAGCTTTGACTAGAGGGACCTTTGTTGGTAAAGTAATGACTCTGCTTTTTAATATGCTCTCTAGGTACTAGAGGCCAAATTCGGTCTGCTTCTAAGTTCAGTGCACTTTATCTGTAATGTTCATCAAATCCCATAGAAATGTCCATCTACTCATGGTGTGATTTTGCTCAAGTCATTGATGTCCTCTGTGCAGAGAATAGTGAATTAGTCTAGATCCATGATGTCAATATGGTAGCCACTAGCCACATAGCTATTTAAGTTAATTAGTAGTAGTAGGGTTATTTGCTCAGTCATGTCTGACTCTTTGCAACCCTGTGAACTGTAGGCTACCAGGATCCTCTGTTCATGGGATTCTCCAGGCAAGAATACTGGATTGGGTTGCCATGCCTTTCTCCAGGGGATCTTCCTGACCCAGGGATTGAACTTGGGTCTCCTGCATTGCAGGCGGATTCTTTACCATCTGAGCCACCAGGAAAGCATAATTAAAACTAAAAATTAGAATTCAGTTCTTAATCACAATAACCGCATTTCAAGTGCTCAATAGACAATTGTGAATAGTGGCTATCGTATTGGACAGCATAAATATAGATTATTTCCATTATTGCAGATAGTTCTAATAGCATAGTTGATATTTCAGGTCCTTCCAGCTTTTAGCATCCTAGAGATCCTCTGTGAGCGCAATGGAGGGTATAGGATTAAATGCATAAGATTTCCCAGATCTCAGCCTGAGTTTTTAACCACATACAAGGAATACAGAAGAGAACAAGATGAATAAAAATCCTCCCTTAATGGAGTTGACGTTCTAATGAGCCTAAGATACTGAATCTAAAAACCACAACTTTGTGCCCCAGCACCTGTGGAGGGGTAGTTTGAGGTTACTATGTAAATGGTCCCTTGGAGACTGTTAGCGGCTGCTGACAAATACTTCTTCTTAATTGCCTTTATTACCTAGACTCTTTCTTTCTCTACCCAACTCTCCCTGTGTTAGAACCCCAATAATGCTACCCTGCATAATTTTTGCAAAATAAATATCATTAGGAAATCCAGATGTTGGGTATTGGACCATTATATACTATTTCAATCCATAGTCTCTGGAGCATCATTTTTAATCCATATAAGAAAAATAACAATTCAGTGCATGCTCAGTCACGTCAGTCCTGTCCAACTCTTAGTGATGCCATGGACTGCTTGTAGCTCACCAGGCTCCTCTGTCCAGGGAATTCTCCAGGCAAGAACACTGGAATGGATTGCCATTCCCTTCTCTAAGTGATCTTCCAGACCCAGGGATTGAACCCAGATTTCCTGCATTGCAGAGATATTCTTTTACCATCTGAGCCACCAGAGAAGCTCAAGTACAAAGTAGAGGGACTTCTCTGGTGGTGGTTTAGCCATGGACTCTAGCTAATCAGGCTCCTCTGTCCATGGGATTTCCCAGGTAAGAATACTGGAGTGGGTAGCCATTCCCTTTTCCAGGGGATCTTCCCCGCTCAGGGATGGAACCTGGGTCTCCTGTATTGCAGGCGGATTCTTTACCAGCTGAACCATCAGGGAAGCCCTTGTCACAGTTTACCTTCAGATAATATTCTACCATTTCTCTGATACAGTGTTTGTAACAATAAACTTATACAATAAGTTTACAACAGTAAACTTCCGGTTCCTTCTGAGCACATTTTGTACTGTTACCATTATGCATTTTACTTTTAAATATGTTATAAATGCCATGTAATACATTATTACCTATTTTGGTTTAGTCGTCCAACTCCTTTTTTAATAAACTATTTTTGAAAGTTTTATTTATTTGTATTTTTGCGGTGGGTCTTTGTTGCTGTGTTTGGGCTTTCTCTAGTTGCGGTGTGCGGGCTTCTCGGTTCAGTAATTTATCTTGTTGCAGAGCGCAGGCTGTAGGGCATGCAGGCTTCAGCAGCTGCAGCACTCAGACTCTAGAGGGCAGGCTCCAGTAGTTGTGGTGCACAGGTTTAGCTGCCCCGCAGTATGTGGGATCTTCCTGGGCCAGGGATCGAAACTGTGTCGCCTGCATTGGCAGGCAGACTCTGGACCACCTGGGATGTCCTAGTCAGCCAATTATTTTTTAAATAGATTGAAAGTGTCTTTTCTACTTATTTATTTTTTTTACCATTTTCAATACTTCTCAGTTCTTTGTACATATCCAAGTTCCCTCAGGTATCATACTCATTCTTCCAGAAGAACTTCCATTACCTTTTCTTATTGTTAGGTCTACTGACAATGGATGTCCCCAGCTTTTGTCCGTTGCCCCCTCAGCTTTCAGCCACCCCGGCAGCCCTGCAACCCAGCAGGGGTTCTTCTCCATGCTCTCCCTGCTCTCCTTGGGGCAACCTGCAGTCGCCTCTTACATGATGCCTTCTCAGCATCCCAGACCCTCCTCCTTGTGGCACCAAATGCCACCTGGTGTTTTTGGTTGGTCTATAATGTTCCTAGGCCTCAGATTGGTATCGCTGTAGGGTCTGTGAGCCCGAACTGGTTTCCAGCCCCTCCTGGAAAGGTGGAGGGTTTCTGCTTCTCCTCATCCCCCGGCTGCAGTGAGGCCTCACTTGTGTCTTGGAGTGACAGTGTTCGCTACACACCCACCACTCCAGGCAGAGCGGTGTTGCTGCTATTCCTCCTGCAGAAACAACAGATCTTTGCTGGGAGGAACCCGGGCATCAGGGTCTGCTTCCCCTCCCCCAAAGGCTTAAAGCTTTGCTTTGTTGAAAAGAAGGAAGCATCTGGAAAACTGTAAGGGACTTTGTAGTAGCTCAGTTGGTAAAGAATCTGCCTGCCATGCAGGAGACCCAGGTTCAATCCCTGGGTCGGAAAGATTCCCTGGAGAAGGAAATGGCAACCCACTCCAGTACTCTTGTCTGGGGAATTCCATGAACAGAGGATCTGGTGGGCTACAGTCCACGGGATCACAAAGAGTCAGACACGACTGTGCGACTTTCACTTTGCATCCTTCAGCGGCACCCAGTTACCTGCTGCACACCTGTGCCATGAGGGTGTTCTCTGGTCTCCTGCTCTGCTTTCAGTCTTTCTAGTGAGCAGCCACTTGAGGCCTGTGGAAAAGAACTTGAAGTGAAAACCCCTCTTGTGTCAGGGCCCCAGTCCATACCACACTGATAAGCTAGCCCATGTGTGGTCTTTAAAAATTTGTCAAAATTTTAGCTAATTTCTTCTCACCAGCTTCTCTGCCAGACGCCGATTTTTCTTGTGCTTTGACCAAGGTGACACGTGTGTGTATCCCACCTCACCTTTGAGAAACTTCTCACTCTTTGGGATTCAGTTGACTTAATTGTTCTCGGATGGGTTGAAGAAAAATCACGACATTGTATACTACTTGCCTTTTTCTCCTTATTAAGTTGGGAGTGGTGTTTTTGCCACTTTTGGCTATGAAATTTCTTGAAACGTACATTTTGTTACTGAACAATACTGGCAACAGTAAAGGATTTGCATGGTAAGTCAAGATCACTCTTGTGACAAGGCAGTACCCTGAACAGGAATGTTGCCAAAAGTAATTCCCAATCCCTCAAGGGTGGGTCCAACTTTGCTCCCCCAGTGTGTGTGTCAGGCACTGTGGGGCAAAATATCCATTCATTCACTAAGTATTTACTGAGAGCATCCTGTGGACAGGTATCCACCAGGCTACCTGCTGGAGATTGTGCCAACAGACATGGTCCTGGCCTTCATAGGGTTCACAATATAGTGAAAGTGGATACTGAAAAAAATCATGGCAAAGGTGGTTAGTACCACAAAAGAGGAAATAGAGGATGCTATGGGAGATCATGACCAGTGATCTAACCTAGTGCTGTCCAGGGAAGCATTTCAGACGAGAGCTTCAGGAGAAGCTGGCCAAGCAGAGAGAGGAGGTATTCTACTTAACTGTGGGTGCATATCAAATTCCCCCCAGTCTTATTGGCATGTATTTTATGATCACAAGTTCCCTGTGTCAGGAATTCAGACAAGGCACCATGGGATGGCTTGTCTCTACACCAGTGTCTGGGCCTCAGTTGGAAGACATAAAGGCTGAGGCCTGGAATCATCTAAAAGTTTAATTACTCACTTATCTGGTGGTTTATGCAAGCTGCTGGCCAGTGGCTTCAGCTCCCCTATACATGGGCTTCTCCAAACGGTCTTTCCATGTGGATAGTCTGGGCTTCCTCAGGTTCCAAGGGCAAACATCCCAAGAAAGAGAGCTAGGTGGAAGCAACACCATTTTTTCTTTTGGCTATGTTGGGTCTTCACTGGTGGTTCAAGGGGACTTCTCTAGTTGCAGGAACTTCTCTTATTATGACATGCAGGCTTTGCTGCCCTGTGGCATGTAGGATCTTAGTTCCCTGACTAGGGATTGAACCCATATCCCCTGCATTGCAGGACAGATTCTTAACCACTGGACCACCAAGAAAGTTCCAAAACCATCTTTTCTGACTCAACTTCAGAAGTCACTCAACATCACTTCTACTATTTTTCCATTTGTTGAGGCAGTTGAAAAAATTCCACTCCATGTCAAGAGAAGAAGAAATAGATTCCCATCTCTTTATGGAGGACATCAAAGTTCTAGAAGAGCATGTGGGACAAGAAATACTGCTGTGGCCAGTTTTGAAAAACACAGATTGCCCCAGTGGGAAGAATATTTCAGTTGAGACAATCCTTAAACAAAAATCTTCCAATGGGAGAAGGCAGCGTCCACCTGAGGACAAAAAAAGAGGCTGGCAGGTAGCCAAGAGAAGGAGACTAGCGTGAGATCTAAGAAGTCAAAACCCAAAGTCCTCATCCTCACCCTTGACGAGTTTGTCATCTTAATGGCTGTGGTGCCTCCCTTCTGCTTAGTGCTTTACCATCAACAAAGCAGCACCTCCACGATTTCATTTGTTTCAAACAACCTTGTGAGGGATGTATTATTAATTCTATTGTACAGATGAAGGAGCTAAGCATCAGTGAGGTGAAGTGGAAGGTGATGCGGAGATGCAGGAGGGATAGAGGTACTCAGTGATTTTAGTTGACACATGGATAAACATTTTACATGTTAGTGTTAATAGTTAGCATCTTTTTTCATACAGAAATATGTCTAAGACATCAAACTCATCATCTCATTGATATTAGAGCTTGAACAAATCAAAGAAGCAAATTGATTTAAAGTTGACTTAAGGGAAAGTTTTATTTTTTTAATTTTTAAAAATTTATTTATTTTTGACTGTGCTGGGTCCTGTGCGAAGGCTTTCCCTAGTTGCAGCAAGTGGGGGCTACTCTCCAGTTGCTGTGTTCAGGCTTCTCACTGCAGCGGTTTCTCGTGTTGCAGAGCACGGGCTCGAAACACAGGCTCAGTAGTTGGGGCTCATGGGCTTAGTTGCCCCAAGGCATGTGGAATCTTCCCAGACCAGGAATCAAACCAATGTCCCCTGCATTGGCAGGGAGGTTCTTAACCACTGGACCACCAGGGAAGCTTTTAATATAAAAGGTTTGTAAATATTGTAATAATGATAATGATGAGAGGTCAATGAGGAGAGCTTGAGAAATACTGGCAAAGGAGTAAATAAAATACGTTGGATCCATCTGGAGTCAGATCAAATCCTGACCAGTTCCAGGGGCAAAAAAAATGGTCTGAAGAGAGAGCCAGGCAAGTTATTTAACTCCCTTCTGCCTCAGTTTTCTCATTTTAAAGATGAAAATAATCATATTACTTCTCTATGAAAAGTAAATTAGTGAATATTGGTAAAGTGTGCAGAAGAATTCCTGGCACTTAGTAAGTACTATATAAGTTTTTATTAAACAACTACATTAAATTAACTTAAGCATAAAAGGGAATGTATTGGCTTTTGTAACCGAAAAGTTCACTGATGTTTGTCTTCAGTCTGGATCCAGGGGCTCAAGAGTGTACCATTACTTCTCTCTCTCTCTCTCTCTCACTCTTTCTCCCTCCCTCCCTTACTGATCCCTCTCGCTCCACACCTCAGCTCTACCCTGCGTTGACTCATTGACTCATCCCCAGGTGACTTCCCAACCACTGTCGGCAAGGTGACCACAGCAGCTCCAGAGTTAGAGGCGCCCGAGCGAGCTCACGGCTCCCAGGCCAAAGGAAAGAGACACCTCCTTTCCGTTGCTGTAGGAAAAGCCCCTTTATTAGTTCTTATTGGTCCTGCTTAGGGCACATGACCACACCTCAACCAATCATTGTGGCCCATAGGGAGGATTACTTGGGTCAGTTTAGTTACAAATGCAACCCTGACTCCGAGAGGTGGAGTGAGTTTCCACAAAACCTTGGACTAAATATGCAGGAGGGGTGGTTCTCAGAGGAATACCCAGTGTTCTTTGAAAAAGAAAAAACATTAGATACCGAAAAAGCATTAGACACCGGAAGGGCTTCCCTGGTGGCTCAGATGGTAAAGAATCCGCCTGCAATTCAGGAGACCTGGGTTCGATCCCTGGGTTGGGAAGATCCCCTGGAGGAGGGTGTGGCAATCCACTCAAGTATTCTTGTCTGGAGAATCCCCATGGACAGAAGAGCCTGGTGGGCTACAGTCCATGGGACCGCACAGAGTCGGACACGACTGAGCAACTAAGCACACAGCACTGGAAGGGCAAACAAAAAGTTTTCTGTATTAAGTAAGTTTGTAAATTATCTAGAGTCGCTAGGCCTCAGTGCCCATGTGTTTATGTCAATAGAAGACAGTGCCCACTGGGAAGTCCCTGGCCGTCCAGTGGTTAGGACTGCTTTCAGTCACCAGCCTGAGTTCAATCCCTGGTCAGGGAACTAAGATCCCACAAGCCTCAAGGTGGTGCAGCCAAAAAAAAAAAATAGCTCCCATAGAATAAAGTCATGGTAAGTTTTAAAGCAAACGATGCAACAGACAAACAATTAATCTCAAAAATATACAAGCAACTCCTGCAGCTGAATTCCAGAAAAATAAACGACCCAATCAAAAAATGGGCCAAAGAACTAAACAGACATTTCTCCAAAGAAGACATACAGATGGCTAACAAACACATGAAAAGATGCTCAACATCACTCATTATTAGAGAAATGCAAATCAAAACCACAATGAGGTACCATTACACACCAGTCAGAATGGCCGCTATCCAAAAGTCTACAAGCAATAAATGCTGGAGAGGGTGTGGAGAAAAGGGAACCCTCTTACACTGTTGGTGGGAATGCAAACTAGTACAGCCACTATGGAGAACAGTGTGGAGATTCCTTAAAAAACTGGGAATAGAACTGCCATATGACCCAGCAATCCCACTGCTAGGCATATACACCGAGGAAACCAGAATTGAAAGAGACGCGTGTACCCCAACGTTCATCGCAGCACTGTTTACAATAGCCAGGACATGGAAGCAACCTAGATGTCCATCGGCAGACGAATGGATAAGGAAGCTGTGGTACATATACACAATGGAATATTACTCAGCCATTAAAAAGAATACATTTGAATCCGTTCTATTGAGATGGATGAAACTGGAACCCATTATACAGAGTGAAGTGAGCCAGAAAGAAAAGCACCAATACAGTATACTAATGCATGTATATGGAATTTGAAAGATGGTAATGGTAACCCTATATGTGAGACAGAATAAGAGACACAGATGCATAGAACAGTCCTGTGGACTCTGAGGGAGAAGGTGAGGGTTGGACGTTCTGGGACAATAACATTGAAACATGTATATTGTCATATGTGAAGCAGAACACCATTCCATGTTCTATGCATGGGACGGATGCTCAGGGATGGAGCGTTGGGATGACACTGAGGGATGGGAGGGGGAGGGAGGTGGGAGGAGGGTTTGGGAGGGGGAGCACATGTGAATCCATGGCTGATTCATGTCGATGTATGGCAAAAACTAATACAATATTGTAAAGTAATTAGCCCCCAACTAAAATAAAAAAAAAAAAAAACATTTAATAAAACTTAGCACCATACCAGTCATACAGTAAGCACTCAATAAATATTAGTTATTATTAGTAATACCCATGTCATAGAGTTAATAATGATGGAGTTGGGAGTTACATCTATGTTTTCTGATTTTAAAAACTACTGGTACACTTCAATCAACTGGTCTTTGTACCCTTCAATCAGTTTTTATAACAACAAACTCTGCTATCTCTGTAGTATTTTGCAATATACAAAGAGAATTCACTTACATTTTTATCTGATCCTCACAATAAGAAATAAGGAATCCTCCTTATTTGATACACTTTGCCCTATACAAAGGATACAAAATTGGAGAACTGGAAGCTTGAAGAATAATACATTTGCTCTATTCATTTCCTCAACAAATATTAAGTGTACGCTATGTTGTGTTGAGAGGGACTTCTAATGCTCCAGCTTTCTTCTCTACTTAAAATGATGAGACATGCTTTTCAAGTTGCAGATAATGATAGTGAGCCAGAATTTGTGAAACTTTCATTCAGTTACACAGCTGCATGTATATGTCAATACGGATCGTGATGAAAAATGGAGTTTCCTCTGAAAGACTTGGTTGAAAAAGTTTGAAAGCCATTGATCAACAGAGGGTCTCAAACTTTTTGATCCTAGGACTTCTTTGTTGTTCAGTTGCTAAGTCGTGTCTGACTCTTTGAAACCCCATGGACTGCAGCATGCCAGGCTTCCCTGTCCTTCACTATACCCTGGAGTTTGCTCAAACTCATGTTCATTGAGTTGGTGATGCTTAAAAATTATTGAGAACCTTAGAAAAATTCTTGTTTTCTAGGTTTTATGTATTGATATTTACCATGTTAGAAAATAAAATGCTGAGAAAAATTTAGATCACAGGAATACATGGTGGAAAAGACAGGTAATATTCTTTTTTTTACTGAGCTGGGTCTTCGCTGGTGTACATGGGCTTTCTCTCGTTGCGGCAAGCAGGGGCTACTCTTCGTTGCCATGCACGGGCTTCTCATTGTGGTGGCTTCTCTTGTTGCAGAACACGGGCTCTAGACGCACAGGCTTCGGTAGTTGTGGCAAGTCGGCTCCGTGGTTTCGGCTCACGGGACCTAAAGCTCGGGGTCCGTAGTTGTGGTGCACAGATTTAGTTGCATGTGGAATCTTTCTGGACCAGGGATCGAACCCATGTTCACTGCACTGGCAGGTGAATTCTTATCCACTGTACTACCAGGGAAGTCCAGCAGGTAGCTTTTTTGCACTATTATGGATATTGTTTTGAATGTTCAGACCCTCTGAAAGTTTCGTGGGAAATGGTCTACAGGATATCTGTTTAAATGTTTCTGCCAAATTTCTAACTCACTCTTTCCAAAACACACTCCTTATTTAATCAATAGACTTTCTCAGAATGCCTGTTTAGTCACTGGCACTGCTCTCCTTCAGTGATCCAGGTTTCAAACTAAGAATTTCTGGTTTGTTTATTTGTTTTTTTTTGTTTGCCATGCCTCAAACTTAGTCCCTTGGCAGTGAAAGCGCAGAGTTCTAACCACCGGACCGCCAAGGAATTCTCTAAGGATTCTGTTTGAGTCCTGTTTTCTTCATCCACCAGACATCTACCTCTCTTCTCTCTTCGAAGTGGACCTGGGATTATTATTTGGGAGGTAGTGTAATGATTAAGAACATTAAGTTGCAGTTACATGACCTTGCTGTAGAACTCTGGGCAAGTTACTCACACGTATGCAAAATTCAGAAGTACTACCAGACATAAAATGAAAAGTAAGTCTCCTTCCTTTCTCTGTCCCAGAGCATCCTGTCGCTCACCTTGGAGGTAGCCACGTCTAGATATCAGCCCTCAAAAGTTTTTCATTTCATGTCATCTCTTCATTTTTCTGTCTGTCAAATTCCAGGCTCACCTTGAACCCCTCTTTGGGTCTCCCCCAACAAAACAGAATTGGTTGCTCCTCCCCATTGGGAAACTCTGCATAAGCTTCTACAAGTTTACCAAATGTATTGCTTTTTAGCATAGACACATTTATCTTTTCTCACTATATTTTGAGTGAATAGGGCAATGCCTTTTGCTTTTGTAAGCCTAGTGTCTATCCAATTCAATGCTTAATGCAGTATGAGCGCTCAGTGAATCTCTAAAGACAGAATCTATTTCCCTTGATCAAGAATTTTCAAAGACTCTCCAGTGTCTGTGAGGGAACAGTCTGCACTCCTCATATGGACTTTCCAATTTTCCCCATTTTACCTCAACTTCCCTATCCAAACTGATGCCCTGGGAAATTTGGCTATAGCCAAGATAGTCTCCTAATTAGAGCCAGTCTGCCAAACTCTGTCCTACTGCCAGGCCTTTGTTTGTGCTGTTGACCATCAGCTGAAATTCTGAAATCAAATGTATGTTTATTAGAAACAAGAAATGTATCTGTTTATTGATATGTAAATGTTTAATATTTCTCACAAGAAATTATCTGGTTTGGAAAGTTGCATGAGATCAATCCACTGCAGCGTTGTTTTAAAATAGCAAAAAAATCCCACTCCTGGGGGCGGGGGGACGTGTTTTGAAAGGATACATGTAGCTCAAAATTCAATGCGGCACTGTTTACAATAGCCAAGGCATGGAAGCAATTTAAATAAATGGATAGAAAGATGTAATACGTATATACAATGGAATATTTAGCCACTAAATAGAATGAATTAATGCCATTTGCAGCAACATGGATGGACTTGGAGATTATCATGCTAAGTAAGTCAGACAAAGACAAATATCATATGATGTATGTATACATCCATTTTACTACTATTGATTCATTTTGGGTTGTTTCCATTTTTTTAATGGCTAAATTTTCATAAAAGTCAATTTCCAAAATGGTTGTACCATTTTACATTCATACCAATAATGATGAATAAGCTTTCCAGTTGATTCACACTGTCACCAAAACTTGGTACCATCAAGAATTCCCTAAGGACCTCACACTTGCACTGCAGGAAGCAAGTGTTTGATCCCTGTTTTGGGATCTCCAGTTAAGAACTAAGATCCTGCAAGCCTTGACTTGGCCAAAAACAAACAAACAAAACAACAAAGACTTGCTAATAACAGTATTTTAAATTTAGCCATTTTAAGGGTGAGTAGTGAGATCTGATGAAGTTTTTTTGGTTTGGGGGATTTGGGGGGTCATTTATTTTATAGGATCTTTGCTGGTAGACCACTTTCTTACACCCAGGAGACTTACATGTCTCTCAGATATGTGCCTAGAAGGCTTTTGAGAGACAAGTGAAAGCGAAAGTTGCTCAGTCCTGTCCCACTCTTTGTGACCCCATGGACTATAGAGTCCATGGAATTCTCCAGGCCAGAATACTGGAGTGGGTAGCCTTTCCCTTCTCCAGGGGATCTTCCCAACCCAGGGATCAAACCCAGGTCTCCTGCATTACAGGTGGATTCTTTACCAGCTGAGCCACAGAGAGGCACAAGACTGGGTCACAAATTCAACCTTGTATCAATGCCCTTCTCACCAATGCATAAGCCAAAACTGCCCCTCACCTCTTCACTGCCCAGGGAAGAGAAAATCTTCTTCCTGATAAAGCAAAATCTAAAGACATCTAAAACCAAACATGCGGTAGGGGCAAGCCTGAGAAGGCCTAAGAGAGGTGGTCCACCCTCTCCTGTCAGACAAAAACCAGCCCAGTGGGTCCAGCATGATGACCAGGGGTGGCCAGGTTGGGAGCGGTCAAGAGCTGGCTCCACACCAGCCACCGGATCTCGAGGTCTCGGGCCAGCTTTGGAGATCCCAGTTCCCAGGGCTCCAGTTCTGTGGAACAGCCACTGCCTCAACTCAAACGACTTGATGACGAGGATGGGCGTCAGGCCTGTGGTGGCGACACCCCTCTCCAGCTGGATGGGGGGGTCTGCCTGTGCCCCTCGATGCGGTGCAGTTTGGCCTCCAGGAGGACAAACATGAGTTCCTCCTGGGCCTCTTCTACGTAAAATTGCAAAGGGAAGTTAAAGTTTTCAGGCACAGTCCAACCACAGCTTTGTCTCCATGTCTTCCTGCTCCTGGTTGATTCTGAATAGGGGCAACTTCAGGAATTTATTCCAACAGGACTTAAGAGGAATCAAGCTCATGAAGTTTTAATTTGCATTTCCTTGATACTTGAGGTTTAGCAAC
Source organism: Okapia johnstoni (assembly GCA_024291935.2). Lineage (NCBI taxonomy): Eukaryota > Metazoa > Chordata > Mammalia > Artiodactyla > Giraffidae > Okapia > Okapia johnstoni. The sequence continues at coordinate 7,735,771 of JAGTYA010000024.1, read as the reverse complement.
TTCTCATGTTTAATGGTCATGTGAGTTTTCTCTCAGTATGCATCTCTTCAAGCATTTTGTCTATTTTATCTTACCTTTTATTGTAAAGGTGGTCTGTCCTTTTCTAATTGGTTTATAGTAATTCTTCATATAGTCAAAACACAAGCCTTTTGTATATATTGCAAATATCTTCTCCTGCTTTGTAGATCGCTGTTTAATTTGGGTAATTTGTGAGTTTGCCTGTCCTTCCCCATCTTTGTCAGCATCAAAATGCAATTTGGAAAAAAAAGAAAGAAAGAAACTTCCGCCCAGAGATATTTCATTGTTATCATAGTTTTTAAATATTTTATTATTTATTTAGCTGTGCTGGGTCTTAGGTGCATCTTACAGGATCTTTCATTGTGGCCCGAGGACTCTCTGGCTGTGGCATGGGCTCTCAAGCACATCCTCTGCATTGCAAGGCAGATTCTTTTTTTTTTTCCCCCATAATTTTATTCTGCATGAATATTTAATTAGTAGCAGAACATTTTTCTGTTATAAAAGAATATTTAACATTTTATTTTATTTTTTTATTTTTTAATAAATTTATTTATTTTAGTTGGGGGCTAATTACTTTACAATATTGTAGTGGTTTTTGCCATACATTGACATGAATCAGCCATGGGTTTACATGTGTTTGCAAGGCAGATTCTTGACCACTGGACCACCAGGGAAGTTCCTCATCGTTATTATTTTTTAATAAGTATTATTTATTTTTTAGAGCAGTTTTAGGTTTATAGAAAATTGAGCAGATAGTAGAAAGGCCCATATAGCCCCTTTTCCATCGCCTCCAGTCCCTTAATATTAATATCTTTCTTTAGTGTAGCATATTTGTTATAATTGAGGCAATATTGATACATTAAATATGGTGCATAGTTGTTTTTCTTTTTTTTACAGTCCATAGTTTTTTACATAAGCTTCATTTTTTGTGTTGTATAGCAATAGGCATTTTGATAAATACATAATGTCATATATCCACTTTTACAGTATCATGTAGAATAGTTTCACTGCTCTAAAGGTCCTATTCCCTCCCTCCCTTCTTCCTTCCTCTTTAAATCCCCTACTAACCACTGGTCTTTTTACTGTGGCTGTAGTTTTGCCTCTTCTAGCATATCATATAGTTGGAATCATATCATAAGTAGCCTGGCTTCTTTCACTCAGTAGTGTGCATTTAAGTTTCCTTCCTTTATCGCTGATTAATATTCCACTGTATGGATTTACTACAGCTTTTTATACACTCACCTTTAGAAAAACATCTTGGTTACTTTCAGCTTTTGGCTGTTATGAGTTAAATTGCTATAAATAACTGTGTGCAGGTTTTTGTGTGGACATAAGTTTTCAACTCATTTTGGGTTAGTGTGTGTGTGTGTTAGTTGCTCAGTCGTGTCCGACTCTTGTTGACCCCATAGATTGTAGCTCTGCAGGTTCCTCTGTCCATGTAATTCTCCATGCATTTTTTTATTTTAACCATCCTAATAGGTAAGTTGCACTTATCAAATGACATCTGATGTTGAGCATCTTTTCATATGCTTATTTGATACCTACTATCTTCTTTGGTGAGATATCCAGAAATTTGTCCATTTTTAAATTGGGTTGTTTTCTTATTGTTGATTTTTAAGAGATCTTCGTATGCTTTGAATACAAGTCCATTACATGACAGGTGCCTCTTAAGTGTCTTTTGTAGAGCAGATGGTTTTAATTTTAATGAAGTCTGGGTTACCAGTTTTTTCTTTCATGGACCTGAAAATTCATCACCCAACTCAGGGCCATTTAACTTTTCTCTTTTTTTATTTTCTAGAAGTTTTATAGTTTTACATTTAAGTTAATATTTCCATTATAAGTTAATATTTATGAAAGATGTAAGAGCAGTATCTAGATTCTCTATTTTTTTGGTATGTGGATGTCCAATAATTCAAGAAGTATTTATTGAAAAGATTACTTTTACTCCATTGAATAATCTTTACCCCTTTGTCAATGGCCAGTTAACTATATTTGTGAAGATCTATTTCTGGGTTCTATGTCTGCAAGGTTAACAACTACTTCTCATTACATATGAAAGCGCTGGAATTCTTTCCTTTTTTTTTTTAATATTTATTTAGCTGCACCAGGTCTTATTTGTGACATGTGAGATCTAGTTCCCCGACCAGGGATCGAACCCAGGCCCCCTGCGTTGGGAGCACAGAGTCTTCACCACTAGATCACCAGGGAAGTTCCCCAGTCATTTTTAAAAAATTTAGTTTTGGCCGCGCTGGGTCTTCCTTGCTGTTCAAGGGCTTTCTCTAGTTGTGGTTCGAGGGCTTCTCATTGAGGTGGCTTCTCTTGTTGCAGAGCATGGACTCTAGGTGTGCAGGCTTCAGTAGTTGAGGCTTGCAGGCTCTAGAGCACAGACTCAGTAGTTGTGGAGCCTGGGCTCAGTTGCCTCGAGGCATAAGGATCAAACCTTTGTCCCTGCATTGGCAAGCAGATTCTTCTATTTGTTTATTTTGGGTTGTACGAGGTCTTCATTGCTGCTCGGGCTTTTCTCTAGCTGTGGAAATTAGGGGCTACTCTCTAGCTGTGATGTGCAGGCTTCTCATTGTGGTGGCTTCTCTGGTTGCAGAGCACAGGCTCTGGGGCGCTCAGGCTTCGGGAGTTGCAGCACTTGGACTCAGTAGTTATGGCTCTCATGCCTTAGAGCACAGGCTTAGAGGTTGGGCCACACGGGCTTAGTTGCTCTGCGGCGTGTGGGATCTTCCAGGATCCAGGATCAAACCCATGTCTCCTGCATTGCAGGTGGATTTTTAACTACTGGACCACCAGGGAAGCCCTGAAAACACTGGAATTCTATTTGATCTATCTTCTGTGAGTTTGACTAGCAAAAGTCATTGCCCTAATTTTGATTGATACCAGGAATCCTGATACCACTGAGAGTCTAACTGTACAGAACTGGGCTTATCTCCTGGCCTCTGAGTTCTGCCCAAATCTATCACCTTGAAAGATTCTACAGCAGATACTCCTGGCTGGCTAGCCCCCAAATCCATTTATTAACCTCTGTTGCTTTGCCTCCTCTTGGGATGCTAAATAATTGCTTTCTGGACTTTTCCAAACCTACCTTGTTGGTAGTTCTCAGACATAGTTCCAACAAGTGAGATATAAGCAGAAATCTGTTGGGGGCTTCTAAAAAGCTTTTGCTTTCTAACAAAAGACAGCTAGTTGTTTCCTTTTCCCGTTCTTCTTGCCTTGAACATAGATATGATGCTTGGTGCTGCAGCAGCCATTTTATTACACTGAAAAATTAAAACTGAGTGTTGGAGCAGAAAAAGTAGAAACAAATTATGTTGAACAGCTGAACTAATTACAACCATCATTGACCTCAGGACTTCTTGTTAAGTGTGAAAACAACCTCAAGTGTTAAAGCCTCTGCTGCTCAGGTTATTTATTACTTGCCACTGAAAACCATCTCAATTAATCTTCTAACAGTCTCAGTTAACCTGCCAACTGTTCTAGTGGGGCCATTTTTGGGTAGACATTTCTGGAATGCTTCTTTTGGAAATGATCTAGGATTCTTTTTTTTTTTCTTCATTGTGCCACTCAGCTCGCACAAGCCCTGAGCAGTAAAATCATGGAGTCCTAACCACCGGGCTGTCAGGGAATTCCTATCATAGAATTCTTTGACATATTCTCTTGAATGTTCCCAACAGTGGCGATCTCTGCCCCTTCTTTGGCTGGATTAAAAAGAAATGAAGATAATTCATTTAGGAAAGGGAAGACTCAGTGGGGACACGAGAGTCGTATTCATTATCTAAAGCTTTTTTAAAAAAATATTTAATTGCCTGGACCAGATCTTAGTTGCTGCTCACAGGATCTTTGATCTTCACTGGGGCACATGGGACCTTTAGAGTTGTGGTGTGTAAGACCTAATTCCCAGATCAGGGATGAAACCCAGGCCCCCTGCATTGGAATCAAGGCGTCTTAGTCACTGGACCATCAGGGAAGTCCCTAAAGGTTTTTTAGGAGAAAAAGGGATCATTTTGACTATCTCTCTTTACCAAATTGATGCAAGACTTTACAGTTTATGTAACTATCACCTCACTTAATACACAAAATCTATATTGCCACAGAGAACAGAGTTGAGACAAATAAGTGGAAGTAAGAACTTCATTACAAAGAAGAACTTTCTCTTGATCAGAATAACGCAAACAAGGAAGTGTGCTGCCCCATGAGAGGAAGAATTGCTCACCTGGGAAGGGCTGAGCAGAAAGCTGAGGATGCCGAGCAGAAAAGCAGATTAGGGCTCAGTTGACTCTAAGATTCAGACCCAAATCTGGGGCATGAGAGTGGCTAATTCTTTCTTAGTTTCGCTAAGCAGGATTTTAGAGAAGGAACGGAGGATCAGTAAGATAAATGGGAGCAGGAGGAAGCTTCCAAGTGGAGTGAATAACTTGAACAAAGATGCAGTGTCCTCAAGATGAGTTGGGATACTCTTGATGGACCAGTTGGACTGGAGTGGACAGTCTGGGCCCTTGAGGGTCTGTGACTTTAGGCAAAGCACCAGACTATTTGAGATCACAGTTTTTCTTCTGTAAAATGAAAGGACTAACCGAAGTCAATGGGTCGCAAATTTTCTCACAGCGACCCAGAGGGCACTCCCAAAGAGTTTGCAACCACAAATCCCAAAGAAAATACTAGGAGGGAGTGTGTTAGTGGCTCAGTCATGTCCAACTCTTTGTGACCCCATGAACTGTAGCCCCCAGGCTCCTCTGTCTATGAAATTCTCCAGGCAAGAATACTGGAGTGGGTTGCCATTTCCTTATCCAGGGGATCTTCCTGACCCAGGGATCGAACCTGGGTCTCCTGCATTGCAGGTGGATTTTTTACTATCTGAGCCACCAGGGAAGCCCCTGATGGGGAGTACATTTTTTTAAAAAAATATTTAGTTACAAACTATTTCAAACATTCAGAAAAATATAGATAATAATATAACCACTAAGATAAAAGTGACGTTTAATATTTTGCTATGTTTACTATTGATCTCTTTTTTAAGAAATAAGTTAGCACTATAGCCAAAACCCAGCTTCCCAGGTAGCAATAGTGGTAAACAACCCACCTGCCAATACAGGAGGCATAAGAGACTCAGGTTTGATCCCCTGTGCTCCTGAAGGAGGGAATGGCAACCCACTGGAATATTCTTGCCTAGAGAATCCCATGGACAGAGGAGCTTGGCAGGCTATAATCCATAGGGTCTCAAAGAGTCGGGCACAACGGAAATGACCTGGCATGCATAACCAAACCCCATTGCTCACCTTGGTTTTCTTCCTTTTCCTCGGAGGTAACCACTTTCCCCAAATTCCTATGTGTTTTTCCCATTTAACTTTTTGTACTTTTATTTCATATGTAAGCATCTATAATATGTAGTCTTTTTGTGTTACATTTTACATCAATATCATACTGAATGGATCTTTTTCAACTTCCTTTTTTCCACTTATTATTATGCTTTTAAGATTTCTCTGTCTTGATAGCACGTAAATCATTGAATTGGTTGTGTAGTACTTCATGATGAGGGATTGAACTTGCTTCTCCTGCATTGGCAGGCAGATTCTTTACCACTGACACACCTGGGAAGCCCCTGACGGCTCAGGAGTAAAGAATCCACCCACAATGCTGGAGACACAGGTTTGACCCCTGGGTCTGGAATATCCCCTGGAAGAGGAAATGGCAACTCACTCAAGTATTCTTGCCTGGAAAATCCTACAGACGGAGGAACCTGGTGGGCTACAGTCTATAGGGTTGCAAAGAGCCAGTGCAAGTGAACGCACAGTCACTAGTGGTAAAGACTCCATGTTTCCAATGCAGGGGATGCAGGTTCAATCTCTGGTCAGATCCAACATGGCTCGAGTTGTGGGGGCAAAAGGTGGTGTTCTTTTTAAATTTGTAAAAAAAAAAAAAATCAGAAGTTGCATTGCTGGGTTGTAAAATATGAGCATCTTTAATGCTTTAATGAGCATCTTTAATTTCAGGTTGAATATATCCCCTTTTGTCCCAGAGCCCAATCAGGACATGAAAATAGTGGTGTCAGTGACTACCTCTATAGAGCTGATCATCTGGGGCATCATCTGATGCTTTTAGGAGAGGAAAAGAAGCTGCTGCTGTTGCTAAGTCGCTTCAGTCGTGTCCGACTCTGTGCGACCCCATAGACGGCAGCCCACCAGGCTCCCCCATCCCTGGGATTCTCCAGGCAAGAATATTGGAGTGGGTTGCCATTTCCTTCTCCAGTGCATGAAAGGGAAAAGTGAAAGTGAAGTCGCTCAGTCGTGTCCGACTCTTAGCGACCCCATGAACTGCAGCCTACCAGGCTCCTCTGTCCATGGGATTCTCCAGGCATGAGTACTACCAAAGCCATATTTGAGTAATCTTTGTCTACTTCCAAAAGTCAAATCAGAAAATATTAGAATTGGTCATATAATTAAACATCTATACAATAAAGTAATTCTTTCTAGAGTATCCTGGACAGATGACTATATAATATATCCTATACATGAATACTACCAAAGACAGAGAGTTCCAAACCTCCCAAAGTAGCCCAATTCTAGTGGTTAGAAAGTTCTCTCTTAAGTTGATCTGAAAACACCTATGGCTGGGAGGGGTCTCATTCTGAACTGGACTCCCCTATGAGTCTCTGTTTCTTCTATGTCAAATGAGAGTAAGAATAATACCTACTTCACAATGTTGTTGTGAAGATCAAATGAGTTAGGGTGTGTGTGAATGTATACATGTGTGTATACAAAGATACATGTATATATGTATGTATATATGTATAAATACGTATACACATGTATATGTGTGTATATGTATCTATACATGTGTACACATGTATATGTGGACATGGATACATATATGTATGCATATGCAATATATAAACCTGTCATATATACATATGTATTCATAGATGTAGAAAAGAAAAAGAGTGCATGAGAGAACAAGTGAGCTCCTGATAGAAAACAATAAATAATAGATGCAGCTATTATTAATATTCTTCTTGCTATCATCCACTCCCTATCAACAAAACAACTGACAACAAATATTTACTGAATGTCTGCTCTCTGCAAAATACTGTGCTAAGAGCCACAGAAACATCAACTGTACTTCTCTATCAGTATTTCTAAAATCCTCTGTGATATTGCCAGCATAAAACAGGGTTTAAAATGGGGGTTCTGGACTCAAATAAGCTGGGTCTTAATTCCAACTAGCTATATGATTCATGACAGTGTTGCTTAATTCACTGATAAGTACTCATTTCCCAGGGTAAATGTTCAATAAATGTTAGCTATTATTCATTTGAATTGACCCAGTGTTGCAGCCTGCACCTTGGGAGTTATACATAGGTGATCTCAAAGCTTTCTCCCAGTCCTGAAGTTTATAATTTTTTATTTAAAATATTTATTTATTTTTATATTATCTTGATCACACCATCCAGCATGCAGGATCTTAGTTCCCCAACCAGGGACTGAACTCCGTGCCCCTTGCATTGGAAGCACAGAGTCTTAATCACTGGACTGCCAGGGAAGTCCCCCATAATTTTTTAAATTTGGTGAAACATCTATCTGTAAGAGAGAGATCAGGAGGAATGGTCCACAACATTTTTAGGATAAAGGCATTGCACAAAGCTGAATTGACAAGGGTAGGCTTTAACGCCTCCAAATGGGAAGAAATCACACTTAGGGAGCTCACCGACTAATTCAGCTCTTGATATGAGCAGAAGCAGGACAAAACAAGCAACTCATGGAGTGATAAACACGGGGCAAACACTATAAATGCTAAATATGTATATATAGTTCTTCCTAAGGACAGGTGCTACCTGGTTCTCACTGGAGGGACAGGTACTGTTCAAAAGTTCAGACTCTCAGATTGGTTCCTTATCATCCATGTGACCATGGGCAAATTGCTTTTAACGATTTTATTGCCTCAGTTTCTTCTACTGCAAAACAGATACAGTAATAGTACCTGTTTAAGGAATAGCATCTTTCTTAGTAACTCAGTTGGTAAAGAATCTGCCTGCAATTCAGGAGACCCAGGTTCGATCCCTGGGTCGGGAAGATCCCCTGGAGAAGGAAATGGCAACCCACTCCAGTACTCTTGCCTGAGGAATTCCGTGGACAGAGGACCTGGTGGGCTACAGTCCGTGGGATCCCAAAGAGTTGGACACGACTGTGCAACTAACTTTCACTTTTCAAGGAACTGTACTCAGTACAGTGCTGACATAGGAAGCAAATGCTCAGCAAAAGCACATTATTGTTATTGTCTGACAGAGGGCACCCTATGGGTGAGCGATGTTTCCATTCTCAAAAGATGACCTTGTCTTCTTTTTCTGACTGGAGGCTCCTCATGGGTGGGGCCCGGTCTCTACTTTCAGAAGTTAGGCACGGTGACTCCCTTGTGACCTTGGGAACTTCCTTAGGGAGGAAGTGACTCCTCCATCAGACTTGGGACTCCACAAGGCTGGAACAGCCTCTCAGAGGTGGGAACAGCAGTACTTCCATCGATCTCAGATGCATCTTGTCTCTCCCAACAGACTGAGGGTTTCCAAGAGTGTGTGTATGGCTGGCTCCCCTCCAGGCCACCCGTTGTAGGCTGATTACCTTTTATCCGCCTCCTTCAGGCGGGAAGACAAGGGTGAGGAATGTGCCGCTTCAGCAGCCCCCAAGAATAGGATGGAGTGAGATGAGACTTCGTTCTGGGGGAGGACCTGAGGCCCCAGCCTTGAGGGGTCCCGCAACTAAGGGTCTCTGAGGAAGTCTTGAGAAGGCTCTTGAGAGACTGTGTCGGGCGCCGGTGGCAGTGGGTGAGGGGAGTGTCCCCAAAGCGACAGCAGGGAACATTTTACGTGGATATAGGGTAGAAAGCGCGTCCAGGTAACTAATGGCAACTGGGCGGGGTGAGCCCGCGCTGCGGGAGTTCTTCGACGGAGAAAAACTACGACTCCCAGGATGCCCCAGGGCCTAGCCCAGCTTTTCCGCCCGCCCACTGGCTGCCGGTCTGGCGAGCGGAGAAGCGGATTGGCCGCGGCTGTGCGGGGCTCCCCCCACTAGCAGGTTAGTGGGCGCCGCCGGCAGCAGACGTTGACCGGGCGCGGGGAGTGGAGGGTGTCGGGGACGGGGGGGGCCCTGATCGCCATTCTGGAAACTGCCGGGCGCTGTCTCCGTAGCGTAGTCGCTGGCTGTGAGGCGCGGGGCGAGGGCGGAGACTGCGTGGCGCAGGCGCGGTGCTGGGCTTCTCCTGGGTCCCCAGACAGCTGTAGGAGATAAACAGAGGAGGAGGAGGGAGAGGAGTGCGTGTGTGAGAGCGCGCGAGGGAGTGTGAGTGTGTGTGTGAGCGCGGGTGTGAGGCGGTGCGCAGGGGCGGGCGGAGGCGCTGTCCGGCCCCGGCCAGGCGCCGGGGCGGGGAGCATGGGAAGGGGCTAGAGCTGCCCGGGTCCCCCAGCCCCCTCCCCGGGATCCGCGCCCCCACTCCGGGGAGAGGGGCCGGGCCCCCCGGATGGACATGGGCTCCTGAAGTTGCGCCGCCACCGGTCCTAGGAAGAGGCCTGACAGGTACGGGTAGCCGCCGCCCCCTGCTCTCCGCGGGCGCCGAGGCGAGGACCGGCTCCGGCAGCCTTGGGCGCACGGGCCGCCTCTGCTTTGGGCCGGCCCCAGCCCTGCCGGGCCGGCGGCCTGAGCCCGTCCGCCTGGGGGGGCTCCCCGGGGTGTCCTGAGAAGGGGCAGGCCTCGCCGGGGCGGAGGGCAGAGTGGGCCGGGGCGAGGTGGGGACGGAGGGCTGGCTGGGACGTGGGGGGAAAGGCTCTGGGAGTTCGGGGAGCCTCAGCAGAGGGAGAGGTGGAAGCCGTCCCATCACGGGACTTTTTTGCAGAGTTTTTGTTTGACATCTGATCTGGCCCGGGTCTCAGGAAGAAGGGGGCAGGTGGAAGTGCCGAGAGGGCAACGTTGACCTGACCTCCTGCTCTCTCTTAGTTTCTCTGTGTGTGTGTCCGTGTCCGTTCCCGTGTCCAGTCCAGGCTTCTGGCAGCCGCAGATGCCTTCAGTGGCCCATCCTGGCACCAAACTGAACTCTGCCGAGGTGTTTCCACCAGGCGACTGACTGTAGCGCCCGTACAAAAGGGCCTTTACTTGGGAACTGGCTATTCAGTACCCACTTCAAAGGGCAAATAGGAAGTGTGGAGTAGGAGAGAGACTGCGACCCAGCAGGTTCCAATTCTCGTTGCTGAAAGCTGCAGTGAGACGCCCCCTTGCCATCCAGGTTGAATTTGCTCAGTGCCCTCTGGCTCTCCTCTGCAGGTGTGCTACCAGGGTCTCTAGAAAAGAGAGATCGGGACTTACGACTCATGTCTAACAACCTAATTTGACTATTTCACCCAAAGGCCTTTTCTTCTATGACTTTCTTTAACTGGTAGAGCAACTTTAAAGTTTTCTTCTCAAGTTAGTGAGTTTAAAAGCCTGGTAGGGTGGCACTAGCTTCCCCATTCTTCCTAAAGATGGGTAGGTGATCAGGGCAAAGTGGCAGTTAAGTCATCACTTTTAATAAAGCCTGAAACAGTTTTGAGAAGACTATTCTGAGGTCACCTCCTGACTCAAAGGCATTATGAAATCCCCACCTAGGGCACAGGTATGCCCAGTGGCCTCACTAAACTTTTCTGTACCTTGCAGTCCTTCTTGAGTGGCTAGTTTTTGTTCCTAAGTTGAAGGAACTACTTAAGGCTATTTTGGTTTGAATTCTGGCTTCTTCTTTGTTATTCTTCTGTTTTTAAAGGGATTGAATTGAGTCTTGGCTGTTGAGTATAGTAATAACCAGATCCTCTATCACATGCCAAGGAGTAACTAGAAGGGCTTCTTTGGGCCAAGTCTTAAGACTGACAGTGAATTTCTTCATTGGAAGCTGTTGTGTTTCATTGGTAGGTGGGAAAACAACCTTTTCTGCCATAGTTTGTGATCACACAGCTTCAGTTCTAGAGTCCAGCGATCCTTCCCTCTTTTGATCTGTTTGGGGGCACTTATGTTCAAGTCACATCCCCATTTGTAGAAGCAGTGCTTTGGGTCAACTCTGAGAAATAACTGAACAGCAATTCATATTTGTGCCTGGGACTCCTTCCCTTGTGGTCACTGAAGGAAAGAGAATATGTGTAATGCTTGTGGTGATGGTATCATTGACGATTTGCCAGTTTTGAGTTTTAAAGTTGTCAAACAGCTTTCCTAGCTGGAAAGAACTCATGGGACACCCTGTGGAGGATATTTTCACACACTTGGGCTTCAGAATCTGGCAGGTTACAACTGAAGAAGCCCCCTGCTAAACATCTGTCGCTCTGGAGGGGCTAACCGCTGGGACGGTCCGGAACTGTGACTTTAGTTATTATTTCATTATTATTATTTTTCTTCTATCTTTTTTGAATTAAGGAATATAGCCTGCATGTGCAGTCCTGGGTCTCAGAGAGGGAGTCATAGACAGCGTAGTGTGGTGATGATACTTACCTTTTCTTGTGGGTCACTGGTTTAACGGTCCATTCTGTTTCCTTTCTTCTTTCATCGTCACCTTTCCAGATTCTCCACCACTGCTTTGGGCTGCCAAACCCATATAACTCTTGGGCTGTGCTTTCTTCTCAGCTGTGTAATAAGAAAGCTCTTCAAAAACCCAAGCCTTGATAGTTCCCATCAGAAACCAGTCCCTTGTGTTACATTTAATTCTGGCTCATTTACTGTGAGGGATATTTGCTAATTGGAATACATCCTAAAAAGTGACTGACATTTATTGAGGGCCTGGTATATGTCAGACTCTATGCTCAGTAGTGTTCTTACTTTATCTCATTTAACCTTCATGACTACCCGGTGAGGCGAAAATCATTTTTCCTGGTATACATATGAAGATGCTGGTTCAGAGAGATAAAATAACTTGCTTAAGGCCACACAGCTAGTAAGTGAAAGGATCAGAATTCAGACCCAGGTCTCTCTCCTCGGGGACCATGACACTTGATCAGGAGCTGAAAGGACCAGAGCTAAGAGCCTGGGAGACATATACTTGAAGAACTGTCCTTGAAAAGGGCGCTGGACTTTTCTCTGTGATTCTGGAATGCACCACTAGGATCAGAGGATGAAAATCCCAAGAGGGTAGATGTTGGTTTGACAGGAGAGAATTTGGCTTTCTAAAAACAAAATGGGCTGCCTTGTGAAGGAGTGAGTTACCCATCATTGGAAGTATTCAAGCAGAGGCTTTGCCACTTTTTGTCAAAGATATGGTAGAGGAGTTCATACTTATATAGTTAATTGGACAAGTGTTTTATGTGAAAATTATATAAAATTCCTATTGTTTTGATCCATAAAAAACTAATATGTATTGAATATTTTGTGCCTGGCACTTGCTGGACACTTTTCCTCCAATATTTCATTTAGTCCTAGTGATAAGTATTATCACTATTCCCACTCTACAGATGAGGAAACTGAGGATCCAGAAAGTTGACAGATATGCTGGAGGTTACGCAGGGAGTAATAGTAGGGCTGATACTTGATCCTATGTGTGCACCTTCTTAGATGCGTGTCCTAGAGTAAATCACATGTTCTCTCTGAGCTATGCTTTTCTGATCTGTGAAATGACCACCTACTTTACAGTGGGTTTGTGATGACTCACTGATGTAATATTTGCTTTTCATTAGATCTCATCTATTGCCCATCAAGGGTCTGGGTTTGGGGGTGAAGGGACTTTGGTTTCTTCAGGGTGATGAATTCAGGCCTGTCGGAAACCCTGAGAGTAGTTTTGGGGTTCATTCTTGGTGCTATTAGTAATAGCTGCTGACTCCACAAAGGGCTTTGTGGCATTAGTGACTAATACCTCAAAAACTTGAGGCCTGGATAAGAAGAGGATTCAGCCAACAGGTTGGGATATAGGAGGCAGTGTTGGAGGCCGTGTGGAAAGGAAATTCTCACCCTGTTGTAGAATGAGATTCAGGGATCACTGCTGCATCTTTATTTTTAATGTCTTATTTTAGAATGAACAAGGTCATAACTGCTAGAGCTGTGACAGAGCTGGATGCAAAGAATAATAACGCTTAATCCTCCCTGTACCATCTGGGGAGGTATTAACCCCATTTTCTTGGGGAAGAGGGCAGAGGAGGATTGGTCCTTGCCCAGGTAGCTATCTACAAGCTCTTTGGAGGCAGTGTTAGGATCAGGACCTTGGTAAAATTTTGTCCTTGTTCATAACCTCCAGATTTTATTTTCAGAAAGCATAAAACTGTGCTTATTCGCGAACCTTTTAGAGAGCCTTTCTCAGAATGGGAGTCAGGCGTTTCTGGTCAGGGAGCTTCATCAGTTGAGGCCTGAGTGTTTGGGTGCCAGTGGCTCTTCTGGTTCCCTTTTGAGCTGGACATCTGGATGTAAGACAACTGCAATTGAATCAAAAAGGAAACATTTCCAAATTGATCGACTTAGTTTTCCTTGGCCTTTCCACTAGGAGTGATATTAGAGGGTGAAACTTAAAGGGCTTCCCTATGAGAGGTATGTTGAGTTGTGGCAGGATTTGGGACGATGCAAGTTAAAGGTGAAATGCAAAACTGGATGCTCTTGAATTCAATGAGAAAGGATAATGTTATTAGAATACTCTCCCATTTCTGTTTCTGTTCCCTTCCACTACCTTAAGATAATTGTGGCCCTATGACATCACAGATAAATTAGTATGGTCACTGAAAACAGGAAAATCTTTTACAAAACTCGGATGGCGATAGAGAACTCTACAGACAGAGAAGACATCAAGGTGAGTTTTCATCCAGAGCTCCCACAAAGTGGAGCATTTCTTAGGATGTCCTTCCCCAGAGAATGCTTCAGTCAGCCCCATATGGAATGATTTAAGTCAGGAGCCTCAAAGATGGCAAAGAACTTTTCCAATGATGCTTGGCTGATGGGCTTGTCCTGCCATCCACACCTTTCTCAGATGTTCTTGTGCCAACTTAGTCCATGACCCTGAAATGCAAGCTTGAAGTTTGTGTTTGAGACCATCAGTGTCAAGGTGATTTTGATGCCTTAGCCTAACCCTAAGAAATGATAAGAGACAGAGTTACTTTTGGCAAAGAGTGCTTGGAGGTGGTCTAAATAAAGATAGTAGTAGTAATTCATTTTTAGTGGTCAACAGCCTGGGTTCTGGAGATAAACTATCTAGTTTGACTCTTCATTTAATTACTGTAACTTTGGGCAACTTAACTTCTCCATGTCTCGGTCCTTCATCTATAAAATGAGAATAATAGTAGTACCTTTCTCATAGGGCTGTTATGAGGAGGAGTCTGTCAGACAGTATTGTAAAATGCTTCAGTTCAGGTCAGTTCAGTCGCTCAGTCGTGTCCGACTCTGCAACCCCATGAACCGCAGCACACCAGGCTTCCCTGTTCATCACCAACTCCCGGAGTCCACCCAAACCCATGTCCATTGAATCGGTGATGCCATCCAACCGTCTCATCCTCTGTCATCCCCTTCTTTTCCTGCCCTCAATCTTTCCCAGCATCAGGGTCTTTTCCAATGAGTCAGCTCTTCGCATGAGGTGGCCAAAGTATTGGAGTTTCAGCTTCAACATCAGTCCTTCCAATGAACACCCAGAACTGATGTCCTTTAGGATGGACTGGTTGGATCTCCTTGCAGTCCAAGGGACTCTCAAGAGTCTTCTCCAACACCAGAGTTCAAAAGCAGTAAAATGCTTAGAATGTCCAATAAATACTATTTACTAGGCTCGGTGTCAGGCATTTTACATATGTGGCTCCTCCCATTCCTCACCACTCTGTGAAAGTGGGCTTTATAATCCCTGTTTTATGGATTAGGAAACTGAGGTTTAGAAATACTGTCACAGAGAAAGTAGGTGGCAGAGCTGAAATTTGAACCTGAGGTCTGTTGGACTCCTCAGCCAGCTTTTTATTTTATTATTTTAGTTCAAATTACCTTTATGCGTTGAAAGTGCATTTTTCCCCCATAGGATTGCTCCAGTAGGAAAACCATTGCAAATAGAGAGGAAACTTGCATACATCTTTTGCATAATTCAGGATGTTGACAGGGAGGTCGGTCAGTTGTCACTCAGCTGGGGGCACCTCCCTGCAGTGGGAGGCAGCAAGTCCAGGGGAAAGAGAATACAGATGATGTGGGTTCCATCTCCACTCTGCTGCTTCCTAGCAGTGTGTCCTGGGATAATGGTATTGGAATGAATTTTGCAGTGCATCTCAGTCTACCTCTCATTTTGCAGATGGGTAAATAGGCTGAGGGAATGAAATGCCATACTCAGCGTCACATAGCCAGTTAGAGGCAGGTCTTCGCCTGGAGCACAAGACCCTAGTCCCAGTTCAGTGTCTCTCCCTCAGTACCACATAGCAGTGGGCTTCAGTTTGCCCTTGTTAAAAGGGGATCATAGGAACTTTCCACCTTCCTCTCAAGATTATTGCGAAGTTCAAATAAAAGCATGAACAGAAGCATTGTGACAGGTATGTTTGTATGCAAGGCAGTCATGCTGTTGTTCATTCAGCAAGTTTTAATATATTGGTACCTGCTAAGCCCACATCACTCCTTGGGAGACCCAGGAGGGGTCAGTAGATGAATCACAGAGATAAAGAGTTGGCCCTCGGGATGTTTTTAGTCTTTTAAGGAAAAGAAGCCACATAAATAACTGCTATTCAAGTTAGGAGACAAATGAAGGAAAGTGTGAGAACTAAATTTTCTTAAATTGTGATTTTGAGGTAGAGAACCAAAGACAGGGTTTGGAGACTTTTCCTCCTTTACAGCTGAGATATAATTTACTTACCATAAAACCCATGCTTTTAATGTGTGCAGTTCTTCACTTTTTGATATAGTCACAGTTGTATAACCATCTAATTCTGGAACATTTTCGTCACCCCCCCCCAAAAGAAAACCATACCCTTTAGCTATCACTGCCCACCCCCAATCACCCCATCTTCTCTCTCAACCCTAGACAACCACTAATCTACTTTCTGTCTCTATAGCTTTTTCTATTCTTGAGATTTCGTATAAATGAATTCACACAATATGTGGCATTTTGGGACTGGCTTCTTTCCCTTAGCATAATGTCTTCAAGTTTTCATCCATGTTACAGTGTGAATCAATACTTCATTCCTTTTTATGACCAAATAACATTCTGTTGTATGAATAAATCACATTTTGTTTATCCATTCATCACTTGATGGACATTTTGGTTGTTTCTACCTTTTAGCTATTGTGAATAATGTTACTATATGCATTCTTACACAAGTTTTGTATGGAATTTCTTTGTTTTCAACAAAGTCACTTTTTCCCTCCTGATCTTGTATTTCAAAGCTAGCAGAGGTGATAAAGACCTCCTGTTTTCTATGCCCCACCATACCACGCACAATGGAATCCTCAGTGTCTCTCTGGTAGGGAAGGAAATGTGGAAGAAATGTTGCAGTTGTGCCACTGAGCATAGATGACAGGAGTTATCTGGTCTTAGAATTTAGGTTTGGTTACCATCTATTCCCTCATAGCTCAGTTGGTAAAGAATCTGCCTGCAATGCAGGAGAGCCCGGTTCGATTCCTAGGTGGGGAAGATCCTCTGGAGAAAGGATAGGCTACCCACTCCAGTATTCTCAGCTGGTAAAGAATCCGCCTGCAACGTGGGAGACCTGGGTTTGATCCCTGGCTTGGGAAAATCCCCTGGAGAAGGGAACAGCTACCCACTCCAGTATTCTGGCCTGAAGAATGCCATGGACTGTGTAGTCCATGGGGTCTCAAAGAGTCGGACACAGCTGAATGACTTTCACATCACTAAGCCTTCAATTAACCATCTATTAAGCCCCTACTATGATCCAGGTATATATTTTGCACTTTCATGCATACTTCATCATTTATTCCTCACAATGATTCATT
Organism: Okapia johnstoni; assembly: GCA_024291935.2. Lineage (NCBI taxonomy): Eukaryota > Metazoa > Chordata > Mammalia > Artiodactyla > Giraffidae > Okapia > Okapia johnstoni. Next base: position 7,718,870 of record JAGTYA010000024.1, on the reverse strand, counting down.
GAAGTAGGTTAGCATCCCTCTTTTACAAGTGAGCAAATTGAAACTCAGAAAGATTAAGTAACCTGCCCAACCAGAGGCTGAAATTCAGGCCCGGGTGCCCACATATTTTAAGTCTGCTTCTCTTTCTGCTACATTAACCAGAGCCCAAACAAGGACTATGGCACACCTAAAATGGGTGGTTCCTCATTTTTTCATATTACCATTTAATCCTTGGTTCCAGATGAGTAATCTTCTCCAGGTGTACTTTGTTCTAGGGTTTGTTAACCTTAAGCTGTTATATTACTGGTACCCTTTGCATTATGACCCTGGAGAAGGAAATGGCAACCCACTCCAGTATTCTTGCCTGGAGAATCCCATGGACAGAGGAGCCTGGTGGGCTACAGTCCATGGGGTTGCACAGAGACATGACTGAGTGACTAACACTTGCATTATGAAGTACGAGATTAAGTCCTCCAAACTGAATTTTGTTAGCTTCCTTTATAACTGTAACAGAGATAGGCCCATTGAAGAAGGTTTCCCAGTAGCCTAAGTTAAAAGTTTGTGGAAATGATGGTGTTAAAGTCTAGGTGTTTTAGAGCTCCTCATATTTTCTTTATAACATTAAGTCATATATTTACCTCTGTGCCTTAGGTGTTTCTATATTTCTCATATTCCTGATTCACAAAAACTGGCTTCCTTCTTCCTCTTTTCCATTGAATATCAGCTGGAGTTTGCCTGTAGTATCTTAAATTACAAGTAAATACCATTTATTATATTTATTCATTTATTATAAATACCTTTATATTCTAGCTAGAGAACGTTTTCTTGAACTTTCATGTTCTGCCAGCAAATTAGCCCTCAATGTTATGAGAGCTTTAAGTGTGAAAATCAGAGTTTATTAACTGTGCTATCCTTAGGATGAAGTTCAGTTCAGTTCAGTTCAGTCGCTCAGTCGTGTCCGACTCTTTGCGACCCCAAGAATCACAGCATGCCAAGCCTCCCTGTCCATCACCAACTCCCAGAGTTTACCCAAACCCATGTCCATCGAGTCGGTGATGCCATCCAGCCATCTCATCCTCTGTCGTCCCCTTCTCCTCCTGCCCCCAATCCTTCCCAGTATTAGGATCTTTTCCAATGAGTCAACTCTTCGCATGAGGTGGCCAAAGTATTGGATGAAGAAGATACATTAAAAGTTTCTTGTTGTCTGGGAGTTCCCTGGTGGTTAGGACTCAGCCCTTTCACTGTGGTGACCTCAGTTTAGTCCCTGGTTGGGGAGCTAAGTTCCCACGAGCCATGTGGCGCAGCCAAAAAAAAGTTGCTTGTTGACTGTTAAAGTCTTCATTCTTCATTAGTGATTTCCCAGGAGTCTGTCTCGCTCTACTGTTATATGTTTAGATGTGCGAATAAATGAGTGTAAATAAGATTTGACTTATTATTCCAAGTTGTTCCTTCTGAATTTACTGTCCTAGCTATTCCGTTTGATCATTTGACTACGTTAAAGTTAGCTTTTTTCATTTTCTCTTTGGAGCTCTGATTATGGCCTGGGTGCCTTTGATACTCAAGTAACTATGGCTACATTGTGCGCTCTTAGTCTAGCATAGTACCTGGCAAATAGACACTGAAATTGTTACTTTATGGATTCTTGGAGTCACTTAGTTTGGTCTTTTTACCCCTCAACAGAACTGAATATTATGTAATTCGCATACTGCACCAGAGATAGAAATTCTCTTGATGTTATCTTTTCTAGTGTTTAATCATACACACACACACACACACACATACACACACACACACGTAACTTCCTTTTGCCTATTTCAATATTTCATTTGTATCATTTCATGTCTATGAGTTGTTTACTCCGTAGAATTGACTATTTCTGAAACTTCCTTAAAATAATGCTTTTAAAAAATGACCATGATCGAATCTCATACTCATATAACTTTTATTCATTGCTCTGATTATTTGTATTTGAGAAGTATGAAACTAGTTATGCCCTCTGTACATTCTCTCCTGAGGTGAGCCTTTTAAATGATCTCTACTTTAGAACTGTTTCCAATTATGCTTGTCTGCCTCTAAAAGTTGGTGAAAAGGCACTGTTTCCTTAAGAGAGGGGAGGGTGGGCTGCGTTACAGAAAGAGCCATCTGCCATTGTGCCATCATTTCTTCTCAGGATGGGAATGGAACTGTTTACCAAAATACCACCTGAGGAGTAGTTGTGTTAAATTTGACATTTTGGGTCCTAAACCTCTGCCTACCAGTCTGATACTGTTTTAAATCCCAGTTTCCATTTTACCATTTACCTGAATAGCAGTGATTTTTGCTTGCCTAGTTTCTCTGCTTTTACCCTTCTTGTTCCTTTTAGTATTTCCAAGCCACACACCAATATTAGCTAGAATTCCTTGTGCCTTGTGGGATTTTAGTTCCCCCACCAGGGACTGAACGCATGCCCTTGGCAGTGAAAGCACCGAGTCCTAACTGCTGGATCACCAGGGAATTCTCTAAAGTCCCTTGCCTTTGATTCTTTGCTTCTTAGCATAGGTACTATATCTTTTGATCTTCACTATTCCCTTATGACTAGCACAGTGCTTGGTGCTTGGTAAAAATGCAGTTTATGTTTTAATAAAATTAGTAAATGAATAATGACAATTTATTTGGCTCTTTTGGGGCTTCCCTGCTAGCTCAGTTGGTAAAGAATCCACCTGCAGTGCAGGAGACCCTGGTTCTATTCCTGGACCAGGAAGATCTGCTGGAGAAGGGATAGGCTACCACTCCAGTATTCTTGGGCTTCCCTTGTGGCTCAGCTGGTAAAGAATCCGCCTGCAACATGGGAGACCTGGGTTCGATCCCTGGGTTGGGAAGATCCCCTGGAGAAGGGAAAGGCTTCCCACTCCAGTATTCTGGTCTGGAGAATTCCATGGACTGTATAGTCCATGGGGTCGCAAAGAGTCGGGCACGACTGAGCGACTTTCACTTTGGGGATTCTTGTAGTGATCATTACTCCTGGAAATTGCACACCATAGTAATTTATTTATGTATGCATAGTGGTTAAGAGTGTACATACAGTTTTGGGTTTGGGTCCCTGCTCCGGCTCCAGTTTATCAGCTATGTGACGTTGTCGGAATTGTTTCGTATCTATGACTCTGTCTCCGTGTGTGACGATAGGACAGTGATGATAGGACCAGCATCTACCATACAAGCTTTTGAGCTGATCTTAGCACTGGTTGTCTCCCTTCTCAGAATTGTATCCCCCTAGATCTTTGTGACTTCTTGCCATTCACATTTCAGCTTAAATGTCATCGTCTCAGAGAACTCCTCTGTATCGGACTGGATTTGTAGTTGTCAGCAACAGAAACCAATTCTAGCTGATTCTTGAAAGGATATTAAGGAAACTCAGCAAAATATCAAGGAAGGCCACAAAGCCAGGCTTGAAGAATGGGCTGGAACAAGGGAAATTAGTTAGCAGCCAGGACCCACAGCCAAAATTATTCACAGAACCAGTCCATGAGGTCACTGCTGCCACTTACATAGCTTACACCATCACCAGCTGACTGGACCTTAATAGCAACTATACCACCCCTTCCTGCCAGCCTGGACTCTCCATGGTCCTCTGATGCTTTGACAGCAGATCTGAATTAAGGTCTGGGGCTCCTGTGTCTGTTGACATAGCCTGGGCCATAGGCACACACACTAGGCATAGGAGAGCCTCAGAAAGAGAATCTGGTCTCCACCATTCTCACTTCGTAGTGAGAGGGCTCTCTACTTCCCACCAGACTCATCAGATGGGAAATTCCCAAAATACAGGAAGGAAGTTCACACTCTGAGCAGCCAGACAACTCCAAAATGCACTATATCTTTTTTAACCTCAAGTCTAAAAGTAGCTCATCAGTCACTCTCTGATCAGCTTGTTTATTTTCATCATAGCACTTTTCACTACTGGATATAGTCTTATTTTATTTCTATTGTTATTTGTTATCTGTCCCCTCTGGCTAGAATATAGGTACCCTGAGAATAAGGAATTTATCTGTTCTGTTCACTGCTATGTCTCCTAGGCCTGGAATAGTACCTGGCATATAGTAGAAGCTTCTTGTGCTCACTTGTTGAGTGAATAAATGAATGGATGAGTAAATATAAAGCACTTAGCACAATTCTTGGCACATAGTAAGTGCACAATATTTGGCAACTTACTATTTCTTAGCAGATACAAGTATTTATGTTCCTTTCAAAATAAAATTAGGGAAAAGGCTTTATACTTACATTATTTTACTTGACCTTCCCAGTAACCTTCTAAGGAAAAGGGTGTTGGGAGGAAAAAGTGAGCCTTCTTCTGGTGAAGTATGCATGGCCCCTTCACTGTTTGTTTCAATGCTTCCTGTGCCTGTGAGTCACAGGAATGAACGCCTACTTAGAGAGATTAAGAGACTTGACCAAGGCCACATGGCTGGTCTTACTTTATATCAGATATACTCACTGACTTTGGTGTTCTCCATTGTGATAAGCCCCATCCCATATTCTTGGTGATTGTGGGGGCAATTACTGTTAATATTTTGGCTTTAACTGTTATAACACAAATCAGAGCCATAAACACAATTGCAGGCCAGTGCTTAATTGATGTCAGTTTGTTCAAATTCATAATTTTAATTTGATAGCCAAGGGCCCCTGGAAAAGCCATCACAGAATTGTAGTTCTTACAATGGCATCCCTGGATGTTCTTGGTGCTTTGTAGGTCTTGTGATCCTAGGTAGTGCCCATGACTTCCATATGTCCCTGGTAATGCTTACTGAGATGCAGTGCTGGTTGGCTTCCACATTCTAAGGGAAGGTTCTTGCCCTTTTAAGAGCTTGTAATCCCAAAATAGATCATAGAGACATAAGCCCCAAAGAATTGTTGCTAGGGTCAGGCAGCAAGTTTTTTTGTTGTCCTACTGTGTGCCTAGCACTAAAGGGGAAAGAAGCAATCTCCAATAACATAGTGTTTATAAATGGAGTCTCCTTTTGTGGTTAAATGCCAAAAGGAAGGGAAGGAGTCTGCTCACAGTTCAGGTGGGGAATGTTTGGTTTTAAGAGGGTGTACAAGGGATCTGCAGGAGGCCAGCAGGAGGAAAGCCCGGGCCAGAAGATCCAGAAGTGGCTTCAGGGGGTCCTGCTGACTCAGGAGGGTTGGCAGAGAGGCCTGATGGGTCCCCAAGCCGTTGTCATAGAGCCATCATGGAGAAGAAAGACTGCACCTCCTGTGTGACTCCAGAGATAGAAATGGGACCAAAAAGTGGGCATAACAAGAGGCAGAACTGTCTTTTAAAATTTTGTGGGTTTATTTTCTCTAGCTATTTTTTTTTTCTGAATGTAAAATTAATGTGCTTGTATAGAAAAAAATTGAAAACCTCAAAAAGTAGAAGGAAAAAGTCATACTATTTATTATCTAAAGATGGCAATAGTTATTTTTTATATTTCCTTTTTTTAAACATAGCTGTGATGATAGTGTTTATTGCAAAAGAAAATACAAGCAATGTGATAAAAGCATTTTTCTTTCACAAGTAGCCTTTCTAATGCTGCATTATATCATATGGCTATCCATTATTTAGCTATTCCTCTATCATTCGAAACCTGGGTGCTTTTATTTATTTATTTTGCTCTTCCAAACTCTGTGATGAGTGTGCTTCAGTTTGGAACTTTTTTATTTCTCATATTTTGTGCTTTCTTAATGGTAAATTATCAGAAATGATTTCTCTGTCAGAGTTGTATAACAAAGAAATAGTTTGCTTCAAGAGGTTCTGAGTATGAAAACCCACTCATCAGGATATTGAAGAAGGTTTTCTTAAAGTTGGACATGCTCACCATTACATTTCCTATCCACTCTTTGACTCTGTGAATCGGTTAGAAGGTTGAATGTTCTGTCTGTGATACTGATTTGGTTTAGGGGAGAGCTAAGCTGAAGGTCAAGGATTTTGAAGCATAATTAAAAGTTACAGACTGTTGGCCACAGATGCGTACTGAGCAAGTGAAACGTGACATCTTTCTCGCTGTATGCCTTGTTCTTCCTTTCAGGATGTGTTTCCATCTTCCTTCATACTCATAATCACACACACACACACACACACACACACCCATTTTCTGGAGAAGCACACATGGCTCCTTTAGTGTTTGTTCTAGTATTTCCTGTGACTGTGAATCACTGTTTCTCCCCTGTCCCCTTGACCCTCCAGAGATTCTTCAACACTATGGAACAGGACCAGTGCACCATGTTATAAATCACAGGCAATAGCCAGTTTACTGGGTGAGCTGGTGGGGTATTTTAGGGGTGGAATCAGGGCTCCAAAGCCACCTTTCTCCATCCCCCAAGGTTTGATGGGTTTTTTTTTTCCCCCAGGTAATTAAATGTGTGTCTTGTGGACCTGGGCTTGGCTGGAATGCTCAAGGGTCCTGAAGATCCTTCTATAGTGTCCTTCTGTTGAACCCATTAAGAGAAGATGGCAAAAGTCAACATAACTAGAGACCTCATCCATAGGCAGATAAAGGTAAGCAATCCCAGCCCATGATCCAGAACATAAGGTCCTTTTTTCCCCACAGGTTTCTTTTATAGCTGAATAAACTGAGGACTAGGGTCTCTGACTTGCCCAAAGTCGCACAAGTAATTTAATTAGTGACAGACCCAGGACTAGAGCCGAGATCTCTTGACTCTGATCTTCTTTTACACAAGAACATGCAATGCATGGAGATTCCTCTGTCCAAGCACTTGTACCTGGGCTCCTGAGATTGATGGAGTCTGGTGAGGGAGGGGAGCATGAGTGTGTACATCTCTGAGGGTGGGGGGTGCAGCAGAAGTAAGTAAGTAGAGCTTCTTCATGTTGCTCTGGCTGCTCAGCTGTACATAGAACCTGGGAGAGTCCTAATCCCACATTAGCTTAAGCTTCTCTTCTTCAAGGGTCTCCTATACAAAGCCTGTACCTCTTCTCTGCAGTTTCTACGTGGAAGACACTCTAGTACTGTGCGATGAATAGATGACTGGGCCGTCACACTCATTTAGCTATGTAGCCCAAACTTTGTCAGGGAGGCCCTCAGTTAAGGAACACGGGGGTTTAATGGAGGAGATTCAACCAAGACAAGGTGTGCTTCTGAGATAAGAACCCCAGGCTGGGGTCAGGAGCTTATAATCTCATTCCGGAATTAACTACCTGTATGACTTTAGTCATTTCACCTCCTTGTGCTGCGGTTTTCTACTGTTAAACGATAATAATGTCTGTCTGCCTGCAGGCTAATCTTGAGGATAAAATCTAAAAGAACCTGAGAAAGTTCTTTGTAAATGTTAGGTGCCAAAAATCTTCAAAAAATTAAGTGGCATGCAGCATAAGGTGTGGTCACCATGTAGAAAGACTGAATATATGCCTCTACATGAGCCATGTACTTGGTGCACGTTAGTCTGTGTTTCAGTATTTTGCCCTGCATCCTTTTGCAGCTTTGTCCACTTGTCGGGACACTTTTTTGTTTTGATTTCATTAGACTGGGTGGCCCTCAGGGACCAGGACAAATTCTTAGAGGCACAGAGGCACAGGATTGGAGGACCATGCAAGTTATTTTTCTCCTTTGTGTATATCCCGCAATATGTGTCCCAAAGACGATGCTCACCTTCTTTAACCTAAATATGGAAACATTCCCTATTTGTTGTTTCAGGTTTGTTTTTTTTTTGTTTGGAACCTAAGAATTAGGGCTTAGTGCTTAATTATATAATCGCTTCTATTCTCTAATCCCCGCCGAAGTATAGTATAACCTCCTGCAGGCCTGTTTCTTGTTCTCTTTTTCCAGCTCTAGCCCAGCACAGTTGTGTATATGTAATAGGAACATAGTAAATCATGTTACATTTGAATCAGTTGAACCTATGAGTTTGTTTCTGTCCCCCAGGAGCGAGGTGCCCTGAGCTTTGAGCGGCGCTACCATGTCACTGATCCCTTTATCAGACGGCTGGGCCTGGAAGCAGAGCTGCAGGTAAGAGGTCCAGTTTGCACCCTAGATGCAGATGACTGGTTCTCCACTCTCTGCCTGCCGAGAATCCTCTTGGCACTGTTCAAGGAATAAACAATTTTTCTCTAGGTCATACCTGAAGGTTACCTCTCCTTTATAGCAGCTTTATGAGGCACAGAAATCTGAATCAAGATTGGTGATTGACACGGTCACACACAAGTTGTTTTTTGTCATATTATTTCCTTGGTGCTTGGAAAAAGACTATTGAATTTCTTTCATACTGCTGTTTTTACTGTTGGCTTGAACAGTTAAGATTCTTACCTTTGTATATGAATTTAGAGTTTACAAAGTGTTTTCTCTCTCTCTCACACACACACACACACATGCTTTCTCATTTTAGCTTCAGAGAAATGCTGTGGGAGGCAGATAGGAAATAGATACATATTAAAAAAAAAAGCGATCTAGAAAAACTCAGCACCTTGTCCAGTGTTGTCCTGTCCAGTCAGGTCTAGAGAGTCATGTCTAGAGTCCAGAAGTTGAGCTTTTTCGTTGTGTCAGACATAAAAACAGTCCATGATGTTAGTTTCATTCCCTTTCCTTCCTCAAGATCATGTTCTGAATCCAACTTTTAGCTGTCCTATCCAACTTAGTGTCATCCTTGGTTCCTTCACAGTAACGTTTGTAAGTGATTGTGTTGATCTTAGAAAAAGATTAGAAAGGAAATTATTGAATACTAACAGTGTTATCTGGAGGTAATGAAATTATAGATGATGGTTATTGCTTTTTTTTCATTATAAACTTTTATCCCTTATAAAATATGACTACATTAAAAGTAATATGGAAAAGAGAACTAAAAATTACATCTATTCCCACCTCCCTAATATAGTTACTATTAGCATTTTATATACTTTTAAGATTTTATATACTTTATCTCTTGCATATTTTCACATAATCATAATCACACTTTGATTTTTTTTTCTATAATAATCCTTTTCTCTGTGTTACCAAGTAGTCCTCACAACTTTCACTTAAAATTTTTTTCAGATTATAGAAGTAGTAAATATCATAGTAGAAAATACGGAATCAAAAGAAATATATAGAGAAGAAAACAAAAATCACTTTTAATTCTTCCATCCAGAGATAAGCATTGTTGCCGTTTGGAATCTTAACTTTTGTGTATTATGAAGCAGAATGCTCATTAAGAGATGGGGGTTAGAGCTGGATAAATTTAGTTTCAAGACCTGTCTTCTCTCTAGCTATATGTACAAGTTATCCCTCATTTCCTGATCTATGAAATGGAACAATAGCTGAGAACTGTTGTGATGATTAAATGAGGTGATTTTGTAAAGTGATTAATACAATACCTGGATCATAGTAAGGTAGTTCAGTAAATAACAATTATTATTCTTAAGTCTTCCAGTTTTTTTTAATGCTTATATAAATTTTTTTCTACAAAATTGGGCTTATGCCATTTACACAGTTTGTTAAACTCTCTTATACTTTTATTTCCCCATATCCCATGGACCCTGGTGGGCTACAGTCCATAGGGGGTTGCAGAGTCAGACACGACTGGAGTGACTTAGCACATATGCACATATCTCTAAAAAGTCTCTGAATACATGAGTTTGTAAATATATTGTATTATTTACCCTTTGTTTGTTTCTTTCCATATTTCCTTTAGAATATAAAGTACATCTGTTTAGTGCAGTTGGGGGTGGTGCATGGAAAGTTTTACCTCCGAGGGGACATTTGGCAATGTCCAGAAACAACTTTGGCTGTGAAAACTAGAAGAGCACCACTGGCATATAGTGAATAGAGTGTAGGGATGTGGCTAAACATCCTACAATCAGAGTACAACAAAGAACATGCAGCAAAGGATTATGCAGTGCCCAGTGCCAATAATGCCAAGGCTGAGAAACCCCGCTCGGGTGGATGCTGAGTAGACAGTTCCTGCCAGTTGGCTGGGCTTCTCCTTTTAGCTGTGCCTCCACCCAACCCGTATTGTCTCTCCTGTCTCTTCCTGGTTTGATAACTTTGTCCACAATAGACTTGGAAACTTTGGTGAACACAAAACAGGATTCTATGGTTTCCAAAGATTTGGCACTCAAATACAAAAATATGTTAAGGTGGATGAACTGTTTGAATTTATACCTGGCTTAAGGCAGCCTTGTTGGGGACCTGTAGTAGCAGTGCACAATATGAAGGAATGTGCACATGTTTAGATGTTAAAACAAACATCCCAGCTTTGCCACTTGTGAGGCTTAGAGATGTCAGAGCAGATGGAAAGAAGACTGGGAGAAAAAATAGGCTTATGAGAGAATCAGGGGATTGGACCTGTAAAGTTGGGAAGCCTGTTGGATAGCTTTGTGGAGATGTCAGGTACACAGTTGATGGTGCTCACTGGGGGAGAGCTCTAGACCATAGGGAGAAATCCAGAGACTTCAGCTGTTCATTTAGGCTTAAAGAATAGAGTCCAACACCTAACTCTTAGAGGTACTCCAGCTGTCAGAATTCATTACAACCTAAGGAGATTAAAAAGTTAGCCACCAAAGAGAGTCCATGAAGTAGAACGGAAACAAAACCAGGAGAGTGTAAGGAGAGCATTTCAAGAAAGGAGTGGTCAGTTTTACTCAGCGCATCGGAAAGTTTGAAAAAGTGAGGGCAAAACATTGACTGTGGCCTTAACTAGAGCAGTTTGATTGGAGTGGTGAGACTAGATACTAGATGGAAGGAGTAAGCTGGACATGAAGGAGTCCAGCAGCAAGTAGTGGTAGTGGTTTTGTTACTTAAGTCGTGTCCAACTCTTGCTACTCCATGAACTGCAGCCCTCCAGGCTCCTCTATCCATGGGATTCTCCGGGCGAGAATTCTGGAGTGGGTTGCCATTTCCTTCTCCAGGGAATATTCCCAACCCAGGAATCAAACCCTGGTCTCCTGCATTGCAGGCAGATTCTTGACCAACTGAGCTACGAGGGAAGCCCATAGCAAGTAGACAGCTCTATATTTAAAAAAAATTTTTTTAGGAAATTCTCTCATAGTCCCATGGTTAAGACTCGGTGCTTTCACTGCAGTCGGCCTGGGTTCATTCTCTTGTTGAGGAGCTGAGATCCCACAACTGCACAAAATTTTAAAGAGGGTGATTAAATTTTATTTATCTATTTATTTAGTTATTACAAACTTTTCCCCTAGATGAAAGGAAAGATAGGATGTAAGCAGTAAAAAGGGTAAACACTTGCAGGAAGGGGGACCCCTTCCAGGGCCAGAGATTGGGCTCTTGTCTAACACTCAGAAACGAATTGTCCGAGGAGACACACATGTTGACGAAGCAAGAGACTATTGGGAAGGGGCACCCAGGCAGAGAACAGCAGGGTAAAGGAGCCCAAGAGAACTGCTCTGCCTGATTACAGTCTCAGGTTTTATGGTGATAGGATTAGTGTCTGGGTTGTCCCTGGCCAGTCATTCTGACCCAGGGTCCTTCCGGCTGGCACACTCATCGCGCAGCCAGGATGAATTCCATGAGAAGGGTTTTTAGAAGTTTTTTAGAAGTTGGTGGGACATACAGACTCTCTCCTTCTGACTTTTCCCAAACCCTTCCAGCTGGTGGTACCTTGTTAGTTCCATTTTGTTCACCAGGACCTCCTATTGTAAGAAAACTCGTACTGTTGTGCCTGGCCATGGTGGGAGGTTTCGATGAGTGGTTCCCCTAACAAAAGTGTAAAAGATAGCCTCTTGTTTCTGCACCTCCTCTTCACCGTTTTTTCTTCAGCTCACTGCCTGGACAGCTGACTTGCACAGATGTCTCTCTTGTCCTGCTCTCTTCTATTTGACTTTAACCAGTGGGGAGTCTTTTAAGAGATTGGAGGAAGAAGACAAATGTTTTTTTTTCCCCTTGTTTCCACCCTTCAGAGTCGCTTTTGTTTTGTTTTTGTATTTGTTTTCCAGCTCTACTGAGCTGTGTAGACAATTCTTGAAGGACTTTGTTTACCAAAGGAAGCAGAGAAATGGGACAGTAGCTGGAGGGGTATATGGGATCAAAGGAGGGATTTGTAAGAATGGGAAGAAATACTAGAGCTTGTTTGTATGTTGATAAGAGAGAAAGGGATTGAGGATACAGGATCAGGACAGAATAACTGAAGGAGCAAAGTCCTAAGGAAGATTGGAAGGTTTAGGATTCAGAGTTGAAGCAGAGGGCTCAGCCTTTGTAAGTGCAAAGACATTTCTATCATTGTTACAAGGTCCAGTGGGTCTGGGGCCAAAAGAAGCATGAAAAGTGAAAGTGTAGTCGCTCAGTCATGTCCTATTCTTGGTGACTCCATGGACAGGAGCCCCCCAGGGTCCTCTGTCCATTGAATTCTCCAGGCAGGAATACTGGAGTGGGTCGCCATTCCCTTCTCCAGGGGATCTTCCTGACCCAGGGATCAAACCCAAATCTCCTGTGGCTCCTTGCCTGTGGATTGTTTACCTGCTGAGCCACCAGGGAAGCATAGACTGGGATAAAAACCAGAAGGTCGTTGTAATAGTCTGTACAGTAGCAGTTCTTAAAGTGTGGCGTGCAGACCCCTGGGAGCCCAATGACCTCTTCAAGGGAATCCATGAGGTCAAAACTACTTTCATAGTAATACTAAGACATTATTTGCAAAACTAAACTAATTCATTTAAAAGTTTGTGAAAAAATGATAAAACTATTGTCACTTTAGTGTGAATCAAGGCAAGTAACATCAAATTCATTGAATTATTCACCCTATGCATTTGCAGTTACCACCCCCACTCAAAACAAGCCAGTCTTACTTAAAATGTCCTTGATGTAAGTGCAATAAAACTTACTAATTTCAAATTTCAACCCTTAAGTACAGATCTCTTCAGTATTTGGGGTAGGAAGAATCCATAAAGTTTTGCTGCTACATACTGAATTATGATGGTTGTCTTGAGGAAAAGCACTTGTTCAGCTGTTTTGAGTTGTAAGCTCAGCTGGACAATTTTTTCATGGAACACCATCTGAAAGAATGGCTAGCAGACGAAAACTGTGGTTATTCAAATATGGGTATTTGGCAGACATTTTCTTTAAAATGAATGAAGTAAACTGTCACTTCAAGAAGAACAACTGACAGTATTTGTTGCCAAGGATAAAATTTGAGCTTTAAAGAGAAAAAAAAAAAATATATATATATATATAGGAAAACTTGTGTTTGCCACCAAGAGCTTGATAGCTTCTCAATACTAAAACAAAAAAAATTATTGATTTGGCTCTACCAGGTCTTAGCTGCAGCATGCAGCATCTTTCAGTTGTGGCATGTTGGATCTAGCTTCCTGCCCAGAGATGAAACCTGGGCCCCCAGCACTGGGAGCGCAGAGTCTTAGCCACTGAACCACTGGGAAAGTCTCTTTTTAATACTTCTTAAAAGACTTTTTGATGTGATCTGTGGTGATGTTAACAACTGTCAGCAATATTTTATTGTATAATAAATGTTAACATTTGAACATCTTCAAATTCAGTAAGTCGCTGTTTTCCACAGTCGTACACATACAAAAGTCATACATGTGTAAAAGACCCAGGCATAATGTAAACTCAACCAGCGCATTTTAATGTAGCAGGTTACCAACAGCTCATTTATGTGAATTCAAATTCCACATTGTAACATTAAGAAACCATTATTTGTCCAGTTTTTGTGTGGTATCAAAGAAGGATACCTACAGTCATCTGAAAAGGCCATTAAAATACTGCTCCTTATTCCAACTACTTATGTTTATGAGGCTGGATTTTCTTCATATACTTCAACTGAAATAACATCTTGCACCAAAGTGAATACAAAAGTAGATACGAGAGCCCAGACATGAGAATCCATTAAGCTGGACATAAAAGAGTTTTGCAGAAATGTAAAACATTGCCATTCTTCCCATTAAATTCTTTTGCCTTGGAAAATATAGTTACTTTTTATTTAAAATGTGTTAACTTATCATTTTATTATTATTTTCAAGTGAAATTAATAATTTTATTTTCATTAAAGTTATAATTAATAATGTTAATTTTAAATGAAGTTAATATTTCAGTTTTAATTCCTAATATGGTAAATATTAATAACCTATATTAAAAAAAACTCTTTGAGATCCTCAGTAATTTTCAAAAGTGCAAAGAGGTCTTCAGACTAAAAAGTTTGTAAACCAGTGGTCTATAAAGACATGAAGCTGAATGACTGGATAGTGTCACTGGGGAAAAAAGTAAGAAGAGAGACGAAGGCCCAGGGCCAAGAACAAGGCATTTTCAACATCTAGAGATTATCTGTTTCTTTCTCTACCCACAGGAGACAGAAAGAATAGCATAGTAGTGGAAGAACATGATATCTTGGAAGTCAAGGAGGAAAAATATTCAGCTATACTGATTTTTACAATCCTAATCTCAAAAGACTATCTTATTTCCCTCTTTCCTAGTTTGAGGTTGAAAAGGATAACCTTTTTTGATACCTTCACCCCCCACTATAGTAATAAAAATTCTGTTATAAGCCATATGACCCTGGATAAGCCCTTTAACTTCTAGGACCCATTTCTTCATCTGTATAATAAAATACACATCCTGTTTGTCTCCTAGGTTTAAGAGAAGAAATAGTTAATTTATGTATGTAAAGTATTTAGCACGATACTCAGTATACTGTAAAATTCATGGCTTATAGTCCTCAAATATTAGCTGCTATTATTGTTGTTACTTATAGAAAGTTCTTACAGTTTCCTAAGGTGCTGATTTGATGACATCTAACTTTTACAATGCTTTATGGTCATTTTCTTCCATTGTTTTGTGTTCCACCCATTATCACATGTGTGTGTTTGTCACTCAATTATGTCCAACTCTTTGTGACCCCATGGACTGTAGCCCACCAGGCTCCTCTGTCCATGGAATTCTCCAGGCAAGAATACTGGAGTGGGTTGCAATTTCCTTCTCCAGAGGCTCTTCCTGACCCAAGAATTGAACCCAGGTCTCCTGCACTGCAGGCAGATTCTTTACCATCTAAGCCACCATGAAAGCCCTTATCACATGTGGACCCCATTTCATTTAACCAGAGTTGATTTGGGTCATTAAGAAGAGGTGATATTATAAGGGTTGGAGGGTGGAATAAAAAGAGGTAAAATCAACAGTAAAAGCTCCTGCCTTTAGTGGTTATTGAGTATAATGTTTTCCTCTTACTAGCTGGGGGAATTCTTTTCCCTGGATTTCCTAATCTACTACTTTGTATACAAGGTAAGGAGCAATGGCTGCACTTTGTTGGAGCAGCCGTGAAGAAATACCCCACATCCAAGGTAAGAGAAACCCAAGTAAGACGGTAAGTGTTGCGAAAGGGCATCAGAGGGCAGACACACTGAAACTAAAATTACAGAAAACTAGCTAATCTGATCACACGGACCACAGCCTTGTCTATCTCAATGAAACCAAGCCATGCCGTGTGGGGCCACCCAAGACGAATGGGTCATGGTGGAGAGGTCTGACAGAATGTGGTCCACTGGAGAAGAGCATGGCAAACCACTTCAATATTCTTGCCTTGAGAACCCCATGAACAGCATGAAAAGGCAAAAAGATAGGACACTGAAGGATGAACTCCCCAGGTCATCAGGTGCCCAATATGCTAATGGAGATCAGTGGAGAAATAACTCCAGAAAGAATGATGGGATGGAGCCAAAGCAAAAACGATAGCCAACTGTGGATGTGACTGGTGATAGAAGCAAAGTCCGATGCTGTAAAGAGCAATATTGCATAGGAACCTGGAATGGTAGGTCCATGAATCAAGGCAAATTGGAAGTGGTCAAACAGGAGATGGCAAGAGTGAATGTCAACATTCTAGGAATCAGCAAACTAAGATGGACTGGAATGGGTGAATTTAACTCAGATGACCATTATATCTACTACTGTGGGCAGGAATCCCTTAAAAGAAATGGAGTAGCCATCATGGTCAACAAAAGAGTCCAAAAGGCAGTACTTGGATGCAATCTCAAAAACGATAGAATGATCTCTGTTCGTTTCCAAGGCAAACCATTCAATATCACAGTAATCCAAGTCTATGCCCCGACCAGTAATGCCAAAGAAGCTGAAGTTGAACGGTTTTATGAAGACCTACAAGACCTTCTAGAACGAACACCCAAAAACGATGTCCTTTTCATTATAGGAGGCTGGAATGCAAAAGTAGGAAGTCAAGAAACACCTGGCGTAACAGGCAAGTTTGGCCTTGGAGTACAGAATGAAGCAGGGCAAAGACTAATAGAGTTTTGCCACAAGAACACACTGGTCATAGGAAACACCCTATTCCAACAACACAAGAGAAGACTCTACATGTGGACATCACCAGATGGTCAACACCGAAATCAGATTGATTATATTCTTTGTAACCAAAGATGGAGAAGCTCTATACAGTCAGCAAAAACAAGACCGGGAGCAGACTGTGTGTGGCTCAGATCATGAACTGCTTATAGCCAAATTCAGACTTAAATTGAAGAAAGTAGGGAAAACCACTAGTCCATTCAGGTATGACCTAGATCAAATCCCTTATGATTATACAGTGGAAGTGACAAATAGATTTAAGGGACTAGACCTGATAGACAGAGTGCCTGATGAACTATGGACAGAGGTTCGTGACATTGTGCAGGAGACAGGGATCAAGAAAATTCCCATGGAAAAGAAATGCGAAAAAGCAAAATGGCTGTCTGAGGAGGCCTTACAAATAGCTGGGAAGAGAAGACAAGTGAAAAGCAAAGGAGAAAAGGAAAGATATTCCCATCTGAATGAAGAGTTCAAAAGAATAGCAAGGAGAGATAAGAAAGCCTTCCTCAGTGATCAGTGCAAAGAAATAGAGGAAAACAACAGATTGGGAAAGACTAGAGATCTCTTCAAGAAAATTAGAGATACCAAAGGAACATTTCATGCAAAGATAGGCTCAATAAAGGACAGAAATGGTATGGACCTAACAGAAGCAGAAGATATTAAGAAGAGGTGGCAAGAATACACAGAAGAACTGTACAAAAAAGATCTTCATGACCCAGATAATCACGATGGTGTGATCACTCACCTAGAGCCAGACATCTTGGAATGTGAAGTCAAGTGGGCCTTAGAAAGCATCACTACGAACAAAGCTAGTGGAGGTGATGGAATTCCAGTCGAGCTATTTCAAATCCTCAAAGGTGATGCTGTGAAAGTGCTGCACTCGATATGCCAGCAAATTTGGAAAACTCAGCAGTGGCCACAGGACTGGAGAAGGTCAGTTTTCGTTCCAATCCCAAAGAAAGGCAATGCCAAAGAATGCTCAAACTACCGCACAGTTGCACTCATCTCACATGCTAGTAAAGTAATGCTCAAAATTCCCCAAGCCAGGCTTCAGCAATATGTGAACCGTGAACTTCCAGATGTTCAAGCTGGTTTTAGAAAAGGCAGAGGAACCAGAGATCAAATTGCCAACATCCGCTGGATCATTGAAAAAGCAAGAGAGTTCCAGAAAAACATTTATTTCTGCTTTATTGACTACGCCAAAGCCTTTGACTGTGTGGATCACAATAAACTGTGGAAAATTCTGAAAGAGATGGGAATACCAGACCATCTGACCTGCCTCTTGAGAAATCTGTATGCAGGTCAGGAAGCAACAGTTAGAACTGGACATGGAACAACAGACTGGTTCCAAATAGGAAAAGGAGTACGTCAAGGCTGTATATTGTCACCCTGCTTATTTAACTTATATGCAGAGTACATCATGAGAAACGCTGGGCTGGAAGAAACACAAGCTGGAATCAAGATTGCTGGGAGAAATATCAATAACCTCAGATATGCAGATGACACCACCCTTATGGCAGAAAGTGAAGAAGAACTAAAGAGCCTCTTGATGAAGGTGAAAGAGGAGAGTGAAAAAGTTGGCTTAAAGCTCAACGTTCAGAAAACTAAGATCATGGCATCTGGTCCCATCACTTCATGGGAAATAGATGGGGAAACAGTGGAAACAGTATCAGACTTTATTTTTTTGGGCTCCAGAATCACTGCTGATGGTGATTGCAGCCATGAAATTAAAAGACGCTTACTCCTTGGAAGGAAGGTTATGGCCAACCTAGATAGCATATTTAAAAGCAGAGACATTACTTTGCCAACAAAAGTCCGTCTAGTCAAGGCTATGGTTTTTCCAGTGGTCATGTATGGATGTGAGAGTTGGACAGTGAAGAAAGCTGAGCGCCGAAGAATTGATGCTTTTGAATTGTGGTGTTGGAGAAGACTCTTGAGAGTCCCTTGGACTTCAAGGAGATCCAATCAATCCATCCTAAAAGAGATCAATCCTGGGTGTCCATTGGAAGGACTGATGTTGAAGCTGAAACTCCAATACTTTGGCCACCTCATGCGAAGAGTTGACTCATTGGAAAAGACCCTAATGCTGGGTAGGATTGGGGGCTGGAGGAGAAGGGGACGACAGAGGATGAGATGGTTGGATGGCATCACCGACTCGATGGACATGGGTTTGGGTAGACTCTGGGAGTTGGTGATGGACAGGGAGGCCTGGCGTGCTGCAATTCATGGGGTCGCAAAGAGTCGGACACGACTGAGCGACTGAACTGAACTGAACTGATACTTTTTGAAAAATGCAAAAGGAAATTCCAAGAGAACTTTTAGGATATAGTGCTGAACATTTAGTAGAGATTCACTAAAAGCTGATTGGTTTGATTGGCTTTTAAAATTTTTTGTTTTTAGAGCTAGCTTAAAAGTTTAAAAAGGTCATCTCCTTTCCACTGTTTTTCTCAGCCACCAAATGCACTCTCCTGGAATCAACTAACATGCTCAATTTCAGTATCCTTCCAGAGAAATTTTATTCATTTTATGGAGATTCTCAACTTTTCTCACAAATGTTAACCTAATGTATTTACTACTTTGTATCTTACTTTTGAATTTAAAAATATACTTTCATGATTTTACCATATCAGTACATAAAGTCGTCTCTAATATCTAATTTTTTCATGGCTTCAGAGTATTGTGTTGTATGAGTGTACTATAATTTATTTAAATTGTCCCTGTTGTTGGATATGTAGATTTCTTACAATCTTTTGTATGGACAGTGTTATTCTTTGCAACATCATTTGGTATATGTGGGTGTATATCTTTAGAATAAAAACCTACAAATGGAATTAGCAGGTCAGAAAGTGTATCCACCTGTAATTTTTATAAATATTGACAAAATTGCCTTTCATGGAATTTGTACAGTTTATCAATTTTTACTCAAAGCATTAATTTACACTCTTATCACACTTCTTCACTCTTAAACATAGTATTCAATGAACAGTTGTTCTTTCGATCCCAACCTTTTCTCCCCCACGTGTCCATCATTATTCTGAGAAATTTCACATACAACTGAAATATAATGGGCCAGAGAGATCTCAACTTGACTTCCTAAGAGAAATGTAGGCTAGGCTGATACCTGAAATATGGGTGGAAGGAGCTAGCTGGGTTTGGGGAGATAGGAAGAGAAAAGTTCTAGACTGGGAGAACAGCATTTGAGTGATACAAAAGAGAGTAGAGGGCACTTGGTTCAAGAGAACAGATAGTCACAGATACAAATGGAAAAGGGATATAGATGAGGTTGGTGAGATGAGTGTGAGTGGGATGTTCCATAATGAAGGGTGTTGTAAGTTGTGTTGAAGATTGTTAATTTTATCCTAAGAGCAGTGGAGAGCTATAGAGTGGTCAGTACCGTATAAGCAACATGATCAGAGTTAAGGTTGTTTTTGTTTTTTAATTAAAATTGCCTTCAAAATGAAGATTGCTAATGTTTAAACTGTGGACAGCTAAACCACTTAAGAGACAGTGGCAGTGATTCAGGAAGAAGTAATTGGTTACTTGAACCTAGATAATGGTAGTTTGGATGAAGAGAAGTCAGTGAATTTGAAAGACATGTAAGAGGTAGAATTAACAGATCTTGGTGATTGAATGTGAAAAGTTAGGAAAAGAGAGGAGTCGAGGATGACGTTAAGTTTCTTTTTAGCAGAATAAATGATAGTATCATTCACAGAGTTGAAGAGCACTGGAGAAGAAATAATTTTGAAGGAAAAGATGATAAGCTTGGTTACGGCTGTTCTGGAGCTATCGGCCATGTGTCGTCTAGTGCTTTCTAGATTGTTGTTGCTGTTTAGCCGCTAAGTTGTGTCTGACCCTTTGTGACCCCATGGACTGCAGCACTGCAGCCTTCCCTGTTCTTTACTGTCTCCTAGAGTTTGCTCAAACTCATGTCCATTGAGTCGATGATGCCATCAAACCATCTCATCCCCTCTTGCCCCCTTTTCCTCCTGTCCTCAGTCTTTCTCAGCATCAGGGTCTTTCCAATGAGTTGGCTCTTTGCATCAGGTGGCCAGAGTATTGGCACTTCTGCTTCAGCATCAGTCCTTCCAATGAATATTCAGGACTGATTTCTTTTAGGATCGTCTGGTTTGATCTCCTTGCAGTCCTGGGAACTCTCAAGAGTCTTCTCCAGCACCACAATTTGAAAACATCAGTTCTTCTGCACTCAGCCTTCTTTATGGTCCAGCTCTCACATCTGTACATGACTACTGGAAAAACCATCGCTTTGACTGTACAGACCTTTTTCGGCAAAGTGATGCCTCTGCTTCTTAATATGCTGTCTAGGTTTGTCATAGCTTTTCTTTCAAGGAGCAAACGTCTTTTAATTTCATGGCTGCAGTCACCATCCTCAATGATTTTGGAGGCCAAGAAAATAAAATCTGCCACTGTTGCCGTTTTTCCCCCATCTGTTTGCCATGAAGTGATGGGACTGGATCATTAGTTTTTTGAATGTTGAGTTTTAAGCTGGCTTTTTTCACTCTGCTTTTTCGCCTTCATCAAGAGGTTCTTTAGTTTCTCATTGCTTTCTGCCATTAGGGTGATATCATCTGCATATCTGAGGTTACTGATATTTCTCCCGGCAATCTTGATTCCAGCTTGAGCTTCATCCAGCCCGGCATTTCACATGATGTACTCTGCGTATAAGTTAAATAAGCAGAGTGACGATATACAGCCTGGATGTACTCCTTTCCCAATTTTTAATCAGTCCATTGTTCAATGTCTGATTCTAACTGTTGCTTCTAGATAGGTAGTTGGAATACTTGAGTCTGAGCTTAGGAATGAGTTACACAGTGGCGATGTTGATTTGGGAGCAGTGAGCAACATGTACATTGGAACAATAAAAGTAAGTTATGATTGCCATTGAGTGTATAGAGTAGGAAGAAAGCCTAGGATAGAGCCATAAGAAGACCAGTATAAGAGCCATGGGGACAAAGAAGAACATGCAAAGGGTATCAAGAAAGAGCACCTTAAAAAAAAAGGAAAAGAAAGAGCAACCAGAGGAGCAGGAGGGAAGACAGAGGATGATGCCACAGAACCCAGAAGAGGAAAGTTTGATTGAGGAGTAAGTGTAGTCAGCATCATCAAATACAGCCAGGGACCAGCAAGATGAGGACTGAGAAGTATCCCTATGATTTAGGACAAGGAAGCCTCGTGGTCACGTTGGCAAGGGCCACTTTTGTGGTATCGATAGAAGTGGGTTGAGAAATTTTTGGAAAATGAGGAAGTGAAAATGACCAGTATAGACTGCCCTTTCAGTATGGTTATGAAGGGGGAGAAAAAGGGACTGCTGCTGCTGCTGCTGCTGCTAAGGCGCTTCAGTCGTGTCCGACTCTGTGCGACCCCATGGACGGCAGCCCACCAGGCTCCCCCGCCCCTGGGATTCTCCAGGCAAGAGGACTGGATTGGGTTTCCATTGTCTTCTCCGAGAAAAATGAACGGCCACAGCTAAATGTGAATTTGGCATCAAGGGAGGACTTTTTAGATTAGAAAACCCTGAGCATGCTTAATCCCAAGGGGAAAGACTCAGTAGAGAAAGGGAAAGTTGAAGATGCAGAAAAGTTAAAAGATCATCTAGGGTTGGGATTTTGTCAGATGAAGGTTGGAAGAGAATGATTGTGGTAATGAATCATAGATTTTTAGGGGAGTGGGAAGGAAGTCAAGATATGAGTAGCTTATAAGGAAAGAATGGAGTGATTGGACTTGGAGGACTTGTTAAGTATAAGAATCATTGAGGAATGATATATATTCTTTTTTTTTTCCGCTTGCTAATGTATCTTGAAAATCATCCAGAATGGTTCAGAGTTTTTTTTTTTTTTTTTTTTTTTTTTGGCTCCGCCTTGCAATTTGTGGGACCTTAGTTTCCTGACCAGGGATCAAACCCAGGCCCGTGGCAGTGAAAGTGCTGAATCCTAGCCATTAGACCTCTGGGGAATCCCTCATGGGGCTCTTTTTCACAGCTGCGTGATAGTCTATTAATAGTATGTAGATAAAGCAAGGCTAAGTCAGTGAATTTCCCATGTATGGGCTCTTACAGTTGTTTCTAATAGTTTGTAATTACAACGCCATAATGAATAAACTTGTGCATATGGATTTTAGTGTTGCTGGAGATACATCTTCAGGGTAAAAACCTAGAAGTGGGAGTGCTGACCAAAGGGTAAATGTATATGTGGTTTTGTTAGCTATTGCCAAATTTTCCTCCATGGGAGTTACACCATTTTGCCTTCCTAGTAGCAGTGCATGACAGTACCGTTTCTCCACAACTTACCAACAGACTGGGGGGTTGAACTTTAGAATATTTTACCATTCTAGCAGATAAAACATGGTATCTCAATCGAGTTTCAGATTACATTTCTCTTATGAATGGGCTTCCATGGTGAATCAGACAGTAAAGAATCTGCCAGCAATGCAGGAGACCCAGGTTGGATCCGTGGGTCAGGAAGATCCCCTGAAGAAGGGACTAGAAACCCACTCCAATATTCTTTCCTGGAGAATTCCATGGACAGAGGAGCCTGGAGAGCTATAATCCATGGGGTCATAGAGAGTCAGACACAACTAAGTGACTAAAACACATGAGTGAAATGGAATATCTTTTTTTTTTTAATATATGTAAGGGCTGTTTTAATATAAATTTGCCAAGTTTGGTGTAACAAAGGAAGGAGAGTGAGAATTTATATATGTGACTGCATATTTTTGCAAACATAAGCATAGACTGGATAAGCAGAGACTAATGCAATTGGTCATCTCTAGGGGATAGAAAGCACAGAGTGGAGGGGTAGAGAAAAGGGAATAACGCTTCTGGACCTTTTTGTAGAATTTTTACTTTTATAACCACATTGAGGTTTTACACATTCAAAAAGTAAAATAAAGTTGGCAGAGATGGGGAAAGGGATGTCAACTAACTCAAGTAATTTTTGACACAGTTCTTTGACTATAAATATTCTTTGAGTGTATATGTTTTGAAGACAAACTAAAGAAATCTTGATTGAACTCTAGTTGGTAAATTTGTCATTTGTAGTGCTCTTGCTACAGCAGTTCTGTAACTGTTTTCTGTATGTTGCAGAACTGAGCAAATGAGTAAATATGTCAGTGTTGTTGGGGTAAATTTATCAATATATAATAAATGTAATTATAATATTGATATAATATTATCAGTGTTGTTCCCTTCTCATTGTAAAGAAGGGAAATTCAAATATGGAATAGGCAAAAGAAGAACTCTGAGGTATTGAATTGGAATTATTAGTATGAATTCATGGGTGTTTCGGAGAAGGCGATGGCACCCCACTCCAGTACTCTTGCCTGGAAACTCCCATGGACGGAGGAGCCTGGTAGGCTGCAGTCCACGGGGTCGCAAAGAGTCAGACACGACTGAGCGACTTCACTTTCACTTTTCCCTTTCATGCACTGGAGAAGGAAATGGCAACCCACTCCAGTGTTCTTGCCTGGAGAATCCCAGGGACGGGGGAGCCTGGTGGGCTGCCGTCTATGGGGTCGCACAGAGTTGGACACGACTGAAGCAATTTAGCAGCAGCAGCAGCAGCATGGGTGTTTTGCTTTTTTTTCAGCCACACAGCTTGTGGGATCTTAGTTCCCCAACCAGGGATTGACCATGGGCCCCAGAAGTGAAAGTGCCAGATCCTAACCACTGGACTGCCAGGGAATTCCTGAATTCATAGTTTAGAAATATATATATTTTAACATACATTTGTATATTATTTCTGGCTCTATCTTCTGAGAGGCTCCAGAAGCAATGATACCTCAATAGCCATGAGTTACTGGTTTCTCAAAAGAACTAGGGGTTCTTGGAGGAGGGACTGATTCAAGTCTGGGACAGCCATGAGCCTGCAACGTCTTGTGGCAGAGGATCAACAGGAAGTGAAGAAATAAAAATGATAGGGGCTCATCATAAGGACACAGAAGCCCGCTTGAAAGGCGTGCTACTGGCCAAACCCATTGCCGTTTGAGCATCAGGATGAATAATGACAATAATGAACTAAAACCCACTGAATAGAAAATACCTGAGTTTGTGCTGGTAAGAGAGAGAGGGAGAGAAAGGGGGAAAAAAACCCATTTAATTCTAGTAGATTGTGGTGGTGGTTTAATCTCTTAAGTCTTTTCTGACTCGTACGACCCCATGGACTGTAATCTGCCAGGTTCCTCTGTCCATGGGATCCTCCAGGCAAGCATACTGGAGTGGGTGGCCATTTCCTTCTCCAGGGGATCTTCCCAATACTAGAATCGAACCCAGGTCTCCTGCATTGTAGTCATATTCTTTACCAGCTGAGCTACAAGGGAAGCCCAAAGTGAAAGTCACTCAGTCATGTCCGACTCTTTGCAACCCCATGGACTATACAGTCCGTGGAACTCTCCACGCCAGAATATTGACGTCGGTAGCCTTTCCCTTCTCCAGGGAATCTTCCCAACCCAGGGATCGAACGCAGGTCTCCCACATTGTAGGTGGATTCTTTACCAGCTGAGCCTCAAGGGAAGCCTGAATGAAGAAATGAAACATTGGAAAAATCACAGTTTTATAAGCATCACACCAAATCAGTAATTGATTCAGACAGAAATAATCAGTGAGTTATCGAACCTTTGGGTGGAAATTGGTGTTTGCACAATGTAAACGTATTTTCTCACAGACAACAAAAGGGAAAATAATAACATAGAGTGGAGAAACCTGGTCTGTCTGTACTCAGTCTCATCCAACTCTTTGCAACCCTGTGGGGTGTAGGCTGCCAGGCTCCTCTGTCCATGGGATTTTCCAGGCAAGAACACTGGAGTGGGTTGCCATTTCCTACTCCAGGGGATCTTCCTGACCCAGGGATCAAACCCACATCACTTGCATCTTCTGCATTGACAGGTGGATTCTTTACCACTGTGCCAGCTAGGAAGCCAGGGAACCCTGGTAGATGGCACCTTAACATCAGGTGCCACCTGATCGTGTGCACTGAGGAGGACACAAAATCACCTGGGTGGTGGTTCTGTCAAAATGCAGAACCATTTGGCCATTTTCTAAAACTAATCATGAGGAAGTAATCAGACAAATCCAAACCCAGAGACATTCTCCAGAACAGCTGACATATTATTCAGAAATGTCAGTGTCAGAAAAAATAAAGAAGGACTGAACTGTTCCACATTAAAGGAGACTAAAAGGAAAATGACAACTAAACGCAGCATGTGATTCTGGATTGGATCCTGGATCAGCAGAATCAAAGGGATAATATTGGGACAGTTGATGAAATGTGAATGTAGACTATGTATTGAACAATAGTATTGTGTCAGTGTCACATTTCCTGACACTGAAATTAAAGTATGTAAAGGATCCTGAAGTCTGTAACTTATTCTCAGATGGTTCAAGGGGGAAAAAAGTGTGTGTGTGTGTGTGTGTGTGTAGAGAGAGGAGAGGGGGAGACAAACGTTAGCAGTTAATGAATTAGATGTATATGAGTGTTTTGCACTATTCTTGTTCTTTTTTTATATGTTTGAAATTGTTTCAAAACAGAGTTTAAAATGTTCATTAAGAAAGTATGAAGAAGTGTCGTAGTGGCAGCAACTTAGGAAGAGAGACCAAAGGGAGGTCAAGATTAGAAAATTAAAGTTTAACATTGATCAGGATAAGTTGTAAGTTGTTCTGGCATATAGACCAAAACACTTCTCTGTATTCCTTAGACACCTTTGCTGAGCGTTCCTCATCCCCCTCTGGTTTTATGTGCTAGCTCATCTTGTCTCAGTGAGTTTTGTCCTCACCAGACAGGAGCCAGATACCCTGGGATTTCAGTTTGTGACCTGCAGTCCTCACTTTGGAGGCGGGGGCTGTTTGCTTCCAACATCACTAGGGTTTTCCGGGTCTGCCTTAAAGTTCTGATCGCACTTTGATCCGTTCTGTTTCTTCCACTCATGGGGTTTCTTGGCACAGTGTTTGGCATTAACACTGAGAAGTGGAGAAAGGGAGACGAAAGTATCCTCTCTTTACAAATAAGGAGAGTGAAAAAGCACTTCCAAGTTCACATGAGTGGTGGAAATAAGATTAGTAAGATTTATATCAGGCCTGTGTGGCCTTAAAGTTCATAGTCTTTCCCACCTCACCTGTGCGTCTACTTTTTTAAAGGCCTTAACAAGTAGTTCTTAGCTTGGTGGATTTATTCTTCTGCCTTTTTAGTTTTATTAATAATGTCCTTATAAGTTGCATGCATTATATATATCCCAACTTCACAATTGGTTTGATTGCTCTTTTGTTTCTGTTTTGTTTCTTGTGTAAATTTGAGCATAAATTCACTGGAAACAAGTCATACCAAACTAGTGAGGTTTTCTTTTGAATATAGTTGGTATGGTAGAACAGGATAGTTTGATAGAGTAACCTGATTCTAAGGAAGACTTATCAGAGTTTTTTTTACAATATCAGTTTAGAGAAGGAAACTTGACAACGTTTATCAAGTAGTCACCCTGAAAGAAAAAGACAGAGCAGAGATCTGACTTTGTGAGAGATTTCAAGGACTGTCCTTCAGATCACGAGTCAGCGAATTATGACTTGCAGGCCAAATCCAGCCTGCCACCTTTTTGTTGACTTGAGTTTTGGGGTTTTTTTTTTTTAAGTTTATGTGTTTTATATAAGTGTACAATTCAGTGTTTTATTGTTTTTTCAGTATATTCACAAAGTTATGCAGCTGTCACCATTACCTAATTCCATACATTTTCATCACCCCAAAATAGAAGCTCTTTACCCATATTAGTAGTTACTCCCCATATCCTACCCCTGGCTCCACCCCCTGGCAATCACTCATTTATTTTCTATCTCTATGGATTTTCCTATTCTGGATACTTCATATGAATGGAATCATATACTATGTAGCTTTTTGTATCTGACTTCCTTAATATGGGGGCTTCCCTTGTGGCTCAGACCAGTAAAGAATCTGCCTGTAATGAGGGAGACATCAGTTTGATCCCTAGGTTGGGAAGATCCCCTGGAGAAGGGAATGGCAACCCACTCCAGTGTTCTTGCCTGGAGAATTCCATGGACTGGGGAGCCTGGCAGGCTACAGTCCATGGGGCTGCTAAGAGTTGGACACGACTGAGTGACTAACATCTTCTTCATTTCCTTAATATGATAATTTCAAGATTTATCTGTTTTGAAGCATGAATTCATTCCTTTTTATGGCCAAATGATATTCCAGTATATGGTTATGCCACATTTTATTTATCCAGTCAGCAGTTAGTGGATATTTTGTTTGTTTCCACTTTTTGACTATTGTGAATAATGCTGCTGTGAACAATTGGTGTAGAAGATTTTGTGCAGACATTTATTTTCAGTTCTTTTAGTTATATACCTAAGAGTAGAATTTCTGCGTCATATGGCAACTCTATGTTTAATTTTTTGAGTAACTGCCAAACTGTATTTCCAAGTGGCAGCACCATTTTACATTTCCACCAGAAATGTACTAGGGTTCCATTTTCTCCATATTCTTTCCAATACTTACTGTCTTTTTTTATTATAGTCATTCCTAGTGGGGGTGATGTGCTATTTTATTGTGGTCTTGATTTGCAGTTCCCTGATGACTAATGATGTTGCACTTCTTTACATGTGCTTATTGGCCATTTGTAAATCTTCTTCTTTGGAGGAATGTCTATTCAGATCCTTTGACCTTTTTAATATTTTTAAATTAATTTACTTATTTTCATTGGAGGCTGATTACAATATTGTAGTGGTTTTTGCCATACATTGATATGAATCAGCCATGAGTGTACATGTGTTCCCCGTCCTGAACCCCCCTCCCACCTCTCTCCCCATCCCATCCCTCAGGGTCGTCCCAGTGCACTGGCCCTGAGCACCCTGTCTCATGCATCAAACCTGGACTGGTGATTTGTATCACATATGGTAATATGCATGTTTCAGTGCTATTCTCTCAAATCATCCCACCCTTGCCTTCTCCCACAGAGTCCAGAATCTGTTCTTTACCTCTGTGTCTCGCATATAAGGTCATCGTTACCATCTTTCTAAATTCCATATATATGCGTTAATGTACTGTACTGGTGTTTTTCTTTCTGACTTACTTCACTTTGTATAATAGGCTCCTGTTTCATCCACCTCACTAGAACTGATTCAAATGCATTCTTTTCAATAGCTGAGTAATATTCCATTGTGTATATGTACCACAGCTTTCTTATCCATTCGTCTGCCGATGGACATCTAGGTTGCTTCCATGTCCTAGCTATTATAAACAGTGCTGTGATGAACATTGGGGTACACGTGTGTCTTTCAGTTCTGGTTTCCTCAGTGTGTATGCCCAGCAGTGGGATTGCTGGGTCGTATGGCAGTTCTATTTCTGGTTTTTTAAGGAATCTCCACACTGTTCTCCATAGTGGCTGTACTAGTTTGCATTCCCACCAACAGTGTAAGAGGGTTCCCTTTTCTCCACACCCTCCCCAGCACTTATTGTGTGCAGACTTTTTGATAGCAGCCATCTGACCTGTGTGAGATGGTACCTCATTGTAGTTTTGATTTGCATTTCTCTGATAATGAGTGATGTTGAGCATCTTTTCGTGTGTTTGTTAGCCATCTGTATGCCTTCTTTGGAGAAATGTCTGTTTAGTTCTTTGGCTCGTTTTTTGATTGGGTCATTTATTTTTCTGGAATTGAGCTGCGTGAGCTGCTTGTATATTTTGGAGATTAATTCTTTGTCAGTTGCTTCATTTGCTGTTATTTTCTCCCATTCTGAAGGCTGTCTTTTCACCTTGCTTATAGTTTCCTTCGTTGTGCAAAAGCTTTTAAGTTTAATTAGGTCCCATTTGTTTATTTTTGCTTTTATTTCCATTACTCTGGGAGGTGGGTCATAGAAGATCCTGCTGTGATTTATGTTTTCCTCTAGGAGTTTTATAGTTTCTGGTCTTACGTTTAGATCTTTAATCCATTTTGAGTTTATTTTTGTGTATGGTGTTAGAAAGTGTTCTAGTTTCATTCTTTTACAAGTGGTTGACCAGTTTTCCCAGCACCACTTGTTAAAAAGATGTCTTTTCTCCATTGTATATTCTTGCCTCCTTTGCAAAGATAAGGTGTCCATAGATGTGTGGATTTATCTCTGGGCTTTCTATTTTGTTCCATTGATCTATAATTCTGTCTTTGTGCCAGTACCATACTGTCTTGATGACCGTAGCTTTGTAGTATAGTCTGAAGTCAGGCAGGTTGATTCCTCCAGTTCCGTTCTTCTTTCTCAAGATTGCTTTGGCTATTCGGGGTTTTTTGCATTTCCATACAAATTGTGAAATTATTTGTTCTAGTTCTCTGAAAAATACCATTGGAAGTTTGATAGGGATTGCATTGAATCTGTAGATTGCTTTGGGTAGTATACTCATTTTCGTTATATTGATTCTTCTGATCCATGAACATGGTATATTTCTCCATCTATTTGTGCTTTGGCCATTTTTAAACTGTTATTTATTGTTGAGTCATAAGAATTCTTTGTATGTTCTGGATAATAAACCTTTATCAGATATGTGATTTGAAAATTTTCCTCTCTTGCTGTGGATTTTTTCACTTTCTGGAGAGCACTTTTGACTCAAAAGCTTTTAATTTTCCTGAAGTCCAAGTTGTTTTCTTTCTTTTTTCATTTACACTTTTGATGTCGTGTTTAAGAAACCGTTTCCTAATACAGGGTCGCAAAGATACACACTGGTGTTTTCTTCTAAAAGTTTTGTAGTTTTAAGTCTTCTATATATGTCTTTTATCCATTTGGGGTTAATTTTTATATATGGTGTCATGTTGAGGCCCAGTTTCATTCTTTTGCATATACGTATTCAGTTATGTATATGGGTTTCCCTCATAGCTCAGTTGGTAAAGAATCTGCCTACCATGCAGGAGACCCGGGTTTGATTCCTGGGTCGGGAAGATCCCCTGGAGAAGGAAATGGCAACCCACTCCAGTATTCTTGCCTGGAGAATCCCATGGACGGAGCAGCCTGGCAGGCTACAGTCCACGGGATTGCAAGAGTCGGATACGACTTGGTGACTAAACCACTACCACCATTCAGTTATTGGGCTTCCCAGGTGGCGCTAGTGGTAAAGAACCTACCTGCCACAGCAGGTAGACATAAGAGACTTGGATTCGATCCCTGGGTTGGGAAGATCCCCTGGAGGAGGGCACGGCAAATCACTCTAGTACGCTTGCCTAGAGAATCTCATGGAGAGAGGAGCCTGGTGGGCTGCTGTCCATAGGGTCACACAGAGTTGGACACGACTGAAGCGACTAAGCGGCAGTGGCATTCAGTTATTACGGCATCATTTGTTGAAAAGACTACTCTTTCTCTCATTTGAATTGTCTTGGCACTCTTGTTGGAAATCAGTTAACCTTACATAAATGTAAAGGTTTATTTGTGGCCTACATGACACCCTTAGAATCTTGCCTCTGCTCACCTCCGAAACTTAGCTTGCCTTACTCTGTCCCTTTTATCCCTATATTCTAGCCACTGGCCTTCATTCTGTATCTACAGCATGCCAAGCCTGTTCCTACCTTTGTACTTGTTCTTTCCTATGCCTGGTATGCTTTTCCTTCTCGGTGTTCAAATTTCTTCTCAAACAGCTATAGGGTTTCCCTGACCAGGGTATCTAAAGTATAACCCATCACCGTGTTTTCTTTTCTTTTAATTAATTAATTTTCTGGTTGCGCTGGGTTTTCATTGCTGCACAGGGGCTTTCTCTAGTTGCAGCAAGCGGGAGCTCCTCTTCTTCGTGGTGCATGGGTTTCTTATTGCTGTGGCTTCTCTTGTTGCAGAGCACAGACTGTAGGCGCACAGCCTTCAGTAGTCGCAGTATGTGGGCTCAGTGGGTGCAGCATATAGTTCTAGGGCACGTGAGCTTCAGTAATTGCAGCACATAAGCTCAGGAGTTGTGGCTCTCAGACCCGAGAGTTCACAGCCTTAGTAGTTGTGACCCACAGGCTCAATAGTTGTGACACATGGGCTTAGTTGCTCTGTGGCATGTGGAATCTTCCTGGACCTGGGATCGAACCCGTGTCCCCTTCATTGGCAGGTGTATCCTATCCATTGCACCACCAGCTAAGTCCCACCGTGTTTTATCTTCTACATAGCACTTACACTGTCTGAACTCATTTTACTGATTCCTGTGCTTATTCTTTTTTTTTGGTCTCCCTCATCACTGGAGTTCTCTATCTTATATACCACCATAGCCTTTGCATATATAAGAGTGCCTAGCATATAAGAAATAAAAATAAAATCAATCCATCAATCAAATAAGGTGAATTTGCTGGGATAGACACCAGATATAGGTCAGCATAAGGAAAAAGTTTCTCATATGAATTATGGTTGTTGACTCACCCCACTATATTCATACTTAGATTTTTACTTAAACATATAGCAGTTGAAATATATTTTACCTTATTTTTTTAGAAATATGTTTTAAATCATTCCTTTTAATGACTTCTAGGAGGATTTTTCCTTCCCCAGTAATCATAGTTCACATCAGGCTGTACTCTAAGTCTTAAATTATCCTGGTGCAGGGGAGAGAACATATTTGGACTTGATTTCCAATTTTGCTACTCAGCTATTACAGTGCTTTACAAATACTGATTTGTTCCCCACAACAATCCTGTAAGGTTATGTATATTATCATCTTTTTTTTAGAGATGTAAAACCTGAAACACAGAGAAGTTACAGAACTTCCTCAAGGAAACACAGCTTGTGAACCCAGAAACACATTTACTGTCCTTTATGAACAGTTTAATGAATTTTGAAGAATAATTATGTGAAGCAGTTAGGACAGGGCCTGACACAGAGTATGATGAGTTTTAGTTGTTCTTGTTTCTCTTACTACTCTAGTAAGTAATTTTCAGTAACACTAAAATTTGAGAAAGCATTGAACTCAGTTAAAGAAGCAACAGAAGGATTTTATGGAGATGTTTGTGCACTCACATCATTCTGCCTTTAAGATAACTGAGTTTTGTTTGCCTTCAGGACTCACTACATTCTGTTATATTGCAACTGTGTAATCTTAATACATTAAGGCTAATAAACAACATGTATTGTGAAGTTTAAATGAATTGGTATACATGAAAGCTTAGCACTTACAGGCGCATAGCAGACATTTCAGTTTTGAGGGAGATACCTCGGAATTTAAACAGGCAGTATGACACCATGGTTAAGAGCCAAGCTGTGGAGTCTGTCAGACATGGATTCACATTCTTACCATACTGTTTATGCCATATGGATATTAACCTTTCTCTCATTTAAAAAAATGAGAATAGTAGTGGTATTTCCATCATGAGGCAGTTGTAAAGTTTAACTCAGCATAAGTGAAGGGCATAATATTGTCCCTAGAGGATAGTGAGATAGCACTTATATTAGCTGCTACTATCATTATTACTATGATTACCTTTTTTCTCCCTTCTCTTTATTGAGGTATGATTTGCATAAAAATAAAGTACATAGGTCTCAGGTTGGATGAGTTTTGACACTTGAGTAACTACTACTCATGACAAGACAGAAAATACTTCCATCACCCTAGAAGTTCCCATGGTGCCCTTTCTAGTCAACACTCCATAGATTAGTTTGTTTGTTTTTCATTTCTCCCCATAGATTAGTTTTGCCTGTTCATACACTTTCTGAAACTGGAATTATACAGTGTTCATGTTTTTCTGTTTGGCTTCTTTTGCTTAGCCTCATGTGTTTTGAGTTTCATCCACGTGGTTTCATGCATCTATGGCGGTTCCTTTTTGTTTCTGAGTAGGATTACACTGTTTGAATACACTACATTTTGTGTATCTCTTCTCTTGTTGATGATCATTTGTATTATTTCTAGTGTTGGACTTTGAAAACTAAAGCATCTAGGGATATTCTTATACCAGTCTTTAGGTGGACAAATGTCTTCATTTCCCTTGAGTAAATACCTAAGAAATGGAATTGCTGGGTCATAGCTAGATATGAATTTGACTTTATATCAAACTGACAGTTTTCTAAGGTGGTAGTAGCAGTGAGATCTCTTTTTAATACGGGTGGGAATAGGGTGGCATTTGAGGTAATCCAGCACAGAGAAATATTTGGAGTCATATGGACCTGGGTTCCTGTCCGGGCTCTGGTGTTTACAGTCTGAGCGACTTATTTAATATCTCTGAGACTTAGTCTTACCTGTAGAAAGGGAATGACAATAAGGTCATGTATGTTGCTACCTAGTATTCTACCCAGCAGTGGCATACCAAGCTCGGGGCAGTAGTGCAGGCTTGTAAGGGGGTGTGTGGTCTGTAAAGAATTTAAAAGCAGTAAGAAAACCACCCAAGAGTCTGCTTTTTATCATCATTATGCACCTGCAAGTCTAAGCAGTGTCAGTGATAAAATGCTTCTCCTTGCCTGCTTTTCGTCCTGTATACTATGCTGCCTAGAAATTATAGGTATTTATAATAAATAGTAGTTATAATCAATCTTTAATCAAGCAGGAAATAAGAGGTTGGAATTTGGAACTTGAGTGAGATTTGGGACTTTTGTTGCAGGTTCATTCTCTGTGCAGTTTGTTTCTTCCTTATTCCTGGTATGCAAGGCTCACCATAAGTAGAGACATGTCCAGGGCTCCAGGGAGCCAGCCGCACAGAGGTCTGTTCCTCTCTCGGAGCCATCTGTAAACAGCCGCTCCTCTCTATTTCTTTAAAGTCTGAGGTTTCTCCCTTCTTTTTTACCCACTGTTTAATGCTGATATGTCATAGGCATATTTTCTTCCATTGTATTCTTCAACTTAATTCTAGATCACATACCTCATCTAAGCTAGCCTTATTTATCAAGGCCAAAACAAATCCTCTTAAACACCCCCTGCCTTATATAAATTAGCTTCCCAAACACATATTCTAACTTATAGAGCCCTTTATTAATGCTTTTTGTCAATAGTTACTTTGTATTTTTGTAGAATCTGATTTTGACTTTGTCTCTACACTTTCTCCAACTTACCTGTCTCTGAGCTGTTTTTTACTGTGTAAAAATGAATCATAAGTATCATGTTTGTCTGCTGTGGCCTGTCTTCTGTACTTTGGATGGGCTACTGATTTGCGGACAAATGTAATAATTCTGGAAGCATTCATGCACTTTTCAGACAGTGCTTAAGAGCCCAAGCCCTTGAGTTAAAATGCTTCCTGATACCACTGCTAGCTGTGCTACAGTAGCCATGTCCAACATGTGGGTGTGTGTTGGTTTGGTTTATACCACCAAGCAACTCTCCAGTACCAGCTGGTTCCCTACAATTTAACTCAATTGTGATACTGTCTACCTGGAGATAGTATCAGATCCCTCAGGTTAAGAGCTCAGTCCTTAACCACTGGACCACCAAGGAAGTCAAAAGCTCAGTCCTGTAAACAACCCTGCTGCCCTTCAGTCCCAACACCTACTTCAGACACCAATTGCAAATCCAGTTGTCACCTGTGCTTTTGACTAATTGTAGATTAGAAGTTCCAAGGGGCTTCCCTGGTGGCTCAGACAGTAAAGAGTCTGCCTGCAATTCAGGAGACCCAGGTTCATTTGATCCCTGGGTCAGGAAGATCCCTTGGAGAAGGCAATGGCAATCCACTCCAGTATTATTGCCTGGAGAATTCCATTGACAGAGGAACCTGGCAGTCCACAGGGTCGCAGAGTCAGACACAACTGAACGACTAACACTTCAGAAGTTCCAAACCCCTTTTCTTTGGTTTCAATTAATATGCTAAAGTGACTCACAGAACTCAGAGAAACATTTTACTTACTAGATTACTGATTTATTATCAGTTCAGTTCAGTCGTTCAGTTGTGTCCAACTTTTTGTGACCCCACGAATCGCAGCATGCCAGGCCTCCTCGTACATCACCAACTCCCGGAGTCCACCCAAACCCATGTCCATCGAATCGGTGATGCCATCCAACCATCTCATCCTCTGTCGTCCCCTTCTCCTCCTGCCCCCAATCCTTCCCAGCATTAGGGTCTTTACCAATGAGTCAACTTCGCATGAGGTGGCCAAAGTATTGCAGTTTCAGCTTCAACATCAGTCCTTCCAGTGAACACCCAGATCTGATCTCCTTTAGGATGGACTGGTTGGATCTCCTTGCAGTCCAAGGGACTCTCAAGAGTCTTCTCCAACACCACAGTTCAAAAGCATCAATTCTTCGGCGCTCAGCTTTCTTCACCGTCCAACTCGCACATCCATACGTGACCACTGGAAAAACCATAGCCTTGACTAGATGGACCTTTGTTGGCAAAGTAATGTCTCTGCTTTTAAATATGCTATCTAGGTTGGTCATAACCTTCCTTCCAAGGAGTAAGCGTCTTTTAATTTCATGGCTGCAATCACCATCAGCAGTGATTTTGGAGACCCCCAAAATAAAGTCTGACACTATTTCCCCATCTATTTGCCATGAAGTGATGGGACCAGATGCCATGATCTTAGTTTTCTGAACATTGAGCTTTAAGCCAACTTTTTCACTCTCCTCTTTCACTTTCATCAAGAGGCTCTTTAGTTCTTCTTCACTTTCTGCCATAAGGGTGGTGTCTTCTGCATATCTGAGGTTATTGATATTTCTCCCAGCAATCTTGATTCCAGCTTGTGTTTCTTCCAGTCCAGCATTTCTCATGATGTACTCTGCATATAAGTTAAATAAGCAGGGTGACAGTATACAGTCTTGATGGGCTCCTTTTCCTATTTGGAACCAGTCTGTTGTTCCATGTCCAGTTCTAACTGTTGCTTCCTGACCTGCATACAGATTTCTCAAGAGACAGGTCAGATGGTCTGGTATTCCCATCTCTTTCAGAATTTTCCACAGTTTATTGTGATCCACACAGTCAAAGGCTTTGGCATAGTCAGTAAAGCAGAAATAGATGTTTTTCTGGTAACTCTCTTGCTTTTTCAATGATCCAGTGGATATTGGCAATTTGATCTCTGGTTCCTCTGCCTTTTCTAAAACCAGCTTGAACATCTGGAAGTTCACGGTTCACATATTGCTGAAGCCTGGCTTGGAGAATTTTGAGCATTACTTTACTAGCATGTGAGATGAGTGCAATTGTGCGGTAGTTTGAGCATTCTTTGGCATTGCCTTTCTTTGGGATTGGAATGAAAACTGACCTTTTCCAGTCCTGTGGCCACTGCTGAGTTTTCCAGATTTGCTGGCATATCGAGTGCAGCACTTTCACAGCATCACCTTTGAGGATTTGAAATAGCTCAACTGGAATTCCATCACCTCCACTAGCTTTGTTCGTAGTGATGCTTTCTAAGGCCCACTTCACTTCACATTCCAGAATGTCTGGCTCTAGGTGAGTGATCACACCATCGTGATTATCTGGGTCATGAAGATCTTTTTTGTACAGTTCTTCCGTGTATTCTTGCCACCTCTTCTTAATATCTTCTGCTTCTGTTAGGTCCATACCATTTCTGTCCTTTATCGAGCCCATCTTTGCATGAAATGTTCCCTTGGTATCTCTAATTTTCTTGAAGAGATCTCTAGTCTTTCCCAATCTGTTGTTTTCCTCTATTTCTTTGCACTGATCGCTGAGGAAGGCTTTCTTATCTCTCCTTGCTATTCTTTGGAACTCTGCATTCAGATGGGAATATCTTTCCTTTTCTCCTTTGCTTTTCGCTTCTCTTCTCTTCCCAGCTATCTGTAAGGCCTCCTCAGACAGCCATTTTGCTTTTTTGCATTTCTTTTCCATGGGGATGGTCTTGATCCCTGTCTCCTGTACAATGTCACAAACCTCTGTCCATAGTTCATCAGGCACTCTGTCTATGAGATCTAGTCCCTTAAATCTATTTGTCACTTCCACTGTATAATCATAAGGGATTTGATCTAGGTCATACCTGAATGGTCTAGTGGTTTTCCCTACTTTCTTCAATTTAAGTCTGAATTTGGCAATAAGGAGTTCATGATCTGAGCCACAGTCTGCTCCCGGTCTTGTTTTTGCCGACTGTATAGACCTTCTCCATCTTTGGCTGCAAAGAATATGATCAATCTGATTTCGGTGTTGACCATCTGGTGATGTCCACGTGTAGAGTCTTCTCTTGTGTTGTTGGAATAGGGTGTTTCCTATGACCAGTGTGTTCTCGTGGCAAAACTCTACTAGCCTTTGCCCTGCTTCATTCTGTACTCCAAGGCCAAATTTGCCTGTTACGCCAGGTGTTTTCTGACTTCCTACTTTAGCATTCCAGTCCCCTATAATGAAAAGGACATCTTTTTTGGGTGATAGTTCTAAAAGGTCTTGTAGGTCTTCATAGAACCATTCAAGTTCAGCTTCTTTGGCGTTACTGGTCGGGGCATAGACTTGGATTACCGTGATATTGAATGGTTTGCCTTGGAAACGAACAGAGATCATTCTGTCGTTTTTGAGATTGCATCCAAGTACTGCATTTCAGACTCCTTTGTTGACCATGATGGCTACTCCATTTCTTCTAAGGGATTCTTGCCCACAGTAGTAGATATAATGGTCATCTGAGTTAAATTCACCCATTCCAGTCCATCTTAGTTCGCTGATTCCTAGAAGGTCGATGTTCACTCTTGCCATCTCCTGTTTGACCACTTCCAATTTGCCTTGACTCATGGACCTAACATTCCAGGTTCCTATGCAATATTGCTCTTTACAGCATTGGACTTTGCGTCTATCACCAGTCACATCCACAGCTGGGTATTGTTTATGCTTTGGCTCCATCCCATCATTCTTTCTGGAGTTATTTCTCCACTGATCTCCAGTAGCATATTGGGCACCTAGCGACCTGGGGAGTTCGTCTTTCAGTGTCCTATCTTTTTGCCTTTTCATACTGTTCATGGGGTTCTCAAGGCAAGAATACTGACGTGGTTTGCCACTGATTTTTTATAAAAGAATATAATTCAGCAAACAGCCAGATAAGAGAGGTGCAGAGGGCAAGGTACATGGGATGGGATGCATAGCTTCCATGTCCTCTCCTAGCATGCCACTCTCCCCAGATCTCCATGTGTACCAACAAAGAAGCTCTCTGACCCTGTCCTTTTGTGTATCCCATTACATTGCCTGGTTGATTAAAATCATCGTCCATTGGTGATCAGTTCAGCCTCCAGCCCCTCTCCCCTCCCTGGCGGTCAGGGAGGTGGGACTGAAAGTTTCAACCCTCCAATCATATGCTTGGTTGTCCTGGTAACCAGCCTGCACCCTTAGGTGCTTCCCAAAAATCTCTCCATTAACATAAATTCAGGTGTTAGTTGAAAGAGGTTTGTTATGTATATCACGATATCTTTATTACTCTTATTACTTACAAAATTCCAAGGGTTTTTAGGACTTCTGTGCCAGACAGAAGGATCAAGACTAAATATATCTTTCTGACATACAATAAATACATATAAATTACAGAATCGCAGCAGTTTACCTAGCCTCTCTGAGTATTGGGTTTTCTTGGGGTTTTTTTGGGGGGGCGAGGAGTTGTTATTTTGTTGTTTTGTTTT
This sequence comes from Okapia johnstoni, assembly GCA_024291935.2. NCBI lineage: Eukaryota > Metazoa > Chordata > Mammalia > Artiodactyla > Giraffidae > Okapia > Okapia johnstoni. The sequence goes on along the minus strand of JAGTYA010000024.1, from coordinate 7,680,195 downwards.
TCCCCTTTTTTTGGCCACACTGCTGAGCATGCGGATTCTTAGTTCCCTGAACAGGGATCAAACCCACACCCCCTGTGTTGGAAGTACAGAATCTTAACCACTGGACCTCCAGGGAAGTTTTTCTTATCCATTAAATAAGTAATGATACCTGTTTCTTAAACAAGATAATGGATATAGAATGCTGTAAAATTCCTATGGCTGCCATAACAAATAACCATAAACTTAGTGGCTTAAAACAACACAAAAGTATTATCTTCTAGTTCTGTAGGTCGGAAGTCTGACCTGGGTCCCACTAGCCTAAAGTCTTGAACAGGGCTTTGTTCCTTCTGGAGGCTGTAGAGTAGAATCCGTTTTCTTGCACTTCCCAGTTTCTAGCATTTCTTGGCTAGAAGAAACCTTCCATCTTCAGAACCGGCAGTCGTCGGTCAAGTCCATTTCACACTTACCTCTCTCTACTCTCTGCAGCCAGGAAAGGTTCTCTGATTTTAAGGACTCCTGTGATTATATTGGGCTCCCCTGGATAAAGATAATATCCCTACCTCAAGGATTTTAACCTTAATCACCTCTGCAGAGTCAATCTACCATAGTGTATTCATGGGTTCCAGAAGATCAGGACATGGACATTTGTAAGGGGGCCATTGTTCTGCCCACCACAGGTGCGAGGTACTATGCCTAGCTCTTTGTAAGCCCTCGGTAAGTGACGAACATTGAAAGCCCTCAGCACTCTGGGAAATTGCAAGCTGAAGATGTGACCCCTGGGCAGAAGTCATTTAAAGCCTGGTGGGAAAATGAGAGGGATGAGGACAGAAATGAATCTGATTCAGGAAGAGTGACCAGAGTCGTGTATGGGATTTCATCCCAGTGCCATGGGAAAGTGAGAGGCCTCAGGTCAGCCAGTGGTCCGACAAGTTGAACAGAGTGAATGTGTCAGTAATGTATTGAAGTGCAGAACCTACAAAGACATGAGGTTCAACCCTCATGAGAGTTTTTATAGGACAATGGGTGAGAGGGAAGGAAAAGGCAGAGGAGAAGCCTCTGCTGACGAGAGAGTCAGGGGTTTGTTCATGTCTCTCAAGTCTTTCCACGAGGCCCACTGGACCCCCTTGTTCACTGTGCAGCAGAAATGTACCGGGCACTCTTCCTGGCCTCGGGGATACAGTGAGCATGGTCACAGAGGCCACCTTCCCCCGCTCAGTGTGGTGAAACAGACAAGCATGTCAACACAGAGCCGTGATACAGCGTGACAGTAGGAGCCCACAGGAAGGGTGTGCCTCCTTCCCAGGTTTACGGGATGGGAACGGCTTCTTGAGGGAAGTGCCCACGAGCTGAGACCTGAAGAATGAGTTGATCGGGATGCTCTGAGCCACAAGTAACAGCTCAGCTCAAGTGACCTTAAACCAGCGAGCAGACTAGCTCCTGACTGGAAGCCCAGGAGTCGGGTAGGCATCAGGGTGGGTTACTCTGGTCATTCTGGCTCCATCTTTCTGTGATTCCTTTGGCTGGGCTTTTCTCTCCATGTTTATTTCACTGTCAGGCTGGCTACCCTCGTGGTCACAGTTCTAGGAGTCACATCAGGACACCCAGCATTCACAGGAAGAAAGGCATCCCTTTCAGACTCTTTTCTGAAAATGAGAAAACTTCTGTTCCACACGCTCTCAACACCTGGCCCCCTTGCATCCAGTTGGGGTTACAGGCTTATTTCTGAGTCAGTCCTTATGTCTGGGTGAATGCCATGTCCAATTTGGCTTAGATCTAGGTTTCTGAACCCACCGTTGTGGATAGGACAGTGAACTTTCACTTCCTGAAATACATGGTCTTATTTTGGGCTGGACAGATAATGAAATGAAAGTCAAGATGCCATTAGGAATGAGGGAAAGAAAGAACAGAATGTAGGAATGGAAGTGCCTTGTTCTCTTCTTCTCCCATGTAAGACTTGTTTCTGCCACTTCATACCTTCTGCTTTTGATGGTTTCTGTTTCTTTGTAATTCAGGCTTTGCCATGACTTCTCTGTGCACATGCTTTCAACCTCAGCATTTGTCATTAAGTGCCTCACTTCTCCATGTTTCTCAGTTCATGTCCCTGTGCTTAATTTACCTCACTTTGCACGTACTTGAAGTAAGCTCCAGAAGACCAGGGACTTTGCTATACCCCCAGCATCTGAACAGTACCTGGCATGCAGTGAGTGCTGGATAAATATGTGCCAGATGAATGAAGGATCAGGCTTCTAGCTAACTGGCTGCCTTTCAGTCAGTTGGGGTCCTCTGTCCAGATTTTCTGTGGCTGAAGGGCTGTCCCTTGAAGGGACTGTTAATAGATACCCCTCTAGTGGTAGGAGCAGAAATTTGCTTGGATACACTTCCACTATTACCTGAACTTTGGTTTACTTTTCCGCAACATAAAATCAATAAAATCTTCCCTTTGTGGCTCAGAGGGGTTCAGTATCAAGTGGAACTATGCATATGAAAGTGCATTATATATTGTGAACTGCAAGGTGGTTTGATTCAGTCCTGGTCACTCACGTACACCTAGAAAACACTGATGATGGAAAGGCTGTTTTATCTGTTCACTTCTACTTCTTGACATTGAGTTCTCCAGGAGAAATTCTAACTGGCTATCTTCTTGTCCCCCAGGGTCACTCAGGATGTGTCAACTGTCTGGAGTGGAACGAGAAAGGAGAGTAAGTATGAGATCCAGCACCTACGGGTGCTGGAGAAGGGTGTGGGGAGGTTGGGGGGAGGGGATTTTCCTTCCTCTTTGTAGATCTAAGGAAAAGAGTGGACCCAAAAGAGGAGTTGGGTCCTCTGCTCGCTGCTGTGTTGCTGCCCTCTGCTGTGTCCTTAAGCTTCATTCATCATCAGCACACAGTTAAAGAACGAATCACAGATAGATGGAAGGTTGGATGACCTTCCAAACTCCGTTTTTTTGATAAGCTAATGCATTTAAGGAACAATGAGAAATCCTCAGAACAAAATAAAAGAGAACCAGTCGCTGTTTACAAGGTAACCTTATATTCTGTGACACATACTGTTGTTCTTAAAGTTGTGTGGCCTAAGTCCTTTTCACCTGGGAAATACAGAATAGAGGAACTTGAGGAGAGGTCAAAACTGTTCCCTCTCTCTGCTTGCAGCTTGCTGGCCTCTGGTTCTGACGACCAGCACACGATTGTGTGGGACCCGCTGCACCACAAGAAGCTGCTTTCCATGCACACAGGACACACTGCAAATATCTTTTCTGTCAAGGTGAGCAGGATAAGCCGCAGAGCAAGTGAACGGTGTGACTGGGCTGTGTGTGTGGTCGTGTTTGCATGTGTGTCTCCCACCTACCCTGGGGGTCACAGACATCTTTGTGATCTGAGCATCTGCTGGTGATTTCTAAAACTCTCTGTCTCTTTTCCATGCGCTAATTCCTCTCTCAGAGCCAAGAGGTCAGCTCCAAATGAATGTATACACATGTGAGTGGTGATGATATAAGGTATGGTTCTGAGTATGAACTTCAATAGCATAGCAGGCAGACCCGTGTTTGACTCCCTTATTTGCCTCTTGGAAGCTGTGTGAACTAGGCAAATCACCTGACCTCTCTGAGCCTGTTTACCCATCTATAAAAAAAAGGAAGTAGCTAAGGAAAATCCTTCAAATTCATAAATAAATAATTTAACTAAAAAGGGAAGTAGCAATCCACAGGGTTGATGTTATAGTTTAAGGAGATGGTTGATAAAAAAGGCGCCTGGCAGAGGTGATTGTGGGAAATGAGTCTGCTGTTTGTTGGTAGAGGGGAGTTGAAGAGAGGGGAGGGAGGAGACTTACACATGTCTTCAGACCTCTGAAAGTGAAAGTGTCCAACTCTTTGCAACCCCATGGACTGTATAGTCCACCAGCCCCCTCTGTCCATGGGATTCTCCAAACAAGGATACTGGAATGGGTAGCCATTCCCATCTCCAGGGGATCTTCTCGACCCAGGGATCAAACCCGGGTCTTCCACCTTGCAGGCAGATTGTTTATGGTCTGAGCCACTGCTGAGGCCCCTCTTCAGACCTCTGGAGACCTGTTATGTGGAAGTAATGTGAGGCTTGTCCCTTTTGCTCCCAGAGGACAAACCTCGGATTAGTGACTATGAGTTTTCAGAAGCAGATGTAGGCCTGATGAAGGAAACAACTATCTAATGCTTAGAGTTATTTGAAAAAGGCAAAATGGGCCTTCTGAGGATGTAGTCAGTATCCTAGCACTGAGGTATTCCTCAATGGGAACTTAAAGGAAATGACCTTTAAGGACGTTTCCAGCTCTGAAATTCTGTAATGGTGTATGTGAGAGTGAGGCTGTCCTTTGGAAAGCCTCACTAATCCAATAAATCTTTTCCTAATTAATATCAAGACCAGTTACAAGAAGCCTGAAGAGGAGGACAGATTCAAGAGCCCAAAACCAACTTATTTCCCTAATCAGAACTTCTTTCCCAGCTCTGACTCTCATCTCCTGTTCCAAGGACCAAGCCTAGATTAATTTCTGTGATTTTTAATGACAGAGAAATGCTGATTCACCTCTTGTATGAAGACCAGAAACTGCTTTCGTCCCCTGAAAAGTGTTAGGTCTGGTTTAAATCTGTGGGGTCAGATCAGGAGAAGGGACCTAAGCCATCAGTTTGGCATCATAGAACACAAAATGTCGAGTTCAGAGACCAGAATTGGACAGTGGCCTTGATATTCCCTAATACCAAGATCTTGGGCAAGACCCTCAGCCTCCTCTTTTATTATAAAAGGGTTCCTCTCCCTTCTGGTGAGAAACCACAGATGTATTTAACCCACGAGCTCCCCCTAGTGGCGTCTATAATGTAGGACGAGTATGGCCGCAGCCACAAGCTCTTCCCAACGGCCCTTCAGTTTCTGTTGCCAGTGGGGTGTATGTTGTTTCCAGACAAGATTAGAGATTACTAGTTGTCCCTAAAAATGATCAAATTCCATCTTTCGTCTAGCCCTTATGCTGATGAGCTATCAGAGAAGTGGATGTGGAAAGAGTGAATTTTTAGCTCAAGCCAGGTAGGACTTGAGTATATTTAGACTTTTAGTATTAATCAAAATTATGTTTGTGGCTGTTTTGTCCTTGCCATATATGATCTGGACCATTTTGTTCTCAGATTCATTGGGATGATAGGGTTGTCCTTCTGAATGATGGCCACATAGAACTGTAGCCTTCTGATGCTCAGCCCTTCCCCAAGGTCTGATTTCTGAGCCATTTCCAGCACTGCCCTTGTAAGGAGTGTTACTTGGAGCATCTCTGCACGGGTCCCTTTTTTCTTTTAGAATTACTTCTCAGAAGTGGTAGCTTTGGGTCAAAAGATAGAAATAATTTGTATCTATTACCTGTTGCCAGATTGTTCTCCAGAAATATTTGAACCAATTTAGAACACCCACTGTCTTAAAACACTGAGGGACTCATGTTTTAAGACTAATTTATTACTTAACCCCCAGGTTATTAAATAGTCATCATGAAGCATCTAGGAATCAGACAGACTTGAATTTGAACCCAGTCCTGCTGAATGCTAGTGCTGAACCTCAATTTTAATGAGACTTTTATATTATGTTAATAAGATAAATCATGTACTTGATGTCTAGCACATGGTAAATACTTAATAAATGGTAACAACTGTGATTATCATCCATTCAGCTCTTGGCCTGGGGAAGAATCAGAAGAAGAGAGTTCCTTAGATAGTCGAGCTTGGCGTAGGTCAGGACCACTCTGGAAAATAAAGGTGTACACCCTGATTTTGATCTTTAGGCCTACAGGCTGATGCTCAAGATCCAAAGTTCTCTTGGTGGACTGTCTTGGATGGGCTCCCTTTCTTATCTGCTATGGAGAAGGAGAAAAAGATGCTAACATGCAGGCTAGTCTCCTTCCGTGGCCTACCCCCGCCACCTGCCAACCTCTTCTTCAATCTCTCCCAAGCAGTTCCTGCCTCACGCTGGGGACCGCATCTTGATCACAGGGGCTGCTGACTCCAAGGTGCATGTCCACGACCTGACAGTAAAGGAGACGATCCACATGTTTGGAGACCACACAAACCGGGTGAAACGCATCGCCACGGCGCCCATGTGGCCCAACACGTTCTGGAGCGCTGCTGAGGATGGGCTTATCCGGTGAGGGCCTGAGGCAGGGAGTGGGGCCTGGGCCTCCCCTGCTCCCACTGCATGTGGGTTTCCCCCTCCCATCTTCCCTCCTGCTTCCTTCCACAGACCTGGCTCCTTCCCTCCAACAGAGGTCCAGCCTCATTGGTCTGCCCAGCACAGTCATCAGGGAACAAATACAGTGGGAACATTTGCTTACCGTGTTCTTCACCTTCCTCACTTCTTACCCTCTCCTGAGCTACACAAGCCCACTGGCTTTCTCACCACCTCACACACACAGTCTGCCTCCTCTGGGCTTTCGTCCTTGCTGTTCCCTCATCCTGGTTTTCTCAGTCCCAGCTCTCTCTCAACTCTTTCTTTCCCTAAGGAGACAGCTTAAGAGTCACATCCTGAGAAGCACCTTCCCTGGCCATCCTCTCTACCATCCTCTCTACCACAGACCTTCCACCATTGTTCTTTGTCTCCGTGCCCTCACTGTATCCTCTGTAACTCTAATCACCATCTGGAGGTATTTTATTTTATTTATTTGATGGTTCACTCTTTTGTCGGTTTCCCTCACTGACTAGTAAACTCTGTCAACACTTTTGTCTGTCGTGTCCTTGGTTGTGTCCCTATAGCCCAGCACAGTGCCTGGCATACAGAGGCACATGATACATTTGCCTTGAACAGTCGGTCAGTGGGCATATTCTTTGGAGAGGGATCACCAGCCAGAAATGGTTAAGTGGACTCCCCCTTTTCACTGACCTGTATCATCACACCTTTGCCTCTACTTCCCTTCTTCTTAAAATGATCGCATTGCCTTTCTTTAACTCCTTTCTTCAGCTATAACCTGAGAACTTTTTCCCTATCTCCACAATCTGCTTTAACTGCCTCCCTTGAGATCCCGTGGGACTTTGTGCCCTCCTCCTTTTTACAAAGGACAAGGGGTATCTAAGTCATGGATGAACTAGAACTCAGACCAAGCCAAGTCCTACCCCTGTCACTCAGTGTCCAGGCAAGTCACTTCACCCTCAGACCTGTTTCCTCATCTATAACAAAAACAGTATTTTAGGAAGAGCAATCTGGTGAGGATGGCTTAGAAAGATAAGCGAACAATGAAGAGTTTATTGCAGGTGTTTAGGTGGAGGTGGCTGAGCACAGGGGTGATGCCCTTGCCACTTTCTGGATGTGCCTGCGTCCTAGAAGCAAAACAGGACCCCGGTAGGAGTGTGCTCGTGCTGGGTGGATGTTTTGGTCTGACCTTTACCATTGGCTCAGATGGTGAAGAATCTGCCTGCAAAGCAGGAGACCCGGGTTCGATCCCTGCTTTAGGAAGATCCCCCGGAGAAGGGACCAGCTCCCCACTCCAGTATTCTGGCCTGGAGAATTCCATGGACAGAGGAGCCTGGTAGGCTACAGTCCTTGGGGTCTCAAAGAGTTGGACACGACTGAGCGACTTTCATTTTCCCTTTACCATCTGAATGGGACTCAGGCTTGTTCTGGGAGTTGGCGTTTTGGGGAAGCTCGTAGATGATCTCCAGGTTCTCTTTTCTGTCACCTCTGTACTTCTTTTGTTTCCTACAAGAAACTAGGTTAAGAATAGAATTAAGAATTAGAATCAAGGAGCAGAGCAGAGTGGTTAAAACGCAGTCTTCCCAGCTCTGCACCATCCCAGCACTGCACTTACTGCGGTGTCATCCAGGCAAGTTATTGAACTTCTTTGAACTTCTAGTGGTACCTAGGGATGGTGTGAGAATTTAATTAGATAGTACCTGTGTAACACTTGGGAACAATACTGGACACCAAGCAATGTCTCATGAAGTGTTAGTAGTCAGTAGTAATAGTACTTAGTGACAATAATATTGATATCTGTTAAAAAAAAATAAAGGGTTCAGAAGTATCTACCTTAGGGAGTTCTGTTAGAATAAAAAGAATGTATGAGAAGCCTACTACAGGTGCTTGGCACACAGAGCACTCAAGATACGGGAGTGGTTTTTGATATTCTCACTTACAAACAGATCCAGAACCCCTCCCAGTTCCTTTGCACTCCAGGCCTCGGCTTCTCCCCTGCCTTCTGCACACGGACGCAGCCCCCAATCCCGTGTCCTCTCTCACAGCCAGTATGACCTTCGGGAGAACAGCAAACACTCGGAGGTGCTGATCGACCTGACAGAGTACTGTGGCCAGCTGGTGGAGGCCAAGTGCCTCACCGTCAACCCCCAGGACAACAACTGCCTGGCCGTGGGGGCCAGCGGGCCCTTTGTGAGGCTCTACGACATTCGCATGATCCACAACCACAGGTAGGAATACTCGGCAAGTCCCTGGGAACCTGCTACCCCTTACCCTCATTGCCAGGCCCTCTTCTCTTTGAGGTGGGTGTTTTCATTCTGTGATTTTTTTTTTAATAATTCAGTCCATGCTTGTTTTTATGAAAACTGTATTAAAGAAATTACTTTTACTCCATTACCTGAAAGAAGTCACTGTGTATATCTGCTGTACATATATAGTGTACATAGTTCTCATCTTATACATGTAAATTCCTTTATTTGTACATACAATTTTACTTCTTTTTTTTTTTTTTAAAAAAAAAAGTATACCCAGAACCTCCACAGAAGTCCCAGACCTGCGCAGCTCCCCCAGTCTGGGTTTTCAGTGGGCTTCTGAGACAGGTGTACAAACTTCTGGCCTGCATGACTTTCGTTTGTGGATTTGGACGACTGTTGTTACTCTTCACACACTACATGACTTAGAGTAGGCCACGAGCTTTAGCTTCCTCATCTGTAAAATGGGAGTAATAGGGTAGCCATGAACCAAAGACGGGTAGGCAGGGCCACTGTGATGTATGTGTCCACAGCTGTCTAGTCGGTTGACCTTTGGGGATGCTCAGGTAAGGAAGAAAGGTACCTCTTCCTAAATCTCTCCAGGGATATAGGTTTTTCCCGAGGAAGTGTGGTCTAGCCAGGAATCCTGATCGGTATTATAACCTATTTTGTTTGCCTTGCCACCAGAAAAAGCATGAAGCAGAGCCCTTCAGCAGGTGTGCACACCTTCTGTGACCGGCAGAAGCCCCTCCCGGATGGTGCAGCCCAGTATTACGTAGCAGGTAGGGCTCAACCCAGCTCTGGCCCTAAACTCTTGGTGGGGTGCTGATTGTCTCCGGAGCAGTGCAAGGAGGCAGTGGCAACCAAGAGCAAGGGGTTTAGAGTCAGACAGACCTGGGTTTAATCCTGGTTACCATCAACCAGCTCTTATGTGACCTTTGGCAAATTTCTTACCCTGAAGGAATCTTAGTCTCCTTTCTGTAAAATGGGATTGTGATGACTCAGTGAGATAGTATATAACAGTTGGCCCAGTTCATACAGTAAGGGCTTAATACTTAGAGCTGCTTTTCTGAGGAAGATGATTGGTCACTGGTAAGGCTGACTTCTCACAACTCCCTGCCCCTTTTGGGAGGGACTGGAAGCCTCACACTCGGGTAACTCTGTTCCCTGCAGGTCACCTGCCAGTGAAGCTGCCTGACTACAACAACCGCCTGAGAGTGCTGGTTGCCACCTATGTCACCTTCAGCCCCAATGGCACAGAGCTGCTAGTCAACATGGGGGGAGAGCAGGTATGGCCGGCCGCCCAAGGTGGCTCCACCCCCTCACCCCGCCCCCGTATCCGGCAGCCAGGGCTGTGTCCGCCACATCCACTACCATGAGGCAGACAAGAAGCCTCACTGTAAATGGCGTTACCATGAAATACGGAAATGCCATGGCACCGTTGGAATTCCCAGAGGAGTACCCTGGTCTTGAGCATAAGCTTGAGAACTGACAGACCTGTCTTCAGTCACTGGTCTTTTATTTACAAGCTGTGTGCTGTGACTTTGAACACCTCTCTTCATTTTCCTGAACCTTGGTTTCCTCATCTGCTGCTTTCCTAGGAGGAAATCCTATGGCTCAGAGCACGCAGCCAGGGTGCAGTTCAGGACCAGTGTTGGGAAGCGTTCTTTGATAATGGCCGGTTGCTAAACCTTCTGTTGTTCTCAGTCAGGTTGTTTAATAAGCCTTGCATAAATTCATTTACTCTGCAAACTTACTGAGTTTGCACTGAGTACTTACTCTGGGAGTAACATTATCATAAACATGAGGGAGACAGATGCAAAATATGATCCATGCTAGGCTGACGGGAGAGACATAGCAAGTGAAACAAACCATTGATGACATTTAAAGGCAAGGTGTGATACAGGAGAAATGGGATGTGGAGACTGGGTGAGCCCCCGAGTTCAGAAGAGGGCTCTGGATTCGGATTGCTGAGCTGTCCCCTGGCTTAAAGGTGGTATAAGGATGAGTAGAGAGACAGTCTAGCAGAATGGTTCAGAGCCAGACAGACTTGGTTTTGGGTGCTGGCTGTGCCACCTGCTGCTTTTATGGCCCTGGATAAATTAAGTAAACTCTGAGCCAACATTTCTTCTTCTGTAAGGGTGGCTGATGATAATAGTACCTTTTTGTGATACTAAAGATGGTACTCATTTTGTGGTACTCATTTCTAAGATGAAATGAGAAAAGTCATATAAAACACTTAACGGAGGAGCAAAGTAAGGATTCAATACATGTTAAGTAATAATAGATAATATTTACTGAGGGAAGTAACTGGCAATGTTACTTTGGGCAAATTGCTTCTCTTCTGTGAGGTTTCAGTTTTCCCATTTATAACATGAGACCCCTGAGGCCCTTGTTGACCTAATACACATGTGATTCTAAGCAGTGACAGTTTTTCAAGCCATCCACCCCAAGGGCCAGGCACTGGGAGGATTTTCCTGCCTGAGGTTTGCTATGAAGCACCCTCTCCTGTGCCACTCGGTGGTTCCCTGCTCAACGCTCAGCTGCATTCCCGAGAGCCGTGCAGGCCTCACTCCTGGCCCGGCCACGTTCTTGCCTCACAGTGTCCATCTTCTTCTGACCCCTGCACTCTAGGTCTATTTGTTTGACCTGACTTACAAGCAGCGGCCATACACCTTCCTCTTGCCTAGAAAATGCCACTCCTCAGGGGGTAAGTTCTCCCTCCCCGGCTCCTTCAGGGCGTCTCTGCTGGGGAACGTGTGTGTGCGCTGCCTCTGCTGGGCAGCCTGCCCCTTACCTTGCACTGTGGCTGTGATCCTCCAGAAGGAGCAGGTTCTGTAAAATAACACTGTACAGTAAGAACGAAGGGAATCCCAGGTCAGAGAGCTCTGTAAAAATGGGTTTGCCTCGCAGCCCTTTTTACTTCCCTCAGAAAAAGCAAGTTCTTTCCGTGGCTTGGCTCCTGAGGACCTGAAGTAGTTGTGCCCTCCCCTGCTGTCCCGGACCAGTCTCCTCAGTGATTCTTCCTGGGGCCTGCAGTTGATTTAGGCACCTCCTCATCCCCCGCTTTTAGGCATCCTCACAGCCAGATAATGCCAAGTTGAAGCTATGTCTCTCTCCAGCCAGCAGAGGGCGCACAGGCTTTCTTTATGTGCTTGCCTGCCTGCCTGTCAGAACTTGCTTTCTGGGAGTGGATCTACCCTGGGAGGGATAGCCCTGCCGTGGAGCCGTCAGATCCCCGGATGGAAGGAAGCTGGAGGGCTGCTGAGGAGAAATGAGGACCTCCTCCTAAGTTGTTGCTGTTCCTTTCTAACCACCCCCCGCCAGAAGTTCAGAATGGCAAGATGTCCACCAACGGTGTGTCCAACGGCGTGTCCAATGGCCTGCACCTTCACAGCAATGGCTTCCGGCTGCCAGAGACTAGGGGGCATGTCAGGTAAGGCCAGCCTGACTTGGGGCACAGAGGCTTCTGGAATGTGGCTAGTGGTTCCCCTGCCACCTCTGCCTGGTGGGACTCCAGTGGTGCTCCAGCTGAAGCTCTGGTCTCTTGGCACACTGGTACCAAGTAGCTGGGGTCGGGACCCAGAGGCGAGCTCCTCTTAGCCCTGGACTCCCTCCTAAAGGGTCCTGCACAGACAGGCCTCCCCCTGTGTATTTCCTCCATTCATAGCATCTTCATGCCTCTTTCACTGCCAGGCCCTGAGCTCAGCTCTGGATATAGAGGTGCCCAGGTCCTCTAGCCCTTGAGAGAAGCCTATCTATAGAGAAATCCTTGGGCGGTGACAAAGTTTAGTTCAGCATGGAGGCCAGAGGTGTCAGCTACTTTCATGCCAAGTTTGATGAAGAATTCATTTAAGCCTGTCTAGGACAACTTCATTTCTGTCTCTTGTTTTTTTTCCACTGGCACAGAGCATCTGGAATTGTGACCATTGACCTGCCACAGTTACCCAGGCCAAGGGTGGAAGTGGTGTCCTCTTTTAGATGACAGTGCAGATCTCAGGGACCAAGAAAACCCAAGAGGCCTCCAGGCAGGGCTACAGGGATCCTGAGGGGCTGCTCTGACCTTCCTTGGTTGACCTGACACTCTGCTTCCCCCACAGCCCCCAGGTAGAGCTGCCCCCATACCTGGAGCGGGTGAAACAGCAAGCCAATGAGGCTTTTGCCTGCCAGCAGTGGACCCAGGCCATTCAGCTTTACAGCAAGGCCGTGCAGAGGGCCCCTCACAACGCCATGCTCTACGGGAACCGAGCTGCTGCCTATATGAAGCGCAAGTGGTGAGTGGGCCTGATGGAACCAAGTTGCTGAGGCATCCAGGGACGGAAGCAGTGGCATCCTGCTGCCCCTCAGGGCATGTTAGGCCTAGGCCTCTCACCAGTTCCTGGTTGGTGGTGGGCAGGTGCCTGACCTGTGAGTCAGGAAGCCTCAAACACCAGGAGAGCTCACAGTTAAGTGGGACATGTTCACAAGTAGCTTCAGCATGTTAGTGCTGTGGTCACTGGAAGTAGGAATGGGGAGAGTGGTTAATCCCAGTCCTTGGAGAATTGTGCCTTGAACTGGACTTTTGAAGGAGCAGTAGAATCTTGCTAGATAGAAATGAGGCCCTGGTGGATTCAGTTGCTATCTGTTTGAAGTGATTGTGCAGCGCCTTGACCTTGGGGTTTGCTGTCCTGTGCTCTTGGACCCTTTGGACAAGCACAAGCAGAATCCTAGACCTCTGAAGCTGGCTGTGGGTCTTGCTGGGTGGCAGTGGCCTGTGGTAAGGGAGTAGGTCCATATCCTGAAGAACCCTTTATCTTTGGAGACCACCAGGGCCCCCAGCCCTTCCGCCTGCAGCACCAGCAGGCAAGGAGGCAGGCAGACCCCATCCCCCAGCCAGGGCCAGGATGGGAGATGGATAAAGCTGGGCCCACAGCCATTTCTGCTCCGTCTGGCATCCGTCGGCTCTGCCCAGACAGACAGGCCAGCTGGTGTGCCATCGTCTGGCTGCAACTCGGCAGGCCAGAGAGGGAAGCTTAAGAAACCCACCCAAGTCAGCAGGCTGGTGGATGGGGGTTTGGGAAGATGCTGCCCCCACAGGCCTTAGCTCAGACATCAGGAGTTGGCCAAGGGCTCAGATGGCAGCCAACCCCAGGAGATGACAGTTGGGGGGCCCTCCTGAGGTGTTTTGCCCCTCTTCTCCAGCAGGTGGATAGAATGCAGTGGTCTTCATGCAGGCTCTAGGCTGAAAGCACTCTCCTGCATTTTTGCTGAGAGGGACTGATGATTTCCCAGTCCACAGAACCTGCAGTGTGCTCTCTGAATCCCTGCTATGCACTGGGAGCTAGAGATGCAAAGTTCTGTCCCTCCGAGTCCCTGTGCTCCAGAGCGCCCAGCCTCTGGGCAGGGGGTAACGAGGTGGGCATGGTCCATCACTGAAGAGGCAGGAAGCAGTGAGTCTCTGAAGGGGCAGGTGAAGTGCCGTGGGCAGAGGAAAAGTCGGGTCACTGTACCTGGGGATCAGGGAGCACTGGGAAGACGTGGTGTCTGCTTTCAGTGTGGGCAGGCTTAGACAGGAGAGGGAAGGGGGAGGGGACTGTGGGGGAAGGACATTCCCAGGGAGATGAAACGGTGTGAACAAAGAAAGGCATGGGGGTGGGGGACTGACTGAAGAGCTTGTTTGCAGAACAACAAATCCATTTGGCTGGAGCAGAGGGTTCGAAAGGGACTGGCAGGAGATGAGTCTGTGAGGTAGCCTGGGGCCAGCCTGGGAAGGACTTGGAATGCAGAGCGGTGGCGTTTTGGCCTCGATTCAGTGGATGATGGGCAGCTACTGAAGAGTTTCGAGCAGGAGAGGGAGGTGTTGAGGACTGTCTTTTCAGGGAGATTGAGCTGGCAGCAAGTCTGGATGGGTGCGCCCTGGGGCCAGCCTGCTCTCTCCCCATCCCCACGTGCCTGCCAGTGACCCCTAGAATGTCACGTTCTGTCCCAGGCCAGTCTCCCCAGGGCAGCCATCTGCTCCTGGATGCGGTGGGAGCTGTCACCCTCTGGCTCCTGGCTGCTTTCTGGTCTGGCTCTCCCTGGGAGTTCTGAGGGGCACCTTGCAGGCGGTAATTGGGTTTCCAAACAGCGCCTGCTCCTCCGTCACAGCCACTCGTTCTGACGCAGGCCGCGCCGTCGGAACACTCTGTCTCCTGCCTGCCTCCGCACTGCCGAGCCGCTTGTCCCTGGTCTGAGCGGGCTGCTCTGAGGACTGGTGCTCCCTCTGGGTGCTGTAGGAGGGAGGGTCAGGAGCACAGTTCCAGCGTCGGACCTGCCCTGGCCCCACGCACAAGAGTTGTGAGCTGTGCCCTGGTGGGGAGGCCATCTGCTCGGGGGGGAGGGGGGGTTTGCTTCTTAACACAGGTGGGCCCTAGGCCCACCTCACCCCAGCAGAGGGGGAAAAAGGAGAAGTGGCTCCCGTGAAGCACCTGGCTCTCCAGTTGAGAGGTGGGGCTGTCTGTGGACCTGGGCAGATGTGTATTCTATACTCTGGCACAGGGTGGGAGGAGGAGGGGCTTCTTCTTTGACCCTCCCCACCCCACCCCAACCCCCCAAAACCATTCCCACTTCCCCACATCCGTGCTTCGGGAGTTTGGAGAAGTTAGTGTGGATGATTTGGAGCTCCTGTGGCCTATGCCCGCCCCCACCCCCACCATCCGCTTCCAGAGAAGTGACTCTGCCAGATTGTCGGGCCCCATCCTCCAGCCCCGGGAGGTAGAGGCCACAGCTGCTGTGGATCAGTCAGCCAGGACAGAGCGGGGCCTGGCTGAGGACTTGCTGCCTGCCAGTCAGACCCTGAGTCCCCAGCCTGACACTTCTGGCTTCCTCGGACCACAGAACTGTCCTTGAGGGCCCCCTGCCTTAGACCTGGCTTTGAAGGCCAGCCGGGGGGATCTGAGGAGGTGGGTGGAGGAAGGGAGAAGGAGGGCCTGGGGAGCCTGAGGTGGGCAAGATGCCAGGCCTTCTGCTGCAGAGCTGCGGGTGCCTGGGGTGATCGGGTGCACAGTTGCACTCTGTGTCCAGCAGAGGGCAGCCCGACACTGGTTTCTGCCTCAGGCCCTCCTCCCACCCTCTACCTGCCAAGACCCCAGGGTTCCTGAGTTGCCTCCTAAACATATTCTGCCTCCTGGGGAGCAAGGCCTGGGCTGAGCCAGGATTCTCTCCATCCCCAAATACCCTTGCCCTGAGATCGTTCAAAGGTGGGCTGGGGTGGCCACAGGACGCAAGGAGACTGAATGGGGACGCCCTGCCTGCCACGGAGACCCCCTCCAAACCACGCTCCCCTGCCTTCCCAGGGATGGTGACCACTACGACGCCCTGAGGGACTGCCTCAAGGCCATCTCCCTAAATCCCTGCCACCTGAAGGCACACTTCCGCCTGGCCCGATGCCTCTTTGAGCTCAAGTACGTGGCTGAGGCCCTAGAGTGCCTGGATGATTTCAAAGGGAAGTTCCCGGAGCAGGCCCATAGCAGTGCCTGTGACGCACTGGGACGTGACATCACAGCCGCCCTCTTCTCCAAAAATGACGGTGGTGAGTAGAGTGCACGCTGAGGAGGGGTTGCTGTCGCTCTGTCTGTTGGAGATGCTATGTGACATTCTGGGGAGGACATGGTTCTGAGACAGGAGCGGCCTGGGCTCAGACTGATTGAGAACCACGTGACCTTGAGACAGTCACTAGGTCTCTTTGAGACAAGGATAGCAATAGCGTGTCTAAGGCAGCTGGTATAGATCCCCCCGGGCTCAGGTTAGGAGTTGGCTGAGCTAGGTCATCCTCTCCTGTCATAGGCAGGGCCTTGGCCTTTCTGTTGGGATCCAAGCTCCAGCTAGTTGGTTAGTGTGCACTTGCTCCAGATTGCCTGGGTGCAGAAGAGACAGCACATAGGGCAGCAGAAAGGCCCTGGGCACAGGTATGGAGCCTTGGTTCCAATCTCAGCTCTGCCGTGTGGAACCATGTGACCTTGGGAAGAGCACAGCCTCTCCGAACCTGCTGGCTTATTTGTACAGAGTGCTGAAGGGCCTGCCCTGCTCCCCTGGGTAGCGCTGGAGCGTGAACCAGGCAACTGCGCAGTCTGTAAACATGAGAGGGGAGCTCACTGGGGGCAGACATGCAGCTTCCTCGTCTGCTCTGCAGTGTATTGGACCGTGGATTGATCCACTTGTCTGGATAGTGCCAGGCACTGTGCTATGTCCTGGAAACACATCTGGGAACAAGTCAGATGGAATTTCTGTATTCATGAATCTATAGCCTGGTGAAGGAACCAAGCGATGAAGGAGAAGCAAAGAAGGCCCTGGGGACCTGATAGGGCGCGAGTGCGGGGAGAGGGCTCAAAGGCAGTCTGGGGTTCTTGAGGAAGAGACATTCAGGCGGAGATCCTGAAGCTGAGGAAGAGGTGACTAGGTACAGTGTGTCGCCAGAGGTGAAGTGTTCTGGCAGAGGAACCAGCACGTGCCAAGGCCCTGAAGCGGGCAGGAACAAGGTGCTGAGAAAGCTGATGTGACTTTACCAGGGCACCTAGGCGAGCCACTGGGATCCAGGCTGACTGGTCTTCTGGAGCGGGAGGGCTTGGACTTGACCGCCTTCAAAGCCATGAATATATTTAGAAAAATCCGCCCCTCAAGGCCCTCTTGGCAGCACTTTGCCCTCCCCTCCCTGCTGCTCACTTCTACAGCAACAGACCTTAGGGCCATGCAAACCTCGGGGCTTCCAGACATTATTCAGAGCCTAAGCCAAGGCCCTCCTGGCATCAGCGATCTCCTCTTGAACACCCTCAAGGGCAAGATGCACAGATGCCTCTTTTTCACAGTTGTTCCCATTTTTCCAGGGTAGGGGGAGAGGGGTAGCCCTTCACGGCTTACTGCTTGGACGGAGAACAGGGTAAAGGGTGGGGAGGAAACGGGGCGGGGGGAGAGACGGGCAGGACTCTCACAGCCCCTGTTCTCTGCCCCAGAGGAGAAGAAGGGGGCAGGCGGTGGCGGCGGCCCCGTCCGCCTCCGCAGCACGAGCCGCAAGGACTCCATCTCCGAGGATGAGATGGTGCTGCGGGAGCGAAGCTATGACTACCAGTTCCGCTACTGTGGCCACTGCAACACCACCACGGATATCAAGGAGGCCAATTTCTTTGGCAGGTCTGAGGCCCTGAAGAGGAGGCGGGCCCAGCCCGGTTGGCGGCCGGAGGTTGGGGGTGGCGTGGGGACCTAGGCTTTCAGAAGTCTCAAATCCCAGCTCTGTGCCCTTGGGCAAGTGGCTTCACCTCTGTGGGCCTCAGTTTCCATGGCCCTCCTCTGTAATGACGTACTCTCTTGGGTAGGTGAGATCCATGAATGTGAATCAAGCATCTCCATCAAGATCCCTTCTAAATATCAACAGTGTGTTGGGGGCAGGTGTGCTGTAGGATCTGGGGGTCTGGATCCAGAGAGGCTAGGACTACTGAGGAAAGGCTGAGGCAGGAGTGTTCCCAGAGACCCCCTAGAGGCAGGATCCGATCCTGGCACCCAGGGGGCTTAATAATGCGCTTTGAGGGAGAGTAAGTTAGAGGGACCTAGGCTGTCTCCGACCCCAAGGTTAGGAGAACAATTGGACAGTGACACGACTCTCCAGTGTGGAGAGGATTCTCGTGTGCGTAGGAGTTCCGAGTCAGGTGAAGACCCCAGAGTTTGGGGGGCTGAGTGGCTCCAGGCTTCCCTCCTCCCCCTTTCCCTTAGCCATGCAGCCTGCAGGCCATACCCCCACCTAACATCCCTGCCCTTTGCCCCCCCTCCAGCAACGCTCAGTATATCGTCAGTGGCTCTGACGATGGCTCCTTCTTCGTCTGGGAAAAGGAGACCACCAACCTGGTCCGCGTGCTGCAGGGCGATGAATCCATCGTCAACTGCCTGCAGCCGCACCCCAGCTACTGCTTCCTGGCCACCAGCGGCATCGACCCTGTTGTGCGGCTCTGGAACCCGCGGCCGGAGGTGAGAGGGTGGGCAGGGCGGCAGAAGCCAGGCCTCCAGCTGAGCTCGTGCGGGCGGGAAGGGAAAGGAGTCACAGCCTCACAGAGGCGGAGGCGAGGGGCTGCCAGGGGAGGAGCTCTCTCCCCAGGGGTCCAAGCTGCGTCAGGGCGGGAGCCAGCGAGTTCTGAAAGCTCCAGATGAAGTGGGCAAGTCCAGGGGCATATCCGTGAGTCAGGTGTGAAGGTGAGCCTCACACCTGGGAGGCAGTGACCCAGTAACTGGGACCCGGTGCGGGAGGGCAGGGAGGGCACCCGACCTGCCCCAACACCAGCTCCCGAGAATGGTAGCTCCCTCGGTTCCCTGTCTCTCGTGTCCCTCTGCGTCGTGTCCCCCAGAACTCCTGCAGGGGCCAGTCCCTCTGTCACACGGGCAGTGCGAGGCTTTGGAGTCTGATGGGCCTCAGTTTGAATCCTGGTCCCTTCACTTAGGCCTGAGGGACTCAACCCAGGTTTTTATCATCTGTATATTGGAATGGGCATGACAGCACCACCTCAGAAGGTTGCTTTGAGGATTAAAGAAGTGATGCCTGTGATGTGTCTGGTCCACGGGGACACAGGGACGGTGTGGGTAGTCAAGTGGGCTTCCCTGCTGTCTGCCCGCCTCCTCCCCCTTCCCAGCTGGTAAAACAGAAGTCAAGAGGTGGATCTAATTCCAGAGGCAATTTCCTATAAATTTTAAGACCTTTCCTTGAGGGAGGAGTGGCAACAAAAGAACGGGGTGGGGGAGTTGTGTCTGTACCCCCACCCGGGGGTAGAGTATCCTAGTGTGAGTCCGCCCTCGCCTATGTCCACGCATCCCCCCACCCGCTCTGTGGCGTGTCCTCACCCCTTTCCAGGGCGGGGCCTACCAAAAGACGCTCTGGTACCTGTACTCCCCCTGGTATGCACCCCGCTGTGTATGACCACGTGCCCCCACCCCAGCGTAGTGCGTCATCCCCCTCACGTGCAGCCTGGTGTGTGTCTGTGTGTGTGTGTGTGTGTCCACATACATCCCAGGACGCGTTCCCCTGCACCTGGGCACTCATGGACACACCCACACACACCCCCTGGTATGTACACGTATAGCTCGGTCTGTGTGTGTGTTTCCCCTGCACACAGAGAGTGTGTGCAGATCCCCGTAGGAAGTGTGCCTCCCCCGGCTCCCCTCCCGCAGAGTGAAGACCTCACAGGCCGAGTTGTGGAGGACATGGAGGGCGCCTCCCAGGCCAACCAGCGGCGCATGAACGCGGACCCATTGGAGGTGATGCTGCTCAACATGGGCTACCGGATCACAGGCCTGAGCAGTGGGGGCGCCGGGGCCTCTGACGACGAGGACAGCTCCGAGGGCCAGGTGCAGTGCCGGCCCAGCTAGACCCTCCTAGCCCCGGTCCCAGCCTCTGCTCGGCTGGATCCTCCGCCCCGGGCAGGAGGTCAGGGGGTTGTTTTGGTTTGTCTTCCCCGTCCCCCCATTTTTTTTTTTTTTTCATTTTTCCCCGTTACGTTTGTTAGTTTGGCATTGTGGGTGGGGATTGCTACAACTTGCTGGCTTTTGGACTTTTGGGCAGTTGCCCCTTGACTGGCCCCAGCCCTGAGCAGACGAGCAGGAGGGGAAGCGCCTCCATCTGCCCTGACCCCACCTCCCTTCCTCCACGTCCCTGACGGCTCTGGCCTGCCTCAGGTGGGGAGGCTAGGGCTGCCGCTGTCTCCAGGGACTGCCTCACCCTTCGGCTGGCAGCAGGAGTAGGGTGGAATTCCCAGTCTGGACAGTCTGGCCTTGGCCTGTTAGCATTCTTGCTCCTGACGGGCGAGGCTAGCTCCCTCCTGGTCTTCAGGGAATGTTCTAGAAAAGGACAGGGTGCCCTCCATCCCTGCAGAGCCGCTGTGTCAGGGTGGAAACAGAAGTGAGGAGGGAGCCCTGGAGTGGGCACAGTCAGGCCACTGCCTCCTGGCAGCCTGGCGTCCTTTCCCTCCACCCCCAGCCAGCCCCCCAGGCAGGGCGCTGGGTCCTTGCTGCGCCCACCCTTAGTGGCCCTCTGGGGGCTCAGCCTCTCCCACGGGCCCTGGCAGTAGGTGGGGGCACCACACCATTCCCCACCCACCCGTGCCAGCGCTTCTGCACTCTCGGGGGGGCCCCTCTCCTCCCTTGGGCGCTCTTCGGCCTCACTGTGACCTTTCTGCCAGAGCTCCCAGCCAGGCCTCCTCTCGCTGAGATGGCACTCCCTCCCACCCCCAACATGCTGAGCCGCCACAAAGACCAAAGAAGTGATGGCTTTTCTCTGTCCCCTGCTGCTCTGGGGGGAGGGGTGGGTCTCCTGAGCCCTGGGATGGAAAGTCCCTAACTCGGCCCCCTCCTCAGCAGCCCAGAGCTCTACACTGGATGCAGCGGTCACCCCAGCACCCCACCACCACCTCTCCAGGCCTCCCTCTTGGCCCCCTTGGCTCTCAGCTCAGGAGCTGCTCCCGGTTGTTGGTTCCCCTCCTCCCCATTCCCCTCAGCGCTCCCTGGGCTCCAGCCTCCAGCTGCAGCCTCCCTCCGCCCCGCTCCCTCCCTCCGCCCTGTCTCTGCCAGGTGCCTCCTCTCAGTCAGGCTTCAGAGAAGCCCTGGAGACAGCAGGGCCATGTTAAAAGCTTTTTCACAGTTTTAAGAAGATGGGGGTGGGGGTGGGGTGGTGAGGATAGTGGTGGGGGTCTGGCACCATCTCGTCATTGCTTTAATCCCAGCGACACAGGTGGCAGCCTCTCCCCCTTCCTCTCCCCCACCATCACCCCCCCCCCCACCCCTCTCTCCTAGCTTGGTAATGAAGTATATTTATTGGTGAAGGAAACAGCTGCTGCTGCTTCTCCTGCTGCTGGGACTCGCTCCCCTGTCTCTTCTCCACGACCTTTCTCCACTTTCTCCAGCCGGGAGGGGAGAGCCAGAGCGTTGAGGCTGGGCCTGGGGCCCAAGGACTAGCAGGGGCCCCTTTGCTTTCCTGTGTTCCAGCCACCCGCCATTTCCTCCCTCCCTGCCTCCTGCCTGCCCAGCCTGGGCCCTGCCGTGTGGAGAGACACAGAAGCCTTACTGTCCTCTGGGGGCAGGAGCCGAGCCTTTTTGTTGCTCCGCTCCCAGGAGAGTGAGGGTGACGCAACTGATTAAAACCATTTTGTTCTAGGTGTGGCTGGTGGCATTTGTGGGTTGCCCATGGGTCTGGGGGAAAGGGAGAGGATTTCATCTCCGTAGCTCCGTGACTCTTGAGTAACCACACCTCTGCCAGGTGGAATGAGGCCTGCCTTGGAGCGTCCCTGTGGACCGCAACCACCAGCCCAGCAGGACCAAGTGCAGAGCCTGGCCCTGGTGGCCATGATTTGCAATAATCAGCTTTCATTATCTGGGCTGTCTTCTCATCTGTAAAGTAAGGAGGGCGAAGTCTTAGTGGTTTTTCAGACTTTTAAAATCACAACCCAAACAAATATACATCTTACATTGTGACCCAAGATACCCATGCTAATTTGTATGTATATAATGAACATAAGTTTTACACAATAACACTAAGCCTTGCTACATGCAATGTGTTCTAGTTACCATTCTATTTTATAAAGGAGGGGGAAAAAATGCTGTCTATAATCCACTAAATTGATTTCAAAATCTGTTGTTTCTTGATGGGCCCTAGGTTAGAGGATTTCTTAGACCAGAGGTTCCCAAACTTTCTCAGCTCACTGAACCATCAGTGCCTCAGTAGTTTTTACCTGGACCCCCTAAGCCAAAAGACATACCTAACATTTCAACATGTTAGTTAAGCCAAGATCACTTAAGAATTTATGTCCTGGACTTCTTTGGTGGTCCAGTGGTTAAGAATCCGCCTGCCAATGCAGGGGACATGGGTTCAGTCCCTTTTCCGGGAAGATCCCACATGCCACGGAGCAGCTAAGCCCATGCACAACTACTGAGCCCAGCGAGCCACAACTGCTGAAGCCCGTGTGCCTAGAGCCTGTGCTCCACAACAAGAGAAGCCACCAAAGTGAGAAGCCCGTGCACTGCAACTAAACAGTAGGCCCCAGTCATTGCAACTGGAAAAAGCCCATGCAGCAATGATGACCTAGAGCAACCAAAAATAAATATTTTAAAAAAAAATTTGTCCTCCCAAGTTAGTCATTAAAAAAATACACAAAAGGAAAAAAAATATTTTTTTTAATAATACATATCAGAAGAAACTATTTCATTCTTAATTACTACAGTAACTAATGGAATCCGTGTGCTTGTTGGGTGCTGTAAAACTCGTCAGACTTTCTAATCAGATTGGACTCCACCACTCTGATTTCGTGTTCCACAGTGACTTTCATTTACTTTGTATCTCAGCAACCTCTAAAAACTCAGCTTCTCAAAGATGACTTAATCAAAGGAATGTGGTGTGGAGTCTAAGGATAAAACTGAACCACCCTGTGCTTGTAGTTCTCTCGATAGCCAACAGACGCTAAGTAACTCTAAATTTAAAATATCCTTCTGTGCTCCTGTGACTTGACTGTGGCACCCTAAGGTGCCTTGATGCACAGTTTGGGAACTGTGGTTCAGTACTGTAGGAACAACAGTTTCACTAGTGAGATTTTGTGATTATTCTATTTGTACATTTGGAAAGAACCAGGCTGAGGCCAGCAGGGTATACTCAGTTTAGTACAGGAGACATAAAGGGAAGAGATTCTGTCAGAAGTGCAATAGGTGAGGTCATGAAGCAGGTGCTTACTCCTCTGTGTTCCCAAACTGACGCTGCTTTAGGACGTTTCCAGACCATGCAAGGAAGGGGTGATATACCAGATCGAGGGACTAGGGCAAAGCCCCAGGTGCCCTCATGGAGCCTGAGTGACTCAGTTCAGCTGCATGGCAGAGGATGGAGTGGCCCATGGACTTCAGGGGCAGCAAACTGGAGGACTCCCTGTGCTTGATGAGGGATGTAGGCTTGGTCCTGCGAGCAGGGATTAGCCAATGGAAGACTTCACCAGGAGCTCCATTTCATTTGGAAATGGTACATTTTTTAAAAAACAGACCTTTTTTAGAGCAGTTTAAAGCTTACAGAAAATTTAAAAGATAATACAAATTCCCATATACTCCCTCTCTCCCTGGCTCCATTTCCCCTCTTATTAATATCTTGAATCAGTGTACATTTGTTACAATTAATGATCCAATATTGATACATCATTAATAACTAAGGTCCGTAGCTTATATTGAGGTTCACTCTTTGTATTGTACAGTTTTATGGGTTTTGACATATGCATAATGTCCTGTATCCACACTGTGAAAAATAGTTGCACTGACATAAAAATCCCCTGCACTCCACCTATTCAGTCCTTACCAGCACACACACACACACAAAAAGTAAGTACTAAGTACTTATATACTTAGTACCAAGTAAGTAAGTACCAGCAAAATATACACAAGATATTTATGAGGAAAACTATAAAATTGTGATGAGAGAAAACAAGGGAAATCAGAATATGTGAAGAGATATTCCATGCTCATAGATAGGAAGCCTCTATTATTAATAAAGATGTCATTTCTTCCCAACTTGGGCCATAGCTTCAATGAAATCTCAACCAAAACCCCAGCAAATTATTTCATGACTATCCACAGGCTTATTCTAACGTTTGTATGGAGAGACAAAAGACCCATAATAGCCAACACAGACAACAAAGAGAAAGGACAAAGAGGACTGACACCACCCAACCTCAAGACTTATCATAAAGCGACAATAATCAAGGCAGTGTGGCGTTTGCGAAGGAAAAGACAAATCAGTGGAATGATGTAGGGATCCCAAAAGTAGATCCACACGAATATAGTCAACTGATCTCTGACAAAAGAGCAGAATCAACTCAATGGAGAAAGGAAAGCAACCTTTGTAACAAATGGTGCTGGAACAACTGGACATCTCCATGTGTGGGTGCATGCTAAATTGCTTCAGTCGTATCCAACTCTGCAACCCCATGGACTGTATGTAGCCTGCCAGGCTCCTCTGCCCATGGGATTCTCCAGGCAAGAACACTGGAGTGGGCTGCCATGCCCTCAGGGGATCTTCCCCACCTAGGGATCAAACTCACGTCTCTTGCATAGCCTGCATTTTGGTGGGTGGTTCTTTACCACTAGAGCCACCTGGGAAGCCCAGACATCTACATGCCCCACCCCACCCCCCCAAAAAAGAATCTAAACACTGAGTACACCGTCCACAAAAATTAACTCAAAATTGATCATAAAACTCAGAAGACCACATAGGAGAAGATCTAAGTTTGGCAACAGGTATTTAGATACAACATCGCAAGCACAACCCATGAAAGAAAAAATTGATAAACTGGACTTCATCAAAACTCCTGCTCTATGAAATCACTGTTAAGAGAATGAAAAAGACAAGCCAACAATTAAAAGAAAATAAAAGAATTCTTACAACTCAACAATATGAAACAAGCACCCCAATTTAAAAATGGGCAAAATATCTGAATAGACACCTCACCAAGGAGGATATACAGGTGACTAGTAAGCACACAAAGCTGTCCGGCATTATGTCACTAGGGAATTATAAGTTAAACCAACAATGAGATACCACGCCACACCGATTAGGATGACAACATCAAATGCTGACAAGGATGTGAAGCAACAGGAACTCATTCACTGCTGGTGAGAATGCAAAATGGTAAGAGTTTGGCAGTTTCTTACAAAGTTAAATAGTCTTATTGTAAGATCCAGCAACTGCTCTCCTTAGTTGAAAGGGTTATGTCCATGCACAAACCTGTATGTAAGTGTTTACAGCAGCTTTATTAATAATTGGCAAAAACCAGAAGCAACCAAGAAGTCCTTCAAAACATGAATAGATAAAACAGGTACAGCTGTGCAATGTACGGAAATGAGCAATCAAGCCCCAAAGCCAGGGAGGAAACTTAAGTGCATTATTGCTTTTGAAAGAAGCCAATCTGAAAGCCATACCATATGATTCCAACTATATGACATTCTGGAAAAGGCAAAACTATAGACAGTAAAAAGATCTGTGGTGCTCCATTTTTAACGTTCGTCCGCATGTGTTACTCAACCCTGCTGATGGGGAGCCTGGGGCTCGGTCAGATAAGCCTGCACAGTGAATGTGTAGCAAAAGAGACTTCAGAACTGGAACTCCTGTGTTTGTGGTGGGCAAATGTGGTCCCAGGGACCTGCGGTGGGTCTCTGTGCTAAGGAGCATGCTGAAATGTAGTTGCAGAACTGAAAAGGTGATGAAAGATCATCTAGCTCAGAGGTTCCCAGCCCTGGTTATACATCACAACCACCTGGGATACTTAACCACCCCAGAGATTCTGTTTTAATTGATCTGCAGGGAAGGTGGGGAGGTGTCCAAGCATCCATCTATTATTTGAAAACATCCCAGATTCATTCTAATGTAGGGCCAGAGCAGAGAACCACCAATCTAGTCCTATTTCCAGACCATCTATGGAGTCCTATTTACGAATAGAGACAACGAGTTCCAAAGAGGGGCGGGAAGAGGGAATGGGCTGCCTAAAACCCAAGTTAATTAGAGGAAAAACCAGGACTGGGTCACTAATCTCTACTTCCTGGTCCAATTCTTTAAGAATCATTTTTCTTATTTAATGTCACGATACTTTTTGAGCCCCTATTTGCCCAGCACTGGCTTAATGAAAATGCACCCAACGGGTTAGCCCCTGCCTTCCTGGAGCCCCCACATTATCTGGAAGACGTGGGTAGCAAATATGGGGGTTGTGCACGGTCCCTGAATGTTGGATTTCACCATGGAGTGCCCTGCTGAGTGGCAGGCCCTGTGTCTGATGGACGTGATGGCAGGTGTGAGGCACTCATGGAGACATGGTCTGCTTCCTGCACCTGACCCATTTTTATATATATAACAGGTCCTGGGGTTTCCCTGGTGGCTCAGACAGAAAGGATCTGCCTGCAATGCAGAAGACCGGGGTTCGATCCCTGGGTAGGGAAGATCCCCTGGAGAAGGGAATGGCAACCCACTCCAGTATTCTTGCCTGGAGAATTCCATGGACAGAGGAGCCTGGTGGGCTACAGTCAATGGGGTTGCGAAGAGTCGGACACAACTGAGTGACTAACACAAACAGGTCCTGGTCCAGTGAGGCCACAGTTTGCACCATTTTATGATGATTTACAGAATCTCAGGTCTCATCCTCCTCTCTAATGGCCCTAAATGGGGTCACCAGCAGAGAAAAAGCATGGTTGAGGTTCAGAACCCCAACTCTAAGTGTGCTAAGTCGCTTTGGTCATGTCCGACTCTGTGCAACTCTGTGGACTGCAGCTTGCCAGGCTCCTCTGACCATGGGATTCTCCAGGCAAGAATACTGGAGTGGGTTTCCATGCCTTCCTCCAGGGGATCTTCCCCACCCTGGGACTGAACCCGTGTCTATTACATCTAACCTGCATTGGCAGGCAAGTTCTTTACTACTAGCATCACCTGGGAAGCCCAGTTTATGTTTAGACCTTGGAAAAGTTTTCTGAACTTTTCTGGTCTTATTTTTCTCTTTGGGAAAATGGAAGCCATGATACTTGCTCTCTGGTTACTTCACTGCATTGTAAGGAGGCACCAAATCATAGGAGAGTATGCATATCAAAGTGCTTTTTAAGTGGTTGAGTCTTATGATGGTGATGAGTGGTTTTAATTACTATAATAGCTAACACTGAGTGTTCATATTAGGCCAATAGCTGATCAGCTATAGCTTATCCAATAAACTTTACAGGAACTTTGCAACTCCCCCCCCCCCCATTTTAGCGATGAGGAAATTGATGCCCTGACAGGTTCAGTTACTTTCCTAAGGTCTGACAACCACTGACAGAACTAAGGGTCAGTACTGGGCTTGCTGGCTGACACCTGAGTTCACATATTCAGCCATTATGCTTTATTACCTACCTGGCAGCAGAACACTTAGATTCTGGGCCTGGCTGTGCTTTCTATATTCTTAGGAAAGTTTACTCATCTATAAAATGGAATGGAGAAGGAAGTCGTTTTGTAATCTCTGATGTCTTAAGGGTCAGAGGGTGTGTTCTCAAATGGTTTGTTGCATTGTATCTGCCCCGGTGGTCCCTTCCCCACCACGGAAAGGTTTGGAGCCACCCAGGAAGACAGTTTAGGGCTTAATAGGGGGAATCCAAAGGAGCAGAAGCAGAAAGGCTGCAGAAGAGAGGGGACACACACACACACACACACACACACACACACACACACACACACACACACACAGCATCACCCCCAGCAGCTCCTCCAACCTGCGCTGCGATGGCCCCAGGCTCAGCTCTGCTTCCCCGGCTTATTGATTGAGGTGATTCTTCTGCCAGAGCCCTAAAGGAGAGCAATCTATGGTCAGCAAACAGCTCCGGAGACCTAAGCGCTTCCTATCTGCCGGGTGCCGTTCTGACTCCAAGGTCCAATGGATCTAGTCAGTCCCCTTCTCAAGGAGTTCACAGTCTCCTGGGGTAGACAGACATGTAAACAGCTAATGCTAATGCAAGTATCCATGAATATTCAATAGGCAGAAACAGCCTCCGTGCTCTGGGAGCAAAGAGGGAGGATTTGCTGGAAACCTTGCAAGTGGTGAGGGGAGCACGGGAAGGGCACTCTGCTGAAGGAACAGTTCAAGCAAAGACACGAGGTATGAAGTGCAGGGCTCATTTCTCTGAAGGGCAAACAGCTCAGTGAGGTTAACTCCAAGCAAGTCCCAAAGGAGACAGAGAGATGGGGGTGGAAAAAGAAGGTTAAGGGTTGGGGCCAGACCATGAGGGCCTTGAATGCCAGAATGAGGAGAGAGATGGCCTGGGGAAGGAAGGAAGGATGTGAGCCCTGGGGACTTCTACCTGGGGCCAGCTGAGGGGGTGTCCTGACCCACACTGAGAGGATGTGTGTGCCCTGAGTTCACCCTTCAAATAAGCAGCATCTTACCCTCGAAGCTTTCCCAGCCAGCTTGACGCTTCCAGCTCTGCCATGCTTCCCTCCCCCAGCCAGTCCTATAAGTGGGTCCAGATGGTCATTCCTATTTTAGGTCGGGGTGTGTGTTGAGGGAGGGGTAGCTATGCGCTCTATCAATCCTTTCCTGAGCTGTCTGTTTGAGGAGCTTCTTCCAGGACACTGCTGTGATCCTCTGAGCCTGGAAGGGAGTGTTAGGCCTTGGTGGAGATATCCCATCTGTCTGTGCGTGATGGGGTGGGCAGCAGCAGAGGAGGCAAGGACACAGGCCAGGGAGGCTTTCACATTGGGTAAGAGAACCAAGGTGACGTGTACAAGTGGGAGGGGGCCCTGTGAACAGGCTGTGATGGGGAACCATCCTGGGACAGAGGCTCCAGAGGAGTCAGAGAAGGAGCTGGCTTCTCCCTCCAGGTACCTGGAATTCTCCAGGCAAGAAGACTGAAGTGGGTTGCCATGCCCTCCTCCAGGGGATCTTCCCGACCCTGGGCATGGCAACCCACTCCAGTATTCTTGCCTGGAGAATCTCATGGACAGAGGAGCCTGGCAGGCTACGGTCCATAGGGTCGCAAAGAGTCAGACATGACAGAAGCAACTTAGCACAGCACATGGATCCCTTCAGGCACCTGCCTCTTCTCATGCCCCTGCTTCTGCAGCTGCTTAGACCAAGGGTAGGAGGATGCAGGCCATGCGGAAAGGGGCTCTCTAATCAGACCCTGCTGAGCACTGTGCCTACCAACGTCCATGGGGCCCTTACAACTCTTGGGGCACTGCGAGGTAGCAGCTAACAAGCTAGGTTGCTGCCCTCAGACTGGCTGTAGCTGTCGTACTAAGCTTGTAAGTACTTGTCACTCATTCAGTTTAGCAAATACTGATTAAGGAAATGCTCTCTGCTAGATACTAGTAGGCACTGGTTTTACAAAAGGGAATAAGACAAATACAGTGTCTTCCTTCAAGGAGTTTCCAGCCTGGTGGGGGAGTCCAACAAGACATAGCCACAAACGTGCTGTGAAGGAAAAGGACAAAGTATTCCAGGAGCTTTCTCATTTAGATTGGGAGGCCAGGGAAGAGCTCTCCGAGAAAGCGACATTTAATCTGTGACTTGAAGGATGAATGGAAGTTTGCCAGTTTTGGAGGCGGCAGGGGCATTTCAGGTAAAAGAGAACAGTATGTGCCAAGTCCATGGGGTATGAAACAGCATGGCCCATGAGAGGAACTGAAAAAGGATGTAGGACAGTGAACAAGTAAGCAAAAGGGCATGATGCAGGGCCTTGTAAGCCATGGTGTCTTTGTGTTTTCATCTAAAGTGCAATGGGAAGCCACTGAAGGCCGTAGAGTAAATGTGGTGCTTGTGTTAGTACTACCAGATTTGTAGCAGACCCTGAGAAAGGCTGACTTTGGTTGTTTATTCATCCATGTACACAATAAATGTTTAAAGAGCACCCACCAGCCCTTTGCTAGAATTACTGGTTGACAGTGATAGAAGAGGCATGTCTAAGGTATAGACTTTCCTTGGAGACCTTCCTCCAGAAGAGATGAGACAGCTATAGTCAATGAATCAAGATGCAACTTCTTCGTTCCACAAACATATACTGTACACCTCTTCTATACCTGTGCCAGGTGCTGGTTGTTGCCCTTCATGGATCACACACATGGGCCACAGGAGAGGCACAAACATACTCAAAAAGAATTTTGAGTGGGTGAGAATCATTTTCAGCTGTGATATCTGTGAGGCGTTTATAAAAGCATCCATTTAGTCACTCTGTAAATCAGGAAATATCTAGTGGGCATCTGCTCTGCACTAGGAACAGCGCAAGCTACTGAAATTAAGGACCTTAAGAGTTCCATAACAGAGGTAGATGTATGCCCCACAAATGCATTAAAATATTAGGTGCTAAAAATAGATCAGCATTGAAGGAGGGTAATTCAGTGGAAGAAAAATCTTCCCCAAAATGCACAGCTCCCACCTTTCTGAGTGGATGTAGCCATACCTCTCACCAGCTTAATTTTGAGCTGCTGCCTGCCTTCTTTGTCCTCCCATTTCCCCTTCGCACTCCAGCAGATTCCATTTCCTTTGTCTATTTTGGCATCTGTTTAAAAAACCTAAAGAATTCAGGGTTTGAGCCAGGCTTCTTCATATGATACTGTGTGATCTCAGACAATTACTTAACTTCCCTGAGTCTCAGTTTTGCCATTTGTACAATGAAGGGATGAGATCCCATCTAAGGCTTGTGATTTACTCCAGCCAAGGTGATATTCACACTCCTGCGCGTTACTCTGCAAGGCCTTCCTTTCTTTGCACTGCTGCATGCACCCATCGTGGAGCCACCTGGCAAACATCAGGGCTCGGCTCAAATATCTCCAGGCAAGTTTTCCCTACTTCTACACATATGCCACATGTTACTTTAGCTTATCCTTCCTTTATGCTACCACTACCTCCTGAAAGACCACAGAATGAAAAAGAGAGGGAAACAGACTTGGAGTTGAGTCCTGGCCACTTACCTCACCTCTTAAGCCTCAG
Organism: Okapia johnstoni; assembly: GCA_024291935.2. NCBI lineage: Eukaryota > Metazoa > Chordata > Mammalia > Artiodactyla > Giraffidae > Okapia > Okapia johnstoni. The sequence goes on along the minus strand of JAGTYA010000024.1, from coordinate 7,649,334 downwards.
TTTCTCACTTGTAACCTGTGGGAAATGGAAACAGTGACAGATTTTATTTTGGGGGCTCCAAAATCACTGCAGATGGTGATTGCAGCCATGAAATTAAAAGACACTTGCTCCTTGGAAGAAAAGTTATGACCTACCTAGACAGCATATTAAAAAGCAGAGACATTACTTTGCCAGCAAAGGTCCGTCTAGTCAAGGCTGTGGTTTCTCCAGCACTGAAGAATTGATGCTTTTGAACTGTGGTGTTGGAGAAGACTCTTGAGACTCCCCTGGACAGCAAGGAGATCCAACGAGTCCATCATAAAGGAAATCAGTCCTGAATATTCATTGGAAGGACTGATGCTGAAGCTGAAACTCCAATACTTGGGCCACCTGATGTGAAGAGATGACTCACTGGAAAAGACCCTGATGCTGGGAAAGATTGAAGGCAGTAGGAGAAGGGGACAACAGAGGATGAGATGGTTGGATGGCATCACCAACTCGACGGACATGAGTTTGAGTAAACTGGAGTTGGTGATGGACAGGGAGGCCTGACGTGCTGCAGTCCATGGGGTCGCGAAGCTTCGGACAGGACTGAGCGACTGAACTGACCGAACTGATGTTCGCATGTCTAGGGGCTTCCCAGGTGGCACTAGAGGTAAAGAACCCGCCTGCCAATGCAGGAGACATGAGACGCAGGTTCGATCCCCTGGTCGGGAAGATCCCCTGGAGGAGGGCATGTCCACCCACTCCAGTAATTCTCGCATGTCTAACCAGTTTGTGGGGATTAAAAACAATGTGTGTCAGGCGCGTGGCACCTAAGGAGCGCTCGATAAGTAGAGACTGCACCACACCTCTCAGAAACCCTCAGCGTACTGAATTACTGAGTGCTTGGTGAGGCTCCCGCACTAGACTGCGCGCTGCCTGAGGGCATCCCCTCAGGCAGCGCCTCGCTGCGGGCGCAACCGCGCGGCGCTGGCGGGCGCCGGGCCCAGAGGGACGCGGCACCTATTCCCGGGGGGAAAGCCAAGACGGGCGGACCCCATCTCCGGGAAGTGACGCCACCCAGCGAGCGGCACTGGAGCAGGGGCTGGGCCGGTAGGGCGCACGCAGGATGGCGGAAGCGGAAGGGAGTTCGCCGCTCCTGTTGCCGCCGCCGCTGCCTCCCCCGCTCGGGATGGCGGAAGTGGAGGCGCCGACGGCGGCCGAGACGGACAAGAAGCAGCTTAGCGGTGCTGGCAGCCCCGCCATGGACGTGGAGCGGAGCCGCTTCCCCTACTGCGTGGTGTGGACGCCCATCCCAGTGCTCACGTGAGTCTTCTCTGGCGTCCGGCCGGGACGGGGAGAGATGGGCTGGCGCATTGTCCTCCGGCGGCCCCGGGCCAGCGTCCGGGCCCAAAGCGCAGCAAAGCCATCCCGAGGGGCCGGGGTTCATCAATACCCCGCCACCCGCGTGTTGCCAGTGGTGCTGACGGATGGGACCGGCTCCTCGCCCTCGTTACACCTGGTCTGATGTGAGAGACAGTTGCTGACCGTGGAGAGGTTCAGAGGCTAGGAAGCTCAGAACCTGTGGGCGTACAGAAAAGGGGCCCCTTGATTGAGTGTGAGAGAGACATCTTCATTCACTCACTGGCTTATTCATTCATTAAACAGACGACTACTGGTCATTTCCTGTACGCAAGACATCCTGCTGGGTCTGGAGGCCCAGAATGGGAGTTTGGTTGGGACCACACAGACCCCTGGGATGTTGTCATTGGAAGAGCCCCCAGAAATATGACCACACACCATCTCTGTTGCAAAGCGCGTTTAGATCCCAGGCAGTCTATCTACCAGACCAAAGTTCTTTCTATGGCATCAGATCAGAAAAGAAAGCAGGTGTTCCAGAAAGTGCTGGCCCCTTGTAGCAAGGAGCCGCGGGGTTGGGGAGGTAGGGAGCTGGTTTGCCCTGGTGCTTCAGCCCTGACAACTGATGATAACCGTTACCCACCGTGCTGGACACTTGGCCAAGCTCTTTTACACCCATTTTCTCTGAATTTCACAGCCACTTTCTGAGGTAGGAGTTATAGTCTCAGATGATGGATCTCTACCATTAAATGTCTTGATCAGGGTCACACGACAGTAAGCAAAGCCATCCCCAACACCGTTTTTTGACTTGCTCTCTTTTGACCGCATCCTGTCCCCTCTCACCTGATGGAATAGACTTTATTTGTTCCCTGTATCAAAAACAGCCAGGTGGTATGGAGAACAGATCATTTTTGTCCTTAAATGTTGCTGATTCTAAAATTAGCTCTTTTTCTTAAGTCTTGCATCATGTTAAAATACTTCCCTTGTTTCTGTTTCAAATGCTTATGCATTTGTTTAAGAACATCCAAGTCTGAGTCCTTTAAAAATAAAAATATTTAAGAAAGGGTTTTCATTGATTAACACAGTATTCCTTTTAACCCATCTGCTCAGTGACTCCTGTGTGCCTAGGTGATAAGAATGTACAGTGGTGAGTAAAGCAGGTATGATCCTTGCTCTCACAGAGTTAAATCATAGTGGAGGAGATAGACAGTAAACAAACTATAAAAGAACTGATAGTGATTCGTGCTATGAAGAAAGTAAAATGTTAATGTGAGAATAAGTGGGAGGGAATGTATTGGTTTTGCTAAAAACTGTCTTGTTATCCCAAGATCTCTTTGGTTTTCTCCTGTTCTCAAAAACACATTTGCAGAATCCTCTGCTTTTCAGAGAGCTGGTAGCAATGTTGAGTTGCACCACACTCCTCAGTCATCTGGGCCAGAAGCAGTGCACACTCCTTTTCTATTCAGATCTGTGTACAGGTGTTCATAAGATGAATCTAGTGCCCCTGTCAGAGGGCTCATGTTCCCATCAAAGGACTCGCCCTCCAGCAGAAGAGAGAGAGAGGTAAACCATTGTACTGCGTTATAGTGATTGCTGACCTTGAGTGCAGAGTTAGGAATAGATGGGGCATAAGGAACTGTCATTGATTTTGTAGGGGGGGATCAGAGAGGAGGCAACTGAATCCAGAGATCTGTCTGTCCCCTCAGAACTATTGATGATTCTGCGTGAAAAACCCGATAACAGCTACTGCTACTACAAAAAACAGCAAAGAGTAGATGCTCACTCTGTTCTGGGCTCTGTTCTAAACATTTTATATTCACTGCTTCATTCAGTCCTCACATCAACCTAAGGAAAGAAAATAAATACTATCACCCGTATGTTATAGATGAGGAAACAAAGGCTTGGAAGCCAGCATAGGGCTTTTTCCACTGAAATACTCTACCTTACTAGGTAGAGGTCCAGGGTCAGAAACTCATTCATTCAATAAGCAGATCTTGAGGCCTTGTTACATACTGGGTCTGAATAGACAGTAGTCCACAAAGCAGCTTTGGAGCTTGCCTTCATGGAGCTTCCAGACTGACAAACACTTTGAGAGTTTCTTCTCTGGGGCTTCCCCAGGTGCAGGCTCTGCCATTGTCTCCAGCCTTTATTCTAACCTCCAGCGCAGCCGTGGTATGTGGAATACTGGTCAAAGCCATACCTTTGCCCCAACCAGATGAAAGAAATTGGGGGGAGGAGGGGGAGAGGGATCTTGAGATTAGGGTCTGAGAGGTCTGAGGCCTTTCCCGTAATCATGAGTGTCCATGCTGTGGCCACTATGAATCTTCAGCAACTTATACACCAGTCCAACCAGTCATATAGCAAGTATTTATTGTACATCTCATGATAACAACATTGAGCAACTACCAAGTGCAAGGAAGTGTCAAGCATTTTGCAAGCATATCCTACTTGATCCTTACAATTACGCCACACTGAGGCACTGTCATTAGCGTTCACCTCTTACTGAGAGATAGGAATGAGTGGCTGCCCAAAACACAGTCAAGACTCCACCCAGGTCTGACTTCAGAGCCTGACTCCACTCTTAAATGCAGGACATTCACTCATTCAGCATTTAGTCAATGGCTGCTTGGCTCCAGTCACGTGCCAGGCACTGCCTGTGGGCTACTCTAATACCGAAGAGAAAATCCCTGTTCTCTTGCAGTTTACATGCTAGTGGGGAAAGACGGGGCCTTTCTAGGTGGCACTAGTGGTTAAGAACCTGCTTACCATTGCAGGAGACATAGAGATGTGGGTTCGATCCCTGGGTCTGGAAGATCTCCTGGAGGAAGGCATGATAACCCACTCCAGTATTCTTGCCTGAATAATCCCATGGACAGTGGAGCCTGGCAGGCTGTAGTCCATAGGGTTGCAGACACGACTGTCAGACACGACTGAAGTGACTTAGCATGCAGGCATGGGGAAAGACAGTGACTATTTAAGTGAACAAGATAATCTGAGATTGTAGTAGATACTATGAAGAAATTAAAGCAGAGTAATGGGATCTGGGGTGCCTGGGGTTGTGTGTGGCTACTTTAGAAGGCATCATCAAGGAAAACCTCCAAAGTTGATGGTTGAGCAGAGGCATCAATGATAAGCAGCTATTCGAAGCTCTAGAGGAGGGTTTGGGATAGAAGCAAAAGCAAAAAACAAAGCATTGAGGTGGGAGGACTTGGTGTGTTTGATGAACCAGAAGTGGGCAGTGTAGCTAGAGAGAAGAGTGAGGTGGCATCAGAGGATAAGCAAGATGAAACTATTGGAAGGAGTTTGGAGTATATTATAAGTGTAACAAGAAGCCTTTGATGGATGTTAAAGCAAGGGAATGATGGAATCTGGATTACGATCTTAAAAGACCACTTGGGAATTCCCTGATGGTCCAGTGGTTATGATTTAGCCCTTTCACTGCAGGGGCCTGGGTTCAGTCTCTGGTCTGGGAACTAAAATCCCTCAAGCCATGTGACAGCAAAAAATTTAAAACAGACCACTCGGTCCCCACCATCCTTGCAGGTCCTCAAGCTGCAGCCCAGAAGCTCTCTATTCTGTCATCATAAAACCACCCAGTTTCCTTTGAAAGATCTTCTGAAGCCATCTGCTTCTCGCCCCGCCCCGACTCCTCTGCTCAGGATCACAATCACCTCTTGCCAGTATTCCAGAACAGCCTCTGAACTCCTGTCTTCCCATTCTCCAGGCACATGCAGTGCTTTGCTGCCTTTGGAGTTCTGCTTTCTGCCTCTTGACATCCTGTCCTTTCACAGGTCTGGGTTAAAGGTCACCCCCTCTGTGAAGTCCTAGCCCCACATAATTGTTTCCTGGGGCTGCATCTCTAGGTTTTGCCTCCACCTCTCCAGCAGGCAGCCTTAAAATCACACTTGGCTGCTGGCCCTGTGAGGCCTGCCGCCCTCCCACCCCCGCCGTGAGTCCTTCTTAAACTGATCAGTCTCTCTACCACCTAGTTCCTGTGGAGCCATGGTTCTCAGAGTGCAGACAGATCTGGAGTTCCTATGTGTTTTGCACACAGGGGTCCTACTGAGATTTGGGTTTTTGTAAATGCCCGTGACTTTTAAAAGTTTCAACTCTCAGTTCCTGTCATACACCGTGCTCTTGTCCAGATCTCTACCCTCGCACATATTGTTTCTTCATCGGTTCCTCAGAGGAATCTTCTGAACCTGCCCCCCACCCAACACACATACACACACACATATATGTATTGGTTTAAATGCTCCCCCCTACTTTAAAAAGAAGAAACCTTGTTATTGAGATACAAGATATAGCATAAAGGGTACAAATCTTAAGTGTATGGGTCAATGAATTCTGCGTATGTGTACACTCATGTCACCCAGTTCAAGAAAGGACATTTCCAGTATCCAGGGGGGGCTCCCTTGTGCCTGTCAGTTCTGCCACAGAAATAACCCATCTTCTCCCTCCAGCACAATAGATTAGTTTTGCCTTTTCTTGAACTTTATATAAACAGAATACTACGCATGCATTTTTGTGTGAGACTTCTTTTACTCTGCTTATGTCGGTGAAGATCTGTGTTGTACATAACAGTTTATTCTTTCTCATTGATACCTGCTATTCCACTGTGTGACTGTACCCCAGTCTACTTAGTCATTTTATTATTGTTGGACATTTAGCTTATTTCTGGTTTTTTAAATCAACTTTATTGTGGTATAATTCACATACAGTAAAGTGCATGCAGTCTTAAGTGTGCAGTTTAGTGAGTTTTGACAAATGTTTTTTCCAGCTATGTGTTTTTCTTCTTTAAAAAATTTTTTTTCTTTTTCTTTTTTCCTGCTATTTTTTAATAAAGGGACTGTGAATGTTCTTGTCCACAGCTTTGTTGGACACTGGCACCAAAAGTTTGCTTTTCTGGGGTGTAGACTCTGAAGTGGAGTTGCTGAGGTAGAAGGTGTAGTGCCTGTTTGCGAAAGCTGTAGAAACGGTTTATACTCCCAGCAGCAGTGAAGGAGCGTTCCCGTGCTCCGAGTCCACACCTCACTCGGCGTTACTGTCCCCAGAGTTTAGCTGTGTTGTGGGCGCACAGATTCCCCGCTCTGTTACTCATCTGCACTGGCCTTTCTTCCCTACTCCCCCGCCCCTCACACCACCCTCATGGGCACTTGTCACACGTATTATACTCATCTGCTCTCACGCCGGATGGAGGGTCCCTAGCTCTGTCTGACCAGCTCAAAGACTCCCCTGAGCTCTGCCCTCCCATGTCCTTTTTTCTCACAGGTGGTTTTTCCCCATCATCGGCCACATGGGCATCTGCACATCCACAGGAGTCATTCGGGACTTTGCTGGCCCCTACTTCGTGTCGGTGAGTTCCCCGTTCTGCCCCCTCTGGAGGGCTCTGAGGCTCCCGTGGAAGGCTGGCCTATCTTGCCAGCAGGCAGCCTTCCTGTGCCCCTAGTATCCAGAGAGTGCAGTTGCCCCGCAGTCCTGGCCCTGGCCCTCTGCTCCCCACCAGTGTTTTGACCCCCTTTCCCCTTCTCTTGCCTCCAGGACAGGCCAGGAGGGCAGTGTGGCCAGAAGGATTCTTAAGTAACTGGCCCAGCCCTTGGCCCACCCCGGGGGTACCAAGACATGGGTAGGGGTTAGAGGCAAGAGTGGAGAGTCAGACCATCCTGGAACGACATCTCTGGACCTTCAGAAGGTGGGAGTCACAAGGTGGGGGCACATGGGAGGCTGACACGGTTCCCTGGGTGTGGCCATGGAGAAGGGGCAGGCCTTCTAGAATGAACCAGCTGTGTTCTCAGGTCTGCTCCCAGAGGCTGGGCCCAAGATAGGGCAGTGGGCTTGCTCCAGATAAGCAGGCAGCGTCCCGCCTATTTCGAGGCTGCAGCTGCCTCTCCATCAGTGGCTGGGACCAACAAGTATGGCAGTACCGACTTATATAGTTCATATTTATGATGATCATCTAACACCACAAAGCTCTTTCATACCCGTTACTTTCAATGTCATACACGTCGATGAGAATTCATCTCTGACCAGCTCTGTGAGCAGATGCTAAACCCAGACGCTGTCCCTGTGTAACTCCTGTGCTCCACATCTTGTGCGGCAGGTCTAGGACTTGGCTGTAACATCTCCCTCAAAGGAAGCCTCTTGAGACCCAGCCTCTATGTCCTCCCGCAACCCACCCCACATCCTGCTCCGACTGCAGTCATACTGCCAGGCTCTGTGTGGGCCACCACTGTCGGGTTGGGAGGTCAGAGGGTGTCCTCATTCACACTATCAAGGAAACCACCTCCCTGTGGGCAAAGACCAGAGATCAACCAGAGAACCTGGAGAAAACCAGGCACAGAGAGGGTGAGAGAATTACTTGGGAGCCACAGAGAAGGGCAGTCACGCCTGTTCCCCAACTGTCTGGTCTCTGGGCACAGGGCTCCATGCACTCCTGCCACGTCGCCTTCTTCACGCAGGAAAGCTGCTGCAAGCACTCGAGATACCCCGCCAGCCCCAGAGCAGGGCCCATGCCCGCCTTGTGCCCACCCCACATACCTCCTTCTAAGTCATGACACTTCCACCACTGACCCAGGTCTGTCTTTTGGGCTGGATGCAGGCTCCCCACTGACCTCTGCTCTTGTCCCCCAACAGGAAGACAACATGGCCTTTGGGAAGCCTGCCAAGTAAGTGACAGACGTGTGTGTGACTGGACCTGGAGCCAGGTTCCTCTGCCTGGAGCAGCAGGCCAGGCCTTCTAGGGGCACAGCAGGAGCCAGCAGCCTGAGAAGGGGTTGAGGGGGGCGCAGCCAGGGTCCGCCAGAAGGTCTGGCCTTGTACCACATACCTCCTGCTCCGGTCCCTGGCCAGGTTCTTTACTCATAGGCCTTCTAGGCCTTGCCTCAGCCCTGCAAGGTCGTGTTTTCAGCTGCATCGGAAAGGTGAGGGAAAGAAGGAAAAGGTGAGAAATGGAAACGAGTTGGCAGAGCTGGAACTTGCCTGCAAGTCTGTCTCCCTCCAAAACCTAGACCCTTTCTCCTGCCCCTCAGGGAACAAACACACTGTTGAAGGTGTAAGGGAGGCGTTTGGAACTCTGCTGGAAAGTTCTGGTTGGAGAGAGTGAAAGCAAATTCAGGCCCTCCTGGAGCATTGCTAGTTTGGATGGGGTTTGGGGACCTCAGTTTTTCTGTCTGGGGTCCTGTCTCTGTTGTGGCCTGGAGACAGCGCTTCAGTCATCGGTCTGCTCAGAAGAGCGTCAGATGCCCTGTTGCCTGAGGCAGCATCCAGGAGGGTGGAGCTCTGGAGGAGTGGGTGTCCCGCACAGCACAGGCAGCCTGGAGTGGGGCTCCCAAGCCCTGCTGGCGTCCTCAGGCAGGTGGATATCTGAGCCAGGGACTTCTGGCCTGGGTGTCTGCTGCCAGCCCGCTCTTCAGCGGGAGTCAGAAGGGCACCCATTTCCAGGCAGCAACCACCAAGCAGCCCAAGCCCTTGACCACATCCCCAGACGGCGGTGGTTTCTCACTGGTTCAGTCTGTAGGCCCCTCTGTCAAGCCACTCCCCACACAGCAGCCAGAGGGCGTTCTGAGCTGCCCCCCACCCTGGCCTGAGAGACCCTGTGGGCTGACCCCCAGCTTGAGAGTCGTGAGCGTTAAGCCCCACCAGCTGTTCTCCTACTCACCCTAGGCTCCCGAGTGAGGCGATGAGGGGAAAGACAGATAAACTCCTCAGGAGGACATTCAGGTCCCCACAACATGGTCCCCTGCCTCTCCACCCTCAGCGTCCAGCCTCCCTCACCCTGTTCCTCCCTCTGAACCCTCCAGCAGTGCCCAGTGTCTTCCTTCCTGTACACGCCGCACATAGTCGCGCCCCTTCCTCCCTTCAGACTGTTCCCTCTGCCTAGAACGTCCACTCCCCACTCCGTGCCTGGCTGATCCCTCCTGTTTCACATCCCCCCGGAAGCCTCCCACACCCCACTGAGTGAGCCCGTGTCCTCCTCAGGATCTGCGAGGCCACGGCATGTCACACTGTGCCAGCTGCGTGGCGCTCTCCCTGGACCGGGCTCACCCCTACAGCCTCCACGCCCACTCAGGGCCCCGCACGGAGCAGGTATCGGGACACTCGTGGAGCTGAGCCAGTGCCCAGAACGCCCTCTTCCCCACTCAGGTACTGGAAGCTGGACCCTGCTCAGGTCTACGCCAGCGGGCCCAATGCGTGGGACACCGCCGTGCATGACGCCTCTGAGGAGTACAAGCACCGCATGGTAGGTGGGCCATTCCTGGGGGCGGGAAGCAGGGTGGGAGGGCACCCCCACCCCTACCCTGGCCTGACCCAGCCCTCCCTACATCTCCAGCACAATCTCTGCTGTGACAACTGCCACTCGCACGTGGCCTTGGCCCTGAACCTGATGCGCTACAACAACAGCACCACCTGGAACATGGTGACGCTCTGCTTCTTCTGCCTGCTCTACGGGAAGTATGTCAGGTGAGCCCCCCGGGGCTGCACTTCCACAGATCCCATCAGGACCACGCATCCCAGGAGGGCGGCTTCTGGGGTCCTTCAGCCAGCAGGGCCGAGCGGGTGCCGATGGGAGCCGCGGAGGTTCTGAAACAACTAGCAGAGCTGGCTGAGAGGGTGTGCCGTCCGAGGCCGGCTCTGTCCCCTGCTCACGGTGAGATCTCGGGGAGTGGCCTTGGCCTGTCTTAAGCAGCACTTGTCCTTTGGTAAAACGGAGGTAAAGATGCTGGCTCCTCTGGGACGCTGCGCGTATGCAGAGCCCTGTGCTCAGGTCAAGGGAACCAGGTAGACCCTCAGAAGAGGGTGGGTGACCCCACAGGGTCCCCTCCCAGCTTCCCTTGCTAGAGGCAGGGTTCTGAGCAGGTGGGCCCCCGTGGTGGCCTGAGAAGCCCTTTGAAGCCACGGCCCCATGACTTGTGAGGTCACAGGCCATAGTTCCAACTCACAGGTAAAGGGGGCTCAGAGAGGTGGAGTGACCCGCCCACGGGGCCCCAGCACACACCTGGGCTAGCCTGGCCGCCTCTCCAGGCTGCCCTCCAGCTGCGCTTATGGTTCAGAGCTTCTGAAAAGGAGGTTCTCGGGGTCCCTTTCAGTCCAAAGGCTTTTAGAGGTCCCCTGGGAAGCCCTTAACTGCAGTCACGCAGAGGCTGAGACAGTCAAGGTTGAACCCGGGACCCTGACTCCAGCCACAGCTCTGTGCTGACTCTGGCCAGCGCCTCCCCACCTCACTGGCTTTCTCCACCACACAGACTAAAAACTTGCTGGTTCTCTTGCTGGAGACCGCTCCCCAGACACAGGAGCGATTGTGGATGGAGTCATGAAAGCCCAGAGGGTGGGCCTGTCTTCCCGTACCCAACCAGCGAGGTGTCCCATCGCCCAGCGCCTGTAACGGCGGCCGCCCGGGACTGGAGCTGATGGGCCTCCGTATCAGACCGGTCCCTCAGTTGACCGAGTTCGGGGCTGAGAGGGTGGGTCTGGGAGCTTCCTGAGCGGAGCAGCCCCATCTGAGTGCAGGTGGATGGTGGTCTGAGCCGCACACCCACTCCCCAGGCCCGTGCAGCCCACGCTCTCCTCTCTCTCCACCAGCGTCGGCGCCTTCGTGAAGACCTGGCTGCCTTTTGTCCTCCTCCTGGGCATCATCCTGACCGTCAGCTTGGTCTTTAACCTGCGGTGATGGCCGCTCCATGGCCCTGGGCCCACCCGGCTCCTGAGGAGGTAGCCGCCATCCCCCCTTTCATCCCAGATTGTTTGTCCTCGCCCTGAAAGGCAGGGATGGGCCTGCTGGGTTTGACCAGGGGTCTGGGCTAGGTGGGACGGAGTAAAAGGCCGAGGGTGAGCTTGGGGCAGAGGTGTTTGCATTTTGTGCCTAACAGGTTGCTCAGAAGCTCCCGGACCCCTCCATCCCAGGCTTGTGACCCCCTCATCCTCAAGGCACCTTTTGTTCATCTGTCAGAAAAGCCTTAGTTTCTCTCTGGAGCTGGGCTCCCTCTGCCTGAGCCCAGTGCCTGGTGGGGGAGAGAAGGGCATTTGGACCCACCAGCCAGGGCAGCCCTGGGGCCAGAGCTGGGCTGGAAGCCCATTCTCCTGCCAGGGCTCTGGTCCCAGGATGAGGGCACCCTGAGAAGTTTCCATGAGCTCAGCGCCCTGGGGCCTGCCTTCTCCACTGGCCACTAGAATGGCCCAGTAGGACTGACGGCCCCCCTCAGATGTTTGTCAGAAGCTGCGCTCGGGGTGGTTTGGGCCCCACTGCAGGTGGCCTCCAGCCCATGCAGCACTGTCTTCCCACTCTCCCAGGGCCTGCAAGCCCTTGGGCCTATCTTCCCCTGCAGTTCGGGGCCTGGGCTCCCCCAACCAGGCTGGAGAAACCAGTGATATATCCAGGGTGACCCCTATAGATCAGAGCAGTATCACAAAGCTTGACCTCAGCCCCAGGTGTGGACCTCGCACTGGTGACTGGACGACCTCCAAGATGTTACGGGGGCTGTTGGCGCAGCCAGCGCCGTCAGAGGGCTGAATGGGAGCTGTTTCTGCTCACCTCCCACGGCTCCTCCTTCTCTCCAAGATGTGGACGGGCCTGTGCCGCCCGCCTTGCCTCTGCTCCACAGATTCCTTTGTGCGAACCTCCCTGGACAGGACAATAAAAAGTTTTAACTCCGGACCAGGCCTCATCCTTGTTTTCTCCTTTCGATGGTTCCTGGGTTCACTGAAGATGTGAGCTCCCTTCAGCTGCTGTCTTCTTGGTGAACTTGGGTTCCTCTGCCCCCAGCAAGGGGTCTGGTTGCCGAGGACATGGCTGTGTCTGGAGCTTAGAGGAGTCAGCGTCCCTTGGGTGTATCCCACTCTGAGCCTGAGCTGTGGAGGTTCCTCACCATGCTTCATCCACCACCCCGAAGCTGTCTCCCTGGGACAGGTGAATAGTGAACGCCCTCCCATATTCCCTTTTGGGAAGAACTTGGCAGTGGGATTGGGAGTCAGCGCAGGACAGACCAGAGCCCTGGATCCAGCCCCCGCCATATCCACGGGCCGTGTTGCTGAGCTCCTGGTGCTGACCCCCAGGGGTCAGGTCGCTGCCGTGCCCCGTGGTGCCTCTACTCTTCGTGGCCTTTGGGACCCTGCGGTCTCACTCCATGCATCCTGGTCTCCACCGAGACAAGGTAGCACCCACTCTCAACACCCGCCTGCTTCTGGTCTTCTGCTTTCCACCTGTTGAAGTCATGTCCTTCCTTCCCAGCTTAAAAGCCACTTCCTTGACAAAGTCTTTCCTAATCTTGCGCTATGGCAGGTGTCACTTTAGTTGAACTAGCGAAATATTTGGCCTCTGAATCCTGAAAGCTCAAGGATGGCTCTAAGGACCCTGGGTCAGGTGTCTGTCAGCTCACCTCAGACCCTGCAGTGTTGCGGTTTGCAAGCCTGGGAGTTCTCCAGGTTAGGGTGGTACCACCTCCCCTCTTAAGAGCTGTTCCATTTTCAAAAATCTGTTTTGCATACTGGGGTCCACCTAAGGGTTGGGGTTAAGTTCTGGTACAGAGGACACAACAGCAGAATGGACAGGAAAAGTTTTCAGGCCTGCTTTCACACAGCAGAACTTTAAATCAGCCATGTGGTGATGGACCTAAATAGGTGTCATAAAAATCACTAACGGTCACTAGGCAGTGATAAAGTATGTCTTTTACCCTCACCTCAGCCCCATGAGATACACGCTGTCATCCCCATTTGAAGACTAAAAAAAGAAGGGATTCCCTAGTGGTCCAGTGGTTAAGAATCCGTAATGCAGGGGACACGGGTTTGATCCCTGGTCAGGGAACTAAGGTCCCACATGCCGCAGGGCAACTAAGCCCGTGCGCTCTGGAGCCCATGTACCACAAGGAACAAGCCCATGTGCCCCAACTAAGACCCGAGGCAGCCAAAATAAAATTTAAAACATGCTTTTTTAAGAAAGAAAAGCACAGAGGAGTGACATGATCTGCTGAAGGTCACAGAGGTAGGAAGCGTGGAACCACGTTCAAAGGCAGCAACCGGGCTCCAGAGCCCCCCACTTGGAACCACCCTATGAGGTGGCCCCGCTGGAGCACCGGAGGGCAGGTGAGGAGGGGCTGTCCCTGACGAAAAGGGAGAATGGACGCTGGAGACAAGAAAAAGGAACCTCTTCAAGACAGTCCTATGAGTGCCATTGTCCCTGTTTCATAAAGGGATAGAGAGACGCTTACAGAGATTGTCATTGATCCAAGGCCACGGGAGCCATGCGGCAGAGCCAGAATTTTAACCGAGGTCCAGGGCCTCTTAGCCTGGAGTTGCCGGGAGACCAGCCGCAGTGCAGAGGCACTGAGGGGCAGCGGGTGGGGGAAGAATTCTGCAGTTGAGCTGGGAGCACTCATGGACCGGGTAGGGGGCGGGGGGGCTGTCGAAGGGACAGGAAACAGCGCCTGTAGGTAGGGCTGTAAGGATGTAGGACCAGTCAAAGCCAGGCAGGGGTCCTGAGGGTCGGGCTGAGGGGCCGGGCAGCCCAAAGGAGGATGGACTGTCTTGGGAGATGATAAGACTCTGCTGGGCGGGCTTGGAGCAGATTTGTTAAAAGGGTCAGAGCGTTCCCCTGGCTGTCTGCTGGCACCTTCCAAAGCTGAGGAATGACAGATAAAAGGGCCCTCTGACAGCTGGGTGATAAAGGGCTGGGGGGTAGTGCTGAGCATGGAGGCCAGGAGGCAAAGGGGAGGAGGCTTCCAGAAGAGACTGGACAGGAGCGGAAACCTGGCCAGCGGGACGGCGGTGGAGGTGGGGGACAGATGGGAAAGAGGGGGCAGCCGGGGGAGTGGCAGCAAGCGACAGGAAGCCTGGGGGCCCAGGACAGGAGGGCTGGTCACAGCAGTGGAAACTTGGAAACAGGAGAAGGTTAGAGGTGGGGAGGGTTCAGAGGAGTTGGGGTTGAGATGAAAGCAGGAGGGTCAGAAAGAGGAAGAGAGTACAGAAGCCAGGAGAATAGACAGCGAAGTTTGATGCTTCCAGGGTGAGAGCTGAGAGGTGGGGTGTTAGAGAAGCATCCTTGGGCGGAGCCAGGACAGAATAATGGGCAAGGGTGAGGGTGCTGCTGGACACTCCCCTTGCATTTGGGGAGACTTGGCGGAGAAGGCTGGCTACCACAGTGGATGTTCAATGGCTATCGCGTCTACCCATGCATATACATGCTTATTAAGGGCCTGTAGGGATCTCATTGCACTCTAGTGAGACCCAGCTGAGGAAGGATTATTATCCCCATTTAATATACGGGTAACAGCACTTCCTGGGAAGCATGTGTGGACACTGAGGGACAGCGGTTATCAAAAGGGTCTTATGTTGGCCAGAGGACACCTGGTACCTACTCTGTGCCAGCTGGTTCCAGGCACTTCCATCTCCCTTCGAGGCTCTTCACGCTCTGCGGCCCGTACTCTGCACAGGAGGAAATTGCAGCTCAGAGTGGTTGCAACCTGTTAAAGGTCACACAGCGGCAGAGCAGGAACTCTTCAGGGTTATCTGGCTGCCGGCTGCCATCCTTCCACCGCCCTTGTTCTCAGAAAGGTTTCTAAGTTTGCTTTCAAAGCAAGTTTCTATCAGCTCCTTAGTGGGCAGAATGGGGCTGCAACGCATTCTGTAGAAGGGGCAGCCGAGGCTCTGAGGGGTGAGAGCTAGCTCGGGTTACAGAAGTCACAGAGGAAGTCTGCCCAGGAGCTGGGGCCAAGCCCCGGGCCTCTCCCACTGATCAGATCAGCTCTGGGTTTGCTGAAAGCCAAGGCTGCACCCCTGGGGAGCCAGGAGTCCAGGCCCGGTTTTGCATCGGGCCCAGTGAGGTGTTTCCTCCTCCTCTGTGGGGCAGCCGCTTTGCTGGGCTACCGGTTGAGTCAGCCTTAGGCCCTCACTGCTCTTCTCCTGGTCCCTGAACTTGAGGCCAGGGGAGCTGGGGCTACCTGACAAAGGCGTCCGCCTCCATTCTGGACCCCTACAGGTAATACACCTTGGGCCGGGGGTCCCTTGCCTGTACCCGGAGGGTCGGGCACTTCCACCTGGCATCCTGAGCACCCTCTAGGATCTCAGGGTGTGGGGGGAGGTGGAACGCGTCTGAGATTGGAGCAAGCAGACAAACGGACAGACACTTAAGCTGACCAATGGGTCTGTCCAATGAGGGTTGGAACCGTGGGGAGGGCTGGATGCTGGATTCTGCCTCTGGGACCAGAAGGGACTGCAGGGAGGGGGCCGCTGCTTGGGACCCTGGGCTCAGAAGCCCACAGCCCAGCCCTCAACCTCAGGACCAGGGTAGAGTCAATTCTGCAGACCAGCCCTCTGCCTCCACGCTCATACACACACACTGGGTAGCCCCCGGGGCACCAGGGTACACAGCGCCACACACAGCCCAGTCACACATACACACACAGGTGCACACCCCACTACGCTGTCACCAGAAAGTCACAGAACATACCACCCAGACGACAGTCCCCTGTGCAGCAGCACACAGTGACATGATGCCCAGAGACACACGTGCAGGTCCATGGTGTGCAGACGCCTGCCGGGAGCAGAGATTCATAGCAACACCAGGTAACACAGGGGTTCACACGCCAGGCCCCAGAAGAGCCCTAAACCCTGTGTCTTCAACACCCTGGACCTGCACAAAGTAGACGTTCAGGAGATGCTGTTAGCGTAGGGCCCAAGGCATTTCCACAGCGTCACACGGGACACCTGGTAGAGACACCCACCCACCTCCCCCGCGAGGGTTGGGGAGAGGCTTGCTCGACGGGCTCGCTGACTCAGTGAGGAGGGCACAGAGTGCAGGCACAAGCCAGGACCTGCCTACTGAGCGTCCTCTCCCCACCTTGGCCCTGTCTGGTGCCCCAGGAGGGAGGGGACTGGGGGGGTGGGAGGAGAGGAGAGACCACCCCGCCCCTTGAGCTCAGGCCCGGTCGCGGGCCCCTTGCCACGTCCACAAGCCCCTTGGGGCTGCACAGATGTTTTTCTTCTGGAATCACCATGGTACCCGAGCTGCTTTGCAGCACTTGGCCTCCATGGCCAGGACCCCAGCCAGATCCAGGCCAGAGCACGGGGATCCCATGTGGCCAGAGTAGAGGGGCCCAGGGCCTCCGGGTCAGGGGACAGGGCTGGCAGCAGGGGCATCCCTGGGCTGGAGGCCGCAGTGGGAGTGGGTGCCGCGGTTACCTCCGGGGGAGGAAGTTGGGCTGTGGGCTGGGGAGGAGGTTGCCTCAGACAGGAAGGCCCACTGGGCCAGGGCAGGGTGGGGGTGAAGGGTGGAGGGGAAGGACCCAGGTAGGGAGATTCCCAGGGCAAGGGGCCAAGCAGATATGTGTGTGAGCCTGTGTTTCCCAAGCCAGATATGTGTCTGGCTGCGTGTTTGTGTGTGTGCATTCCCCACGTGTGTGCAGGTGTATTTCTGCATTTAACTAGTCAAACATTTACCGACTATCTGTCGTGTGCACAGTTCTGGCTTTAGGGGTGAGGCCATGGTCCCTACCTTCAAGGTCACAATCCAGTTAGGGGGGTGCAGTATCTATGTGCAAAAGTCTGTGTGATTTGTGGGTATCTAGGGACGCGCCTTTGTCCCCAGACTTACCCTTGTACAGGTGAAGCCATCTGGGGTTCTTGTCGCCCTGTGTGCTCATGCCTGTGTGCAGGTATAAGGATGTGTGAGGTACATCTCTTGGTCTGCACATAGATCTGGGTCTATGGCTGCCTGGAGCCCTTTGTGTGGGACCAGGTATCATGTGCCTGTTTTTATACAAGGGTCAGTGTGCATGTGTGACCTGGTGTCCTTCTCACTGGGGGTAAGTGTATCTCCGTGTATCAGTGTGTACACATATGTCTCTGTACATGCCTTGGAGTGTGTCCCTGAGTATGTTCATGGGCCTCTGTAAGCGTGTGTCCACGAGTGCCTCTCAAGCCACCTTGATCTCAGCCTTCCTGGGCTTGTACCCTGCCCACCACAGGGGCGTATATTTGGGCAGAAAAGGGCAGCTGGCTCCAGGCTGTGCCCTGGACAGGGGCAGGGCCTGACCTGACCCCTGGTCTGCCCCAGGGAGCCACGTGTGCCCAGCCTGGGCGCTGCCCCGGCTAATGCCCCAGAGGGGCCACCCAGCTCCAGAGGGGCTCTGGTCCCTGCCTGGCCTCCTCATGGCACGTGAGCCAGAGCCCGAGGCCGACGGGCTCTTGGATCTCAGCTTCCTGACGGAGGAGGAGCAGGAGGCCATTGCCGAGGTCCTGAAGCGAGATGCCCGCCTGCGCCAGCTGGAGGAGGGACGGGTCAGGTAAGGCAGAACGAGGGGAGCCCTGGAGGAAGGGGCCTCCAGCCCTGGGGGGCTCAGGTGGCCCCCACCCCATCCCTTCAAGGTGCAGCCTGTCAGATATCTCGGTAGGCCTTGCTTTTGCCCCCTGGTCTACTTGGCCCTTGGCCAGCTCAGCTCATCACCTCTCCCAGGGTGGCTGCATCCGCTCCCTTGCCAGCCTCCCTGCCTCCAGTCTCGCCCTTTCGGCCCCACCCGCCATGCTGCAGCCAGAACTCTCCAGATCTATTCTTGGTATCCACTCCTGAAACCTCACATGGTTCCTCAGCATCCTGTCAGGGACAAGCTCCGAATTATGGTCCACAAGGCCTACCCTGGTTGGTCTCTGTCAGCCTCTCCCATCTCACCTTCCACCAGTAAACCCCACCCCCCGACACACATACTCAAAGTGTAATGCTACGGCCACTCAGTGGCTCCACAGTCCCCAGACACACCCTTCACTTCTGTGCTGTTCCTCGTGCCTGGAAGAAACAGCGAAGAGGAGCACTATCAGTAGTGTTTGGGGACACACAGACACCTCCTAGCTTGTAACCTTGGACCTCCCCAGCACCGCTCTCCTCATCTGTAAAATGAAGTTAGGGAGCCTACTTCATAGAGTTCAGTTCAGTTCAGTTCAGTCGCTCAGTAGTGTCTGACTCTTTGCAACCCCATGAATCGCAGCACGCCAGGCCTCCCTATCCATCACCAACTCCTGGAGTCCACCCAAACCCATGTCCATTGAGTCAGTGATGCCATCCAACCATCTCATCCTCTGTCGTCCCCTTCTCCTCCTGCCCTCAATCTTTCCCAGCATCAAGGTCTTTTCAAATGAGTCAGCTCTTCGTATCAGGTGGCCGAAGTATTGGAGTTTCAGCTTCAGCATCAGTCCTTCCATGAATATTCAGGGTCAGTTTCCTTTAGGATGGACTGGTTGGATCTCTTTGCAGTCCAAGGGACTCTCAAGGGTCTTCTCCAACACCATAGTTCAAAAGCATCAGTTCTTTGGCACTCAGCTTTCTTTAGAGTTAGGAAAGGTATACACAGTCATTTAATGAAGAATAAATATTTTCCTTCTCTACTTGGAGAACTGAATTTGTCCTGGGTAAGAAATTCAAATGTCACCTCCTCTGGGAAGCTCTCCAGGATTCTCAAAGGTAAAGCTGACCCTCTTACATATATATGACTCCTACCTCACTGTAGTGCCCTGGTTTATTCCAGACTCAGTCCCCCACCAACCGAGCACCTCCAAAGCAGGGATCAAGTCTGATTTACTGTTATATCCCTGGCCCCAGGTACAGGGCCTGGCACACAGAGTGGGTGGCGAGAATGCTTGATTGCATAAGCGGTGACCGCCATGTCCTCCCCCATCCTCTAGCAAGCTCCGGGCATCACTGGCAGACCCTGGGCAGCTGAAGATCCTAACTGGGGACTGGTTCCTGGAAGCACGCTCCCAGCGGCACCACCACACCCACTTCGGCCCTGACCTGGTCCGAGCTTCTATCCTCAGAAAGAAGGGTTGCAGAGGTGAGAGAAGCTCCCCAGAGGGGTCAGGCCTTGTGCAGCCCAGGTCACTGGGTATGTGCAGACAAGGAGAGGGGGCCCCTGGTACTATGTGACTCTGGGTGGGCACCACTCCTTCATGGGCTCTGGGGAGTGGGTAGGCATCTCCAAGAGCCAGACATCCCAAGAGCAGGGGTTCACAGAATGTCTCACCTGGGTGCAGGAGACCAGGCTGGAGGCAGCGATGGGGAGGCCGAGGCTGCAGGGAAAGAGACTGAAGAGGACCTGGAGCCCAGGTGAGGAGGCGTGGCGGGCAGTGGCGGGTGTCTCCCAGTCAGCCCATCCCTGACTACACCTCTCCCTCCTCCCAGGCTCTCTGTAGACGAGGGCCCCCAAGAGAGGCTCAGCGAGGCCGAGGTGAGCGACTGAACGGGCTAACGAGTGCATGTACAGAGTCTCTGGAGTGGAGGTGGGGTGTGCTGGGGAAAGAACCCAGCCTGCGAATTAATTGGGAGACCCTGGGCTAGGCCTCTGTCCTCCTCCTCTGTCACATGGGGCTGTGGACCCAGGTTCTAAGGGAACCCAAATCAGCTACTAGGGATGGGGTGGGGGACAGAGCTGGGCAAGGTCCAAGACTCAGATGCCACGGGTGGGGACCCTGGGAGTCAGGCAGGGCAGGCCCTGAAGTGTGAAGGGGTGTGAAGTAAACAGGCCAGACTGGTCTTGCAGCTGGTTGCCGGCTTGGCCCAGAGGGTGGTGCAAAATCTGAAACTGGAGCCTCTGACCTCTGACCCCATCATGACCTCTGACCTCTTCACCACCAGTCCCCACTGTGACTTCTACCCCTTGCTTCTTTCAGGGACTGGATGTCCCCTCACCATGTGTCCCCACAAAACCTGCAGAGCATGAGGAGGAGCCCCAAGCCCAAGAAGATGAGTGGGAAGGTGTGTGTTGGGAGCACGGGAGGCTGTGGGATCAGAGACACCTATGTGTGCTGTGCTTAGTTGCCCGGTCGTGTCTGACTCTTGCGACCCCATTGACTGTAGCCCGCCAGGCTCCTCTGTCCATGGGGATTCTCCAGGCAAGAATCCTGGAGTGGGTTGCCATGCCCTCCTCCAGGGGATCTTCCCAACCCAAGGATCAAACCCTGGTCTCCTGCATTGCAGGCAGGTTCTTTACCATCTGATCTTCTCTGGTAGCTCAGACGGTAGTCTGCCTGCAATTCAGGAGACATGGGTTCGATACCTGGGTCAGGAAGATCCCTTGGAGAAGGAACCCACTCCAGTAATCTTGCCTGGAAAACCCATGGACAGGGGTGTCTGGCTGGCTACAGTCCAGGGAAGCCCAGAGACAGCTCTAAGTGACCCCCAACCACCTGTGTTCACCTTTCTCCTCCTGTTTTGGGGGCGGGGAGGTGTGGTCTCCACGGGCGACCGCAGGGCAGCCCTGGGGCCTGAACCCAGCTGGTAAACCAGTCCCTCCAAATTTGCTCAGGGGCGGGCTGGCGGGCGGGCAGGGGAGGGGCTCGCTGAGCAGCTTGTGCCCCTCCCAGCCCCTGGCCTGGGGCACCCTCCGGTCGTCGCCGGCGAGGAGGCGGACCCGGAGATGCAGCCGCCGTCGAGGGGAGAGGAGGAGCCGCAGCCCCCGCCTACCCAGGTAGGCGGGAGCGGCCCGCGGCTGCTCTCAAGACCCGGAGCGGATTCTGGGCGGGGAGTGCCGCTGCCTGAGGCTGCGAGCTATGCGGGACCAGGAAAAGGCGCGGGAGGGGCGAGGGGTACGGCGGCGCCCCGGTCACTTAGTCACTTATCCCCCTCCTGAGACCCAGGCGGCGTCTGAGATACTGGAGAATGGGGAGGAGACCCCGGGGCCCGACCCCTCGTTCGACCGCATGCTCAGCAGCAGCTCCTCCATGTCCAGCCTCAACTCCTCCACGGTGAGGGGGGGTGAGGGAAAGGGTCTGGGGTGGGGGTGGGGACGCCTCCGTTCCCCGTATCCCAACACGCAACCCCTGCATAACCCCTCCCTCGACCTCACTCCCCACCCCCGCACTCCCGCGATCTGAACCCTCGGCGCTCCGCTTCCCCAGCCCCGACGTGAGCCCCGGCCCCCTCCCTGACCTCCCACCCGCTGTCCGCAGCTGAGCGGCAGCCAGATGAGCCTGTCCGGGGAGCCGGAGGCGGGCGCGGTGCAGGTACGCGGCTCCGTGCACTTCGCCCTGCGCTACGAGTCGGGAGCCGCCGAGCTGCGCGTGCACGTGATCCAGTGCCAGGGCCTGGGCCGCCGCACGGCGCCACCGCTCCGACCCGTGAGTGCCCGACCCGGCGAGGCTGGGACGCTTAGGGGGCCGCGCTCTCCGCCCAACCCCGCCGCTTTTCTTGGCCTCAGTTTCCTCATCTGCAAAACCGGAATAACCTTCTTGGGAGACGCAGGACTTGGGTGATTTAACTCCTATAAGGCGCGGCACGAGGCCTGCCACGCGTTCCAGGCTGTGGCTGGATCAGGCGCTGGAAGGGGCTGGAAGGGTAAAGGCCCCCCGCCTTTTACCTCCGTTCCTCACCTTCCCCGCTCCAGCTACGTCAAAAGCTACCTCCTCCCGGATAAGCAGAGCAAGCGCAAGACAACAGTGAAGAAACGTAACCTGAACCCGGTCTTCAACGAGATTCTCCGGGTGAGGCTTCGACGACGGGGCGGGCCCCATTAATGAACCGAAACCCCGCCCTTTCCTGCGAGTGCAGGGTGGCAGGGGCAGACATGGTACTGTCGCTCCTGGTCGCTCCAACCCTCCATTCTGCGGGAGGAACGGCAAGGAGGCCCTCGCACTAACTCACCCTCCGGCATGTCAGTCTAGAGGTGGGCACGGTGCTAGTCCAGACCCCCATTTACACCGTCTGGGGCTCCCCGGGATTCCTTCCAGCAAGGAGCGTGGTAGGATAAGCCTCAGCGAACACTCTGACAGCACTGAGGCCGCGGCCTCGACGCTGCTCCATTTAAGTGCACCGCTTCCCTCACAACTCAGCTGGTAAATCATCTGCCTGCAGTGCAGGAGACGCGGGTTCGATTCCTGGGTCGGGAAGATCCCCTGCAGAAGGAAATGGCAACCCACTCCAGTATTCTTGCCTGGAGAATCCCATGGGCAGAGGAGCCTGGCGGGCACAGTTCATGGGATTGCAAGAGTCGGACACGACTTAGCGACTAAACCACCCACCACCACCTGTCCCCAGTGGACTTTCCTTGTGGCTCAGACGGTAAAGCGTCTGCCCACAATGCGGGAGACCCGGGTTCAATCCCTGGGTCAGGAAGATCTCCTAGAGAAGGAAATGGCAACCCACTACAGTATTCTTGCTTGGAAAATGCCATGGACGGAGGAGTCTAGTAGGCTACAGTCCATGGAGTCGCGAAGAGTCGGACATGACTGAGCGACTTCACTGTCTTTCTTTCCCATCCCCAGTACTCTGTCCCGCAGACCGAGCTCCGGGGCCGCGTGCTGAGCCTGTCCGTGTGGCACCGCGAAAGCCTGGGTCGCAACATCTTTCTGGGGGAAGTCGAAGTGCCCCTGGACACGTGGGACTGGGACTCCGAGCCCACCTGGCTCCCCTTGCAGCCCCGAGTGAGCAGCTGGCCCGCGTGGGGAGACCCCGGCACAGATCTCCCGCCTTTACCCCACCAGGCTTCCCCCCAGCCCCCTTTGCCCTCGAAACCTTAACGGCCGATGCAGAAGCCTGGTCTCCGACAGCTGGTGCCTGGGTGGCTCTCGGATTCCGCAGGCGGTTCTCTCGGAGCCCCGCCCCAGACCCCGCCCCATAGACACACCCCCCCAATGTCCGGGGGCTCCGCCCCAGTCTTTCCCTAGGCTCTCGTCCCTAGCCCCTGACAAGCCCGCCTCTCGCAGGTCCCGCCCTCTCCAGACGACCTTCCCAGCCGCGGGCTGCTCTCTCTGTCCCTCAAGTACGTCCCCGCTGGCTCCGAGGGTGAGTGACCGCCCCCGAGGGGCCAAGCCGGATGGGCCTAGAGAGGCGGGGAACCCGGGTCCCGCAAGGGTGAGGGGACGCTGTCCCCGGGGCAGGGCCTGAGCCGAGTCTCTCCGCAGGCCCGGGACTGCCCCCTAGCGGGGAGCTGCACTTCTGGGTGAAGGAGGTTCAGGATCTCATCCCTTTGCGCTCAGGGTCCCCGGATACTTTCGTACAATGGTGAGGGGCATCGCCACTTCCCGGCTTCCCTTCCTTTCTCCTGCAATAGAGCGCCCCGCCTTCAGCATGCACCCACTCTTGATTCCCCCCGCCTGGGCTTTGACCACTGACCAGGGGTGGAGGGGACCGCTTGAGCAAAGGCCTGGAGTCAGGAGACGGAGGACTCCTTCCAGCAGCTGCATTCCAGCGCCTGGCGCCTATAGGACTTGTTGGAGAGCGGAGACTGAGACCTGGCAGGTCTTGGGGGCCCACCTATGGAGGACCTGGAAAACCAGGTTGTGGGGCTTGGTCCTTGCAGTTCAGTGGTTTTCAAAGTAAGCACCGGAGAGATTCTAGGGGTGCCTGCATCTGCTGCCCCACCCTCAGAGAGTAAAACAGAGGAAGGCCCCGATGAGGTTCTGAGCTCCCAGCCCTGATTCAACCAGAGGCTTTGGTTTCCCTTTAGGTTTTGTACTTCTGAGTAATATTTTGTTTTGCAGAAAGAGCTCCAAGCGCCTGTGTTAGAAAAATTTGGAAATCACTTCTGGGTGGTGTTGAAGGTGATTGAGCTGAGGAGCAGCAGACTGGCATTTCAGGGACACTACTCTGGGGTCCTGTGGATAGGAGTTGTAATTTTTAAAGGCAGGAGATCGAAGCAAAGGTCCCAGCAAGGGTTTGAGGCCGGTTCTCAGGCAGGAACCAGAGAACGTGGACATTGTGAGGGAGTGTGGGTAGGACTTGGTGACCGGTGGGTGCTGGGAAGTGTGAGGGGGTGGCCGCTTGACGTCAGCCCACCTCCCCCACAGCTCCGTGCTGCCTGATGACAGCCGGGCCAGCCGCCAGCGGACAAGGGTGGTGCGACGCAGCCTCAACCCCATGTTCAATCACACCATGGTCTATGATGGCTTCAGGCCTGCTGACCTGCGCCAGGCCTGTGCAGAGCTCTCCCTCTGGGACCATGGGGCCCTGGGCAGTCGCCAGCTGGGGGGCACACGCCTCAGCCTGGGCACCGGTGAGTGGGGCAGAGCCCTGAGGGGACCTGATGCTAAGAGGCAGGGGCTCAGCGTGTGGCCTTGGGCAGGTCTCTGTCCTTTCCTGAGCTTGGTGTCCACTGAGAACTTGGGGGGTGATGGTGCATGACCAGGGACCGGGCAGTGTTCCTCGGGATCTGGGATGTCCAACGTGACCATGCCTTCCACCCCTTTACCCTGCCCACTGCATCCAGGCAGCAGCTATGGGCTCCAGGTGCCCTGGATGGACTCCACACGTGAGGAGAGGCAGCTGTGGCAAACCCTCCTGGAGCGGCCATGCGAATGGGTGGATGGCCTTCTGCCCCTCAGAACCAACCTGGCCCCCAGGACATAGCTGCCCTACATGCTCTACAAAACCTCTCTTTCGGGATCCCCATCTCAGGGCCTGCCCTTGGCTAAAAAATAAAGTCTATTCTGAGGGCAACAAGGAGGCTGATGTCTGCCTGGGATGGGGGAAGGGGGTGGTGGTGAAAGTGAAGGGGGCCAAAGGAAAGAATTTTAGACTTAAGACATAAAGACCTCAGGGAGCTGGTCCTAGGACCACTCTCCATACTTCAGACATTGCCAAGGCCCAGGGGTAAAAAAGTGTTGTTTAATAGTCTTTGCCTGGTGGCCCTCGTGAGCTTGAGGCACGTCTGTGATCGGTTCTCCCCCCTGGGGCTAGAGGCCTGGCCCCTACCCTGCCCCCCACCCACCTGGCCTCCTCCAGTTGCCGCTGGGTCCTGCAGCAGGTATGTCAGAAGCCTCTTGTGTTTCCTCCATTCATCCATCCTTGGGTCTGGCCTCCTGCCTCAGATGTCCTCATTCAGCCTCCTGGGGGCCAGGGGTAACTGGCGTGGATCTTGTTCGCTGTGCCAAGATGGCTCTCCAGATGCGGCATATCATCCCTCCCCTGGAGGTACCAGGCTCAGTGAGGTTCAGCCAGAAGAAGGCCCTGGACGCTCTCTGGTACCCACTGTCTGCCTGATGCCCCCTCTGTCCCCAGTGGACACTGGTGTCCCTGTAGTTTTCAGAGAGGAACCCAGGCAGGCTTGTAATGGCGGGGTGGGGTGATGTCAGGATCTGGCCAGCATGAGGCCATGCATGTGGGTTATCCCTCAAGGGCCAGGACATACCTGATGCGTGTGTAGATGAGGTCATCTCTAGTGGCATAGGTCAGTAAGGCATGGAGGGTGAAGCTGTGGTTCAGTAGCTGGTTGTGGACAGAGACCCCCACACAGAAACAGGGAGAGGTAAAAATCAGAGAAAGCTAGGTCCAAAGATCTAAAAATTAGCTCTGGGTTATTGGGTTGGCCAAAAGTTCATTTGAGTTTTTCCATAAAAACTTTTTCCATAAGAAAAACCTGAATGAATTTTTGGCCAACCCAATACGACCAACATGCTAGGGCAGTCCTTTCTGCTCCTCAGTTTTCTCATCTGTACAATGGGGGGGGGGGAAAGTAAAGTTAAAGTGTTAGGTGCTCAGTCATGTCTGACTCTTTGCAACCCCATGGACTATATAGCCCACCAGGCTCCTCTGTCCATGAAATTCTCCAGACAAGAATACTGGAGTGGGTAGCCATTCCCTTCTCCAGGGGATCTTCCCAACTCAGGGATCGAACCTGGGTCTCCTGCGTTGCAGGCAGATTCTTTACTATCTGAGCCACCAGGGGTATACAAAGTGCTCATTCAGTATTGAGATTCTCTGCATCAGTCGGAGAAAGGGAGAAGAACTGAAAGATGGGCATAAGAGGAGTCTTGGGTTGGTGGGTGTCAGGGGCAACCAGCACATTTCCCCTCACCGTCTGGATGGTGCCTGAATCCACATTCAGTTCCTGTAGCCACTGCACCAGGCCCTGGTCCACCGTGACAGCCGCTGT
The DNA here is from genome assembly GCA_024291935.2 of Okapia johnstoni. Lineage (NCBI taxonomy): Eukaryota > Metazoa > Chordata > Mammalia > Artiodactyla > Giraffidae > Okapia > Okapia johnstoni. Next base: position 7,623,172 of record JAGTYA010000024.1, on the reverse strand, counting down.
CAGGAAGAAGTCATGTGTTGAACCCAAGGGTGCCCCGGCCAAGAAGCTGCCCCCACACATCATTCATGCTCACCAACCTGGTCCTGCTCACCTGGAGGCTCTGAAGCCAGGGCACAGGTCCTGACCTCCGCATTGACCCGCTGGAGGGCTAGTTGCACCAAGGCCTGGCATTCCCTTTCCTTCTCAGCCAGAACATCTCGAAGCCTGTTGGAAGGCAGAAGCCCACAGAATGGAGGGGGAGTTGGGGTGAAGCTTGTGCAGAGATTATGGGCAAGTCCCCGGAGCTGTACCTATCGGTCTCTGCTCGCAAGAGGCCCAGCTGCACCATCAGCGAAGGGGTGCCCTGCTCCAGTTCCCCCAGGAGAGGGCTCCTCTCGGCTGGGGTCTCCTGCTTCCTGGGCTCAGACTCCTCGGCGTTATTGGCCTCTTCCGACTTCGGTGGGACCGCCTCCTTCTCCGCCTCTGCCAATCCGAAGGGGGTTGCACTCAGGCAGGGCGAGAATGCCCATTTAGGACCCCAACGTCGGCATTAGACGCGGGACTCTGGGCACCGGCCAGCCAGCAGCAGCCTAGATGTCCATTTGGCCACATCCCCCTCCTTGGCGCCGAATCTAGGCTGGGACTCGCTGACCCCGCCCCCACCTGCCCTATTGGTGTTCACCATGCCCCCAAGGATCACATCCTCGCCCCACGGGCAGGCGGGCAGGTAGGCTCCGCCCTTCCGCCCACCTGGGGCCAGCACGGCCAGGGCTGCCCGCACAGCGCGGCTGAGCAACGAGTCCAGCACGAACATCCAGTGTGGGCGGATCTGGCGCCTGCGGAGGACCTGCTTCACCTGGAAAGGCAGGGAGGGTGCGGCTGAGACGGCTGAGCCTCAAGTAGGGGTGGAGCTTGAGTTGGAAAGGCCTAGAAAAGCAAGTAGGGTGGGCGGGCTTGGGATCAAAGGAGGGTCAGAGCAGCTAGGACTGGGCAGGCGTCCCATTCCCAAAGGCTCTGTCTTCACGGGGAACATGCGGAATCTTGCGACATCAAGTCCTCGCACATGCCCAAGCATTGGGAGCTCACTACCTCTTACTGCATGCATGCGTGCTAAGTTGTTTCATTCTGTGTCCGACTCTTTGTGACCCCATGGACTGTAGCGCGCCAGGCTCCTCTGTCCAGGGGATTCTCCAGGCAAGAATACTGGAGTGGGTTTCCATGCCCTCCTCCAGGGGATCTTCCCAACCCAGGGATCGAACCCCAGTCTCTTATGCCTTCTGCATTGGCAGGCGGGTTCTTTACCACCAGGCACCACCTGGGAAGTTGGGCAGCCCTTACTGTGAGAGGGCTCCCTCACCGCATCGGGGAAGGCGAAGAGCGGTCCTTGCAGAAGCTCGGGCTCAAGGCCCTGAGCCCGAAGCTGCCCTTGCAGTCCCCGCAGCTCCTGGGCCAGCTGCCGACGGTTGGGAGTGTGGATGTGCGCCCTGAGGCAGAGCAGTAGCTGTTCCACATGACTCCTCTCCAGACGGGGACCCTGGGAAGGAAGAGAAGGGTCCTCAGCGAGTATACGATGAGCCAGGAGAGATGCTCGTGGGAGGATGTGCGGGGTGGGCGCTAGGCCGTTAGCAGGAAAAGCAGGCGTCGTGTCGGGGCTCGACCAGCAGGGGGCGCTGGGGCGAGCCGCCCACCTGTTCCTGCTCCAGGCGCAGGCTCTCCGCCAGGGCCGGCAGCTCCTGCTCCAGTACCGTGGCCAGCGTGGCCCGGCGCCTACTCTCTTGATGCAGGAGGCTCAGCCCCGAACTCTCCTCAGGGGACGCGGGCTCGTCAGCCCCAGGCTCCTCGGGGACCCTGGGTGCAGTGAAGAGTGGCCGATGGAGGATGGGCAGCAACACCATCCAAGCCACCTCCACCCCAGGGACTGAATCCTGGCTTTTACTTTTATCCCCCACCTCACAGGGATAAGAGATGAACTCAGCATTGAGAGGGCACAATAAACTTAAATAAGGGCGTTTGGGAGGACAGCACCTGATGCTATCCTTGCACGTGGTCTAAGTGTCCATATCCAAAAGAAGGGCTTTTGCTGGAGGGAGTCCCCCGGGGACAAAACCAGATGAAGCGAACCCACCCTGGGACCCTGGGTGCTCACCGGAGCTGGCTGGTGTCCCCATAACTCAGGCAGCGTTTGGGGGGACTGGGAGGGTGCTGAGAGGTTGCCTGAGGGCGCGGGAATGTCTGGGACTGGGAGGTGGAGTCCGCTGAAGGAGCGGGGCTGGCGGATGGCACCTCTGAGGGAGGGACAAGGCTGTCAGCCGGGACCCCTGAGCCCTATCCGTCCAGACCTCTGCTGCCCTCACCCCAGGGTGCTCACTCCCTCCACCTACTTAGTACCTGAGGACCTTAGAGCCTGTCTGGGGGAGCCCGGGCTGCGGCTCCTCTTCCCAGGTTGCAGGAAGGGGTCCGCCAGCAGTGCTTGAGCACTGGCTCGGAGGCAGGGGTCGGGCTCAAAAGTTCGGAGGAGGAAGGCTTGAGCCTCAGCTGACAGAGAACCGGGCATTGGCGGATGCACCTTGTACATGCCCACCTGGGAAGGGAGCAGGGACACAACAAGGGACACATTTAGAGGTGTTCAGGACTCAGTGTGCCCCCACCCCACCTCATAGGCCAGGCCCTGAGGATCTCACCTGAAACATAGCAGCCTGCGGGCTCCCTAGCTCATGGAAGGGCGGGCGACCTGTTGCCATCTCGATGATTGTGCAGCCCAACGACCAGATATCTGCTGCCTTCCCATACCCGCGTGGGCCCTGGTCAATGATTTCTGGGGCCATATACTGTAGGGTCCCTAGGACAGGAGCAGTAGTAGCAATGCTCATCTAGGCTGTAATCACCATGAGGAGTGGCAGGGGGCTCTATCATCCTCTGGCCACCTGCTTTCACCCTGAACTCTATCATCCGAAACAGATCCCATCACCTACCCTGGTCGTCAAACCTCTATCCTGAGTCTCCTCATACATCTTAGGCTCCACCACATTCATGGCCTCCATCACCACAGGAGATGCCATCATCTATCCTGGACTGCATCGTCCGCTCTGAATTTTGGCCTGCCATCCTCACCTTTGGGCTCCATTTCAGGGACTGAACTCAATGTTATTGGCTCTCCAAGCTCCAGTTCTAGACTGTATCATTCGCCCCTGGCTCAGTGACCTGCCCTGGGTTCCAACCCCCACTAAGACTCTAACTCCATGCACAGGAGAAACATCATTCCCTGGAATGTCCCAAGAGTTCTCGGCCCCACATCAGCAATACCCATTCACCACCCCACATCCTACTCCCTGTGAAGGTCTCAGTGCAGGGTGTGATGCCTGTTACCTGTGAAGGTCTCGGTGCAGGGTGTGATGCCTGCTAGTCGCTTGGAGGTGCCAAAGTCAGAAATCTTGAGCAATCCACTGAAGGTGTTGATCAGCACATTGTCCCCCTGAGCAGAGTGGACATTGTGCTCAGCAGACATTGGACTGGCCTCTTGATGCCAGAACTGGACTCTATCCCAGACCCCATCTCCTGAGACTCCCAGCCTGAACCTGCCTCTCTCAACCCCCTTCCCCTGCTATCCCATTTATGTCCCCCTGGAAGTTGGCTGCATTTTATTGATCTATTTTTGGTTGTGCTTGATCTTTGTGGCTGTGTGCAAGTTTTCTCTAGTTGCGTCGAGTGGGGGCTACTCTCTATTTACGGTGCATGGGCTTCTCACTGCAGTGCCTTCTCTTGTTGCAGAGCATGGGCTCTAGGGTGCACGGACTCAGTAGTTGTGGCGCACAGGCTTAGTTGGCCCACAGTATGTGGGATCTTCCTGACCCAGGGATGGAACCCATGTCCCCTGTGTTGGCAGGTGGATTCTTAATCACTGGAAGAATCAGGGAAATCCTGGAAGTTGGTTTCAGATCTGAACTTCTTTCCTTCCCTAGGGAACCCTCTTGATGAATTTCCCAAGCTTTTGCAAAGGGTCTGTCCACTTAGTCTAAACTGCCAGCCTGTGTCTGGAGCCCTCTCTGTTCCTCCCTCTCGCCCAGCCCACCGCCACCAAGGTGAGCCAGCTACAGACTGACCTTGATATCTCGATGCACAATATGGTTGTCGTGCAGGTAGCTGAGTCCCTGCAGGATCTGGCGGGTGTAGAAACTGATGGTGCTCTCGTTGTCCTGCAGGGGTCCCCACACTGACCGCAGCAAGGAGGACAGGCTGCCTGAGAAGGTGCAGTCCAGGGTCATAATTGGCACCCACTTAGTCCAGCCCACAGCTGTCTGCTCGAAGGCCAGGCCATGGTCCAGCTTCATCACCCAATCGCACTGCCTCAGCTAATTCTGGGCTACACCACCCACACAGGCTAGGGGTCATTTTCCCGGAGGGTTCTCCACCGCTTGCTTGGCTCCATCCCCAGGCCCCACAACTCCAGTTCCATTTGCCTCCCACACAGGGCAGATACCTCCAGGCACTTCCTCCATGAAAATTTTGAGGTAGCCGCCCTGGCTGACGGAGCCCAGGTAGCGCACGATGTTCTTGTGGCGTAGGCGTTTGTGCAGAGCGATCTCTTCATGCAGCGGCTGAGAGAACCTGGGGGCCGGTAGGGAGTGACCAACAGGCCCGCTTGGGGCAGGGGCGCTTACCCACTCCAGCGCCAGCAGGACAGGCCTGTAGATTCTCCCCCCTCACCCTACCAGACCCCCGCCTCCTCCTTCCTCAGTTCATCACCCAGCCTTCCCGACCCTAGCCCGCCCGCTGGGTCCCTGCGGTTCTGCGCACAGGCCTGGCTGGGCCCCCGGGGCTCGAACTCTCGCTTCTCTGAGCTCAGGCACTCAGTCCCGACCACGTGGGCCTCTGCGTCGGCCGGGCCTACAGTCGGGCCCACAGGACCCTCTTAACTTCCGGTCCCGCCCATGTGACCCGCCCACTTGTTCCCTCGAGCCCTGGGGGCCCCGCCCGCCGCCCCCAAACCTGCTGTCCCGCTCCGGGATCTCCTTGATGGCGATGCGCACGCGGGTGTGCCGGTCGCGGCCCGCGTACACCACCCCGTACGTGCCCTTGCCCAGCACCAGCCGCTCGCCCGACTCTGTGTACTCGTAATCAAACTGAGAGGGCGGGGGAGATGAGGGGTTCAGTGGGGCCCTCGGCCCACCCCCCTCCTCAAGATCCCAGCACCCGCCCCCTCACCTCCAACACCTCCCTAGCGCCCTCCGTCTCCTCCGCAGGCGCCCCGGAGTCCGGACTCTTCACCAAGGCCTGGATCAGGCAGCAGAACCTGAGGGCGGAGATCAAGACTGACGGGAGGGGCAAAGTGGGGCAGAAACTTTTCCCCTCTCTGCCCAGAGCACCCAGGGAACATGGCCCCTTCCTCTCCCTCGATGCGCCGGGCCTCCTGGCCCTCGGAGCACCCCGACCCCGAGGGGCTGCGCGCACCACTGGCAGTGCCCGGCGCTGGGGAAGCACAGCTGGACGTCCTGAGCCGGAGGAGGCGCGTAGAGGAAGCAGCAGCGTTCGTCCCGCTTCGAGACGCTGGAAGGGATGAAGAACCCCGGTGAGCCGGCCTCCCAGCTGCCCTGCCCGCTCACCTCCCCCAGGTCCCCCTCTTACCTGACGCCGCTGATGGAGGCCACCGGGAAGGTCCAGCTGGAGGGAACATCCTGTGAGAAGAAAGGGGTCCCAGAGGGGTGCTGGGGACTGGGAGAGGGGTCTGGGGATGGGCAAAGGCCGGACAGAAGAGGTGCATAGATGTCAATGGGGGTGGCTCACCGGCGACTTCACCTGCTTCTCGGGCTCCAGCAGGCTCAGGGTCACCGCGCTCACCGGGTTTGTACCCTGAACCTCCAGCCTGGCGGGCAGCAGCACCTTATTCATCTCCAGGACCAGTACCTGCAGACGACAGGGGAGAGGAGTTGGTCAGAAGGGGCTGGCACCTCTCCTGGGTCCCACACCCCACCGGCCTCACCAAGCACTGGTCCCCTTGGGGGCAATCTGTCTTGAGTGGCTGGCAGGACTGTAGCAAGAAGTGGAGCCAGAAGTAGGCGCCGTGGGGGGCTTCTCCAGGAAGCTCAAGTGTGGGTCTGAAGTGCTGATACAGCAGGAAGGTTTCCATCACGGACACCAGGTACCTGCAGACAATAGGCGTGTCTTCAGCCCAGGCACCAACTGGCGTTGCCAGGGGGACTAGACTGGCTTGGATGCAGCCAGAATCAGGCCACTGGGTGCCGTGGGTACTGGTCTGAAAGGGGTTCAGTCTAGATGCCAGGGGATATAGGTGCAGATGCTCACAGCCCAGGATCCTAGAGGGGGCTGCTTACCATATGGGGGCGTTGAGCTTGTACAGCTGCTCTGCGGCCAGTGCCACCTGAGTAAGGTCGTTGGCGAGGATCTGAGCTCCTAGGTAGAAGCCTACATCCCAGTAATACTGCATCTTCTCTACGCAGCCTTTTCGGGCCAGCAGGCAGCCCAGCTTCATGCCTGGGAGAGAGGGGCCTGGGTTGTAATGAATGTTGTTGCGAATTTCGGCAAAGCCCAGGTGTAGGCCACCAAAGTCACATGGGCAGGAAGATAGAAATGGGTGAAAACTTAGGTGTGACCAGATCTCAGGTGGGAGTAGAAGCTCAGACACAGGTGAGAGTGTGGGAACAAGTGTATGTGGAATTCAATGTTTTAGGAACACAGGTATGAACTTAGGAACAGTCATGGCCTCAGGGGCTCATGAGGGTCCAGGATAGGCATGAGGACCCAGGTGTGGGTTCAGGCAGAACCGGTCCAAAATGGGATGGGTCAGCCCCAGCTCTAGCCCAGTGTCCTCTCTCCCTACTCTCTCCCCAGGCTCCTCAGGGCGCCTGTGGGTAGGGGATAGGGGTGCAGGATTGGGGCTCACCTATGAGCTGGAGCTCCTCAGAGTCCTCAAAGCGCTGCCCATCGGCAATGAGGAGCACAGCGGCATTGATGCCCGAGTGGAGGCTGGGCTCTATGTCAAAGGCCTTGCGATACCTGGGATGAGGGTGGGGATGATGCGGGGCTGGACTAATGCCCATAGCCCCATCCCTCAGCCCACTAGCTCAGCCCACCGTCCACTTGTTTGGGCCCCTTACCAGTGATAGGCCTGCTCCCGGTGCCCAGCATCCTGGAAGCCAGAGCTGAAGAACATGTCCTTGTAGATACGGCCACACATGCAGTACAGGTCAGGTGCCACGGGGCCCTCTACCTGTACCAGTGGCAACAGCACGGCCAGTGCCTTCTCCCGGTCCCCAGGCCTGTTCCGCCTAGGGGGAAGGGGAAGATAGGCTGGGGACCCACTCTCTGTCCAGGAACCCCAAGACCCTGAAAAGCAGGGACCTTTCCAAGGGCCTGACCATCACAAACCCAGAAGAGCTGTGTCTCTGGTCAGCACTGACCTTCCGAGAGGTGGGTAACTGTAGTGACTCTGAGGAGCCATGGCCTTAGACGGCTGTGACCACTCCAAGGTCAGCACCACCACCCCACCCCACCCCTGGGCAGCAGAAACAGAACCATAGGGACCATTTGACATTGGCGTGATTCTGGTCCTCAAATTCCCTGAACAGCTGTGATTGCAGACCGCAGTGACTTTGCACAGCAGAGACCCATGTCCCCATGTGGCTATGACCTGAGCCTTGTTCTGCCAACCTACCGGTTGAGGGCAAAGGTGTAGTGGAAGCAGACATTATGCTGTTCAGCCACATCACAGGTGGGCAAGGCCTGCAGAGTCTCCACTAGGTCAATGATGGCTGAGTAGTCCTGCAGGAGGGAACAGCATGCACTGGCCTCATGGCCTCTGGTGGGTCCCATCGGCCCACAGACCCTGAGGCAAACCTTGAGCAGGGGTCCCCTCCTACCCGACATCCCACCTTCCCACCCACTAGCCTCTGCACACTTCCCCCAGGAAGTGCAGACACCGCACCGTACAGGGAGACCCCAGTGGGTGCCCAGCCTCCCCCACGGCCCAGGAAACCGAGGCTCGGAGATGTCAGATAATTCGTTCAGAGCCTCTGGTGGGTCCGGAAACTGGCCTGGGGCTTGTTGGATGGGCCGGCCTGCCTCTCCGAGCCCCACAAACCTGCACGTCCCGGTAGGAGAGCAGCAGGTTCATGATGATGTCGGGACTCAGCAGCTCCACACTGTCCAGTCTCCGCTGCAGGCGAGCCAGCTCCTGCCGCAGCTGCTGCCCACTGAACCGCTCCCGCACCCTCCGGATGTCCTGCCGAAAGGTCTCCCGGAAGTAGCCACTAACACCCAGAGCAGGGGAGAGAGAGAATGGCAGGGCATGCCCCTCAGCTCCAGGTCCCACTTGCCCTCGCCAGCTCCTCCTGGCACCCCCGCTCTGGGGGGCTCCCATTACCAGGAGTCCGTGGGTGTGGCCTCCAGCAGGCGGGCCAGCCGGCCCACCAGGGGTGTGAGCAGGGCCTCCATGCCCACCCCAGCCTGGAGCAGCCCGTCAGCCAGGCCCCTCAGGAGGCCCGCATCGCCACACAGCACCCGACCAGTGGCTGTCACCACGTAGGGGATCAGCGTGTAGCTGCCAATGCAATCCTAAGGTGGGAGAGAGGCCAGGAATCAGAGGAGATCAAGACTAGATTAGAGAGGGGCAGTGGAGGGGTCAGAGGTCCAACCCTGTGGGGATTAGAATAGCTGGGAAGGGGCCCACCTCATGAAGGGAGGCACTAGGGGGCCAAAGGTCACATGGATGTCAGGGGGGCACTAGGGAGATCAGAGGTGAATGAAGAGGCCGGGAAAGATGGTGGAGAGCAAAGGTTATAATGAAGGTCAAAGGGAAACTGCGGAGGAGGGGTGGATTCGGCTCACCGAGTTCTTCTGGAAAATGTCCTCCTGCAGGAGACAGACATTCAGATACTGGCGCTCTGGGTAGGGCCACCCCCGCCCCGGGCTGGTCCCCACCAGCCCCCTGGCCACCTACCCGCAGGGCCTGCAGGTCAGGGAGGTCAGCCTGAGAGCAGAGGAGCACGTTGTTGGTCATGCTGAAGCTCTCCCTCACACCCAGGTGGTAGAACAGGGAGGGCTGCGCCAGGGAGCTGCTCACCTCAAGCACCACCATGTCTGTGGGCACACAGGTGGAGGCCCTGAGCCCCAAGCCCAAACCCCAAGCCTGGAGCCTAGAGCCTGGAGCCCTGAGCCCCGAGCCCTGAACCCTGAGCCCCGCGCCCTAAACCTCAAGCCCCTAACCCAGCTTGTGCAGAATAAGCCTGGGGATCCATCCTGGCTGGGCCTGCCTTCCCATGTAACTCCTCAGAGTCCAGTTTTGCTCTGGGTCTCAGTTTCCCCCTTTTAGGGTCACTCTGGATGGTACAGAAATTATATCTATAGTATTGCAAGGAGAGGAGTGGAGCTCCTCAGGCCTCACTGCTTGTATCCCACTGTTCAGAGCCTACGGGCATTGGGCACAGAGAAGGGGAAGCTGTGCACCACCCCTGGAGCCTGTTCTGGGCCATTTGAGAGGCAAAAGTTGTGCAAAGAGATACGTGCCCTTCTCTGGGTCCTCAACACAGTCTCTTGAAAGGGGCTGGCATCAGCAGTGTGCTGGGTGTATACTCATGTGTATACATACTTGCCTTGTGTGTGTACAACACTGTGCCTCTGTGAGTGTGTCACTTGCTGTCTGTATCTCTGTGTGGGACAGTGTCTGCGACAGCCTTTGTGAAGCAAGATACGCACGATTTGTGAGTCCGTCTATGATTCTGTGTGTGTCTTTGTGACCTCAAGTTCGAGTCAGCCTTCATTTTTATCTCTTTATTTATTTTTGGCTGTGATGGGTCTTTGTTGCTGCTTGCAGACTGACACAAGCTCAGTAGTTGTGGCACATAGGCTTAGTTGCCCCGCTACAGGTGGTGAAATCTTCCCTGGACCAAGGACTGAACCCACGTCCCCTGTTTCCCAGGTGGCGGCAGTGTGGTAAAGAATCCACCTGCCAATGCAGGAGACGCCAGAGACGTGGGTTCCGTCCCTGGGTCAGGAAGTTCCCCTGGAGTAGGAAATGACAACCTGCTCCAGTATTCTTGCCTGAGAAATCCCGTGGACAGAGGGGCCTGGCGGGCTACAGTCCAAGGGGTCCCAAAGAGTTGAACCGACTGAACGACTGAGCACGCCTGCAGGTGGATTCTTAACCACTGCACCACCGGGGAAGTCCAGCCTTCATTGTTAGGCTGACGTTTTATGGACATCCTGCAAGTAGGGTTCCTGAACTCTTGGATAAACAAATTAGTATCGGGGCGGGGCATCCGGGCTGGCGAGATGGCGGGGTGATACCCCGCGGGAATACCCGCTTTCTGGCCCCGCCCCCGGACGACCCTTCTCCGCCTCCAGTTCCGCCCCAGCTCTGCCGATTCTCCCGGAGCGACTTGTTGTTCAGTCGCTCCGTCGTGTCCGACTCTTTGCGACCCCGTGGACTGAAGAATGGCCAGGCTTCCCTTGTCCTTTTCCATCTCCCGGAGTTTGCTCAAATTTATATCCATTGAGTCAGTGTTGCCATCCAGCCATCTCATCCTCTGCCTGCCTTCTCCTTTTGCCTTCAATCTTTCCCAGCATCAGGGTGTTTTCCAAATGAGTCGGGTCTTTCCATCAGGTGGCCAAAGTATTGGAGCTTCAGCTTTAGCATTAGTATCAGCGACTCCCCCCCACCCCCATGAATATTCAAGGTTGATTTCTTTTAGGGTTGACTTGTTTGATCTCCTTGCCGTCCAGGGGACAGGCTTCCCCAGCACCACAGTTTTCACTTTTCTCAGAACTGCTGGGGCCTCATAAACCAAGCTCCCTCCTCTAGAATCCAGTGCCGTTGGTGCCCTTCGCTTCCCTTTGCAGCCGGATCCCCGGAAGTAGTATGCTAGGACCCCTGAACTCTAGCCCCACGTGTTAGGGGCATCTTTCCCCAGTCCAAGTTCCACCTCCAGGATCCTCCGTCATGAGCTCCGTGAGAGATCATCCCGAGGCTGAATTCTCCGATCCCATTCCTGAGATACCACACCCGGCCCCGCTCCCAGCCTCTCCCTAATTCTAGCCCCACTCCCTAGGCACGGTGCCAACTCCAAAGTGCCTAAGCTCCCACCCTGAACCCCGAGCCAGACCTGGATCCGCGAAGACCCTGCCCGAGTCTGGCCGCGCTCCAGATCCCCTAAACTCTGCTTTTATCATGGGTCCCTCCTCGAGCCCCTCGGCTTTAGTTCACTTTATGCCTCCACGGTTCCGCACCTCGGGGGTCTCCCGAGAGTCGCTGAGCCCCGCCCCTCGGCCCCTCCCCCAGGCCCTAAGCCCCACCCAGCGCCCCGCCCCCGGGCGCGCTCACCCGCATTGTAGAACGAATCCAGCGCTGCGGTGTCTCCCAGCGCCAGGGTTCCAAAAGGCAGGCTGCGCAATCGAGGTCGCGGCCGCGGTCCGGGGAGCTGCGCGCAGGCCTCACGCAGGCAGCGCAGGGGCAGCGGCTCCGCCTCGGCTCCCGTCTCGGGTTCTACCTCGGGCAGTGGCTCCCGGGTCAGCACGTAGACCACGCTGAGCGGCCGGCTTCGCGCGCAGCCCCGACCCGGGGACGCCGTGAGCGGCCGGCCCCGGCTCAGCGCCTCGGCCAGCGGGTCCTGCCAGCAGCTGCCGGCGCGCTCCAGGGCTCCGGGCCGCGGGCTCGGCCCCGCCATGCGGGGGCGCTCGGGTGTCGGGTGCGCGGCTTTGGGCACCCGGGGCGGGACGGGAGCCGAGAACAACAGATCCCGGGGTCGAGAATTTCCTGCGGGAACTGGAGGTTAGGAGTCTGGCCAGAGATCCCGTTTGGGAATCTGGTGTGCAGGGCGAAAATCCGGCCTCTGACTTGCAAGGTCCTGAAGATCTGACTTCGGGGATTGGGTCCTGAGAATCGGGCATCCAGTGATCCGCGGTTCAGAGTCACGTGGAAGGCCCCAGGCATCGGGCCAGCAGTGCCCACCACCCCGAATCTACCACAGAACGCCGGCCGTCGCTGTCTCCTGCCTCCACATGTAGGCCGGGCCCAGCCCCTTCCCGGCGACCGGGAAAGCTCCACCCTCGGCCTTGGGGCAGCACCGCTCCCTAGCGGCCCGGGACACGGCCTCTTCCCTCCCTCCTCTCCCGCCAGAACCTCTGAGACAGGCCGCTTCCGGAATAGCCTGTGCCCCTGGGCAGCCAACCACTGTGGCCTGCTCAGAGCAGGCACTCGTGAGATGTGTGCCCAGGCCAGAGCTAAGACCCAAGTGCATTGCAGGCCCAGGCCTGCGGGGATCTGTTGGAAGAAAGGATCTTCAGAGACGTCAGGGTGTGTAGAACAAACACGGCAGAGAGAGCCGTGAAGAGTGCGCCTCCTCCGCGTCCTTGCTGTGCAGGCTGGGAGGGCCTGGACTGAGGAAGCTTGCTCCCCAGCCTGTCAGGAGCATGGGACTTGGCATCAGAGCTGGGTCCTTTGCCTGTTTTGCCAGGGGGCTGCTTTCCCTGGAACTCAATCTGCTTTGGAGCCCTTCTGACCCCTGACCTCTCCACCCAGAACATGACCATGAAACACCTGAGAAGAATCTTCATGCAAACGTTTCTCCATCTCCCTGGAGAACCCGAGGAACCCCAGCCCTTGGGTTACAATGGCTTCCCAGCTCCAATTCCCAAGAATCCCTTACCTTCTAGTGTGAATTAGTGAGGCCACAGCCTGGCATAAACTTTAGTGGACTCTGAAATCAGGAACTGGGAACTCTGAGGTTGAGTAACTTGTCCAAGATCACTCAGCTACATAACAAAGCAGGATGCAAGACCAGGACTCCCTGTCAGACTCAGAGATTAGACTCCTAACTATTGTTCTAACACTTTCTTGAATGTGATTCTAGCAAATAATCTAACTGCTTAATAAATGCCAGCTCAGGAACTGCTGTTTCACTGCCCTGTTGCCCCATGGAAGAAAAATGTACCTGCCTTGTTTTGATTGAGTTTGAACTAATCCCTAATGGAACAGGAAGGAAGTAGCAGAGGATGAAAACGTGACTTACAACAGAGCCTGGAAAACAGACAACTTTGAAGGGACAGGTAGGGGGTAACAGGGTGAGATGGTGGTGCAATTCCCACCACAAAACCATCCACTTGTAGGACCCAGGGGACCCAAGAATGTTGTGTGTCCCTGCTCTGCCCTTTTGCATTTTTCCCAATAACCAGAATAGGTCTGCCAGTTGGGAAAGAGTTAAAATGATTTTATTTTTTAATAAAAAGTAAGAAGAGCAGGGATGAGATGGTTGGATGGCATCATCGACTCAATGGGCATGAGTTTGAGCAAACTCTGGGAGACAGTGAAGGTCTGGGAAGCCTGACATGCTGCAGTCCATGGGGTCGTGAAGAGTCGAACACAACTGAACAACCGCCGAGAGTCCGGAAGCTGTGTAGTAGAGATAAGGGTGCTGGCTACCAGGGTGCCCTAGCAAACCACCACGTAATACCTGTGGTAAGGGTGGCCCACGCCTTGGCGTGAGGCCCAGTCGATGCCATAATTATGGGCAGGGGCTTTGAACATTGAGTAGCGCCCGTTGAGATTGGTCTGATGGCAGGATCCGTACCACCAGGCACCAGGAACAGTCACCATGCAGTTTTTCCCACTTGTATCATGGTCGGTGGGAAAGGGTTTCCCGCTGTGGAAGCTCTGGGAGGCCCCTGGCAGGAAGAGGGTGGGAGGCACCCTTGAAGAGGTGCCTGGCACCCTTGAAGAGATGATCTCACAGGAGCCTCAGAGCAACTGTGAGGTGGGTGTTCTCAGGCCCTGTGGGAAAACCAGCAGTGCCATGGAGCCAGGGCATTGACCCAGGAAGTTAATCACAGGGGCATTGGGACTTGAGCTCAGGACTATGGCTCCAAAGCCACTGATGCCTCCTTTTGCCTCGTCCCCTCCCAGAATCTCTGGCTTGCCTCTTGCTCCTTTGTCTCCTCGCAGCTCCCAGCTGCAGCCTGAGCAACTGTGCCTAGGGGAGCTAGGAGGGACTTCTCAGACGCCTAGGCAGGAAAGGGGGCTCCGCTGAGGCACCTCCTTGTAACCACTTCCCTCTTTCAAATTTCTTCTCAACTGTTGGTGTTTCTCTGAAAAAAAAAAAAAAAAAAAGCCTTTCTTGGTTCCTCTTCCAAAGCAGATAATGATAACACTCAACAGAGCCTCAGCTGGCTCTCACATCCTCCTTCCCTGCCTCCTTACCCATTTTACAGGGGAGGAAACTGAGGCCCTGACCCAGATGGGACTTGCCCAAGGTCACACAGTTAGTAAACGACAGAGCTGGATTTAAACTCAGGATCGAGTGCCTCCAGAGCCCAACTTGTTCACTCTCGCACCACCCTGTCTCATCACTGCCATTTTTCCGATGAGGAAGCTGAGACCCGCAGTGGGGGAAGGAGTTGTCCTGGGTCATTTGTGGAGGCCGTGGCAGCTCTGGGGAAGAATCCAGCCTCCCTAGCCTTCTTGGCCTGCTCCAGGGCCCCACCGTAGGCTCACTCACCTGCCCTGCCCTCTGAGAGCCTGTCCAGCACCAACTGGTGATGGTCTGCCTCCACCAGGAGGAAGAACCTACAGGGAACAAAGGTGTGGCTGCCTAAAGTCCTCCAGGTCCACCCGCAGCTCCTGGGTACCTGGGGGAGAGGAGGGGGAGACAGAGATGGAGGAAACCTCAGATCCCAGGTGGGAAGTCAGAATGCCAGGGAAAGGCCCTTCAGACTCCCTGGACCCTACTGAGAAACCTACCCTGGAGAGTAAGCTGGTGCAAATTCTCATTCCCCAGCCAGAATTCAGACTCCTGGCTCCCCACTCCTGCTGTGTAGGAGGACCAAGAGTGGAAGGAATCCACGGATCCATCCCGTCACCCCTGGCACACCTAGTGAGGCAGAGAAGGTGACGATGGCAGTCATCACTCCAGGCTGAGCCTGGGATGAGGAGATGCAAGGGGCAGAGGCACTGCGAGGGGTGGGTGGACAGACGCCCCCTCTCTTTGGTTTGGGGACTTGTTGATAAAGTGTGAGTCCAAGTGAGCCTTGCCTGTGAATATACCAGTCAACTCTACACACCTTTTGCGGACTCTCAACTTCACACCACAGTCCCTGGATGGACTGAAATAGTAGAAACGTTGTCCCTGTCTTCAGGAGATGGTCAGTCCAGTTGGGGGTCGGATTCAAAATAACCCTGCTTTCATTTACTATGATAAGAACCAAGGTATTAGAGCAGAGGGCCATTCAGCCTTACCCTGATACTCCCTCTCAACCCCAGTTTCTTCTTCAAGCCAAGCAGTCCCCAGGTGAGTTTCTCTCCTAAATATCTTTCAGTCTAAGAGCCTCTACCTCCGTTCCTGCCACTGCCCACCCTCTTCTCCTGTCCGGACACCTGCAGTAGTCCTAAACTGTGTTCCTACCTGCACTCTGGTCCCCATTCAATGCATCCTCCACAGTGTCGCTTGAGCCTTCTTTCAAAAACATGATTGACCTGGTCCCTCCTCTGCTGAAACTCTTCCGAGGCTCCCCACTCCCCACTGAGTCGATCACTCAGTGCCCTCTGTGAACTGGTCCTTGCAGTCTGGGCCTTCATCCATGCTTGACCCACACCAGTAGACCTCAATCAAGCCCTCCACCTGCTCTCAGCTCATTCATACAGTCTCCCCCTCCCCCTTGTGCTCTCTGGCCTCCCTGCATTCGTCTTTCCCTCTACCTGGAATGCCTTCCGCACCTTACCTATCTCGAGGACTTCTACACAACCTTCAGGACCCTTTCAAATGGCATCTCCTCTGTGAAGCCTTCTCAGACTTCTTCAGGCCCTCTGGGAGCTCAGTAAGCATTCGTTAGTGAATCAGCGGAGGGATGTCTTGGCTCCAGTGGGCTCTGGCTCCCCCTAGGGGCCAAGGGGAAGACGTGCCCACTGGATCTGGCTTGTTCGTCCTTTCTCTCCCTGACATTCCTTCACCAGCCAGCCACCATCTGCTGTGTCCTTGTCACAAAAGACAAAATTAAAAGATGCTCGCTCCTTGGAAGAAAAGCTATGACCAACATAAACAGCATATTAAAAAGCAGAGACATTACTTTGCCAACAAAGGCCTGTCTAGTCAAAACTATGGTTTTTCCAGTAGTCATGTATGGATGTGAGAGTTGGGCTATAAAGAAATCTGAGCGCCAAAGAATTGATGCTTTTGAACTGTGGTGTTGGAGAAGACTTTTGAGAGTCCCTTGGATGGCAAGGAGATCCAACCAGTCCATCATAAAGGAAATCAGTCCTGAATATTCATTGAAAGGACTGATGCTGAAGCTGAAACTCCAATACTTTGGCCACCTGATGCAAAGAACTGACTCATTTGAAAAGACTCTGATGCTGGGAAAGATTGAAGGTGGGAGGAGAAGGGGACTGCAGAGGATGAGATGGTTGGATGGCATCACCGATTCAGTGGACATGAGTTTGAGTAAACTCCGGGAGTTAGTGATGGACAGGGAGGCCTGGTGTGCTGCAATCCATGGGGTCACAAAGAGTCGGACATGACTGAGTGACTGAACTGAACTGTCACAAAAGACTGGGAGGGCTCAGCCCTCAGGTAAGCACAGATGGTACCAGTCACTAAAAGTGGCACTCTAGCTCAGCAGCTCCTGGCAGCTTCCGGGGCCTGGGGAAGTGGAGATGAGCTGATGGGGGCCCCTAAGTTATTTCCCAAGCCCTAGCCCACAGGCAATGGAACAGGCCATGTGTTGGACTCCAGGAGCCCTCTCAATTCCTTTGGACCCCTGAAGAAGGGCTCTGGGGTGGGCTGGACCACACCTGCTGACCCACCAACACCCCAGCACCATCTGATTCTAGGTGCCTGGACTCCAGTGAAGATGGCCTCAACCCTCCTGGCCCCACAGCAAGTTTGCTGAATCTCCGGCCCCAAGGAAAGATGAGTGTTGGCTCTTGAGTCTGAGTACCCCCAAGGGAAGGCTCATGAACCACCAGAGGGGAGGGTGCCCAGGCCCTTCTCCTGATTCTCCCCACTCCTCTCAGCTTTCCACCCCCACTGCACATGTGTGCTAAGTCGCTTCAGTCGTGTCTGACTCTTTGTGAACCTGTGGACTGTAGCCTGCCAGGCTCTTCTGTCCATGGGATTCTCCAGTCAACAATACTGGAGTGGGTTGCCATGTCCTCCTCCAGGGGAATCTTCCCAATCCGGGGGTCAAACGCACACATCTTATGTCTCCTGCAATGGAAGATAGGTTCTTTACCATTAGCATAACCAGCTTTCCACCCCCTCTACAGGAGATCAATCACAGCCAATTCCTGAGCAACAGCCAAGCAGCCCCCTCTCTGGTCCAGGAACAGAGCAAAGCAAGAAGAGACCTCTGGCCTCACACACTCCCCAGGCTCACCTTTGGAACCCATCTTGCCCAGTGGTCCAGGTTGCCCTGACGTCCCAGAGGCAGAGAGATGCCTTACACCCTGCCCCATGTCAGGGGCCAGAAAGCAATGAAGTCAGATCCCAGCTGCAGCCTTTCCTGGCTCCTGGCTCTGTGGATGTGGGCGAATAACTGATCCTCTCTGAGCCTTCCTTCCCCTCCCAGCCCAGCGAGATGGGGATGATACTACCTACCTCACAAGGTCAATCTTAGGATGCTGGGCATCCAGCCTGGAGCCTGGCACACAGTAGGTTCCTTGCCCTTTTGCCATGGTCTCTCAGCACAGACTGTAATTTCTGTCTCCCCAGGCCCCTGCCTGATCGCTGGCATCTCTTACCTTGAAGACCTGGTGCTCCTTTCTCTCCAGGACTTCCTGGGGCTCCAGGACAACTGGGCAAGAGGACAACTTTACTGGCTTCCAGTTCCCTGGGTTCTGCAGGGAGACACAGAGCCAAGTGGGCACAGGATGGGCATGGGGGTAGTGGGCATGTCTCTTCCAGACCCCTCTGCACTTTTCTTTCCATCCCCCAGATTCTGTCAGGTTTTTCATCATTTGCATCTATTTGCATACATTTGGTGTGTGTGTGTGTGTGTGTGTGTGTGTATGCTGCTGCTGCTGCTAAGTCACTTCAGTCGTGTCCAACTCTTGTGTGACCCCATAGACGGCAGCCCACCAGGGTCCGCCGTCCCTGGGATTCTCCAGGCAAGAACACTGGAGTGGGTTGCCAGTTCCTTCTCCAACGCATGAAAGTGGTGAAAGTGAAGTCACTCAGTCGTGTCCGACACTTCGCGACCCCATGGACTACAGCCTACCAGGCTCCTCCATCCATGGGATTTTCCAGGCAAGAGTACTGGAGTCGGGTGCCATTGCCTTCTCCTGAGTGTATATAGAGCCCAGATTATCAAACTCCCACCCTGCTCCTTGAGGCTAGTGAACCTGGGTGGGAGAAGGATATCTAGGGAGAGGATGAGGATGGGAGGGTGAGTGGGTGAGTGGGGAGGGTACCCTGGGCGCCTACCTAGGCAGCTGGGGTGGTCCTGGGTCCTCAGACAGGCAGACCCCCCCAAACAAGAGGAGGAAAAGGGAAGGTGGGGTCTGCAGTGGGCCCATCTTGCTGGGGCCCTGAGAAAAGATGCAAGGCTGGTGGGAGGACATGAATCAAGACTTCCTCCATCATCTTTCCCCAGGGATACCCCACCCAGGCTGGAACCAGCAGAAGGGCGGACTTTTCCTCCTTCACCTTCAGAGAGAATGGGCATTATTCCTGCCCGGTCCAACCAGGATGGAGTCCAACTTCTGATCCTGGCCACCGAGACCCTGCAGCCATCTCTTCAGACTTCTGGATTCATGTAGGGTCTTTCTACCTTTGTACCTTAGCTCATCTGGAACCCCCTCCTCGTCTCTCCCTGTGAAGCTTCCCCTGTCCGTGAAGGTCCAGCCCTCATGTCATCTCCACTAGGAATTCTTCCCTGATCCTTGACACCGTATCAGGAATGACCGCTATACCATCTGTTGGGCACCTGCTGCCCACACCCCCACAAGTCGTGCTGGGTGCTATTTGTGTATCGCCTCCCATCCTTACACAGTCCCACTGATGGTTGTTATTAATATTATTGAAACTGGGTTATAGGCTGGTACGTAGCAGGTGCTCCATTAATGTTTGTTAAATAAATGAATAAACAAGGAAAAACAGGCTCAGAGACAGGACATGATTTGTGTTCTCTCTGCCAGAGATTTTGCCCAAGCCCCTAACCATGCCCTCAACTAGGGAGAAGCACTCTTAGCAAACCGACTTCATGCCCACCCTCAGGTCCACTGAGGGGTCCCTGGCAGAGGCTAGAAAACAGCTGCTAATATAGGCCATCACATGGGCAGACCGTGCAGGGCAGGCATTGAGGCCAGTGAAGTGGCAGCAGCCCTGGTCCAGATGGAAGGGGTGAGGTCTGAGCTGGAGAGGGAACTCTGGTGACAGAGGAGAGGAAAATGTTGGTCATTCATTCACTCATCAGACCCTCTCTGAGGGCCTTCTCTATACCAGGCCCAGTTCTTGTGGGGGTGGAGAAGGCCAGGTTCATGAGAGTGTCAAGGAAGGTGGAGGCCAAGTTTGCCAGAAGAGTGGATCTATGAGATGAACGCTGAGAAGCTCCAATTCCAGTTCTAGGACTCTGTCCTCACCACACAGGCTTTCCTGCAGGTGTGCCAAGATCTGAAGGTGAGCCCCTTTATCATGATGCTGTTTACAATAAAGTGGAAATGACCCAGTTGGATTTTGATAGGATGCAGGCAAATCAACCAATACCATCTGGATAAGTCATGGGGCAGATCTGATCTCTAATGAAAGGGGCAAAGTTGCAGAACAAAATGTAAAGCATGCTCCCACTTCATTCTTTTTTTTAAATTCTTTTTGGTTGTGCTGGGTCTTCGTTGCTTTGTGTGGTCTTTCTCTAGCTGCGGCGAGCACGGGCTACTCTTTGCTGCCGTGCGTGGGTCTCTCATTGCAGTGGCTTCTCTTATTGCGGGGCATGGGCTCTAGGCATGCGGGCTTCAGTAGCTGTGGCACATAGGCTTAGTTGCTCCAGGGCCGGTAGAATCTTCTTGGACAAGGGATCAAACCCACATGCCCTGCACTGGCAGGAGGATTCTTAACCCCTAAGCCACCAGAGAAGTCCCCCATTTTGTATTTAAAAAAAAAACTGCATGTGTGTAGGTATGTATGTTGTAAATTCATAGAAAAAAGTCTGACCCATCCTGTTAAGCATAGTTATTTCTGGGGAGTGGGACGCTGAGGAGAGTGATTTTTGTTCTTTACATATATAAACGCCTGTGTGGTCCTTTTGTTCTTTACAGGCATTTGCTGCTGCTGCTGCTGCTAAGTCGCTTCAGTCGTGTCCGACTCTGTGCGACCCCACAGACGGCAGCCCACCAGGCTCCGCCATCCCTGGGATTCTCCAGGCAAGAATACTGGAGTGGGTTGCCATTTCCTTCTCCAGTGCATGAATGGGAAAAGTGAAAGTGAAGTCACTCAGTCGTGTCCAACTCTTAGCGACCCCATGGACTGTAGCCTACCAGGCTCCTCCGTCCATGGGCTTTTCCAGGCAAGAGTACTGGAGTGGGGTGCCATTGCCTTCTCTGTTACAGGCATTTACGACATTTGAAAAAGAAAACATCCAGTAGAGAAATGTCCTTAACGGGGTGAAAAGCCAGGAGGAGGTGGGGGCATTTTTCCCTTGGCCTGGGAGAGAACAGGCATCGTCCCAGCCAGGGGAGGGTGACCCAGGCAGGAGAAACCGCGTGTGTAGAGGCTTGAAGAAGAGAGGGCAAGGGAGGCTGGGTCACATGACACAGATGCAGGGACCTGGAGGGGAAGTGATGCCTGAGAGGCAGGGAGCGGTGTTGATAGAAGTGAGTGGGGGGGGGGGATGAGGGGGTGGAGTGTATTTGGCATTGATGGGTAGGCAGGTGAGTCCTCTGTGAGGCCAAGGAGTAGCTGGAACTCCCTGTGAAGCCCAGGGGCCCTAAAGCCTTTCCAGCTGCAGCCAGAGATCCTGCAAGGAGAGTAGGCCTCGAGGAGAGGAAGAGATGCGGGCATTTGGAAAGCTGGAGGGGTGAATGGGTGCCTTGGGATGAAGCAGACGGGGCACACGCCTCTGCTCTGAACCTGCCCTACATCCCACTGAGATGGAACAGCTGTTACTGGACTTTACAGACGAGGAAACCGAGGCCCAGAGCTGCTCCATTAACTTCCAGTCAGGTTCCACAGGCTAAACTCTTGCCTATGACTCTCTACTGCCTCTCAGCTTTTTAGGACAATCATGGGACTAAACCAGACACTGATGCCAGACTCTCAGCCACACGCCTGGTTTCCAGCAAGTGCCCCATGGGTGGGAGATGTTATTAGAGAAGACTTCTGGGTCCAGGATTGGGGGGGTGAAGAGAGGGAGGTGGGCATGGGTGAAGCTTTTGAGGAGGGCCTGCTCAAGGAAGGCCAGAAGTACCCTGGGGAGGGTCCCGGGGGTACCTCCACCTTGGCACAAGGGCAGACATCCAACTTTAGGAGCCAAAAGAAACTGGAGAATCCTCTGCAGAGGAGTTCTGAAGTTCTGCTCATTCTAGAGTCAGAAAAACCTGGATTAAATTCCCAGCCTTGCCCCATTCCACTCTGTGTGACCTTAAGCAGGCATGCTTCCCTTTCCGAGTCTCTGTACCTTTCTCTATAACGCAGTGGAGGAGAGGATTAAGCACATAACAACAAAAACTATTTTTTTGGCCACACCGTGCAGCTAGTGGGATCTTAGTTCCCTGACCTGGGACTGAACCCAGGCCCCGGCAATGAAAGCACCAAGTCTTAACCACTGGACTGCCAGGGAATTCCCACAAATAAAAATACTTTAAAAGGTG
This sequence comes from Okapia johnstoni, assembly GCA_024291935.2. Lineage (NCBI taxonomy): Eukaryota > Metazoa > Chordata > Mammalia > Artiodactyla > Giraffidae > Okapia > Okapia johnstoni. Next base: position 7,601,394 of record JAGTYA010000024.1, on the reverse strand, counting down.
ACAGTGTCAACTTAAGGCTAATTTCCATGAAAGAGAGGGCAGTGGACCATACCCCCCACCCCATCCAATCCACACACAGCCCAAGACATGGAACTTAAAGCACAGTGCTGGAAAGAGCTCATTTATTGGGGGGCAGTGTCCAAGCTGGGCCGATGGGAAGAGGCAGGCCCAGACCAAATATCAGGCAGGGGCCAGAGGGATGACGGATAAGACAAGAAGGTGCTTCATCTGCACGAACCAGGCCCAGGACAGGAAGGGATGTCAGCTATGGGGCCCTGAGCCGGCTCAGTGTCCACAGGGGCCACAATTTGGTGACCAAAGTTTTTCCCACCCCGAGTGCCCTCAAGGGGGCCAAGAGGGAGCAGCCTCTTCATCCTCTTTCCCCTGAGTGTGGAATCCGGGCCTGAAGGGGGTCAGATTCTGCAGAGGCCAGACAGAGAAGGCAGTCAGGGTGGTGGCCCCACCTCAGCCGGGCTGAGGACCTCCCCGCCCCCCGCAGAGAGCAGGCAGTGGGCAGAAGAGCAAACACTTTAATGGAGGTTGCGACGACCCGCCCCGCAGCACACATGGGGCCAGAGCACACGGGGCCTCAGAGCAGCTCCCCTCCTCAGAGGAAAACCAAACCGCACACGTGGCCTGGGCTCCTGCCTGCAGCCACAGAGCTGCAGGCTGAAGGCAGCCTGGGCTGTCACCTACTGGTTCTCCTCCCTGCTGGCAGCATGAGGGGACAAAGACAGAGGGGCTCAGCTGGGCTCTCAGACGCCAGGCCCAGGCTGAGTCCCACGCAGGCCAACACCCAGCCGAGAGAACCCCACAACTGGAGTGGGGAGATGAGGTGCGGCCGAAATAGAGGAGGCTGGGAGGGCCTCAGTGCCCCTGAGGCTGCCCCATGGAGGAGATGGCACACGGGCACTGAGGGGCATCTGGGCAGCCACGGGGAAGGGGGTGCAGGGGGCTCCGCGGGCCGGGTACTCACAGCGTCTGGTAGGTGCTGTCCTTGGCCTTGAGGAAGCGCAAGACGAAGAAGGCCACCGCCTGCAGACTCAGCACCATCACCACGCCACCGATGAAGCTGGCCCCGTCAAAGCCAGGGCTGTGGGCCTCAGGGACCGAGGGGCTCTCTGCAGGGTGGAGGCCACAGGAGGCCACTGTAGGCCAGGGGCCCAGCCCCACCCCAAAACCCGGCACAGGTCATCTGGAGGCCCCCGGTCCTCACTAGGGAAGCCTTGGACTACAGGCTTAGGAGTTCTACCCAGAGCCTACGGGTAGCTGGAAAGTGCCTAGAAGGAGGGATGGCACCCAGCCTGGGAGGCAGGGGCCTTGACTTGGCCCTGGCTCTGCTCCTGAGTTGCTCTGTGGCTTGATGCCTCTCCCACCCTCTCTGGGCTTCCTGACTGCAGGCCCCAGACGGTGAGTGAGCTCCCTGCCTGCCTCCCTCTTCCGGGGCCCCACAGGGTGACGAGGGGCCCAGAACTTGGGCATCCACACCCCTTTCAGCTCAGAGTCCCTCTCTGCCTTGGGTCTTGAGCTTCGAAGCCCAGGTGCAGATGCTGTGGTCTCCTTTCAGGACTCCCAAGTCTCGAGACCCTGGAGTCACCCAGGGTCCAGAGAGAGGGAAGGAGGAGAGGAAGACGTGGTGGCCCACACCTGACCAAGGGGATAAATCAAGACTCGATGACGTGCGTCAGCGGGACTAATCAGGCTCTAAGTGCCAGGCCTGACAGTCACCTCTCCAACAGGGCAGAGCCAGACTTACACGGCATCCCCTGACCCTTTCCCCCACCCCTGCCTCAGGGCCCACGGTTGCCAGGACGTCTGGGTGGCTCCCAGCTGTGCCATGTTAGCCATCCACTCCCACCAGGGATTTGATTTCAGGCCCTGGGCCAGGTTCCCAGAGCAGGGCAGGGCTGGTGGTAGAAGAGCATTCTAGGACAGTGAGAAGGGCCCAGTTGGATGCTGGATCCACCTCCCAGAGGGTGTAGCTTGCAGAAGGGGAATCTGAGAATGTGAAGGGTGGTCCCAGTAGCAGCTCAGGGAGCCCCAGAGAAGGGGACTGGGGAAAGAGGAGCAGAAGAAGGAAGAAATAAGCTGCACAAGACCCAGCTGGGGCTCAAGCTGGAGGAGGAGCCATCAATAATTCAGCCCCTGAGATCATGTTTCTGGCTTTAATTAACCAAGAGCCTCTTCAGCCATCCTTGCCAAGCCTGCTGACCTCCAGACCCTGAGGGGCAGTGGGAACCAAAGGGTGGGGTTCTTGCCTCTGTTCGGCTGGGACCCTGCTTTGTGACCCTCTCTGGGCTTGGAGGTTGCAGTAGGTAGTCACTGAGGACATCTCCTTGGCAACCTGAGCCATACAACCTCAGCACCAAGCAGGTCCTGAGGGGGGCCATCCTGAGTTCTCAGAACCGGGGTTGGGGAGAAGGGATGGGAACCATCATTTCTTGATCACCTTCTATACACTGGAAACTGAACGAGGTGCTATACACCCTCTCATAAAATCCTCACTTTGTGAGGTATTCTTCAACCCATTTTACAGATGTTGGACACAGGCTCAGAGGGAGAAGTCACAGGGTTGAGGTCACAGAGCATGTCAATGCCTGAGCCCAGCTGTTTTTCCCTGCACCTCTTGTCCTCTCATTGCCCCAGATAGTACCTACCTGTTGTGACTGTCTTCGGTTCATAAGTTGGGTGGTGGTGCACAGCTGAAGAGACAGGGAATCCATAATTAAACCAGACCCCTGCCACTTCCCATCAAGACCCCATCTCAGGCCCACCTGGCACACTCTTAAGCCTTAGTTCATACAGTTCCTTCCACCAGCGGAGCCCTCTCTCTCCATGTCTACCTTTAATCGTCATCTGTGACGCTGCCTCCTCCAGGAAGCCCTCCCCCCATTCCCTTCTAAACTTCCAAAGTCCTCACTATGGTTTAAAATAGAAGAGCTCGTTCCTCCATTCCCTCTACACACTTGTCCTAGATCCTCTATCTGCACCAATTTTCAGAGGAGGAACCAGGCCAGAGAGGGGAAGAGACTTCTCAGTGAGCTAAAAGCAGAACTGACACTGGACCCAGGTGCTCGTGGGCACAGTCTTCTCTCTGGGAGAGGCTGATTCCCTACTGGAGGCAGGCTCTGGCTGAGGACACCTCGGCCCCCTCCCCCCAACTTGACTTAGGCCAGCGGGAGCCCCCTTACCTGGACATGACTCTGAGCGGTTGTAGATGGAGCAACCTTCCTTGGCCACCTCCGCTTGGGCCACGCAGTGTCCTGGTGGGAGAAGGAGCAGGAAAGTGGTTTAGGGAGCGGGGCCCAGGCTCTGGTGTTCAGAACTAGGGGCGCTAACCTTGGGGAGGGCCTAACTCCATACCTGGTTCCTCCAGCCGACACTGCTCCCACACACAGCCGGAGAGGTTGTGTGCTCGGTTCCCCTCCACGCAATGCTCACAGGGCTTCAGCTGTTTGCAGGCCCCTCGGACAGCTGGCCAGATGTTCACGCGGAGCAGGGCTCCCCGTCCAAAGCCTCGAGCACCTTTACCTGGGCATGAGGTGGGTGCAACACTTGGAACCCAAGCTACCGTTCCCCTTCCCCACTACTACGGATCTCAACCCCCTGCACACATACACTCACCTGGATCCCCTAAGCCCCACCTCAAGCCCGGAGTTTCCACAAACACATGGCCACACACACCTAGAAGCTCCCTGACATTCACCAGAGCACCCTCCCTTTGCGTACATCAGGAGCCACCCCCATCCCATTCACCTGGGGCCGCTTCACTTCCCTACACCTGAGGTTGCCTCACACCCGGAGCCTATATATACGGCTCCACCGACAGTCGGAGCCCCCTTCTACACACCCCTGGAGCCCCGCACACAAGTGAAAAGTCCCCTCCCGCCCCCCCTAAGCCCAGACTGCTCCAGGCAAGCAGTTGGGTGAAAGGCACACGTTACCAGCCACAGCAAGCTGGGCACACAGGAGGAGGCAGCAGCAGCCACCACAGAGCGCAGCCCGTAAGGCGCGGGGTCCCGGCGCGGCCATGGGCTCGGCGGCGGGGCCTGGGGGGGTCGGGGTCGGCGGAGAGCGGGTGTGGCGTGGCCCCTCAGGACTTAGCTCCGCCCGGGTGTGGGGAGCGAGACCAGGGCAACCTGGGCGAGGCCAGGTGGGCGTGGCCCGACAGGGCGGGGCTAGTTATGTAACGGAAGGGCGGGGGTTGTTGTCTGGGGCGGGGCCCGATGGGCGTGGCTTTGGGGCGCGGTCTGGTGGGGTGGTATTTGGGGGTCTGGGGCGGGGCTCTGGCAAAAAGGGAGGAGTCCAGAAATATTCAGAGTAACCGGCCAAGTCCCTGGATGCCCCCTTTCCCTGCAGGATCATGAACACTCTGCTGCGTTATTATCCCTACTTCACAGGTGAGGAAACTGAGGCTCAGAAAAGGTGTGTGACTTGTCGGAGGTCAAAATTCCCCAAGCCAGGCTTCAACAGTACGTGAACCGTGAACTTCCACATGTTCAAGCTGGATTTAGAAAAGGCAGAGGAGCCAGAGATCAAATTGCCATTTGTTGGATCATTGAAAAAGCAAGAGATGATTGCTTTTTCAATCATACAAGCAGAAAAGCATCTACTTCTGCTTTATTGACTACGCCAAAGCCTTTGATTGTGTGGATCACAACAAACTGTGGAAAATTCTTCAAGAGATGGGAATACCAGACCACCTGACCTGCCTCTTGAGAAGTCTGTATGCAGATCAAGAAGCAACAGTTAGAACCGGATATGGAACCACAGACTGGTTCCAAATAGGGAAAAGAGTACATCAAGGCTGTATATTGTCACCCTGCTTATTTAACTTATATGCAGAGTACATCATGAGAAATGCTGAGCTGAATGAAGCACAAGCTGGAATCAAGATTGTTGGGAGAAATATCAATAACCTCAGATGCGCAGATAACACCCCTTATGGCAGAAAGTGAAGAGGAACTAAAGGGCCTCTTGATGAAAGTGAAAGAGGAGTGTGAAAAAGCTGGCTTAAAACTCAACATTCAAAATACTAAGATCATGGCACCCAATCCCACTACTTCATGTCAGAGAGATGGGAAAACAGTGGAAACAGTGAGAGACTTTATTTTCTTGGACTCCAAAATCACTGCAGATGGTGACTGCAGCCATGAAATTAAAAGACGCTTGCTCCTTGGAAGAAAAGTTATGACCCACCTAGACAGCATATTAAAAAGTAGAGACATTACTTTGCCAACAAAGGTCCATCTAGTCAAAGCTATGGCTTTTTCCAGTGGTCATGTATGAATGTGAGAGTTGGACTATAAAGAAAGCTGAGTGCTCAAGATCTGATGCTTTTGAACAGTGGTGTTGGAGAAGACTCTTGAGAGTCCCTTGGACTGCAAGGAGACCCAACCACTCCATCCGAAAGGAAATCAGTCCTGAATATTCATTGGAAGGACTGATGCTGAAGCTGAAACTCCAATCCTTTGGCCACCTGATGCGAAGCACGGACTCATTGGAAAAAACGCTGTTGCTGGGAAAGATTGAAGGCAAGAGGAGAAGGGGACGACAGAGGGTGAGATGCTTGGATGGCATCACCGACTCAATGGACATGAGTTTGAGTAAACTCCACGAGTTGGTGATGGACAGGGAAGTCTGTTGTGCTGCAGTCCATGGGGTCACAAAGAGTTGGACACAACTGAGTGACTGAACTGAACTGAGTCAGAGGTCATAGAGTTAGTGGCAAAATCTAGATTTGAAGGGAGGTCACTTTCCTGACTTCTGAGCTTCTGTAGAGTTCATCCTCCAACCAGGAGGCAAGGATAGGCCCCCAGACTGTATCACTTCACCTGTTGTACCCTCTTCTCTTCTGCCCCTCAATACACCGCGTCTACCTCTGACCCACCACACCCTCTGGCCAACCCAGCCATCTCATTGTTACTGGGATAAGTGGGCCTTTCTGCAACCTTCCCCTCTGCCTCTTCTGGCTTTTCTCCCTCTGCAGCCACTTCTCAAGTCACTTAGAAGACAGCTCCTCTTCCACTCCACCCCATCCTCCATTCTTCCCTTTCCCCTCCCCACCACTCCCCTCCCCTGTCCTCTCCCTTCTCTACTTCTCCTTTTCCTCCTTCCTCCTCTTCATTGCTGGTGGCCCAGTTCAGTCCTGAGCCATATTCCTCTCCTCTCCTGGGTCATCTCAGTCAACAAGTCCCATATCTCTATCTCCAGTCCAATGCTCCCTCCCCAGCTGCCACACCTGTAATAATATATCATTAGGTGGTTCAGTGGTAAAGAATCCACCTGCAATGCAGGAGATGCGGGTTCAATCCCTGGGTCAGGAAGATCCCCTGGAGAAGGAAATGGCAACCCACTCCAGTATTCCTGCCAGGATAAATCCCACTGGACAGAGGAGCCTGGCAGGCTACAGTCCATGGGGCTGCAAAGAGTTCGACACGACTTAGCGACTGAACAGCAACAAAGCAACTATTAACGTCTTACAACTAGCAGAATTTACATTCTACTAAGCGGCTTAACTTGCCAGATCTTTTCTGATGTCCACAATTACCCTCTAAACGTGGGTTTTGTTATTCCCAATTTGCAGGCCTCTGGTAAAATCACTTTCCCAGGGGCACACAGTTACAATGAAGGGGGTCAGGATGTGGACGGGGATCTAGTGAGGCCAGAGGCAACTCTGCCCTCCACTGTGCCTCCTGAGGGTTCATCTGCTTCCAGGGCACCTCCACTTGAGTTTGTGCATCAGGCCCTGGAAACTGCCTGGTCTCTCTTCTCCCCTCAGGGAGGCTCCTGACATCCAGCCAGGCACCTGATTGGAAACCCTGGTCTCATCCTCACCACACACACACCCCCCCCACCCCGCCACCATCTTGCCCCCAGACTAAAGTCCTGCAGATCCTGCTCCTGGGTCCTGCTCCCTCAGCTTTCTTTTGCTGATCTCACACTTTCTCTCTGTCTCCAGGCCTCTCCCCAGCTCACCCCTCACAGTGCAGAGTTGTCCTGAAAATGTGGATTAGACCATGAAACAAATTTCAGCTCAGCTTGGCTTTCATGGCCCTTTGATTCCTGGCTCTAGAAGCCTCAGAAGTCTTGTGCTCACCCCAACATCTTCTTACCCTGAGAAAATAGACCAGCCTTCCCCCACCATGCATCCTCTTTTGTATCTCCTTGCCTTCATTTAGTAGTGGTTCTCTCTCCTGGAGGGTCCTCCTCCTCTCCTGATACATGTGTCTGGCAGACTAATCCTTCACAACAACACTAAATGGCCACCGCCTGTAGGAAGCCCTCGGTGACTGTCGCAGAGCAAGGCTGAGCTGCTGTGGCACTTATTCCAGCTGGTAGATCCGAACCCACCTGCCCTCCTGCACCCAAGACCTCACCATCTCTTGCCTTGGTGACTGCAGTGGCCTCCTAGTAAGGCTTCTGCTTCTGCCATAGTCTGTTCTCCACTCAGCAGCCAGAGCAGTCCTTTAAAAATGTAAGTCAAATCATATTATTCCATGTTTAAACTCACCAACGGCTTCCATCTCACCACTTTCCAAGACTTACATGATCTTCCCCCTGCCTGCCTCTCTGAGCTCAACTCCTACATCTCCCCTTGGCTCCTTTGGTCCAGACACACTAGCTTTCTCTCTGTCCCTCAAACAATCAACTCTTTCCTCCTAAGACTTTCAGTTCAGTTCAGTCTCTCAGTCATGTCTGACTCTTTGTGACCCCATGGACTGCAGCATGCCAGGCTTCCCTGTCCATCACCAACTCCCAGAGCTTGCTCAAACTCATGTCCATCGAGTCGGTGATGCCATCCAACTATCTCATCCTCTGTCATCCCCTTCTCCTCCCGCCTTCAATCTTTCCCAGCATCAGGATCTTTTCCAGTGAGTCAGTTCTTCACATCCTGTGGCCAAAATATTGGAGTTTCAGCTTCAGCATCAGTCCTTCCGAGGAATATTCAGGACTGATTTCCTTTATGATGGACTGCTTGGATCTCCTTGCAGTCCAAAGGTCTGTCAAGAGTCTTCTCCAACACCACAGTTCAAAAGCATCAATTCTTCAGTGCTCAGCTTTCTTTATAGTCCAACTCTCACATCCATACATGACTACTGGAAAAAGCCATAGCTTTGACTAGACGGACCTTTGTCAGCAAAGTAATGTCTCTGCTTTTTAATATTCTGTCTAGGTGGGTCATAGCTTTTCTTCCAAGGAGCAAGCGTCTTTTAATTTCATGGCTGCAGTCATCATCTGCAGTGATTTTGGAGTCCAAGAAGATAATGTCTGTCACTTTTTCCATTGTTTCCCTATCTATTTGCCATGAGTGATGGGATTGGGTGCTATGATCTTAGTTTTTTGAATGTTGAGTTTTAAGCCAATTTTTTCACTCTCCTCTTTCACTTTCATCAAGAGGCTCTTTAGTTCTTCTTCACTTTCTGTCATAAGGGTGATGTCATCTGCGTATCTGAGGTTATTGATATTTCTCCCAACAATCTTGATTCCAGCTTGTGCTTCATCCAACCCAGTGTTTCGCATGATGTATTTTGTATATAAGTTAAATAAGCAGGGTGACAATATACAGCCTTGATGTACTTCTTTCCCGATTTGGAACCAGTCTGCTGTTCCATATCCAGTTCTAACTGTTGCTTCTTGACCTGCATACAGATTTTTCAGGAGGCAGGTCAGGTGGTCCAGAACCCCATCTCTTGAAGAATTTTCCACAGTTTGTTGTGATCTACACAGTCAAAGGCTTTGGTGTAATCAATAAAGCAGAAGTAGATGTGTTTCTGGAATTCTCTTGCTTTTTCAATGATCCAACGGATGTTGGCAGTTTGATCTCTGGTTCCTCTGCCTTTTCTAAATCCAGCTTGAACATCTGGGAGTTCACGGTTCATGTACTGTTGAAGCCCGGCTTGGAGAATTTTGAGCATTACTTTGCTAGTGTGTGAGATGGGTGCAATTGTCCAGTAGTTTGAACATTCTTTGGCATTGCTCTTCTTTGGGATTGGAATGAAAACTGACCTTTTCCAGTCCTGTGGCCACCGCTGAGTTTTCCAAATTTGCTGGCATATTAAGTGCAGCACTTTCACAACATCATCTTTTAAGATTTGAAAGACTTTGCACCTGCTGTACTCTCTCTTTGGAACTATTCTATTCTCTTTTCAACTGACTTGCCCCTGACCTCCCTACTAAAAACAAGTCTCCTGGTTATTCTATATCACGATTTCTCCTTTTCCCTATGTACTTAAATACTCGGTTGTTTCCTAGTCTATAAATGAGTTCCAGGAAGGCAGAAACCATGTTTATCTTCATCTACAGTTAACTCAGGACTCATGTTGAAGCTGAAACTCCAATACTTTGGCCACCTAATGCGAAGAGCTGACTCATTGGAAAAGACCCTGATGCTGGGAAAGATTGAGGGCAGAAGGAGAAGGGGACGACAGAGGATGAGATGGTTGGATGGCGTCACAGAGTCAATGGACATGGGTTTGGGTGGACTCCGGGAGATGGTGATGGACAGGGAGGCCTGGCGTGCTGCAGTCCATGGGGTCGCAAAGAGTCAGACACGACTGAGCGATTGAACTGACTGACGGACAGTTAACTCCCTCTACCCATAAAAGCTAAGCAGGTGCTTATTAAATAACCATACTGTACCATGTTGTGACTGGGTACATGTTTGCCTATCTCACTGGTCTGTTAGACCCTCAAGGGTTCCCTACGTATTATCATATTAAGTGTTTATCTGTAGATTGTCCATTTCCCCATCAGAATGGAAACACCATGAAGACAGAGATATCTGTTCATTGCTATATTCTCTGTGTCTAGAACTGTGCCTGGCAAATAGTAATACTCAATAAGTATTTACTGAAGGTTGAAAATGCAGGGATATGGCCACATCATCTCTGTCTGTAGCACCCTCTCAAACCCAAGCCCAGGGGAACTGTCAGTGAATATTGGCTGAATGAATGGGTCTGTGCTAAGAATGTGTGCGCTGATGATGGCCAGATTCTTGGAGCTCAGACAGGGCTCCTGTGTCTGTGTCTCTCTCACACACTTCCCTCCAGAGTCTAGGCCCACAGGATTGGTGGAGGGAAAGAAAGAAGTCTTACTTGGAGGTGAGTGCTCACAGCCATCTGGTGGTCACCTGGAGAACTACAAGTATTGTCCACCTTGGTCAAACTTGGCTCCCAGCCCCTTCTGGGGAGATGGTGACATCTAGGCTAGAAAGAAGGCACACTGGATTTGGTTCCAAATAGAATGGCTTCAGACCCCAGCTCTGCCATTGACAGTGTGATCTGGGCAAGTCTTCTGGCTTCTCTGGGCTTCACCTATGAAATGGGGGTGTAGGATTGTTGTACGCACTGGGCTCTGGTCTGGCACCTGGTAGGTGGGAAGGGCTGGAGGGGGAAGTCAGTGATGAGCAGAATCAAGGAGACAGGGAAGCGGGCCTGAGGATGAGAGAAGACGAAAGGTTACCTTTTCCTCTAGATAGCAGATCTTTGGGGAACAGACCTGGTTGGCAGTGATGGCCTCAATTGTCCTGTTGATATGGGGCAGTGTTGGAGCATGAGAGAGTGTGCTCACATGAAAATCGATAACCTCAGACTTCCCTGGCAGTCCAGTGGTTAAGACTCTGTGTTTCCACTGAAGAGGGTGCAGGTTCAGTCCCTGGTCAGGGAACTGAGATCCTATATGCTGCACGACACAGCCAAAAAAACCCCAAAACAAACAAAAAAGAAACTCCACAGCTTCACTTGAGTCTCTTAGGTCTCCAGGGTTTCTCATGGTTAAAAATATCACTCCACCCTTTTCCTCTTTGGCTGGCTGAGGATCCCCTCCATCATGAACCGACACCATGACTCTCTGGATCAGGAAATTCTGACCAACCAACTGCTTCAGGGGAAAGGTGGTCAATGATGTTCTTCACTCCGGAAAGGCAACTGTATCCAAGACAGAAATTTGGGGAAAACTAGCCAAAGTATACAAGACCACACCAGATATCATCTTTATATTTGGAGTCAGAACCCATTTTGGTGGTGACAACTGGCTTGGACATGATTTACGATTCCTTGGGTTATGCAAAGAAAAATAAACCAACACCACCCTGCAAGACATGGCTGCCTGAGAAGAAAAAGAACTCAAGGACAGAATGAAGGAGCTCGGGGGATCACAAAGACCAATGTTGGTGCTGGCAGAAGGAAGGATTAAAGATCCTGCAGTGACTTTATCTGTGGTGACTGTGCAGATTTTTCATGAGAGGATTAATAAACTATGAAAAATAAAAAAAGATCACTGCCACTCAGAAGAGAAGATGGTCTCTCATACATCTCCCCTCTATTTGTGTGTGTGTGTGTGTGTGTGTGTGTGTGTGTGTGTGTGTGTATGTGTGCCACATGGCTTGCAGGATCTTAGTTCCCTGACTAGGAATCGAACCTACACCCCCTGCAGTGGACATGTGCAGTCCTAACCACTGGACCACAAAGGGATTCCCTCTCATACACCCTCTCATGCCAACCTCCCAGCAGCCTTCACTCCTCTCTGAGACCAACTGGACAGTTGTTGGGACCTGGCTCTGACAGGGGAGAAAGTGAACATCTGGTTTCCTGGGGGCAGTGATGTCCTTGTATTCTCTTTGATGTCCCGCTTTCCTTGACACTGTGCATTTTACTATTCCCTCTGTGTTTTCCTTCTCTTTCTCAGATGTTGCTTTTTGTCCAATCATCCAGCCAGCAAGTATTTATTGAACACCTCTTCCATGCCAGGCTTTGCTCTCCAACACAGACCAGAACAAAGCCTGCACCCTCATGGAGTGTATATCCTGGTGGGGCTGACATGTATTTTTCTCTTAAAAGAATAAATTTATAATTTCAGGTGTGCTAAGTGCTCTAAAAAATGATAAATCAAGGAAAGCAGGTAGAGAGTGACGGGGGCGGGAGTGGTCGTCTAGGGTAGAGGTTGGGAAAGCCTGCTCTGGAAGATGTTGACTTGGCTGCAGAGACTCTTGAATAGAGTGAAGGGGTTCTGGGCAGAGGGAACAGCCAGGAAAAGCCCAAGAGCAGGAACCTTCTCACACGCAGTCTGTGCTCTTAATGGTGGGTTTCCCTGAAGCTCCTCCTCTCTGCTCCCTCCCCGCACACCCAAGCCTCCCAGATGCCCTCCTCCTGCCAGATAGATCAGCAGCCAGCACAGCCGGTGCTGACAATGTGCCAGGCCCCTCCCAACAATCCCATGAAGAAGATACTAACATGGTCTCTATCTATCTTTTTTCTTAACTTGTATTTATTTATTTGGCTGCGCTGGGTCTTAGTTGTATCATGTGGGATCTTTTTAGTTGCGGCATGTGGGATCTAGTTCCCCTGACCAGGGATCAAGCCCCAGCCCTCTGAATTGGGTGTGCGGAGTCTTAGCCCCTGAACCAAGTGGGAAGTCCGGGTCTCTAGAGAAAATAGGCCCAAAGGGCCTAAGGTATTCCCCCAAACTAACTGCTGACCACAATACCTGCTAACTACCCCAAACTCACCATGTCCAACCTGAAGTACAGTATCTTCCCCAGCCCTGACCTCCCCAGGTACCCTGCCACTGGCCTGCCCCCTCCTTCTCCCTGCCCGACACTGACTGTGGGCACTGCAGTGGTTCTGTGCTGGGAGGATAAGTGGTGGGGCCTGGGATCTGGGCCCTCACCTGGCCTGGTTGATTCCAATGAGAATCAGAGCTCGAGCTGGAGGGAGGAGGAGGCAGCCATTTCCCCTTCCCCAGAACTGGCCATATCTGTCGCATCTGGAGAATTCAACTGGGAGAGGTTCCCTGGGAACAGAAAGAGGTGGAGAAGGGGGAGTTCCTTCTCTGTGCCCTGCCCTGCCAGGGTGCCTAAGATGGGAGGCCGAGAGGGGCCCGCCCTGGGGACTGAGCTGATGGCTTTCTGCTTCCAAGTTCTTCCCGGCTCCCCGACTCCTGCTGCTTCGGGGAAGTGCCCCCCCACACCCCCACCCCCGCTGGCTTTCCAGATCCTTGAATAAATAATTCAAGTTTTGAAATCTTGCCAGGCCCACCCCTCCCTGTGCCGTGAGGGCACTATTGGGCTGACATGATTGACGTTTCCCAGTTCCTTCTGCCAGCCCGGGCATCACAAGGGCTGGCCCAGTCACTGTCAGCCCAGACCCTCTACCATGTCCCGCTCACCTGGGGGCCCACAGTCACCTGGTATCTTCATTCCAGGACCCTATGACCCTCACCACAGCCCGGTCACTTCAGCACTTGTGACAGGGTCACGGTGACCTGAAGAACTATCACCCAGAGCCTCCACCTTCCCTTTCCTTCGCCACCACCTCATCCCTGAACCGCATCATGGCCCAGAGTCACCCTGGCACTGCTATGGTTGCCCTGGGGGCTTCCTTCTCTACCTCAGCGTCTCGCTGCCACCATCCCCCCAAGATCCTGTCACCACGCTCATACCGTCATTCCACCCACCTCCCTGCTCCCTCGTGCTCCAGTCACCATCACCTCAGGGCCCCATCGTCTTGGCAACCCCTGTCATCCTCACCAGGGACGCCCATTCAGCCCCCATCACTCTCTCTCCGTCACCTGAATTCCGTCAGCCTGTCTCTGCCACCCGAGGGTCCCATCACCTCCACAAACTCTCCGGGGCCCCTTTCCTCCGCTCCCTCTAAACACATGACCCCCCGCCACCTCCCTGAGACTTCAAGGGCTCTCGCACCAGCGACCCCGGAGCCCCCGGCCCGTAGAGGGCGCAGCGTCAAGGACAGCGCGGGCCGACTCAGAAGGGGGCGGAGCCGCAGCCACGGTCGCTTTTTATGAATGGGGGAGCGGGCGGCACGAGGCCTCATTACTATGCCGAGCGGCGAGCGCTGCGCCCCAGCACGACGCACCCATTGGCCAGCCGGGCCACTGACGTCACCAAAGCGGTGGTCGGGGGCGGGGCGGGGCGGGGTGACTCACGCCGCTTCTCCCGCGGCCGCGGGGGCTTCTCGGGGTCCTCACACACCCTGCGCAGCCCGGACCCGAGCGCAGCCTCCCCGCGGCCCGGCCGCGCCCAGTCCCGAGAGGTGAGTAGCGGGCCCTGCCTTGGGTACCAGGCATCCGAGAGGGGACGCAGGATGCTGGGGCGCTGGGCTAGCGGTCAAGCTCCCAGCGGCTGACTGGGGTCGGAGGTTGAGACTAGGAACCCTGAGTCTGGGCTAACAGGAGAGAACCCAGGGTCTGGGTGATTAGAGCTGTCAGCTGGCTAGCCCGGCGTGGGGTGAGCACTCCTGCAAGGACCCGAGGCCCTGAAGGGACTGATGGTCATCTGAGTTTGGGCCGGCAGGAGGCGTCTGGGCCAGGACCCAGGCGTCCGAGCAGGAGGAGGTGTCTGACTTAGAAATCCAGACGTCGGACAGGAGGCGGAGTCAGGCCCAAGATCCAGGTGTCCAGGCAGAGGGAGGGATCTGACTCCGGGATCCTCGCTTCCAGCAGGGGGTGTCTGTCCCAAAGACCCAGAGGTTCAGGCAGCAAGAGGGGTCGGACTGGGGGCAGAAGTCTGGGCGAGTGTCTGTTGAGGGGCTGAGTTCCCAGATGTTGTTACCCCAGGAGTGCAGGATGGGGGCTGGCGGGAGCTTCACGAGCATTCTCTGGGGGCGGAGTCTGGGGCTGGCCATACTGAGAATCGTGAGGGGTCTGGCGAGCCTCAGAAACGGAGCGTCATCCTCCCTGGTGGGGAGGGAGCAGAGCTGCTGTCAGTCTTGAGATGTCCCCTCCCCCGGTCCTGGGCCTTTCCCGGCTTCTCCGGAATCCTATGGGCCTCCATCCACTTATGGTAGTCCTTCATCTTGTCCTCTTCGGTCACACACGTGGGAGAAAGAGACCTGCAGGACTCAGTGAGTTAGAAGGGAGAGTGGAGCGACCCACCACAGGGATCCCCAGACCCCCGCTGGCCTAGGGGCATAGGCGAAGACAAGGGTATCCTGGAAGGCGTTTCAGGGCATGGGAGGGGGTGGGTAACCTGGGACCAGCCAGGTATCCTGAAGAGAGACCCCCACTGCTTCCACCCCTCCATCCAGCACCCTCCACCCAGCACCCAGCCCTGCCAGCTTCTCACAGGGCCTTTCTCCTACAGGTACCATGATGTGGGGTGCAGGCAGCCCCCTGGCCTGGCTCTCTGCTGGCCCTGGAAACATGAACATGAGCAGCACGGGGTCCACAGAGGGGCCCACAGGCCCTGCTGCACCGCTGCCCTCCCCCACGGCCTGGGACGTAGTCCTGTGCATCTCGGGCACACTGGTGTCCTGTGAGAACGCGCTGGTGGTGGCCATCATCGTAGGCACTCCCGCCTTCCGTGCCCCCATGTTCCTGCTAGTGGGCAGCCTGGCTGTGGCAGACCTGCTGGCGGGCCTGGGCCTGGTCATGCACTTTGCTGCTGTCTTCTGCATTGGCTCAGCAGTGATGAGCCTGGTGCTGGTTGGCGTGCTGGCCATGGCCTTTACTGCCAGCATCGGCAGCCTACTGGCCATCACCGTTGATCGCTACCTTTCTCTGTACAATGCCCTCACCTACTACTCAGAGACAACAGTGACGCGGACCTATGTGATGCTGGCCCTAGTGTGGGGGGGCGCGCTGGGCCTGGGGCTGCTGCCTGTCCTGGCCTGGAACTGCCTGGATTCCCGGGCCACATGCGGCGTGGTCTATCCACTCTCCAAGAACCATCTGGTGGTCCTGGCCGTTGCCTTCTTCATGGTGTTTGGCATCATGCTGCAGCTGTATGCCCAGATCTGTCGCATCGTCTGCCGCCATGCCCAGCAGATTGCCCTCCAGCGGCACCTGCTGCCTGCCTCCCACTACGTGGCCACCCGAAAGGGCATCGCCACCCTGGCTGTGGTGCTTGGCGCCTTTGCCGCCTGCTGGCTGCCCTTCACCGTCTACTGCCTGTTGGGCGATGCCCACTCCCCACCCCTCTACACCTATCTCACCCTGCTCCCTGCCACCTACAACTCCATGATCAACCCCATCATCTATGCCTTCCGCAACCAGGATGTGCAGAAGGTGCTGTGGGCTGTCTGCTGCTGCTGTTCCTCTTCCAAGACGCTCTTCCGATCCCGCTCCCCCAGTGATGTCTAGTCTCATCCTGGTGACCCTCCAGCCCTGATCACTACAGAATTCCAGAATGTTAGGTCCTCCAGGGCTTTGTTCCAACCCCAGCTCCACACCCCAAGACCCAGCTGGTTCTGGAGTTCTAGGACTTTGGGTGTTTCACAGGATTCTGTTCAGATCCCTGTAGGGCCCAGCTGGCTCCATGGTTCTAGAATGTTCCGGTGGTCAGGGTTCCAACTCAGAAATGTCCCACAGCCCAGATGGGCTTGGAGTTCCAGTAGGCTGCTGGGTGTTTCACAGTGCCATTCCAAGTCCCTGACCTTCCCCCTCCCTTGACCTTGACCATGTCACTTTACTTTTGCGTTTCTGAGCGAAAGAGTCGGAGAGGTTAGTTACTCCGTTGCCTAGACAAGAGAAAGATTTATCTGTATATATGTGCACATACAAAGAGAATATCTATTTATTATTTATTTATGAATTTATTTATGGGTGTTAAGGGGAAAAAAAAGAGACCCACACCTTGAAATCCAGGCCATATCAGGGTACTCCCAGTCCCCAACACCCTCATTTCTGACCTCAGTTCCTAGAGGGGGAAAAGGGAGAGAGAGAAACCACGTATTTTGTTATTATTTTTGCTTACTTTTTATCAAAGAGATCATAGAAACCAGAGCCTCCTCCCCAGGCCCG
This sequence comes from Okapia johnstoni, assembly GCA_024291935.2. Classification (NCBI taxonomy): domain Eukaryota; kingdom Metazoa; phylum Chordata; class Mammalia; order Artiodactyla; family Giraffidae; genus Okapia; species Okapia johnstoni. Next base: position 7,584,636 of record JAGTYA010000024.1, on the reverse strand, counting down.
CCCTCCTCGGGTTTGCAGGGGGAACACACCAGCCTCTGGTTTTTTATTTTTTTAAGAAGCCATCACCTGAGAAACCGAGAATTCCTCTGCTCTGGGGGCCGGCTGCCCTCTGGTGGCCATTTTTGGGGAACTGCAGCCGGGTCGGCCGTCGGAACCAGGCCAAGCAACCCCAGCTCCACTCCAGCCTGGTGTCCAGCACCATAGCCAGAGCCTGGGGGCCAGGTCTCACCCTGCGGTGCCCCACAGGAGGCAGGGTTCAAGCCAACACCTGAGCCCTCTGCCATCTGGGGTAGGGTCCCCAGTGCAATCCCTATTCCTGTCCCTGACCCAACCCTCAATAAAAAATTGATTTTGTGATAAGATTTGTCTGTGTGTGGAAGGAGTGGTGTGGGGTGTGATGGGTGACAGCCTGGAATGGGGGGATTAGGCCAGGCCTGGGGGCCTATGGGAGGATCCAAGAAACTGGAGACCCAGGTGGAGTATGGCGGGCAGGTGACACCTCCCACCCCAGGATGCCAATCTGGTGGGTTCCTCTGTTCAGACCCAGGCATCCCCATACAAGAACTCCACCTCCACTGGGACTAGAACTCCTGGTGCTAGACCCCCTTGGGTTTAGGTTGCTCACATCCTGCCTACATTAGCTTTAGTTTGGGGTTTTGGCATGAAGGATATGCTCAAGGCATGTAGGTATTCTTAACAACAGCAGCCTCTTCCACTCACAGGTGTTTCTCTGTGCTGGGCACTGCACTAAGTGTTCTGCATCCGTTATCTCCCTTATGCCTAACAAGCATCCCCTGGCATGGGTAAGAACTTCTCCATGTTACAGACTAGGAAACAGGCCAAGGGAGATTCAGTGGTCAGCTCAAGGTCATACAGCTAGGAAATGGTAGAGCCAGGATTCAAAAGAGGCACATTTGTTTCCAGACCCAGGGCACTGTCTCCTGGCCGATGCCCCCTCATCTCCTGCCTTCCCAAGCCAAGGGCTTAGGACATTCTGGACCCTGCTTTGTGTCGGGGTTAATTTTCAGAGCCAGTGGCCCCATTTGGGGAGGTGGTTGGATGGGGTCTGTTCACTCAGGAGCTGGAAGGGCTTTTTTTCTATGCAAAGGTGAGTGATGGTAAGTGTGTGTGTGTACCCGTGTGTGCATTTGAGGACATAATTGTGCAGGGCTCTGAATTTCAATGTTTTGGAACCAAAAAGAACCTGTTCACCAGGTACAAGCAGGAGTAGGTTTGAGGTATGGCTGAAAAGGAAGCTCTGACTACCCCAAACTCACATCTATGCAGATGTGCAAAACCTGGAGTTGGGGCCCTCAGAGCACCCCTATTGCACAGATGGGAAGACTGTTTCCCTGGCCAGAGAGCTTTTGCCTGGTGTTCAAGACTCCTCCCTAGTAGTAGTCACAGGAATCCAAGGGGAGTGGGCATACCAACAGGGCTGGGTCACAGCTGGCAGAGGGCGGGCCTGGGCTGAGCTACACACAGTGCCAATCCAGGCCCAAAGTGGGGAGGCTCCACCAGGTCAGGTTGAAGCTTATCTCCTCTCCCCACCTTCCTGGAATGTCCTTGGGAAAAAGGTCCCCAATCAGGAAGCACCTGTCCCATACCAAAGATCTCACACAACATCACCATGGCCCCTTTGGGAGCAGGGTTACTATTCAGTTCAGTTCAGTTCATTCGCTCAGTCGTGTCCAACTCTTTGCGACCCCATGAACCAGGCAGCACACCAGGCCTCCCTGTCCATCACCAACTCCCGGAGTCCACCCCAACCCACTTGCATTGAGTCGGTGATGCCATCCAACCGTCTCATCCTCTGTCGTCCCCTTCTCCTCCTGCCCTCAATCTTTCCCAGCATCAGGGTCTTTTCCAGTGAGTCAGTTCTTTGCATCAGGTGGCCAAAGTATTGGAGTTTCACCTTCAACATCAGTCCTTCCAATGAACATTCAGGACTGATCTCCTTTAGGATGGACTGGTTGGATCTCCTTGCAGTCCAAGGGACTCTCAAGAGTCTTCTCCAACACCACAGTTCACAGGCATCAATTCTTCAGCACTCAGCTTTCTTTGTAGTCCAACTCTCACATCCATATGTGACCACTGGCAAAACCATAGCCTTGACTAGATGGACCTTTGTTGGCAAAGTAATGTCTCTGCTTCTCAATATGCTGTCTAGGTTGGTCATAACTTTCCTTCCAAGGAGTAAGCGTCTTTTAATTTCATGGCTGCAGTCACCATCTCCAGTGATTTTGGAGCCCAGAAAAATAAAGTCTGACACTGTTTCCACTGTTTCCCCATCTATTTACCATGAAGTGATGGGACCGGATGCCATGATCTTAGTTTTCTGAATGTTGAGCTTTAAGCCAACTTTTTCACTCTCCTCTTTCACTTTCATCAAGAGGCTCTTTAGTTCTTCTTCACTTTCTGCCATAAGGGTGGTGTCATCTGCATATCTGAGGTTATTGATATTTCTCCCGGCAATCTTGATTCCAGCTTGTGCTTCCTCCAGCCCAGCGTTTCTCATGATGTACTCTGCATATAAGTTAAATAAGTAGGGTGACAATATACAGCCTTGACGTACTCCTTTCCTATTTGGAACCAGTCTGTTTCATGTCCAGTTCTAACTGTTGCTTCCTGACCTGCACACAGGTTTCTCAAGAGGCAGGTCAGATGGTCTGGTATTCCCATCTCTTTCAGAATTTTCCACAGTTTATTGTGATCCACATAGTCAAAGGCTTTGGCATAGTCAATAAAGCAGAAATAGATGTTTTTCTGGAAGTCTCTTGCTTTTTCGATGATCCAGCGGATGTTGACAATTTGATCTCTGGCTCCTCTGCCTTTTCTGAAACCAGCTTGGACATCTGGAAGTTCCCGGTTCACGTACTGCTCTCCCTGTTTTACAGAAGAGAAAGTTGAGGCTCTGAGAGTAACAAATTCTCATTTAGTCATTGCTGTCCTTGCGGGCAGCGTAAATTCTAGCGGACGACACAGCAATAAAGAGAGGAACTAAAATATGATAATGCCAGAGTGATACGTCCTCAGAGACAGGGCACAGGGAGCGCATGTGATCTTTAAACGAGGGTGCCCCTTGGGACTTCCCTGGCGGTCCGGTGGTTAGGGTTCTGCATATCCACTGCTGGGGACCTGCGTTGGATCCCTGGTCGGGGAACTAAGATCCTGCAAGTGATATGGAGTGGCCTAAAAATAAAAAGATGTGGATGCCCCAAAGTCCTCACTGAAGGTGACATTTGATTTGCCTAAAGTCACGCAGTTAAGAGCTGAGCTGACCTGAGGGTTGAACCAGATCCTTGTGACTCCCAATCTGTTTCATTTCTGGGTGAGGGAATTGGTTTCAGGAGCAGCTCAGAAAGAGCAAGCAAGGAAACCAGGACAGGGAGCCCTGTCCTGGGCTAGGGAAAGTTTTGGGGGTCTCCAGGGTACCCCTAGAGCTTTGGGAGGGGCAGTGTAGGAAAGGGCCTCCTGGCTGCCTCCGCCACACTCCCAAAGAACAACCAAAAAGGTCCCGAAGGAATAGGGCCAGGGGCCCATCCCATCCTCGGTGGGCTTGGCCCTTGGCCCCCTCCTTGCTTCTGGCTCCAGGGCCCAGCAGGGCCAGCCTCATTTGTGGTGGACTCTCACGCTGCAAGTCCTCTTCCGTCTCCGTGTGGTTGGGTGGTGGCACTGAGGCATTTCTGGAAGGCTGCAACTTCTGTCTCGGCCTTGAGTCCTAGGCCCACACGAGAGTGTCTGAGCCTGTCCCCAGGATAGGGTCTGTGTGCGAGGTGGGGCCCACTGACTTCTCCTTCCTCTTGGGATTCTGCAGATACATCTCAGGTCCTCCCTGTACCCCAGCTCCGTGTTTCCTCCAGGAAGCCTCCCTGGCTCAGCCCTCCTGTGGCTGTGAAGATGCAATTTATACACCTTGCTACACTTCTCCTTAGTAAATATTTACAGAGAAGTTTTATCTTCCTCATCAGAATGGGGGCCCCTGAAGGCTGTGTCCCGGCTCCAACCGAGGGCCCCTGAGAGAAGGGACATGTCTGCCCCTCAAATTGAAGCTGTCTACGTCTCTTTCAGCCTCAGACTTCAGCCTGGGGCTGCTCATCATGCGTGCGTGTATGCCTGTGTGTCTGTGTTTTTCGGTGTGGGGAGTAGCCAAACCTTCCAGCCTCTCTGCCTTAGCCAGTTGTCCAACCCCATGTCTGATCCCACCCAGGAGGGTAAGCTGGGCAGTGGGGGCTCCCTGGCTTGAAGGAGGCAAAGGCTGGGGCCCAGAACCCTGCCTTCCTGCAGGGGTAGGCCTTAGGGTTGGGGTGGGGCCCTTCTCTCCTCCCCTTCTTCCCAGGTCCTGTGGAGGGGGCAGCCCCCACCAGGGCCATGACCGCTTCTCCCTGCAATAAGTGAGGAGACAGCAGCTATTAATATAAGATGAGTTCACGGGCTCACAGCTTCTGCAGGCTGGAAAACAGGCTCCTGGGGCCGGGGGCTGCGGCAAGTCTCGTCTGTCAGATTTTCTCCTGGAGCCCGAAACCTGCCAACCCTGCACCCTGCAACTCCCTAAATGTGGAGACAATGTGTGCACACAGGCATGTGCACACATGCCTATGCACACAGGCACACATGTGGGGGTCCAGGTTCCTGGCTGTTTAGAGAAGACCCACACATGCACACACATCCAGAAGCGCATGTATGCCCACTGTGTATCTGCACACTGGTATGCACACCTGTGCACACAGATATATCACATGTACACAGACTATGTCAACTTCAGGTGCACATGTTCTCATGCAGAAGCACATACCTAAATGTATGCACATGCCCCTGCACAAATATCTATGCACACAGACACAGAGCCTTGTATATACATGTGTGCACACAGGTCCAGGCATGCTTGCATACCCAGACCCATCTGCACACCACAGCACACCCACACATATACAGACACAAAACTACCCATGTGCATACAGATGGCATCAGAGTCATGTACACACATGTGCATACAGGACTACATTCAAGGACTTGTACATGTACATATATGTGTACATGCATGTCTTGTGCACACAGTGTGCACAAAGTCACACAGGTTCCTCACTGTCAGTGTTCAGCAATCATGAATTCACAGGCAGACCCTTGGTTTCCAGCACCATCCGGCTGGTTCATCCTCCCCTCCCCCCAGCCTCATGACAGGCAGCTCAGGCTCCTGCCAACCCCAATGTCTGCCCTTGGCTTCCCACCCCCCGGGGGTCCCCAGATTCCTGATTAACCCCCTCACTAATTGGCCACCAGCCCCTTGACTTTGCTGCAGGCCTTCTCGGGAGCTGGGAGCGAGAGGCTGCAAATTGGCCAAGCAGGTTGGGTCTGGGGAATAGAATGCAAGGCAGGGCGGGGGTGCTATGAGCTCAGTGCTAAGCCAGAGCCAGACAGGGTGCCCCTCTACCAGGACTGGAGGGGCACTGGCATCGTACCCTTGTGTGAGGGCACTCTCTAGGATTCACATGCACCCAGTCACCTGAGCCTTCGCTGCACACTTTTATACACACTAGTCATGTGGGTGGACATGCTCCAGCCCACTTCACACAGATGCATGTGAACATTTGCACACACCCACATACACTCAGGAAAAAACCCATTAATCAAAATCTTACATGTTCATAAATTCACCTGTTAGATACACAGAGACCACTGATGTATGTACATCCAAACACACTTCACCTAAATGCCCAAATGTGTCACATGTATACATGCTTGTAAACACAAATTTACATGCTAGACATGCCTATGAATGTACACCTAGGTATACCTGTAGGCATGTAAGAACATACATCCACACATGTACACGCACACCCATAGAGCCCAGGCATGTGTGCGCACACCATTCATGTGTGCCTACCGTGATGGACTCCCAAATAGCCACAGAATAAGAACTCCCAGAGCCAGCCACTGGCTTTGAGGAGGAGCAGGGAGTTTGAAGTTCCGGCAGTCTACAGGGAGAGGGGTGTGTGTTGGGAGCGGGGAGTGGTGGAACTTGCCTAATACCTAAACCCAGTACTCCCTCTGGGTTCTCCTCAGCCTCAGGGCTCCCAGACAGGACAGAGGTTCTGGCTTTTGCTTCTCTAGTTCCTGTCTCCTTGGCTCTGGGCCTGAGCCCACAGCGAGTTCTGCTTTCTTGTAAACAGCCAGGGGCATTGGAAAGCAGAGGGTTTCTACTTTCATGCCTGCTGCCAACTTGCTGTGTGACTTTGGGCAAGTTGCTGTACCTCTCTGTGTGTCTGCCTTTTCAACCGTAAACTAGGAATAAAAAGCGTGGTATTGGCCATCCTTCCAGGATTGCCTGAGGAGTCCATGGGTTCATCTTTATGGATGTGCTTTACTCAGGCACACGTCTGGGAGAGGTTAGTTCCCAAGACAGTGAGACACTGGAGTTGTGGTGGGGGGTCGGTGTTGGGTAGAATACATAATCCTGTTCAACTCCTCGTTGAATAGGGGAGGGAGCTGAGGCCCAGAGGGAGTCGCAAGGTGGGAGCTAGAAAACCTGGCCTCTGACTTCTCAGCCAGGAAATCTGCTCCTCTTTAAATACATATGCAGGGCATGAGCAGGTATGTGCACAATCCCCCAGGTAAGGGCGGGGACGCCTGCCTGCTGCAGTGGGAAGGTGTCTCTGCAGAATGCCTGCCACCATGGTACCGAGCCTTCTACCAGGAAGAGATTCTTTTGGGTGTGAAAGGCTTTATTTTTTTGTCCTCTAGCTTCATACCCCTCACAAGACACTTCTCCTGGGGCTAAGGCTGGCTTTGGGGAGCACCTGAGACAGCTCCTCGCTTCCTGATCTAGGAGGGAACTAGCTGACAACCACCCCGGAGCAGCACTCGGTTGCCCTGGCCACCAGGCAGCCAGGAGGGGGCAGTGAGGAGCTGGCCGAGGCAGCACAGGAGGAGGGGTGGCTCCTGAGGACTTTGTGTGGTTTGCTTGCGCTTGTGATCCTGTAACTGTGTGCTGCTCTGTGCCCTCGTTTGCACAAAGATAGGATTCTGTGTGCACAGATGCCCGCATCTGAACAGGTGTGTGCATATGTTGAAGTTGTGTCTGTTGGAAGCCCCAGCCCATACATAGGGAGACCACTTTGTTTCCAGGCAGTTGAGGGCATGGGGTACTTCTAATTCTGAAGGTCTAGGATAGCAGGGCCTCCATTCCAGCTCACTTATTTCAAAGCAAGAGCAAAATTAACCATCACTTATAAAACTAGGCACCAGGGGGTAGGTAGGGCAGTCTGTAACAGAAAACCTTTAACACGCCCCCTCTGACACCAAAGACCATGATCCTCGATGGAGAGATTCTGAATATGGTTTACCTTGCGTGGTGCACAGAACACGTGCGAACTGTGGCTCTGCCCTTGGTCGGCTCTGCGATCTTAGGCAACTCAACCCCTCTGAATCTTTTTCTCAAGTGTCAAGTGGGAGACCCTTGGTTGGTGAAATAAAGTGTAGGCAGTCTCGGGCAGGTAGTAGTTGAACGCTCATTCTTCTCACGAGTAGCCCAAAGAGCTGGAGCTCCCAAGTGGAGGAGCCGGAATTTAAGGCAGACTTCCAGCTGCCCAGAACCACATTCCTTCCCTCCAATTCTCCAGCAAGGGCGGCTCCCGACACCACCATTTTGTCTTCTCCCAGGGCGGGCGTCTGGCTGCCTGTCAGTCACCGGCCTCGGGAAGCCAAGTGCTGACTAAACACAGGCCTGAGCAGGAGGGTGGGGCGAGGGGCTCCGCCGGGGCCAGCCGCTCCCGCGCCCCCTCCCCGGCACCCCCACCCCCAGCGATGAGCTCAGAGTGGCTGGCGCAGCACTTGCTGACAATTCAAAACTTCTGCCCCCTCTCCTGGGATGCCAGTGGGTGACTCTCTCTCAACAGCAGGCGTGACCAGCCAAGTCACCAACCCAGCTCCCACCCCTCTCCCGGGCCGCCCCACACCGTCTGCTGGGCTCAGAACAGGGAATCCGCTCATCATCAATTACCCCCGGGGACAGCTACCCGCAGCAGCTGTGCTCGGAACAACCGTTGCTTCCTGGGTAGGTCATTTTTTTAGGGTCAGAAGAGCAACCCAGACCTGTCGCCTTCCCAGGCAGGAGAGAGAGGGCGTGCGGCAGCCTAACCCTTTTATCGGATTCCATTGTAAGTCGTTCTATTTAAGGTAAGTTGCTCAGGTCTGATCTGGCAGCATCAGCCTTCTCCTGCCTGATGTGAGGCGACCCCCCGCCCCCCGCCCTCCCCGGCCCCAGCACACCCCCTCTCAGCCAGCTGAGGAGGCCTCCAGCGTTCCCGGGTCTCCTCCTAAATCAACACCCCCACCTCCCACACAGGGCGCACCAGCCAGAGGCAGAGGCCCCCGCCCTCCGAGCCCACCCACACCGACCTCCCTCTGGAGCTCTGGCCACCACCTGTGGCTATCAATGTCACCCCCTTGGAACTGCTTCTCCCATTACACACGTACAAGTGCGCACATGCACGCACACACACATATACACACACACACACACCCCAGAGGTGGCTGCGTGGTTACAAAGACTTTTATCAAATTATTTAAAATGTTGGCATTTATGTATTCGCAAGTATACATAAAACAATTACATAGAATCTTCAGGTCACTTGGGGTGCTAACGTGTTACACACATGAACCTGGCAGGGACTCAAGTGAGACCAGGCTTGGAGGCATAGGACTTGGAAAAACTGGATGTCCTCTTCTAAGGACCTGAGAGGAGCAGGGTGAAGAGAAAAGGGTCACTTCAGGGGTTTGGCTCAGCCCCGCTGCTCAGATCTCAGTTGCAGCTCCTGTCCCATCTTCAGGGGAAGGGGCCCCATCTTCAGGCTGTACCCCCACGACATACAAGCCCAGTCCCTAACATCTTCATGTGGCAAACACACCCAAGAATAATCCACCGGACCAGGTCCTTATAAATATATTTATATCAGAGAAAACAAGGCACTTTGGGAGCATTACGGCTCACTCTCCTACACATACATCATTCTAGACAGAAAGTAAAAATTGGTTAGTTTCTCAAGTGAGTTAACTGAGTAAAGTTAATACAATAACAAAATTGCTCCCTAGCCCTTCCTGAGGCACGGGATGAGGTGCATCTCTGGGCAACACCTGGTATCCCAGGTCAGCTGGACCCTGGTAGAGCTCAAAGCCTGACGACCCCAGGAAGCCTGACATCTCTCCTGAGCAAAAGCCCCTGGCCTTGGGGCACTGCCCCCCCTCCCCAAGCCAGGTGAGGGGGGGCTGCAGTGGGAGGCAGGCAGAGAGCAGAGCTGGGACATGGTGGGAATGCTTAAGCAGGGTCACCAAAGCCACAGAGACCTCAATCTGTCCGAGCTGGCGCTGTGGAGCCAGAGGATCGGCGCCACGGGAAGAGATTTCACATTAGCCCTGACAACACCGCCTCGGCTCTGCGGTGACATTGGCCAGGGTCGTTTCTGAGGGGCGCGCGAGCTTCCGTTGGAGGCAAGCTGGAGCTCGGGCCAGCTGCTCGGAGCCTCCAAGGGATCGCTGAGCCTGCCTCCTCCCCGTGGCTGCTCCTTTGGAATGTACTCATCTCACAACCAAGGCAGAGCCACAAGTCACTTCTGACACTGCCGACTGGAAGCTTGGCCCCTGGGCCACAGGAATGGGGGCAGGTCCCCTGGGCTGGGCAGAACAGGGAAGGGAGGTGGCTCCTTGCCTTCAGCCCTCAGAGTCCTTAGGGGCCATTGCTCCACACCCTCACCAGCCTCAGCCCAGTTTAAATAATCACTAAACTTAGCTTTCTACAATTACAGGATTCCAAAGACACACAATTACCTGCACAGGGTCCTTTATCATCTTAAAGAGCTCTGAGTTTAAAGAAGCTTTTTTTTTTTTGGTGCACATATGCATAAGTAGAGCCCAGAGGGCCTCTCGGCTGACTGGGTCCCCAGCCCCCAGAGCTGAGGAAGCTTCGCAAGGCCGGCTGCTACAAAGCGCCGAGCTTGGCTGCATAGATTTTAATGAGAGCGTCAGGCAGAGCTGTGCTGTTGCTCTCCGGGACTTGCAGATCATTACCAAGCCAGCTGTAGGATGAGAACACAGCACATCGAAACCCTAGGAGGTCACTGAGCTAATGATCTAATCCTACCTTCCGCAGGCAGTGCCCCTCCCCACCTCCTCCTGCCCCCAGCCCTCTTCCATGGCAGGCTCTGTCCATTCCAGAAGCCTGGCCAACACCACCCCCTTCAAGGTCAGAGCAGGATGATATGAGCAGTGCTGGCTCCCCCTTTTCCGGAAAGGAGGGGGATGGGGGTAATTCAGTCAAAGCCATTAGGCCCAAACCCTGGCCTGGCCAGGCCCCAGGACTCCTCTTTGGGAGAACCGCTGCCCTCTGCCTGCTGCTCTGGTCACTGCTCTGGCGACAGCTGGGGGGCACCTTCAACAGCCATTTTAGAGTTCTGAAGAAAGCACCTTCAGCTTCCTGAGCGCACGGTGGGAGGCACGGCAGGGGTGCACAGAGTCTGGCTCTCAGCGCCGGAGCCTGGTGCCCGCCCGGCACCTGAGACGCCCTGTCTGGGGAGACAGGTGGGCACACTGGCCTCTTAATGGCTCCGTCCCCATGACTGCACGCTCTCCTCAAGCAGAGCGGCTGATGAGGGCTTTGGCAATTACTAGAACCATGTGCTGTGCTGGGGGGAGACAGATCCTGTTTGTCTTTGTTTCAGGGCTTGGAGAGCTGGAGAAGCCAGGAAAAGCTGGTTTCAGCCTAAGATGCTATACAACAGAAGAGAAGAAACCTCACTGCTGGCCAAAGCTGACCAGTTTTTTTCCTCAAGAACAGCACCTGTGTATTAGCTTGGGGAAAAAGGGAGGAGGGAGGGAGGGGACATCACGGTGCAGTGAGGAGGGGAGCTGGAAACAGGACCCAGAGTCATCCTGCCTCCCAGCCCTCCTCACGGCTGCCAGGCCTCCCCACCCCACCTCCCCAGGCAGCTACCTGCGGCAGCTGCCAGCCTCAGGGCCTGAAGTTTCCACAGTTAGCAGGACCTTAAACCGGGAAACAAACGGGAGGAGATGCCGAGGAATTGAAAGCAGCACCTGTCCCACTGCCTACCTTCTTCCTCCTCTCACTACCTTTGCTGGTCCCCCAAAGGGGCAGCTCTCAAGGCCAGGTGCCTGCCTGGTGATAGGAAAGGGGGAGCAAACAACAGCAAGAGTGGCCACGAGGGTCTGAGCAGCACTGACAGGCATGGCACAGGCCCTGCGCCCTTTTCCTGGGACTCCCCTCTACGGGGAGGTCTGGAGCAGCGCAGAGCCCGGAATCTAGCAGGCGCCCACGATTTGGTCCCATAAAGCACAGGTGACTAGGAATCAGGAACTCCGGGCTCGAGCTCTGTCCCGATCCAATGGTGTGGCCATGAGCAAGTCACTTCCCATCTCTAGGCTTCAGCGTCGTTCAACCCAAAGACTTCCGCCTTCTTCCAGTCCTGCAGCTCCGAGTCTCTGCTTGGCTCCTGACCGCAGCAGAGGCTCAGATCCCTGGGTGTCAGAGCTAGTTTGGTCATGGGTTCTAGAGGTGAGAACCGGGCTGTGGTGCTTGGAGGCACCTGGTGGCGAGGGAGTAGGTATTTAAGGGACACGGGAACACCACATTCAGAGAAGGGAACCTGGGAGGGAGGCAACCACCCGCCTTCAGAAAGGCACTGTTTCTGAGCAGAGAGGGTGCGAGATTTCTTTACGGGCTTGATGGCTCCTGGAAAAAAGGGCATCTGGACACAGAGATGGCTTAGAAAAAGGCAGCCTCACCCTGCGGATGAGGACAGAGGGGTGAGGCACTGGGCCTGCGGCCGCTCCGCCCTCTCAGTGCTTGGGAAAGGGGCCAGCAGGCTTCAGGACCAGAAGATGGCTGGCACTATGCAAAGCAGCTGAGGGCAAGGATTCTGGAAGACTACAGAAAATGGCTCCTGGGGGAAAGCACCAACTCCAATTTAAACCCAATCAAAGCGATGTGCTTTGGGGTTTTCCCTTCTCTTCAGTGGGCAACAGTCACTTGAAGGGAACAGGGAACATCCCAGCTACTGAACCTCAGCAGCCCCATGGGGCCTGACCTCGGGGAGACAGGAAATACACGGTGATTTGGAGGAAGCACTTGGGATATATCTTTGGTTGCTTCAGGGAAGGCTCTGGCCCCTTGAAATTCTTTTTTTCCTCCCTTTTCTTCCCCTTGGGACTGTTGGGGTAGGCATCAAAGAAGGCAGGTAGGAAAGAAAGAAAAAGGAAGTAGGCGGCAGGCAGAAGAGTTAATCCGACCATTCGTCTTCATCAAACTCAGAGGAGTCGTCTTCCGAGTCGCTGTACTCCACAGCAATGCGACGCGACAGGATGGTGGCCACGTCATTGCCCACAACATCCCGCTTCTCTTGTTCCCGCTGCTCCTCAACCCTGCGCAGCTGAAAACCTGGTGGGGGAGAGAGAGAAGGGTTAAGAAGGCGAGACAGTCTCTGAATCCATCCAGGACTGAGGAAGAGGGTGTGGCCCCTGGTGATGGCGGGTACTGGAAAGGACAGCTAAAAAGAAGGATGCTGGAGGAGAGCAAAGAGGAAAAGGGGAAGCCGATAAGAAGTCAGACAGGCTTTATGACACTGTGGTCCCAGTGCAACAAGAGCATCTCAAAGGAGCCTGCCATTCTTCCAGGCTCCCATGCTCTCAGGCTGGTGAGGATGGTACTTCTCACAAGGCTTTGAGTGAGGAGTGGCTACCATACCCCATATAGCAGGCACTCAGTCTGCCAAAGTCATCGATTTTCATGGAGTTGAGCTGCCTGAGGTTGTCTCCTCTAGACAACCCTTCAGTTCACTGAGGATCAAAGAGAAGAAACCACTCTAACCTCCTGGGACCAGAACCAGCCTCTGACAGAGAATAAATGCTCCAAGATGGGAAGGTGATGATGAGGGAGGGGAGGAAGGCAGGGTGAAAGGAAGGAGACATGGAGACAGGTGGAAAAAGGGAGGAAGGAAGGAGGTGGGAAGGCGGGGGAGAGGAGCGGAGAAGGATAGGAAAAGCAAAAAAGTGAAGGACAGGGAGTGTCTGAGTCCAGATGAGGAAGTACCTTCCAAGACAGTGATTCTTGGTTTTCTCTGGGGCACAAAATGAATGCAAGAACACACAAAGCATAGATTCCCAAGGAGTTCAAAGATCCCAGGTTAAGAAGCCTTTGCTTTAAACCAAGGTGGAAAGAAATACAAACCTCTGCCCTTTTAGAGTGAAGCCTTTCTTCAGACTGATCTGAAGTCTAAAGTCCTAATCTCTCTCCACCCAACGAAAGCCATTCCCCTGGAAGGGCAGAGAGCCCCTCGTCCACCCTCCAGTCAGTCATCCCAGCTGCAAAGACAAGGCATCATGATCCTGGACCCACCACTGGGGGTTTACCTTGACGGATGGCTGAAAGCAAGTCGCTGCGGGCATCGCTCACAGGAGGCAAGGAGGACTTGGGCTTGGTGGTGTCAGAAAGTGGCGGAGGAGGTGCAGCTGGCTGGCCATCTGCACCACTGAAAGGGGGTGGAGGGGGCCCTGGAGGAGGGGGAGGGGGCGGAGGGGGAGGTGCGCCTCCTGCTGGTTGGGACAAGGGAGGTGGTGGCAGAGTTGAGTAGTCAGCTGCCGGTGGTGGGGGAGGAGGTGGAGGGGCAGCAAAATCAGGGTGAGGCGGGAAAGATGGGGGTGAAGGTGGTGGCAGGGTCACTGGAGACCCAAATCCTCCAGGCGGTGGTGGGGGTGGAGTGTTTATCATCGGAGGTGGAGGCGGAGGGGCAGGTGGTGGAGCAAACCCGGGTTTGGGGCCTGGCGGAGAGCCCAGAGGAGGAGCTGGTGGTGGGTGGCTTGGGCTGACCACACTGGACCTTTTGAGTCCAGCTACGCCAGACCCTCTTTGGTTATTGTCTGCCGGGTAGCTGAAAGGACAAAGAAAAAAGACCCATGATCACTCTCAGGATGCAAACACCCACCTTTATGTTCAGCTTATCTATTACCCTAGGTTCATTCTGGTTGACAGTATCATTTCATTTTGGCTCAAACAGAAAGAACAACCTGGGGATGGTCAGAAATCCCAAGCCTTGAAACGGGCAGCTTTGTAAGATAATGAGCTTCCCATCAGCAGAGGAGTAGAAGCAGAAATTGAGAAATACCGCCTGAAAAAAAGTGGACTTAGGAGTTCTCTAACAGGTAAGGCTGGCCAAGACCATCTCTTAGGTCCCCCTCAAACCTTTCAGCTCTGCAAGGGAAGGCGCCCTCCTGAGTCCTCCTCTAAGAGGAAGGGGTCAGCTCAATCCTGGAGCCAGGACTAATAAGCCATGTAAGAACAAACCGAAATAAAAATTCAACCACCACCACCCACCAGGCTCCGTTCCATAGGCTATTAACATTCACCAGATCTTGTGAGGGCAGGAAACTCAAGCCAAGGTAGGCAAACCTGACCAGGGTACAGATTTAGGTGAATGCACCTTCAGTGCTCCTGTGGAAAAACTTAAGAGAGAATGAGGGCCTGAGGGTCAGCAGAGATGGGAAATGAATGTGCCGCCAGACTTGACCCAAGTTGAGGGAGGATTAATGCTCACCTCTCCTGGGTCAGGCCTGCTCGCCTGCGGCGGCGAGGTCTCAGGCCATGTGTGAGGCTGAAGGGCCTCTTTTTCCACCTTTGTGTCTGTCCTACACTAATAGCTACTCCTTAGGAAACCATTCATCTTGGAATTTTCCACAGACCTTGGAGCCTTACTGCATCCGACACAGCAACCAGCAGGAAGTGATTTGGGAGGCAGAAGGAGATTTGGGATTAATGGTTTCAGACGCCAGGAATGGGGAGGGGGGTGGGGGTGACAGCACGGCTATAGGTCTCCATCTGAAGGGTCCTCAACATCTAGCCTCCGATTAAACAGTGTCCAAGGAGACAAATGTACCTTTCAAAGCTCTCACTTGTTAGGCATCAGAAAGAAAAGTAACTATTTTTCCTCAGGAAACACTGAAATCTAACACTCCTCAGATCCCTCCCCTTTCCAGCCATTACACGCTAACTCTTCCTGTATACACCTCTGCCAGGGACACTGACAAATATCAAAATGGTCAGATCCTAAGTCTCATCTCTTTCTCCTTTGTTTCATTCTTTCTGGAGATTCTATCCAAAATGAAATAGAGCAGAGGCAACAGGAGAAAAAGGTGACTACTTGCTAGGTTCCTAGACAACTGGGGAGAAAGGCTATTCAGTATTTTATGGACAGCAGCAGATTGTATCACTTTATTTCATGCTGAGTCAGAGCTAAGCAAAAAAAACAAGAAAGAAGCTGGTGACCTCTCTCTGTTCAGGTGTAGCCAGTAGTTAAGAACACAGGGTCTGGAGTCAAACTGGACTGCTTTCCAATCATGACTCTGCTTCTTACTGGCAGTGTGATCTTAGGTAAGTTCACTGACTTCTGTGCTTCACTGTTTACTCATCTGTAAAATGGGGACCTATCTCAAGAGGACTCTTGTGGAGGTTAAGTAACATATATAGTGTTTGGCATAATGGCTGGTACCTTACAGACAATAAATATCGATTATTTCTATTATCTAGACTCACTTGGCTGGAGTTACTTTAGTGGTCCTGGCCTGGATTTGGAACTTACTTTGTTCTTGAGTGTTTAACCACCCAGAGTAAATAGAAGAGATACCATTGTTTACCTGAATTCTGCTGGTGGGGGAGGCAAGTTGTCCTCAGAAAAGGAAGGAGAAGGTGGAGAAATGGAATCTGACTGTGGTGGTGGTGGGTAGTTGCCTGCATCCACGTTCTCAACAGAGCCAATGCTGCCATTCTGGTACACCAAGGTGGGTGGATACCTGATAATGAACCCAATGCCAAAATTGTTATTTAAAGCCTGAGTGATACTCTCTTGCTTTCTTAAAAGAGCCCACAAAAATGCATTTGATACAAAAGCTATCAGGGAGAAATAAAATTACTGTATTCCCCATCTAGTTTTTGCTGTACTGAAATTTTATTTTAGGACTAAACATTCTATTGCTAAATATCTCCTAGATACTTCTACCCCTCCAAGTTGCTGTAGTTGTAATTATTTTATTTTTTAAAAAAATTTAATGGAGTATAGTTGATTTACTATGTTGTGTTTCAGGTGTACAGCAAAGTAAATCAGTTTACACACACACACACACACACACATATATATCTCTCCACTCTTTTTTAGATTCTTTTCCCATATAGGTGATTATAGAGTACTGAGTTGAGTTCCCCGTGTTACACAGTAGGTCCTTACTGTTTATCTATTTTATACATAGTAGTGTATATATGTCAATCTCAGTCTCCCAATCTACCCCTCCCCTTTCCCAGGTATTTCTGTTGGATTGTCTGTAAAAACGGGACTCAACACAGCTTATCAAAATCATGCTGTTCCTTTCCTAGTGCTGGCCTTGTCACACTCAGCAGTTCTTTGAAATTCTCTCCCAAATGTTAGGAGCAGCCCAGACCCAAATCCCAAAGTCTGTCTTGCGGCAAAGGGCAAAGCCAGGCCCCAAGGCTAGTGAGCTGCAAACATGTGACTGGCACACAGCCTGGTTTTGAGGTCGGCAAGCCTCTGGAGTGCTCAAAGGCCAAGGAGGCATCTGACTACAAAACCAAGCTGAGGATAAATGCAAGTTGCTATGTGGTAGTTGGATGTGGTCTCTTATCTCACAAACCAAGCTGCTGATTCAAGTGGGGTGCTAGGGCTGGCCTCATGAACACCTGTCCCTCATAGCACTAGGCCGTGGGCGAATTCACTCTGGGTGAACAGCAACAAACTTCCACACAAGCAGGAACACACCAGGCAGCAGCTAACAAAGTGTGGCCTGTTCCGTTCCACCTCCCTTTTCTTTCCACCACTGTTGGGTTATAAGGAACTCATCTAAAGTAGACCCCAGGGAGAAGAGAGTTGGAGGAAACTAACTAAATCAAATGATGCTCTGACGTAGAAAATTCCTAAGGTCTGCAGCCCTGTAGACCTGGCACATCTCTTTACAGGTTCACCAACAAGCACGTCCAGGTAGAACAGCCTTGTAGCCTGATCCCAAACCTCTCGGACAACAGAATCACCATATACATACACACACGTAATAGCTGGCTGGCATTCTGAACACACAAGCTGCTGGTCTTAAGAGTCACTGAGCCTTCCTATGACAAGGGCCTGTCTGAACAGGATGAGATCATGGAACAAAATGGCCCCTTTTTATTGGGAGGTGAAGGTAATGGAGGTACCCTCAGGGCTGATTCTCCTGTAGAAAGGTTCATTTTTTCCTCTCACCATCTTCATCACTCTTTAAAACAAATCTCTTAATCTAGGAAGAACAAGTGTCAGAAGTGTCAAGATTTCTAAAAGTCAAGAATTTCATGGTAGAATTATTCCTAAAAGCAAGAACAACTCAACTCTTTCCTTTTATCATTCCTAGACACCCAGCATGGGCTGGCATGGTTCTCCGACAGCCAGGATGCAAGGTATTTAGGGGAAAAACCGGGGTGACATTTATGCCAGGCAATCTCGGGAGACTTGGCTTTGAATGTCACACAGGTCGGACACCAGGATAAGCATCAAACCAAGCTTTAAAACCATTTTCCCCCCCTTTTAACCCTCTAGTGTGATTTGGTATTGGGAAATGGGGTCAGACTGACATCTACTATTTCTCCACAGAGATATATAGCCTCAGTACTGGCCACACGACCTTTCCCACACTGTCTCTGAGGTCTGCTTTCAGTCCCTTGGCCAGCCTCTCTCCCGAGACTGACAAAGGCTGACTGAAAAGTTGCTTTGGTGATGTGCACAAATTCTCTGCCTGGCCTTCCCTACTCCCATGAAATGTCCAGTTCTTAGTCACGACCTTCAAATCAATGCTCTGAAGGCAAAGGACTCCTAAGACCACTTTTCTTCCAGTCTTTCCTTTGAGGCCCTCAGACATCGTAAGGGCACTAGAAACCATGGGATTTATTTTCCAGACCACTCTGCTCACCTTATTTAAACTGCTGAACCTCTAGATTTTTTTTTTTAGCAAATTTTAATCACCAGATGGAGGTACTTTAAAGTAGCTGATTAGCAGTGGTATTGACTTAAGCCACACAGCCAAACTTTGGGGGTACGAAGGGTGTCACACCAGAGCTGTCAGACTGCTGCCCCCAGTTGCCCAGACCCTTCAAAGAAAGCTACCAAGAGGACAACAGCAGCACCTACCGAGAAGGCTTTTCTTTGGATTCCACAAATTCTTGACCCATCTTCATTTTCTCCCACTCTTCCTTACGTGTCTTGATTTTACGTGGGTTTACATTTCCTCGATTTGGATTATCTTTCTTTTCTTTCTATAATGAAAAGAAACAGAAAAGCTTAATAAACATTTCCCAAAGTTCTTCATTAAAATTCCACCCACCTTCATGGATATACACCCTAGAGATAATCTGCCTAGACAACATACAATAACCACAGAACTTACAAAACTGCTGGGTTTAGAGTGACCTGCTGCTGCTGCTGCTGCTAAGTCGCTTCAGTCGTGTCCGACTCTGTGCGATCCCATAGACGGTAGCCCACCAGGCTCCCCTGTCCCTGGGATTCTCCAGGCAAGAACACTGGAGTGGGTTGCCATTTCCTTCTCCAATGCATGAAAGTGAAACGTGAAAGTGAAGTTACTCAGTCGTGTCCGACTCTGAGCAACCCCATGGACTGCAGCCTACCAGGCTCCTCTGTCCATGGGATTTTCCAGGCAAGAGTACTGGAGTGGGCTGCCATTGCCTTCTCTGTTCGAGTGACCTAGAGGTCATCTAATCCAAACCACCTCCTGGGCTCAAACACATTTCTTCGATCCCATACTCAAATACCTGTAGCAGTGGAAATCCACCATCTTTTTGGGTAATTCATTCATGTTTTTTGAGCAACTCTAACTGTTAGGAAGTTAATAAATATTTATTATTCATTATGCCACAAGGGTCGGTCAAGAGAGAAGAGAAATAATGACAGCTATAGATATCTGGGACAGATATAAGGAAATAGTTAAAAAACAAACCCAAACCACTGACGGATTCTTCAGCTTATGCAGGTGCACTAGCCCCTGGTGCTCTCTTAGGCCTCCCAGCAGCCATGCTAATGGGATTGTGAGGTTGCAACTGCTAGGTCATACGCTTACACACATCACTGGGAGTCTAAGGGGAGGAGAGCATCTCTACCCAAACTAGGCCTATGCCCCCACCCCTGCCCCGCCCAACCAGTAGTCAAGGTGTTAAACCGCTCCTGTTGCAAATCAAACACTGTAGAGCCTTGTGCTGATCTCTGAGAAATGAGCTGCAAAGCTGGCGCGGAAGGGACTAGCCTAGCTCAAGTGTCCAGCAGAGTCAGGTGCAAATTGCAAGAGAAATAAATGGTGAATAGAAAAGTCAATTTCTAAAACTCAGCCTGAATATACTCAATTGTTAATAGCACTGGGGGGAACAAACACATTTTTGGTGTGATTTATACTTTCATCTTGGTTGTGCTTGGAGTGGACACATTTTTTTAAGAGTCTCACCTGGCATCCAAGCAAGCAGCCACTCAGAATGATTACTGAACATAAGACTGGCTTCCTTTTTATCCCCCCTCCACAATCGTGCCTACTGATGTGTAGAATAGAAGCCCCTTTCCCCTCACCCTATGCTTTCTCTTCTCTTTCATGATATCCTTGGTGTCCTGCAGCATCTTCTCCTTCCAAAGATCAAAGAAGTACGAAGGGTCTGTGTAGAATTTGAGTGCCTCTTTCCCATCATCCCTGGGATAGAAATGAAGACAAGCAGCTGTCAGTAGATAGATGAGCTCCCAACCAAATCCAATATTACAAACACCTAACAGTTAGCAGTTTTTACACTGAGAAATCAAGAAGTCATTCAAATTGACTGCATATTTCCTCCTCTATACCAGCGTTCCAAAGCCCCTGACTGGCATGGCACCTCTTTACTTATCTAGCTTTTTAAGAACCTTAGCCTTACTTTCAATTCCTGGTGGAGGAATCTGCATGGTTAGGGCAAGAATGGGTTATAGCAGCAGGGATCCTGATTATGTCTAATGATATCCAGGGCTGCAGACATCTCCCTGAGGACATTCTGATATCTTGGCACATCAGATGGGATTTCTGCCACTGGCTCCCCTACCACCATCAACTGCCCAGGACTCTCCAGCAAGCATTAATGGCCTTCCACCCACCCAAAACCTGTGTACACATGCACAGCTTCACATGTGTACAGATGTATGTCTATACACACATGAATGTGTCTTATGTGTGTAGCTGTCATTCCTCTGTAAATACGCAACCGCAGCACTTCATCTCCTAGAAGAGCTCAGCATCCGCCCCCTCATCCCCCAACCACAAGGGGGCCCCAGTGAGAAAAGACGGCCAGCTGTTCTATGACCACAAGATTTAATTACCATCTCTTAGTGGCTGTGACAGAAGAACAGGGTGAGATGATGAGTGTCAGTGTAAGAGTCATCCACCAGATTCAACAACTCTGGCTGGAATCCTGAACTTTGGCATGGCTAAGTCTCCCACTTTTCAGAAAGCATGCATTTAGGGATGGATAGTTATTTTAACACTATTCTGAACTAAAAAGAATTGGAAAGGTAATTCTTTTCTGACCTCCAATCCTATCACAATACACAGAAACCATTTCCAATCAAGCACTAATGATTTTTATATTAAATCTTGTTATGAGTTAGCCACATCACTTGTTTCTGTTAGGCTAAATCCAGAAAACTGAGAAGAGAATGTTAAAAAGGAAAATATCCTACATTAGCTGAAAAATATACTCGTCTTACCACACTCCGCTCGATATTATCAAGTGTGTAATCCCTTCCTCTCCTACAAACCCTCTGCCCAGATCCAACCAGACTAAACGATGGAGGCTGCAGAGTCAGAGCTCTGCCCTGCCATGTTAGCTGGCCCCTTTGAGAGCCAAACGGGCAGACGTAATTTCACACGGTAATAACAAAGGATAGGTACCGCGCACTTTCTCTGCATCTGTGTGAGAAGTGGCCATGTTCCTACTCTGGCTCTCTGGGTCAGGTGGGTGTCCTTGAATTTCACACACACACACATTCTACTTTGCAGTACACCCATGTCTCACAGAAGACATCTGCCTCCAGCTATCTGTAATTACTTTTACCTGTTCCAAAGATATTTATGGATGCGAGCAAGATAAATATTCGCTTTCTGTCCCTGCTTGGAAGTTTTTTGCACAATAACACTACCAGACCAGACCACTAGAGGGGAGGGGCTTTAACCTGTCTATAAGGCTACCTTTTTCAAGTCCAGCCATAGCACCGTAGGTCTTTTCACAGGGGAATGTTGAAAGGATGTTCAAAACAAAGTGAATGACGCTCATTTGGAAGAATGCCAATTACTCCTTAGGCTCTGGAAGGACCCTCAGGGCCCAGAGAAGCCAGTCCACAAGGTTGGCCCCACTAACACGCCCAAACATCTGGTAATCTAGCGGTTTCAGAATAAGTGGGAGCCCTGCTAAAATGTTGCCCCTGGGATGCAAGCTATAGGACTGCCTTGTAACAAAGTCCTTTTGGTTCTACAATAACTAAATTCCTTGGATGGAGTCCAAGATGGACCTGGCTTATACCAAATTAAACTCTGCAGCATAAATGCTATACCAAACTTTCAATATTATGTATTATATTCACTCATATTATATATGAGTCTCAGAAACCAAACAATAATAAGTGACACCTGTTTATATGGTAAAGTTAGCTTCTTCCACCACAAGCAACTCTGGGGTAGGTAGTACGCTTTTTGATACAATCCTCTGATGTACACAACATCTTTAGAAAGACAATCTAGTGTTGTTAGCCACAGACTGAAGAGGGGAGAAGCTAGCCAGGTTACCTGTAAGGGGTAAGATTGTTGAGAGGTGGAGGGGTATCACAGGTGTTGTATGTTTCTAAAACAGGTATGGGGAGAGAGTTTCTGTCAAAGAGCTTCTGGTCTTGAACAGTAGAGCTTCTGAAGGCCTTTCGGGTGTTGATTCCTTGTAGTGATACTGAAAGAAGATGGAAGGCATTAGAAAATGGACGACAGGCTATCTGAGCAAACACTGAGTCACACCAGCCGGAGAGGCCTCAGCTGCTGCATTTCTTGGCTGCGGCTATCTGCAGCCAGGTTTTTTTTTTCTTCTCCCCCCCTGGGGAAGCCCCACAAGGCTGTCAGCAGCCCAGCCATTTCATGACTGAACAAAATGAGGCAACACAAAGGTTTACTATGTGGCCAGATCTAGCAGGCCCCTCCTTAGGAGGACTGAATCTTCCAAGTACTTTTATGGTAGCAAAACACGACTGGGGGGAAGGGGAATTTGAGAAAGAGGGAATTGGGGAAATGGGAGAAAGGGAGTGTGTGGAGGTGTGGTAGAGATGAAAAGGTTTCTTCACATCACTCAGGTTTGTGTCATTTCAAAGAAGAACACCACAGGTCTCTATGATTTCCCCCCTCACTTTTTTTTATAAATCAGGGGAAAAAATTCTAAGCAACTGCTCAGCAGAGCCTGCAAATGCTGAGCTCAGCTTCCTTACCTTCTTCTTCCTTGGGATCCAGCTGAGTGACTTTAACTTGTAGGCGGTCGACCCTCTCAGCAAGGGAGCTTATCCGAGAGGCAAAAGTATTTGCCTGGGTAAAGAGCTCTCCAAAAATGTCCTCGGCATATTTACCTGAGAGAGCAAAGAACCAAGTCACTAGTGCATAAAAGTGACAAAAACGGTCAGAAAACTGGCTACTGCAGACTGTACTCCCCACCTCCCAAGCACACATGGACCCCGCCTCTCTAAGATGGTTCAGGCTACAGGCAGAGCTTGTTCATGGAGACAGAGACATACCCTCCAGAGCCTGGGCAGCCTGTATGTGCTCTGTAACTAAGAGTCTTCTTGGCAAACTGAGCTGTCATGAAACTCAAAGCAGGCTGAATAAAATCAAAAGGTATAATACAAAGAAACATCCTAGAAGAGTGGATAGTATGTCTACACATTTGCCCATAGCCCTTAGCTGTCTGCTGTTCTGTAAAAGTACCCTGTGAAAGTGGTTCTGGAAAACAAATTGTGAGTTAGTTAGTGTTTACAATAAATATAAAAAAGAAGAAGTTACATCCTCAATGGAGCCCCAAAAGTACATTGAACAACCATGATGAGATGTGGTATCTGTGAGAGGCCTTGAACTGTCACTAACAACTCCTAGTAGAGACTTCCAACTTCTTCTAAGGGGTGAAAAGGTGATTCTATGACTTATAAGCTACGATTCTGAAAGTCTTTGCTTTAGGTTATAATCCTTCAAATCTACATCTCAGGGAACAAGTGGAAAGCTGAAACATTCAAGCTCTCCCTGAAAAACAACATACCACTGGTCTCATTCCACAATGTCTTGTTTTTCAGAAAAAGAAAAGAGCTCCGTACTTTCAACCCTGGAATGCAAGGAGAATCTGCAGCCAAAGAAACGTAACAGCAATCTGACACTACCTCCATACTGTCCTTCCAAGCCACAAAGCACATTCTTGCTAGGAATGAAAAGTGGTGCACACGAATAAATATACCATCTGAGTGTGTTACTTGCAAGGTGAAGGCAGGCATTAGTGACTGTGCCCAACCAAAAGATCATTTCTTTGAGAACTATTTAAAGTAGATCTGATTTCTACCTTCTAAACTACATTTATGCTTAGTCCACACCTGAGGGGAAAAAAATTAGTTCAAAAGGCCAAAACTGCACCTTCAGGGTGAACTGCAGCTCACTCACCTTCCTGGTGTAACCTGAAGAGTAAGCATAAGACCAATCAATAGCATATTCTGGATTGCTAGTAAATTTAGTCAATAAGGAGTTTCTAATCAAGGAAGAAGCAAGTCTTTGCATACTGAATGGTTCTGTGATCTAAACAACCATGGGAAGTTCCTGAGCTCAAAGGACTCAAACTAGCTAACAAACTGCATTTCCACTGCGCAGGATGAAGATCCCTATCTGATCCCTGTCCATAAAACGGCTAAGTTCCTATAAGAACCATGCTGTATTGACTCACAGATACAGAGAACAAACTAGGGGGGAGAGGGAAGAGGAGAGGGACAAGATGGGCTAGGGGATTAAGAGGTACCAACTACTAGGTACAAAATAAATAAGCTATAAGGATATATTGTAGAGCACAGGGAATACGGCCAATATTTTATAATAACTATAAATGGAATACAACCTTTGAAAATTGTGAACTACTATGTTGCACACCTGAAATACATAATACTGTAAATCAACTATATTCAAAATAACAAAAAACAAAAACCATACTGTATCATGCTTGCCTAGGTAATGAAAAACTAACTAAAAGACTATAGCTGAGAAACACACAACATTAGTATGGAAAATAAACCAGGCTCAAAAATATCTGTTAACCAACCACCTGTTCTGGAGGAAAAGAAAATCTCAAGTCAACTCACCCTTAGATCACCGAGAGAGAGAGACCCAGGACTTTCCGTGCTCCTCAGTGAAAGGAGCAGTGACAGCATGAGCAAAGCTCAGTGAGGCACCGTGATTTAAGGTAAAAATCATACAAAGAACACCGTACAAAAATGGTGGCACTGAGAATGCTACTTGAAGGGGCAGTGAGGTGGCGTAAAGGCTTCCCCATTGTCAAGTTACGTCAGGACTTAAGCATACTTAGAACTCAAGATAATACATGGAAGAAGCAGTAGTCTTCAACCCAGAAAGTCTGAATTTAAGTCTCAGTTCTTTCTCTCTATACTTGTCTTACTGACTCTTTAGCAAGTCAAACTCTCAGCCTCGGTTGCATCATCTGTGAAATGGGGACAATTGTATCTATCTCATCAAGTTGTCATAGGACTAAACGAGCCCAAAATGTAAACAGTTATATAATAAGACTCTTCCTTATACTGATGACTTTTAAGAGTATCAATATCTCAGTATTTTAAGACTTATGCTTGAAAATGAAAGTGAAATTCGCTCAGTTGTGTCCGACTCTTTGCAACCCCATGGACTACACAGTCCATGAAATTCTCCAGGCCAGAATACTGGAGAGGGTATCCATTCCCTTCTCCAGGGGATCTTCTAATTTAAAATATAATTCCAGTTGGTAACATGATAGCCCTGCTCTATAAGTACTAAAAAGTACTCCAACCTCTGAAAACAGGAGTGTGATTCTTACATATCTTGTTCAGAGTTAAGTTTCACTCATTCAGATTACCAAGACAGATCCACTATCAAATCAGGACATTCATAATAGACATCTACCTCATTTTGCAAAAGATACCTTAGCAGTAGAATTTTTCAAACAAAAACAAATCTTCTTAATGACCCAAGAGGAGGTTCCATTCTCCTAGGTGGTCAGAATACCAATTCAGAAGTGCTGGTTGGCTGGCTGGGCCCACATTTCCTAAGACATGGCAACCTAATTTGTGAAACGCCAATCTCACTGTACTGAGGGAAAATAAGAATTCTGGATATGCTATCAGGGAGCAATCCATGGCTGTGAAATTTTTAGTTTTGTGCTTCATGCATTCCATAATCAGACTTTCCCTAGTAGACCAAGCACTTCCGGCTAAAGTATATGAGGTCAAGGTCATGAGCCTGAAGTACACAGGAGACCATTCCTGCACCCCTCTTTGCTGGATGAAATCCTAGTCATCTTTCAAGGTTCGGTTCATATGTGACCTCTTCTATGAAGCTTTTCTTGACTCTCCTTATTCCTGCTATGTTCCCACTCCCCATAGGAAATATTCCTTCTTTCCCTGTATTCTCTGTGCACCAACAGCATGGAAGGGTAGAAAGAATAGCAGCACGAATCATTTAACAAATATTTACTGAGCTCCTACTGGGTGCCGGGTACTATACAAGATAGACACTGGGGTTCAAGGAAACACATGATTTCTGCCTTCAAAAAACTTTTAGTTTAGTATAGGAGATACAGATAATTTTCAATATAATGTGGCAGGTAATAATACAGGCAAGTAATAGGATCTCAGAGGGGTACTCAGTCCAACCTGGAAGAGAAGATCCCTGAGCTGGGTCTTAAAGATCCACTACAAAGATGGCATGGGCTTTCTAGCAGTGGGAACAACAAAGGCACTGTGCAAAAGTATGAAGAGTATATGGTCTGTCTCAGAAGCTATGAGTAGTTGGCAATTCATCTTTTCTTCCTTCTTCCTCCCCCGCTTCTTTTTTCCTTTTTTAATTTTAAAAGAATCTCTTAAAAAGACTGTAAAATGAGAGAAGGTGGATTGCAGAAAATGAGGCTGAAAAGAAAGGTAGGTCTTAAAGTCTTGAATGTCAAGCGAAGGAATTTAAAATTAAATAATTCCATAGTGAGGAAGACGGGAGATAAAATACATAGTTAACATTTATGCTCTTATTTTAAAAACATTTTTTAAATTGCAAAAGTTAACACAGACTTAACTTTTTAAAATTCAAACAATTCAGAATTATGAAAGTAAAAAGTCAGATTTTAGTTTTGGGCAGACCACTCAGGCAAGAGTATATAAGTTTAAGATTTAAAAGATTTTACACAATTTTTAGGTTTATAGATTTAAAGGGGTTGATCAGAGAAAGGGAGGCCAGAGGTGGGCTAAGAATCGTTTAGAGAGTGTTCAGTTGGGCTGCCCTGGTGGTTCAGTGGTAAAGAACCCGCCTACAATGCAGGAGCTGCAGGAGACGTGGTTTCAATCCCTGGGTCGGGAAGATCCCTTGGAGAAGGGCACAGCAACCCACTCCAGTATTCCTGCCCGGAGAATCCTTGGGACAGAGGAGCCCGGCAGGCTACAGTCCACAGGGTCGCAGAGTCAGACATGACTGAAGAGACTTAGTACGGCCCAGCAAAGGTCTAAAACAGGGCAGTCATGGGAGAGACAGGGAGTCAGGGGACAAGCTGAGAAATTCTTAGGAAGCCTGACTTTGCCTCTCACTGGCTACTGTGTCTGCAGGCGAGTTACCTTACTTTTCTGAGCCTTCATCTCTTCACCTGAAAAACGGGAATGCCAACATCTAAACTCAAAGGATTATTAAGAAGATTAAATTAGGTAATCTATATGTCAAGATCCTATTAAAACCTGGCATAAAGTAGGCAATCAACAAATATGAGATCTCTTCTCACCCTCTCTCATTCTCCCCTTATTTCTTTCTTTCTCCTCTGGTAGATTATGAGCTCCTAGAAGGCAGAGACCACTTCTTATTATTGCTGTATCCTCTCAGCATCTGGCACATAAAATATGTTCAATACATGTTTACTGGATGAATAAAAGGGTCAGCTAGCTCTACAACGTGAGAAAATCTTGTTTCCATTGGCACAGGCCAACCCTGGCCCTCAGATGAGCTTCCTCAAGATAGGAGTGGTCTGATCACAAGTGGGAGAGTGAGCAATGGCATCCAGCAACACTACCCTGGAAAAACACCTGAGAGAGACCATAACTCCTGCTGAGAGAGAAGAAAATGCATCATTAGCTAGATGTCCTTTGTCCTATAAAGAAGGAGCCCGCGTGTGACTGACTTCCACCCATTTGGCCTTCTCAGGGTGACAGAAGCAAAAATGGTGCTTTTAAGAAGCAGTGAGGCTCTCTGCAGTCTTCACGTGCTTCCCTGTCAGTCGTACTGCTGTGGCACTGCTGTCAACGTTCCTTTGTGTAAGACAGACACTGGTAGGGTTTCATTTCTTTCCTGACGCCCCATCCAGGTTTCCCTAAGCCCTGGATCAACTGAGACAGCCTCTGAGCTGGGTGACGGCTTAGGAATCTCAGACCCCATACATCATCTGGTCACAGGCCTCTTATCTCCTCAGGCCCCTATTTCCAAGGCAGGGGCTATTACTATCTGGGGCAGGGGTGGCGGGGTGGAATGCACGCTTTCTTGATATTCCACTGCTTTCACGAAAGGCACTGACGCGACAGGAGGGTTAAGTGTCTGAAATAATTCACACTAAGATGCTTTCGCTAAGGAAGATCACTAAAATGGCATTTTGACAGAGGTTCTTATGGGAGCTAGAATGGCATTAGACAAATGCAGAGCCTATCCAAGCATCTGCCTTTCCCATATCTCGGCTCCAAGCAAACAAAATCCACTCAGTTCAGAATGAAATCCAAACCCAAGCATGTACCCCACTCAAGGCGGTCTCATTCATTCTTATCAATTAAAAAAAAAAGGAAATTACAGTTGAGCTGGCTTTCCCTCAGCTTCAAAATAGACTAGGTTAACCCCCATCTTCCTCCTAGAGAAGAATGGCTCCAGCTACAATCTGTGTCACTGTGTTCACACAGCTTGCAAAACTCCCAATACCCTAGAGACTACAGAAGTAATTTGTACCCTGAACTTGGACCTGGGGGCTTGCAGCACAATTAAATGTGTACCAGGGTAGACAAGTCAGCCAGAATCTCTCTGAATGTGTGTTTGCTTTACTCCTCTTTGTGAAGAAAGGTGGGGGTGGGGGTGGGTGGGTAGATAAAGACTATTGGTACATTTGAGGCTTCAACAAAGTCAGGCTACATCGAATAGCTTGTGCAATTACAGGCACATTCCCCAACCCAAGATACTGCTCTGTGAACCTCCCACTTTACACAGAGAATTCTGCTCTGTCATTCCATCTGCAGTTTCTGCTGCAGCCCTTCCTGCCACCCTTCCCACAGATTTCTTTTGAAGCAGGTGGAGGGGGAGGGGGAGGGAACCTAGAGGGTGGTGGTAGATGAAGAAAGGGCTGAAGGGAAGAATCTGTATAAAAAAGAGCCTCTCTTTGGGGAGGGGTGAGGGTGGGATAAATTTTCGCACTACCTAGGGAAGGCAGATGGGGGAGAAATAGGAACATGGAGGAGAAGGGGAGGAAATAAAGAGCACCAACGACCCCTGAGGGCAAAGCACAGGCTCTCTGCGGCACTCACTCAGGCTGCCCAGCTGTCGGATGACATTTGCCAGGGTGATGTTGGTCATGCATTCCAGCTCGCTTCTAACGCTAGGCAACGTCTGACGGCACAGGTGCCTTGGCTCGATGTTCCTCGTTACTAACGGCATGGTGGACCTGCTTCAGGCAATGTTCTGAATGATGAAAAACAACCTAAAAAAGAAATAACAGGAAAGTATTACTCAACCACAAATTCCAGGCACACCAAGGCTGTGTGAGTCGTTTTTCCTTTTGTCTTGCTCTGATCTAAACAGCTTTAAAAAATCTCTCCCTCTATCTCTCTTTTTTTTTCCCTTGTTTAAGCCCTCCCCATCACACCCTTCTTTTACAGGTTTGCCATTAGAGCCTTGCTGGATCAGTTTAGAAATTCTGAACTGGTGACTGCTGAGGGTACACAGGCAGCATAAAAACCTAAAAACCCTAAAATAACAAGTATGCTCCAGCTAACAAAAGTCTCTAGAGGCAGGGACGCATGGTCAGAAAACAGCTCATTCAGCAGGTCCTGGATGGTACATATCCTAACCTGGGGGTGTCCACAATCAGAACAGATCAGATTCCAGATGATCAATTATAAGAAACAAAACAGAGCCTCTGTCATCTGACAGTCTCCACAATGAAATTACGTTGCCAAGTGATTCCACTGATCTACATCAGGACATAACTTCTCCAGTTCTTCCCTGATGGAGGACTCTTAATGTACAACTAAATACTGTCAGTATCTATTAAGACTACTAAAGTTCACCCTGTAAATTGACAGAATGAAAGAATACCAAGGAAAACTTTACATGTTCGCTGTATCAAACACGATGCCAAGCACACTGTGCTGTAAGATTCCCTAGTCCTTTCTCTTCTACTCACAGCTCCCTTTCTCTCCCCCATCCGGTTCAACACACCTGGGCCGAAAGGCTCTTGAGACAGCAGGAAGTGTCTGGAGCAGATCCGGAAACCTTCCAGTCACTGTTCCTTATCCTGTCAGCTAAGCCCCTTTCCCTAGGAAATCCCCCAGCACTTTAGGTTCACGCTGAGCTATTGTTTCAGAGTTAGATTACCAAATTCCTAACTTTACAAGGACAGGAGGAGGTTTTTTATCCAACAAAATGGATATGACTATAGCCAAGGTACACCGGGCTGGAACTGTTCACCTATCTTGTGAAACTAAAGAAATCTAAAGCAGCCCAAAGGTTTTTGTGCTAGGGAAAATGGCAAATTAAATGGTAAAGCATAAAGGTAATATACTCAAGTCCCCAAGATTGCAAACACCTCTTAAAAAAAACAAACACACACACACAAAAACAAATCCAGAGGTTTACTTACATTGAATCTTAAAACACCAGTTCATCACCAAAAAAAGTTGATTGTGAACACAAAATGCTTAAACCAAGCTATACATCATAGAACTTAAAACTGAACCAACATATTGTCTGACCAAAAGAAAAAAAAGCCCTTCAGCTCAAAGAGGGAGTAGAACCCTTTGGAACAGACTGCTCCTTGTTATGGACATTCTGATCTGCTAAGAGTAAAAATAAAACAGGAAGCCAGCAGCTTGGGGAACAAGATTTCCTGTCACCAACAGCAACAGCCCAAGAACCAAGAGAATCAGCTGTTTGCTCATAACTTTGAACCTCCCTTTAATAGTCACTGTGTGGCAGCTGTGCCTATCTTTGGGGTGCAGAGGTGTTTCCTGAATATTTGTCTACTGTCTAAGGAAATAATTTTCATTCTGTTCCTCAGCTAAGTTTCCCTTTGATTCAACAGATTTTCTAATCCAAACTCTGGACTTTCCCTTCCAGTCTAACGATTCTCCTCTTTTACATAATGTAAAGGGTACTGGGTACTAACATGCAACCTTCAGTAACTAACTCAAACTGAAAAAGAGTTTAGGACAATAAAGGAGACGAGGGGTTACAAATAAAAGAAGCTCACAGGGCTCTGCATCCTCTGGATGCCCTCAGATTCCCAAAATTTCAAGCCTGCCAGAAGAACCAGAAATTCAGGGTACAGCCAAAGATGACTGAAAACAGCCGCTATGGCTCCCTCCCTTAGCATTTCAGAACTTGTTCCAGCATCTTAGAGGAGCTAGAGGGGCCAGATCCCCTTGAAATTCTGTGTCGAATGGCTCCTGACAGGGCATTCCAGACATTCTCTTCGGACACCTAATGGAAACTGGATTCCAAATAGCTAGGTAAATGTGAGATGACAGTGAAGCTGGGGAAGCCACTCTTAACACCTTGGTACTTTTTAGTATTTATGTTTTCCCAAGTTCCTCGGGTAAGAAGACACAAACGAAGTCAACCCTATGTCATCTGGAGGTGAGGGGGGGGACAAGTTTTCAATACCAAGATAGCTAGCTACATCTTGCCAAAAAAATCCAGCTCCCACACCAAGCTGCTGCTGCTGCTGCTGCTAAGTCACTTCAGTCGTGTCCGACTCTGTGCGACCCCATAGACGGCAGCCCACCAGGCTCCGCGTCCCTGGGATTCTCCAGGCAAGAATACTGGAGTGGGTTGCCATTTCCTTCTCCAGTGCATGAAAGTAAAAAGTGAAAGTGAAGTCGCTCAGTCGTGTCTGACTCTTAGCGACCCCATGGGCTATAGCCTACCAGGTTCCTCTGTCCATGGGATTTTCCAGGCAAGAGTACTGGAGTGGGGTGCCATTGCCTTCTCCAAGCTAGAGTAATCAAAAAATCACAATATTCAATATTCATCAAGACAAAAGTATTAGAAAAGTGAATCTGCTACTAAAAAAAGTCGTTTTATATGTTTCAGAGTCACCAAAGAAAGACGATTCCTTATTAAATGGAATTACCCACATCACTACTCATTTTTCTGCAAAAGAAATATGGGATTATGCACAATCTGAACCAAAATACTAACTTGACCAAGAAAGAAATCCTACATTCCAGTGAAGATAAACTTGGAAATGAGGCAAAGACTTCCAAGGCTCTTGACTCAACTCAGCTTTAAGTTGTGGAGTTGAGACATACTTGGGTTAGTGCCCTGAGTCTTGACACCTTACGAGCTGTATGATCTTGGGCAATTTCCCTAGAGACATTAAATAATGTAACATATATAAAATGTCCAATACAGGGCTAAGAAAAAAAGGTAGTTATTTTTAGTTCAATAGACCTGAGGCAAATCCTCCTGTAAAGTCAATTTTATTCATTGACAAATATTTTGAAACACTTTTAACAATGGACATATTATGTAGTAGAAAGCAGTATTCACATAAATTTAAAGATGAAACCCTAGACGTCAATGAAATTTGTGAGTTCTTTTTCTGGAGACTGCTCCCAGCCATGCTGCTGGACCTCCTGAAGAACATACATTCTCTCTCCTCTACTCTTCTACAATGGGTTCCTCATCTGAACCACAGAACAGAGAAAAGGATTAGTGACTGTTTTCTCCATTCTCCTCGAGAGTGTAAACAACTAGCACCATTCCAGATGCACTGGAGAGAAGCTAATGCATTACATACGATGGATGCCTGATGGCATTAGAGCTTAATGTTCTCATGGGAATCCAGTTGAGAAAAGCTCCTCAATCATCAGTAGTCATTTAGTGGAAAATTAGTGGAGCACTGGGTGTTGAGGAACCACTAAATTAAGGAAGTGACATGGTCAAATCTGCATTTTTAGACAAATCATTCTAACAGAAGTAGGAAGCTGTATTTGGGCAGAAGACTGGAGGTGAGAAGACCAGTTGGCAAACTCTTCCCAGGATGAGAAGGAGACACCAGAATGGAGAGGCCCACCACAGCTAGCAAGTAAGAACTGAGAAACCACAGACAGGTTGCAAGGGTGAGTCCAATCCTTCAGCCCTATCTGTAGCTCTCCCCTGACTGTTCTGTACAAAGTGATAAAACGTATGTTTCTTTATTAAACATATTATGATTATGAGGGAGTTCCCTGGTTGCCTAGTGGTTAGGATTTGGCGCTGTCACTGCTGTGGCCTGGTTGCAATCCCTGATCAGGAAACTGAGATCTTGCCATTTATAAAAAATTTTTAAAAGTAAAAGTACTATGAAAAGAACTAAATGCTAGCGCCAGTAATGCAGGGACAGTGAAAAAAACCAAGCAAGTAGTCATTCTTAGTGAGAAAAAGAAGTTTTGGACACATGAAAAGTGTAATGTCCTGTCTTTATAGAATCAGTAAACGTTCTTTTTCAGTTATACTTTACTTTGATTGGAAAATTATACGCTATAGTGATATTTGCTAATTTGGGGGTTTGAGAAAGTCTTACCTTTAGGGATGTTACATAGGAGAGGAATTAAATTAGAACCACTGGGAAGATAAAAGTTACAGGGATGTAGATTTCAATTAAGTTAGTTCTTTTTAATTAGAGCTGTCCTATATTAGAATGGGTTCTCTTTAGAGGTGATAAGTTCCCCAGTATCATCCCCTGGATACCAGCTATTAGGCATGTTAGGGGAGAGATTCCTAGACTGGAAGAAGATGATATGGAGAGGTCAGACTGGATGCCCTTTAAATCAAAGATGATATAATTCTCACTCTGGGCTTCAGTTTTCTCATTTGCAAAATAAAAGGACTAAGCCAGATGATCTTTAAGAATTTCTAAAATTCTTGAATTTGCTGGACTTTGGCCACCTGATGTGAATAACTGACTCATGTGAAAAGACCCTGACGGTGGGAAAGATTGAGGGCTGGAGAAGGGGACAACAGAGGATGAGATGGTTGGATGGCATCACTGACTCAACAGACATGAGTTTGAGTAAACTCCGGGAGTTGGTAATGGACAGGGAGGCCTGGTATGCTGCAGTCCATGCGGTCGCAAAGAGTCAGACACAACTGAGCAACTGAACTGAACTGAAAGCTGCCATAACCTCTGCTTGGCCAACAGTCACTTGCATTTTGAACATAAGGCCAGGGGAGGTCTAGGTACTGTAGAGATGGGTGGATCATGTCCACGAATCAAACTCTTCTATAGATCTAGAATGGTAAAAAGGACATTCCAGACAGTGCCCTGGGGTTAAGTTAATTACATTCCGGGAGCCTCCCAAGCCAATCTGGGGCTGGCTACTCAAAGATGTAAAAAAAAAAAAAAAAAATTGGCTTTTTTTTTTTTTTTGGACCAGTTACAGACATCCAGTCAGACTCAGCAGCAACCCCCATCTTCATCTTCACCCCTAGCTATTTTCAGCTTAAGGGACTTGAAAATGAGAATAAATCAAAGACTTCAACCATCCCCTCCGAGCCATGGCTTGAATTACACTGACCAGTCTGGACTGC
The DNA here is from genome assembly GCA_024291935.2 of Okapia johnstoni. NCBI lineage: Eukaryota > Metazoa > Chordata > Mammalia > Artiodactyla > Giraffidae > Okapia > Okapia johnstoni. The sequence continues at coordinate 7,550,466 of JAGTYA010000024.1, read as the reverse complement.
CAGTACCATGATGGGATTCATGCTTTGAATTGGAAATTGGATGAGGTGTTCTTTGAGGTCCCTGTTCAACAGTAAGAGTCTACAAGTCTGTGTATTTGAAGTTATCATGGGATATTTATATATCACATTTGGTCAGTCTTACGGCAAAAGGAGACTCTGACATGTACCCTACACTCTGAACTCTCAACTCTGCTCTCGAGAGCCTGCAGCAGGAGTGGGGTGAAGTAGGTGAGAGGGACAGATCTGGAAGCTGGAAGAAGGTAATAAAGGAAGACTGTATGTGAGGGGGAAGATACACTCATCTGTACCCTACACTCTGAATTCCTATTAACAGCAGGACAAAAAACAGATGACTGCTCATTCTGGCAATAACATGTATTACTAGCTGTTTATTATAAATAAATAAACAATGCTTCATTTAGAGCCATGGTCACTGATAACACCTGCAGATTTCTATGGTCACATCCCAAAGCAAGTATATCTGAGCTACAGCAATAACTATAACAACAGAAATGCTTCTCAAGGCAGTTCCTCTTTGAAACATACCCTCAAAATGCTGATCAGCAGTAGCATGGGATGAGAACATGTGGGGATATTGTATGTGTGGCAATTAGGACTTCTGCTTTTCACTTCAGCATTTCCCACTGTTCTACAGTTAACAGCACTTTGGATAGGGGCATATGAGAAGCGCCTTGCTTTGTAGACTAGTTTCCTCTTTCAGGAGATAAATTTCTTTATGATAAAGAATATGCATTCCACAGCGGTTCAAGAATCTCAATTGAAAAGTCAAATAATCACTTGATTTCAAAATAAAACACAACACTCAGGTTTACTATAATCTAAGTTGGTCCATCAAAATATTTAAAGAAGTATGAATTTACTGTTGCATATAGCAGTTCCTCACTATCATGCAACAATCACAAGGAGAAATGTCTCTTTATAGACTTAGGTACCTACCCACTTCCTGTTGAAATACAGGGTGGGGCTGAAGCTACAAATATAACCAGACTCTCTCTCCAAAACACAAGAAACTACTGACAAATCAGTTTAGGTCACCAGAGTAATGTTCAAAAAAGCTAGCAAGATAAACAGAACTCCAAGAGTGGACAAAGAAAGTATCTGACTGGGAGAACCAAGGAAAAAAGCTTACTTGTGATCTAAAACCAGGAGAAATTACCAATTTCATAAATGAATGACACCAGCTACGGACCTACCTTCAATAAATGTAAAGTTCCTTCTTGTCCTAATTTGGTTTTGGGAAAGTAGTCCAGGGGAACAGGACTTTTAAACTACAGTATCTTACTCCTTGAACACACTGCACATCTATCAAGGACCACTCACATCTGGCAATTTCATAACTTTCTATTACTTTTCGGGGCAATACCACCTTTTTTCTTCTATTACGCTTCAGGCTCTAATCATAGCTTTGTTCTTAAAGCTAAAATTGGGAGCTAACTTCGACCTGCAAAATTGGTTTCTTCTAGTATCAACTATTCCATAGAAAACTGCCTTTTTTTGTCGGTTTTTGTTTTGGGGTTTTTTTTGTTTTGTTTATTATTACTGTATAGTTGCTTTACAATGTTGTGTTAGCTTCTGCTGTACAGCAAAGTAAATCAGTTACAAGTATACATATATCCCCTCTTCCCTGGATTTCCTTAGGTCACCACAGAGCATTGAGTAGAATTCCCCGTGCTAATAGCTGGTTCTCATTAACTGAAATTGAAGTTGCTCAGTTGTGTCTGACTCTTTGCGACCCCATGGACTGTAGCATATCAGGCTCCTCCATCCACGGGATTTAGTTTATCTATTTTATACACAGTATTGTATACATGCCTATCCCAATCCACTCCCAATCCCACCCTTATCCCTTGGTAGCCATATGTTTGTTCTCTACATCTGTGCAATACCTGGAGAAAACCGTAATTCAAAAAGATACACTCACCCTCAATGTTCACTGCAGTACTATTTACAATAGCCTGGACATGGAAGCCACCTCAAATGTCCATCAACAGAGGAATGGGGAAAGATGATGTTGTAAATATATACAATGGACTATTATTACTCAGCCATAAAAAGGAATGAAACTGTGCCATTTGCAGAGATGTGGATGGACCTAGAGACTGACATACAGAGTGAAGTAAGTCAGAAAGAGAAAATCAAATATCATATATTTAACACATATATGCAGAATCTAGAAAAATGGTAAAGATGAACTTATCTGCAAAGGAGAAATACAAAAAACTGCTTTTTTAAATGGCCAAAATTAAGCTCTCTTTTTAAGTAAGATCGATCTGGTTGTCCAAAAGAAAATACACTTAAAATTGTGCACTGGAAACCACTTAAAACTGTGAGTTGGGTTCTAGTTCTTAAGTCTAACGATGACTAGCAAGTGGGGAAAACTTTCATCTTTCCAGTTCATCTGTGAGCTGCACTAAAAAAAAAATGGTTGAGAGGTGCTATATGAAACTGAGATTTTGTTTACAAAATACTCCTAGCTCCAAAGAGAAGATTTATTCACATAAAATATTTCCTGTATCTGCATCTTTGCCTAAGTTCCCAGTTATGAATCCACTTAAATTACACAGGGTCTGCACGGTTATCACTGATAACTTCAGTAACAGACACAAAGTTCATTTTACTTTCCCAGTCTTAATTCCAATTTCTAGCAATACTTAATCATCAAAATGGAATGGTCTGAAATACTCCAAACTATCCATCTAAAAGGTCCTACTTTTGATCCAGCAATTACACTCCTGGATATTTATCCAAAGAAAACAAAAACACTAACTTGAAAGGTACCTGCACCTCTATGTTCCCTGCAGCATTATTCACAGTAGCCAAGACACAGGAGCCAATCAATGACTGGATAAAGAAGACATGGTATATACACATACACACATACACAATGGAGTATTACTCATCCATAAAAAAGCAATGCAAACGTTTGGGACTGATATATACATACTACTATATATCAAATAGATAACTAATAAGCACAGGGAACTCTACTCAACACTCTGTAATAGTCTATATGGGAACAGAATCTAAAAAAGAGTGGATAGGGACTTCCCTGGTAGTCCAGGGGCTAAGACTCAGGCTCCCAATGCAGTAGGCCCCCGATCAATCCCTGGTCAGGGAACTAGATCCCCCATGGTGCAACTAAGAGTTCGCATATCACAACCACAAGATCTCACATGTCGCAACTAAAGATCAAAGACACCGTGTACCTCAACTAAGACCCAGTGCAGCCAAATAAATAAACATTTTAAAAAATGAAAATAAAAAAATAAGAGTGGATACATGTGTATGTGTGACTGATTCACTGTGCTGTACAGCAGAAACTAAAACAGCACTGTAAATCAACTACAGTAAAATTACCCCCCGCAAAAAAAGAATGAAATCTTGCCATTTGCAACAACATGGATGGACCTAGAGGGTATTATGCTAAATGCAATAAGCCAGACAGAGAACAACAAATACTGTATGATTTCACTTATATATGGAATCTAAAAAAGAAATGAACAAATATAACAGACATGGGTTCCTCGGTGGCCTAGCGGTTAGGATTTGGCGCTTTCACTGCCGTGCGTGCGTGCGTGCGTGCGTGCGTGTGTGTGCGCGCGCGCATGTGTGTGTGCTCACTCAGTCATGTCTAACTGTTTGCAACCCCATCGACTGCAGCCGGCCAGACTCCTCTGTCCATGGAATTTTCCAGGCAACAACACTGGAGTGGGTTGCCATTTCCTACTCTAGGGGATCTTCCCAACCCAGCAATCGAACTCGAGTCTTTAGCGTCCCCTGCATTGGCAGGCGGATTCTTCACCACTGGGCCACCTGGGAAGCCTGGGATTCAACTGCTGGTTGAGGAACTGAGATCCCTTAAGCTGCAAAGGGTATGGCAGGGCCATAAAAAAAAAAAAGTAACAGAAAACAGAATTATAGATACAGAGAACAAACAGGCGGTTGCCAGAGGACAGGGGAAAGAAGAAGTAGGTGTAGGAGATTAAGATGTATAAACTTCCAGTTGCAAAATTAACAACTCAGGGGTATGAAATGTACAGTATGGGAAATACAGTCAGTAACCATGATATATATTTGTATTATAACATATCTTAACTAGACTTATCCCGGTAATCATTTTGAAATGTTTCAAAACACCAAATCATATACTGTATAGTAGGAACTAACACAGAGTTGCAGGCCAATTATACTTCAAAAATAAACTCATAGAAAAAGAGATCAATTTTATAGCTACCAGACACAGGGGGAGGGGAAATTGGATGAAGGCAGTCAAAAGGTATAAACTTTCAGTTATAAGATAAATAAGTGCCAGGGATATAATGCACAACATGATAAATATAATTAACACTGATGTATGTTATATACAAAAATTGTTAAGAGTGAAAATCCTAAGAGTTTTCAACAAACACAAATTTTATTCTATTTAATTTTGTTATCTATATGAAATGATGGATATTAGTAAAATCATTATGCTGCATACTTTAAACATACACAGTACTATATGTCAATTATAGCTCAATAAAACTGGAAAAAATAAATGGGGGCTTACTTTTACTCTGATTGCATGCATGCTAAGTTGCTTCAGTCATGTTCAACTCTGACCCTATGGACTTATTAGCCCACCAAGCTCCTCTGTCCATGGAATTCTCCAGGCAAGAATACTGGAGTGGGTTCTCTGTCCATGGAATTCTCCAGGCAACAATACTGGAGTGGGTTGCCATGTCCTTCTCCAGGGGATCTTTCCGATCCAGGGATCGAACCCACATCTCTTCTGTATCCTGCACTGGCAGATGGGTTCTTTACCACTGGCGCCACTATGAATGATTTTGCTCCGAAGTGAGAAAACCTTATTCCTATCATTTGTGGGTACTCAAGTACCAGATTTCTTTCAGCTATAGTCATCAACTGAGCATTACATTCACACAGGAGTTTAACATGAAAAACAACTCAACTGCTCTGGGACAAAAAAAAAACTCACAAAACAAAACCTCGTGCTTGCTTCAGCAGCACATATACTAAAATTGGAACGATAGAGAAGATTAGCATGGCACCTGCGTGAGGATGACACTCAAATTCATGAAGCGCTTCATATTTTTTAGGAATAAAACCACCATATGACCCAGCAATCCCACTCCTAGGCATATACCCTGAGGAAACCAAAACTGAAAAAAACCCATGCATCCCACTGTTCACTGCAGCACTATTTACAATAGCTAGAACATGCAAGCAACCTAGATGTCCACTGACAGATAAATGGATAAAGAAGTTGTGGTACACATACACAATGGAATGTTACTCAGCCATAAAAAGGAGTGTATTTGAGTCAGTTCTGGTGAGGTGGATGAACCTAGAATCTACTATACAGAGTGAAGTCAGTCAGAAAGAGAGCTAGAAACAGGAAGATAAATATGGTATTCTAACACATATATACGGAATCTAGAAGAATGGTACTGAAGAACTTATTTACAGGGCAGCAATGAAGAAACAGACAGAGAATAGACTCATGGACATGGGGAGAGGGGAGGAGAGGGTGAGATGTATGGAAAGAGTAACATGGAAACTTACATTACCGTATGTAAAATAGATGGCCAATGGGAATTTGCTGTATGGCTCAGGAAGCTCAAACAGGGGCTTTGTATCAACCTAGAGGGGTGGAATGGGGAGGGAGATGGGAGGGAGGTTTAAAAGGGAGGGTATATATGTATACCTATGGCTGATATGGGCTTCCCTGGTGGCTCAGATGGTAAAGCGTCTGCCTACAATGCGGGAGAGCCAGGTTCGATCCCTGGGTCGGGAAGATCCCCTGGAGAAGGAAACGGCAACTCACTCCAGTATTCTTGCCTGGAAAATCCCACAAATGGAGGAGCCTGGCAGGCTACAGTCCATGGAGTCACAAAGAGTCGGACCCGACTGAGCGACTTCACTTTCATTTTCTTTCATGGCTGACTCATGTTGAGGTTTGACAGAAAACAACAAAATTCTGTAAAGCAATTATCCTTCAACAAAAAAACAGATTAAAGAAAAACCAAAACCTCAACAAATCACTGCACAAGATTATTAGAAATGTGTCAATAACTCATACAAGCTTTAACAAAGTATTCCCTTTTTTAAAGAGTTTTCTTTATTTACAGACAACGACAGACATGAGTGATCTCCAGTTGGTGGTGGCCAAAAAACTGAGATGAAGATAGATACAAAAGGCATTCCTCTCCAAGTACCTGGGCTTGAATACTTGGGCAGAAGCCTAACCTGGACATGTGCGACCATACAGGAACATAAAGTTGTTTTTTATGGGAGAGTGTCTAATCCCAGTTTACTATCTCACCCAGGGATAGAGAAAATGGAGCTAGGCTGTAACCTTTCGTTCCTGGTTCCTGCAAGTAGTAGTCTACTGCACTTGGTTAAGCTCCCTACAGACGAGACACTGGAGCACCCACTGGTGGATGAGATACTGAAGCAAGTTTGAAAATGAGGAAGGAGATAATCAGGATGGAATCGTACATTAGGCACTGAGTAAGTCTCATTTCATCCTGCCAGCTCTCTAGCCATGCATTTTAATCTCTATGATGCTTCTCTTCATATTTCAAGCATCTCTCTGTAGTAACTACTCCCTCTCTGGGATGAAAAGGCCAAAAGAGAAGCCAGTTCTACACAAATGAGAAAGGCCAGGGGAGAAAAGGTTACAGAGCAACAACAAAAAAGGAAATTCAGCAAAATGTTTTGCTGACAGCTCAGGGCGATACACAAACACATCGTGTGGTCATAGAGTAGCCAGAGCAGTGGTCCTGGATGTGACTGCTAATACACCAACTGAAGTGAGGAGAGGGACCCAGCAATCACAGCTACATCTGTACACCAGGGAGTGGAATTATGAAGCAAACCGCCATGAAATTTCATATCAACTATTCTATTCTGCCAGCTGTAACAATTCATTGCTGAAAAAGTGTCACACACTCATCTGTCACTAACGGCCAAGCTGTCAGCCACTGACTAAGAGCAGCAAAAGGCAGCTGTACATCTTCCTCTCACAAGGTCTATCTACCACTCAAAACATGGGATTTACAAAGAAAAGTCCCTGAACAAAGGGAAAAGTGTCCGTTTCTTTTCTATCCTCAGTTTACTAGGTTACCAAAGCCCTCAAAAGACCTAATAAGCAGTGATGTAGAGCAGCAAGAGCATGGACATTAGAGAAAGAGCTATGGATTTCAACCCACTACTGCCAAACCAGTTCTGGGACCTTGGCAAGCAGTACTCTCCCTGTCTGTTTCCCAACCTGTTAAAATCAGTGAAATGATCCTTAGTTTTCAAGCTTGTTGTGCAGAAAAATGAAATAATGCATGTATAAAATACTTAACATAGTACCTGGCACAGAATAACGACACTAGTAGTAGTAACAGTAGTCCCAGCAGCAGTAGTAGTAACAGAAGTACTAATTCTACATCTATCTAGCGCTTAGTTCTGGCATATAGTTAAATATGTGGTTCTCTTAACTGGTAAACAACTCTATTAATAAGTTTCAGGTTGCATTAATGGCTAACTACTAATTATAGCACCCTTATCAATCAATGAATATTTATCAAGTAGACACTAGATGACACAAAGAAATATAAAATTCTTCCCATGACTCCAAGAACTTATAATTTGAGGAGACAGATAAAACACAGGTAAGGAACAGCATAGTAAACAGAAGTTCAGTTATCAAACGAATGCTGCTGCTGCTGCTAAGTCGATTCAGTCGTGTTCGACTCTGTGCAACCCCATAGATGGCAGCCCACCAGGCTCCCCCGTCCCTGGGATTCTCCAGGCAAGAACACTGGAGTGGGTTGCCATTTCCTTCTCCAGTGCATGAAAGGGAAAAGTGAAAGTGAAGTCACTCAGTCGTGTCCGACTCTTAGCGACCCCATGGACTGCAGCTCACCAGGCTCCTCCATCCATGGGATTTTCCAGGCAAGAGTACTGGAGTCGGGTGCCATTGCCTTCTCCAGTCAAACGAATGATGTAGTCAATTTTGACAACAGAAAGGAAAAGATCACTTTCAACTGAACAGAATTCCTGGACTGAAGACCGGAACTGGACAGGATTTGGATTTAAAGAATAAAGAAGGGAAGTTTTCTAGGTGGGGGTAATATAAGTAGAAGACTTGAATTCTACCATAAGTATTTACAGAAAAGTCACAACTCTAATGGGCTTTTACGGTATTTCATGAACTCTAAGATGCATGATAATTTCAGAGATGTTAAAATATGGGGGAAATGTATACCTCAGAATTAATGAAACATAATATTTCTTTTTCTATAATACGATAGGGTGAACAAGATGATCTTTAAAAGTTCTTTCCAATTCTAAAATGATATGAAAAAAAAAGAAAATGCTATGATTTGGTAACTTAGACTTACAAGATAAGACTCAAATTTTACTAAATCGTCAACGGCATGAGAAGAAAGATAATAAAAAATAAGAGAGACTGAAACCAAATTCCACTATTTATTTGCAAGGCTAAAATGTTTACTTCCTAATTAATACATTCATATTTTCTTTTACATGTGCTAAGTTGCTTCAGTCATGTCCAACTCTTCGCAACCCTATGGACTATACAGCCTGACAGGCTCCTCTGTCCATGGAATTCTCCAGGCAAGAATACTAGAGTGGGGTGCCATTTCCTTCTCCAGAGGATCTTCTCCACCTATGGATCAAACCGGCGTCTCTTAAGTCTCCTGCACTGGCAGGGTGGGTTTACCACAAGTGCTACCTGGGAAGCCCTTTACTCTATATATTTGAACATAATTATAACAGCTGTTTTCATATCTCTGTCTGGTAATTCTATCACCTCTGTCATTTTTCAGTGTTGCTACGAACTGATTTTTCTCCGAATTATGGGCCACATTTTCCTGGTAACTTTGACTGGACGTTGGACATTGTGATTTTATGATGCTGAGTACCTAACATTGTTGTCTTCGTTTCAAGAGTGGGAGGCTTTTTCCTGGCTGGCAGTTAAGTGACTTCTGGTTCAATTTGGTACAACTGAGGTTTCTTTTTAAGCTGTGTTAGGGTGGATCTTGAGCAACTTTTACTCTCTTGGCTCTTTAGCCCCAGTACAAATGTGGCCCTTCAGTGATCTCTACTGGATGCTCTCTACTGGATCTCTGCTGGAGAGTGAGCAACACGGGCTCTCGACTCTGGCTGATAGGAACTAGAACACCTCCCCTGCACTGGGAATCAGTTAGCTCATAACTTCCTAATCACTCTTATCCAACCTCCTGTAATCTGACCCCAGGCATATGGGTGATCAGTCAAGCCTCAAGGAGACCCTAAGAAGATTTCTAGAACAGTATTCTTCCTCTTTTCCAGAAATGCACCCCACAGCTTCCAGTTGCCTCAGCCTCCCTTGAACTATTAATGCAATTTGTCTCTTCAGTTCAGTAAGACGAATCTGCTCCGCCTGGGAGCCGTCCACCCACCTTGCTCCATGGTTAGAATATACATCTAGACAGAAAATCAGGGTAATCACGGGGCTCACCTCCTTATGTCCCTTCTCCCAGCGATCAAAGCCACAAGCTTCCAATGTAAGTCAGGACTTGATTTCCACTCTGGTTTTGCAAGGTGCCCAATCATAAAGAGGCACTAATTTCAATTTATCTTCAATAAGTATATGCCATGGAAAACTTTTAAAAGGAAGAACAGGTATCCTAAAATCAAATAAGAAAACACTGCAAAAAGGTAGGATATCACCACTATACAGCTATAACATATTTGAATAACATTTAATTTTCTGAATAATCATAATTAATAATGGCAGAAAATTTCCCTTTTTCTTTTTTAAAGTCGGTACTCATACAGGTGTTTATCACATTAAAAAAAAAAAATCAATACAACTTGATGAATCCAGAGGCAAGTTCAGTCAAGAGTCAAGGATTCCCTGAGTTACTAGTTATATGACTCTGGGCTGGTTAATCTCTCCAAGCCTAATCTGTAAAATGGGGAAAATAAAACCTATCTCATAGGATGGTTTTCAGGATAAAATGAGGTAACATACATAAGCCTTCTAGAGGGGTATCTAGCACCTAGTAGGTACTCAACAACTGATAGCTCTCATTATTGCTAATTCAAAGGAGCGCTGAGTTTATTGGACTTACCTCCTAGTGGTAATACAATAATTTAAAGAGAGTAGGTCAAACTAAACAGCATTGAGCATTACACAAAGAGTTCTCCTAATTGGTTCTCTTCTCTTTGGTCTCAGTGGAAACCAAGCAGTAGGTAGGCCTCTTACCTTCTGAAACAGGTTCTCTGGGAGTATGAAGACAAGCGCTGAGAAAGAAAGGGATGGCCTCAAATTTCCACCAAATGCAAAACTTATTTTTGAAGTGGAATTAGTGGATATTGATTAAAATAGTAAAGACATCAACAATAAAATATGGCCGTGAAGAAACTTATATATCTAATTAGAGCTGGTTACTATTAAGTGAAGAGTCAACTGGAAAATTCAAGTTAGAACTTGTTTACTTGATCCCTCAACTTTTAAGAAATGCAATCCATTATAAACCCTTGAATTTTAAAATATTTTACTACAGCTGTGTAAAATACCACTCAAACAGAACTGATTTGCCTTTTACCTCATGTTGTAAACTAAAAGGTTCAATAAAAATGTATCCAATGTAAAAAAAAAAAAAGAAATGGATGGCCTCTGCTTACGTTATACCAATTTTAAGGATTAAGACAAAGGGTATCAGTCTTCCAAATCACAGTCAAGAGTCAATTCAATATTTTCACTTTATGTATTTTGAAAGCAGTCTCAAAGGTACTATTATCTGGATTGTGGCATTTCTTAAAAAAAAAAAAAAATCTTTCATCTTAAAGGCCCAAGGCAAATGTCACCATTTCTAAGAAGCCTTCCTCAACTCTTCCAGTCATTTCTCCCTATCCAAAGGTGCCAAAAAAGTATGCTGAACCTTTTACAGCAGTCACTACGTTCTATATTGTAGCACAGCTTTTTGGAGTACACAATTCTTTGAATACAGGAACTGAAAAACAAAATATCTTTAGACCTAACAGAAATAGTAGTAACAGCAGCAGCTATTGGAATCTGCTATTACAAGGGTGGGATTATTAAAAACTTCTTTGCATCCTATAGTGTCTGCCCAAAATGTGCCAGGTATTTATTCACATTTTCTTTAACAAATCTAATCTTCAAAACACTACTGAAAGGTAACTGGTAGTAGCATTCTGATTTTACAGCTAAGAGAACTAAAACACTAAGGGCACTTCTGTAACTTTATCACAGTCACACAGCTTTGAAACTCAGGTCCATCTGCATCCATGACACTATGTTGACTTCACAAACCACCCTAGCCAAGACTGTGCCCATATTTCTCATTTTCATCCACAAGTGCCACCAAACCCCAGACTAGTTTCTTCCCCCTCAAAAAAAAGATAATATGCTAACATAAGAAAGCCTTCCTGACATATTTACCTTGGAACTGAAATGGTGTTAATGAGAATCACACACTGCTTTCTCCCTCTCTACACCCAGTTTTGGCCAGCTGCTCAGGGGCTTCACATCTTTCACTTTAAATAACATCAACACTGGCTCATTTAAAGTGCCAGCCTCAGATAACATATTCAGATGCTACTGCTTTTCAAACAAACTCCTGTTTTCAAACAGCTAGGCATTTGGGGTTCCGTCACTTCTGATGGGTTACTTTTACTTACAGGGTCCCTGAAAATCACTTTAAGTTTCATTCTCTGGGCACTGTTGAACTCATCAAATCTTGTCATTAAGGACTTTTTTTTAAGTGCCTAATCTGTCATCTTCTTTTACAAAGAACCAAAACACATTCTTATGGGTAATTCCTAAACTGTATACAGTAGTCCCCTTTTTCCAAGGGTCACACATTCCAAGCCCTCCAAGGATGCCTGAAAGTACCAAACTCTATATATAAACAAAATACTTTTTTCTTTCCTTGTTAGGTTGAGAACTTTTACCTTTTCACTTAAAGGAAGCACTTTTGGTCTCTCTTTGGCTACTCTTGCATTTGAGGGTCATCTATAGGTAAAATAAGGATTATGTGAACACAAGCACTGCAACACCTGACAACTGATCTAATAACCAAGATGGTGGCTGAGTGACTACCAGGCAGGTAACACACACAGCGTGGATATGCTGGGCAGAGGTGATTCACGTCCAGGGCAAGACAGAGTAAGGTGGCATGAGATTTCATTATGCTACTCAGAAAGACGAGCAACTTAAAATTTATGAATTGCTTATTTCTGGAAGTTTTCATTTAATAATTTTGGACTACTGAAATTAGTTATTATTTAATAATTTTGGGTAACTGAAACCGAGGAAACTTCAGATTATGGATGATGACTGTATGTGTGTTTTAAAATAATATTCTTCCGAGCCTTTTTCTAAAAAGCACAATTGTGTCTCCTTTTTAGCCCAAGTAAAGATAATCATATATCAGAAGTGAGTCCCACCCCATCCCAATCTCTTTCTGCATATGGGGAATGCTGAAAAGATAAGTCTTTTTTAATTATTAAATGTAAATAGCTCATTAAATATAATCCAATTACTTTAATTGTAAAAAGGAAGTAATTACAATATGTACATGTATTCTTGCCTAGTAGATTTAATATCTTAAATTAATCTTTTCAGCATTAATATTTTAAATTAACCTTTGATATTAGAAAAATTCAAGAGATTGATGTCTATTTTAAATATATACATATAAAGCTGTACCTTATGGATCTTTGTTGTGATTTCACCCACAAACAATTTTTGTGGGAACAGCCCCATCCCCATAGAGAAGGGTAATTAAATAACACCTGCCCTAACTGAACTGGTATTTCTTGTCTGCTGTAACTCATGTTAAAGGGTCTGTTTTAAATTCTAATGCTTTTGTGGGACAAAAAGCCAAGAGATGAATTCTATGGCATTCCAATAATCACAACAGCTTTACTTAGCAAGACAATTTCAAGCCAAAATTAGGAGCATGTCTCTGGTAGAGTAGCCTAAATTTTCCACTACCTCATTTCTATTCTGCTACTATCAATTACAGTTCCCTGAGACTACCCTCAAGCATTCTTCTCTTGCTAGCTCCGTCTGGTCTAGCCCCTCAAGTTTGCTATTACAACATTTTCCCTTAGCAGCCATTTGGCTCTTTGATTTTTACTCTTTCTTGGTGACCGAAAGTAAGTAAACTGCATAGCTAAATCTATGAACTGCTTTGAAAATGGGCTCTGCCACGGTCTGTGCACGGAAGAAGTTCTATTAAAACGGAGAGTAAAGGCCTATACAGACAAGAAATTAGGAAGACTGAGCTTTGTTTTCCTACCTCCCACCAAAATCTATCAATGAGTGCTGTTTTAAGATATGAGTATGTGTTTAGAAAAATTAAAACTGTGTTTACATAAACATGGAACTTTTCCAAACTTTAGAAATATCAAGAATTGAATGAATATATATGTTGTAGCAGTAACAACTACGGCCATGTTTGTATAGCACTTCCCCTCCAAAGTAGAAAAGTTCTATTTAAAGTACAAAGAGGAACTTCTCTGGCAGTCCAGTGGTTAAGATTTTGTGCTTGCACTGCAGGGGGCACAGGTTCAATCCCTGGTCAGGGAACTAAAGATCCCACAAGCCACTCAGTGCGGCCACACGCACAAAAGAAACTACAAAGATCATGCGTTTTGAGCAACTCTCCAGGATTCCACGGAAATAAACTTCACTGTTCAGACTTCAGTATTAATGAGCCAAAGATGCATCTGTGGCTCACTGACATGACTTCTCAAAACAAATAATGAAATGGATAAGCCTAACTATGACTAACTCCTTTCGCCATTCAGACTGTAGCCACACTGGAGCAGTTCCTGACCACATAACACATAAGGCTGGCTTCTGCTGTCATCCTGGCTAACTTGGAAGGCTATTTTATGGCCCAAAAGGGGTCACTGTGAGTGCCTCATTTCAAACACTGTAATGAATTCTGAATAGTTACCAAAGGTTAGCAGAAGGAATGGAGTCCGATATCTGATGATGATCACAGGACTCTAGAAGGACAGTGCCATTAGAAGACAACAAGAAGTAATTTCACAAGTAAAAGGTGTACTGGCAGCTAAAACTGAGCCCTTTTAAGATTTAAATGATTCAAGTCTCATCTCAGTAACACTGGTATTTTTGTACAAAATATATCTTATTAGGCCAGCCCTTGAAAGTTAAAAGGTGTCTTTAAATGCCTGCTGACCTAAAATTGCCATGTTCCATGCTTTAAAGGGATTGATTCTGGAAAAGGACAATAAGATGCCAAATTCTGTTCAATGGAGATCAGAATACTCTTTGGTGAACCTATTCTGCACCTGTGGAAGCAAAAGAATAAGACTGGCTTACACACCCCAGAGGGAGGGTGGTATTTACGTGGGCTCTCCCTATGACCTCTTTGGCAGCAAATGTAAGAAAGCCCTTTTTTGAGGCTAAGGGGCGGGTCCAGGACTTTCAACTACCCATTCAAGCAGGGTTACAATTCCCCTCCTCAGTAATTAAGTTCCCTTTCCCACTCTCCATGCATGCATGAATTGTAGTGACATTGACATGGGGGTCTGGCATTAAGTCTTTGAAGGTCATTTAAATCCTCCTCCTTCCAAGCTGCCTTAAAAGCAATGCATCATCCTCTCCACAATGCCTGAGTATGGGGTTTGACTAGATGGTACTCAATGTGGAATGAACCTAAAGCATAAAAGGAAAGGGGGCTCCAAATTCACGTATCACAAAAAGAACAAATCAAAGAAATAAAACATTAGGTAAAACTCAGCTGCTCAAGAAACACCACCAAGAGAAACACTAAACATCTAACATTACATGAATGAAAACACTTCTACTGATTAATTTAGGAAGGTAGAAAAGGTCATTCACAATATGGTCCCTTTCTTTGGCTCCAGTCTCATCTTCTGTCCTATCTTCATATTTACATACCCTTCCCTGAAGTGCCACAGACCTTCTCATGGCTTTCCATCTCAACATGTTCTCTCTTGCTTCCATACTTTTGCTCAAGTCTAACCACCTACCACAATCCCAACTTCTCAGTTCAGTTCAGTCGCTCAGTCGTGTCCTACTCTGCGACCCCATGAACTGCAGCACACCAGGCTTCCCTGTCCATTACCAACTCCCGAAGCCTGCTCAAACTCATGTCCATCAAGTTGGTGATGCCATCCAACCATCTCAACCTCTGTTGTACCCTTCTCCTCCTGCTTCTAGGGTCTTCTCCCCAACTTCTAGGGTCTTCCAAAACTGAGCTCAGGGATTTTGCTGGTGGTCCAGTGGCTAAGACCCTACAATCCCAATGCAGGGGGCCAGGGTTCAATCCCTGATCAGGGAACTAGATCCTGCATGTCACAACTAAGACCTGGGGTAGCCAAATAACTAAATTAAACATTAAAAAAAAAAAAAAACCCACCCACTGAGCTCAACTGAAATATCTCTTGACATGCCTTGACCCCAAAGGAGCTTGATGCCCCTCCCTCACACCCTCTTTAAAATTCCATAATACTCTGTGCATGCCCATCCTATCCCACTGCTTAAAAATGACTGTTTTTTTTTACCTGCTCTCCCACTAGACTAAATTGAGGCTAGTGATCAGTCATCTCTAATTCTAATGCCTACCACCATGCAAGACACAGAGAGAATGCTCAATAAAAATTTATCAAATGAATAAAGCTACAGTAAGTGGCTACTATGCTTTAGCCCTCACAAAGGTGAGGTGGGGAGAGCGTCTCTGGACCTTACAGCACTGCTTCCTGATGGAAGAGAACCCAATCTGAACAGTCCAAGTTTAACCTCTATTTTAGACTAAGAGTCCTGGTAGCACACCAGATCACAAGACAGAATCTACATACACTTTCCAAGCCCTAGAAAATATCAAGGGTCTAATCTGGTACAGAGTGAGACATTAAAAATTAAAAACCAAGGCAAAAATTAATTAAAAAACAAAAGGCTACCCTGACCAATATGATCAATCTGCCACCTCCTTTTTATTCACTCACCTCAAAGTTCTTACTTCCTAACGTAAAGAGAGTTGAACGATAAGAGTCAGCAGCCAAAGAAGATAAAATTTCCAAAAAGGCTAGGGAAGGTCAGAATAGGGTAAGTCATGAAAATCAGCACATGTCCACAGCTTGAAAGAAATCCAGGCTGTTATTAAAATCCCTGGGCACTTAGCCTAAAACGTTAATAAGCCTCTGAATCTTTCCTTTCTCTCCCAAATCAGCTTCTGGCTTCCCTTCCCTCAATACTTCTTCCCCATCATCTACTCACTCTCAAGCCTGCCCACTTGTCTTTCTTTTCCTTCCTACCTTCACAAATACAGATAGAGATGGTCAGAATTTGGCAAACACATGACAACTTCAAACTACATGTGGGGCATCAGTATAAAGGATATCCAATTAATCATTCGTTTGTTCCTTCTTTCCTTCATTCATTCAATGAAACTTACATACCAGACACTGCACACAGTGGGGATATAATTCAACACTGCCCCTGTCCTCATGAAGCTTGACAGCCACTGAAGGAGACAAATTAAAAAGGGGGACAATAATATAAAGTGATAAATTTGATCACAGATGTTAAAATTCAAGGGTTATGGAGGCATCCAGCTCACACGGGGGGTGAAGGGGTCATAAGAAAGAATGTCTTAAAAGATGAAAAGGGTTAGTTAAGAGAAGTTTCAGGTGAAGGAAGCAATCTGTGCAGAGGTGTTCCAGGAACAGCAAACAGCTTGGTGGGGCTGAAGTGCAGGAGGTCATGAGTGATGAGGCTAATAAGACAGACAGGAGCCCAGGCACAGAGAGCCTTGTATGCTGTACTATAGAACTTGGGAGTGTGTTGATGGCTACTGCGAACTATTTAAGATTGAGGCCAGAGAGTGACATGATCGGATTTGCATTTAGAAAGCTCTCTCCGACAGCAGAGAGAATGTATGACATGAAGTGGAGAAAAACTGAGGCAGTAATCCAAGTGGAAGCACTTCTAATTGATCGATAGAATCTACATAATGGGAAAGTTGCAACGTAAGATGACAGAAATTGCTCTATATTGAGTTTGAGACCAAGTTGTCACTGATAAGCTTTCTCTTTTGAACAATTAAATTACCTAATCTCTCTCAGTTTTTACATTCTGAAAAATGCATTTGTGTGTTCTAGGGGGAACACTAGACTATCATGTATCATTAACCTTTTCTTAATGCTTTAAAATTTATAGTATAAAAATTTTAATATATGTATAGTGAGATAGCAAATATCAGAGTACAGTGTACCAACCACCTAGTTTAAGAATATTATCATTAGTTTTCAAGTCCCCTGCATGTCTCTCCCCAAACCCATCTTTTCACCATGAGGTAACACTATCCCCAAAGTGATAACTTTATCACATCTGTATCTCTAAACATTTTTAGTTTCACATGTTTCTTCACATGAATCTTATCATACTATATATTCTTCTGCAACTTTTCACTCTACAATTTGTTGAGAGATTCATTCACGTTGCTACAGTTGCAATTTAATCATTTTCATGGTTACACGGTGCTCTACTGTATGGCCACACTGAGATTTATTTATACAATCTGGAGTTGATGGATATTGGGATTTTTTCCCAGTTTGGAATTTTTGTTTATTTTGCTAATACCAACAGTGTTGCTATGGACGTTTTCTGTACACATCTCCCACTGCACACGTGCAAGAGTTCTTTAGGGTAGATACCCAGGAGAGAAACTGCTGGGTACAGGTATGCACATCTTCAATCATGAGATAATGCCAAATTGTTTGGCAAAATAGTTGTACCCATTTACACTACTATTTGCTGGGTTCTGGTTGCTTCGTATTCTTGCTGACATTTTTTGTCAGACTTTAATTTTTGCCAATCTGATAGACACAAAACAGTACATCACTGTAGTTTAACGTGCATTTTCCTGATTGCTCATAAGGCTGAGCATCCCCAATGCTTTTTGTAGAAAGGAGCTACTTTTTATTTTCAGAAACCTTCTCTGAAAGCCTAGAATGGCTGGAAGTCCTTCAGAATGCTGCCTCCTAATAACTAACAAGATGAAAATTGGTCTTTCTTAGCACTAAGCTAAAACTGTTTGACCAAATCTCAGCCACAACGACACCTGACACACAGGCAAACCTGAGATTTTTCATCTGAGAACTGAAGGTGAGTTAGAGAATTTAGAAGGACTAGACCGAGACAGAAAAATCAGAGGGGCAAATATTGCAATATTTAAGGCCTCTGACTATCTGACATCAACATACTTCTTCAGCTTCCTTTCTGGTCACACCTTAACAATGCTCTACACTTCTCCTGCCTGTGATTTCATACAAGACATTTCTTGCTTCCTGGAATACCTACCTTTCTAAAGTTTTTTTTTCCCCCTTCCCCTACTTCTTGAAATTTTATTAATCCTTCCCTGCCCAGTTCAAATGTAATTGCTTCCGTGAAGCCATCCTCACCCTGTTCCCCAGAAATAATTAATCAAGCTCTCCACTGCATCAATAGTAAGCACTCTATAATTCTTCTGTTAGAGCACCCATCCCATATTACAGTTGTAACAGGGATCGACTATGAGCTTTCTGAGGGAAAGTACTATCTCTCAAATCCTCAGGGGCTGAGTAGCACTCTGTCAACCATCAATTCTTCATAAAACACAGGATAAGTGGACAGAAAGATAAACAGAATCTGCTAAGAAAAAATCTCTAAGGAATTTCCTGGTGGTCCAGTGGTTAGGAGTGTGTGCTCTCACTGTCTAGAGCCCAGATTCAATCCCTGGTCAGGGAACTAAGATCCCAAAAGTTGCACAGTGCGGCCAAAAAGAATATAGTTCTTAAAAAGAGGAAAAGAAAAAAATCTCTAAACAATGAAAAGATTCTTTCTTATTCTTGCTGATTATGAAGGAAAAAAAAATCAGAGAAAAGGCAAGGTAGGACAAAAGCACTGTGAACTAGTAAGAATTAACTGTGACAATTCAGCCTCCTTAATGGCGCTCTATGTCAGGTAGGCCAGGAAGTGAACATGTAAACTGTACAGTCACCTTTTTAATGGAGGACAACAGTATCGAAAAGTGAGATTTACAACTGAATCTAAAACCTCAGGCTGTATCTTTAAGTTCATCTGGAAATTATTTGGGTCTGGTATTTTCTGCAGGAGAAGTTGTTTTCACTATAAATTCAAATCATTTAATAGTTAAAGGTTTTCAATTTTTTTCTTAAGTCATCTTGATAACTTTCTTTTGAAGTTTGTCCATTGTATGTAAATTTTAAAATAAAATGACATAGTATTCTTTAACTTGATAGCAAAAATGATTACTGTAAGGAAAAAATGTCTAGGAGACCAGACAGAGTAAGGGCAGAGATAAGGATCCAAAACAAAGCTCTGAGATTTCACAACACTGTAGCGTGTTCATGTGTGTCTGTGTTCCCAGAATATAGACTTCTTGTGGACAGGGATGGTGCCTACCAGTCTTCTGTACATAATGTGTTCTAAAAAGTATTTCCTGATTTCCTACATTGAATAAAAAATACAAAATTGATAGTTCAAGTCAACAGGTATTTTCTTATTTTAAGAGTTGATTTTGATTAATACATGGTTGACCTGAGTAATATTTGTAGTTGTCTTTAAAATAAAAACCTTTTTTTTCAATCAAGTAAAAACTGGTTTCAGAGGTTACTCACTCATTAAATTAGATGTTAAAAAAAAATACATTTAAATACAGAAATTCATTGAATTTAAAGGGAAAAAAAAAAAAAACCCCAGCAGGAACTGATTTGAGCTATAAAATACAGTTTTGAATGAGAAAATATACTTTACTTTAAAAAATAAAAATTCAGTTATTATTAAGACTATTGTTACTATAAAACCACACTTCATGACTTAAGAAAAAAGTCAGTTTAGTGGTTTAAAAAGAAGTATGTTAGTCATTTGTTTTATCCACTTCTTCCTCAAACCTTATAACACAGTAACTAACTGGAAGGAAAACTGATTTAAATTTCAGAGTCCCTTCCCTGTCCCACCCTCTCCTGCCCCAGTGGATGTGCACTTGGTTAAATGCATTTTGTATGAGAAAGGAGAAGCAAAGAGATGGTTTGAGCTTTAAAAATCTAGAGGAGATTATATTAGAATAATTTTGAAAGCTTGTTTAGAGACTGATGGAAAAATACTAGTCTTCTATTAGTGAAGGTCAACCTTTTTAATTGGACATAGTCCAGGACACTACCTGGGCAACAAATCAGTGAGAGTACAGACACCTCTGATTCTAAACTGGTATAATCCTTTTTTAACAAGCATTATCACAGTCTCCAGTATTATACAATAAGATTTCCCAAATATCTACGAGAAGTTGACAGTGGTAATACTTCTCCACCTATCTCATAATACCAATGTATTTTACCAGCTATTCTCCTTACAGAAATCACATTAACAGAGATGTTTAGAGAAATTCCCTGGCTGTCCAGTGGTTAGGACCCCATCCTCTCTCTGCCCAAGGCTCAGGTTCCAACCCTGGTTGGGGAACAAAGATCTCACAAGCTGCTCAGGACGAGGCCAAAAAAAAAAAAAAGATGTTTGAGGATTTATGGTTTTAAATGTCAGTAGTTTTAGAAACTGGACAAGTGTTACAGAAATTTTTGTTGGTATTTTTCAAGCTTGGTGAAAATGGAATTTGACAAAGATTATTTTCCAAGTGGTGTGGAAGGAAGCAAAGAGCAAAATCGAGAGGAGAAAAAATCAAAAACGCATCAGGTGAAGGCCTGAGGTTTGTTGGCAGGAGAAAAAAGTATGTACTGTGTAAACAAGAATCCATGGTAAATAAAATTTAATTAAAGTGAAGCAGTTATCATGTCTTGTCACATGTGTTAAAACTAAACTCTGCCAACAGGTATCCTGCTTTAGGGTGTCCATCAATTTGATTTTCATCAATTGTCCCAGAGAAATCATTAACAGTGTTCCCTCTTACTCTTAAAAGTGAACTGGTTTAAAAAATAGCAAATCACCATGTTGTACACCTGAAACTAACATAACATTGTAAATCAACTATACTTCACATAAAAAACTTTTTTAAGCGAATCGGTTTACACAATCAATTATATGATCACCCTATCCTTCAAGAACCAGGAAGTAGAGCTGCCTCAATGTTCAGGATCCAATCATAGTCCCAACTATTTAAAATTCAGTACATATTTCCCTCATTTATCTAGCACCATGACCACAATAGCAACAGTAGAGTGACTAAGAACATGGACTCCAGAAGCAAATGGCCAGAGTTCAAATCTTAACCCTGCTACATAAACTCTAGCTATGTAACCTCAAGAAATTTTGCTGTTTTTTTATTTTGAAATAATTTCAAACTTGGAGAAAAACTGCAAGAATAGTACGAAGGACTCCTTTATGCCTGTCACCAAGGTTCACCAATTATGAACATTTTGCCATATTTACTTTTATCCTCCCCACACACACAATTTCATTACTAATTTTTAAACTATTTTGATAATAGGTTATAGACATGGTGCCTCTACGTCTAAACACTTCAGAAAGTCAACTCCTAAGAACATACTACAGTCCAATTATCACATTAGAAAATTTAACAATACAGTATTATTATGCAACATAAAGTCCATATCTAAATTTTACCAACTGTCCCAATAATGCTCTTTATGGGAAATTTTTTTCCTCAATCCAGGATTCTAATCCAGAATTGTGGGCAGGCTTTTTAACCTTTCCCTCTTGGGATTACTGGGAGAAATAAAGGAGTAAACATACAGAATTTAGAACAGTTTTTGGCATTTAATGCAGGTGTTAGCTGCTTTTAGGGAGAGACAAACTCCATACAGGTTTCCATGGTGGCTCGGCTGGTAAAGAATCTGCCTGCAGTGCAGTGCAGGAGACCAGGGTTCGATCCCCGGGTCGGGAAGATCCACTGGAGAAGGGCATGGAACCCACTCCAGTATTCTTGCCTGGAGAATCCCATGGACAGAGGAGCCTGGCAGTGGGCTACAGTCTATGAGGTAACACACAGACTCCATACAAAGTACAATTGTTGGATAATGAAAAGAACTCTTTAGACATTATAGTTCTGTTCTTTTTTGGTGGGGGGGCGGGGGGGGAGGCATGCTGTTCAGTATGTGTGATCTTAGTTCCCCAACCAGGGAACGAACTCCTACCCTCTTCACTGGGAACATGGAGTCTTAACTACTGGACCGCCAAGGAAGTCCCTAGAACTATTACACTATACTTCTTAAAGTCATTTTAATGAAAACCTTTTGTAAAATATGTTGTGCATATCCATTATTTCTTAAACAGAATACACAAAATATAATTCAACCTTTTCCTTAGTAACTCAGGGTCTTCACATCAGCAGGAGTACTGTGCTATAAAACCATGATGCTGTCAAAGGTTCTTGAGGCGTGAAGCGCTATATGCCTCTGTAGTGAAATGGCTATAAAGTTCTGGACAGACATCTTGAATCTCCTCCTTCTGCTGTCATGCTCTTGATCATTTTTATGTATTAGTGCACCCACTCTATATTATTCTAATAATGCTTATGGTCAAACAAGGCTTTTAGTTTAAAAGGCACTTTCATGTCATCTCTCATTAATTCAATAAATATCTACTATGTCATTTGATTAATTAGCTGATTTGAATTTCACAAGAAGTCTGTGAGGTAAAAAGAACATGTATTACTACTCCCAATTTTAATTACCTCATTATAGATGAATAAATTAAGGCTCAGAGAGGTCAACTGACTTACTCTGGGCCACAAAGCCAACCGGCAACACTGACAGCCTTAGCACACCTAGACTCTCTGCCCCTCAATACAGTCACCTCAGAGCGAGGCTCTAGGATGACAGACTTTTTAGGTAGGTGAACAAGCTTTTGGAAAGCTCTTTGACTTTCAAAAGTACTTTCAACTTCCTTTCAAATGCAAGGAGTTGCATTCTGCTCGGCTGAAAATGCCAGATGTCTGACTTTCAGATGCTCTTCCTCTGTATTTTCTCAAATATTTTTTCTAAAATTCTCTGAACTTGATGGCAACACTTTATTAACATAGACTCCACACCCATTTGAAACTTGAGATAAACTCAGACCTGAGCTAAGGTTAACCTCTGCACTCCAATAAAGAAAAGCCTGGCTAAGACAATGGTGTAAATAAGATTGCAGGGAGAAATGTTTAATGAGCTGTTTTTAAGCATTTCAGGAGTCTAATTTACATACAATTAAAGTTAAATTGCACATCATTCTCAGCTATTCATTAAACCAGGTACAGGGACCTCTACCCAACAAAATAACCTGGTAACACTATTAGCCTAGTTTCAGTTATGACTCAAAGTAACAGCTGCACCTAAAGAAAAACAAAACACAACACTCTCACTAGGATTTACCCCAATTAGCCCAAATTAATGAGGTCTGGTTGTACCTCCAATGATGACCCACAAAACCTATCTTCCCCTGATGGCCTAGAGTAGACGCTCAAATGCAGTTAAAACACCTGCCACAGAAGCTAGGTAGAGGAAGCAAGACAAAATGGCAATGGCATAGAGTTAAGAGCCAGAAGCCTCAGGTTCTAGGTTGCTTATGCTGCTAAATCTGTGTGACCTTTGTTAAATCACCCTACTTCTAGAGCCTTCAGTTTCCTAAGCAATAAATGTGGTCTTTAAATACCATATCTCACTAAAAGCATCCAGAGCTCTTTGACTAAAGGGCAGGAATTGTTCAAGAGGAGTCTGAAACATCTTATAACTAGAAAGCAAGGAACAGTATCAAAGACTACTTCAGTTATGTCAAAAGGAATAAGGAGCCAACCTGAAGAGGCTCCCACTAGTTCAAGATGGAACAAACTGAACATCAGTAAAAGTAACTACAATAGACTAAAACATAGCAAGTATGTTAAAAACTCATAAATTCATGATGATACTTTTTTAAAAAAAACTAAACAACTCATTCATTCCCTTTGGAGTGTATCAGGGAACCAACTTATTTTGAAACCTGCAAATAAAGGAATAAAGGTAAAGAATCGAGTATTTATCCTGCCTTTCCTGTACAAATCAAAAACTTCAGAGAAACCAAAGAGTTGATTAGGGAAGTTTTTCTTTTTTGAAGTATTCCAGCGCATAAATGAAGAAAGAATAATAGGGGGAAAAAAAGAATGATAGAACTGGTATGAATATCACCATTTTGCAAACATATAGGTAATCATCATCCATGACTACTTACAACACAAAGAGAGACATCTGAACATTACAGGCCTTCTGACAGAACACAACCACACTCACGCAGCATTATGTTGTCAAAGCAGGGAGCCAATTTAGTTCAAGCCATCAGAGTTGTGCTGACCAGTAAACGGCCACCACACACATGAAGTTACTGAGCACTTGAAATGTGGCTGGCTCACATGAATTGCTATGTGCTATGAGTGTAAAATACACTCCAAACCATAAAGGTTTAGCATGTAAAATATCTCAGTAATTTTTATATTCATTACATGGTGAAACGATAATAACTTACAACTAAATAAAACAAATTTCACCTGTTTCTTCTTACCTCGTAAATGCACTTACTAGAAAATTTAAATTTCACTTCAGACTTGAATATTTCTATTAGATAATGCTGCTCTAGATCTAACAACCAGTTTACAAGGAATACAAGCAGCAGAGAAACAAATAAATAAATCACAGAAATTCAATTAGCAAAATCTAGAATGAGAAAATTTGGTTTCATCAACAACAACAAAAAGATAAGGGAAAAAAGAGGCAAGAGAACCCAAAGATTAGAAGAGACTTAAGAGCCATATAAACCAAATCAATGTACGGGTATTTTTTTGGAACCTGCTTTGAATAAACCAACTGTTGAGAGAGAAGGGGGGAACACTGATGAAGGGAGAGAGGGAAAAGAAAAAGCAACTGTGGAAATATGAATATTAACTGGATATCCAATAATATTACTGTGTACTGTGATTATTTTTTTTTTCAAGAGTAATTACTACCTTTTAAAGCCACATAATGAAATTATTTACAATTTAAATGATATGGTGCCTGGAATTTCTTTCAAAAGAATCTTGTGAAGATGAGACAGTAGTAGTAGAGATGAAACAAGACTGACCATGAGACTGATAATTGTTGGGAGTCCAGCAATGGACATGTAGAGGTTCCTTATATCATCTTCTCTACACTTGTAATGTTTGAAATTTTCTAAACATACTTTTTTTACGGGAGAAAATTTTACTCTAAGGACACTTCCAGCTCTTGAATCTACAAATATCTACGAAAATAAATGATGAGATTGGCAAATACCTCAAAAAGTCATTCAATCTAGTTTTTTGCTTCTAGGAATGTTACTTGCAATATTACTTCACTCAACAAATATTTATTAAGTAATTACTAAATGCAAAGGCCATAGCATTGTAGAAGATGTATGCAGATATGAGAGTTTCTGTTTAAAGAGTTTCATAATACAGGAGAGACAAGAAAAGAACACAAATATAAAATAAAGTAAAAGTGATGAAGTTATGGTTTACCTGGTTAAGTAAATCACAAAAAGGCATGATAGAAGAGTGTCATATAACTGGGTGTTAAAATAGGCAGGATTTGGACATGTAAACACACGGAGTATTATGTCTAAGGTGGACAGTGTGAGCAGAGGTACATAAGCAGAAAATAATGAGACATTTCTGAGGAATGAAGATGAGTACATTGTTGCAAAAGCAGTAGGGAAACAGGCTGGAAAGACAAGTATGGCCAGTTGATAGAATCTTAAATATCAGGTTGAGTTTGTACTTTAGTCGCTAAGAGATAGGAGTCACACAAGACGAGTTACAGATTAAAGAATATTTAGGAAGATGCTATGCATCTCACTTGGTATTATTGCCTAGAAAATTCCATGGACAGAGAAGCCTGGCAGGCTACAGTCCATGGGGTCACAAAGAGTGGGACAAGACTGAGTGATTGAGCACACACACATACATCTCACTTGAGCAAAGAACAGAATGGACCTGGGGGGCGGTAGGAGTGGGGACAGGCGCAATACAGAAAGTAGAAGCAACAGTCAAGGCAAAGGAAACAAGGGACCTAAACTGATATAGTAGGAAAAAGAGACAGGGAGGGACTTGAGAGTGTCTCTTGGCATGAAAAGAGGGAGGTCGGGAAGTCAACCAGCAACTAAGGCCTTACATCTCAATGAACTGGGAAAACAGCAGAGCCAATGTTTGATATGTTGGCAGACCTATACTAGCTCTGAAATGTACTGAAAAAACGACTGACTGAGTGAATAAGTAAATAAGAGAGTTTGGGGGGTGGGATGGGCAGAAGAACAGCTCAGCCTTCCTGTTTTAACTTATGAGGAAGTCAAGGTGCTGAAGGAAAATGCTGCCCAGGTGTGCTAAGCATCATTGTCAGAAAAGCAAAGGTTCCATCGTTTAAAATCTGTATAAAAAGTATAAAATCCATTCTTAAAAACTCTAACCATGTCTCCCTAGCAAGAAGGAAACAAGTTGTACCAATATGACCACTGGTTCCCAAAAGCAAACAATCCATGAAAAGCTGAAGGTGCAGAAGGGATAACCAAGTGGAAGGATTCAATAGGAATTCTGGGACTGGGGTTCAAAGGTGGAAATACAGATTTGGAAGTTACCAAACAGAGGAGGTGATAGTCAAAGATATGACAGAGGAGATGACCTCCTAACACAAAAGCATAAAGAGAAAGGTAAGGACACAGGACAACCTGGAGACAGACAAAGAAGAAAGATCAAGGAAAGCGGGAGAATCAGAACAATGCCCTGTTAAAAAGTTTAGAGAAGAGTTTCTAGAAGGAAGGCATGCTCAATCCTTGTTTTCTTCCTTGACCCACATATCTAATTCATCATCAAGCCTATCGGCTCTACCTCTAAAGTACTTACTAAATACATCTACTTCTCTCATTTCTTCTTCTACCAACCTAGCTGACGTCTCTACCACACCTGGACTTCTGCTATTCACCTTAAATCAATTCCTGCCCCCCAAATAATTCTTTTTTTTTTTGCAGCAATTGGATTAATCTTTTCTTTTAAAAAAATTATTTATTTAGTTGGCTGCGTTGGGTCTTCGTTGTGGCATGCAGGATCTTCAGTCTTCATTGTGGCACGCGGAATCTTTAGTTGCTGCGTGCAAACTCTCAGGAGCAAGTGGGATCTAGTTCCCTGGTCAGGGATTGAACCTAGCCCCCTGCATCGGGAGCTGGGGTGGTCTAGCCAATGGACCACCAGGGAAGTCCCTGGATTAATCTATAAAAAATGGAAATGATATCACATACCCACTTCCTCTTTACAACACTTGAACTAAATGGATATTTAAAGATACTGGAGTGTGACAATGCTAATATAATCATGTTCCAGTAGGGGAAATACTTGCATTGTTTATATATATATATGCCGAAATATTTACAAATGAAATGAAGTCTGCTTCAAAAATAATAAGGGCAAACAAGTCTGAACTTACTCTATCAGGCCAATACTACTGTGCTATCAAAACCAGACAAAGGGACTTCCCTGGTGGTCCGGTGGCTAAGGCTCCATGCTCCCGATGCAGGGGACCTGGGTTCAATCCCTGGTCAAGGAACTAAATCCCATATGCTGCAACTAAGGCCCTGTGCAGCCAAATTAAAAAAAAAAACCCAACACAAAGACTTCCCCTAAAGTTAGGAACAAGACTGCAATATCCATTCTTATCACTTCTGTTCAATACTGTACTGGAGGTTCCAGCCAGGGCAATCAGGTAAGAAAAAGAAATAAAAGGCATGAGACTGGAAAGGAAGAAGTAAATTCTATCTGCAGACGACATGATCGTATAATACAGAAAATGCTAAGAAATCCATCAAAACACTGTTAAACCAAGGCAGCAGGATACAAGATCAATATACAAAACTTTAGGGACTCCCCTAGTGGTCCAGTGGTTAAAAGAATCCACTTGCAATGCAAGGGATGAGGATCCGATCCCTGTCAGGGAACTAAGATCCCCCATGCCTCAGAGCACTAAGCCCGTGAGCCACAATTCGAGTCCATGCACTGCAACAAAAGATTCCCCATGACTCAATGAAGAACCGGTGTGCTGCAAGTAAGACCCACAACACAGCAAAATAAATTTCTTTTTAGAAAATCAATTTTATTTCTATACACTAGCAATAAACAATCCAAAAATCAAACTAAGAAAATAATTTCATTTACAATTGCATCAAAATAAATTTAGGAATACTTAGGAATAAATTTAATTAAAAAAGTGTAAAACTTGAACATTAAAGACTTTAAAGCCTTAAATAAATGAAAAGACACCCTATATTAACAGAGTGAAAGACTTAATATTGTTCAGATGACAATATACCCTAAATTAGTCTACAGATTTAATGAAATTCCTATCAAAATCCCAGCTGAATTTTTTTTTTTGCAGAAATTGACAAGCTGAGCCCAAATTTATAGGGAACTGCAAGGGACTCAGAAAGTCAAAACAATATTGAAAAACAGAACAAAGCTGAAGGACTCATACTTTTTTATTTCAAAATTTATAATAAAAGAGCTTCAGTAATCAAGACTGTGACACTGGTGTAAGAACAGACATTCAGGTAAGTGGATCAGAACTGAGAACTCCCAAAAACCTCTATGGTCAATTTATTTTTAGCAAGGATGCAAAACAAGTCAATGGGGAACAAATTATCTTTTCAATAAATGGTGCTGGGACAATTGGATACTCATCTGAAAAGAATAAAGTTGAACCCCTACCTAACATCATAACAAAAATTAACTCAAAATGGATCAAAGGCTTAACTATAAGATCTAAAAGTATAAAACTCTAAGGAGAAAATATAGGTGTAAATCTTCACAATCCTGGACTAAGTAATGGTTTCTTAGATAGGACACCTAGAAAAACAACCAACCAAAGGAAAAGTAGATAAACCATACTTCATCAAAATTAGAAACTTTTGTGCTTCAAAGGTCATGGCAAGAAAGTGAAAAGACAACACACAGAAATTAAAAGAAAATATTTACATATCATATCTGGTAAGGGGCTTGTATCCAGGCTGGTACCCAGAATATATAAAAAACTATTCAATTCAATAATAAAAAGGATGAATGACCCAACTTAAGAATGGGTAAAACATTTAAACAGACATTCTCCAAAGAAGATACAGAAACAGCCAACAAATACATGAAGGGTGCTCAACATCACACTAGTTATTAGGGAAATGGAAATCAAAACATGAGCTATGTGGGAGGTGGGTAAACTAGGCATTTGGGATTAGCTGACACAAACTACTATATAAAAAGCAGATAAACAAGAGGTCCCACTGTATAGCACAGGGAACTCACTCAATATCTTCTAACAAACTACAGTGGAAAAGAATTAGAAAAAGAACATATACATGTGTAACTGACTCACTATGCTGTACACCAAACACTGACACAACACTGTAAATCAACTATACTTCAAAAACAAAACAAAAGCTATGAGATATCACTTCACACTCACTAGGATGGCTATAAAAAAAAAAAGATGAGAAATACTGGTGAGGGTGTGGAAAAACTGGAATCATACAGTGCTGGTGGAAATGTAAAATGGTGCTGCCATTCTGAAAAACAGACTGGCAGTTTCTCAGTTATCATATGACCCGGCAAATCCATTCATAGGTTATGTACTCAAGAGAAATGAAAACATACATCCACCCCCAAAAATCTCCATATAAATGTTATAGCACCGCTATTCACGATAGCAAAAAACTGGTAACAAACCAAATGTCCATCAACTGATGAATAAATAAAAGTGTTACCTCCATACAATGGAGTACTGATACAAGCCTACCACATGATGGACACTTGAAAACATTATCCTAGGTGAGAGAAGCCAACCACAAAACACCATGTATTGTATGACTGAATTTATATGAAATGTCCAGAAAGGGCAAATCCACAGACACAAGAAGTAGATTAATGGTTGTCTAGAGCTGTGGGGAGGGGAAAATGGGGAGTGACTTCTAATAGGTATGGGGTTTCTTTCTGGTGTGATAAAAACATTTTGTGTTTTGGAATTAAACAATGGTGATGACTGTATAACCTTGTGATATTCTAAAAAACACTCAACTGCATATTTTATTTTCGTTTTTAATATTTATTTACTTTTGGCTGGGTCGGGGTCTTAGTTGCAGCACACGGGATTTTCCTTGCAGCATGCAGACATCTCTCTAGTTGAGTCACCGGCTACAGGGAGCACAGGCTTAGTTGTCCAGTGGCATGTGGGATCTTAGTTCCCCGACCAGGGATTGAACCTTGGTCCCCTGCATCACAAGGTGGATTTCTCAACCACCAGACAATTGCTTGGTATGTGAATTGCATCTCACTTTTTTAATACTTTTTTAATATATATATTTATTTATTTTTGGCTGTGCTGCGTCTCCATTACTACTCAGGCTTTTCTCTGGTTTCAGCGAGTGGGGGCTACTCTCTACTGGTGGTGCACGAGCTTCACATTGAGGTGGCCTCTCTTGTTGCAGACCATGGGCTCTAGAGCACAGGTTCAGCACTTGTGGTGAACAGGCTTAGCTGCTCCAAGGCATGTGGAATCTTCCCAGATCAGGGATCGAACTCTGTCTCCTGTATTCACAGGCGATTCTTTACCACTTAGCCACTAGGGCAGCCCTGCATCTCACTTTTAAAAATCAAAAAGAAATGTCCACAAAAAGACTTGCACACAAATGTTCATAGCAGCTTAATCTGTAATAGCCTCAAACTAGAAACATCCAAATATCCATCAATAGGTGAATGGATAAACAAATTACTATATTCATGTAATGGATTATTACTTGGCAACCAGTGAAACTTGCAACAACATGGATGAATCTCAAAATAATCATCCCAAATGAAAGACACCAGACCTCTGTCAATGAGCATGTACTGTATGATTCCATTTATATAAAATTCTAGAAGATTCCCTGATGGCTCAGCAGGTAAAGAATCTGCCTGCAACTCAGGAGACAAGAAGACGCAAGTTCGATCCCTGGGTTGGGAAAATCCCCTGGAGGAGGAAATGGCAAACCTCTCCAGTTATTCTTGACTGAAAAATCCCATGGACAGAGGAGCCTGGCAGGCTATAGTCCAAAGGGATACAAAGAGCCGGACACAACTGAGCATGCACGCTGACCAGAAAATTCAAAATAATTTAAAATGATAGTGTATCAGTTGTTGCCTGTGGCTGGGAGTGAGAGGGTGATGAGCATCAGAGCAGAAGGGAGTGATTACAAAGGAGCAGGAGGAAAGATTTATGGGTGATGAATATGTTCATTATCTTGATCATGGTAGTGTCTTTAATAGTATATACATATGTCAAAAATTACCAAATTTTACATTTCAATATGTGGTTTATGCCAATAACATCACAAAAAAATCTGTTGTAAAAATTTTTTTAAAAAGCTGTTAATTCAAGTATTTAAACTGCTGCTGTCTATAGGCTAGATAATACTTTTAAACAAAAGTTACATGATTAATAGTTACTATGTGACGTGATGTATGTGTTAATTGGCTTGACTGTGGTTAATCATTTTACAATGTATACATATACCAAATTATCATGTTGTATACCTTAATATAAGATTTTTGTTTGTCAATTATATCTGATAAAGCTTAAAAAATAAAAATAAAAGTTACATTAACTGTTGGAAAAAATAACATTGGGGAGGAGATAGAGTATTAGAAAAAAATTAGCCATGAATTAGTAACTCTGGTTAGGAAATAGATACACAGGGGTTCATTATACCATTTTTCACTTTTATATATGCTTGAAATTTTGCATTAACAACTTTTTAAAGGGAATACCCTTGCATCCAGTGGTTAGGACTCCACACTTTCACTGCCAAGGGCACAGGTTCAATCCCTGGCTGGGGAACTAAGATCTCACAAGCCACATAGTGGGGCCGAAAAGAAAAAAGTTTTTTAAAAAACTGTTCAAGCATCTGAATTTGGAAAAAAAAAAAAAAACTCATCAAGACTTCCCATTTTACTTAAAAATAAAACTCCGTATCAAGCCTACAAAGCTTTGCAATACCTTTGCCCTTAGTTCCTTTTCCTTCTACCTTGGAACTGTCTTTTCCTCACCTCTTCATTTGGTTCATTCATTTTGATTCTTCAGTTTTGGTTTGTCATTGTCTCACAGAAGCCTTTTCTGACCATCTCTGTGCTATGCTTAGTCACTCAGTCGTGTCTAACTCTTTGTGACCTCATGGACCATAGATTACCAGGCTCCTCTGTCCATGGGGATTCTCCAAGCAAGAATACTGGAGTGGGTTGCCATGCTTTCCTCCAGGGATTCTTCCCAACCCAGGGACCAATCCCAGGTCTCCCACATTGCAGGCAGATTCTTTACTGACTGAGCCACCAGGGAAGCGCAACCATCTCTAAGTTCCTCCATTATCTCTGTTGTAACACCTTATTTTATTCTCTTACTAACATATCACAATCTTTCAATATTTTATGAGTTTGTTTTTGTTGTTCAGTCGCTAAGTTGTGTCCAATTCTTTGCGACCCCAAGGCCTGTAGCACACCAGGCTTCCCTGTCCTTCACTATCTCCCAGAGTTTGCTCAAACTCCTGTCCATTGAGTCCATGATATCATCCAACCATCTCATCCTCTGTCACTCCCTTCTCCTGCCTTCAACCTTTCCCAGCATCAGGGTCTTTCCCAATAAGTCAGTTCTTCGCATCAGGTGGCCAAAGTATTGGAGTTTCAGCTTCAGCATCAGTCCTTCCAATGAATGCTCAGGGTTGATTTCCTTTAGGATGGACTGGTTTGATTTCCCTGCAGTCCACGGGACTCTCAAGAGTCTTCTCCAGCATCACAGTTCGAAAGCATAGATTCTTCCTCACTCAGTCTCCTTTATGGTCCAACTCTAACATCTGTACATGACTACTGGAAAAACCATAGCTTTAAATATACAACCTTTGTTGGCAAAGTGATGTCTCTGCTTTTTAATATGCTGTCAAGGTTTGTCATAACTTTTCTTCTAAGGAGCAAGAGTCTTTTAATTTCATGGCTGCAGTCACTGTCCTCAGTGATTTTGGAGCCCAAGAAAATAAAATCTGTCACTATTTCCACTTTTTCCCCATCTATTTGCCATGAAGTGATGGGACCTGAGCCATGATCTAGTTTTTTGAATGCTGAGTTTCAAGTCAGCTTTTTCACTCTCTTCTTTCACCCTCAACAAGACACTCTTTAGTTCCTCTTCACTCTCTGCCATTAGAGTGATATCATCTGCATATCTGAGGTTGCTGATATTTCTCCAGGCTATCTTGATTTGTCTATGTGATTAATTTAATCTTGATTTATGTGTTTACTTATTGCCTACCCAAGCCTCCTTAAACTGCATGAGAGCAGCGACCTTGCCTCTTATAATCACTGAGCTGTGTTCTTCATGCCTGGCACATAACAGATATTCAATAATTATTTGTTGAATGTTAAAGTAGTAACCCAATACTGGGTATTATTGTTGAACATTTAATACATTAAAGTCCTACAGAGAACCTGCTGTTTGCAAAGCTTCAGGTAACACATATGCATTTCTAAGTGAGAGGATACATGATGTAATGTAAATAGAATGAAAAAATTTTTTAAATTCTCCAAAGGCTAGTGAAAACAGTAAATAAATACTATTTAAGAAGACTTATTTTTTCCTCCGGAGAATTCATTTAGAAACAGAAATAAAGAGTGTTCTGATATAGTATTTACCTTCTCAAGACAGACCTATAAACAAGGGGATCCCCCAGTGATTAATGCTGAAACCTATCAGAAACAACATTTTTAGAAATTATCTAGAAAAAAACTGTCTAGTGAATCTTCTCAGCTTGCATATGACTCTAAGGCAGTAGCTAGAAGTATGACAGTACAAAGTTGTGTGTTAAGAAAGGTGGAAAATAGCATCCATGTAGACAAAAATACGGTAATGCAGTAATGGAAAAGTAGTCCAAACTATAATTATCAAATGATGAGCTCTAAAGCTACCTGTTTCAATAAAGGAAAAGGATTTCAGAGTCCCTGCATTTATGCTGAATACAGCTACAAAAAGGCAACAAAATGCTGGTTGTTATTATTACAAAAGCTTTGGAAACAGGGAACACATCATCCTGCCCTTGTACCAAGCAAAGTGTATCCGTACTAGAATAGAATGTGCAGTTGTGGTCACCATAAAACAAACAGGTAAAATGGAGAAGGCCTAAAAAGGTATCCAAAAAGGCCAAAGGACAGAGGAGCTTATGTATGTATACATATTTTTTTAATATAGATATATAAAGGACACATTAGTATGAAACAAAGAAGGTGTGAAATGGTAGACTACATCAAACCTTAAAAGTTAAAATCCAGTTAGAAGTGTAAACAAATAGTAAAGTATACTTTTTAAAAAACTTAAGCCCAGGTTTTAGAATAAGTAAGACAGAAGTTTTATGCCAAAAAAAGGAAGGGAAGGGGGAAAGGGAAGAAGGGGAAAAAAAATGAAGGCAGGAAGGAATTGAGTTTTAATCCCAGTAGGCTTAGCTGTGTGACAGTGGGCATGATACTTAACTTTGAGCCTCACTTTTCTCATCTTTAAATATCTAATTTGGAGGGCTGTCATGAGGATGGAGATATGCACACTGCCTGGTAGATAGTCTACATTTACTACTTTTATTAGGACTAATAAAAAGTAATAGTTTACTACCCAATCCAATATATAAAGTAATAAAACTCATTACTCAGATGATGAGTACAGAATGTAAGAAAAAAAAAATCACTCAAAGATAGTCTAGAAAAATTCATAGACAGCTTTTCCGTAAGAACCTTCTTCCTAAGAAAAATTACAAATTTTAGGCAACGGAGCCCTAAACTTTGAAGCTAACACTTTCACCCCTTTCCCATTAGCAGCAGAATTCTGGACTAGATAATATGTCCAACCAAACATGCCATTCATTGTCTTAATTTAATTAGACAGGTCCCTCTCTTACAGATGAGAAAACTGAACCTAAGAGAATCAATGCCCAAGGCTACACACAAAGCTAATACGTGAAAGAGCCTACATTTGAAACCAGATGGGCTGACTCCAGAATCTATACTCACAACCACAACTAACTGCCTCCTACTCTGCAAGAAATGTTGGATGCTCGGTATGCAAGAATGAGATGAGTGATTAAGGAGTATACAGTAAGTATTCAAAAAGGCTGCTTGATGAGTCCAGCCCAGCCAAGGTCACCGCCAGTTAGATACTCAGATTTAGGGTGACCACAAGCACAAACACTGAAATAAAAACTAGTTAATGAGGATGTAACAAACCTAATATAAGAAGGGAAGCCTAAAAATCCCTAAACTGTGGTCTCAGATATGGTAAGCCAACTACAGAAAAAGAGGAAAATATATCAAAATGCTAACTAACTAGTGGGATTATGTGAAAGCAAAAATCGTTCAGTTGTGTCCAACTCCTGGTGACCCCATGGACTATACAGTGCATGGAACTCTCCAGGTCAGAATACTGGGGTGGGTAGCCTTTCCCTTCTCCATGGGATCTTCCCAACCCAGGGATCGAACCCAGGTCTCCCACATTGCAGGCAGATTCTTTACCAGATGAGCTACAGGGAAGCCCAAGAATACTGGAGTGGGTAGACTCTCCCTTCTCCAGCGGGTCTTCCCAACCCAGGAATCAAACTGGGGCCTCCTGCATTGCAGGTGGATTCTTTACCAACTGAGCTATCAGGGAAGCCCAATGGGATTACGGGTGACTCACTCTCTGCTTCATATTTTTTTAATTTGGCTTTTTTTTTAAAAAAAGAGCTCATTATTATTTTCATAATTGGAAAAATGAAGAAATAAAAACAAATCTGAGGAAACTTTCACTGTTTACTCACTTCTAATTCTGTAATTTGTTGCAATGAGCATGTATTACTTTTGTAATTTCAAAGAGATTTTAAAAACAAATATATTAGAAAACTTAAGTAAATTACATGCAAATACCAAAGCCCAAAAAATGGATATGATATAAGAATTAGCAAATAAGGAGTTACAGTTTGTTGGCAAGAACTCTATACATACACCGAAAGACTCGGATTCACACTGATATACACACCAACATGGACGTCAAAAACTATGTTGAACAGTAGAATTTCAGACACAAGAGTACATATTGCATGAGCCAAGAACAGGAAAAATTAATATGTAAGGATAGAAATCGCAACAGTGGTTGCCCATAAGACAGCAGGGAACTGTAGAGGGTTATGGAGACATTCTCTCTCTTGACTGGGTGTTGGCCATATACGTATTTACATTTGTCAAAACTCATCTATCAATAATTACATATGTGTATTTCTATGTATTCCACTATATGTAAATTTTACCTTTAAAGAAATCTCATTTTTTTAAAAAAGACAGGGTTCAATCTCAAATCTGTTACTTATTAGCTGAATGACTTTAAGGAAGTTACTTAATCTCTCTGAGGCTGCTTATCTGTATGGATGCTCAGTCACATCTGACTCTCTGCTACCCGAGGGGCTGTAGCCCACCAGGCTCGTTTGTCCGTGGAATTTTCCAGTCAAGAATACTGGAACGAGTTGCCATTTCCTCCTCCAGGGGATCTTTCTGACCCAGGGATCGAACCCACGTACGTCTCCTGTGTCTCCTGAATTGGCAGGTGGATTCTTTTGGGGAAGCCCATTTATGGGTATAAAATGTAGCTAACATAATTTATCTCAGTGCTGGAACTGACTGTAACATGTATCAAAGTCAGAGACTGTGCTTTGCAAACTATCACCCAATGAATGTTCAAAGAACTTTAAAGGTAAAATGGGGGCAAAGTGGATCTTATATTTCTCATAATACTACAAATGGTTCTGTTATCAGGAATACTATTCTTTAAAGACTATCAGTATTCTACAAAGGGATATTGACTTACAGTTCTCAATTGTGAAGGGAAAAGAACATCATGAACATGATCTAAGACCTCCCTCTACACAATTAAAAACAATTACTCAAGATACCACTTGAGAGAAAGCTTGCTAGACTGAGTACTTGCCAGAACAATGGCATAATCACAGGAGGAAAAGGTCTCAATTCTAAATACGTGAGAGTAAAAGAGTTGCTTACTACTTTACTATGTCAATTACAAAGTTTAAATGTCCCCGTAAGTCATATCATAAATGTGTGTAAATATGTATCTGTGCACATACACACATATTTACTCAAATTGGAACTGAGTTAAACCACTGCTTCTTCCCAAAAGGGCTTCTACATTCTAAAAATAAGAAACTTAATTCTGTTCAACTAGAATTCAGAATTCATCTTATAACTAAGAGAGTATGTCTCAGGCTTTCCCATATTTACCCAAAAAGAAAAGCAGCTTGAAAAATAATATCACAGGCAAAGTTTAATAGCCTCTCCTATCAATCTCAAACTGTTTGTCTTTATTAGTATACAGAAATCATGAAGACGACCAAATTTTTCTGCGGTACTTCTATATCTGAACGTTATTTCCTCTGTAAGCATTCAACAATTCTTGTTTCTATTCTTCTCTTTTCTAATTCAATTCTGTTTGGTTTCTAAGTTAAGAAGTGTGCCTCATTTGCATAAATGGTAACTATTCTGAGATACCATTCATAACTATACATTTGAATTCTCCAGAGTA
Source organism: Okapia johnstoni (assembly GCA_024291935.2). NCBI lineage: Eukaryota > Metazoa > Chordata > Mammalia > Artiodactyla > Giraffidae > Okapia > Okapia johnstoni. The sequence goes on along the minus strand of JAGTYA010000024.1, from coordinate 7,512,774 downwards.
CTATTCATAACTTTAAATGGAACAGGGGAAAAAAACACTCATTCAACTCCACTTTAATGGTGACTAAGACATGAATGATTATGTTATCTTGTAGAGGGTTGGCCACAGGAGTGAAGTCCTCCAGTGTTACTACTAACTTGTTACCATTTTATGAATGTCCAAAGGAACCAAGAGGATCACTGCCTTGACCAAACTACCTATCACAAAAAATACTGAGTTTAGAAAAACATGCTCATTAGCTAAACATGTTTTTTAGAGTTATGAAGTATCTATGTAGAAACATTAAAAGATGTATCTTAGCCAAGAAGCTCAAAAATTATCTGAGAAGAATCCTGACAAGTCCTCTATAAAACCAATGCTGGTTATTCTCTAAGTGTTAAAACAGCTTTTCTGAGAAAAGCTGAGTCTTTTATTCAAGGTAGTAATATTCTAGTAGTTCTTTACTCCACCTAATCGGTGGCAGAAACTGAATTCACAAAATGTGCATAAATAATTCAACTGTCCATACTGCTCTAATATATTTAAACCAAATAAAATAAAATTTGAGCAGAATAAAAATGATGGTGCTATTTTAAGTTTGTCACCTCCTGATTTCCCTCATTTTTCTTTCTTATCCAAAAGTCAGAGACAAGAGACTGTATAACCAGAGAGAAGGAATGGAAGGGACGGTGCATATGTGAGGACACCTACGTTCATTTCTGCTCTATGACCCTACTACCCCTATCCTTGAAATAGTTTTCAACAGAGGCCAATTTTCTCCCCAAAGGACATTTGACAATATCTGGAGATATTTTTGGTTGTCACAGCTGAGAAGGGGAAGGGGTGCAGTTACCATTAATAGGTAGCGGGTAAAGAACAGGGATACTGCTAAAGATACTACAATGCACATGACAGTCTACCACTATACAGCATATTATTCAACCCAAAATGTCAGTAGCACTAAGGATGAGAAACCTGATCCCAAGGCTCAATAAAGACCTACCTCTCAATAAATGTTTGTTGGAATGAACTGAAAAGGAAAGACCATCAGTTGGAAAAAAGAGAAGCCTATAAGAATGAAACAGAAGACAGAGGCCTAAATTAAACATTACTAGCATCTATCGAGCCTTTATTGAGACTTTCTGGAGGTCCAGTAGTTAAGACGCTGCACTTCCAACACAGGTGATGTGGATTCGATTCCTGGTGGGAGAACCAAGATCTGACATTACACATGGCATGGCAAAAAAAAAAAAAAAAAAAGGCTTTATTGTGTGTTTCACAATCATACAGAACTGAACAATAAAGCTCAGCCCATAAGAAGCTCATCGCCAGGAAAGGGAAAGAGTTTTATAATTTGTCTGTTATCTGATTTGACAATATCCGATAAATGCTTTAATGAAGAAGACATACAAGGGAGTCACTCAACTTTTCCTAGGAATGATTCACATCTTAGAAGATATTTTAGCTCAGTTCTGAAGGATGAGTAGGAAGCATCTTACTTCACAGCTTACAATGCCCCTTTCCAGACAAAAAGCCATTCAACAAAAACTATGGAATACCAATTATGTTCCACACATTCTGTTATCTTTTGGAGACACAAATTACAACTTTCCACTTTTTCCCTTGGCATTGCTGGTGCCTAGCAGCCCACCTCCCCAACTCAAATCCCCAACAATTTTTTCACTTAGCAACTGTCACCAACCTATCACAGTAGTCAGTAAGGCCACTATCCACAGATTCAGTAAAACTTCCAGTTGCCTGTCAACAAGACTGTATCTAATCTTGCCTAGATCACAAAATCAGGATGGCGACGCTGGCAGAGTTACTAGCAACGAACTGACTATGCGTTCAGATCTGCCAACTGTTGGATGTATGCTGTTATCTTGGAAAGCTATTTTACTTTATGAAAAAATCGAAGTCCTCTTCCACACTACCCAATTCATGCCAGAACCAATAGCAAATTAATCAACATATATTTACTGAACACCTTCCATGTGCTTACCTCAATGGTTCTCAACCCTGGTCGTTTACTGACATCAGAATTCTCAGATATAATTTACCTTTTGATGGTAAATTCTGATGCCACAAAAGTGTGATGCCTTGGCCTTTAGGCTTTACAGAATATACAAGAAGTGTAATACACAGTGCTTGTTTTGAAGAGCTTAACCACAGTTACAACAGAGTAACTTGTAATAGTATGTTTGTTCACTAATTTTTAATCCTTTTGCAGTATTATCAATCCTTACCAAACAGAAGAAACTGAGGTAGTCTGGATGAGAACTGTTCCTATTCCCTAGTTCAATCAAACACCAACTACACCTAACACACTGTTACACTGACACACTATTCCACACCCTTTCTATCTCCCAGACAGTGAAAGTGCCACTCTCAGGAACTACGGAGACACTCCAATTAGGAGAATGAATTGAGGCCCTCAAATCAGGTGCCAGTTTGTCCTGAAGCCCAGTCTCTCAAATGCATGCTGTTGAAGGCCTTCTTTTAAAGAGGAGAAATAATTCTCTAATCTCCAACAATACCAGTCCACCTCACTCCTAGTTGAAGTGTTCAAGAATAGTAAAGAGTAGACTGAATTTTTGTAAATGTGCTCCTAGAGGTCCTTGGCCATTTAAAGAAATCACCCAAATTCACAAGGCTGGTAAACCCCAGTTTTTCACATGGTAAATAATTGAAATAAATTTAAAAAAAGTAAAAATATAAATCAAAACTATCTAAATCCAATATATTTTAGTAAACTCCTTGATGTACAAATTGCAGAAGCTTGAAAAGTTAAAAACGTAAAAATTTTGATCTAAATCTCATCCAGCAGCAATGACCTCATACTAAAGACCACCTTGAAACTTTAAATTCTGCAAACATGATTCTACAGATCCTCACCTGATTAGTCTTTCTCTGAATTATATGGGAAAAGGTACAATTCTCTTAATTGCTATACAAAAATTGATGAGCACAAGACCTATAAATTACTTTTTAAAAAAAAGAGGGCAGAGATGTCACTCAAACATCTAAGATGGGGACCAATAACAGTAGTAAAAGGTAAAATTTTGTACTTGAGGAAAAATGCATATTGATGTATATTAAAATAAGAATATCAAATGAAAGAAAAAATGTCTTCTATGTAATACTGTTTTTAGGACCTATGACTTTAAAATTCGCTTGGTTGACAGTATTTGTCCTTGTAATTGTTCATCATATAAACTATATCCATAAAATTCCACAATTCCTTATTTCCAAAATCCAAAAGGCTACAAAAAACAAGTTTTCATTCTTCATTTGGTGGCAAATTCTGACATGAAATGACTATAAATGAAATGACATGAGGCTATTTATAACATTTATTTATCCCAGTTGATGTGATTCTGATATTTTACTGCAGAAATAGTATTGTGTTTGATTACAAGATGCTGCCCCACACCTTTCAGAGATGTTATATAACTTACAGTATATGTACCATATTTCTTTTTCAAAATTCTAAATTCTAAATTCAGAAGCACACTGGTCCCAAGAACCTCCCCCCACCCACGATACTGCAGACTGGTAAACTATATATAATTAAAACTAAATCTTTTACAGAAAATATAACTGATATTAAGAGTAAATGTAGATCTTTACATGCAATAGATAATAAATTTAATGTCTTAACTAATCACACCTATACAATCCTGTAAAATAAAGCATTATAAAGACTTAACAAATGTCAAAAAACACACCGTTTTGTGTTTTTCAATTGATGGGGACATTTGCATCATCTAATATCTAGATCAAGTCCTCTCAGGCTGAAATCCACTAATTGAAATCATAGTTTAAAAAAAAATCCGAAAGACTACAATTGGTAATTATGTTGAGAAAAACAATCCTTCACTGACAGATAACATATTCAGTTTTGACTTTTTAAAAATTATCTCAGAAGGTTTAAGATTTAAAATTCTTTCATTCTAGAATATAATTTCTGAACGTTGAACATATTACAATTGATTTATTCTGTGAAAGCAGAGCCTTGGACAGGGGACAGCAAAAGGAACAGTCCCTAAAGATATTTCAACGGGAAGAAGAGTTTCACAGTTCTTTCCTTGCTTCCTCCTTCAGTTGCTGCTTTTCTGGTTTTAGAATTTCAAACAAAGAAATACATATTGGCTCCAATGCTAAGAAACGCCCTCCTTCTCAGCAACTTCCTCTTCCAATTTTCTTCCCTACTGTTGACATATGAGAACAATACACACTGCCTTCCTACCATTTTGATTAACCAAAAACTCTGAGACTTGGAAAAATTAAGGGTTGCAATTTATTTGTAGTACCCACTCGAGGTCCACAATCTTCATTCATCTAGAAGTCAAATAAAAGGAAGCACAAAGAAAGGAGTATTTCACTTAATCAAGAGGCAGGCTATTGAAACTTTCACCCCAAGAATCCAAAGAAATTTGCACTAACAAATGGGAAATTTCTTGCATCCCAATAGAGCCTGGCCTTCTTAGGGAAGAGAAAAAGTTACTATAGGCTGGCACCATTCTAAACCAAGAGTCAAGTCTATGCACCAATAGTTAGTGAACTTCTACTGGCCATGCAATCAGGATTCAAAGTGAGTTCTCTGAGATTCTGACACACTTCCAGTGACTTTTACAATTCGGTAACGGTCCTTACCAACTCACAAACTGAACAAAGGGGATGCACTTATGATTAACCATCCAGAGATTAAGACCCAGCCTGTCTCCATGTCAGTAGTCAATTCAAGTGTCTGGGACCCAACCCCTCCCCCATCTATGACAAAGCAAACTTCCTTTAAGTAGACAGTCAATTCCCCCTTGACCAGTGATTCTCAAAGCAAACACCCTAATGTTGGTAAGCTCTGAATCTTACTGTGTGACCTTGGGCAAGTTACTGAAGTCCTCTGAAACTTAGTTTACGTGTAAATTCTCAAGTATGGCTGTAAAAATTAAACAAGAGCCTGTTTGACACACAGTAGGAGCACCATAAATGTTCTTTCTAACCCACCCAAAAGAAAACCGAGTTCTTTGGGGCCTAAATTTCAATCACAGCCCCAAGAGGCTCCAAGGATCCCTTCCTCTTCTCCGATTCTATGAAGAACTGTGCAAAACTTCCCCATCTCAGAGATTCTAGGGTCCTGGAAGACCAAGGCAACCAGACCCCAGCCCATTATAGTCTGGGGTCCATCCAGAGTCTTCCTCGATGGGCCCCTTTAGCCAGCTTTCCTCATTACTCTGCAGACCATTCTGGACACACACCTACACTCACGTACACACACATTCCTCTCCGCCACTGTGCAACTTAGGCCAGAAGTCTCAAAGAGCGCTTCAATGCCTTAATGGCCCAGAGATGGAAACTGAGGCTCCGCCAAGAGAAGAACTTGCCCAAGATCTCAGACGTCTGCCCGCAAAGCCTTCGTTTTACAAATGGGTAAAACGAGGCTCAGAAAAGGAAGTGACTTGCCCAAGGTCACACAGCGAGTTGGAAGCACAGATAAATCAGGTTGGGGTACTTTCACAGCCTCGCGGGCCCTTCCAAGCCTCCGAGGGGGTCTCCGGGACACCTCCTCCCTGGGGAGGGGAGTGTGCTATAAGACACCACCCCGCGCTGACCGCTCACCGGGTCTCGGTCTGTCTACGGCCAGAGGCGCGGCACCCACTCCTCCGGAACCCTGAGCGGCTCGGGAGGGGCGGCCGAACCGGGCCCGGCGCCTCACGGCTGGGCCCGCCCGCGCGGACTTGTTGCTCACCTGGTCTCGCGCGGTCGCTTTCAGCGTCAGAAGGGCTGGCCGGCCGCCCTTCTCCGCACAGGGTCTGTTCTCTCCGGCCGCCTCTCGGGCTGCCACACAGCCGGACCCCCCCCCCACCTTCAGCGCGATACGCCCCCAGCCGCGCTGGCCCGGCCCGCGTCCGCCATTACGCGATTCCCCGCCCTTGGACGCAGCCACACCCCGCCAACCGCCCTGATTGGCTCTCTGCCCCACCCGCCTGGAACTTCCGGGCTTTCCATTGGCCTGAGTGGAATGTCAGTTAAAAGCTACGCAAACGACGTACTCAAGGGTACTGTCCCGGGAGCTCCACCCGAGCTACTTCCGCAATCGGAGTAAACAGCAAGGGGCAAACCAAGTGAAGTGGGGATGGCTTTGAAACTAAACCAACTCCTATATTCAAAGTAGGAAAATCCACCTAAAAACTCGTACAAAGTGTATCGAGAGGCGAATTCTTCTTGTTGGAGTTCAAATAACCAGGATCTTTGATAGGATGAAGGGGCCAAACCTATAAAGTTTCTGTGGACACCCCTAAAGTTACTGATAGTTTTGTTCCTTCCCGGCCGGTCTCAGGCCGGCCGAAAGTTGGGTGGGGAGAGTGAGTCACAGGCTCAGCCTACCGCTAAGGATCTCTCCCGGGGTGAGGCCCGGGGTCCTGGGATTGGGTGCTGGGTATGAAAGGCCAGGGTCAGGTGAGTTGGACCCTGGTTCAGCCGCCACCGCACTCTGCGACCTCAGGCAACTCTCTTAACTTATCTGGGTCTCAGTCTGTCCTGCAAAGTAGGAGCAGTCATTTCTGCCTCTTGTCCTGTAGTGTTTGTTAAGGATTCATGCTTGAGTGGTATATGCGCGTCTTGCCGCTCATAAAAGGTTGCAGGCTGAATTCATATTGTACCTCAGTTAGTTCTCTAGAGCAACTCTTAAGGCAGATACTGCCCTCATTTTGCAAAAGAGAAAACTAAAAACTCCATGACTTAACCCTGAGTCGCCCAGGGAATTTGAAATGACCCTGGGACTCAAACCTGTATCTTTCGGCTTCCATTTCTGTATTTCTCCCTTCCAGGTCTGGTGTCCCCTGATAGAGACTTCTCTCCCCCAACTTGTTAGCGTTCCAGGGAGATTATTGAGGGTGCCCTCAGCCAATCCCCCATCTCTCTGGTCACCATAGGCTTAGGCACAGGCCACTCCCCAGCACTGAGGTTCCTGGGAAAAGTAATCCGAGGGATGTACCCGAACTGTTTCTGGGGGCCTAGGAATCAGGAGGTGGGTAAGGGATGACAGGTGGGTTCAAAACTCAGGTAGAATCCTGAGTAAGGACACAGAAGCTCCAAGAGGGGCAATCTCCATTCCAGAAGTTATGTCCAGGTCTCTCTGCTCTCAGAACAGGGCTCTTTTCACCGCAGGATTGTTTTTCTCGGAAGGACTGCCTTGGCTATAATTCCTAGTCCTTTTCCCTCTCTGGAAAGGAAGAAAGCCGAAAAGGGAGTATGAGGGAGGAGCAGCCTAAGACAGAAGGACAGAAACCACCAAGTGGGTGGTGCCCATAAGGCCGCAGTGCCTGCTGAGTCAGTGACCTCCAGGCTCAAATTGGGCCATGTGGTCTGACGACCAATGACTATTTAAATCCTGACTGTGGCCACTGGGTGCTGGGAGGCAGTAGGTGCTATGCCGAGGTCAATGACTTTAGGGCAGACTAATCTAAGATTAAATCCAAGCTCCACTACTTTGTAACTAACTCTCAGCCTCACCCAGGTTTTCTCTAAAATGGGGACAACATAGCAGTTGTGAGGATTCAATAAGTTAATTGTGGAATTAATGAGTCATGTGTGTAAAGTGCCTGATAGCTATTTATTCATTCATGGATTCATCCATTCAGTAAAAAATTATTACACACCGACTATGTGTAGGGCAGCCTGTCAGCGGTGCAGCTACAGTGGTAAGCAAAACAGACTCATACCTTCATGGGGCTTACAGTTTGATGAGGAAGCAAGTTGTTAAACAAATGATCAGACAAATCAAAAGCTATGGTAAGGAATAAGGAGGCAAAGTACAATATGTTTATGAGAGTGAATGTCAGGAATTGAGATGGGGGTCTCAGAAAGCTTCCTGAAGAGATGAGTTGATGAATAAGGATTAACTAAGCTGCAGGTGGTTGGGAGAAGTGTTGGAGGCCAACAGAAGGGGTGCTGAAAGCATCTAGGCCCAGGCCCGTGCGGGTAAAACGTGGCATTGGGGAGAGAACTCTTGCTGTGGGCCTAAACAGATAAGGTGTTAGAGGGTAAGGAACCTGGCTTTGAAAGTGAAGCCATTCTCCAAGGGTCTCTGTTCTTTTCTGGTAGTTCCTGAGTTGACATCAACCTCTCTGGGCTTGAATCTTGGCTCTGCCATCTCACCTTGAACCGTGTGACCTTAAGCAGTCACCACACCTCTCTGTACCTCAGCTCCTCTTCCAGTTAGTGGGGATAATGGTAGAAGGGCTTAAGGTGAGGGAGTGAGGATTCAGTGTGGAAATGTGTATAAGACACTCTGGCACATAGAACGCACTTCATAAATGATATTTGGCCTTCACAGCGTGGCGGGAGGTGAGCCTAAGGCAGCATATTCAGTAGATAAATAATGCTAATACTAAATAGCAAATAGTATTAACTGATTAATACTGATATTGGGAGAGAGCTGATGCAAGTGCCTGGGCACCAGGCAAGTTGTCATCTGACCATAATTGTCATAAAAGACTTTGGAGCCAGGCAAGCCTGGTTTCAAATCACATCTGTACCATTTCCTGGCAGTGTGACCTTGGGCATGTAACTTCACCTCTCTGAACCTCAGTTTCCTTATCTGTAAAATGGGGATGATAATTGCTCCTGATTCTCAGGGATGTGAAGATTATCACAGCTTTATTTCTCTCAAATGCGGGGACTTCCCTGGTGGTCCAGTGGTTAAGAATCCACCTGCCATTTCAGGGGACCTGGGTTCAATCCCTGGCCAGGGAACTAAGATGCCACATGCTGCGGGGAATTGGGGCACAACTACAGAGCCCACGTGCTCTGGCTCCTGCACATCACAACGATAGATCCTGCATGCTGCAACTAAGACCTGATGCAGCCGTAAACAAATATTTAAAATGTGAAGTAGTTAGCACAGTGATTGGCACATAGCTTCAGTTGTTGAATGTTCGCCTTAATAATTATTATTATTGATGTCAGCAGTTAACTGTCTGTACTAGGTAAGATTCTGGGGCTTTGCTTGTACATTGTCTGGCAACAGGAGACTTCGTTTCTCCTTTCAGGCAATGGAGATAGGTTACTTCCAGAAGGGGTGGTGGTGTGCATCTTAATACTAATGCTAATATCGGGACTTACCTGACAGTCAAGGTTAGGACTCCACGCTTTCACTGCCAAGGGCATGGGTTCGATCCCTGGTTGGGGACCTAAGATCCACAAGCCACATGGTGCTGCCAAAAGAAAAAAAATTACTGTTACTAATAATAAGCACTAACATTGAACATTTGCTATGTGCCAGCCTTGTGGTAAGTGCTTTACTCATACATTCTTACAGTAGGTCTATAATTTAGGTCTTGTTACCATTTTCCAAATGAGATAAAGGAAGCACAGAGAGGTTAAGTGACTTACCCAAGGCCAAACAGTCAAGAAACAATATGACTGTATTGGTGTTTTGGGGGAGGGAGGTGGGAGTGGGGCTCGGGATAGGGGACACATGTACACCCATGGCTGATTCATGTCAATGTATGGCAAAAGCCACTACAATATTGTAAAGTAATTAGCCTCCAGTTAATTAATTTAAAAAAGGAAACAATATGACTGCAATTTAAACCCATCCTTGGAACTTGAGAGGGCTTGGTGCTTTTGAGAGGCAAGCCCTCTCTCTAATACCCAAGGAGTTCTCACCTGGAACGATGAAATAATCATTGCTGGTAAGTTCCAGGTTCTGAAGACCAAACCCCATTCTTTTCCCACCAGTTCTAAAAAATAACCCCTGCCTGTTCCTGTCCTCTGAGGCTGATAAGATCAGGGAACATAACTTCTCCCTCTGCAAGGGGAAGCAGGAAGATACATCGAGTCCCTGGAACTGGGTTTGAGTCCCAACTGTGCCACTTAATGGTTCTGTCCTAGCCAAGTCACACCCCGTCTTTGAGCCTCAGTTTCCTCGTCTATAAAATAGGGATGATAATAGCTCTGCCTCCGGGGCTGTTGTGAGGAGCAGAAAAAACAAGTCCTGCATGAACTATAAAGTACTCTTCAGCACAAGGCTTCCTCTCCTTGTTGCTATGGGGATGGCGAGCACTCCAGGAAAGCAGTCACAGCCAGTATAGAGCATAGCAGGCAGATTGCTATCTCTGGAAACAGTCCTGGATTCGAGTCCCAGATCTGCCGCTTACGCCTGTGTGACCTTTGGGCAGTCTTAGCCTCAGTTTTCTCATCTATAAAATGGAGTGAATCGTACTGATCTTGTAGGGCTGGAGGGAAAGCACAGTGAAAGAAGGCACAAAATGCCATGAACATGTGCCTGGTACAGAACTGCCAGAGCACAGGGATTCAGGGCAGAGGGACCAAGGAGAATCAGCCTGACCCCTCCACACAACCCCTGCCTGAGGGCAAGAGGGTGGAGAGTACTGTGCTCAGAGGCACAATGGTCTCCAAGCCGCTGCCCTGCCTCTGGCATCTTCAGCTCAGGCTGGGTCCACTGCATCTCTCTCTCGCTCCCTCCCTCCCTCTCGTCAAACAAGTTCTTCTCCACTGAGCAATCCCAGGGGGCCCCCGAACCTCGGTTCCAGCCAAGCTTGCAGGCTTTCCCCGCCTCCACATCCTGAATCCACAGCCTTTGCATTTGCCATTCCTTCCACCTGGAATGCTCTCTCCTCCCCGGAGTGACTTTGATGGGGAAGGTGGGGGGAGGGGGGGCGGCTCTGGAGGGGAAGGATCTGGAATGATGCTCCCCCCCCACCTCACTCCCCTTGCCTGCAACCCCCACACAGCAAGCCTGACCTCCCCCCCTCCCAGCATGGGGGATGAGACAGCGCTGGGAGGGGGAGGAGGAGAGGGAGGACTCAAGTGAAGGGCCCTCTGTGGGGTTTTTCACCTGCTCAGAAGAGGCAGACGGAAATGAAAGCTCTAGAAAAATGCCTGCTGCTCTGCTCCTGAGGCCCCAGCTCGGCGAAGCCTCCCTGCCTTCCCACTGTGCCATCTTCTCTCCCTCCCCCCTCCTCCTGCAGGCAGGTGCCACACAGTCAAGGAACACAGGTGGGTGGGCAGGCCAGAAAGCCTTGAGTTCAAATCCCATTCCTGCCACTTACCCAGGGAGTGGCCTCCGCAAGCTGTTTGGCCTGCTTACACCTCATTTCTTGATAAAAGGATACAACAATCCCTTCTTCTCAGGCCGCTGTGAGAACTAAACAGGGAAGCCAGATGAAAGTGCCCAGCACAGCCAAAGCGCTCAGCAGTGGAGTTGGTAACAGTGATGGCAACACACCCAGTGCCCACGTGTGCCTGGCACAGCTCTCAGCACCTGGCAAATATTAGTCTATTTGATTCCTGGTGAGGTGGATCCCATTACTGTTAGGGAAAGCACACTGACTGAAAGCCAGGCACCATAGTAACCATTTGCATGAGTTGTTTAATGACAGGAGTCCTGGTAAGGAACACAGACCTAATAAGCCACCACCAACCAGAAGTGTTCGGGAAAGGTCAAAAGGAGACACCACATGTCTGACCACCTCCCAGAATCCTTCTCGCTGGCATCCATTTGGCTGAGCAAGGCGTGCACCACCAGGAAGGAGTCTGAGTCAGAATGATTGCCTAAAGACAACCCGGAAACTAATCCCATCACCATAAAACCCGAGACTGAGAGCCACGTGGCAGAGCAGTTCTCCTGGGTTCCCGTACCCTGCTGCTCTCCACCCGGGCGCCCTTTCCCAATAAAATCTCTTGCTTTGTCAGCATATGTGTCTCCTTGGACAAGTCATTTCTGAGTGTTAGACAAGAGCCCAGCTGTGGGCCCTGGAAGGGGTCCCTCTTCCTGCAACATTACTATCCCTCATCTTACAGATGAGGACACTGAGGCACAGAGAGGTTCTATAATCTATGCAAGGCCACACAGCCCACGAGAGGCAGAGCTTAGCTCTGTTCTTAACCTTTGCACTCTGGTGTTCTCAGTGGTCATTGTTTAATTTGCTGTTATCTGTACTGACTCTATGCCCTCAGTAAGTACATATTATTCTTTTTTTTCCCTCCCACCTTCAAAATCCTGCCTGAATTTTCTCTCCTTGTAACGTCTTCTAGTCTGTTCATTTAATGAGCATCTACTGCTGACGGCTTTTGCCAGACCTGTGCAGGGCACTGGGGATCCAGGGATCCATCCACCCAGTCTCTGCCCTCGAGTGACTCCCAAAATAGTGAGGGAGAAAAACACATACATAAAAGCTACACATACATAGGACTTCCCTGGTGGTCCAGTGGCTAAGACTCTGAGCTCCCAACACAGGCCCTGGGTTCTATCTCTGGTCAGGGAACTGGATCCCACAGATCACAACTAAAGATCCCACATGCAACTGAAAGAGGCCAAGTGCCACAACTAAGACCTGGTAAACCCAAGTAAATATGTAAATAAATATTTTTTAAAAAATAAATAAAACGCTCTAACAGCAAAAGGAAAAGTACAAGTATTTTTTTTTTTTTAAATACACACATTATTTGAAAAAAAGAGAGGAACACCAATTGCAGCAGGAGCTGGGAGCCCGCAGAAGCATAGAACTTAACTGGAGGATTGGGGCAGGCTTACCAGAAGATGGATCATTTGAGTGGGGTCTTGAAGGGCGAGTAGGAGTTCCTCAAACAGTTATAATATAGAGACATAGAATATGATGTATAGTGCAAACCCTGCAAAGGAGACTGAAACTATAAAGGCTAGAGAATAACATGCTGGGGTAAGTTCTATGCTAGGTCTTCTGGGCATTGCAGATAGAGAGGTAGAAAGAAATTAACCAGGCCCCCAGGGAGTTTACAGACTTGAAA